>JAKKPZ010000010.1:1393254-2786508 GCA_022814885.1 Ditylenchus destructor | reverse complement strand
GCGAATGCGCCCGAAAAATCTTCTGAGGCAGTTTCCTCCTTGATCATCTCCACCTAAAATAAACAAAGTCATAAAACGGGGATGGCCTCATTCTAAATTTGGAACACAAACTTTCAAGTTATAGGAACGGCCGAAGGCAAAGGGTTTCGGCAAAGGCGGCCGGTTGTAAAGATAAATGTATGACTTTATCTATAAAGAATAATATGTTGACGTGTTACAACAGGTAATAGACATACAGTATGACGCTGCGGGACCACAGAAGTCAAATTGTCTCTCCATAATTTCACTTGCATTGACAAGGTGCGAGATTCATTGCCAACCGGCCAGATTAAAATACGGAAGTAATAACTGTTAACATTGGCATTGGCGGGTTGGAAGTTCCAGTAGAGCTTGGCACCAATGTAAACTTCGCCAGGAGGATGACCATGAGGATCCACCTGAAATATCAAAATTTTATTAAATCTTTTTTGAAAACCATAATAGGACGAAGAAAAAATATTGAGGTTTTTCTTTTTATGGAACGAACATAAATTTTAACTTTTTGTTGTAAAGTTTGCGTTGTATACTTAAAATTTTTTTGTGATATTGATATATTTCAAGAGTAACTTTGAATACCGTCATGTAACCAATTTTACACTTTCTAGTCATTTTTCTTTTCGCTGACGAGACTTGTCAGTTTGACGGTTTTTTGACTGCCAATCAAAACTAACAAATATCGAATAGTCCGGAAATGGCAAAAAGGAAACATTAAAATGTTGCAGGCTAAGTATCAGTATGGATATAAAGTCGCAAATGAATATGTTTGTATAGCAAAAATAATTATGATCAATTATTCATGACTGCTTTTGATTTACTGAAATCCGGAAATAACAAAGAGGCATTTATTCATAAATATGTTTAAAGACCGTGAAATTTTTCAGATAGTCATGGATATTGCCCTTTAGTAGGATTCGTTATCATTCAACGGATTGATTCGAGTCATAACCTAACATGAAAATCGCATTCCATTTACCGGCAAAAATATCAATTATAATCCAAGTTTTAGAGATAACACGATGGTCATTTTTGCGAAGTCACCTCACTTCAATGTTCCGTAACCATAATTAACTTACTTGTACAAAATAATACATATCGAATTTGGTAATTCGATTTTTCCGCTGACCGCTGGAAAGTTGATCTGAGTCGAATTGGCTGCTCCAGTTGCTGCTCAGGTTACTGGACAGCATCATTCTGTCCAAAAATGAGGAAGCAGGTGACGTTACACGTCGTTCAACCTCACCTTCCCGCTGATCCATCTGAACAATGCGTTTCTGCAAAATGGAACAACGCCAAAGTTGGCCTGACTCCACTATACATTCTTCACTAGTCTCGCTCTCATCCAAATCCCGTAAAACCGCGTGCTTGACATGTCTCGAGTCATTTGAGGTAGTAAGGCCAATTTTAGTGACCAGTAAAATAAATACGGAGCAGAAAATGGTCGAACCGCTGAGTGAGAAGTGCCGAGATCGCCATGGAAGGCGCAACATCTCAATCTAAACTTTAAGTTGAATAATCCTCGGCTGGAGTCTCTTGACACGACAGAGCAGAAACAAATATAATAGAGCAGAAACAAATCTAACAATAATCAACAACGAGAAAATGGTTATGGAGGGTGGAGGAAGAGGCACCGCAGTAATGGCCCGGCCGGCGAGTGATTAACGGCGGGGGACGGTTTGGCAAGGAGGAAGAAGGGTCGTTTTGGCGCCCCGGCAAATATCTGTGTGATGCTTTTCTCGTCGTCGTGGTATTTTCTCGGGGCTGGCGGCGCTGCTCGTCTTTTGTGCTGTTGTTATTGCAATCGGGGGTCCAGGCGAGTGCGTGTGGCGGTCTTGCGTCTTTAATAATACAACCGCCACCTTCTTAACACAGAGTGGGAGCCAAGCAATGTGAGCACTGATTGGGCAATCACGTCTATTTGGAGGCGAAAGGGGAATCGAAGGAGTCAAGCCGGCGGACCCCTTTTGGACCAGCTCAGGAAGCGGGAGAGAAGCACTCTGTGGCGGACACCTAATAAACACAACGTACACACTATGCATTTCCGCACACAAATATACACGTAAAAAGACACACGCATGAAATGAACAACGTTCGATATCAGCGCACAGCATCGCTCACAGGACGACCCCCTAAATCATAGAGCTGGAGATTGTGAGGCGAACGCAGAGAGTGATTGGGCAGCCAAAACGAGAAAATGCGATAGAAGACCGTTTATTTGGGTTATAGAGGGGAAAGATCAGCAACGCGAGGGGAGTCAGCGAGAAAAGAATTCGGTGCATTATAAATGGAAAGATTCACCAATTTTTCAGCCATTCACAACACGGAAGACTCCGAATCGAGTAAAGGGCAATGTAAACCAGAAGGGATGGGCATAAATAAATAGTGTCATACGCAAAAACGAATACACGCCGCGCATCCGTGCCAAAACAAGCACGCGGTGGGCTTCTTCAATTAAGTCACCATGTGTCATAGTTCAAAATGAGGAAATGAAATTTTTCGCAATAAACCTCAAGAGTCAGACAATGATCAGACAATAATATAATTGAAGAAAGATCGATCACGAAATTGTAAAGCACTAGAAAGCACCAAAAATTTACCGTGAAACTTTACCCATAATAATTTTAGATGAAATTTTTTTTCAAATAATTGGGCTCAGGCCAAACGTGATTTTTTGCTTGTAAAAAATCTGTGTTTCTAACTGCATTCACTTATCTTAGCAGTGTATTACTTTTATTAAATTATACGTTTGGCGGCATAAAGGGATTTTAGCAAAAGTTTATCCGTTATATTTCCCTCAGATGCTCCCCGTCAACGGAGACTGACAAGTGTTATGCACTTCACGGATAACAAAAGCAAATTAATTCGAAAGTAGTCACGAGAAATCATGTTACGGTTTCCGAACGCAAAAACGATCTCTTGAATGCCAGTGATTTCATTTATTTGATTTATGAGTTCCAATGGGAAAGTACACTTCAAAGGATCGGTCAAAATATTTTAATATCCTTTGTATCATTGTTTTCACCTGTTGACTCCTGCAATAGATATCGGAACTAAAAATGGTGTTTAAGCCAGCCTTTGTCACAGTTTACACAAAAAGTAACACGTTAACACTCCGATAAAAATAGCATAAATAATCGAAACATCGATATCGCAAATTGTGTCACAAATTGTATTTTGCTGTATTAAATTAAATTATAAATTTCAGAGTTCCCATGTCAGAAATTAATTGAAAAAATGTTATCATTTTCACCCTTTTCGCCCCTTCAATCGAGGGCAATGTTATCACAGTTACAATAGTGCAACAGGTGTACACTAATATTACAGACATATGTGCTAAGTACTTCGATTTGGGTGACGTTCATTAGTAACCGCTGAAAAAGTCAATAACTAATTCACTTTTCTTTGCCCCATTCACAAAGTATGACGCTACAACAGCTCTTATACGCAATTAGGATATTTTATGCGGAAAACGGATTCCGCGTTATTTTAATTCTCACAAAATGGATATTTGAATCATTTTAGATTTGTGATTCAGTGTGCACTTGCAGCAAAGTTACAGACAGAATCTCTTTGATTTTTACTTGATCACTTTTCTTATCGCATAAAAATTGTCAATTTTAACAAGAATTTAGAAATCCACATGATTGCTTCACTTACTCCCCGAAAAATCGAGGTTGTGTGTAAATATGGGATATGGGAACGAAAAGGCGGAAAACTTTTTTCGACAATGTTATGTGAAATCAAACATTTTTATATATTTAACGAAAATTCCACTTTTTGTGAAAAAAAATCACCATTTTCGAAAATTTTATTTTATTGAACATATTTCAGTATGGCTGACACAACTACATGATAATTTTGTCGATCTTATCAATTTTACTACGATTTCAGACTTTGTGAAAAACAAGCACATATAAATTGCAGACCGGCATGCTGCCCAAAAAGAAATTTATTTTTTACTAGTGATCGCTTTTGTCCTCGTCGGATCAGGTCGACCCGTGCACATTTCAGACAGAGGGTGAACCAAACTCCAATTAGTTTCGGAAAACTTTTATGAAAATTAATGTATGCGTACATAATGTATATTTTATGTTTATATGTGACATTTTATGAGAATGATGATCTGGTATAATCTTTTCTAGGATTTTTCCCATTCGAATTACCGCCTATTTTACAAACCGTCAATATAAGTTTTCTCTAAGCTAAAAATGCATTTTAATAGAACGGTTTTCATTATTAGAAACCGTCTCATTAATTTTCTGTTCAGTGCAATATTCATCGTTATGGAAAATAAGATAGAATACACTCAGCTTTGACGGAAAACAGAATTTACTATCGGGGAAATCTTTAGCAAAAGCGATAGAGCCCGAATTTTGCTTAGCAATATGAGTGTACGTATAAATTAAAAAGTCCACTAAGATTTCATCCAAAACCCCACTGTTACAACAAAATCAAAAATTTTTAGTTTTTCAACGTATTTGACAGATTGTGTTCCTCCTGTCCAGAAAATTAATTCTCTTCCAAGCTACTACTGGAATCCTGATCTAACTATCAGAAGCTATACGAATTTTTTAGATGGACTTCAAAGCAGCCTTGTATGCCGTTCTCGGCAGAAGGAAAATGGGCAATCCGAATTATGAGTATTTTCCAGGTAATCAACTCGAATACAAACATAAAACAAAATTATTCTGTATTTCTCTTCCAGAAAGTCGCGGTGGCCGAACGCGCTTTCGCTGTGAGCTGCGAGTAAATAACTTCAATTACGTTGGTGTTGGCAATTCCACCTCTAAGAAAGATGCTGGCACAAATGCAGCTCGCGATTTCGGTGTGTACATTTTATAGTTCAGTTGGAAATACTTTCAAGTTTACAACCTGATGGCTTCTTAAAGAAGTTAGCTCATAAGAAAATCAAAATTAAATTCATTTTTATTGGTATGTTTATATCGTAAAGTTTATATAAATGTATCTTTTGTTATATAAAATTACTTTGGTAGTATTTAGTCAAAACACAAAACAAACCGAAAAGTATAAATTTGTTTCAGCATATGTTTGACTAAGTCTATGCAACAATGTAATTTAGGTGCACACTTGGTTCGTGAAGGGCTGATCAATGCTTCGGAATTGCCTTCGCTCACCGTATGTTTATGCATATCCGTTTCAAAAATGTTGTTTAAAGCAAAAACAAATTTATTTTTTATTTTCCTTTTCACAGACACGTGAGTTATAACATTTAATATTAACAGTAAAGATCATTTTGAATAACACCGTATGCCTTATTTTTTAGGCCCATGCTTTAATTCACGCCCACTCTAGAGGGGGTTGAATAATTTACGCCCAATGGCCTGAAAAACGGAATACGGTACTAAAATTAAGCTTCAAGAAGTCACAGTCTTTCGTACAATGGTTCAATAAAATTGTTCAAACAATTTAAATTTCTTTGAAATCGTTCATGAATATAATTCATTAAAATTAAATAAAACCTAATTGTACAATTTTACGAACGATGTTCAAAGAATTTTCTTATGTTTTCTTATTCTATTTTCATCACTTCTAACGTAAAAGTGTCGTCCAAGTGAAAAATAGGCTATGTTCACTCCACTCCGCTGTTCCGTCCATCGAAATTTGTATAATTTTGAGTGATCCCCGATAAAGCCAAAGGCTTGCCGGAGATCACGCCAAACACTGGCTAATATAAATTGCGCACATAAAAGTTGAATGAAATCGATCGCCAATTTCAACATTACTGACGCTGTACTGCTGAAATTGGCGCTCTTCTTCAATCAACGTTTTATTGTGTTGTGCGCTGTTTAGTTACTGATGGACGGAGAGCGAAGTGCACAGTTTCATGGCTTGTGATTAATTTTGGTAGGCGTCTTGAATACAAAAAATGCCTCTTCACCTTAACTCTCTATAGGCATCTGCTTTGGAATCTACAGCCGCACCTGGATCTGGTTGGCAGAATGCTTCTTATGAAATGAAGCCAGATTACGCTGCTGCCAACGCCGGAGGAGGAATTATGAATGTCGGAGGAGCTGTCGAATCCACGCCTGCTCAATTTACAGCAGTAAATCAACCACAACCTCACCACAGTCGTCAAATGAACATCCATGATCAATACGTTGGCCAAAAGGCAGATGAAATCCAACAGGTAGTTTACGCGTAAATGATTTATAATATATATTGTATATATGTTTGGTTCAGTAATCACACATTATTTTGGTTTAGTCAGAGTCCGTGGATTTGGGTGCTAATATTCATGGCGGATGGACTATGGACAACTGTTTAGCGGCACTTAACGAATTTTGTCAAAAGAATCGGCAGCCACTCATCGACTTTAACATAAATATGACCGGAGATGATCATTCCAGGTTTGCAGAAGGCTAGCCATTAGATTCTAACGTTTTTATATTTCAGAACATTTGTCGCTCAGTGCTCGATGTATGTTCCGTTGCTTAGAAAAAGTAGGTAGCTTGATCATTGATGATTAAAAACTGGTTCAATTAATATTATAGCTTTCTGAAAAATCAATCAACCATGAATATCCTGTCATATCTCCTACAACGGAGATTTTGATGCCATTATCATTCCCTATAGTGTCCAGCTCTTCTTGAAAATTTACTAGTATCATAATGTCCAAATGTCAGTCCCTGAGGCCTGCTCAAAAACAAAGGTATATTAGGTTATCGTCTCAGCCCGATACATTATGACTTTTGGACCATCTGTTGTATAAGCTCAATTTCATGTAGAAACCAAAAAACCGAAAAATTTTTGGACCACGCATTTTTAAGAGGCTTTGCGAGGTACTTTGCACGCCGTGCATTTTACGCCACCAATGACTCACCTTTGTTACCGGAGTGAAGTGATTTCTAGAAAACAATTGCTAAATCGCAAGATATGAAAAATTATAATTTTAGGTTCTGCACAAAAACATTAAATAATGGTTCAAATATGTTAGAAAAACCTGCAATATTTAGATGTGAGTGCGCGCGGCACTGGATCCCAGAAGAAAGTTGCAAAAACGGCTTGTGCTTTATCTTTGGTACGCCAGCTTTATCACATGGGAATTATGGAAACCGCTGGAAATAAGACAACCAAAAAGATAACAGCGTCGAATGTAATTAAATCAAATAAATGTTCCAAAAATTTTAGGCAAGTAATTTTTCATTTAGTTGCCTGACATCAAAGTTAAGGTAGAAGACAGCCTTAGCATTCGATTGAAGTCCTATTTGGAAAACTGCGGTAAATTCTTTCTTTGTGACCTATTCCATGCAAGTTTTCACAGGAGTCGAGCCTGTTGGCGACCTCGCCTCTGCTTCTGCCAATACGCCCCGATCACTAATCATTGACCAAAAGTTGGAAGACTTTCCCCTCTCCGAAGTGCACGCCTCTTCAAACGTGATTTCATGGGCTCCGGCTGGTTTAGACAACTGGAATGCATGGCGCTCCATGAATATCGACGAGAAGCCGTTAGCTTTTGTATGTGTAACATTGAAGTGTAGCATCTGCATTATTTTTGCTTAATTGTGCTATTTCAGATGTCTATGGAAGAAATAAGCAAAGATTTGAGAATGCGCGAAATGGCCAAGGAAATTCCCCCGTCATTGAAGTCTGCTCGCCAAAATTTGCCTGTATTCGGATACAGAGATAAAATTTTGGATGCTGTTAATGGTCACAGGTATGTTCTCAAAAATATCTGTATAAAAACATAGTTACAATAAAAAGGATAAAACTTAAAGCGATTTTATCTCTAGATAAGAACAGGTATATTTTCAAGGATAACAAATCTTGGGTTCCGGTTTTTAACTGCATAATAATGTTTGCTGTAGAAATTAGTGAAGATATTACCTTATCCAAAAATGCTTTATGTATTTTCTTAAGTATCAATCTTATTTTGTAAGTTTACAAATAAAAATATTTTGTAAATTTTACTAAAATTAGCTTATTTAGTGTGGTACTTATCAAAGGCGCAACGGGATGCGGAAAATCGACTCAAATCTGCCAATATTTGCTCGAAAGCCACGTATTAGAAGAAAGAGGTGCGTACTTTAACTGCTATGTGTCACAGCCCCGGCGTATCAGTTCAATAACTTTGGCAGAACGTGTGGCTGTCGAACGGCGTGAACAACTTGGTAGAATTCGTTTTAACGTCGAATATGCTTTTAATATATGCCATTTAAGGCGATTCTGTTGGATTTGGCGTAAGATTCGAAGGAGTATCGCCTCGTCCGTATGGTGCTATTATGGTAGGCGATTTTGATCTTTTAAATGACTTTTCTGAAGCTGAACAACAGACCTCACTATATAGAACTTAGTATGAAATAGTGAAGAAAATTTATTTGCAATAAACTGACAGGACATCTTATCAAATACTTTATGTAGAAATCGATTTTTTATACTTTATTTCTTGTCTCTCATACAAACTATTACTAGAAACATTTATTGCTGCGTCTAGATGACGAATTTCAATTATGATTTATTTTAGAAAACGATTAAGCATTTCAGAAACTTTTATCTTGTTAATTAACTGACCTCTGGATATAGCGTATTATTATTTTGCTAAAAAATTTCGTGTTACATCTTTCTTAAATTCCTTTTTCTCATTCTTTGTTCGATTTCTTAAAATTACAAGCAATAATTTTCCTTTTCAGTTTGTAACCGTTGGAGTGCTTATGCGCAAAATGGAATCTGGCTTACGTGGCATCAGTCACATAATTATTGATGAAATCCACGAACGAGGTGCATGGACTAAATTAAAAAAGTGCTGATTATTAAATTTAACTGAAATATTTTTCAGATATAAATACAGATTTCGCTTTAATCGTCGTGAGGGATTTGGTTAGAACTTATCCTAAAGTAAGAGCGTTATTAATACTTCTGCAGTTTTAGTTATTTTTTCAGCTGAAAGTTATCCTCATGTCGGCGACAATTGATACCACGATGTTTACAAACTATTTCGGCACATGCCCAATCATAGAAATGGAGGGAAGAACATATCCTGTCCAACGTATGTTTCTTTGCTGTTTTAGTTTAAATTTAACTACTGCGTTGTAGATTTCTTCCTCGAAGATATTATTCAAATGATGCGTAAGTATGAACCTAATATTTAAATTTGTGTTCAAATTTCGATTACTTAGATTTAAGAAATATAACATTACATGTTTATTGTCTTGCAGAATTTATGCCTCCCGTTCCTGAAGTTAAGAAGCGCAAAAATAAGAAAAAAAGCCAGAATGGAGTGGAAGAAAATGACGATGATAACGAGGAAGCTACTGTGAATGAGGTATGTCTCTCTAGTTTTTTTTCGTTGGTGAAACATTTCACAAGTTAGAACATTTTTGTAAGTGTTTAGTGCACCAATGATGTTTATACCATGTTATTATTTAGTCTAAGACGATATATAAGCTTTTATAGAAGCTGGTCATTTATCTATTTATTTGTTTATCATATGCCAAAAATATAGCAAGTAAAAAGTATTAACTATTTTTTGGCAAACTTTATAAAATTGTGATTAATAAATTCACAAAAATGCTTCTAAATTAGACTTATCATTTCAGGACAAAAATCTATTATTGGAAATCGATGTCGCAAAATACGGTTCAAATGTGAAAATGGCTCTATCTCGAATGAAGTAAATTGGGTAAAAAAGGTTTGCAGTTACATCATATTTTGTTTCAGTGAACGAGAAATTCCTACAGACTTGATTGATGCCATTTTGATGGATATTGACCAGAATGGCCGAGAAGGGGCGATATTGATATTTTTGCCTGGATGGAATATTATCTCGACGTTGTTGTACCAATATGAAACTCACCCAGTTTTCGGTATGTTTACTTTGCTGTATTTTGACGTTGGGAGAAATTATGGCCTTAAATATTTCGAATTTGGTGTATGGAATGATAATATCACAATAATTATATCGCGTAACATTTTTTGTTGACGGGGCTTGAATAGACTGTTTATACTATGCGCGTTAACTAAGTGTATTTGATGATAAAGTGTAAAGCAATCCATACAATTTCATGCTCCCATTTTATTCTAGAATAATAGAAAAAGAATGACGCTATATTGGTCAATGTTTAGTCTTTTTAAATTCCAGTAATGTAACAATTTCTATAGCAATGGTGACACGCATGTTCCATACAGGCACCAAAACCGAAAATTTCGCAACGTGGCACCACTGATAAACGTGTTTGTTCAAAGTGTCAGTTTAGCAAATTAATAACTAAACTTATTAATTTGCTAAACTGATAGAAAATGCCTGCATTCGCAAAGAAAATATACCTATAAAATGTCAAATTGCTAAATAACACATTTTCTCACAGGTAATAAAACTCGCTTTGTCATTCTGCCTCTGCATAGTCAATTGACCGGACGAGAGCAACACCGCGTGTTTGAGCCAACGCCACCGGGAGTGCGAAAAATCATACTATCGACCAATATCGCTGAGACATCTGTTACCATTGACGATGTTGTATATGTCATCGACTCATGTAGAGCCCGCGAGAAAATGTACAGCTCTCGAAATAACATGGTCCATTTTGCGACAGTCTGGGCTTCAAAAACCAGCTTGGTACAACGTCGCGGAAGGGCCGGTCGTGTTCAAGAGGGATTCTGTTTCCATTTGTGTACCCAAGCACGGTTTAATTTGTAGGTTATTTTGTTTTGTGTATATGGTTCTACAAAATCATTATTTTAGCTTGGAAGAACACAGAACAGCAGAAATGTTAAGGACGCCTTTGCATGAGGTAAATGTTACTTTCAATAAAATACTACTACCTTGTTATAATCGTAAGCATTGCAAATAAAAATACAGACACCCATAAAATATTTAAGCTTACATCTGGGCACGAATGCGGGAAAATCAGATAGTTTTGTATAGAAATTTATGTCAGCCAATTTATTGTAATAGTTAGCAAAATAGTGAGCATCTAATAGTTTAGTTTCGAGAAAATTCTGTTATTTAATTTTATAATAATAGATCGTTACCTAAAAAGAGAGTAATTTTGTAGTTATGTGAATGAATTATGTAAAAAATGTATAGTGATTGTTCAGGCGCTTCGACCCTATTCCCCGGACGTCTAAACTATAATATAAAATGAAATTTCTATTCGCAGTAAATTTCGTGAATTTTAACTAGCCCCTTCGGGGCTAGTTAAAAAAAATGGGGGAATTGTTCGGGTTTGTGATTATTGGTGGAAAGCGGTTATGCTTCTTAAAGCCGCTGACGCGGCTTGGCCTGCTTCTAGCTACTGCGATAATTTGATGATTAGGGTTGGGTTGTTCGTCCGTCGCGGCCTTCGGCCGCTCCAAGCGCTATAATAAGGGCCCGGGAGCGTCGCTTCGCGCCGTTGAAATGGTTAAAAGTAGGTGATGGAAGCTTCTAGAACATTCTGGAAGGTTTCATGGAAAATTCTGAGCCCGGATTCGGACTCAGCGGGGTCGATTTACTATTTAGGGACAAAATTTGGGGCCGTTCCCATGCTTTCCCAGCGATTTACAGCCAAATGCCCTCCGGGCTTCCAGAACCTTCTAGAAGCGTTTCTGGTCGACCGGACCTGGTTTTTCGGAACCCTGAGGTCGAGAGCTATCATTTGACACCAAGATCACCCGGAACACGGTGGGGGACGCAAAGTTATGACTGTTCGGGCTTTCACGGCTAAAAGAAGGTCATGGAAGCTTCTAGAACATTCCGGAAGGTTCCGGGAAAAATTCTGAGCCCGGATTCGGACTCAGCGGGGTCGATTAACTATTTAGGGACAAAATTTGGGGCCGTTCCCATGCTTTCCCAGCGATTTACAGCCAAATGCCCTCCGGGCTTCTAGAACCTTCTAGAAGCGTTTGCGGTCGACCGGACCTGGTTTTTTGAGACCCTGAGGTTGAGAGCTATCATTTGACACCAAGATCGCTCGGAACACGGTGGAGGACGGGAAGTTATGAGAAGTGGCCCTTCCCGCTTACGTGGTTTATTATAAGGGGACTTCTGGCTCCATTTCCAGCCAAATCGCCTCAGGCCTTCTAGAACCTTCTAGAAGCATTTCCGGTCGACCGGACCTGGTTTTCCGGGATCCCCAGGCTCTGGGCTATCGTTTGACACCAAAATCGCCCCAAACGGTGAGGAGCGCGGTAAGTTATGACCATTTTCAGTTAAGGCCACGAAACGTGTGGTTCGTTTATATTAAGGGGGATTTAGATTGCATTGGCTATCAAACTACTTCGGCTCGGGTCAGTGGGCGAATTCTTAGCTAAGGCTGTAGAGCCACCTCCAATCGACGTTGTTATTGAAGCTGAGGTGTTATTAAGAGGTGGGAATGATTGGTTTTAAAAATAATTATAGAAAATATTTTGCAGATATGAATGCATTGGACAAAAATCTCGAATTAACGCCACTGGGTCGTATTCTCGCACGTTTGCCAATCGAACCGAAAATTGGAAAAACAATCGTCCTCGGAGCTGCGTAAGTGATTATTTTGATTTGCAAAGTGCAAATTTTTCATTTTTAAAACTAACAATTTAATAGAAAATATACTTTATCCAAAATTTTAAGGCACTTATTCAGTTCGGTCCAGGTAATGGAAGTTTAAAATAAAGAGTCGACAAGTTTGCAATCGTGGCATCGGAATGGGTCAGATCACATGTGTCAGGTTTTGGTTCTTTTTAGCGGTCATGGGAGACTTGCATTTTAAACAGGGACTGGAATTTTTAGAATAAAATAATTCTAGATACAATACTATATAAGATAACCAAGCCAGTTTTCGAACTGCTCGCCAGAGTAATTTAGTAATCGCTCGTATAAATCATAGCCGTGAAATTACGTAATTTATCCATTTTAATAAAATAGTCAGAGGAATAGAGCGTTCGATTTTTCTGTGTTTGGAATGAGAAAACACAAAAGTTGGCTTTTGTATCGTGCAATGCTTTTGAGATTGTCTGGAGAGAGATGACACATTTCCGTTGCTTGGGCAATGCTTGTTTATTCTTTATTCTAAACTTTCCCATGCCGAGGCCGAACCGAAAAAGTGCCAATTTTAAAGTAAGCAGTTACAATTAAGTGCCACAAAATCTAAATTACAAATACACTGATATTCTGCTGATTTTTATTGGAAAATTTTGTTGTCAATTAATAGTTCCTGGTCGGAAAATGTGACGTTAACCATTACTTTTGAGTACCGTCGAATTTGGCCCATTATTTTTCTTGTGACTGAATTGGGTAATGCCACGATATAACTTAGAAGCTAATAATATATCATCTTTGTACATTCTTAAATATGATCTGATTTTAGTTTGCTTACGGGCGATCTTATGGCGACAATTGCAGCAGCCACGAGCTTTAATTCACCATTTGTGCCTCGCGAAAGGTCACACACAAAATTATCGCACTCTCATCGCGCATTTTCCGGAAATCATTTCTCCGATCATGTTGGACTTCTTGTGGTAAACTACTGATGCTAATTTTTATATGTCGGTCAGATGAGAATAAGACATTTTCAGGTTAATAATCGGTACGCTGAACAATATGAGTATGGAAAAGAGGCGGCTGAATCTTTCGGTTACTTTTGTTTTGTATTGTCTGTTTCTAACCAAGAAATTTTAGCGCATGGAAATTGGCTGAGTCCAACTATTCTGAACATGACGTTTGAAGTAGTTTTACCTTGTGATTTGCTTATTAATGTGTTTGGTTTTTAAGGCCAAGAAACAGCTCCATGACGTTCTTGTTTCACATTCTGGCTTCCCGGAGAAAATGTAATATTTTTACAATATCCATGTTTAAGACATGATGATGGTTAACGCGAAAATTTATGCCTGTCATTTTAGGTTCATTCCGTACAATATCGATCCATATGCTCGCGATCGTACGATTGATCTCTTTCTGAGCTTGTTGGTTTACGCATTCTACCCGAATATATGTAAAAATTTTATTTATTCGCTTGTCTGCTCGAAATTTGTGAAAAATTAAAGATGCTACTTAATGATACTGTTGCCTTATAATAGATAATTTATAATTTGATTCTTTACCTGAATAATCGAAAATAAATTTAGGCCATCTTGACTCAAAAGGCAAGCGAAAAGTTTTTACCTTGGAACAGGCCACAGCGCTAATTTCAAGTACGCTTTCATGAATTCTTTATTTTATCTAATACTAATATTTTGATTTTAGAATCATCGGTATGTATGCCATTCAATTCCGCTGACACTCTACCATTTCCTTCTCCATTATTTGTTTTCACAGAAAAGGTTACTTTGAAGTTCCAGAATTTTTTGATTCGAAAATTCTGTATTTTTTCAGGTTCGATCCAGCGTTATATCATGTAAACAAATGTCTATGGTTTCTCCTGTCCAACTCATGCTCTTTGGAAGTCGGAAAGTTGAAGCTTTAGGGCCGCGCACTGTTCGTCTCGATGACATGTAAATTTTTATATGTATGGAATGCAAGTCATTTTAAGAATTTTAGGATAAATCTTGAGGTTGATGCTAATGTTGCCGCACAAATTGTTGCAATGCGACCATGTTTGGAAGCTTTGATCGTTAGAACATGTAAGTTTATCATAAAATTTGAAAGGCTGTGATGGATAAGTTTTTCTGTGAAATGAAATTTGTTAGAAAATAAAAAAGTTACGAAAAATTTTTATCATATGACACAAATGGATCTATTGTTATATGCTGCATTCGCAATAAAGACACAATTTCTTTAGGCATGCAACCAGAGACAATGGAACAACAATCGGATGCCGACAAAGAACTCAAAGAAATTGTAACAAGTCTTTCTTCCGACATAGAATGGAGATCGTCAGGCGAAGAAGGATTACAACCTGATGCTGCAGCTCCTCGGCACAACGTAGCAACTCGAGTGTCAGCAACCAACTTAGCACCTCTCGGCGCCACATCATCCTGGCGAGGGCGAGGTGGAGCACCTTACACTACACCATCGGCCTACGGTGCGCCACCAGGCTATGGAGCACCTCCGTCCCAACTCGCGAGTTATGGAGCAAGTTTTGGCAGAGGTCAAGGAAATGCTGGTGGAGGTCGTGGCAGCTTTGGAGAGTTTCGCGCAGGCAGAACCAGAGCTGGGGTTGGTCCCAGAAAGCGAATGCATACGACTTACCAGTGTATGTTTATTGTCACTTACGTTTCCAAAATTAATTAACAAAATTTTTTAATATAGAAAATATTTTCATCTTTTCAAAAAGGGACAACTCACAAATTAAATTTTTTATAGAGAAAATTGTCCTAGATTTTTTGCTACAAAAAATTATTTTTGTAACATTGTTGAAAGAAATATAAGCTTTCGTTTTTCTGGATCAAGTCATTATTTTGCTAATATCACGCCAAGTTATACGTACAATTTTTAGCTTTCCGCGGTGGAAACGCCGATGGTATGAATTATTATGGCTATCAAAATAACTGGAATTCTGTGGATAACCTCGCGCCTTCAAATAAGAGAGCAGGATATACGAATCACTATGGAAGCAATCCGAATTTCATGGGAAGCTACGGCGGTCCCGGTACAATTTGAAGTACAAATCTTGTTATCCGGATAACAATCATATTTTACATTTTTCAGTGTTTCAATTTATGAAGTACTATTGATATTTCTATGTAAAATAAAAGATTCGTGTACTATGTATTGAACAATTTTTGGTATGCTATAATATTACTGGATTATTATTTGTGATTTTTTAAATTTGTGTTTCTATAATTTACCACAAACACACGGCTTTAATTTATAAAATTGTTTTATACGTCAGTTTAAATACAATTTATTAATGCACATGAAAAGTTTAGAGATATTTTTTTTTATTGGACTAAATTAAGCGAAGAATCACCGCGTTAAACAAATTAGAATTAGACCTGTATTTATAAGACAAGACAAAAAGGTGAATGACGAGAGAGCAGTAAATAAATGGACAAATAAAAAGGTTTATTTGAAAAGTATTCCAATGTTTTTCTTAAAGTCTGTTTCATAGGTAGACTTTTCGGCCCACAAAGAAGCAAATATTCAGCAAATCCATTTTCAGAATACTTTCCAAACAGGAAAACATCGATCATTATTCGAAAAATTATGAAGACCATTTAGTAACATTAAGCCCTTGTGAGATTGAGGGAAGAGAACATAAAAAGGACGAATCTAACAATTTTGAACTAAATATTTGCAAACATTAAATATTCTTTAAAGCTTAATTAAACAAAAAAGGTTAAAAACTACTCTATAACTACGTTCCTGTTGTTTAGCGGTGCTTGGATGCATCCTTAGGCTCAAAATATGCTGTATAGCCGGAGAAATGCGGCGTATCTGCTGGCGGCGTCACGGCTGGCAGCTGCTGAATCAAACTTGGACCCGGACTTTCAAGTTGACCTTCTAAATAATCAAAAATTATTCATTATTTGCTGCAGAGAATTATGGACCCCCGTTTCTAAAGTAAGCAACAAATTTTCGATCGTAAAGATTCGGTATTTCAGGAAAATCCCAAGCCTTATCCCAGGGAAAAAATAATATATCCCATAGTTCATATCCAAAATATTAAACTTACCTTGACTCTGCTCTTCGCGCGGAGAAATTCGAACTCGCTTTTCCTGCTGCGGCTCTTCTTCGCCATCGTGAATCGGTTCCTTGCGCTTCAACATCCTGCGGCATTCCGGACACGAAATAGAACCTGAATTGATGTAATTTTAATCTCATGAACATTATTGCACAGTTATCTTTGAAATTTAAACTTTTCCAGTTTTAAAGTGCGACGTCTAAAGTATTCGGTTTAAAAGTTAGTGTTAGCTAGAAAATGTAGCAATATCATTGTCACTAAACCAGCCAAAAATTAAGCTTTTTTAAATAAGTTTGTTTGTGAATCCATACTCCCACTTACTCGGGAGGTTCCCAAGGTGTTATTTTTTTCCGGCTGGTGGCCAAATTTTTTTCTGGCTAACTTTTAAGGGCCTCGGCCACAAAGCTTAACCTCGTGCTGTTGGATTGCTGTTCTGAGTTTTTTTCAAAAAACGCAAATGGTCGAAAATCACGGATTTCTCAGGCAAAATGGCGCCAATTCAAACCATATTTTTTGGATTTTTAATGTTTTTGCAGGTTTTACATCGGGATTTGTCTCTGTTTTTGTTATTTATGTGTTCCTCAGTCATTGTATTTTATTTGTACAAATTTTCTGAATAAAATTGACATACATAAAAGACAATTTGATAGTAAAACTAACAGAAGAGAACCAAAATTGCATGCATAGTAAGCTGACAAGGAAGACTCACCGATAGCGGAAATCATGATGGATAGGAATTTACCCCATCTGGCGGGCATTCGAACGGTACCAAGCTTTTTGGCCCATACATTACGAAAAAAAAGTTAGCATGATACGGAAGTTCGGATTTTTACGCGGAAAATGCGAAAAAATCCGACTTCAGAGGCCGTTTTCGGGCGTTTTTCTCTATGAAAGTGGCAAAAATAATGTCTTATTCGTGTTCCCCGTAACTTTTTGGGTTAGATAGCACATTTTTCATAATTTTTTGAGAAAAAAAATTTTTTACGATTTTTTGCTACCGGGTGAAAAATCGTAAAAAATTTTTTTTTTCAAAAAATTCTGAAAAGGCGCTATCTAACCCAAAAAGTTACGGGGAACACGAATATGACATTATTTTTGCCACTTTCACAGAGAAAAACGGCCGAAAACGGCCTCTTAAGTCGGATTTTTTCGTATTTTCCTTGTAAAATTCCAATTTTCCGTATCAGGCTAACTTTTTTTTCGTAACGTATTCGCCAAAAAGCTTGGTACCGTTCGAATGCCCACAGGATGGGGTAAATTCCTATCCCGAGTTAGCTAGTTCCTTGAAAAAAGAATTTTTCACAAGTAATATGAGTCTTAAAATTTAAACACGGAAGTAATAAAAATATATTTACCTGAGAGTTCTTGCGCCCCCTTTAGTCGTGCTATTTCAAGACGCGCTTGCTTCAGGAGCAGAGTGGTATAGGCCAGTTCCAGCGACATGCTTTTGTGTGCCTCGTTCCATTCTGAAAGTGAATAATTAATAGGTCAAACAATATTTGGGAATTACTAGTTCGGGTAACAATTTATTACCCGTTTTAAGGTCGTAAAAAGTAGTTAAGAATAGATGTAATATGTCTCTAGCTAAAACAATACTTTATAAATATTTTAAAGTGGGATTCAAACTTAAAACTTTTTGTATTAAAACTAAACCTAATTCTAATTTTTTTATCATCCAAACAGTATTTATTAACAGTAAACCGACCTTGGTTTGTGAATTTGTCGTAGTCCACTGGGCCGTTCGCATCCAATCCGCCATGATTCGCAACAATTGGCTCGGGTATCTGAAGATAAAATATAAGTAGAAACAAAATATACTTAATCTAAACATAAAATCCGTCAAAGGTTTTATTTCTATAGTATAATTATAGAAATGTCTCATAAAAATTCCACAATTTTTCGCGAGGAATTCTCGCATTTATAAGAATTTTATTGTCCAATATGATAACAAAATTTTTTTATATTAATTACATATCTGTAAAATGTTGAATACCGTAATACCTGTAATTGCTCCCCCCAAAATTACTCCCCCCTATATTTACTCCCCCCTCGGGGGGTAGTTGAAAAATTACTCCCCTCCCTAAAATTACTCCCCCCCCCCAAAAAATGCGGTTTTTTCCAATTTTTTGCTCTTTTTAGCTAGTATTTCGTATGCCTAATATAAATAGACAAAATTTAGACAAATATATTTTTTTAGCAAAAAACCATAGGGGGACCCTATTGATTTTTTCGACAGATTTTCAGAAAAATAATTTACAAAAATTTGGAGAAAAATGGCCAAAAATCCCTACAATTGTGACAAAAACGCCAAAAAATTTTCGCGACCCGCCGAAGGCGGGCCGCGAAATTTTTTCAAACCTCGCCGTGCCTTCGGCACGGCGAGGTTTGAAAAATTACTCCCCTCCCCTATATTTACTCCCCCCTCGGGGGGTAGTTGAAAAATTACTCCCCCGGGGGAGTAATTACAGGTATTACGGTACTTTGTGTGTGTCTCAAAAAAATAATTTTCATAATACAAAAGGAGTGTCTAATAAAGCCAGGATAATGACCACCAAGGAAAGGAAGGCTATTTGCACTACCTTTGAAATTGCGATTTGAATTCCCTCCAAAAAATTCGTTGCAACTAGCGCTTTTCAAAATTTGGGACTTTGCCAATAATACGTCGCCGTTGCATCGATTAATGAACGGATCGACGATGGAAACGGAATGAAAAAATATAGAACCGATGTGTTTTAACAATTCCTTTACTAGTACTTCACTGTTTTATTGGTATTTATATTGAAGTTTTTCTTGTATCCATGATAAAAATGTAGTTTGTAATTTTCTAACAAAAATAAACTCACCTCATTGTCGTCGAAATATTGCTGGCTTTCCTCAGTGTCAGAGATTTCTTCCAGTTCCGGAAGCTCTGGAATTTTGCATGATTGGCTTGGCGCACGGCTAGATCGGCCATATTGCTGAGTGGTCTTCGGTCCGAATTTGCGAAAAATAAGCTTCCCGTGTCCTTTTGACGGCATGCTGATGGAGATCTATGAGAATGGCACTGAATTTTATGCGAAATCCTCAAATTTTGCACAAAATCCCGACTCAACAAAGCTGCGTTCAGCGCTGAACACGAGCAATGTGGTCAATCCCAACATATATATACTTTCCACCGCTTTTGGATACTCGAGCAATGAAGTAGTAATAAAGCATAGAAAATACTGTTATTTAATAATAAAGTTTTTTAATTTTTGGGGTCGCCATCATTCCAGCACAATGCAGAATTATAAAGATTAAATAATAGCAGGGCTTCCATCGACTCGGCTCCAAAAATAAGAACATTTGCCTCAAAATTTTTATAATTTTTCAAACCATAGGGTCCTGGGGTTTTTTAGCAAAAATTTTTTCCAAGTGCATTCTTAGGGGTGCATTTTTTCAAATTTTTCAAATTCGCGCCCAAACTATAATGCCAATATTTTATTCTGCATGAATGAAAAAATAGCGCCGCAGGCGAAAATTTTTCAATTTTAGGCGATATTCATAAAAATTTGTACTATTTTTAAAAATACTTGGAGAAAAAATGGCATCCAAATTTGTAGGAAAAGTTGCTTGTATTTCAAAAATTCCCATTTGGAAATGGATATTTCGTGAAAATAAGAACAAAATAAGAACATTGGCCAAAAATAAGAACAAATCTTACAAATAAGAACATTTTATTTTTCTAAGATTTGGACCCTCAAAATAAGAACAAATCTTAGAAATAAGAACAAATGGAAGCCCTGAATAATAGACACACAATGCGGTGGCCGGATTTAAACCGGCACTTCCTAGCCCGGACTTTACTGCCGGACTCGGGGTGCGATCATTACACTACACCGCGGCACAACACACGTACGTTTTTGAAACCGAAATATCCTCAGTAAATTTGGCAAAAATCTACACATTCATGCGGAAATTCACGCAAGATTATTAAAACTAACACCATATTAATGGAAAGGGCGACTTCAATAAACTGACAAAATGAGGCCGATGGTTTCCGAGCATGCTTATATAGCCCAGCATCGGAATTGGCAGCCAATACTGTTTTGCCATATGTCCTCTTTTCATTGGCTCCTTTAAACTTAATTTAATTGTGCGCTTCTTCTTGGCCCAATGTTTGCCCTAGTATATACGGTAATTTCTACCGTAGCCGCAAAATCAGATTCATTCATTCACACGAATTATAAATGTATATTGATTAAATGTTGTCTATTGATTAGTTTTTTTATTTTTTCGTTTGCATTTCGGAAATTAAACTTCCCAATATGTTCAATTATATCATCTGTATTTCATGGGTTCTTCTGAAATACTGATGATAGCTGTCCACAAAAATAGCGACCTGTATTGCAATTATTGTGTAAATGATTCCGCGATATGTCAACACCTGGTTGAAATAGTTTTCGTCAATTTAATTTAATTTCAGTTATATTTCAGGCTGAATATTCGAAGATCACATCGATATGCTTCATAGAGTTGAATCGACAAGAATAGAATCGACTTATATTATGCTAATGGCTTCATCCTATAATCTAGGATCTAAAATCGAAAGCTTTCCATAACTTGCACCTGAAATTTGAAGAGTCGCAAACATGCTAACTGCTCAATGCTGAAATGAAGTGAATATTTACCTGCTCTATAATTATGGCGTTGAATCATAAATTAAGAGTAAAACCGATGTTGGAGGTGTCAAAAATTCGGTCATCACTTATTGGACCATTTATGTCTGATTTTTCAGATGCGATACAGAGAAAGAAATTTTTAATTCTCAGATTCGAAAATTTAATTGTAAATTTTCAATAATAAATTTTATTTTATGCACAGTTTAAGTTTGGTTGAACACTTCGATGTTCAGCAGTAGAGAAACAAAAGTCTGAATATGTTTTGTAGTTAATCTTGATGCAGCCCAGCGGTGATACCAGATTGGTGTTTGTATGAGAGAGATGTTATTGAAAGGCGTTTATATTACCTTCACGTACTTGAAGTATTTTACTTACAGGAGTCCGCTGCAGTCCAGGGAACTTGGCCCGATATGGACACGGGATGGAAAATTCAATCCCGGAACGAACTGGCCCGATTTTCGCGTCGGGATCAGGACTGTTCGCACTTGACCCAAGTGCCGAAAAAATCCGTCGCGGGCCACTGAAATCAAGGTTAACTGCAACCTATTCAAATAAGAATATTTGCACATAAAATGTGAGACATTATTAGTAGGGTGGCACGGGGACGGGGATTTTGCGTTCGGGGGCGCCCCCGAAAGTCGGGGATAATTTTTTCGGGGATCGGGGATTTTCCCCGACTTTCAGTCGGGCCCCCCCCCCCGGGGATTTCAAAATTTTTCAAAAAATGCTATTTTTGCATAAAAATCGCCAAAATTTTCAAAAAAGGGGTTATTTTTGTTAAAAACTCAATTTTTATTATAAATTCCAACTAATATCGATCATTTTCCTTCAAAAATTAGATTATTAAAAAATTTTCGCCTGGGGCGAAAATTTTTCATTTTTTTGCGGTTTTCATATAAAAATTTGCACTATTTTAAAAAATACTTGAAGGAGAAGCGGTAACCAAATAGCGCCGCAGGCGAAAATTTTTAAATTTTGGAATGGTGGTTCATTAAAATTTTCTAAAATTTTTCCCGGCCAAAAAACCGATCCGATCCTCAAAAAGCCCGGTACTTCCGTTTCGATCCGACCCGATCTCCCAGCCCTGATCTGAAGATGTAATTTATAGTTAATATATTAAATATAGTTGTGGTCTGGGGGCGATAGCCCCCAGACGGTGGCGAATTTTTTATGTTTCGAATCGGTTTGCATTGAAAATTTTCCATATTTCTCGAAAAAGTTCAAAATTTTTCGCTCGGCGGCGCCCTACCGGGCGCCGCCGAGGCCATTCTTAGGGGTACTTAATTTCCCCCGGGGCCCCGGGGATTTCATTTCGGGGATTTGTCCCCCGGGTTTTTTTTCGGGGGGGGGGGGGGGGGGGATCCCCGTCCCCGAAAATCGAAAAATCGTCGGGGATCCCCCCCGTCCCCGGGCCCCCCCGCGAGCCACCCTAATTATTAGTGCCCTTCGGTAAAAATTCAAAATTTTTGTAAATTTTGAGGGGCAACGATTTCACGGTGAAGCCGGGGCGATTGACTCTCGGGATACTCTACTTTAATCATATAACCATAAAGATAGGATTTATTATCATCGAAGTTATTCTACACTCCAGATTCAGCTTTGCATGCTATGGATTTTCTTTGACGATGATTGTGTGAAAGAAAGTACAACTTTAGTGATCCTTGAAACCAAACAACAATATTTCTTACATAAATGCTACATTTTGTGCCGACTTCGCAATTAGCTTATAAATGCTGGATTAATTTCTAGTCCCATTGATTATCACAAGAATTTCATATGCTCTGTCTGCACCAAAAAGTGCGTCCATCAGTCAAATTCCGCTATAGGTTGGGCCTTGCTGTCGTCTATGGCTTGCAAATGATGTGAAACTTTTTCAACAATTATTCTTATCTCTGTGGCTTTGTTTATCCAAAGTCAAATGATTAATTGAGAAAGCTCGCTTGGATGCCCTCGGATTAATAAATGACGTAAGGGCATAAAAAGACTCAGATCGTTAGCCGATTTTTAAAGTGGGCGGAGGGCCCAATGACGGCCATTTATCACTTTGAAGGTTTAAAATTTCTGCCAATGCTATAAAGTGGGCAACGACATTTATCGCTGTTTCTCTGGGAAAACCAAGCCTGGCCATGGTTTAGATCAGTTTTCTACAGCCTTGGCCTAGCCAATGGGTGTTTTATTGCCTCGCTGCTGTCCGGTTTCCTGCGATAGATCTAGCCGGCTCAGAGGACTGGTTCTTTCCGCACATTGGCAGGAGTTTCGTCCTGCTCTCTTCACCAGATCCGCGTTTTTAAAGGAAAAATATATTATTAAAAGTCGTTTATATTACTTTTACGCATTTGGAGCATTTATTTGCAAAAGAATGTTAATATTGTAATAGATCAAGGATCGGTGGTCATGTTGAGCCTTTGGCGAGTCTTGCACAAACGAGTTCGATGCTTGATTGATTTCGAGATATCCCAAACAATAACGACTAATAATATTTTTAAATATGACTAATTTCCTTCGAAGTCATCGTCTCGCAACATATTTGTGTACTGAAATCTTTTATAATACGCGGCTTATGTCCGTCTGTACATCACAAAATATGGAAGGTCATTCTTAGGGGTGCTTAATTTCTCTGTCTGTAACGCTTTTAGACTACAAACTACAAAACCCCCATTCGAGCGGCCGAAGGCCGCGAGTCACACTAACAAAGCCAGGCACCCCCAAATAATTAGGCACCACAAATCCCTAAGGCTCCGTGGTGCCATAGGCACCACCTATGCAGCTAGTAAGTTTTTATTTGTCGTTTCCTAAAGAAATACGTCACATTTTCTAACTAACAAAAGGATGACATTGTTTTAGCGATGTTTAAGATTATAAGATACAGCAATTACAAAACTATAAAGTGATTCCACTCCTTGGAAAATTTTTGTATACTGTTATTTAGTGCTTCCATTTTTGAACTTCATGTTAGCACCAGAATAAACCAATATAAAGCTTAATAATATATAACAGTTTTGGCCATAAAATTGTCGTCGATTTTGTGCTTTTTAAATAAACCTTTAATTATTCACCATAATTACAGAGCTATCGCGCTACCACGCAACATGGTGGACTGCATAAAAACGATCGAGAACATTGCAACCGACGATTATTCTGTGAATGTCGTTTGCTCTCTCAAAGACATGAAACTCACCAAGGAGCCTGTGAGAAACTCCAATAATCCCACAGGTGATTTATATCTGCCTAAAAATGTTCACCAGGAGGACACACATACAGAAGAAGCTGAGACTGACGATGATGACACTCTTGACGAGGCTGTGATTCCGCCTAATCGGGGCAGCTGGTCCTCCACAAGCGAATGTGGCGACTTGCCTCGAGTAGAGTGCACGGATGAACGCGAGCCTCTGGTGCGGGCTCCCTCGAAAAGGGGTAGCCGATTTTGGAAACTCCGGCGCCAAGAAACCATAGAAGCAACTCGTAGGGCCGGAAGCGAGTCTCGAAGTGACTCACCCCGTGTAGACTACAACCTCTGTCTTAGTCGTAGTCCCATGCCAGCAAATGAACCACCGCCCCCGACGCCCTCTGTGGCCGACATCGTATTCCTTAAATTCCATCTTTCGCCGGAGATCGTCGAAGAAAGAACTTCAAAAAGCCCAACCATTGTGAGCCATAGCGCATTTGATTTTTCGCTGCCACCATCACCAAATCCGGCTGTCGCTGGCAATGAGACAGCAGAACCGGAGAATAAGAATTCCACAAATGGTGAATCGGAAGAGAACGACTTAACTCCCCTCAAGTACCACTTAGTGCCGCTATGCACAATCGGTAGGCGAAATTTTTATATTTAATTGATGGCACCAAATATAGTTGATTGAACTTTTACTGAAAAATTTACTTATTTTCCTAAACGAAACAATTTTTTCTGGTCTCATTTCATTTCGCATAAATCGCGCTTTCCTATAAAAACTGCGATTTTTATAAAATTAATTCAAAACGTATTTAAATAACTGGCGCCCCATAACGCATACCTAAGCTTTTGTTACCCGTAGTAATTAAAGTTCGCTACAGAGTATAAAACAAATATAAAATTACTCCGCATATATTGGTGGTCACATGAAATTTTTAATATATACGCATTATTTCGAAAATCAAAATTTAATAAAATTTAGTGTAATGATTTGCAGGAACTGGAACTTTTGGTCGCGTTCAGTTGGCACGCCACAGAAAAACTGGTCATTACTACGCACTCAAGTCGATGCATATTCCTTCAATCATATCAAAGCACCAACAGGAGCACGTATTCCAGGAAAAACGGATTCTTGAGCAAATCAATCATCCATTTATCGTCAAAATGTAAGATATCGGCCCTAAAAGTTTTCGGACTAAAACTTATAAGTTTTAGGACTATTTTTTTAAGTATTGGCTTAGTTGCGAAATCGTAAATTTTGCAGCTAAACGAAAATTTACGATTAACAAAAACACTAGTTGTATTTTTGTAAAGTAGAGATTCTTTAGTTTTCAAAAATATATAAATTGCCTTACGTTTATAAACAAATTATTTAGAAGCTAAGCAAAATTTGGAAGAGTTTGAATAGTCCTGGAACTTCTGAGCCCCGATAATATTAGTTTTCTTATGCTTCGTATTTCTATGACATTTATATTTAAAACACCTCGATGTTTTGCGCAATAATTCTTGCGCCTGCAATGGCAGCAAATTTATATACCATCAATTATACATCCATAGTGCAAATAAGTGTTTTAGGTACGACACAGCTAAAGACAAGTCTCATTTGTATATGATTATGGAATTTCTGTCCGGCGGCGAGCTATTCTCCTATTTGCGAGTTTCAAAGAACTTCTCTAGTACTATTGTGAAATTCTACACTGCAGAGATCGTTTTGGCCCTGGAGTATCTCCACTCAATGTCCATTGTGGGTTTGCCATTAATCTCTCGTCTAACAACATTGTTTATGTTTAGGCGTATCGAGATCTGAAGCTCGAAAACCTAATGTTGACACATGAAGGGCATGTAAAGATTACTGATTTCGGATTTGCCAAGAGAATAGATAATAAGTATGTTTTATTTGTTTTCGTGTTTTTTAATCAGTGAAAATTTGGGTAGCCTAAGGCACTAAGTTCAATGTTTATCCAAAGGATAATTAGTAACAAAGTGCTTTGCATTCCAATGTTTGTCTGCGTTATCATAAATGATTGGTCAGCCCTCTATTTTTTCGGCGGCAAAGACTCAAACGTCTTTGAATGAAAACAGTCTTTGAGCGAGTTGGCGGTGGGGATAGCCTTGATTTGAGCCAAGATTCTCGATGTAAGGGAGACATCAGCTGACGCCTTTCTAAAAATATGCAGGGATAAAGTCGATCCTCCCACCCGATCTTTTTTGACGTTGAAAAAGGTGATTGGACGACAGCGGGAACATTATAATTTGTGGGACCACACGGAACGGATATGAATTTTGAAGAGAAATTGGCTTCTTGAATGGTAATATGAGAAGCTAATGACCAATACCATTGCCCAGGCTATACAGCGTTGGATGACTTGATTCGTAAAACAGCCGAAAGTGCAAATTTTATTACCAATTTAATAAATCGTTAAATATCGCTGAAGAGCATTTATAAATTATTAATGTCTGGAACATAAATATTTTACTACATTTTAGGAGCTACACACTATGCGGTACACCATCTTACTTAGCTCCAGAAATCGCCTCGAGGCGTGGCCACAACCAGATGGTGGATTGGTGGGCATTGGGTGTGCTGATTTTCGAGCTAATGGCTGGTTTTCCACCCTTTGAGGGTATCAGCGTCGACGATGTATTGGATTCAATCCGAGATGCGGAAGAACAAAGTCAAGAGCAAGGAACCTTATTCTTGGATTTTCCTCGCAAGACATTCAGTTCTAATGTTAAGTAAGGATTATCATTTAAAAATAAATGCACTGTTATGGCCACGAAACTATTTAATTGGTACAGATTTAATTTAAAAACGTATAATAGATTCGTGGCCATAATAGTACATTGGAGTTTTTGTTCATGTTACCGAAAAATACGAAAAACAGCATGTTAATTGTTTTGACAAATTTTGCAACTTTAACGCTGCAAACATGAAAAATTGAGAAGACGTGTAATATGAAATAAGAAAATATTTGCTGAAGAGAAAAATATTTGCTTATTCAAAAAAATTGTATTCCGTGCAACGTTTTCGTAATAAATTATTTTAAGAGATCTCGTCCAAAAGCTACTGATAATTGATCCCTCGAAAAGATTGTGTTCAAAATCGGGCGCTTCAGAGATTAAAGAGCACGATTGGTTCAAGAATTGCGACTGGCAATTAGTCCGTGATAAGGCTCTTCAGGTGAGGTTTATTTTGTATAATGAACTTTAAAACCGTGAACGTAAATTGGATTCCTGTTTTAGCCTCCTCTGATACCAACAATATATCACGACGGTGACACTGGAAATTTCGATAGTTACGACGAAGCTGAAGAACAACAGCCCACGCCACAAAGGCAACTTGACCTGTTTGATGATTGGTGAAGAAAAATAGTAACGGAATATATGTATTAAATTGTTTGCATTTGGATACTGTATATTTATTTGCATATTAGCATTAGCATAATGAACAAGTCATTAAAGCAAATAATCTGTACGTATAATGGTTGAATATTTAGGTAAAATACCTAATGGAGATAAAGATTTTTACATACATAGTTCTTACGAGTTATTTTTCACATTCATGTTAAATTGTGTTTAGAACTGCAATTTATAATCTAAAATTAGAGTTTTTGGTGTTTATTACCTGTTCGCAATATTTACGAACACAATTTATGCAAATATTGTTGGAGCGAATGTGTTGCGTGCTGAATAATTGCGATACATGTAACTAATTCCCTATTTCGTGTTTCCATTCACAAGCTTTGCAAAAATAAAGCCAACCGATCGCTATACATAGTAGGATCATGGGAGCGTTATGAAATGACAAAAATCGATGCATTCTCGCCAACACACCACTTCAATCAATTACAGTCGCGTCTCAAATCGGTTTTGGCCACAAATTTTCCAACGCTACAGCTGAATCAACACCGTTCAGAAAATATATTTCAAATTCGCGCAGTTTTGTATTGAGCATCAAGCGGAGATCGTGTTAAAACCAATCGTTTCGCAACGGAAAACAGGCTGGCCCAAAACACCTTTCATCCCCGCTCTCATTTAGCAAGAGCTACACGACTCAGTCAAGAGTCCTTTATTCGCTTCTAAAAAACTACAAAAAATAAAAAAATAAAAAACCCTTAAAACCCAAAAATTACTTTGTCCGATATTCCATTCAACACAGCTTATCGTCGAAGCCGTTGTTGATAACCAGGATCAACCGATTAGATTAAAGGTAGGCTCTTTTTAAGGCCCTAAAGTTCCACTTTCATTTATTAACCAATTTGTCCTTTTTAATTCACGCTCGCCATTTACACTCTGAATACGTTTAGAACGTGATAAATTTTACTGAAACAAATTGTTTCATTATTAAAATTAATGCTAATATTTCTCATTTATCTTTTGATTTAGTTTTTAACATTTGCGTAAATCCTATGTTTCTGGATTATAGGAAGAACAGTTTTGGTGCTATAAAATAAGATCAGTGCAGTTCTTATAATATATCCTCAGCTTTCCATTTATATTTTTGATTTATAATAAACGAGATCAGTGTATTTTTTTTCAAATTGCTACGCAAAACTCTTGAAAAGCGAGCACGATTTTGTGGTTTCCGACTCAGCCAAATTTGTTTTGCTTTTCGATTTCGCAACCACAATATGGTTTGACAAATAAGAGGAAATTTATTGAAAAAATATTTCATCACCATTTAGATTGTAAGGAATTATTGGAATAGATTCCGGCTTTCTCTGAAAGCCGGATTCGTAGAATTTTAGCACATTCCCACATTTGTTTGAATTAGGCTTCGGTCACAATCAAACGCCCGTCTGGCGTCTCTTCGGAGAGACAATGATGAACGTCTCTCAGAGATCTGGCCTCTCTGAAGAGACGCCAGATCGAAAGGCGGCGTTAATACGTCTAATTGTGAGAGAAGCTTTTAAAAGAATATTCTAGACATGCAGAAATAGGCCAGGCTTATTTTATATATTCACAATGTTTTAACAAGGTTTTTATTTAAAAAAACAATCATTTCCTTCACTTACTTCTTAGCGTCTGTATATTTATGACCTATTAATAGTACGATAATACTAGTTATTGGAAAATAGCAGTTGTTAGAGGACTGTTGTAAACAGACATTTAATTTGACGAATGCACATTCCCATGCGCATTTTGCCTATTAAATTTTTTCATTTACAGTTATATTTCGAACAAATCAACAATTGCTGAAGAAATGGCTGCCTCTGTGCTCCCTCAAGCTCAAACCGTCAATGCTGGCGCCGGAAACGTGAATGTCGGCGGTGTGCCCGCCGTGGCACCGGCTCCACAAACTGTCGGCCTCACGCCTTCCTACCCGATGGCCTCTCTCTACGTCGGCGACCTTCATCCAGATGTGACTGAAGCGATGCTGTTTGACAAATTCAGCACGGCCGGTCCAGTTCTCTCTATTCGCGTATGCCGTGACGCCATCACTCGTCGCTCTTTGGGATACGCTTATGTCAACTTCCAACAACCGGCTGATGGTATGTTTATTTGATTTTAAATATTGAGATGTGTACTTTTTGATAGTCGAGATAAACCGAAATTGCTTTTAACATTTATTTTCTGCTCATTAAGCCTTTGG
Organism: Ditylenchus destructor; assembly: GCA_022814885.1. NCBI lineage: Eukaryota > Metazoa > Nematoda > Chromadorea > Rhabditida > Anguinidae > Ditylenchus > Ditylenchus destructor. Next base: position 2,756,532 of record JAKKPZ010000010.1, on the reverse strand, counting down.
CTCAGTTTATTACTTTACAAAAATTTTTCTACTTAAATTTATCACGCAAAAACATTGCTACGTAACAAACGAAGCTTAACCTTAATCACAAATAATCATAATGATGCTTTATTTTTTCAGCTGAGCGTGCTCTGGACACGATGAATTTTGATATTATGCTTAACAAGCCAGTTCGCATTATGTGGTCACAACGCGATCCATCGGTAAATAGTTTTTGCTGAAATTCTGGGCCTGTAGCTATTGTATCCGCTGTAGCTATTGTAAATTTTTTGAATTTGGTTATATAAAGATCAATGATTCGCAGTGTTGTGCGGAAAGTTAGAAAATAACCGCAGTGCGTATTAAACTCATAAAACTGAACTTTGATAAATTTTATTCACTTTTCATGAATTTGATTATAGAAGTTAGTAATGGTTTTATTTTAGATCCGCCGCTCCGGAGCGGGAAATATCTTCATCAAAAATTTGGACAAGCACATCGATACTAAATCGATCTATGACACATTCTCCATGTTCGGAAGTATCCTCAGTTGCAAGGTAGCTGGTGATGTAGAAGGAAACAGCAAAGGATATGGATTTATCCACTTCGAGACAGAAGAGGCAGCTCAGAAAGCCATCGAAAAAGTGAATGGAATGTTGCTGGATGGCAAGAAAGTGTACGTTTGGCATCAAATAACTGCATAGTGAAATTGAGATTAGTACAAGGAATATATTTGTCGCACTTTTATCTAATAGGCGATAAGACAGAATGCATTATGAAATAAATCTAACTTTTTGACGAAAATTCGATGATATTATAACTTTATGTTACTAATTTGTATATTTAGGTATGTGGGCAAATTTCTGCCTCGAGCCGCTCGCTTGCGTGAACTTGGTGAATCCGGTCATCAGTTCACGAATGTATACGTCAAGAATTTTGCGGATGTGCTGGACAAAGAAAAACTAGAAACCCTCTTCTCAAAATTTGGACCCATTCTCAGTTCAACTATTATGGTTAGTTATTTTTATGCATTGACATTCCATGCATTAACATAAATTTAGGAAGACCATGAAGGGAAGTCCAAGGGATTTGGTTTCGTCTCATTCGAAAATCCTGATGATGCGGAGAAGGCTGTCACAGAGATGAACGATTATCAGCTACCGGATACCGACTACAAACTGACAGTATGCCGTGCACAGAAAAAGTCGGAACGACAAGCAGAGCTTAAACGGTTTGAGTTTGCATGTTTGAAATTACAAATACGAATTAAATTACAATTTATAACGAATGTAATCATCGTGTATCAAAGCACAGAAAATGTGATATATTTCATATCTATTTTATTTTAGCAAATATGACCAGCAAAAGGCCGAGCGCATGCAGCGTTATCAGGGAGTCAACCTCTATGTGAAAAACCTGGACGACAACGTGGATGATGCAATGCTCCGTCAAAACTTTGAAAGTTATGGAAAAATAACCAGTGCTAAGGTAATTGACTGTATCATTTAACTGGAAAAACAAATTGAACAGAACACTCCGAATTCCTTAAACTGACCGCCAGTATTCTGAGAGTGCGCCTAACTTAATGAGACAAAGTGCATAAAGTTTTTGTAACGGAGGTTGATTATACAAAAATTTATTAAAATGTATACAGAAAATATCTCTACGCATGGAAATTACATGTATTAACTAATCGAATTTTACTAAAATATCCAAAAAATTAAACCTGACTCATACTCCTAGAAAAATCAAAAATTTTGTGATACCAAATTTATTCTTATGTTAACTATACTCCAAAACATTTCTTTGTAGGTGATGTGTGATGAAGCCTCTCGTTCCAAAGGATTCGGATTCGTCTGCTTCGAGAAACCCGATGACGCAACAAAGGTAGAAATTATTGTTAAATATATAAATAAAAAATAATATTATCGTTTATGCTAGGCTGTCGTAGAGATGAACAACAAGATGCTGGGAGCTAAGCCGCTTTACGTCGCTTTGGCTCAGCGTAAGGAAGACCGCAAGGCGCAGCTCGCGTCGCAATACATGCAGCGCTTGGCTGCCATGCGAATGCAGAACCCCGGAGGAATGCCAGGTACCATATACAACGCTGCGAATGGTGGATTCTTCGTTCAATCAGCTTTGCCCAATCAGCGGGCATTCATGCCCAACCCGGCCATGTCCGGAGGACAAGTGCGAGGTGCTGCTCCTCGTTGGAACAACGTTGGTGGCGCTGCTGGGTTCAGTAAGTATTATTTTTTACTTTCTCTACTTTTTTTATTATTTACCCCTATTTCATAGAGATGTTACTATTTTACGATGAGCAACAAAAACACATTTAGGCCCTATGCAAGCTGGATACATGCTCCAGGGTCAGTACAACCAAGTTGGTCGAGGCCCGCGTGCTGCCGGTGGAATGGCTGGTGGTATGCGCGGTCAGCAGTACGGTGCAGGTCAGCCCAACATGGCCGGTCGTCCACAAAATCGCATGCCCGGAGCTATGGGTCAGGGTCTCCGCCAGCCGCATATGCAGGTTTGTTAATGTTTATCTATGATTCCTCCCTCTTTCTTCCTTTATCGGAACCACTTTCATATATTGTGAATATATATCTTTATTATAAGTACACTGACAGTTTCAATAATTACCGTATTCCCTGTAATTGCTACCCCCCCTGAAATTATTACCCCCCCTCTAATTATTACCCCCCCTGGAGCTCGAACGATTTATTATTACCCCCCCTCTAATTATTACCCCCCCCTGTAATTATTACCCCCCCCCAAAATGTGCCAAAATAAGCCAAATTTTCTATTTTTGTTGTGTTTTTAGCTATGATTTCGTATTTCAAACTTAAATAGACAAAATATAGACAGTTTAGTCTACTTTTTACTGCTTTTAGCTTAGTTTAGATTATTGCCATATTTTTTTGCAAAATTTTCCTAAATGTGGCCAAATTTTGAGAAAACATGAGAAAGACGATGGAAACAACCGTTATTTCTGTTCTCGTTTTTATTATTTATTTAGACATTTCAGTACTGTTTTGTACTATTTTTTAGATAAATGTATATTTTTGCCACATTTTTTGCCAAATTGTGGTTAAAAGTTGCAGAATATCGCAAAAAAGTAGCAAAATTTTAGGAAGTTTTGCTTTTTAGTGTTAACTTCAACGAAAGGTAAAACTTTTTGTGAAAATTCCTTTACAACATTTTTACGTAAAGGTTAATTTTAGGGATTTAAATCTGATATTATTATTCAAAATTTAACAAAATTTTGGCACATTTAAGCAAAATATTTAAAAATCTCCTGAAAATTGCCAAAAAATATAATAAAAATATAATTTAATTTTTTAATAGTGTTTACTTAAAGTTTAAAATTTTTAAATTTTAAAATGGCCGTTTTTGATTATTTTCACTCCGACCTTTATATGCAGGTTTGTTAATGTTTATCTATTGATTTCCGTCTTTCTTTCCTTTATCGGAACCACTTTCATTATTATTGTGAATATATAATCTTTATTAAATAAGTACACTGAAAACAGTTTCAATAAATTTTAATTTTTCCTTTTATTTTGGCCTTTTTCCCAAGGGTGGGTTTTTTTAAGGGACAGCAAATGGTTTACCCAGCCTATGCGGCGATCAACCAAGGCCGTCAGCCGATGCAAATGCCACAGCAGCAGATTCAAAACCATGCTGGTATCGTTCTGCCGAACCAGGAACCGCTCACCACGCAAATGCTGGCTCAGGCTCTTCCACAGGTTTGTTATTTCAATACGCTGAAAATGCATATGTTTAAATAAAATACTTCAGGAGCAGAAACAGATGCTGGGCGAGCGACTATACCCGTTGATTGGTCGAGTGTGCAAGGAATTGAACAAAGTAAAACTTTCATTCCCTTTACTACAAAATATAAATGAAAAAAGGGGTAAAGTTTAAATTTTTGCTCATGCATCACTAAAATATTTAATAATTAAACTCGATTTTGCGTCGTCATTTATCAAAATTTTCAGGAGGATCAAGTGGGAAAGATCACTGGCATGATGTTGGAAATGGACAACGCTGAGCTCTTGATCATGTTGGAGAATGAGGACCATCTTCAAGCCAAGGTGAACGAAGCCGCTCAAGTGCTCTCCTCCAACAAAGCTTGAACTACAGCAGAAGAAGCGAGAACAACCGTCGAGCGAATGTCAACGAAATATAACTCAAATATTTTAACATCTATCATTTTATTTCGTTTATTATTTGATTGTTCTTCGCTTTTATTGTCCTTGGTGAAATTTCATTTCGGATAAAGTTATTTTTGAAAATTGTTTTGCAACAAACAGAAACACAAGCTGCATAATACTTATACTGAGAATGTATTGAATTGTATCTTATTCCTGTAATCTACATTATAAATTAACCAATTACCGCGAGTGAATGGAAATGCTGAATGAGTTATTTTTTCTAGGCGTTTTTCTTTTGCGCATCTTTTATAGTATTGTAATTGAATCCCGTGCGCAATATTCGTGCGTTCGATAATTTTGGCCGTGTGATAGCTCATTTTGCTCCTCATGAGCTAACTAGGCGAGATTTTTTGGAATTATGACCCATTTCACGTTGAATCGAGAGTTATGACTCATCAAAGGTTTACACACTATTTCTCCTGACCGGCTAAAATGGATTTTTGATTTCAGAGTGTTTCCGAAGCTAATTTTTTGCATCCGGGGGTTTTTTGGGGTGCTGAATCCGAATCCGGGGTAAAAAAAATTGCCGGGGTACCCCCGGGGTACGAAAAAATTTTTTTCGAAGGAATTTTTTTGCTAATTTTATCAAAACCGGGGTTGCGAGCGATCCGAATCCGCGAATTTCGGGGCCGCGAGGCCCGAAATAATTTCATGCTGAATCTTTCCCAAACAAAACCCGTTACGGCCGAACCGCTACTTGAGGGCCGAAGGCCCGAAATAGTCTCATGCTGCTCTACTCCCGAACAACCCTTACTCCCCAATAACAGCTACTTGAGGGCCGCAGGCCCGAAATAGTCTCATGCTGCTCTACTCCCGAACAATCCTTACGCTCGAACAAAGGGGCGCCGGAGGCGCCACCTCCAGTCGTTTAGTGTATTTGTGAGTCAATGAAATTTCGAAATCGCTGTGCACTCATTCGCGAAAACTAACTCTAATCAGAAAACATGAGCACTAACATACTAGCTTACAGATAGATTTCCCCTAAAATACAGAATTTTATCCTTATAATAAGTTAGTGACATAATTTCTCCGTGTGTCCGCGGACATACGGAGGAATTTTTGCCAGTCTGTCCCGAATTTTTGTCTGTGAGTGACCTATTTTTGTCCGTGAGTGACCTATTTTTGTCTGTGAATGACCTATTTTTGTCTGTGAGTGACCTATTTTTGTCTGTGAATGACGTATTTTTGTCTGTGAGTGACCTATTTTTGTCCGTGAGTGACCTATTTTTGTCCGTGAGTGACCTATTTTTGTCTGTGAATGACGTATTTTTGTCTGTGAGTGACCTATTTTTGTCTGTGAATGACGTATTTTTGTCTGTGAGTGGCCTATTTTTGTCTGTGAATGACGTATTTTTGTCTGTGAGTGACCTATTTTTGTCCGTGAGTGACCTATTTTTGTTTGTGAATGACGTATTTGTCAATCAATAATTGTCAATCGAAAATTGGCTCATTGAGTTTTAAGTTGTTTAATCTGTATTTTTCCAGAACAATCAAGAATGGATTCTCTAATTCAGAACCTCTCGATTCAACAGCAAGAAGACTTAGTGGTAGACCGAACTAAAACATTTCTTCAACAATGTTCTCAATTGAAATCACTGCCCTTCAGCGTTCGAGCTCAGCTCAAAAGAAAGCAAAAGAATTTCATATATCATAGCTGTAGCAATTTACAACTTGGAAGAGAAAAGAATCGACAAGATGTATGCGAAGATTGTGATTACAACTTTGACGCGGATAATACTGTCTTGTGCATGCGACGAAAAACGGTGCGGAAAAAGACTATTAACGGCAGGAAAAAAGGAAAACGGTGATTTTTCGTATTTTATAAGTGGTATCGAAATTCCACTTGAAAAATAGTTTTTTATAAAGTCTCCGAAGGGAAGTTTGCAGTTTACATATTTGCTCAATGTTTCCGAACCAAAATTGTTTTTTGACTTATTTAATTTCTCCTTTAGAATTTAGTCAAACTCCAAAATTACTATTTTCTTATTAATAAACGACACACTTTTCAGTGTATTTCTGGAGGTGAAATGTCGATCTTGTGGCAACGAGTATTCTAAATCATCTTCATCGCTTCCATCACAGATCTCAACTATTGAAGACGAAGCAGAGAGCATGAATCAGAGTGACAGAAGTCAGTCATCTTTTTCATCCTCAATCTTAACACCTAGTTCACCTTCATTTTTCTCGGTCATTTCCAAACAGGATGCGTCATTCCGGTCCCGCACATCAAATAGCGCTAGGTAAGTAAATATTATAATAGCCATAAAAATATGTAAAACTTAAAACTGCCATTCTTATACTTGCTTACTATTTCTTCCTGTTTTACTCTGGTTTCGTGGACCAAACTTCCTACCAAGACCTATAGAACTCTTTCGTATTCAAAAGCTGTTTTTATTTGTTGCCTGCGTTATTTTGGATATTGGGGAAATTCTATTGTAAAAATAATGGAATAGCAATGCAGAGCTTTAAAAATATAGAGTAAATAATAAAATTTTCAGATCAACGCCACAAAATTTTTCATCAAACCACAAAGCACAACGAAATGACCGGATTAAGAAGCTTCGGAAATTGGCAGAACAATCCACTGTGACATCTGAGCCGTCTCTTTCGTCGTTTTTAGCTTCCATTTCAAAGATTTGATTTTTACATAAAAAGTTGATTTATTCCGAATACATCGACGCATAAATCAGACGCAAGATTGCAATAACTATGTTTGTAATTAATATATGTTATAAATTTTATTGAAATTGTTTTATCTTTTGTGGAAACGTTTTCCGTAATGCACAAGATTAATTATAAATCCAGGTTTTAATTTCTTTATTTCTCGGTTAATCCTATTGATTATCTAACAATCAGATAATCCGTTTCCTTCACTGACCACTAATGTGTTCAAGAATGAGCACGGAGATATCCGCATTCCGTTTATTTATTTCCAGATGGTGACATTCCAGGAATCAGAGGATATTTTTAAAAAGTGAGAGAGTTCTCTCTCACGCAGACACATATTTTATCCACACAGAAAGACTGCCGAGAAACCCGTTTTGGAAAAAGGGAAACCACAACGCGAAGAAAGATGTAAAATTGGTTATTATGCAAGAAAGAGAGGAAATACTTTTGAGGGAAGAGATAAAATAAATTAAATGAAATTTAAGTGAATGATAATATCAGTGAGAAATCATAATCATTGGCAATAAAAGCAACGCTAACTTTCTCAGGTTACAGTGGCTAAGCTTCGTATGAAGTTTTCTCGGTGGATTATGTGGCTTGTTATTATAATGATACGGAATGATCGATTTTGAGCAAAAGCCCGCAAGGAAGCGATCTCTGAAATTGTGCAAATATTAAATGAACACAAATTTAAATTAAGTTCAAATTTTGTATAACATTAGTTACATTTTTCTACGTAACAATTGTATCGAAACGATTCAATTGTAAAAATATAGAAAGAAAAACAGAGGTCCTTATGAAAAACAAGCCAATAATGAGAGAAGTGATTAATGCTAACATTAATTTACAATTATTTTAAGTGTTTTGATTTCGACAGGCGAACGTTATTAGTAAAACTACAGTAGAATTTAATAGGTATAAATTGCACAGCAATTTATTATTGCAGGAACGCTAAATGTGGTCCCAACTTTAAGTTAAATTTCAGTCAACAAATTTTGAGAATAGAAATTTATTATCTAATTCAAATTTGCAAAATTCTGTACCTGCAAATGTAACTCCTCCCACAAAGCACACAAGAATAGCTTTGTGTATCCTGTTATCTGGTTTTGGAGCACTTGGATTTGTACAAAATACGTTTCCTTCGCCCAAGACTTTCTTAAACTTGACGTCGTTCCAGCCTTCAGTAACACATAGTTCCAGGAGACGTGATGCAAGGGGAACGTATGCGTCAGAAAAAATATAACCCAATCCTTGCTTGGCTCCTGACAATGACGGCTCTATTCTCTCTCCAGGAAGATTTGCTTTGGATTGGCTTTTGGTGGAATGTGATCCTTCTTCTTGTGGTGACCGAGGACATAAGTTTAATGCTGCAGCTATTGAAGGAAATGAGTTCTGGCAAGCAGAAGTGCCGCTAGAAGGAATAAGGGATCGTTTCCGGCCCAGATCATTTGTCGTTGCATTCGAATTAGAGCCTGGAATTGTAGACTGCAAATTCCGAAAAAATTTGCAGACAGAAAGACTGAAAACTTACCAATAACTGTCTGTATAGGGGCGATTAGTGGGCCGACGGAGCTGTGGACTGCCCTTTCCACCAACATTCCATTCAACTTTAAATGCAGAAACACAGGCAATTGTTCATAACCGTAAGTGCGCAAAAACATGGCTTGTAGATTCGCATAATGTTTAGCAGGGATTCCATTTTCTCGCAATGACCACAAACATATCAATTGAAGGACATGCCATTGTTCTGATCTCCGTCGTATCGCATTTTCTATAAATTTGGCAATGTCAGCCGAGTCCGATTGACCTTGTGCTATGGACTGCTCCATCTAAACTATAAAATTATTAGTGAACGAGGAAAATGACGCTTTCAGTGCTGAATCACGAAAGTAAATTGGGAACGTTATCGGTGTTTTCCCCGAAAGATGTAATAATTCCAACATAATATAGAATGTTTTGTTTAGGAAAGTTTTAAAAAACTTATAAATCATAGTAAAAGGTTGTACTAGATTATATCATTCACATACAGTGAAACGTTCGTTTGCCGATTTTGCAGTGCACCACTCAAGAATTGCTTCACATGCGCAAATGTGCACTTCCAGGGATTTGTGCTGATCCTTCACAGTACGCAACTCGGTTGAGACAAAATGTTTCATATCCTCCATTTTGCTTAATCCTAAAATTGATTAAAGACCATTAAATTCAAGCATACTCATGAATTTAAAACACAATATTCGTAAAATGCGTAATGAATTTTTACAGGAACTCTTTTAAACCATTTAGAGTCAGATTTCGCATTCTCAAGCCACTTTTCCTGTTAAGGTAATTTACCTAAACAATAGCATAGAAATTTCTGGTCCAAAATGGTACAATGGGAGTTTTCCTGAGTAATAAACTACAGCGCTATAAAATTTTTCTAAATTGGTGCGTAATGGAATGTGATGATCATAAACACTGCCAACGTACAAAATTGCATTTGGACAAAATTTTACTCATAAAATTTATTAATCTCCCATTATATAAAAACGCGTACCAGATGCCTTATCTATACTTGCTTGTAGTTCCTTTGCTTTTGCTGATAGAAACGGAAATACAAAAGTCATATGAGCATTCCGGATTGCTGAGAACACGCTGTCTGAATTGTTGAGCGGGAAAACGCGAAGCTGTACATTTGCTTTCTGTTTGAGCTTGGCTTCTACAGCTTCCCCAAAGGAAATTTTGGCGCATGAATATTGGAAATGGTCATTTCTAAAACTATGAATTTAAATTTCAAAACCTAACGAAATAATTACAGCATTGATTCGTAAGTAAGGCAGGTCATTAATGTCGATATGATATCCATTTGACGGTCAAAAATGAAAATATGCGAAATAGGTTGATCAGCGGTTGGAGCAGGTTCACCCATATCCGACGAAATATGCCTGAGATATTTTTTAAATATAATTATCGTACATCATAGGAATGAAACATAGAGCTTTCATTTTAGATTATGTAAATCGTACAATTTCGCTTCCGAGGCTATTATTTTTATTGATATTTTACTTTTATACAGAATTCATTAAAAAAAAACGTCTGTAAGAAAGTGCAGATTGTGTTATAAAAATTTAATAAAGATTCACACCAAGTATCTGGATTATTTGAAAAGCTAATTCGAGACGCAAATAATTTATGTTTTTGATTTGTTCCATTTTTGAAAAAAGACTATGAATCGTGTTGAATGCAAATAATTTAATCGTAATATCCTCGTGTTATCAGACAAATTTAAAAACTAACCTGAAATGCTTTTCTGTCTGCTTGGCTAAAGGTCCAATACAAAATGTCGTTGGAATACATCCATATAAAGACTGTAACTGCCATAAGGCTCTGGCAATCGCCCACGAATCATCACCAAGATTTCGCATTGAGACAATAGGCATCTCCAGTGAAAACAAATCAGACTCAATAGGAATCAAAGAAAGATTGAATTCGTAAAAGTCGACAATTCCGAACAACCCTGAAAGATTGTCAAGTAATATTTTATCTGAATGCTTAGATAGTGTGATATAAACGTGATACCGTGGGAGAGCCACTGAAGTGGTTGTTGTTCTACGGTATCTCACTGTTAAAAGTTAACAAAATAATGTACAGGATTTTATACATTTGATTCAACAAAAAATTGCTTTAGCATTTATTCTGAAAAATTTTAGGGCATTTTTAACAGGAGCGTGGGCAATTCCCGAACAAACTCTCACACATTTTTGAAAAACCCATTCATTTAAATATTTATGGGATTGCCCGCCGGTGGGATTGTCTGTCCTCCTTTCTAATATAATCATTATATAATCGTTGAAACAAACTAACCTTGCTTTTCGAACTCAATTTCGAAGAGTTGCCGTCGCCTGTCCACAACTACGACAGAGTACCGGTGCGAGGGTTGTGATTTAATCAATTCACACACTTTCTTGGCCAATGCGATGGATGGACGTAGGAGAAAGACTCGATGCTCTAATGCTTCGTCCCAGTAGACCACTTTATTCATATCCAATTTGAGAACGCGACAACAGTTATGTTCTTGCAGCAAAGACATAGAGACAATTCGGTCGAGGGGACGCATGAGATCACTCTCCACAACCAGCTGAAGATATATTATCAGAAAAATGATTTATTATGCAATAATTTAGATTCGAAAATTTTCATTTTATCTATGGACTTTGACAATTGTGTGACTACTGTTAAATATTTTTATTGGATTTAAGCCTAAATATCATTCTGATAACATAAACGAAAGTCCATTTTAATAATAAATTAACCGCCGTTGCTTTTTTGCAGTAAAATTTATAAAGCAGCTTCCAAACTATCGTTGTGTTTCTATTATGTTCAATTTTGGAAAGAAATTATTATAATAAACATTTTCGATAAACTATTTTGAAACAAATTATCGCAACAATAATTTTTATGGGGTTGAATTTAGCTTTTGTATTTTAGGCTTAAAGTCTCTGAATAGTCATTTTATAATCACATCACACAATTGCAGCGCAAGGACATGTGCGACATACTCCGATGGCAGCGCAGAATTTTGCGCTCCAATCAGGCCAATCCTAAACGTTTTGGCGAGCAAATCTTAAAAAACCCATAATTTAGCTTACACTTAAGGTTCAGCCTTAAGATTAAACTTAAATTGAAGCTTATGTTTGTGGGCACCACTCGCCGGTGGCACTTTCTCTCATGCCTTCGGCACTTCGAGTGGTTTTATTAATATGTTGGCCCCCTAATCAGAGTGCCCTCATACTGTTTGTTTGCCAAAAACCTAGTATCATTTAAAGCTATTACTCCAAGCTTATGAGATTGAGCTAAGTTATGGCTTTTTAGTTATGAAAACAAGATAAACCCGCCGATTCTCGGCGGATTACCGCCTCGACTCGGCGGGTTTATCTTGTTTTTTTTCGCGGTTAGCGTGCATCCGCGGCGCTTCGCGCACCACTTGCCATTTTGTCAGAGAGACTCGCGGCCTTCGGCCGCTCGATTGGGGTTCTGATTTTTCAAAAAATTTAGAAAAAAATTTTTCAGAAAAAAATTTTTTCCGTACCCCGGGGGTACCCCGATAATTTTTTCGACCCCGGATTCGGATTCAGCACCCCAAAAAACCCCCGGGTGCAAAAAATTAGCTCCCCAGATGCTTTGGTTCAAAATGGCCATTTTTGGCAAAAAATGACACTTTTTGGACAAAAAAAGCCACTTTTTGAGATCGCCGCCAAAAAATTTTTGCGGATTCGTTCTTAGAATTCCCAGGGGAGCATTCTGAGCTATCATGCGCCCCTGTATCGAGGGAACTCGAAAAGATATCACCATTTGCCAAAAAACCCGAAAAATGACACTTTTTGGCCAAAAAAGCCACTTTTTTGTGATCGCCGCCGAAAAATTTTTGCACATTCCCGCATCAACTTTTCGAGACCTACAAAATGCGCTATCATAGAGCCCTGTATCGAGGGAACTCGAAAAGTTATGACGATTTGCAGAAAAACATGAAAAATGACACTTTTTGGCCAAAAAAGCCACTTTTTTGTGATCTCCGCCGAAAAATTTTTGCTCATTCCCTCATCAACTTTTCGAGACCTACAAAATGCGCTATCATAGAGCCCTGTATCGAGGGAACTCGAAAAGTTATGACGATTTGCAGAAAAACATGAAAAATGACAGTTTTTGGCCAAAAAAGCCACTTTTTTGTGATCGCCGCCGAAAAATTTTTGCACATTCCCTCATTAACTTTTCGAGACCTACAAAATGCGCTATCATAGAGCCCTGTATCGAGGGAACTCGAAAAGTTATGACGATTTGTAGAAAAACATGAAAAATGACACTTTTTGGACAAAAAAGCCACTTTTTGAGATCGCCGCCAAAAAATTTTTGCGGATTCGTTCTTAGAATTTCCAGGGGAGCATTTTGAGCTATCATGCGTCCCTGTATCGAGGGAACTCGAAAAGTTCCAAAACCAAACCCTACCGACATATATCCTGCGAAATAGGTTAGAGTGGAAGAAATTTTCTGAAGCTTTTTAATTTTGGTACGAATGAAGTGTATAAAATTCCTCTGCATTGTACTTGCGCTGTAACTGTATTTTCCCTTTTATACCTGCTTTGTACCCTGAATTGATTCGAGAACATGGATCAACTCTTCTCTCGCCAACTTAGTAATTAGAGAAAACTCATCGTTGAAATAATCCATTTATGCACACATCTAAATGAAGGTATGAATTTTATACGCTTAAAAACGGCTAAATACCTTTCATTCTCCGTATATTGTTGGACCATTAACAGACCTAGACAATCCTAGCCTCTCCATTATTGTCGCTATATGGATTATTCCATTAAATCTTATGAATGTGGAGTCATCAAAAATTGGATTCAAATGCCCGCCAATATATTGTCATTGGTGTTATGTTTTAGTGATTTGTCGTTTCTTTTCATGGAAACCCGATCGAGGACGCCTTCAAGCAGATCTTTTTATCCAATCAATCGATTAGAATTCACGATCTGCGCAGTTATTCTGCAGTAAATGTCTATATTACCCTAAAGTTTAGTGATTCAAATCTAAAGTATATTGCTAGCTAATTTATCGCAGTCCTATTATCCAAATGAGGTGGACACTTGTAAGGAATTTATATATTTAATTCATTTTTTGTCTATTTCAATTTTAGACATATCTATTTGTTTTTATTTTCTATACTATATCATACGGGCAACAACAAGCAACCAAATTATGTGGTGATCCTCAATGCGCGACAGGTATTTTGTGATATTTATTACCATAGGCATGTGTACTTTTTCAGAACTTTTCTCTGCAACTTGTACGAGGTCGTACGATTCGCAGGACGGAAATTTTTTAAAATACCAGGAAGGCAACACACTCAAAGTGCTTGCGATCAGCTTTTCTCATCGTCCCGATTTTATGGAGGGGATGGTGGGTTTTGCCTAGTTTCGTATAATATACTCTATCATCTACCTTTTTTAGACGGACGATGGCCAGAAAGGTTTTCTCTACAAAAACCATATTGATATAAGTTTTTATCAGTTAAATAAATTCCACTTAAATCGTTCGTCGAAGATAGTTCGTTTGGACAATATTGTTTTCTTTTAACATAAATTAAATCACTGACAACGAGCAAACGTGTCTTAAATTTGATTCTGAAAGGCTGACTAAGAGTAATAAGTTAGAAGTAAATGAGCACAATAGCCATGAAGTCGGAAAAAATAGTTATCACTCAAATTTTATAAATTGAAAAATGCAAAATTTGGGTTATAGTCACAATTTTATGTATACCTTTCAAAGTACTTTGTTTCTGTTTGAAGAAAGAGCAAACAATCTCGAAGGCTTTATTATTGTCACCCTTTATGTTTTAAAATCAACTGAATGATCCATGGGGAGGCTTTTTTGCTATTCTTGCAGAATCAAATGTTCGACAATTTTCGCTATTGCAAGTGATAAAATTTAATCTTTTTTATTGTAAAAAACGTTAGAACTGTCCATCTTGAGCAGGCCCTTAATATTCAAGATTACAAGAAAAAGATTTAGTTAGATAGTTTACACTTATTCTATTTCATGTCCAAAATTCCATATCGCTGTTTGCTTTCAAAATGTTTGAACTGATTTATATGAAAGATAGTAGTTTGATGCTACGAACAATTAATCTCAAAAATATTTAAACCTCGAATACTTGATCCAAATCTAATTAATTCTATTTTACTTGGTGCCGTTCGTATTTTTCCTGGAGGATGCACTAAAATCAGACAAGGAACTTTATGAAGTTCTCATTGCGCCGACGCAACCAGGAAAAAGAGTTGTTGGTAATGTCTTTTATATGTTTTGCCATCCTATAAATCTGACTTTCTTTCTATTCAGGTCAGAAGAAGGCTTATCCGAATTTGTTAAAACTCTATGAAGTAACTGCAAAACTACAGGAAATACCTCTGAATGAAGAAGTAATGCAAATAGTTTCCTCGAGAGAAAGCAAAGAGAGTCAAGGGCATGGTCATAGCCATGGTCATGGGCACAGCCATGAGCATCACGACCATAGTCACGAACAACCAAAGGCTTTACCAACAACTACTCTGTCACCTATATCGACCGAGAAATCCGTTGTTGCTCCAGAACCACAAGTAATTTTTATTAAAACGGACAGAGTATGATGAAAAATAAGCAATCATTCCCTAATATTTGTTCGATATTGTTTAGAAGCGAAAGAAATTAATATAAAAACAATACCTTAACGGGAACTTTTACATACAAAATATACTGTACTCGATATATTTTACGAATTTTTAATGTACAAAGAAACCTGTAAAAGTCGTTTCTAAAGTCAGTTTTCGTGGGATTTTATACAAAGATGCGACAATAACTGGCAAAAATAAATAAATTAGAAAAATTTACGCTACAAAAGATATTCTACCAGAAAAGTTGCGGATTAGCTTAATCTGACTTCGGTTTTTCCCTTTACCCCGATACTTCAATAAATAAATAAAAAATAACACTGAAATAAATAATTGTTACAAAAATAAAGTCGTTTTTCAGACGCTCCACTGTACAAGAAAATGTACTGTTGATTCTGGCATAGATATTTTTATCTATGACTTCTAACTTATTTACAGTTCTTAAACTGTAACTAAGGGCTATATTAATATATCGTTTTTGTCCCACTCTTTTCTAAGCACACCAATGCACGGTTTCAGCAGTTAGTGATCAGTAAGTAAAAATTCTTGGAATGTTTTTTCTGTTTAATAAACGATATAAGATTCTAATCATCCGCAAGAGTTGAGGTATAATACGATATGTTAAAGAGTAAATTTGCCTAAGAAATTACTTCCATCTATAAATGAAAATATGTTTATAGGTACCAGCTACGATAAATGAGACCGCTAACCAACCAGCAAAGGAACCTTCAGTTAAGGAAGATGTGGCTATAAAAACCGACGCAAATGAAGCTGTATATGTTCCTCAAGAAATTGACCCGGATACCATGAATGGTCTTAAAGTAGAGGAAGGGATTGTACCAAAAAGTGTTGAACAGGTTGGCGAAAATCCGCCAAAAATGGATGCTGCTCAAGTTGATACAAAGCCTGCCGTTCCTGAGGTGCCAGAAAAATCCGAGAACAATGTGCAAGAATCTGTTGAGCCACCGACGAAGGTACAAGAAACACTTCCAAATGAAGAAGTGAAAGTCCCCAATGCAAATGGAGAGATAGAGATTCAAGGGAAACATCATAGCCATGACCATCATAAACACGTGCATAGTCAGGAAGAACCAATTACTTCTACGACAACTACTCCAGCTCCTGTGTCTTTCGAGAAACCAATTCCTGATTCAGAAATGCAGGTAATTCGTTAGACACGTTATAATTTTTACGTAACTGCTGAATTATTTAATTTTTCATATTATTTAATTAAACAAATCATCATTCGTAGGATATACAGTTAATTATTTTCTTCTGTTTAATAAAACATCGTATATTACCAGCTGAGTACTCTTAAAAGGAATCATAGATATCTTGATGATGGTGAGTAAATGACTTTAAAGTGAACATAGTTCCCAATTCAGTAATGAATACTACAGAAAATTGTTTGGTTAGCAGAAATTTAGATATAAAAATTGTAAAACTGAATTTAGTAAAACATTAGAAATTATTAGCATTATTTTTAGTAAGAAGTGATTTATTTTCATCGAGAACTGTTTAGAAACTGTCAACTGCAAATGAGATCACTAGCCAACCAGTAGAGTTAGAAAAATCTTCCACAGAGGATTCTCATCCTACGAAAGACGTTACAAATGACGTCCATCCACCACAACAAATTGATCCAGTCCCCGCAAATGATCTTAAAATGGAGGAAAAGGCTGAGTCCAAAAATACGGAATCAATAGATAAATTTGCGCCGACAATGGAGATGCTCCTCAAACAGAATAGCCAAAATTCTCCTCAAGCAGACATCAAGCCTATAGTTCCTGAAGTGCCAGAGAAGACTGTAAGCGAAACCCAAGAGCACGTTGAGCCGCCTATAAACGTACAAGAATTCTCTGTGACTGAAGAAGTGAAGGATTCCCTACCACAAGAAAGCAAAGAGAATCATGGACACGATGGTCATAGCCACGGACTCAATCATAAATATCATAGTCAGGAGCAACAAGAATCTACGCCAACGACCACTCCCGCTCCTGCATCTTCCGAAAAACCTATTTCTGTTCCAGAAACACAGGTAAAATACCTTAGTAATTAGACATCCTATAGACATACATTCCGTATTCCCTGTTAATACCGCCTACCCCTGGTTTGATTCCGCTCGGCACCTTTGGCAACTTGAATAAAAATAAGTACATATTCGTATAGATCTCTAGACCTCGTCGAGTTATGTATGTTTAGCAAGTTTAAAAAGTATCTTGCACTCAAAAAATCATAGAAAAATGACTGAAATGTAAAAATTTCAAAATTTTGGATGGTTGAATAATTTTCCCCCATGAGCGGAATTAAAAAGGAATACGGTAGCTAGGGCGGCCAAATGATTTTTTGTAAAATCAGTAGATATGCTTATTTCCCTCTTTGGAGTGTCTGCAGATGAGTCATTTTTGTTTTTCAATTTTACGGTCAATATACTATATGTAAGTACGAAAAAAAATCAATATCTATTTCCATACATATTTCATACCGCTAAATTTCAGAGCTATTGTCACAAAGAGGATTGCGGCAAATTTCATCACAATGACATAAGTCCTAACCTGCCGTCAAACGATAATTCGTCAACGAGCATTTTGGCAATTCGCAATACTTTACGGCAATTTGCGCACCCAATTCGTGATTTTCTCCCATCGCCGTTCAACACATTCGACGTCACAGGCATTTTGGTACTCATTTTTGTGCTTGTCGCTCTTTCATTGCATTTGATCAATGTATGCTGCTGTCCTGAATCAGGTATATCTCTTTCCCAAAAAGTTTTTCTTTCATCAATGCAAATTATTTTAGGCCGCGATATGGTAGACCAAAAATTACTTCATGACTGTATGACACGGCTGAAGGAACAACAAATCGCGTTAAACAATTATCAAGTATGCACTTTATATTGCAACGTTTAAAGATTTATTTTTGTCATTGACTTGCGAAGGAATAATTGTTTTATTCCTTCAAATCATATTTCCAATTTTTAGCCCTGTTGAAATTCCAGCTACTTATAATTTAGTTATTTTCCGAATTTCAGCTGTTTTATCGTGTATTTCTGTCACCATTTATTCACTATTTTTAGGCAGATGCAGCTCGTTATAAACAGTTGGAGCACGCTGGTGCTGCGGTAGAAAAATTTCAAAGAGAATATCAACAATTGGAGAAATCGTACCAAATTGCAGATAAAGAGTAATAAATTATTTTATCCAAGTTTCCACGTATATTTACTGTTTCAGGCGTTCGGATTTTCGCAAACAATGTGAACTGTTAAAATCTGACAATGACCAGAATCAAAGGGATCTTGAAGGTGCAAAACGCCAACTTTCAGAATCTGCTCGAACACTGGAACAAAAGGACACTGATATTGAGGTGAGTTGTAAAATTATTTCTAACATAGCTAATAAACTAGATATCGAGCTTGAGAAACATAAAAATTCAAGCGTATCTTTAAATTGCTAAAAGTTATAACAAAATTAGGAACCGTTTGCTTTTTCTGATACCCTTGCAATCGAAATAATTTTGTAATATTTTCAAATTTAACCCCAAGCCAATATTTGGTGTTTGCAAAACAACAAAGAAGTTCACTGGAGGGAAATGACAACACCAAACAAACTTTTACTTCACCAAATTATAAAATATTACATAATCTTTTCGACTACTAGGTAGTGTGCATTTTTGAACTTTTGAAAAGGTAAACAAAATTGTTAATTCAGCATTTAAGTTGAATTCTGTTTAGAATTATTGTCTGTTCCAAAAACGACGCCATCATAAGAAAACCCATACACATTTTCTATTAAAATTGCTTTGAAAAACGAACTAATGACACAGCAGTTCTAGACAATTATAATGGAAAGTGTGTTGCGCTGTCGTCTCATGGCATCGTTTTCCAGAACAAATAATATACCGAAATTTATGGCGAAATTTTTTTATAGAATCTCAATCAGACGATCAACGTTCTAACCGAACGCAACCAGACAGCAGCAAGTGATTTAACATCGGCAATGAAAGAATTGGAACAACTGAGGCATAAACAAGATACTTTAAATTGTTCTCTCAAAGACAGTCAACTGGAAGTCCAAAGGCTGGAGCACAAATTACAGTCGGCAGAGGAAGAATTGAGTCGCCAGCGCGAGAAAAATACAGAAATACAGAGCCAAGCTGACGAGCTATTAGACATTATACAACAATTAAAGCTGAAGCAGCAAAAGGCTGCTGAAATGAGGTAAAGCTTTTCTTATCTCATTTAGCCTTTTGCAATTTTTTTATAAGTTAAGCTCTAGTTTAGCATTTTTTTCTTTGATGTGTTAAATATACAATTGGGTGATATTGATTTTGAGTGATATGAGAGAAAAAATAAGCAGTATGTTTTATCCAATATAGTTCGCTTCCACGAAAGATGACGTCAGGGACAAAATAATCATTTAATTGAATAAACACTAATTTTTTGAATTATTATAGAACTGTAACGAGGAAAAGCACGCCACCTTCTGCACCAAAACGAACAACATCAACGGAAGTGCCATCTGCAGAATTAGACAACTCCCTAGAACAGTTGGACACGGAAGGTGTCAATGGTGGTGGATCAAATGGCAGCCAGGGATGGTCTGATCTCGGGGACAGTCCTGTCGAAGGTGAGGCTGGCAACGAGGGCGAGGATTCGTCGACAACCGGCGAAAAGACCGATGGCAAATCTCAAATGGGGTCTAAAGGGGTCGTTCTTGGAGAAAAGCGAGGAAAGAAATGGTCGTCAGCAGAATTATTGGAAATTGCGAGACTCAAAGGAGAGCTGAGAAAAACGGAAACAGAGAGGGATACGCTTAGGTTTGATATTTAAATTAACTCATTTTCAACATGCCTAGCTCATTTTTAGTTACATTGTTCATATCGATAAGTGTTTTGTATTTTAATTGATCATATACCCTTAAATATCATCTAGCTAGATTTTGTTAGAGTTGAATAGCAAATAGAGTTATAATTGTTATATTTTACGTGAGAATTTTAGGTTTTCGCTAGAGACGGAACAGAAAGAAAAGGAAGGCTTGGCTCAAAGATTGGAGCAGCTCAAACAAGACTTGGCTGAAAAACGTCGTGAAGCAGAAAGGAGAGAAAGTGAGCGGCACGATTTGCAATCGCAATGTACAAAATTACTGCACATGATAGATGAAAGGGTGGGATAATTTTACTTCGTTTATATTTTTCCAGAATTCTTTAAAAAATCAAACTGGATGCCGGCGTTTAAATATGTATTTTATTATAACAATTAGTATTTAATAGTATTTCTGTACACATAAAATAAGTGTATCATTGAAAATGTTCAGTGTTTGTCCTCTGTTAATGTGAAAATTTTTATTCAGGACCGCAAAGTTGAAAACAGCGAAGGAGAAAGGGAGCGGTTACGTACCAGGATTTCCCAGTTAGAAACAGACTGGCGACAAGTTGAGGATGAAAAGCGAGAATTGGCAATCAAGGTACGCGAATTGGACCAAAGTCTGAGGAAAGCTGAGGATATCAACGGGAAACTCGAGAACAAAATATATCATGAAGAAAGACGTCTCAACGCGAAAATAAGGCAGCTTGAAGAGGTACGACCATATTGACAAATCATTATCAAAGAATAATTAGTTCAATTGTTCTATCTTTCTGCCTAAAGAATTTATATCATATTACCAATATCTATCATTTTTAGCAACTCTCGAAAGCACAATCTTCCCTAAGTCCGCATAATAGTGCTCTCGGCGATCTGAATTTGAGCGGCAACTCCTCCGACCGCGATTTCGGTCCCCGACCGCCAATCGGTGAAGTTATACCAAGCCTGTGGTCCGATATAGAAGGCCCCGACATGCAATTTGAGAATGTGTATGTGTCTCGTTTATTTAGTTTTTCAAATAAATGTTTTTTGTTCCATTTTAAGGTTATTTGACGGTAACCACCGGCGAAGTGGTGGTGGAGGCAGTACCCGTCAGTCCTCTAGAGTTAATAACGGTCACCGTCCGCCGTCACAACCTCAATTGCTACAAAGAGGTAGTCGGGAAAGCCCTGCAGCAATGAGAACACATGGTAGTAGTCCTTTCGAACTAGAGGAAATATTTTCCGGGTAGGTCTTATAGAGGAGAATTAAAATGTGATGGTACCCATTACCAAATTAATTGTAAACAACTATCATTGCTTATATTAGTAATTTACATACCAATCAATTATTTGGAAATTTAAATAATAAGATAAAGTTGGAAAAAGAATAATCATCATTGCATCACTAATTTCAACTCATTAATATAATATTCAAACGCTTTAGCTTATATAATGTGCAATTATTTTTAGTCAAAAAAATATAAACCCTTTGCTAAATATTTCATGCAAAAATTTATTTTTATTATTCACTGTATTCTCTCTATTAAAACTTACACCAGACAAAATGCATTGTTGCGTCTAAATGACGTTTTTCAATTAATTTTTTTCGCCAAAATTCAGCCACCTGACCCCATCTTTTTACCTAATAAGGATATTTAGCTCTAAACACGGTTCAAATGGAGGAAAAGAAAAGCGCGCTCCGCAAAGGACCCGATCGCGTTCAACGGGGAGACAATCAGGTAAGATTCATTCATTATTGCGAATTTGTTTTCGAGACATTTGTTTTCAGCTCGGCTTGTCGGAGTGGACCCAAGAGACATGAACCCTAGAGCAGTTGGGCCATTACTTCATAAGCCACACCAATCCTAGTTGATCATTCCCAAAATTGAAATAAACTTACAACTTTCCCTTTATTTATTCTGTAAATTTATGGTTGTTGTCGAACGAAATGCGACTCGTTTATAACTACCGTAAACTCTCTAATTTAACCCCCGGGGGTATAATTATTCAATCGACCACTAGGGGGGGGCAAAATTAGAGGGGGGTAAAATAGAGGTTAAAATTACGCGATCGAGTTCCCCGCCAGGCGGCGCGAAAATTTTGGGATTTTACTCAATTTGCTCAATTTTGCTCAAAAAATTCAAATTTGAATTCCCGCCCAAATTTTGAATTTTTTTCGAAATTTTTGCCATTTTTTACAAAATTTTGGTAAATTTTTGCAAAATTGGGAACATTTTGCAAAAATGGTAAAATAGGGAAAAAATTCAAATTTTTGGAAAAATTTGAATTTGCGCCAAAATTTGAATTTGCATTTTTGGAAAAATTTGCATTTGGGGGCAAAATTAGAGGCATATTACTCGATCGACCTCTAGGCAGAATTAGAGGGGGGGTAAAACAAGAGGGGGGGGTTAAATTAGAGAGTTTACGGTATATTCTCTTTTAATTAATTTTATAATCAGCGAACACCAAAAACTGATTTATTATGCGTTTTGTTGAGTTGTGATGATTTAATTCTTAATAAAGTATGATTAAATGCTATGAACTGGCGATTAAATAGAAGAACTATTACCTCGCACCAATTCAGCATAATTTGTGCAATTATAAATATTACTAGCGGAGTACGCCGCGCCAAAAGGCGCGGCCGAGTAGCCCCATATCAGTATGCCCGCCCCTGCCCCCGCGGGCCCCGCCCCCGCGTTCCCCGCACCGCGGGCCCCGTCCCCGCGTTCCCCGCCCCGCGTTCCCCGCCCCCGCAGGCCCCTGCCCCGCGTTCCTCTCTCCTTCCCACACGGTGTTTACGTAAACATGTTTACAAAAGAGAGAGGCAAGGTTGTTTACTATTAAGCAATCAAAGGCCCAAAAATTCCAAGAAGGGGGTATCATGGTTCTCAAGAATACCCTCGGGGCCCGTAACTTTTAATCCAACATGCCGATCTCGACGGTCGAATTCATGGACACATATCTCCAGGCATGACACGCGGGAAAACCAAATTTGAATTCAATAATTTTTTTCTCAATTTTTTACCGTGTTCGACTATTTTCTGAGTGTTCCTACCCCACCGGACCGGGGTACGATCTAGCGATACCCCAGTTTTTCATTATTTCACAATAGGTGTTGCGAAATAACGGAAAAATATAGTAAACCACCCATTTTTTGTGGCGATATACCCTATTTTGTTAGCGGTAATCGCTAGATCGTACCCCGGTCCGGTGGGGTAGGAACAATCAAAAAATAGCCGGACACTGTAAAAAATCGAGAAAAAAAATTATGAAGTTCAAATTTGGGTTTCCCGCGTGTCATGCCTGCATATCTCACCAAACCCAGCAACTTGCCCAAGTTACTTTCCCCCATGCATGCGTAAAAGTGGGTGTGACCCACGGACTTTTGCGCTATTATTGAAGGGCATTATGGGTTAGATGACAACCATATATACGAGCGCGTTTTACCAAGAGACAGAAATAGAGAGCAAATTAAAGGTTTAGCTAGGTATACTGTAATATATGATATGCTATTTAATATTGGTTTGCCGTTGTTTTTTATAGCCCACACTAATTAGTCCAAAGCAAAGCTTTACTTGGGTGTCATATAGCGTTCGCTAACCAATTCATTCCTATCACAAGTACAATATAATGAACTTTAGCTGGACAGCTACTCATATGCATACCCTAACAAATACTTTCTTATTATTTTTAGCAACTAACATCGACAAAATTACAACAATTTTGACACTATACAAAAAGTGGCTTTCCGGCATTTGTAGGCAAGGTCCAATCCTACTACGTATGTAGTAGTACATGTAGCAGTACGTACGTTTTACAGAACTTATTGCTCTTTGGTGCCCTGGAAAATATGATTATGGAAGAGGAATTATTTGAGTTAGGGACGTATAAATCGAAAATTCGAAAAGATCAAAATTTTCCTGCGATGTCATTTCTTAAAATAGTTATAGCTCAAATTTGGTTTAGCAAAAGTTGAGACGGTAATCAGCATTGGCTAAAGAATATTCATGCCTGGTTTAGGCATTGTTCTATTGTTCACCGAAATCAGTTTTATTCGTCTTCAAATAACTTCTAATTCATGTCGGAATGTGAATGTAATTTTTATCAGTCATCAAAATTTTTGTTTAGCGTGCATTTCTGTAATGAATACTGCTCTGAAAATGGTCAAATTTCAATTGTTGAATAATGGCACTCTCAGTTTATTACTGTCGTAACTTATAGAATATGTATAAACATTTTAAAACAGGACAAATGTCCTCTTTGGCCAAGTTATGTAAAAACATTAGTTTAATTCACATATTTTCTTGAGATTTGACTATTTTTGATTTTAAAAACAGTATTATTAACCAATATTTACTGTGGTGATGCTGGCTCATGGAAATATCAGAATCTTCTTTTGGTCAAGCAAAAAGTCACAATCTCAAACGTTCAGTTACATTCAAATTCTGCTATTTCCATGAGCCCCAGGTGTACAAAAGCATAGTCCGCATCTCTATATCCAAACATATCTCGCATAGTATTGGGTCGGTGAGAAAGTTTTAAGCGGTAAAGAGTACGTTTTTAATGTTAATACAAATACGGGCCTATATGTGTTATATCTCAAATTTAAGCCAGTGCGCAGCTCTACTACACAGTATATTGAACGAACAACATCTCACATTATCTTATATTTATTGCATATGTCAAATGGCGACTATTTCGATGAAGATGACTTGTATGAAGATCGAAAGTGTCATACATTTGTTTTCATAGTCTTGATATTATTTAGTTTTAATAAATATGCGTTCAATATGCTGTGTAGTAGAGCTGCGAATGGGCTTTAATTTGACATTTAATACATGTAGGCCTGAAAACGAATCTTCACCGCTTAAAAACTTTCTCTCCAACCAATACATTAAGTTCTCTACGTGTAACATTAAGACGAAAATATATTCGGGGAACATTTTTACTAACCACCTTGTTTGATTCACAGTAGTTCTACGTTGCATTTTTTCTTAATTTTCTACGCGTATCATTCAGATGAAAATATATGCTCGCATTTGCGATTCATCCCGTTTATTGATGTATTTTTTAGTTTGGTTTGTATTTCAGATATAAGACGATGCTCCGGAAGAGTCGCGTTGTATACGTTTCCGAATCAATATCGCCACCTAATGCTTCGTTAATCGACACGGCAGGCCATGTGAGAAGAAGGTACGATATACGATTCGGAATATTGCCGGGAATTTATTTTTCGAATAAATTCCCAAACTTTAACGATTATATTCCCAAATTTGAGATCATTGCAAATGATTCCACAGAAATACGAATTCCCATTTCTGGAATTTCTTGGTTGGTTCTTAAATCTTGGCAATAAAGAAAAGGGTCCCCTACTTATTTTTAAATTTTCAAGAATTTTTCAAATTTTACAAAATTTTTTGAAAAAGTTAAAATTTTCGCCAAACCTTTTTTGGGCCCATTCAATATCAGAAATTTTTTTGATATATCCAAAATTCGTTTGTCGGCAATTCGTTAATCAGATCGGTGTAAATTTTTGGCCGAAAACATCTGGAAATTGGTCAAGATAAATTAGATGCAAAAATATTTTGACACACAGCTACCAGAAGTTTGCTACCGGCCAATAATTAGAATGAACGCGGTCTGAAATAAATTTGTCAACAAAATGTATTCTCTAAGTTTTACTATAACACCAAGTTCTAAATTTTCCAATAATTAACATATAACGTTTCTAGCCTACTTAACTTGCTTATCTATCAAATTTATGTACTCCAGATTGGCTAACTAACAGAATGTTTAGACGAAACAATGCGTCTTTTGCCGAAAAATCAAGTGATACCAAAGCATTGATTGCCTGCAGCAGCGTCGAAGAAAATGTATCTCGGAAGACAAATGTATGCTTTCACGTTCTCTTTTCACTTTTATGAAAAATACTTTTAGAAATTCAACATGTTCTCATTATTGAAAGCGATTGCCGAGAATCTCGCCATTCTATCTTGTACAGTGTGGTTAATTCGCATTTATTTCGGTTTATAGCTAGTGTTATTAAATTTTTCATTGTATCACTTTTATTGTGTTAGATATTAATAAATGCAACATTTGAATTTACTATTCTGAAATAATTACAACATATTAGATATTAGCATTTGTTGTAGGTAATGCTTGAACGGCCATTCTATCACAGCGTTAGAAGATTATAAACGCAAATTTTCATATCTGATGATAAAGTACATTGAAAGGAAAGAACGAGTGCAATCTGTTTCTAAACAAACCAATGTTACATTTAGCAAGACATCCGTATTCATACATTTGATCCCACGCGCTTGAATCATCTTTGATTTGGCATCCGCCCCTGCAATTCGTCCGTAAAATACTTTAAGCTTTGCTTTTACATAATAGTAATACTCTACCTGACATAGCTTAATCTTTCGTTCAAAGATTAGTATCAGCCCCTGCCACATAGCAATCTGTTCACTGGAGTCCTCTCTGCCACTTTCGCGAAATAACTCCCCGTTCAGTTGATTAATCATTTTCAAGCATTCACTATTTTGTTTCTAAAGTTGATGATTTGCAAAATTTTGCATTTATTACAAAGTATACCTCCATGCTTATGCACGCGGTCTCGGCTTTGTGCTCTGACTCAATATGGGTTTTAAACCAAGCTTGTTTAGCCGCTAGCTCTCTATTTTTCTTCAGTTCCTCTGTCATTCGGCTTAATTTTGTCTCGATGTCGGCTACTTCCTGAATATAAGTGTCAAAGTTTATACATGTATAGCAAATGAAATGAGAAGCGAATCTTTCATATATTTTGTTTTTATCTGATATAGCTGAGTTCATAGGGGCATATAAATGTCCATAATAACTGTTTATCTTTACATATTTTTCTAGATTATACGTTGATAAAATTGGCATTTTTAATGTATTGATTTAAAAAAGGTATTATGCTTCGATACCTGTTGTGCTTGCTTCTGCTCTTCTTCTAACTTTCTCTTGGAACCTTCCAATTCAGTCTGTTTTGCGTAAAATTGCTCATTTTCTTCCTGAAATGGAGCTCATAATGCGAAAATTCCATTTTGTAAAAAATATCTGCTAGCCTTATGAGCTTTATAGAAATCCTCAATTTGCTGATTGAGCCGCTGAATGGCTGATCGTCTGTCGTTAATTTGCTCGTTCAATTCCTCGGCTGCAGCCTTTAAACCTGCGACATCAGTTGATGTAGGCTTGGCTGTAGTGGGTCTCATTTGAGTTCGAGGATCCGCTCCAGATACGTCTTCAATGCTTTCCATCACACCCCTACCTTCGCTTCTCTAAACTTAATATATAATATCATGAAAATGATTGCTTTGAAGGTAACTTGCATGTAATATTAAGGCATTGATTCTATGGGTACTCTGATGAGGAGCCCAGCAAGTAGGGATATAGGACCCACTGTTAGGAGATCAGAGCGGAGCAGTGCGTCAATTTTTATACAGAAAAAAATTTTTACAGCTCTTGCTTCACATTAGACAAGAAAGCTTAGCATGCAAAAAGTTATTCTATTGAGAAAAGGCCTGATTTTTCTAAATCCACAAAAGGGTAAAACATTTCAGGTTTTGCAGGCTTTGATGAACGCCACTCGATTTTGTACTTATTAGGTTGGAAACAAAGTTTTCAGACTGGGCACAGGGTTTTTGACCGGAAAATCGTGGGTCCGGAAATTTTGCCGATTTCACCTATATAGGGTTTTTTGATGCGGGGAATCCGAATATGCAATTGGTTTTTTCGTATCGGGTCACAAATGGGCATTTTTGGGCCATTTTTGGCCAAATATGGCCATTTTTTAAGAAAATAGCGGTTTTCTCAATTTTCGTGGCGGGACCAACTAAAATCTGACCTCAAATTCGGACCCTCGATTTTCCGGTCAAAACCCTGTGCCCAGTCTGAAAACTTTGTTTCCAACCTAATTATCGGATCCCTCTAAGTTGATAGGTGTCTGTACTTCCCCCCCCCCCAGCAGAATAACCCACTTTTTGGGGGTCCCGGACCCCAAACTCGCGAGTACCTCCCCAAAACCCATGATTTTAGGGGGGTTATCAATGTCAGAATTGGGGTGGTCCCGCCACGAAAAGCGAGAAAACGCCATTTTTTCAGCTTTTGGGGGGTTTTTACAAAGGAAACTTTTCACGCCCCGCTCGGATTTGGACGTGTGATACGTCAATCGCTTCGTCTCGGCGACAGAAGACGATTGGTACCATTTTCAGCCCCCAGACGACCCCCTGTGGCCCCCTACGACCCCCTTTACCCCCCGGGGGCCAGAAAAGCCAACTTTTCACGCCCCACTCGGATTTGGGCGTGTGATACGTCAATCGCTTCGTCTCGACGAGAGAAGACGATTGGTACCATTTTCAGCCCCCAGACGTGTTCCTATCCGGAGATATGGCTTTCGGAAATCCTGGATGACCATGGGCGCCGCCAAGCGGCGAAGCCGCGGGGGCAGTCCTATGGAATAAACGCTAAAATAGTGGTACATTGGCATGCAAATATTGGAGGGAAGAACATTTTAAATATTTACAATAAAATAATGTATATAGTCTATACAATCAAAGATTAAACAAAAAATGGTTACTACGAGATCCATTTTTATGGTAGACTTTCCCGGCAATTGAACTTAGCACATTAATTTACCGTACAAAGAAAAAATGGTTCGTGATAAAGTATAGAGAGAGACCAATATATCTCTTTACATTCCCTAGAATTTTTGAATCAATCCCAATGCTATTTATCTAGTCCAAATATAAATTCGGAGTTAATCACAGTAATATAATTTCGTAAATTTGTAAAAAATTACATTTTCTTGCTTGATTTCATCGAATCGATTTCCCAACACCTCAGCTGTGCGTTCCAATATTTGCACCTCTGCTTTCGCCTGTTCCAGCTCCGACTTTTTCTTTTTGTATATGTTGCTCTTGTTGCGCAACTTTTTCACATAAAGTTTGTACTGAAATATTTTATGCAATTCAAATGAATATTTTCTCTTTCAGACCTGCACAGTGGAAATGACTTCGTCTTTTCCAGTTTTCTCACTCAGTTCTTTTTTCTTAGCCTCGAGCATTGCCTCTACGCTGTCCAATTCTTGTCTGGAAATGTATGCATTTTATGGGTCGCTTATTTTCAGAACGGTCTTTTCTGAAAAAGAACGGAAAACAAAATCCAAAACATATAACATACTTCGTTGTGTGCAGCGAATCGGCGATATTTGTCTTTTTGCGCTGAATATTTGTGGATTGATGCCTGTAGACAACCAATTTATCCTCACTAGCTTCGTCTTTCTTGTCGCGTTGCATGGAAATTTCCATGATTTCATTGTTGAGTTTGTCGATCTTAATAGTATTTCAGTAAAAGCTTTCCAAAACGATGAAATAATACCTTTTCCTTCAATTTGGTGATGTCATCTCGATTTACGCTCTTCATTGCCAAAATTTTCTGTACTACCTCGATATTCTGGAAAAAAGCAGATTCTCAAAGCAAATCGTTGATGATCTTTTGGGGTGTCATATTTTTGACAGAGTTGATAAAATAGTACTTCCTGATAATGATGCTACCTTTTTCCGCAGTCAATCAAAAATTTAAATGCTACGTTAAAAGCAGCAGTTTTGAGAATTTTACATCAAAAGAAAAAGTTTCAAGTTATTACTACTAATAAAGAGGGATAGAAGTAAATTATCTTCCTGTAGATAGCAAGCAAAATAAGGTTGTCCGTACCTTTTTCTGTGTGGCAATGTCGTGTAGAACCTTCTCATTTAGCATGTATTGGTTTACTTCCATTTCAGCCTGTAAAGTCAAGATTAAGTCACGTACTCAGAAAATATCGCTACGCAAGTTTGGTTTACCTTGAGTTTGGCCAGCAGCGCAGACGGGTCGGCGGTTTCACGTTCTCTCTCCAAATCTCTAAGTGCCTTTTCCAATCGAGACAGGCGTTGCCCTGCATGCACTAGCTAAAGAAAAAGCTCGCAGTAAAAAAATTACATCTCTCTATCTGGTTCTCAGATAGGCCACTAGAAGCGTCGAAAATGGAATAATGAAAAAAATTTGTGTTCCATGCCGTTCCAATATCCATTTTCATTCAATTTTTACTTTTCCTTAAAATTTACCGCAGTGCGTTGCTCCTGTCGCTGAATTTGTAGATCCTGATGTTTTTCATTTTCTGCACGTAATTTCGCCGCCAAAAGCAAATATCGATCAAGGTCGGGACGTCGCGCAACTTTTCTCTTACATCGTTCGATTCTGCGCAAAAGCTGCTCTTTTTCGTCAGCCATTTGTCTCAAATCGGAATGTACATCTTCAGCTCTAACGAAATCAGTTCGGCTTTCCACTATTCGCCCATGAACCGCCTGAATGCACTCTCTGTTTACATATTTTTTAAATGAACATACCTTGAATTCATGCACCTTCTCTTCTACCTATAATATTACCTACTGTTTTAATATTATTGCAATGAGGCAAGAATAATGTTACCATATTTTGTACTCGAATCACTTCAGGCGACTGTGCCTCCGGTGGAACTTCCACTTTAGTTAAGTAACTTGCCAAATAAACCCTAAATCGTTTATAAGTGTAGAGAGCAGATACCTGAATTGCAGAACAGAATTAAAGTGAAATTACCTTTCCTTAAGCCTGTCCACATTTTCGAAAATCCACTCAAGAATGGAATGAATCGTCGCTTTATTGCCCTCGAGAATGTCCAATCGCCAACGGTGTCTAAACAACGCGCACAGTAAACAAATAATTAGTAAAAAGTCTAGACATACATTTGATCCATATCCCGAGGCGGTGGATATCGCAAAATACGCAATGCGTTCATAATCCGAAGTGCTGTTTCGTCAGGGGTCTCGGATCTGATATCAATGCTGAAGCTTGTTAGCCCGTCAATTTGGGATTGGGTAGAGCGTTGCGTTGGGCTCTAAATTAAAAGATTAGATGATGTTGAGACGAATAAATCAAGAGTGCAGCCTGGATTTTCACTGAGACATTTATTAATTCTCTGAAAATCGTAGAACCATGAGGGGAACTTTCATCTTTTCAATTCTGGTATATGAGAGCTTTTCCACCTCCAGGTACTGCCATGAATCAAAGATGAAAGTTAAGTTTCCGTTGTGATACAAATGTAAAAAGAACATTTCACATAGGAAGTCCTACTTGGAAGATCCAGCCAATGACATCGCTAAGTGTTTGAAGGAGTACTTCTCCACCCATCGAATCCAGCTTGACCAGGCTCAAATTGCGATTAAATGGCGCATTGTTAAGGCCATCGAGAATAGTGCGCAAGGATTTGGCACTTTGCGTCATTTTAGGGAATAATTGTGCTGAGCTGAAAATTTCTTGCATTCATAAATTTTTTAAACGATTTTAAACGGCGCGACTTTGTAAAATGGCTGTGAATTTGTTTGAGAATAAGGTGCTTTATTTTAATGGTAAAAAATATTTTCTGTGGGCAAAAATATTAATCCATAAATTTTGTGTATATTTGTTCCAAAGTAATCAGAACATGACGATAGAGTAAAATTGTATTCTCTGAATGTTTTCATACTGACAGGACAATTTATTGAAAGACCTTCAATGAAAGCAAATACACTTATCAAAAGCGGAAATTGTTAAATAAAGTTACAAACAAAATGTAAAGGAACAGTATTCCTTGTATTGGGTCATTCAAAACAAAAGCCGCCATGGAAGTTACGAAATTCTATTTGAATATGCCTCTTTTCGCGCCTTTGGCATACAGTACATGAGGTATTTTGAGGCTTTACAAGGACTCTTGAGTCAATATGATGAAACCCTTGGAGAGTAAATCGACCCCGCTGAGTCCGAATCCGGGATCAGATTTGAACTTTGATCTTTGATTTTTGAACTTTTCCTTTTAAAATTTGGATTTTTCCAGGATTTAAAGGAAAAAGTTCAAAAATCAAAGATCAAAGTTTAAATCTGATCCCGGATTCGGACTCAGCGGGGTCGATTTACTATCCAAGGGTTTCATCATATTGACTCAAGTGTCCTTGTAAAGCCTCAAAATACCTCATGTACTGTATGCCAAAGGTGCGAAAAGAGGCATATTCAAATAGAATTTCGTAACTGTTGTTTACTTCCATGGCGGCTTTTGTTTTGAATGACCCAATATTTGAATATGAAAAAATTGTTCATAACGGTTGTCATGGTGACATATGCATAGCTTTAGATTATATGTCTTGGTGGCTAAATTGATTTGCAGTTGGCATAGGCTCAGTCATGTGAAGAATGCTTAAAACTCTTTATTGTAACAGAGTAATAAAATATAAATATTATTGTACCAATGTAAGTGAACTTTACAGGCCATGTTTATAATCGTTATACTAGTATTCAAATAATTTAAAGGAGACATCGCATTATCACAAGGTTTTTGAATTAAATGAAAGCCAATTACATGAAGATCGTGGGAGAGAATAGAATTCTAGATATCTCTTGCAGTTATTGCACAAAAATGGCGCATTATGCGAAAAACGGAAAATACATTTTTGATAGAAAGAATATCATTTGGAAAACAAAATTTGGTTAAAACTATGGTCTTAAAATATGCCAGCAAGAGATCCGAAATAACCCGTCCAGTCTCCGCCGCCACCGGATTGGTCATTTTCGCTCGTTGGTGAAACTTGTGACGACGTTTTTATATAGTTCTCCACTTCAGCACATTCCTCGGGACTCAGCTTAAGCATAGTGCGCAATATCGGAAGCAACTAAAATATAATACGTTAAATAAATAAATTGTTAAATAATTCAAATTTGGTCATTTTTGATAAATGAATAAATTGCAGTTTGTCAATTGATTTTTAAAATTCAGCAACAAAGGCAAGAAATAGTCAATTCTATAGTTTTCTATAAAGAATTTTGCGACAAATCGGATAGATCCGAAAGGATATTGGATAGATAACATTTTCAGACTTAAAACGTTCATTTTTCTTTTATTTGCTTTTGAATTTTGGTAAACATTTCTCAGTTTATAAAAACAACACATCAAAATTGGGTTTCATATTTCTAAAAGAACCTTGGGAGATATTATATAAAGTGTCAATTATATAAAGTATCAACAACCTACCTGCTGACGTTCCCCCGCTACTTTCTCTGGCGCCAAAAACTTCAGCATCACATTTTTGAAATACTCGGACGAGTTCTCAATATGTTTTTCTCTCTCCTGATTCCGCTCCAATCGTCTGATTTCCTCCTTCAGTATTTTTACCTAAAATATTTTGTTTTCTTGATACAAATAATAGTTGCCAATTTTCAAATCATAATCCACAGCTTATACAATGGGGCATAATAAAACGGACCTGTTCCATAAGTTTGACATTTGATTCCTCAGCGTCGCATAGCAATTCCCTGGTGTGCTCCAATTGTCGGTAAATTTCCTGTACATGCCGTTCGTCCATTAAATTAGTTTCTTGCTCCTCTAGACCAGCTGAGAGCACCGAAGCCAAATCCACACCTGCCAATTGCTGGCTATCGTTTCCATATGGGCAGGGATCGTTCAGGACCGACTAAAATTTACAAGTTGCAATTAATGCAACAATGCTGTTCAAGATTAGAATACAATTTCTACAAACCAAACCTGTAAATCGTCGCTTGATTCGCTGTTTTTCTCCTCAAATTCGTTTTCCACAGAGTCATCTTGATTAAAATTTTGCCGCTGTTGTTGCTGGAA
The DNA here is from genome assembly GCA_022814885.1 of Ditylenchus destructor. Taxonomy (NCBI): domain Eukaryota; kingdom Metazoa; phylum Nematoda; class Chromadorea; order Rhabditida; family Anguinidae; genus Ditylenchus; species Ditylenchus destructor. The sequence continues at coordinate 2,722,942 of JAKKPZ010000010.1, read as the reverse complement.
ATCCAAGAATGAAGGTCGGACGGGTTGTACTGGTTTCCGTTGACTATTATATGACGATCCCGTTGTCTTCTCTTGTCTGGCGTTTCCCTAAAGATGCCAGAAGCTATATGTGCAACTTTGTTAGCAATAATCAAAACCTTTCTTTATTTTTAATTTTCATCCTTACTTTTTATGGCGGATAATAAATTTAAATTCCAACAGATTCCTAAGAAAACAATTCCCAAACGTTTACGGGTATAATATACTACTAATAAGATCATTAGGAAAGCCTAAAATAATTTAGGCTAGTTGTTGTGTAAATGCTGTTTGGGATAAGTGAATGGCTATGTATACTAAGCAATCGTAGAAAGAGTGAAGGAAGAAATGACACACAACTCTCTTCTCACTCTCAAAATATTTCACCAACAGCTTTAGCGATTATTATTTTGAATAAACAAGTTTCTTCGAAGCATACGCAGTATGCGAGAGTGGTCACGAAGGACACTTAATTACCTGGTTTGTGTTATAGCTTGATTGCACGGCACTCTCTGCTTTGGCTTTACTCAAATCCTCCGACAATTTATTATTTTGCTGCAACAATTGCTCGAAACGCTGATTTGATTCATCCATTAATTTGGCCTTTTCCGCGTTTTGTCTATCCTCAATCATCCGTTTTTCGGTTTTTAGTTGATCGATCTGAGCGTACGCTTGTCGCAAACGTTGTTCATAATCAGCTACTAAACCCCTACGCTCGGTTTGCTCTCGCGTTTGAGACGAGAAAACTGATTGTTGAAGATCATCCAATTCACGGCTCAGAGTTTTGATATGCTCTTGAGCTGTATGCAAATCCTCGGATAAATAGGAGCAACGCGCACTAAAAATTAACGGGATAGTACTAATAATTGGAATACATATGCTCTAAAGCATGCTCCTTAGCACGTAAAACGCTAGTGTATAGGGAGATAGCTCTGGCTGTGCTGATCACGATTAACAGAAAACAAACCTTGCTTTTATGCATGGAATTCTAACGATCCGCGTATTCGCGTCTATCTCCCCGTTCCTATTTCACTACAAAATCGACTTAGGCACACTATTAACCCCATGTTCACTCATAATGTGGGTGTGCTGATTAAGATTTTATGGTTAAATTTTTGATTATTTGACAATATCTAATTTCACGCCTGAAAACAAGTAACAGTCAACAAAATCAGCGCAAATCATTATGTGCGGACATGCGGAACTTTAAAAAAAAATTTGTAATGAAATAAGCACTGGTGTAGGCCTATTTTTATTTTGGGCTATGCATGAAAGGAAAAAGTTTCAGTTTTTTGCAAATCGTATCATCCGAGCCGGCGCTATCTCAGTAAACATCTTGGCACACCAACTTATTAGTAGTCAAAATTAAAAAATCCATAACATACGTCAGTTGAGAAATCTTCTCGTTCCTATCGGCAAGCGTTTCGATCAGCTGTTGAATTTCTGTAGAAGCAACCGTGCTTCTATGCGAAATTTGCTTTGAATCTTCGCTATCATTGCTTTGTTGTTTCAAAACATATTCGGCGCGTTCCTAAAGCATTCGATTTATTGAACTAATTTAGGATACAAACTTCAAGTAACCATTTAGGCTACATTATGATTACTGCCATCTCAAAACCAGATAATATGTGACCCATTTAATCTTAACCCTTTATTGCCGGAGCCATAGACAAAAGGCAGAATGTCTGCATTACCATTAGCTTTCCTTTTGGTGAGCTGTCTTTATCAAAATCATTATGGCCGCCATTGTTTATTTCACTTTTCTATGTGATCAATTTACAGACACACTCTTTGTATGAATAATGAACACTCATTCGTTTCTTTCTTTTTGTGAAGTATTTAGCAAATCAAAATCGAAACGATCGGATACACTCGGCAATGAAGGGTTAAGCTATTCAACAAACATTTACAAGTCTAGGATCCCCTTCCATGGATTTAAGAAAGCTAAGAATCTGACCAATGTTTATGATCCCTTATACAACATTAATTACCTTGAACGTCCGATATTCCTGTTCTAAATCATCGAAACGTCTCTGGATCTGATCATTTTCAGCTTTCAGTCTTCGAATTTCCGCAGTTTTTGTGTTATCGACTTTTTGTTCTTCAGTGAGACGTCGTTTGTGTTGGACTAGCTGAAGGTTTAAATCGCTGATTTCTCCTTCTAGACTGCTTTTTACATGTGTCATTTGCATCATCAAGCCGTCGATTTGCCGCGAATTCTCCGAAATTACATTGGATTTTTCTGAAAATATTGCCAAGAATTAGGAGCTGCTTAATAAAATAACCCAAGCAAAATAATATATACCTTCCAATATTGCTTTCAGTTTGGACATTTCCGCGGAAGATTTCTTAAGAGCGTCGTGATAAGTCTCTCTTTCTTCGGTTAATGTCTCAATTTTCGTAGAGAGTTCAGTCAACAGAGCTTCTTTCGCAACTACTTGTGCATTAGATTCTTTGAGTTGTTCCTTAACTGCCTCGAGACTTCGCTTATAGTCCGATAATTCCATCGAGATCATGTCTGTTGAACGATTGGTGCCGTTTTCTTTACTCGGGCCGGAGGACTTGTTTGCAGCCAAAAGAAGCTGGTCAATTTTTTGTTGTTTAGTATCCGCCTAATTGTAACATAAGAGCTTATTTATATTTGTAAATGTCAAACTTTACCTCATTTTTATGTGCCTCAAGTTGTTTCTTTGTATTCGACACCGTAATCAACTGCTTTTTCACGAGACGAATCAAGTCCTCTCTTGACATCGTGTCAAGCTGAAGAAGACATAATTATAAATAATAATAATACGTAGAGCAAAGAGTGATGTTATATATTTAGTACGATGATCGGAACCGTATGTCAAATCTTCAGTTGTGATCATCGTATCATTAAGTTTATCGTAAAAAGTAACAAAAATTGATTCATGTTAATCAAATTTACTAGAATTTTTACCACTTTTTGTATAAAATTAAACATCCAATATTTTATTCTCACGAATATTGTTTGCAATTTCAAAATGTCTAGGATAGAGGTCGGCCAAACCGTTTTACCGATACCGATACCGATATATCGGTCGAACCGATATTTTCAGAAAATTGAAGAACCGATACCGATACCGAGACCGATACCGATACCGATATATCGGTATCGGTATCGGTTTTTACCGATATTTTCAAATTTTACCAAAAATGAGTCAAATTTGTCAAAAAATTTGCATTTTTGCCCTTATTTTATCATTTTTTCGGGTTTTAGTTCATTCTTTTGCACTTTTTGGTTATTTTTCATGTTTTTGTTCATTTTTTAGAATTTAGTCATGTTTTGTTCATTTTTTTCGCAATTTAGATCAATTTTTGCTGTTTCTGTTGGCCCGGGGTTTCTAACCGGAAAATCGAGAATCCGGAAATTTGCCGATTTCACATATATAGGGGTTTTTTGATGTGGGGAACCCAAATTTGAGGTCAGATTTTAGGTGGTCCCGCCACGAAAATTGGGAAAACCGCTATTTTCTTCAAAAAATGGCCATTTTTGGTCAAAAATGGCCCAAAAATGCCCATTTTTGGGCCCAAAACCAATTGCAGATTCGGGATCAGCGCATCAAAATATCCCTAAAAGCATGTTTTCCGAAAAATCCGAAAAAATTTGATTTTTTGACCATAGGGGGAATTCGTAGAACGGTAAATTCGTAGAACGCCATATTCGTAGAACGGTAAAATCGAACTTGAGATGAAAAACTGCAAAAATTTCACTTTTTGACGCGTTACGTTAAAACTAACTGCAGATTCGGAATCAGCGCATCGAATTACCCCTAAAAACACTCATTGCAGAAGAATCACAAATCTGCAATTGGTGAAATGGTGAAAAATGAAAATTTTGGCCAAAATTTCACAAAATATTGACCAAAATATTAACCAAAATAGCGCCGCAGGCGAAATTTTTGTAAAAAATATGGCTAGTTTGGTAAAAATTTCAATGAAAATTCTGACTATTATCCGATAATCCCGTAAAATTTTCGAACCGATACCGATATAAAAATATCGGTATCGGTGGCCTGTTTTACCGATACCGATACCGAGACCGATACCGATATATCGGTCGAACCGATATTTTCGAAAAATTGAAAAACCGATACCGATACCGAGACCGATACCGATATAACCGATATTATCGGCGATATATCGGTATCGGCCGACCTCTAGTCTAGGATACTACAACCAACCAATGTAATGTTATAAAAATGTATATCCAAACCACTGAATTCCAATTTAAACATTTAATAAATAAATCCAACCTTTGAAGTGACTGTAGCTGTTTGCACTGCATTTCCCGCATTAGTATTTGGCGAGGCTTGCTCAGTAGACACCGACAACGGTTCAGTAGGGGCAAGTGCTATAGAACAGTCTGTAGACCCATCGACCTCTTCGGCTTGGGCAACTTCTCCCGTTTTGCCCTCCATTCTATACCTGTGCAATGTGAAATTAAGGTAATTTCTTAAGAATTCGCCAAATACTTTGGGGGATGGAGTTCCAATAAATATGTCACAGCTCACACAGATATTAAATATTTTATTATTAATCAACTTTTCGTCTTAACATAAACGACCACAATTTAACGAATATACCTTTTCATCTATTTCTGGGAAGAGGTGTAGCTGTAGGATCGCAGACATCGTAAAGCCAAAACTTTCATTATTGCTAATTACCCCAAAATAGAAACCAGGTGAGCACAGAATTACCTTTACTTTTAGGATATCTCATCATACCAACCGACTGGATTATTTTAACTACACCTCTTTGGGGTCACAATAATTTCCGAAAATCACAATGGGATGAATTATAAACCGAATAGAATCAAAGAAAAGTTACACCGAACGCATAAATTCTTAATATTCTCTTAATAATTTTGGTACAATATTAATAATCAATTTAAGAGGAGAAGTCATTGCGAAAACAGTTAATCAATATTATATAACGCAATATATTTAAGAAGTTTGGTTTCATGAGCGTTAAATCTGATAACGTGGTTTTTACAATAAAATCGGAGGAGTATTGATTTCTGACCATATCACGTGCAGAGATAGAAAAAAACTGACGGGGCTAATGATTTCCAAGGATTTTTAAACTTTTTTGAGCACCCAAAATTGTTTGCTGCATTCGGAAACATTGCTGGAATTTAAAGGCCAGAACAACTTTTGTTCTAACCTCTGTTAGATAAAATTATTTATATTTCCATCTCTGCGATTTATGAACCAAACTTTGACTTTCCGCTCCAAATGTTAGAGCAATGTTAAGAGAGCAAAGTTACATAATAATTTGACTAAAACCCTAACAGACAAGAATCGCTTTCACAGACTAATCAATGGCAATAAAAACAGTTATTATAATTACAACTAAAGGAAGTAAAACGGAAAGTCTCATGTGTACATTGAAGTAAGGTGACTAAGTTCAAATAGAGGCTACTAGTTGGCGATCTGAAAATAAATTAATATGAAACATCGTCGAGCTATGAATGGACTGTGAGCGTGGAAAATCGCTTGGAAATGGTCTGCCAGTGCAACTCGCTGGTGTTGATGCCTTGCACTCCTGTTAGTGACGGCCAATGCTTTTTGTGAACCGCGATAACCTTCTGGATTGTTTCTTGTGCTATAATAGATAAAGATTTATTATTGTCAAACAGTTCTTTTTTATATACCTGACTGGTTCGGCACCTTTTCCAATTCTTCTGGACTTAATCGACCAATTTCGCCGCCTTCAGTGCACAATGCCTAAGTCAAATTTTAATAATATCGAAAGTCCAACTTTTAGCTCTAATGGTTTTTGGGAATAATTTTCTTACGATAATGGTTCAGTTGCATTTAATTCTGCCGAAAATTTGAGAACACCGAAAATCAAATATAAGCTTTACCTTGACACATTCCTCTGCAGATTCACAAATTGATGGTAAGTCATAGCCGCCTTCTAAGGCCAGTACCACTTTCCCCCCCGCGTAGCTCAACAAGGAACGTGTGAGGAAGCCAAAAAGTTGTGGCGATACCTCATATCTAAAAATTTTTGCAAAATTTGAATCAGTTGAAAATAAAAAGGTACCCTCCGAGAGCAGCCGGATGGCCGCGGGCTGCATCAAAGCCGGCAGAAACGATTACGAAATCGGGCTTGAAGCTGTCCAAAAGCGGCACAACAAGCACTCTCCAGGCGGCCAGGTACTCTGCATCACCCATTATATCTCCGCTGAAGGGAATATTGACCGTGAAACCTTTGCCTTCACCTGTTCCAACTTCCGTAACAGCACCTGTGCCTGGGAAAAAGTTGCCGTTATCGTGTCGATGCATTGATACATAAAGTACCTAAATTCGCAAGGTCACAAAATAAGTTTAAGTGAATGATGGTTCAAAGCAGTGTAAAATACTGGGATTTAGGAAATTTTACACTTGATTTCTGAAAATCCGTACTGCGAAAAATGAGAAATTGTGTGTAAATCGGATATATTTGTAAAATATGCAAAAACAACAGCGTAGATTAATTCATCAAAATTTTCGGTCAACAAATAAACCCACGTTTGGATCCGACTCGAAACAGAGTTGTGTCCCATTTCCGTGGTGTACATCCCAGTCCACAATGGCAATACGGTTGCACATTCCGCTAAAGCGCTGTTGCAAGTGGCGAACAGTGATCGAAACGTTATTGAAGAAACAGAAACCCATGGCTTGTTCGCGCTCAGCGTGGTGACCTGGAGGACGGATACATGCGAATCCATTGCGGAGTTTACCTTCTACCACTGAAGATGCGAGCTCGACCAATAAACCGACCGCCACCCGAATGGCCAACTGGGTCGAAGCATCGTTGAAATATGTATCAGAATCAACTCCAATTCCACCACAAGGTAACTGAAATACAAATTAATAATAATGAAAATAAATAATTGAAATATTACCTGCACAAAGCTCTTTAGAGGTAGCTCCGACGGGTCCAGTTTGAGACATGCAGTGGGTGAGACAGCAAAGAATGTGACATATGTCGGGGAGTGGGCCAAGCGTAACAGTTCCAGTGGCGCTTTTCGGACACCCACGCGTTCGCACATATTCACAAGACCAGCTTCGATGAGGCGAGACCAAATCGACTGAACACGGCCTCCGTGTTCCACATGGTTGTGATCTAAAATAGGTATTTGAGGATGGACAATACAAAGGTAACACTAAATGGTAAGGTAAACATAATACATGTAGCACGGTAAAAGCCCCAGCTGTAAAACCCTAATAGTATAATAACAGTAAATGGTGATGATTATGCCTAAGTTGTTTGCGTAAAGGATTTTATCTATTGGAGTTTACCCGTGTAATTTTACAGATTTTGCAAAATGTTTTGGAAATTTATTTGAATTGCTGAATAAGTGGTTCAATTTTACTATCATTTTCCTTGAGGTAACATACCAGAGAATAATACTTACTTTCTCCACACAAACACTGATGTTTTGACATAGCCGCATCGTATGCCAGACCTGCAAGAAATATTGATTATAATAAAATATATGAGCCTATTCTCTCACCAGTTTTAAGCTGATTATTCTGACTGCCTTGTCCAAATGAAATTTGTCTGTGAGTGTCACCAGCGACCTCCTCGGATTCTGGCTCTTCACGCACAAGGGATTTGCGACGTAATACCAAATCACGGAGTTGCTGTTTCAACAAGCTCGGATAACCTAGTATGGTGAAACTATAGAAAATTTCATTTAAAATCATGACCTTACCTCCAATTGGTAGAGGACCATTGTTGAACGAGCGCGTGTCAAATTTCACGGATGGTTTATTATTACCAGTCGATGTGGCTGTTGTTGAATTCAAAAGTGCATTGCTTCCTAAAACTAACTTTTTTCAATTTAGTTCACATACTTTTAAGATATATAACTTTACCTCCAACCATAGAAGAAGAATCAATAAGCGGGTCAAGCATGGACCCAGGCTGGAATAGGGGATTGGTTTTGAGCAAGGATGGCATGGATAGAAACGAGGCGAAACTAGCTTGCATCAACCTGAAAATATAATAACGCCTTTAATATAATCACAAGCTAATGTTTATTTAAATGAGCGTATTAAGATTATTAGTGTTCTTCAGCGATGTTTTTCATTATAAAAGAATTGATTTGAAAGAAGATTAGAACGTGTTGATTCCATTACGGATTTTTCAACTAATTGTTACCAAACGCTTTGGTATTGGATAGAACCCAACTTGGGATTTTTCATGCAATGAATTATTGCGAAGAATGAGTTTGTAATTTTTGCGACAAAATTATTTTATAGTAAAAGTACAAATACTTGCTATTGCTGAAAAGAAATTCAAGGATGTTTAAATTTTTGTATTATATCGTTTTTCGCAATTAATTTTTACAGTTTCGAATATTCATAAGCTTTATATTTAATGTATTATTAACTAATTTTTACATGTTCGCATAATCCAATTGTAAGTTGTCTATTCCATTGCACAAATTCGGGAGTGACGGAGATGGTATCATAATATTTGCCGGGAATGGCAGTTGTGACGCTGATGGTGTCTGTTGTAATTGACCCATCACTCCCGCTGCAGCTGATTTCATGAGCATCTCCATGCTGACCGGAGGTTGTGCAGCTTCGCTGTCACACCTATAATTAAATATTAAACAAATTGGCTAACGAAGTGCCGTCAAATGCGAGCGTTTTTTATTAAATAACTTCTTACCTCTGTAGATTGTTGTGGTTGAGGGACTGTCCGCTTACTGTCGGATGCTGGGTGGCGGTTACTGGACTTGAGCCTTTGTTCAACAAACGAGCTCGAATTCGCATTTTTAGGTTGGGTTCGCTGTTAACCTATAATACATTTTCGTTATTCTTCTTTCGTTTTCTAGTATTTCAATATTTACTTTTCATTCGAAAGAAAAATATGATTCCAGGTCTATGAATAACTTTTAAAAGAAAGTGATAACATTATATACTAATTGATTCAGAAAATTACGACGAACAGGACGAAATTCTCTCCTCGCGTTTGTGAAATGCATTTGCAACGTATTGTAATAGTTATAAACAAGTTTACTCACTTTTCTCAACTGATAATCAGCTGCTGCAGCATTTGCAGCAGCGGCAGAACTGGCAGCAGTGGACTGACTCGTCACCGGTGAAGGATGAGGATATGGCTCGAAATGATTGGAAACAGTGCTGCTTTTGTGGTGCACCAAATTAATTTCAGAGTTAGTACCGGCCGAAGGCGGGATCCACGTCGCTGGATTCCCACCACTCGATACATTTGACGCTGAACCTGTGGAACCGGTACTGTGGAGTCGTTGTTTTTGCTTCTTACAGGCAATCATTGTTTTGAGGCGATCTCGGGTAGTTTGCGATATGGTCTGACCCGATCCGGAGAATGTGCGGCGATTACGAGCCGACGAAATCGGCCCACTATCGGACTTGAGCCCACCTGGTTGCACCTGGAAAATATTAATTGGGCGAACGAGTTCCAATATTATAGCTTATAATAATTAGCATAAATCCCAGTATGTATTTTCAAGATATACTTTAGGTTAAATTTGGTACCAAAAATACCATTTATACCTGCATGCCTTCGAAAGGTTCATCGGTGGACTGCTCACTGCTTGTTTGGCGTAAATTACCCAAATATGGGTGATGATGGAGAGCTGCTGCGGCAGAGACATTATTAGTAGGCAGTATGTTGCCGGCGGTGGTGACCAGTGGGCTGAGAATATTAGGCTGAATATTCTGGAGAAGCTGGAGACTTTGTAAGTAGTCCTGAGTGGCCATAGTCTGGGATTGCTGTAGTTGAGCTACCAGTTCTGCGTGTTTCCTTTGGTAAAGCTGAAAATAAATTCTAATGTTAAAATTGCACTTTTATCAATTTGGTAAATGATCTTAGCTATGTTGTAGCGCTGATCTTTAAAAATTGGAATAGTTAGTAACTTCACAAGCATTTAGAATTTAAATTCTTAAAATTTCAAACGAATAAAATGATTTACACCCTTTTTAAACATTCTCCACATCCATTCAAAGCATCAACACACATTCTAAAAATGTGTTTCTTTACTTAAGAATAATTCAAAAACCTCTTGTAGAATAGCCAACCGGTCCCCAAGATTATTTTCGTCGCATTCGGCGGTTGGGTTTGGGAACGGAGGCTCTGCGGCTGCCCTTTCCTCCTCCATTGTTGAATCACAGTGTTCAGTTGGGCAAGCCCCCGACTATGATCATCTGAAATTATTACTTGAAGAATAATAAGTGATAAAGTGAGAAATGTGAACATGATAACAAATAAACGTTAAATAACACCGAACACGGCCCTGAAGTGGTATGCGCCCTCAAATTATAGGTTATTGCCAATTCCTCCAAAGCAACTGACAAAGTACAACCGAGAAAGTCTGAGCGCTGTCTCAAACTTCAAAGTAATAATTAGCCGGACGGAATAGGATTGGACTGAAGGGACTTATTAAGGGTTCAGCCACGGAAACGGCTCACGCAAAAACTGACACCACGCCGGGGCCTTGGCCATCCAAGATTATTTATTTGAGAAACAAATCATTAAATGTTGGCACTGTTCGTTGCCTCCGGCAAAACATAATAATCCCCACTTCGAAGCCCGCGCTCTTGCTTAGGGATCTAAAGCCAAGGCGCCGGGTATGGGAGAGCGGCGCGCATGAAATTAATGAGAAGACGTACATACAATGCGCCAGCGGCAGCCGGAGAGTGTCCATCAAGCCCCGCACCACCCTCAACCCAACCACAACAACTATCATCGAGGAGGCCGCCTTAGAGGCAACACTCCACAAATAACAGAGAGCGGGGCAGAGAAAGAGCGAAGAATGTATAAAAATAAACTTGTGCAAACATAGGACCCAACGGGAAAGGGTGGGCGCTGGCAGCCACAACAAATGAATCCAGCGCTCAAAAGAGAGCCAACTCTGCACTTGCTATTGATTGGTTTCTCGTAACTGACCAAGTAGGAATTTTTCCAACAACGAAAACCAGCAGAAGAAAAACAGCAAAATTGCATTTTGGCGCCGTTTCAAACTATTGAAAATTGCATAAGCAAATTTTAAAGGAAACGATTCTTTGATCTAAAATGTTTTAACAGATGTCTCATGAGATGCGAAAAAGTTGATCTTTTATAATATGCGGTTTATGTACTGTTATGTGAGGAAACTGTTAGGGTGCTATAAGGTAAAGAATTATAGCTTAAAATCATTTTATTAATTCACTTTGCAATGAGAGTTCAAAATTGGCGATACAAAAATATACAAAATAGTTTTCCGCTCTAATTTTTCATTATATTTATTTTTATGTACGCTTTTTATTGTTTTTGATCGACATTTGTATTCTGAAATTTAATTTTTTTACTTCTTTAATTCTCCAATTGGAAATCGAGCTATAAATAAAGTCAAATTTTACATTCAAATCAAAGGCACTGTATTGTGTCCGCATTGTCTTAACATATTGTACTCGCTGCTATCTGATAATTTCTTCTTATTTATAATAGATATTACACATATGTTTCATTTTATACTCTACACCCCTCATTTTTCCTTGTTATGTATGCTGGAACAAATACATATTGGATTTAAATGTATATTTTTCTAGATAAATATTTCACGTTTAATTATGTGTAAATTTATCTAAAATAGAATTATTAATTTTTTGAATTTTCAGTGAATTTGCGGAATAGGGATTATTATGCGCAATTCCGCCGATTATGAAATGTTGGACCGACTTGGCGAAGGAGCGTATGTTTTATCTCTATCGTTTTAAAATCGCAATGATATGAAAATTAGATGAACATTGATTCTTAGAGTTATTTTTAATTTAATCCAAATACTGTAGAAGGTTATTATAAATTTTAGCTGATAATTGCTACAATATTTTTTCGGAGAAATTCTACAATACATCCATCGGAAAGTACACATCATAAGCACGTATCCGCTTGTCAATGTTTCTAGCATTTTCTCTTTATTTATCTGTTTAGATATGGCACTGTATACTTGGTCACGCATTTGCCTACAAAAAGTCAATATGCACTCAAGAAAATTCAAATGAAAAGCGATGAAGGAGGAATTCCTCAAAATGTGGTCAGGGAGATCTCTTCTATAGTCTCCATAAGATCATTGGACCATCCGAACGTCGTAAAGTAATGCTAGCATGCTTTATTCCATAAGTACATTTTCTTATTTAGACTCCATGACGCGTTCGTCTCCAGGAATCAACAAGAATTGTGTTTGAACATAATTTTCGAGAAATGTGATTGGGACTTGCAGGAATTTCTTCGAGCCATCCCTGAGGTTTACATTTTAATTCGCTTTTTATGTTTTATAATATTTGCTGATATAGGATATGTGTGACGGTCAATGTCGTCATCTTGCTAGACAAGTGAGTGATATTTTCAAAACTAATTTTTATTGAACTCATTTAGATATTTGCTGGCATCGATTTTCTTCACTCAAACAGTATTATTCATCGTGATTTAAAACCACAGGTAAATCACGGTTAATTTTTGAAAAATTAATTAACTAAAAGTTTAGAACATTTTAATAAACAGAGATCAGACTGTAAAGATAGCAGATTTTGGTCTGGCTAGGAATTATGGTCTCCATTCGACGATGACGACCGTGGTATGTTTGTACTTTTATCCTTTTTATTTTAATTATTCCTATTTCGGGTGGTGACTTTGCATTATCGAAGTCCAGAAATACTCCTCCAGTGTAAATATAATACCAGTGCTGATATTTGGTCTGCCGGATGCATTTTGCTTGAACTGTATGTTCTTAATCTATACATCTTTATCTATACATTTCATTTTCAGTTATATGAGAAAACCGTTGTTAGCTGCACAGAATGAATCCAAACAACTGCTTACTATTTTCCAGTAAGTGATTACAATGATTCTTTGAAATACATAATAACACTTTTTCTCTAATGAAACAGCCATATCGTTGACAGAATTACCTGATAAGGCGAATTCGGCCTCTTACAAAGAATTAATTTTAATACTCAAATTGCATTCATTACGTTAAATAAAACTTGGTTGCTGTAGAAGCCAGAAAATACTCAGTGTTTCGCAGCTTAAAATAAAAAATGTGATTGCAGAAATTTGGGAACCCCTGCGCACTCCGCATGGCCTTCAGATGCTGTTGTTGATCTCTCATTTTATTCCACATATCCTGCAATTCCACTAAGCATTCTCGCTCCAAAAGCTTCGCCTCGAGCTATAGAATTAGCGTCAGCAACTCTTAGATTCAACCCACACGAACGACCTACAGCTGCCATATGTCTGCAACATTCTTATTTTCTTTGATGTCTCAAATTCGGTGCCATTGGATTTTATAGGCTCTCTACATATTCATTAACCGCCTAAAAATTAAAATTTAAGGGACTTCTATTTCGACCCGTTATTCCTAGCCAGTTTTGACTTTGGAGGCACTAAGTACTAGTTTATGGGTATTCTTTCTCTGTATTCTGCTCATAGGAATTGGTAGAGCGCCGTAAAGTGATGCTACGCCTAAACTGATATCAAATTTGGAATCAGCGGTGTCAAAAACCTATAAGGAGTAAGAAATCTCAACCAGAAACCCGTTAAAATATAATTTTGCGAGTTGATGAATATTCCGACCGATGAATATGCCTTTGATGTAGACAGCCATATTATAACGTATCCTCAGATATTCAGTTCTGTTTATATCTAAACTAATTTTGTAATGCTCAACTTCATTTTTGGTATCGACCTCGTGCTTTAGGTGTTCCTTATGTTAAGTATAACCTCACTTCTTCATGCCCTATCACTTAAATAATCGAACTTGTTTTGTATTAAAATATGCCTCAATTTTTGAAGAAAATGTGCATTCCCATTTCTTTTGTTTTTATGATATTGTTTGCATAAGAATAAAGTAATTGAATCTGCTGAATTTCACTCACAGGGCTAAATTCTGCCAACTTATTTTAAAATATAATATTACATAATAAATAATTTCTGACATTAATAGAAGCAGAATGGACGTTAGTGTCATATCGAAACATATATCAGCGATGGAATCCCTAGATTCGGGAACTTCGGACGGCGCAATTTTTGCTCTGAAAAACTGGATTTCAGAAGGTAAGAGGCGATGGAATTTCATACTCCATTGTTTAGCAAATTATTTTAGGAGTGGCCATTGCCGAACTGGTAGAGTATTATGCACACTGTCAGTCCATTCGTGCCTTGGAACTGCTTTGTCTGGTTCAGGAACCTCACGACAATGTAAGCATTACTTTTCACTATCTGTATAACTGTCATATACCATCGGTGGAAACGTAAGGCCTTCTGCGATTTTATTTTTTGAAGTAATGACTACTTGAATATTTCGACAACTGCAATTTCAAGTTTGAAAAATGTACGGCGAATGGACCGTAGATGCATAACTAGCAAACATATACATTAAAGTTATACTATTATTATCCTGCTAATAGAATAAAATGTTAGAATTTCCGCCACTTTTTAACAGCTCCGACTGGCTACAGCCAACGAGATAGCCAATGGCGCAGCCAAATGTTTCGCGTTAAATCAAACATTTTATTCTATGAGAAGGATAATAATAGTATGTCTATTTCAGATTCTATTAGACAAGATGTCGGAATGTATGGGTCAAAATCCACAAGGAACATTTGTTTTACTTGGACGACTCGTACAGGTATGCTTTCAGGATCCGCATGCACATAAGTTTTGAGTCTGAGCCCCGACGCAGCCTGAGCCGGTATGCACACAGATTGAGCCTCAAGCTAGGGCTCACGAATTCCAAAAAATTCATAGGGGGAGTAGATGAATTCCGTGAGACTCCTAACCAAGTCGGTAAAATTTTATTTTATTTTCTGGAAGGTGAATAAATAAGTCAATTTTGATGCGCTGATTAATATTTTTTAAGGAACTACCAGGTGGCGACATAAAATCGTGCAATTTTATTTGTCCGTTTAAATTGGCGCCATTTCAGTTTAGCCCCCTTAGAAAGGGGCTAGCTTAAATCTAATATTGCTAACCCCCTCTAAAATCGTATTCTAGAAAGGGTTAGCAATATCAGATTTACGCTAGCCCCCTTCTAAAGGGACTAAAATGAAATGGTGCCAATTTAAACGGACAAATAAAATTGCACGATTTTATGTCGCCACCTGGTAGGTGTTTAAGATTCGTTCTAAGGCCTAAAAATTATCTTTATAGTGCGTACATGTGAAAATTTTATGGCCAGTTTTCTATAGACAATTTTCTAATCTTTTATCAACTTGCAACACATAACAAGAACAAAATATGGCAAAAACAGTTAATGAGAAAACAATTATTAACAATGTGATCTCTTGAATTAGTTCCCGTGCTAGCAGTTTTGCATACATATTCTTTGTCCGGTTGAACGTCCTCAAATTATTTATAGTCCACATTAGGCTCACTTCGCACTTTGCATATGTTGTGGAGAACGATCGACGCCATAATGAACTGTGGCACGCGTTCACTGCTGACTGTTCCCTGGGCAAAGCCGAAATTTGAGGCAATCAAATTTTGGAAGCGCGGTGATCGCATGTGGTCGCGAGTCATTAGCTGAGGCTCGGGTTCAGGCTCAAAAATTGTGTCCACACAGTGCACTCATTGTGCTTTAGCATATTCGATTTAGAAATCTCCCAGTTGGATTCCAAAGGTGCCTCACCACCATATCTTTCGTATGATTCTCGCGTTCGTTCAGGTACATTTTATATTTTATGCTGATTTTTATGTAGCCTGCCTCTATATTCCTATCGGGAGCCCAAAAGTTCCAGGCCCACAAGTTCCTTATGGGTTTTTGTCCTGGAACTTTTGGGGCTCGATATCTTATGAATGGTAGTTGAAAGATTATTTATAAGAGAAATTATGATCTTTTAGTGGTTTATTGCTGTCATATTAGACTTTTTACTTCATGTTTGCCGTTTCACAAAAATAACAAATTAAAACTTAAATTTTCGGAATTAGCTCTCCCTAAAATTATCAAAAGGAACCAAATTTTTGTATCATCATAACTGTGTCTGGCTAATTTTTGAATCTATTGTTTCATTTTTACATGACCGATATCCGTAGTTTTTCCTTATTCAACAATGTTTTAGCCAAATAGCAATATGGAGAATGTGATAGCGGCCCTTCTATTCATAACTGCCATCTTGCCATATGGATCGACGATGACAGAGACTCTCTTTTCGGACGTGTTTAATTGCCTCATTGAAGCGTGTAGAATCGTCGGAAACGCTAGTGATAACACTGATTTTCATTCTTTTGGCAAAACACGAGCTCAATCCTTTGAAAAAACAAATGAAACATCAAGCATGAAGACCAATCCTTCTATGGCGAGAAAAATTTCACCAACTTCGCATGTCAACATACGGGACCAATTACTATTGAATACAACAAAATTTTCCCTGATGAAATTTTTTCAATCATTTTACGGAATTTTCCCGTGCAGTTTAGTGCATGCATTGCGGTAAGACCTAATATTTTAAACATAGTACTACGTCATGTTGTTGACTTCCCTATAATGAAATTGCCAAAGTTGTATTTGTATTTTTATCTACATGGACTAAAGGAGAATTTTTAACTCAATTTCTGGGGAAAATAAACTTATATACATTTAATATTCCGTTATACCGCCTGCACTAGACATTCCATTATACATCTTCCTGTAACTACGAGGATAAAAGATTGAAGTGTGAAATTACTTATTGAGTCTAATTTTATGTCATTTTTTATTTTCAGAGAGTTCTATAACTCCAATGCCTCAAAATCGTCCGATTACTTGTGGTCAATATTGGAGCAACTTTTCTTCACTGTCCGTCTGCATCCAGCATTATTTTCCGAAAATCGCTCAAGAGAACTGTCAAACTTTCGTTGGACATGCAATGAAATCCACGACTTTTTCGCAATGGCACAAAAGCTTTCCACAAATCCGATTGATAGCGAAATCGGCGAATCACTTTTCGCGGATGTCGACAAAAATAGTTGCGGGGAAGACGGCGATTCAGGCATGTATATGAATTTTCCTGTTGTATAATATCAAAAATATGTTAACGACTTTAAACACGCAATCTAAATATATGGTTAATCTAACAGTTTTAGAAATAAGTTCATCTGATAATGAGTTAGCAGACAACCTCGATGGATTCTTCTCGTCTAATGAACCTGGTAACGTATCGTTGTATATTATCGCATAATAATTAATTTTTCCAGGTGCCAGTCGCCACGTAAATCGTTCTAAATTCGGTGGTCGTGGGCCAATCAATATAATGTTGGGAACCCCTCCACCTGCTCATAGTATTCCCATTGGAAGTACCCGGCAAGAGGCAGTTAGCGATATGCCAGCATCGGCTGACATTTCACAACAAGTGGGCCTAGCTTTAGTCCCACACACCTCGTCGTGCCGTCGAAAACCTAAGCCCTCATTACCTCATCGGATTGTCAAAATGTTTACTTCGTCGAAAGAATTTACTAATATGATTGAAATAGAGCAGGAACCAGAAGATGACACGGACGAGAGACCAAATTCTAATAACCTCATTGAAGAAATTACCGGTGTGGTTGACGATCAGGTTAGTCATCAATGGCTTTTGATTTTATAGACATACTTTCTTATCAATAACTGAAGTTTGTTGAAATAATAGAAACATAGTTGTTCCCAGAAGTTTCTTCTCATGAAAGTTGGATTTAGGTTTCACCACAATCAGTCGAGTCAGCGGAAGAATGCATTGCTTGCTCTTGGGGATCAACGAAAAGCCAAAATAAGGAGATGAATAGTGTTAAACATTTTCACGTGATTCATTGTGTTTTTAAAAGGTATAATTAGGACAGCGCTTTTTAGGTTGAACAGCAAAATACTGGAAGAGAGATGGATTTTACAGAAATGAAACCGTGTTGTAGCCATTTTCGACCTGAAGTTTCTTGCAGCAAAAATCAAGCATCGGTGGTTTCCGTCACTGACCATCATCTCACAGAGAAAAAAACTAAAGGCACTGCGAAAGCAACTATTGCAGAGAAGCACCTTAAAGTCGGTGACAGATTGTAATTTTAAACTATTTTCAATGTCCGAAAATGAGCTCAAAATGGTTTTAGGAGCCGCAAAACGTCCTCGCTTTCACATTTAGAAAAGTTGGGAATCCTTTCTAATGGACAAGCGATTAGTCTTGTTGAACAGACGCAAGCTCGTGAACAAAGACCATGCTTATCTCGGACTGAAACCAGCGATTGGTCTCAAAGAAGGTTTGAAAATACTCGAAAAACAAGCGGTTTGTTTTTTAATAAGTGTTGTGTATAGTATTGTCCTAATTTATGCGGTCTTCAGACCACACAAAAGTCAAGCAGCGTGTTCGAAAGACTGAACAATGTCGCAAAAAATACATGAAAACGAGCGCAAAACATCACATGGACTTAAAATCGTTGGGATTAGCGAATCGAGTGCCCGGAAAAATGTACGATGATATGGCTCGGATGTTGGAAGGGTTGTCTCTGGAGAAACAGGTCTTTTTTCAGAAAGCTTCTGTAACAACTTTTGATTGGTCGAAATAAATAGATAAGCATTTGCAAACCGCTGAATTTTGTGATATGAAGTGCAACTATTCTTTTTATAAAACAACTGTTTATAAGAATATTATTTTATGGTTCCTATTGGGGGTTTTTTTAAAGGATTTTTAGCATATCTTGAGCTCACTAACTTCCTTGAAACTATTAAAATGTGATTTAATTGTTTTGGATGGTGCGTTTTCCTGAAAGCTAAACTTCCAAGTTCTTACTTTTCATGCGCCTCTAGTTAGGAACGTCGCTAAGAAACATAAATTGTTATGTGTACTCAAACTAGGTATAAATGTAAATTTAGTCTGAATTACTGTCAACTCGTTTGCGACTTGTTAACCAGCATCTATTGTTTGAACGATATTGCCGCCTCTTGCATGAGACCCGTAATCGGCGTCTGTTTGCACAACTCAAACTTGAGGTATTTTTGTAAAAGAAAGCTTTTAGAATTGCTTAAATTATAGAAAAGCTACTTGGCGGAATGTGAACGTCTGAAACGCAGTGAGCATCAATGCTTCGTTGAATTGGATGGTATATTTTACATTTTCGTGTAGGACAAAAATGTACTTCTTTTAGAACAAGCGCAGCAATGCAAAAAGCTAAAACAGGATTTGGTCAAGAAGGAGAAATATCTTGCGGATAATGAGCTGAAATTTAATGAAACTTTGTCTTCCGTTATTTCTGTAAACACTTTTTTCTTTAACGATAATATTAGCTGTTATATATTACAGGAAAAGGATAAGCTCTCAACAGAATTGACCCAATTGCGTGAAAAATGCGAAGATTTTGCTAAATCAGTCAAAGACCTCAAAGGTCAACTGGACCAAAGCAAACGACAAACCGAAGAATTGCTCATAGAGCGAAAACATATCGATCAACAAGTGAAGTTTTTATTTAGAATATGTGATAAACAATGTAAATGATTTTAGTTGAAGGAACTGGATCAACTAAGAAACGAACTGGCTCGCTCTCTGAGAGAGAAACAATTTATTGAAGAAGAGTTTAATCAAATGGTTCGTTTTTGGTTTCTAGGACCCTAAAAGTGATGATTTAATATGATTAAAAATCTTTCAGTATAAAAACTATTGAAGCAAACGATTTTGTATAAATAAAAAGTTATTGTAAAACAAATAAAGCTTTTGGCTTGTAATATAGTGTGATTACTAATTTCCAGAAGACATAACTCAAAGATTTGATTTGTAGAATGATTTATCCTCGAAAGCCAACGGCGCTGTGTCAAGTAATGGCCAAACTGATGATTCCATTGTGACCTATTATGAAACACAGGTAATTTAATTGTCTTATGAATGGAACGACCGAAAACTCACTTCTGGCCTATATATTTTATTCTGCATACGTTGTAGTTCACACTGAAAATCAGTCCAAACGTGGATTGATTGTTTGGCCATGATTAAGCTCCACTTTATGGTTGGACGTAGGATAATGGCTTGAAATTGAAGCTAGGATTTAGCCAAACAACTTATGTTTAGATTTAGGCAAATACTTATATTTGGCCTTAGGCTTAAGCGAGGACAAATTTATTTTGCAGCCTATAGCCTAAGCTTATATTTGAGCAGTTACTCCGGCCTTACGCGTACGCTTGAACTGAATATGGCCAAAACCCATCCAAGTCAATTTGGATTGATTTTATGTATCGCCTACAAAAACAAATAAATAAAAATGGAATAATAATATTTTCCCTTTTCTAGCAGAAGATATCAGGTTCAAAAATTTTTCATAGACATTAATCAGTATTTTAATCATATGAATTATTGCATCCAAATTTATAACTGCATTCCATTTCAGTTGAAAAGTTTGCGTACGATGTCTCGAAAAAGCAAGACGCTACTAAACCAAGCTAATGAAAAAATTAAATTAATGGAAAATCAATGGAAAGAAGAGCTTGATCGTAGATTGGAGTTGCAGTCGATGCTAGAACGCGCGTCGTTGGTGGGTCAAAATATGAAGTATATTATGTTTTTGGTTTATATGTTTTAGATGAATTCACAAATATCAGAAACAAACCAACAAAAATTCAATTCATTGCTTGCCATTTGCACCAAACAGGAGGCTCTTATTTTTAATCTTTACCGTGCTATTGAGGTCGGTTTTATTTTTATTTATGTGAAAAAGTCTTGCGAGAAAATTTCAATTATTCCAGAGCCATCAACCATTCCATATTGAAAGTTCGCAGAGATCATCCACATTGGTCGCATCCACAAGTGGCACATCGCATGGGCAGGCTCAACCAATTTCTATTCAGCCTAATCGAGTGGAGGCAGAAACCATTTCATGTTGTGACAATTCATTGTACGTTGTTGTGTTTAGAATTAGATAGATATGAAGTTAAATTTTGCATAACGAAGATATTTATTCCCGAAAACTCAAGTTAATGCACTTATGATAAAATGAGGTGGGGGCAAATTCGGGCAATTCCGAAAATGTTCAAAATCATTTGACATATGAGAATGAAAAGTTTTCGGAATTTTCCGTAAATATATATAATATGTTTAAACTAAAGAAACCATGTCCTGGCCTTTAACCAATTATTTCAGCGTATTCACCGAAGATCACGCATCCATCGCAGATTTGTTTAGCGGAAGCGAAAACCAGATTGAGCCAACATCAACAAACCACAATACAGCTCAGATGAGAAGGTCGGCATTTCTGCATGCCAATTCAACATCCCAGTCAACAAATTCTCATACCAAAGATGATCACTCTTCGCCTTCTTCTTTACCTGACGACCCGAAATGCTCGAAAGCATATAATAGATAGGAAATTTCACCTAAAAATATTCGTAAAGTGTGATTACCTTCGTGTTTTGTAAGTGTCGGTTCGTTATATAATAGTGGGAATATTACATTTCGTTCTGACGCCATAATTTTATTTTTTACTATTTTTACTATTTACTGTGATATTGAAGTCTTCCTGTGTTTCATATAAATTTTATACAAACACTTTATGCCACACATTCACACAAAAGTAAAACATTATGTCCAGGCTCAATACACATATGCACTTGCGGCGCCCTAAGCCATCGCTATGATTAATAGGTCAAG
This sequence comes from Ditylenchus destructor, assembly GCA_022814885.1. NCBI lineage: Eukaryota > Metazoa > Nematoda > Chromadorea > Rhabditida > Anguinidae > Ditylenchus > Ditylenchus destructor. Next base: position 2,701,319 of record JAKKPZ010000010.1, on the reverse strand, counting down.
AGAGGAACCACCTTATGCTTCGAAATATCCGATCAGGTGGGATTGCCCTAATTTTGTAGGATATTAATTTGACTTAGGCTCTGGGTAGGATGCCGTCCGCTCAACATCCGCTGATTCATTATTGCCAATTGATGGGAAGGGAGAGCAAAAGGGGCCGTTAGCCAGCTCGGCGGCGCCTTCCGTTTCCTTCCCCTTTTGTGAGTGGAAGTCCGGCCGCAATATGTCTGTATGCATATAAAAGACATACTAAAAACATATATGCGAATCGACAAGAAAACAGTTTCTTACCCGCCCATTTTGCAGATTATACTAATGACAACTCTTTGGACCAAATCAATTATAAATTGGCTTTTGTGTGCTTAAAATATTCGGAAAGGACTCATTTGACCTAAAAAGTATCCAATTTTGCAGAGAACCGGAAGCTATTATCTTTCGTAATTAGACGGAAGCTGCACCCCGTTTCTCGCAGACTATGCAAAAGTATGCCATAATTAGCAGCTGACCATCAGTTACCTCTTTCAAAGTACTCCTCACCTGAGCTCCTCATAGACGACATAATGGGCGTCCTTTTTGCAGTGGATACCATATTTATTGTACTATTCACGTTAACGGAATCTGGAACTTCAATGTCAGCTGAAGCAGGAACACCATATGAGCAAACTAGAAGGTCCACCGAAAGGCATGGAATGCATAGAAATACAGAGAAGGTCTTTTTTGTTTTGAGCCTTTAAGTTTAATGCGCACAAACTTTAGTCCATATCCAGTAAAAGGTCCAACTCAGATTTGATTAATCCGACAAGCCAATATTTTCGTTCCCAAACTAGTTACACCAACTTTTTGTAGCAACCAGGTTTTTCGTTGGTTGGCTAGACCAAAAGGACCGAGATTTTGGATTTTTGATACTGAAAATTACGGGCGGGGATTATTGTAGGGCCTTTATTCTGAGTAACAAAAAAATTTGTGTCAGTCGACGCTCGAAAACATTTTAAACATGTGTTAGCCAAAACTTTTTGGAATGCATAAATTTGCAAATTAATATAAATATTGTTTACAGAACTCACCAAGCTTCACGACAAAACAAATCAATGGATATTGGTATGATCGAAGACCAATTCGAGGAGATAGACATGCTGACGAATTTGGAAATGGTGAGTGCATACTAATTATGAATTTTAGATAATTGATTTCCTTGTAAAATATTCGACTTGTATTGGATTGATTGATAAAACTCAGAAAAATTTGTGCTGATCTAAATAAAAGCAGCATATGAAAAGTAATTTCTAAAGCACAAGAAATTTTTAATAAATATGTTTGATTGATTGAAAAGTAAAAATTGATCTTAAAACAATAGTGAGAATTACGGAATGGATTTTATCCCACTTAAAGGAGAACCGCAGCTTAATGCTGCGGCTGCGAGCAGAATGAATCAGTATTCACACGCTTAAGTGTTAGTCGACCCAATTTTAACCCTTTAACTTCGGGCTCCCCTACGAATATGCGTCGTCTCCCTTGAGGATTCTCGGCAACAGAAAATATGGCAATTATTTACCCCAAAGCATGTGACCCTCCTTACTTTGCTTACTACGCACCTTATCAAAGCCAACCCACAGGCCTCCCTGCATAATTTCAGGAATTATGGGCCAAAAATAATATCTGAATTCAACGTTGCCCTCTCGAACCCGCAGGCCTCACCCTAATTTCCATTCAACGCAAGAAGGGATAACGGCAATATTTTACTTGATTTACTGCCCTCACGTATTCCGCAAACACTCACAGCAGATTCCATAATCGAGAAGAAAAAGAGTGTGAGATTTCTTAATGAGGTTATTATTCCTAATGACAATTGGTTCCTAAAAGTGAAATATAATAATTCTTACTGAGTATCATTTATTGTCCAATTAAATGGCAACGTTTAGGTAGCGACATGAGTTACAACTTGAACATATGTACTGATAACCGATCTCTCAATTCAAAAAATTCAATTGATAAACATAAAAGCCAAACAACCAATCTTATGGTGCACGAGCGAAGAAGACGTCACAAAAGGTTCGTCCTTGAAGGTGCTCCAGTTTTCCCTAACTTGACCTCTACCCAACCTCCATTTGTGATTTGAATTTTTCAGGTTCCTATTGGAAAGAACGGACAATTGGGTATCGAATTCGCCGAAGTGGCACTTCGCTACCTGAGCGTTCTATCCGAAATGTGCTCATGAAGGCCTTCCAGGTAATCATACCCTTATAGTAAGCTAAAACGGTGAACTCTCACGTACTCATTCGAACTGAGTTTTTACATCCGTGTTTTCAATGGAATAAAACGAAATTTTTGCAGACAACACACAAAAGCGCTTCAAACTAACTTGTCCACGTTTTCTACGTGGTGATAAATTATAAATTCACTTGTATCATCCCCCGCAAAAAACTAGGAATATACATCCGAACTCCCCTGATTCTTATTAGTTATACTCGAAAGATATAATTTTTAAGACATTTAGGTTTGGCAAGAGAGCCATCTTTTGAGATTTGTTCACAGACCTCGAGGACCTGCACACATTGAAATACTTTTTGCTTCCGGCGATCATGGTGACGGTGAGAACTCAGTAAAGATATGTTCATTTAAGATTTTTTCTAGGTGAACCTTTCGATGGACGAGGTGAGTATTCATGCGGGATTGAGCTTCTAATTGGTCAATTAAGGTCAAACATTAGCTCATGCTTTCTTTCCCAGGTACCCTTCTTTGCCATAACGAATTTATTAGATTTCATAATGGCATAATTAGATATGGTGGTCAAATTCACTTTGACGACGAAGAAAAGTGGACAACGACTGAAAGACGAGGTAGGCTGATTTTTGATAACTCAGAGTTTCGGCTAAAAATGACGAGAGTAAAAAAAATTAAGGATGCGTTTAAAATAAGTGCCTTTCTCGACGCCGGAAATGTTAAGGGGAACTGGAAAAATAAAATAATTTCTCCCTTGAAACATTATCATAGCCCAAAATAATCCATGATAATTATAAATAAATATTTCTTTAGGAAAAGGATTGGATTTGTTAACAGTAGCAGTACACGAAATTGGGCATGCTCTCGGTTTGAAACATTCACGAAATCCTCAATCCATTATGGCGCCTATCTATCAAACAACAAGGTTTTAGCTAAAAATTTCATACGTAATCGACAATTTACACTGTTTAGTGACGCCCTACATCTTCATGCAGACGACCTGGAAGCTCTGGAATATATTTATGGCGACCATAGTCGAACAAGTGGCGAAAAAATCTTGATGGAAAATGAGAGAAAGCCTTCGTTTAAATTCGCCATGAGATTCTGCGCGCAACCAAAAGTAGACGCTATGACAGTTTTGTTAAATGGAAGTGCCTATGCTTTCATCGGTTGGTTTAAAATATATTTATGCGCTAAAATGCTGGTTCCAACAAAAATGAAAAATGTGTAAAAAACTCCCGAATCCCTTCCAGAAATGGGAACATATTTCATTTCGATCTATTAATTTCCATCTAAAATACTAGTCATTCAATTTAATTGTAAGACGGTTAAAAATGTGAACAAAATAAAATGTGGGTTTGCAAAGGGGAAAACCTAATAAGGAATGAGTTGCTGCACAGACAAAGAGATTGAATAAAATATTTTTCTAAGGGCAGACACAACTTCACAAACACCTAAAAATTACATTTCTAGTGAATTTTGTCATTACATTTTCTTCATAAGTGCGTGAATATTGTACGTGAAAACGAATTTTTTTCGAACTATGCCTTTCTGATAATTTCAAATCTCTGAGTATCCCACAGGATTTTGGGAACAACCAACTTTTCTGAATTCTTTTGCACATTATGATAAAAATGGTTTGCGAGACTCTTAACGCTTTAAATGCCCTAAAATTAATTTCAAGTACGATTAAATATAAAATGTTAGTGTACTTTATAGACATACTAAGTACTACTTTATAGACATATTTAGTAGTACTTTATAGACTTACAGTATCAATCTCTTTTAGATGACTACTTTTACAATACTGAGGGCCGACGATTCGCTTTGGCGCAACCTAAAAGAATTTCGGAATATTGGTCGGGCATAAACGGACCCGTTGATGCAGCTGTGACAACAATAGGAAAAGGAGACACATATATTTTCAAGGTTCTCTTTTATCGGCCTACCATTTTGTAACAAAATTGTTTAGGGCGATAAATATTGGGTATTTGACCACAATAACACGTTATATGCCGGATTTCCACACAAAATTAGTGCCGGATTAGGCAGCACATTGCCTAGTGGAGTCGAAAAGATCGATGCGTCATTCGTTTGGCATTTCGATGGCAGCACATACATGTTTTCGGGTATCTTTAAAATGAAATTTATATTAAGCAAAAAATATTTTTAGGCGATAAATATTGGCAGTATTCCACCGACATTACAGCTCGGATTCATGTCCGACCGTTATCCACACTCTTCTCTAAGACACCAGGCACCAAAAATCGCTCGTTTAGGCATAGAAAAATTCCTACAAGAATAGACGCCGCGATCAGCCTGTGGCCGGGAGAGGCATACCTTGTCTCCAATGGAGACGTCTTCAAATTAATGAGAGACAAATTCCATATCGCATCTAGATATCCGAGAAAACTCACAAGGACATTATTCAACTGTGGTACTATTTCGAACTAGTCGTTCAAATTTTTCTTGTTTGTACATATCTTACATGTTACAAAATAAAATGATAGATTGTTTATTACGAACATGAATATCAATTACAAAAGTATTGCACAATAAGAAAAGTGAATTAATTTGGCAGTTGAAAGTGTGAGATCAGTTAGAATAAAAGTGTTATAAGGTCATTAAAGCTATGCAATTTTTAGAAAAGCTATTAAAAGGATGTTATCCAACGATTGCCGGTCCTGTATAAACCATAGACACTTCTGTATTTCCATATACTGCGCAACATGCTGGGAATAATTTTACTGGTGGAAGTTGAGTAAAAGCAAGGCCAAAGAATTCGTTTCCCTTTTCAAAATATAGTAGATTGTGGGTGGAATCCAATACCTAAAATTACGCGCAATATATTTCTCACATATATACCGTAGAGAAAATATACCATACGAATACGTTCGCCAATCTGTAATATTATAATTTAATAAACGCTGATGTTTTATATTTAGCAAATGTGCTATTGTCTACCTGATATTTCGGAGGATTGTTAAACCGTGGATATTGGCTAATTAGTTGGCCGTTATGCAACAGTGAATTGTCCACAAGATTCCTATAAATTTTCTTATGATGACCAATCCATATATCCGTTGCAGTCAACTCATTTTTACTGTAACTAGGTCAAAAGTAGCTTTGTCTAGTCAAATACGTTGACAGCAACATACATATAAACAACGTATTATTTAAATCTCACCAGCCCCAACTTTGATCGTCGCTTCCAATTAGGGGGACATACCCAGGACAATGTAAAGCAGCATGTCTGAAATAATTTTATAATCATGTGGCTACAACTTTTGATAATGCAGATAAATCGTTTATAACTGACTTGGTTGCGACGCCAATTACCGCTGCTGTTCCTAAAAACCTTAATGGAATCTTCAAATTTTAAATGAGCCTATATACCTAGTGGACCTTCCCAGGTGATTTCAAAAACGTGGATGCCTGTTGACACTCCAATTTTACCTCGAATACCATCAGTAGATTGAGCCACAGGCTGTCTATGCATTGTGAAGCCATTGGTACGCACGAAATTATTCCTGAAAAAATTTTTGAAATAGCTATTCAGTACAATTGTTACCTCGACGAATCCGCGGGGTTCCATGCAAATCGAAATGCCCGGAGTTTGCTTTTAAAGGTTTTAACATCTGCAAACAGGTATGGATCAGCTAATGCTGATTCCGGCACTTCGATCCTTGCTTTCAATTCCCAAATTAAAGTGTCCTGAATAACAATACTTTCGAAAACAATTTCCAAGACGGAAAATTACATATGTATCTATGAGGCTATGCCACCCTCGACAAACTCGCATACACGCCGATAAATCTGACAGAGACAAATACTGCATAATCCGAACAAGAACATTTTGTGGTAATCGAGGAAGCGGTCGGATAGAATGTGTATTTTTCGAGGGCTCCATCTGATCTAGTCCCGGAATTGTCGGTTTCATTTCACAATATAAAATGTTACAAACATGCTACCTAAATCAGGATATTTACTTAACCAATCAATGGAATTGTTGAAAATTATTGTAAAAGTATTCGCTTTTATATATTAATTCATCGACTTTTGCGAATGATGACTAACTGAGTTATATTTTGAACATTTATTCACACACCTAACAGAAACAGATAATTTTATATCAACAATAAACAAGTAAATATTCAGAAAATGATTTGTATTCTTGGAAATACAGAACCAAACATTATTTCTTTCCTTTTCCTGCCTTGGCGATTTTAGCTCCACGACCTTCGATAGTTGCCATTGCCGTTTGATTTGCCTCAGTGTACTCGATTGTCGGTTGATTAAAGCGGAACATTTTTGTGGAATAAATATCTCTGCTGGTCATCAATTGGATCTCATTCCGCATTCGTTCCAACATACCGTTTTCTTCCTCTTCTAATTCCTCAGATGGCGGATAGAATGTCTATAATTTTTATGATGCCATAGTTCTTAGATAACCTTTCAAACATAAATATCATTATAAACCTACTGGGAATGGTGGATCTTGAGGGCGCTTCGTCAGCATCATGCAGTCTTTTATTAGCACTGTTTCACCAACATCCCCAGGAACACTTCCACGAATATAGAGTATCTAAATAATTCATATATTATGAAATCTTTGGGAAACAATTTATGTATAGCCCGATAATTAGAGAGTAAGGGTTGCATTTCCCCACCAGCCCCAACCGAAATTCGAAAAAAATACAAGGAAATTGGACAAGGGTCCTTAAAATTTTATTTTTCAAACAGTAAACCGGGGAAGGTATACTTGGGGGAGTTACACTTGGAGGGTTTCACTGAAAATCGCCATAACATGCTAAAAATGGACGATATCATTTTTCTGAGCGCACTTTTCTTACCTAACTCTTCCGGAATATGGGGTTTACTTTTTGCATTTTTTCGTAAGTGGCCATTTTTGGCTCTAAAATTGCACTTTTTGGTTTTCCCGCCAAAAGTTTCTCGAAAAACAGGTTTTGAACGTCGAAGTTCCCCTAATTGGCCCCCTCCTCAAAAATTTTTTGCGGATCCACTAGAGGGACCCCCTAGAAAGCCCACGGTAAAATTAAAATTATCCAAAGGGGTCTCTTTACCATTTTGGCATTCAACCAACCCAAAAAATTCGACCCATCCGAAATTTTTTCTGGCTCTGGGCCTTCCTATGTACAGTTAGCAGAAAAATTAACGTTGTTAGTACACAATAATATTTTGCCTTTCTATTTATTACCTTAAAATACGCACAAAAATATTTATCCCTAAAATATAAATACCTGCTTTATCGGATTGATCCTTAGCACCTCCAATCCATGCATGTGCCTCCATTCGTAGCCCATATGACCAGGGAGACGACGTCCGGGCCAAACCTTCGCCTCACCTATAGACGATAGATAGATATAAAAGATAACAAGATATATCATACTAATATTATGTTTTAAAGAAATAGTTCTTACAGCAGATATTTAGAATTACATGAGATACTATTAAGCTTTTTCCATATTCCACTATCTTATTAGTGAAACATTATTCGAAAATAAATTACCTTTGACACCAATTGAGCCAGGTCTCCTATGAGCTTTTGTAGCACTAAAATAACCATTTAACAAACTTATCGACATATTCACAGAATAGATCAAATATACTTCGCATTTCCTCCTTTGAACCCCCAACGATGCATCACTCCTTGGAATCCCCAATCAATGGTTTTCCCTGATACTGAGACATACTGACCAATTTGAAAATGCCTCACATCCAGCTTTGTGCCCTTAAAATTTCATGCGCAAATGAAACAAAACCAAAAAGATACACCAACCGGCTTAACAATGGCATCTTCTGAAGTGACGAAAGAGACAATTTGCTCCTTGCAAGGGACTTTGGCTTTTTCAAAAATCCGTCGCTGACGATCGGTATAAAATATGGATTCTTTATCAAACGCTCCAACCAAAACCTGAATGAACGACATAAAATGCCTGTATGGAGTAAATCCGCTAAAACAAGACAATAATGTTAAGATTAGTTCATAATATGAAACAGTACAAGAATGTTTTTCGTAGGTATTGCAAAACCCTTACATTCCAGACTGGTCCAAATGGCCCAAACGCTTTTCGTTTTCCTATTAAAGATCGTTTGTACCACGTTGAAGGGTCCGTAACTTGAAGGACATGGTTGTCGTAAACGTGAATTAGTGTGCATGGAGTGCGATAGCCATCACTGAGCCTAAGGTGATTACAAATGTAATATAAAATTGCTAATGAAATTACCATTGTGGTGCCATTCCAATTTTTCGGCCAACCAAACCGATACGTTTGGAATAATCGAATGAGTATGATACAGGAGATTCCTGCACTTCAGCTTGATGATTCATGTCCGTGGAAAGGTCTGTTCTGGATATAACCAATTTTCTTTGAGGTATTTCAAGTTGAAGTTCCCGTTCCAGATATTCTCTGAAATAAGCAAGGATTTTATTACAATAATCATTACAAAATGGATATAAATGTTCAGGTTGTACATCAGCACGTATTAATTTCAGTTAGATGACCCATTAATTCTTTAAACGAATTAACAATTTTTCAGCAAATGAAAATATCATAATAACTTGGGTATAAATTGAAACAAAGTTTAGAAAACAACTGTGACGACATAAGTTCGTGCACTGATATTTGTGCGTTTAAATTCGCGCCATTTCAGTTTAACCCCTATAGAAGGGGGCTAGCTTAAATCTGATATTGCTAACCCTAGCTAGAATACGATTTTAGAGGGTGTTAGCAATATCATATTTAAGCTTGCCCCCTTCTATAGGGTTAAACTGAAATGGCGCGAATTTAAACCCACAAATATCAGTGCACGAACTTATGTCGTCACCTGGTATAATTTTTGACTCCGGTTTTCAATTACGCCCGAGCTTCAAATTCGGAATGTTAAAAATTACGGTTAGTAAAGCTAAACTTGAAAACCTTTATTCACTTGCATATTTACCTGTCTTCTTTCGGCAAAGCATCGCGTATCTTCACGTATTTGTCGTGCATCCATGGTGGTTTTACCATTGTCCGGCGACGGCCCCGAACTTGAATATAATTAAGCCCGCCACTGCAAGTATCCGACACATCTATAACTGACGCTGATGGCCCAAATCGAGAAACCAATAAAGTGGCTCTTCCACAAAGCATACTGAATTTCGTACTAGGGAAGGGATATAAAACACCAGGGCAATTAAATAGGAATCAAACCAATTTAGAAAAGTTAGAACATATAGAAATGTAAATCTCTTTATAACAGAAACATCAACAAAAACAATGATAACGGTAACAAAATAGGTAACAGTTGTAAATTAAAATTCCATATCATCTTTCGCATACTCCGGAATATTTGCTTCGCTTTCTTCATTTCTGGACTCGGTTAATTGGAGGTGACGCCGGATTTCAGGTGTCATTTGATAGTGATTGTGAGTCTATAAAGACAATTATTAAGTAATATAAAAAATTATTAAAGTTAAAATGCTAACCTTGATAAGGTCGAGCAGTGCCTCGCGTTGCTCGGAACTCATGTCGCGTTTGTATATTTGCACAAAGGAAAGAAGCGCCTGATGCCAAAGTACGGGCAACCCGTCTTGACCGCTTTTAACACCTCTCATCCTAAAATTAGCATACATTTTTTCACATATCAGAATTCAGAAGTCTAATTCGTTGATATCTATCTTTCATATATTAATTATTCCGCTTTCATTATTGCGTTACTATAACGTCTATGCTATAAAGATAATTATTGTCTAAACAAAATATTTGGACAATACAATAAGCAACTGGCAAAAGTTTGTTGGAACTACAAATTATAAAATGCAACACGAACTTTAATTTTACCTCAGAAAATGGAAAACAAGTCCATCGATTGCCCGGAAAGGCAATGTATAGCGTTTTTCAATCAAAATGCGCAGGATGTATGAATTTGGCCCATAATAGTCCATTTCGGAAATCTAAATTCGTCAACGTTGGGAATATCATAAAGGAATATAATAAAACTAATATTTTTAATAAAACCTTACCTTTAGCATGGCGGCAGCTGCATGTAATACAGGGATTGACACTTTTCGTAAAACCGAGCCAACTATCCACGCTTCACGTAAAGTACACATGGTTGGCTAAAACAAGCAAGTGTAAAAATGAATATGAATGAAAATGTGTATAAATGAAGTTCGGGGCAAATTATCATTTGCTGTTACGGAAATATTGATTTAAAAGAAAATAATCAAAAAACTTGTTAGCACCTCAAAATTCGGCCAAGGAGAAATCCTATACGTATGATATCCCTCCCTCAGTAAAGGTGTAACAGGGTTTCTTATTAGAAAATATTTTACCTGGTTCGTGTCGCATAATGGTAAGAGTATTCCTTTGAAAAACGCTGCTGGCTTGTACATTGCTTTGAAAAGGCACTGGTACATATGAAAGTTCAGCTTTTTGTATTCGCCTATCTCGTCACGGATGCGTGGCAGCAAAATCACGTTGTAAAATCTAACAATATAGCAAAGGTATAATATAAGTTGCCAATGCTCTACAATATAAATCACACAAATGTTGGTTTAGAATATATGAGCCAGATTAATTATTTTTCCCCTCTACTGTTTTAACTTTTGTTATATGCTAGAGAAAGCTACATATTTTGTGTACTAACTTTCCTCTTTACCAAAAAATATTCTTGACGCTCTCTAAAATTTTTTCCTCAAAGTTAAATAATAGGTGCCCCTCATTTTTTGCAACAAAATATTTTGAATTATTTATTTTGCCAAATCTCTAGAACATTCCGTCTAATAACAGTTTTATGATAAATTACCTTTGACACATTGCTGGACTCATACAAGACGAAAAAAGTCGTGTAGCTTGTAGCATTGCACCGGATGACCAATTCTCTGGACAAGTAAGGCTGAAATTTTTTATCTAAGACCTTAAAAGATATAGAACTATATACAATAGCATATCCTCCCAGTTAACCATGCTCGGTATCATCTTGAAAGCTTTGGGAATTTTACCACTTCGATATTTCGCTAATACTTCGCCAACTTCTTTGTAAAGTAGCACAACTTCCGGGTTAAGATCGTTAATCTATAATGCAATATCTGAATAACAAACGTATTATTAAGTTGTATAGAACTAACAGTATCTGCTGTCTCGCCAAGTACTTGAGTCTTAAACTCAACTTTCTTTTTGTTGATTTCGCCCTGGATGTCTTCTTTTGTATCCGAAAAAAGAAACTTCTTCACGGCTTCCTCATCATCCGCGCTAATTTTCTGTAATATATTGATCAGTATTATATAAAAATTGCAATAAACTGTGGAAAAACTGTAAGATTTGTTGCCTACGATATAAACTTAATTTTTTACATAAAAACGCACGAATTTTTCTGTAAAACGTGCGTAAAAACGCTTCTCCATTAACATTTCAAAAATATGAACGATGTTTTCTTTTTTTTAAACTTGGACTACCGCTATTTAAAATTTTACCATCTCAATGTATTAAGTAACACATACCAAGAGCTCGTTTTCCAGTTCATCCATTCCGGTACGCAAGGCCTCTTCGTCTTCTTCTCCTTCCTCGTCAGAACTTTCACCATCCAGGTTTTTCAGGCTAATCTTCTTATCCCTGAAATTAATATTTAACCGTAATCAATATAGTGTATAACTGTTTACTTTTTCGACTTCGATCGCGGCTGGCCGTGAGTTTTGTCATGGTGCTCCTCCTCCGTCCACTGCTTGCGCGCTAATTTGACTATCTTTGCATTGAATTTTTCATTCAATTGGCCTTGCAACTGATCATCACCAACCGGGAGCTAAACAAATAATACATACAATGCATTGTAATAGCACAATTCGTTTGTTACTTCATACTTTTAGATGACACATATTTGAGCTGTATAAAAGATTCAATAGAGGGGGTAATTATTTCAATGATACTTTGAACAATATTTAATTTTTTAAAGGTACTAAAATGGTCCATTAGATGGGTTTTATGTAAAGTCTGACATTTGTTGTATGACACCAACATGGATCTTGGCTACCTTGTGGTGCCAAACACTTCTGAAAACTTCTAGAATGCTTTCATTTTAAAAATAAACGCCATCGATCGTCGCAACGGACGGTGAGGATTATATGGCTCTAATTACAGGGAATACGGTATTTGGAAAGCAGCAATTAACAAAACAAATTCCAACCTCGTCTTCCAATTTCAAAGTGTCGATTTGTTTTTGAATTTTCATCTTATGTCGCGCAACTCTCGATTTTTCTATTTGCTTGTCCAGAGGACCAGGAACCTGAAGCGTCATATTATAGACCAATAGGAAAGAAAGAAAAAAACTTACAGGAACTAAATCACCAGCACCTGGACGAATCTTCTGCTTTTTGCCCATTTTCGGAATTTATGGTAATGCAAAATCTTTCAATATATCGGTTGGAATAACAGTAAAAATACGACCATTGGTAATACGAATTCCCAATCATAATTTTAATCTATGTCATTCAATGTGGCGCCAATTTAAATACATTTATAGCAAAAAGTATTGCCAGAGAACATTCTTCCACTACGCAATACTTTTGTTAGAGAGCTAGACTCCGGAAAAGCCATTGCCAAATATAAGAAAACTAGATGCAATTAATAATTTTTGTGTGATTGTGGTTATCCAAATGTGGGCATAGGCAAGGCTTAGGTACACACAGTTAAAGATTTTTAAGTAAGTACACACAGTATTTTTAAACCACACACAGAAAAAATTTCCCACTTTTAGCCAAAATTTTGCTAAAAGTAGCTAAATCTTATGGGTAACTTATTGTCTCAAAAGTCCAAAAGACACCATTTTCTCTTGAATTTTGCCAAAAATTTGGAATCTTGTGGATTCCGGTTGAGATCTCTTTTGCATATAAGAGATCTTAAGTAGTAACAGTTTCAAGCCACTTTAAAATCTAAGAAATACAAGACACTGAATGTATCTCTTTTTTGTGTGTAATAGATGTTTTAAATCTTGCTGTCTTCCGATCCATATACTCCGGCGAGGATATTCTTTGAAGAAATTGCCAAAGCCTTCGACTGTGAAGTTGAAGATATCGGCCTTCGGACACATCCTAATGTGAACGCTGGCTACGAGATCGATCAGAGCACGCCTATATTTCTACTGCCTATTAGTATTTATTGTGACATAGCTGGTTCAGCAGTTGGTAAATACGCAGCAGGTTATTATAATTATTCATATGGCTTAATGTAAATTTATTTTAACTATTGATTAAAGTTAGATTGCTACACCTTAACTGACAAATGAGTCATTTTTTATACAATAATTGCTGTCACATACATTTTACGTTACACAATATATTTTTAATATAAGTTTATTATTCCTTTACATTATCATTTCTAACCGTGTCGATTAAACAGCTAAAATAAATTCGAAAACGTATATCTTTGGCGACTATGAGTGGGATATTTGTTAAGCCTTCTTGCATAATTGCCGCTTTTTTCCAAGTTCAAACACTTCTTCTACTCCCTAAAAGAGGCGATTGAGAAGGAAAATATTTTACAAAAAGGTTGAGTTACCTGCTTAAAGACGGAAAAGTTAAAATCAATAAGGCCTTGCTTCTCGAAATTATCCTCCCTTATTACACAAACGAGTGCTAGATACATATTTATTTGTCGGAGGAAAATTATTTGACGTGTTTTCAGGGTAATCTGTAATGTTAATATATTATAAACTGAGAAGAACCAATCCGAATTTAGCATAGCTCTGATGCAAGTAAGTGAAATTTATAAATTACCACAGCTGATGAGTTGGGATCAAAGCCAATCGTGCGAAATTCATTTCGGTGCCTAAACAATCGTACTGAACAAAAAACTACGGCTATATAATATTGCAACATGGATAGTGTACCTTTGACGAAAATGTTATTTTTGGTAAAGTCATGGATTTATCTCTGTTTAAAATTTTACTCATTATATTTCATGGATATCAAATTTTCCCCATTTATTGGACTTCAAATGGTAGACATTTATAGATTTTCAACGATTACCTTACAGCCTAGGTTAAATGGTTTTTGAATTGGCTCAAAAATAGGTTTTATCTCCCACAAACATACCCATAAATGCTTGAGATGTCTATGGCGACGTCAATCATGTCGCAACACAACTCATATGTTGCCATATCAACTGGAGATGAATCCGTGGCTATGTAAATTTTGCTTGCGACATCAAACAGGAATGATTTCTCGACGTTTGAACCCTAAATATTAAAGTTATATAAACGATTAAATATTCATAGGCTCACTTGGTTGAAGATTTCAAGCAACTGCTCCAGAGCTGAATATTGTTTGATCAGTTTCTGGATCACTTTGCTGAAATAAAATTTATTAAAAACTGTTTTGCCAACAAAAATTAAACTAAGCCAAAAAACTTGACGTTTTCGGTTTCGATTCGCGCCAAATAGATGGCACATAAGTCATTTTTACAGAGATCTTTCTAATGGTTTTTCACAACCAATATAAAATAGCAATAGGAAATAGGCACGAATTCAAACTGGATACGCCATTTTTTCCTTTGTATAATTACAGTATTAATGTTCAAATCAAAAGAAGTCACATATATTTGCAACTTTGCTACGTAATATAAGATGTTCTATGTGTTAAAATTTTGGTGACAGTTTAGAATGATATCCTGATATAGATATACCCTTATATGTATATAATCCTAAAACAAGAAATAACATTCGAATATAAAGAGCCTGGAATGACAATTATATTCCATCATGTTCCTTTCGAATGTCAATCTCCGTATATTTTAGAATGATTTTTTAAATTTAAAGCATTTCCGAAACTCGTATATAAAAAATGAGATTGCGTACATTATTATAATTAACCAGCACAAATATAAAACTAAAGTAACATAAAAGATAGCTAAGAAACCCCAGGGCTATCTAAATACCAAAACCAAATTTCTGTATCATTCGTCGAAATGTTACCTGAACGCTTCGAAAATGGAATGATCATAAATGCTGGTCATGTGATAGCTGATAGGAATGCCGTCCACTCCTTGGTCTGCTAAGTCGTCTTGCACCGTTTGGAATATCCGTCGATGAGTTTCCATTTTTGTATCGTCATTGAGTCCATCCACTTTGTGCACAAAAACCTCAAATAACGCTATTATTATGCAGTATTCAACATGAAATTAAAAAAATACTTCATATTTGATTGATTTATTAATGATATGAGACCGAACTATCGCCGGAACCATTTTTTTCAGCGCCTCATCGTAGTCGGCTTGAGCGTCGATCACGAAAAGTAATGCACCACAGCGAGAGAATATAGAATTTGGATCGAATGCTGCTTCTAAAACAAAGAGTGAAACAGGAATTCTTTATGGTCAGTATGAGATTACCGTAAACTCTCTAATTTTGACCCCGGGGATATAATTATTCAATCGCGCTCTAGAGGGTCAGAATTAGAGAGTTTATTGCAAGCATGGCAACCGGACCGGACCGGGCACCGGACCGGACCGGACCGGACCGGGGGGTGGCCGGTCCGGCGGACCAAACCGGACCGACCAAAACTGGACAAGCACCCCTAAGAATGCCTTCGGCGGCAAAAAATTTAAAAATTTTTGAAATATTAAAAATTTTCAATGTAAGTTTTTGGCAAACAATTCAATTTTTAAAAAAATTTTTGCCTGCGGCGCTATTTTTCCTTCCATTTTCTATTGTACATCGCTATTTTTCCAAAATATTCGCCTGCGGCGCTTTTTTGCTGTTTGTATTTTTTTCTCTTATAAAACTCGGTCTCGGTTTCGGCCATTTCTAAGTCGCAAATATTTTCCGCGTCTAAGTGTTTTTGGGGTTACTTCGATGCACTAATCACAAATCCGCAATTGGTTCACAAATTTCACAAAATATTGACCAATTTTCGCGAAAATTTGGCCAAAATTTTAGACCAAAAATTAAAATTCTTGATGCGATACGCAAAAAATGGTTGCAGATTCGTAATCAGCGCATCGAAATACCCTAAAAACACCTTTACAAAAAAATTGCAAAAAATTCTCGGCGCTACCGAAGGTAGCGCCGCGAAAAATTTTTGACCTTTTAGAGACCGGACCGAACCGGACCAAACCGGACCGGACCGGACCGGGGGGTCGAGCGGACCGGACCGGACCGGGCAAAAGGTCGGTCCGCTGCCATGCTTGGTTTATTGTATACATAATGATAAAGCATTAAAAAAGTGGAGCGCCTTTTCAGAAACACGTTATCAAAACTGTACCAAAGGGGTCGACTTGTCCTGGAAATTCGATTGTCTCAAAATTAATAAATGAGTCCTGTTGAGCGGCAGTACTCTCGACTCTGGCAGTGCTTTCCACAAACAAAGCTAAATTAAATCTTATAATATATATGTTAAATATTTCGTATTTTTAAAGAGGTCGGCGCTTAAAATTTGGAGTGATACAAAATGTATCGGAACAAAATGTCACATACGCGTTGTCATTTATTCTGACATAACAATTTATCTTTTTTTTCTGACGACAAGAAATATTTTGTTCGCTGTTTCTGAATGAAAGACAATGCGACAAATTGGCACTTGGTTGAGATAATTGTAATGTCGAATGTTGCAACTTTTGACCTCTTCGTTTTCGTTCCAATAGAAGAAGCGAACAAAATGGATTCATCCAACCTTAGGCAAAACAAATACAACATTTTGAGTATTTATGTTTCTTGACGCAAAGAGTGTTTCACTTACTTTCGTTCGGACTCATCTTTTGGAATACCACTTTCCGTATGGAAGTCCTAAATTTTATCGACTTCGAGCAACATGAACATGGAGAAAATACCTACTTTCCGCTCCTTTTGAGACCCATAATCACAATTGTTGGACGATATCCGATTGACTAAAATTGTACGATTTACTCTGAGCAGGTTAAAATATGCGAGAAAAGCAACTGACGCATTCAGAATCCGATTCTCCTTCTTCCTTGATGCCGTAATCATAATCGTACTGGTCTCGGCAATAAGCGTTATTTCGACCGCTATCTCCCATAATATGGTGATTTAGCGAAAAAACAAATCCGAAATTCTACGACTACTAAAATAAGAGGATCCAAAGTATGTGCGATAATTGCTGCCTTTTCAAATACGCCAAAACTCGCCAACGAGTACAATTCAAATAAAATATATTAGCAAAGGAAAATTGAGACAGATAAAGTGCGCTTATAAACTGCCATCAAAAGCATAATCATCCTAAAATCTTGCATCAAAACCAAGAGATATCTCTATAATCGCCTAGAAAATTGATATTTCGAAATTGTTCTTTTTGGGAATATTTGATAATTTGCATCTTGATATAAACAGTAGAAATTGGCAAAATTTAACAAATTATCTTTGTGCTTGTCAGATAAAAGTCAAACTTTTAAAATCCGCTGATTTTCGTTAATTTAATGAATGCATGCAGAACATCATAATTTCACTTTCTGAAAATCAATATTCTCAGCCTTTTTTGGGTAAAATATGAACATAATTCCTCTTCTAAATAAGTCAATTAACAAATACTGAAACTTAGCACAGATATGTATGCTCAAATTTTAATGAGTACTAAGACCGTATAGAAGTTTTGGAATGAAAGTAAGTAAAAGTAAGTTACTTATTTACAAGATAGCATAATGTAAACAATACCATAACATGCATTAAAAACAAACAAAAATAGACAAAGTTTGGTATCAATAAAATCTAATAAACAACTTTTTAAAAAATTCCTTAACAGTGGGCTAATAGAGGACCCATATTTTAACTGTTTTTTTTTCTGACTAACAATTCTTTAAAATATGATGATTTGGATATTTTAATCCATATTTTCTATGTGTCACGCTCGGGAACCGGTCAAATCTCCCCAGCCATTTTTCGCCCTAACTGTTTTCTGGAATATTCAAGAAGGATGAATAGCTCATATCAGAACTATGACCCTGGGCTACTGAGCGGTATATTGCGAGTCAAGGTTCGTGAAATTCAAGTATTTTTGTCTTAAATTTCGACTTTTTTGAAAATTCGAAGAATTTGAGACAAAATGATTTGAATCTCGAGTACCTTGAATCGAGATGCGGCATGCAATATACCGATTGGTAGCACAGAGTCTTAGCTCTGATTTAAGCCATTACTCACCCTTCTAGAACGTTCCAGAAAAAAATGGATGACGAAAATGGCTCGGGGTTTGACCGGGACTCGTCATGCTCCTCCAGAATTTTTTAAAGCTGACTGTATTGTGAGGTAAATTGTTTTAGAAATCTATTGGAGATACCACTGAAACTATTTTCACAAAATCCGTAAAAATGGATATTACTACTATTGATACCGTATATCATTTATATTCGCTATTCTTTGATATATCATCTTTGAAATATTGTCATCCGACTAATAGCATCCAAAGCAACATTACTAATTTTTGTCATCAAATCCATCCCGAGATTGAAAGAAGATACCTCAGAATTGCTCAAGCTGGATTGTTGATAAGCACTGTTTTCAACAATGAAAATTTTGTGGTCAAATGCTTGGTTTTGTATTTCAACTTTAACATCCGCAGCGCCCACACACAGTTCGCTGCTAAGAAAACTATCCGATAGCTCCGGTAAATCGCCGAGTTGTACCTAAACTTTTGCAAATTAGAATTATACTTATATAAATCTATCTGAACTGCAAAGAACGTGACTTTAGACTAATAAACATATTGTGATAATTCCTCGGAAATGACCCGGTGTAGCATTTTCAATATTATTTAATACTAAATTTCCGCTGCTGTTTTCTATAGAAGTTAGCTAATCCTATAGAAAAGCTATAAAATGGCGTAGAAAAGAGTTCCGACAAGGCAAATGGCGATTTGAGTTTGCGCCGAAACATAATTGCATGCCAAAGGGGTTAAAAGGGGCCGCTGAAAATTTTTAATGAGGGGGATTACTCGGCAGGGGTCTCCTCTAGAGATTGGTAAAAAAAATTTGAGTGGGGCCTTATTACAGTAAAAATTTTCACAGTCAACTCTTTTCCCTATTAGAGAAGGCTCTTTTCCTGATGCTGAACAGAGCCTCCTCTAATAGGGAAAAGTGTTGACTGTGAAAATTTTTACTCTAATAAGGCCCCACTCAAATTTTTTTACCAATCTCTAGAGGAGACCCCTGCCGAGTAATCCCCCTCATTAAAAATTTTCAGCGGCCCCTTTTAACCCCTTTGGCATGCAATTATGTTTCGGCGCAAACTCAAATCGCCATTTGCCTTGTCGGAACTCTTTTCTACGCCATTTTATGTATATTTGAAGAAATTTATAAAATGTCACCTTCAACCTAAGTTTCTTGGCCTCAGAAAGTGTAAGGTGGCTATTGGTTACGTCGGTGCAAAAATTAGTATTCACTATATGACCGTTTATCCTCACTTCGGTATAAGGCTTGTACTCAGATGTCATTCTCGAGCTGACCTCATTCACCGTGGATGTGCTGTTCAGGTCGCCTTCCTTTGTGGCCACCTGAAATTTTGCTAAGGCCTCAAACACGGTCCCTATATTGCCAATTCCTGAATGAGTAATCCTCTCTCTCTGCTCATTCCTCTTCTTAAAGTTTGAAAGCCATCCACGCGAATATTCTAGTCCGTGAATATCGAGCCGATTGCCAATATTTTTTGCTTGTTCAATTATAATTTCGTCAGAAATCGGGAATCCTTGGGTTCCCTGAAACACCTATTATAGAAAGGAATTTTAAAGCGATGTGTTATTAACCCTTCATTGCCTAGTGTATCCGAATAGATACGCTTTTGGTGACCCCCATTGGTGCCTGGTGTATCCGAATAGATACGCTAACTTTGGAGCAATTTTTGGCCAGTTTTTTGGCTTCCTAGCTAAAATCTGATATTACTCTTATACAGTCAACTTTTTGTCCTGAATAAGAATATCTAATTCGTTTTTGTTTTTTAGCTCTAAAAATTTTTTAGAGCGCTCTAACAAAGGTACACTTTTGAAAAATTTCGAAACCATAGGGGGTATCATGGATTTTCGGAAAAATCCCGACTTTTGACCCCCCAAAAATTGGAATTTTTGGGGGTTTTTGAAAAAAATAAAAAATACGCGTCTAATAGAATCTCGAGTTCTACCCGTATACCAAAAATCAGCAAAATCTAACGCTTCGGCATAGGAGGGTCTCCCACGGCTCGGCAATGAAGGGTTAATAATATCCACAAACACAGATGTTAACAGGCCCGTACCCAAAAAAAATTTCAGGAGGGGTTGAGATGTGTAAAAAACTCATTTTTAGGGGTGCATTTTTCAAAATTTTTAAAACCACGGGGGACCCTATGGATATTTTTTTAGGTTCCGAATTTCAGGGGGGTTACAACTAGGGGTCGGAATTTATCACCGAGTCCGAGTGATTCCGAGTCCGGACTCGGTAGGGTTCCAATATCAGTTGACGAGTCCGAACTCGGACTCGGTAGTGATGACCGAGTCCGAGTCGAGTCCGGACTCGCCGAGTCCGTTTGAATTTTATTTTTCCCGCCAATTTTTTTAGTTGTCAAAAACTTGTGTTTTTGCTGTTTCTTAGCTAGTATTTCGTATTTTTTGCTATAAAAAGACATAATATAGACCAGTTGGTCTATTTTTAGCTATTTGTTAGATTTTTATAGAAATTTTACATGCAAAATCAAATTTTACCTGTTTTTTCCAAAAATTCTTAGTATGAATAAAACCGCCCTAGATCGACTATTCAGATTCTGAATAAGCGTTCTGCTCTCTAAGATGGATGCCATTGCAACTACAAAATATTATGTTTTTCGAACTTGAAATTTTTCCGGTAAAATTTGTTTAGTTGATGAAAAACTGAAGATTGTGGACAAAATTCTGTAAATTTTCTCCGTGCGACGACATTGCGCGGAGAAAATTTTGTCGTTATAAGAAAAATTTCAGCATTCGTTATATCGAAGGACATTTCCATACATTTTACGTCCTATAGACAAGACCCATTATATTGAAGGTTAGTGTGTGAAGGTTTGATCAGTGATTTCATAGTAACTCTATCGAATGTTGAATGTAGTTCAAAATGCTTCCTGTAGCTCAGATTTGCCGCATTTCGCCACATTAAAAGAAAGTGAGCAGAAAAGCATGAAGGCAAATAACAAGCCACAAAAGCGCCGCAGACCGAAATTTTGGGAAAAATGCCGACTTATAATGAAAAATGGAAGGAAAAAGAGCGCCGCAGGCAAAATTTTTTAGAAAACTAGGGGTGTTTGAAAAAATAAACATTGAAAATTTTATATATTCTTCCAAAAACATCAAAAATTTCGCTCGGCCACGCCCAATGGGCACGGCCGAAAAAGTCCGAGTCCGCCGGACTCGGACCCCCTTTTGCCGAGTCCGGACTCGGACTCGTCATATTTCCATTATGACCGAGTCCGAGTCCGTTTCGGACTCGGAATCGGAAAGACTCGGACTCGCCGACCCCTAGTTACAACCCCCTAGTTACGGGCCGGGATGTTAATAGAAATTTAAAGTTACAAAAGAGACTATATGCAGAACCGTAGTCAGAACAAATTTTTTAGAAGGGGATCCACGGATATCGGATCCACCCTAGAAAATTGGGTCGCTGGTCTGGGAACAACGCGCGTCTCGGAATAACGTGGATTTTATCCGGTCCTTAGATCCGCATTATTCCGAGGTTCGACTGTATCTAGGGTGATCCATACTCCCGTATGTGAGGTGATGCCAAAAAAGTTTGCGAAAGACATGAGACGGTTTTCCATTTAGATATTTGGCTTAAAACTATTTTTTCGAGTGAACAGGCATTTAATCTTCTCAAGTTTGTTTAAAGACGTTTAAAATCACCTGCTCACTCAACCATATGGAAAGTTCTTCCTCAAGTTTTGGAAAACGACTTGTGTTGTGTCGAATTGCTTGGTTGCTTGGATTTTCTATACTGAGCCATTTTTCCTTTTCCTGTAAGATATCGCAGACAGTAGATCGTCCAGGTCCAACGGGTAGCTCAAATTGTTGCCGAATTACCTCAGCAATTTTTTGATGTGACCATGAGGGATTTTCACATTTACAAATGCAAATTTCTTTTTTCATGGCATCACTAAGTTCTAGGCGTTTTCGTTTAGCGGGTAATTTTAGAGGAACGATATCCATAGTTGACTTTAGCTAGTGAAAATAGTGAATCAATAATCAAACGCGGTTATATTCTTGGTGCTGAATAGACCGGATTATCAAAATAGGCTTTGCCTGTGCTCTATAAAACAGTCGCTCTCTTCCATTTAATCTGCCGGATTAGCGAAGGCTCCGGATTATTGAGGGAGGATTAGGGTGGTTCTTCCGAAGGACTCAGTCCTATTTATTTATCGATTTTCTGTTATGTATTTCAGTATAACTTAGAATTTGCAACATAAGAAGAAATAAAAGTACCACAAATGAAGACATATTTAACCTACGGCTAATTGTGACTGTTGGTTAGTGATTGTTGAAAGAGGTGCCGGTTTGTATGTTGAAATTATGGCATCTATTGTGTTATTTATGAATTTCATCCATAGGCAGAGGGATTTGCAAAAAATGAAATTTTTGAAGCACTCAAATTTGCGAAAAATAAAATTATTTTTCGGAAAGTAAGGAAAATCGCTTATTGAGCCGTATTCTATGCCAATTTGCATTGTATTATGTATAATGTTATAATCCATGAGGGCGAGAGCGATGGACGGAAAGATTATTTGGCGCATAATTTTGAAGTTAGCAAGGGGAAATTAGCCAGTTAATTTGGTGCGTAGTATGCAAACTAACGTTACTTCATGTGAAGGACCCATGCTTGTAGTAAATAATTGCAAAATTTTCTCTTGCTGAGGATCCTCATATGAGACTTCGGAAGAAGTAGCTCAAGTTAAAGATAAGGACCTGCGGATTGTTTGAGATTTGATTGCTTCCATTTCACTTCATTTGGTTGAGAATTAACAAGTTTCATTGACTGCTCGTTCGCTTTAAGCGACTCTCAATCCTAGTAAAATATTCCAAAAATTATGGGTTTACTCTAAACGATACGGTGGATTTTTAGGTTAATTTTTATTAATTAACACATTTTCAAGCACGCTAAAGTTTGTTTGCGTAAATTTATTCCGACATGTTAACCTTGCGATTTCTACTTTTAACTTCTTGCGAAAAAAATTCCTTCAATGTTCGGATACTCTGATTATTAATTTGATATTTCCTCTTCTGTACAAAATAAAAACCATTTCGGGCTGTGATGTTTGTGTATTTTGAATTGGCGCAAAATGCTTTTGCTGACTCAATTAGTGAAACTATATGATTGCTTCCATTTTGAAATGGAGGTCCGCATTTTTAGTTCATTTATTGAGAGAAGATCGCTATAATTTAATGAATTCTGCGATTCATTAATTGTAAATTTCAGTTTTACATGTTACAAAATTTTAGCCTCCATCTTTTTGGTATTGTAGTGTCGTTCTGATCGATGTTAATTACAAAAACCAATACAATTATCTTCTTACCTAGTTTAAACCTATGTTAGTTACAATATAGAAATTTTCATCGTGATATGTACGCATGTTATAGTTTAAATTGATTTCAACCAGTTTTTTTACATAACTCGTAAGATTTGAGTGGTGACTCAAAATGATGCATAAGCTTGGGGCTGCAAAATAAGTTAAGCACTTAAGTACAAGAATAACTCTAAACCCAAGTTGTTCACCTAAACCTAACCTCATTTTAGGCCTTCACTCAGGGTTATAACCATAGAACTGGGTGCAATCAATTCAGAAAAACAATCTGAAAACCAGTTAAAATAGAACAAATATAACAATCATTAATTTTCAGGAATAAAATAAAATGACGACTACAATTCCCGGATCTTTGGTGAACAAAACCAAGAAGCATTTCCTCGGAATGCCAGCTCCGGCAGGCTATGTAGCCGGTATGGTTTTTAAGTTTGCACATATGCGTAAAATTATATGCGTTTTTAGGCGTCGGTAGAGGTGCAACTGGTTTTACGACCCGCTCAGATATTGGTCCTGCTCGAGATAGCACCGACATACCCATGGAGGAGAAGCCCATGGCCGCGCCCGCTGCGAAAAAAGCGCGCGGAGATGACGAAGACGAGGAACCCGAGGATCTGAATGACGCCAATTATGATGAATTCGAGGGATATGGTGGAAGTCTCTTCTCTAAAGATCCATATGACAAAGACGACGAAGAAGCAGATGAAATATACCACGCTGTTGACATGCGCCAGGATGAGAGGCGGAAAGATTACAGGTAGTAGTTATGTGGATGACTGTTTACCGTAGTATTTCTCGTGCATGGAAATCAGGAAAATTAATCGTATCCCAAGCATGATCAACTCCAGTTAATAAGGTATTTTCAGTGTAGGTAACTTAACTCCCTCGGAAAATTCAATTCTATTTTCAAAAATACATCGGGTACTTTTTTTTGCATTGAATTGGAATTCGCCGTTATTTTTTAGTCAGACGATTCCATATTAGAGGTATTTTTATGAAAGAGTGTCGATTTTCATGAAATATAACTACTTTTTGGGCAAAAATGAAAAATTTTCACTACGCCTTTTATTTATTGTATTTTTTAGGGAACGGAAATACAAGGAAGCAGTCGAAAAATATCGTATGGAGCGACCAAAAATCCAGCAGCAGTTCAGTGATTTAAAACGACAACTAGCTGACATAAAAGAGGAAGAATGGGCTGCTATTCCCGAGGTAAAAGCGCTTTAAGTTAAATTTGACATTACATGACTAATTTGTAGGTGGGAGATGCGCGAAACAAAGCCAAAAGGAACCCACGAGGCGAAGTGTAAGTTTTAAATAGTCTGCTTGGAAATAAATTCAAATTGGTTAGAATAATATTTTTGCTTCGATATTTTTATGTCTTCACTATGACACCTCAAATAACATTACTGCTACCTGATCAGTGAGGCTCTATCGAACTTGCACTACTATCAGAATAAGTATTATGAGCGTTTTTCACGACCTCGTGATTGTTCTCAGTTTATTTTATCCCCTGTATTATTTTTTGAAAATTAATTACAAAAAGAAAAACGTACATCTCATTTTAAATGAGTGAAGCAACAAATTGTGACCCTCTATGACTAACATGGAAATATGACGTAACGTACGTGTGGTTTGAGAATGACTGCTGTTTCAGGTTTACACCGGTTCCGGACAGCGTTATCGCTTCAGCTATGAATTATGGTCAAATTGGTTCAGTCATGGATGGTACTGTTCAGAATGGAATGACGACACCCTTTTCGTCAGGTTTTCAATCAACACTCGGAGGTGGCATGACCTCAACCTTAGGTGGATTTACTTCGACCCTTAACTCTGGGCTTATGACACCTGGATGGAAAACGGGAATTCAAACCGGATCGTCAACCGATCTTGATCTTAGAAAAATTGGTCAAGCTAGAAATCGAATTATGGATATCCGTTTGAATCAGGTATCTTATATTTTGTCATTATAATAAAAATGAGCTTGGTTGTGGAAATTACAAAGCTACCTGCATATCAGATGACGAGATAGTAAAAGGTCTGACCCGTAGTAACTTTACATTCTTCAGTCTGAGTAAGATGAAAAAGTTAATCTTTCTCGTTACCATCGAATGAGCAAATAATCTTTGTTTAATCCGATTTTTACACTGGTACTCGACTGAAATGAATTGTCTATCAGTAATCGGCGAACATACATTCTTTTTTAAATCATTCGTATTAGCGACTGTTGGATGTATGGGCAAGTTACTTGCGTATGATCTCAAGTTTTCAATCTGATGATATGCCATAAATTTACAAATATTTTTTATTGTGTTTTAAGTTTACAAACATACTAATAAAGTCTTTAAGGTATCTGACTCCGTGTCAGGACAAACTGTTGTGGACCCCAAGGGATATCTCACTGACCTGCAGTCTATGACGAACATTAACACGTCCAACATTAACGATATCAAAAAAGCACGAATGCTTTTCAAATCTGTAAGGGAAACGAATCCGAAACTTCCGCAAGGTATAGTTCTCATTAACGGATTAATTTAGTTATTGGCATATTTTTTAGCCTGGATTGCGTCTGCTGCACTGGAGCAAACGGTTGGAAAGTTACAAGTTGCCCGAAATCTCATAATGGAAGGGTGCGAAAAGAACAGCAAATCAGAAGATCTTTGGTTAGAAGCAGTGAAGTTGCATCCCCCAGATACTGCTAAGACTATAGGTACACTTTCCATTCATTTAAAAATCTTGAAATCCTTCATCGTGATCTGTAATCTGTAATATAAGAAGTCAAGTATATGAGTCTACCATAGAGCGGTGCAATGATGATGAGTGGATAATACTATTTGACAATGTGAAGATTTCACATTACCATTAGAGTGTTTTGCTGAAAACACTTAAAAGAATTGGTTTTGTTATCATATTTGCATGTGTCTACAATTTATGATTAAGCCGACCTTTTCTATATAAGAAGATATATTCAGGGTTTTAATTGTTAAAAGTGGCACGGCGTTTTTATAGATCGATTATGTTTGTGTTCATCATTCTTTTTATTTTCTATTCAGTTGCCAATGCTGTCCGCCATATTCCACAGTCTGTTCGTATATGGCTAAAAGCAGCTGATTTGGAGCAAGACAAGAAAGGCAAGCGCAAAGTTTTGCGAAAAGCCCTTGAACAAATACCTCATTCTGTAAGATTGTGGAAAGCTGCGGTTGATCTGGAAGAGCCTGAAGATGCCCGACAGGTTTGTCTTTTATCATATCATTTTTGGATAAACGGACAAAGCCGTGAATTAAAATTATCAGAAGGCCTAAATTTTTTTTGCTAATCACGTTTTCTAATAATTGCATAAAAATTACGCCGGTTCATATTTTTACTCAAAATTGTTCCGCTGAAAACAGGCCACTTGGTGCAAAAAACTCGAAATCTTCGCAAAACTCGCACAAAATGCACACAAAACAGGATTTTTACAAAAATGTCAATTTTCTGGTTTAAACGTCTAAAATAAAATGTTTTTAAAAGTTGCAATAAAATAACGCTCAAAACCGATCAAATTTATTTCATTAATTAAATATTGCACTAAACATCAAATAACTGTGAGCGAAATTGTGAAATTATAAAAGTTTGATAAATATTCGCTTAAAAATTGATAAATGATATTTTCTCGTTAATTTTCTTGGCCAATATTTTTAGGTATCAATAGCTATCATATTATTATGATACTAGTGAAATGACATTGTAATAGTGATATTTTAGTTGCTCACCAGAGCAGTAGAATGCTGCCCTACAAGCACCGAACTGTGGCTCGCGCTAGCGAAATTGGAAACCTATGAAAATGCTCGCAAGGTGTTAAACAAGGCTCGCGAGAATATACCGTAAGTAGTTTGATTTTTGTATATCCGTTAGATATATACAGCGATTCATTATTTTAGAACGGAACGACAAATCTGGATTAGTGCTGCACGCCTGGAAGAAACTCGAGGGGAAAAGAAACGTGTTGACGCATTAATTGAAAAGGGTCTAGTGCTCTTACGATCTGCGCAAGTCGAAATAAATAGAAAGCAGTGGCTTGAAGACGCGATAGATGCAGAACGAGCAGGATGCTTCCTCACGAGCCAGGCTATAATGTAAAATTTAATATTTTTAGTTGTTTGAATAATTGACGTCATTTCAGCAAAAATGTTATGGGAATTGGCGTTGAGGAAGAGGACAAAAAGCACACCTGGATGGAAGACGTAAGTGATTCAAAATTTGTCATTTTTAATGTTTTCGTTTTTCAGGCTGAGTGGTTTATCAGCGAGAAAGCCATAGAATGTGCTCGTTCTGTTTATGCGCTGTGTGTCAATCAATTCCCGACAAAGAAAGGTAGCATTTTCTGCTATATTTATATTGTGTTATTGGGCTCAAGCAATTTTGAATTATCTTGAACACTAAAGGTTGGCAACAATAAATTGCAATGAAACGCTCTACTTTTATCACTGAACAGTTATTAAACTCACTCGTTAATTCCATTATAGGTATTTGGAGTCACGCTGCGTTCTTTGAGAAAGAGCACGGAACCGTTGAATCGTATGAAACAATCCTCAAAGAAGCCACTGAGAAATGCCCTAAAGCAGAGAATCTCTGGTTGATGTACGCTAAATCTCGATGGATGCAAGACGATGTTCAAGGAGCGCGTCAGATATTAGCCGTGGCGTTCCAACATAATAAAGATTCTGAGGAAATCTGGATGGCCGCCGTCAAATTGGAGTCAGAAAATGAGGAATTCGACAGCGCAAGAAAGCTGTTAGCGAAAGCACGTGCATCAGCGCCTTCGCCAAGGTTCTGGGTATGTAATTTTTGTTTACATCACATTTTGACACACTAAAGAAACTCAACATTGTAACGATTGACACTATTTAAAGTTTTATTTGGCTGAACCAACTTTTTCCTAAAATATGGTTTTAAGTTTATTATTTATCAAAAATCGAACTTAGAAATATAAAATTCACGGCATCTATTAACCATTTTCTGACGTTGTAGTCACACTTCAAAATAACTTTTTTATTGAAAAGAGCCCAATTTCTTTTATCTTTCACGCATACTGCTTAGGCAGAGATATCTCGTTTACTGAATGAATAATGCTTTATCTTTGCTATATGATTTTGCCGGAAATACACTATTCCTTTGTGTTTATATCTTTATAGGCTCTTTTACTTTTCTACGCTTCCTTCTTTGCCAGTGGAGGAATATTAAATTCTATAACAAATAAAAATGGTGTTAATCGAAACATTTGTTGTACCTGTACTTAAAAATATCAATGTTACATTATTTAAAAAACTATGGTTTAGAAATGTAAAAGTAGTGTTAGAAAGGATAATAGTTTCCTAGGCCCAAGTATGTGTCATGAATAAATTGTTTCACTGCGCCAAAAATGTTAAATTACCCGTTGCAGCAAATGTTGACTATGTAGCGCATAAAATCTTGATGTGGATAAATATTTTTGCATTTAGATGAAATCCGCACGGCTTGAATGGTGTTTAAATGAATTGGACAAAGCGATCGTGCTCATCGAGGATGGTATCAAACTCTACCCGGACTTTGAGAAATTCTACATGATGTGGGGCCAGATCCTATGTCAAAGAGGTCAGTTCGAGGACGCTCGCAAAATATACACCCAAGGAGTCCGAAAGTCGCCTCACAGCATTCCTCTGTGGTTGCTACTTATTCGACTTGAAGAATCTCAAGGCCGTGCAACAAAAGCGCGATCAGAACTTGACGTAATTCTTTAAGTTTAACTATATTTTTGAATTAATTTTTGTTATATAGATGGCAAAAACAAAGAATCTGAAGAATGACCTACTATGGCTGGAAGCAATTCGCATAGAAATGAGATCGGACCAGCGCGAATTAGCTCTATCACTCTTGGCAAGGTCTTTACAAGAGTGTGAACATTCGGGTAATTTTTACTTTAAACAATAAATTATCTAGGTTAGACTCTATGCAGTAATTGAAGCTTAACACAAGATAAATGAAGCCGATACCACCATTAATATTATTTCAATAACACAAGTTGAGATTTAAATCAGCTCTCAACGAAAAATTGATTGGTTAATTTGTCACATAATCTTATTCTCCTGAAAATAATAATAACATTTGCGATTATCGAAATGTCTTAAAATTTAATCCAAATTTTTAGGTCGTCTCTGGGCAGAAGCAATCTTTCTAGAACAACGGCACGGGCGAAGAACAAAATCGGTCGATGCTCTTAAGAAATGTGAGCATGATCCCCACGTTCTATTAGCAGTGGCAAAGCTTGTCTGGACAGAACGAAAAATTGCAAAGGCGAGAAGTTGGTTACAGAGAACTGTGAAAGTGGATCCCGATTTTGGTTCGCAAATTTTTAAAAGGTGGCGATTGAGGCAACTAATTTAACATATTTTAGGCGATGCATGGGCTTATTTCTACAAATTCGAACTTCTTCATGGAAACGAGGTAAATTTTTTATTTATTGTTTATAAAATATGCTATTCATCCTTTTTTGTATAGGCCGAACAGGAAGAAGTGAGGAAAAAATGCTCTTCTGCAGAGCCGAGGCATGGCGAATTATGGCAGTCAGTCGCAAAAGATGTGAAGAACTGGAGAAAGAAAACCTTAGAAATCTTAGAAATTGTTACTAAAACTGTTGAGATACCAAAATAAATCATGTTTTTTGTATATTTATGTTTTAATTTTTGAATAAATGCTATTTTTGTCAAGACTACTTTTTAAAGAATTCACAGACTTTGTTGTGAAACAGAAAATACTGTATGATTAAATTATTTTCAATGATTAAAGTATTTCTCATGAAATTATGCACGCATATTTATCATTTAGCCATAAAATGCTTAAACGAATTCTGGGCAATTCTCTCCAATCTGCAAGACTCCGTTCGAACGTTGCATGGAGAAAAGAAAAAGAGCGTATTGAACAAGGTCTTCCGCCTATTGACGACAACGCATATAATGAGATCGAGACTAAGATTGGCTTATTTAAACCGAAGCACACTATAGAGGAACAAATCGGTTTGACAAAATTTCACAAAATACTTTAATAACATTTTAATTTTAGCTTATATGGAAAGCGAAGGTATCTTTTGCATGTATTACATTATGAAAATTTCTTTATGGATCATAAAGAAACTAATATCAATAATTAAAAACAGACATCGTATTTTTATGGACATACACTGGCGCTTTTTAGTACCGCAAGCATAGCATTTGTTTCTTTTACTTGGGTTTTAAAAATAATACCAAGTTTTGGGGTAAATAAATGTAACATAAATTTTTAAGTTGCCTCGTAAAGATAGGTTTAGTTTAGTTGGGTAATAATTTAAAATTTTTGTATGTATTATTACAGGTGTATCGACCTGGTAGCATTTCTAGCTTTTTGAACTTAAAATTCATGATTCAGTCCATTACTAATATATTTCTTTTTAGTATTCAAAGAGACATATAAAGGTGACCCTATTTGGAAGTGGTATGTTCGAAATGTTCGCGCGTCTAACAAAGTTCAGCCTCCTCCTCGTCTTTTTTGCATTGATAAATTTGGTAAGAATTTGTGTTGGTGTTCATTACTTCTATTTTTGGTGATTAAGGCCGATTCAATTTGAACAACGCTTGTCCAGTTTGTCGTGATGAGTATCTTTGGTTTGACTATCGCGTGAGTTCGCTCATAATGTAATACCCGCAAAGAAGACTAAAAGCTATTTTCAGAATCCAAAGCTGATGCAGCAATTCCTGATTGAAGGAACTGACCAGCCGATGAGTATATTGCGCTCTAGATTATGTCGCGAGCAACACTTTACTCTACATGTCGAGATTCTCAAAGCGAAGGAACATGGTAAGCAAGTCGTGTTTTACAGAGAATACCAAATCTACCAAACCTAATCTTTTAAAGCTACCAACTCCAGCTATTCTTAATTCTCCCGGAATTAAAATTTGAAATTGAAATTAAAACTAAAATTTAAAAAATGTGACAAATTATGGGCACTTAGGAATACTACAACGTTATATTATTAAAGTGGAGATATGATTTGCACATATGCCAAAATGATATAGTTAATTCTCAAGGAATAGAGAACGTGAATGCGGTTTCCCATTCAGAAAGCTCTTCAGTTGCAACAAACTTACAATATTTAATGGCGTCAAAAATGACCTTATAGATGAATATAAATAAAACGATAAAAAATAACTTGGGCACGGGTTATATAGGCTATATCATTCTGCACTGTTTTAGTTGAGAGTGCGAAACCTATAGATAAGAAATTGGAGCTTGCATGTTAACGTTGAATATTTTGGTACTACAGTCAACCCCCGATAACGTGCACCCCGATAACGTGCGCCTCCTGGTCCGGTCCCGAGACGCGCACGTGGCTACGCTTCACTTCGCAGGCCGCGCCAAAAATGCCCGAAACCGGTGTCAATCGTCACCATTTGATGAGAGAAGTCCAAAAAACACAAAATTAGGGTGGAGAAATGCAACTAGAGCTTTTTATGCCCTGGGGCAATTCTCGAAATCCATGATACCCGCCTATGGTTCCAAAAAAATTTTTTTTTCGCAATTTTGCCTGAAAACGTCTAATTAGGGGGATTCGACCATGCTGATCACGAATCCGAAGGAATTTTCGATATTGGATCTCACAATTTCGAGATATGCCCTTAGGCTGCTGTACAGACTCCACCGAACTTAGGCTTGGGGCTTAGGCTGCTGTACAGACTCAACCAAACTTAGGCTTGGGGCTTAGGCTGCTGTGCAGAATCCCGAACTTAGGCTGCTGTGCAGGCTTAGGCTTGGATGTGCCCCGAGGCCATATCTCGAAATTGTGAGATCCAATCTCGAAAATTCCTTCGTATTCGTGATCAGCATGGTCGAAAACTCCTAATTAGACGTTTTCAGGCAAAATTGCAAAAAAAAATTTTGGGATTTTTTGGAACCATAGGGAGTATCATGGATTTCGAGAATTGCCCCAGGGCATAAAAAGCTCTAGTTGCATTTCTCCACCCTAATTGTGTGTTTTCTGGACTTCTCTCATCAAATGTAGACGATTGACACCGGTTTCGGGCATTTTTGGCGCGGCCTGCAAAGTGAAGTGACCCCGCGCACGTTATCGGGGGTTGACTGTACCAGATTTTCGTATTACTTAACTAGAACGTGCCAGTCTGGCTTCGCCAGACGCTATGGACCTCTCCAGTTCAGTGACAGTGGCTGTGAAACAATGTCCATAACTCTCAATAGAAAAGTGTGTTCGGCAAAATTGAAGAAATGTTTTTTTTCAAAGGTGGGTTTCCTGAAAAACTCACCGTTCCTGCTCATTTAATGAGCTATCACACATCCCGAACGGAGTAGTGGTAGGGGATAGGCGCTATCCTACCGTAAATCCTCTAATAAGTCCCCCGGGGGACTTATTGTTTCGTAAGGGTTTTCAAAAAAATTTTCAAATTTCAAAGTCATTTTTCTCCGATATTTTCAATGACAAAGTTTTGCCATTAGGGTTTTTCTTACGTAACTCGACAAGATCTACACGAATATGCACTTAATTTTGGTCGGGCGAACCCGCAAGTACGTTTGGCATTCTGTTTGAGGGGGGACTTATTTGAGGGGAGGGACTTAATTGAGGGGAGGGACTTATTAGAGGATTTACGGTATTATACGTCCACCATTTTTGCCTTTGTCCCCCTTTGCTTATTTTTGCTCTATTTTCTTTCACAATTTTATTTCAGCTGGAAATAGTGTGGTCAGAGAATTAGTCCAAAGGATATATCTTGTTAACAGTCTCAATGAATTTCTCCAGATAGTCCCAATTTTTTGTAAGGCAATTTTGTCTGCGTTTCACGGAAACACTGATGGCACTCTGATGAAATTGTGAAAGAAATGGAGCAAACAAAGAAAGTGGAAGCAATGGAGTAACGAAGAAAATTGGAGCAAATTAAGCAAACACGAATATAATAAGCAAATATATAAATAAGCAAACACGAATATTTTCTTGTGCAAAGGGGGACCAAGGCAAAATTGGTGGACGTATAATAGGGTAGCGCCGGGATATCCGCCCAATAGGACAGGACAGGACAGTACTGAAATACTATGGGAAGGATTTTAATCGATATAAAGATAGATTGTGTAAAGTTTTGTGTTACCATTGTATTACTTCTTTGGTAAATAATATCTAACATTTTTCAGGAACGATAGACTGGGCTGTCAGAGTACGTTTCATATTTTGGGATAATAATTGTTAATATAATTTTCCGCAGGTTCGTCATTACGATTACCGAGAGTGGTACAAAGGTTGGACGGATTTTGATGAAAATGTGGAAAATTTAGTAGAAGGCTCAATGGATCGTTCACCACATGTCGAGGACATCAAACCTGACGCTCCCATAATATTCGATGCCCATAACCGCGATGTCAATCGAGACTGGTTTGTACACTGCAGTTTTATTTTAATATTTTAAAAATCAAATCATTATAGGGAGGAATGGTGGGTGCGGCACTCGAACAAATCCATGTTCCGCAAAATAAAAAGAGGAGTGTAGTTTCTAATTAGGTTTATATAATTTGTTTGTTTTGTTATATTTGCAAAAATATATTTATTACTGACTGCAAATATTTCTAAATATATAAACATGTCTTCACAACTTTGTTATAATGTAAACTATCTTTACATAAAGAATGGCAATTTAAAAAAACGAAATGTCAGGATACTTTTTGCTAATCTCCATCGTTAGCGGGTGCGGTGACATCAAATTGAAAGTCTCGATGGTACAAAGTGTTTCACGTTTGAATGCCGCAACTTTCTGAAATAAAAAATTAATCAACTAAACTTATTTTGCAAATACATTTGCAAACATCGATTGGTTTTACGGTTAAAGAGGAGAAATAAACTCAATTCAATCATTTCCTGATTTGTAATGCAGTTCGAATTTGTGGCAAAACTTTAGGAGAGATTAAAAATTATTTGTTTGGTAATAATTCTATTTACTGTGCAAATTGATTTCAGCTATATTACATGCATAATCGCGCTATTAAACGAAACTTACGTGAACGTTTGGTATACGCAATAACAGAGCTGAAATCGCAATTTTAGCTAACAATTTCGAGTCGTTAATGAATAATACCTGCAAATCGGTGTGAAGATTCATTCTTATCCATATACGTCTCTAGATGATTACGCATGCTGAGAAGGAAAGCAGCTCTCTTATTTGAAATGACATTTATTGCTGATTCACTCAAAGACAAACACTCTGAAGTCATAAAAGATTTACTACTCAACATGTTACAAATTTACCTGGATCAAAGAAAATGATTGCCTAAAATTAGATATAAAATTTAAATAAGCTTGTGATTATTTGATTTAAAACTAATTTACCTGAAGAAGGACGTATTCTATTTCTGTCATCCTAAAATACGTATTTGTGATTGACTTTGGAAACGAATTAAACTTTTTGTGGAATTAATTTTCGTTTGTAGTGCTATTTACTTCTTTCATGGTGCTAAAAAAAAGGGGGGTAGCTAAGCACCAAAAAAGTAAATTAGCGCCAAATAAAAGAAAATTAGCATTACAAAAACCTTTAATCGTTTAGAAATAGGTTTGAATTATCGGCTCGGTGCAGAAAATAGTACAAAGTGAAAGGTAATGTATTTCGGTTCCTATAAAATTGGTTTTAGAACAACACTGAAAGGTGAAAGTATAACAACTTTGTATCACTTTCTGATTTATAGCGGATTGGTAATAATTGAACCAAACATTTCTAACAATAATAACCGTGATAATTAAGGAAACACGCAGTTTACCTCATACGACGAATAGGAACGAGTATGCCATTGATAACCTGAAGACGAAAAGTATAAACATTATATAAACATGTCATTATAATTCATTATATCTACTTACCGCCACTACAGTTGGAATCAAACCGGATCGCTCTTTAAGAATGTTGGCTGTAAGGTTTCGAAAACCTGAAAACCCGAGTTGGTAATTCAGCTTCTTTTGTGAAACAAAGTAGTGACAATATATAAAACTAACCAGATAAGCCATCAGGGAAAACAATTCTGTCTGAAATGCAAACATGGAGAAGTTAGGTCAAGTTTAATTATGAATGTGTAAAGAAAAGAGAGTCTGTCGGCGTTATGAACTCTCCTATTACTCATTGATATTGATTCTACTAGAATAAAATTCAATATTTCGATGTTCATGTACGAGTCAACTACTGCTCAGTTTTATTAAAATATGTTTGTTTTGAACGATAAGAAATGTGAACCTGTATAGCGCTCAGGGGTGTGAAAAGCCTCTGATAAAACGAGATTGGAAAAGCTGGCATGCACCTAAATGTCGAATTTAAATAGTCATAACAATATATATAGAGTAATATACAATGAGTGCTTGCTGATCCTCAAAGCTTAACTGCGTGAACTCATCAAATGACTTCGCCCACTCGATTACTGTTGACAGAATTTTTGCTCGCCAATAAGAAAAGTTCATTTGATCGCATGGTCTCATTTGGTTTCGTTCATAGGTTTGAAAATTCTTGAAAATGCTCTGGTTCAGCAGACCTTCTCGAATCGAAGCATGTATGGGCGCGTTTGTGGATGTGAGGATTTTAAGAAACTCTCGCTCTCTAGTAACCAACTCTCGAATAAGCTAAATACGAAATTCAGATTATGCTATATCTAGAACCAACTTCAGAATAATCATAATATAGGGACCGGGACATCTGCCACCCGACAAGTGCCACCGCGACAGCTCCCACCTCATACTAGAGAACAGGGTCTGCGTGCGACAGCGACTACGAAATAGTGTGTATTTCTAACCGTCTGCCGTCCCTTGGTCCTATATCTTTTTTGACCCAGCCATTTAATAAGAGTCTGAAGGAAAAGTTGAAGGTGGCAGATGTCGGGGTGACACTTGTCGGGTGGCAGATGTTACGGTGCCATGATATATACCTTATCTCCAATATTGTCCGGTTGTGTTATGGGATTTTTCACGTCAGCGCAACGCTTTTTGCGACGGCGTTCAATGTTAAGTTCGGCACAGTCCATGCCCACTTTAAGACATTTGCGAAAGCGACAATGTCTGCAAGAGCAGCGCATATTTTTGTCTATGCGACAGTTTCCATTACGTTTGCATGAATATGTGCGATTCTAAACGCGGATGATGGGATAAATAAAACGAAATTATTGAATAAACAAACCTCGATTACGACGCGCCGAAAAAAGGTTTTGCTGAAGCAATTGTATAAAACATATATAGGTATTACTTCAAGAAAAGGATGCTTACCACCCATTGCAAGCCCAAACCGAATACTAAAATATTAGTTTTTTACAAATGTACTTCATATTTTTATTGTACTGTATTTCCATAAATTTTCTCACAGGAACTTAAAACATTTGGCATATTTTTCACGGCTTTTAGAGGACCTTTTTATGGACCTTGAAAAAAATAATATTAGGTTGGCAACTAAGTTTTGAGACTCGAGGCAGGGTTTTTTACCGGAAAATCGAGGGTCCGGAAATTTTGCCAATTTCACCTATATATTTTTTTAGATTTTTGATGCGGGGAATCCGAATTTGAGGTCAGATTTTAGGTGGTCCCGCCACGAAAATTGGTATATTACTTGCCGCATCTCGATTCAAGATTCTCGAGATTCAAGTATTTTTGTCTCAAAATTTCAACTTTTTTTGAAAATTGGAGAATTTGAGACAAAAAAAATACTTGAATCTCGAGAATCTTGAATCGAGATGCGGCAAGTAATATACCGATTTGTAGCCCAGAGTCTTAGCTCTGATTTGAGCCATTACTCATCCTTCTAGAATGTTCCAGTAAAAAGTTATGGCAAAAACCGCCAGTGGGGGCATTTTGACCGGGGGGCATTTTGACCGATTCCCGCCAACCTAATACTAAATCTTCACAATTGGGTGATTACAAATTATATTATGTATTGTGTTTGATCTCACCCAAATTCCACTGGCCACGTCACCGCACACAACGCACGTTTCCGTCGCTAAATGCAACAATTACGGATTAGAGAGCAATATTTCGTAAATTATTTGCAACCTCCTTTCAAATTTTTTAAGTTTTCCTGTCTCGCTTTCTGCTTATTCAAATAGGCCGTCGTTGCATGGTGCACCTGTAAAAAGTTGTTATGGAACGACAAATTACGTGGATTCAGACAGTTATTACCTGGTCTTCGTCGTCATCGTGCTGCAGTGCTTGCAATGAGTTGCTATCCAGCCTATGAGAACACTCAAAGCTTTTATTTCGGTCAGTCTGCCCATTCATTTGTTACCTCAAGTTTGTGGAAAGTAAACTGAAAATAACGTTTACTTTAATATGTTTTAATCAATGTGCTAGCGATTCAAAAACTGGCTTTTATATTTATTGACTATGTTTTGGAAATTTATTAGTTTTGTAAACTATTGTATATGAAACTATACATTTACAGCACTGAACTATACGAACAATGATCTCAAAGCGTAAAGCTTAAGTAAACATTAAAATTTATTTTTACTGGTTATTGTACCTTAATTACAAATAAAAACGTAATAAACATCTTTAGATTTACAAATAATCCACTTTATATGGGCTCCATGATATAATAGGAAATTGTTAAAATGACGCAAAAATGGAGCAATCATGGTTATATGCCGGATGATTTTAGTCTTAGTATCAAACAGTGCTACGCTACGTAAGTTTCGCCTTCCTGTTTTGAAATATAGCGTTTTGGAAAGATGCTTAAAAGCTATTCAAAATGAGGCTAATCACGTGCAATTTATTTAATTACAAACTCATCATCAAAAGCAAAGGATATTAGTGTTGTCTTGGAGACCAAGAGTATGAATAAGTGACTGCTTGACATGTTTTCAACACTTTGAGAAATTTTATATGGCAGAGGGATGTTACTCCACTTTCCATTACATTTCAATATACAATATAATATAAGCTGTTTACTTACTTTATGAAAACAATATATTAATGTTCAACAATCAACAAATTCTTCAATGGTTAATTTCTGTCATTCATATTTTCGTTAGTTCTTATCCTCGGCAGACTATTCTTTGACTAGGATCTTCGACATATAAGGTCCATCGAGCTCATAGCCCAGTTTTCTGAAACGAGTAAACATAAGCAACCACAGGATACGATAAAATTTTTAAAACCCACCCGTAGTAACTACGCGTTCCCACACCAGAAATCACAGCGATTTTGAAAGAGCCGTGCTCTTCGACGGCGATTCTCTCTGCTTCTTCCATCAACAATTGACCGAAACCTTGGTGCTGAAATAACAAACGCATGAATCTATATATAATAAGGTTTTACATATTTATTATATTTAGCTTTCTAATCAGGTTTTAGATGTTTTTAGTTTTAAATAACTTTAAAAATGTTTACCAGCCTAAGATCGAAAAAAACACAGAACATATTCATCTGGGTAGTCGATTTACGTATGGTGAGCTTGTTTTAAAAATTTTTCTTCCAAAAAATCAGAAAAGATAGGCTTTAGAATTAAAAATTTTATCGATTTGAAAATTATTTCCTCGAGGCTAATTACAGATAATACAGTATATATGTTACAGTTAATATTGAAATTACAGTTACTATTGAAATTGACAGGTTTTCTGGCTAAAGTCGTGAAATAAGCAATAATGATCAGTTTGTTTCAGTAAATTTTGTTTGCTTTATAATCATTATTGTCTTTATTTGCTCATTTCGCGACATTAGCGAGAAAAATTTGTCAAAAGGCTACATTTGCATTAGCAAATTTCAATATTAACTGCAACATATAAAGATGTAGTAAAATCTAGTTTTTTTTACTGATAATCAGTTTTACTACAACATGTCCCCGCTCTTAATTCTTTCTATCTGGAAAGGAAAATATATAAACTTATACCTATAATTATACCTATAATAAATAACAAATACCTGAAATTTTGTTGGATCGCGACTAGAAACAGGGATTGCTGTGCCATAAACATGTAACTCACGAACAACGGAAACTCCGCCCTGAATCATCATAAAATTTGATTAACTGAAATCAAAATATCTACTTTTAATTCAGGTCTGTGAACTTTGTCTGTACACCTCCTGAGTCTCAGCAATCCAATAAGGATATCCTAAAAAGGAATTAAGAAATTCATTTTCTAGAACCACATTTAACTCACTTGGTCTGCATCCTCATAAGACAAAAATGTCTCCCAGCCGCCATTAGCAGTATAATCTCGCCGTATCAGTTCTACTTGATAGGGACGAATTTTCTCGTGTATTTCTTGTATCCCAACTTCCCTTGTTCGTACGTCACGACATTTCACACCGAGTTGCTTCATTCGCGCGAGAGCTGAAACATTGATATCATAAAAATGACATATAACAAAATTCCTAATATTCTCCTTGTCATTCGCAAGTAAATTGCAAAATATTGCTGTATATTCAATTATTGCTGGAAAACATTAATTTCGAGATCAATCAATTATTACCATGTTCTCGTAAATTTCCGTATTCCACGCCACTGGATACCAGTGGCATGGGTATATCTCTTTGAACACGGTATACTCGTGTCCATGGCGGAACTAAGGCCAATATTTGGGCAACTAGATCGACCAAGACCTAAAATACAATAATAAAACATGCAAAATATATCAAGCATAATCACATTGAACGCGAATCGAATAAGCAGTGTTCGAAAAAATAAATTCTATATAGAAAAGAGCCGCTTGTTTGTAAGGTTTTTGTATAAGATTTGGACAACAAAGCTTTGAATGCAAAACGTTTTCATATACTTTGCAGCGCTAACTGACGTATATTTTTTTCTTTGTCCCGGATAATGGAAGCTTAGGTAATGGAATATATCCCCCAAGTAAGCGAAAGCTGTGAGTTCGTGCGTAACACGGTCGTTAGACCCCTTCCGGCGGTGTTACATGGGCAAGCGATAGCTTAAAATGTTCGTATAGACTAGCTGAGTATGTTTTTAGCAAAATTTAGACAAAATGTAGACTAAATTTAGACAAAATTTAGACAAAATTTTTTAGACAAATTTTTCCAAAAGGCCATTTTTTCTCATGGAAGGCATGTTTAGGGGTGTCTTTTTTCGTATGTAAGGTTTTGTCACGCTTTCACTGGGATGCATGTTTAGGGGTGTCTGTTTTCGTATGTAAGGTTTTGTCACGCTTTCAGTGAAAGGCATTCTTAGGGGTGCTTATTTCCGTATGTAAGGTTTTGTCACGCTTTCACTGGAAGGCATTCTTAGGGGTGTATATTTCCGTATGTAAGGTTTTGTCACGCTTTCACTGATACACCCTGGAGTCCTGTGGTCGGGCGCGGAGCGCCCGACCCTCCCCCTTGGAATGTGAGGGAACTTAGAACATATACTCCCGAACAACAGCTGCTTGAGGGCCGAAGGCCCGAAATAGTCTCATGCTGCTCTACTCCCGAACAACCCTTACACCCGAACAACCCAATCTGACCGCTGATGGCGGTGCGCGAAGCGCCGCTGATGCACGCTAACCGCTTCCTAGCGAAGTGAGGGCCGCGAAGTGGCCCCACTTCGCTAGTTATAAGTATGTACACGCTAAAGCCTAGCTTCCGTTTTGGTAATCCCATAAAATAGTAACGTAGTTTATTACAAATGCTAAAGTTTACTTGTGGCGGATAACTTTTATATTTGTTGGACGACCACAATTCATATAAACCAGTTCCACGTATAACCAATGTTGGATATAACTTGAGCCCATCGGGACGAAATGCAGGGTTTTCGAATAGCTCAATAAACTGCAATACATAATTATATTATAAAATAAGGATATCTTTAGATTACCTGTTCAATATCACGCTCTAAAGTGTTAACATAATTATAGGCAAGAATGGCAAAATTAAAATACCTATGCCAACATTTGGCAGATTCGGCATCATATGAATAACAACTTTGTATCCAGTATCCTTCGACATGTGGAAACACTCACAGACAGCTTCCACCTAAATTATTTATGTAATTCAAACAAGAAAGAGATTTGCGATAAATTAACAAAATATATAAAAATCAGGCATTTAAATCCTTTTGTAAATTACCTTGTGACACAAGGCATTTTAAGAGTACATCATTTCTTACAGTGTAGGAGTAAAGAATACAAAGAGAGAATTTTTATTACCGTATGTCCACGGTTTGTGTCTCTAGCTACATCTTCATAAGTTGATTGGACGCCGATTTCGAGCCGAGTGCAGCCATAATTCAGCCTTAACACAAGAAGATGAAACATGTATGAAATCGTACGACAAACATGTCGTCTAGATGGCGAGGAAGACAATAATCAGGCCGGGTCTCAATCGTAATTCCAATGCATTTCACTTTGCTTCGTTCGCCGAACATGACCGCCTCTCTTACACTCGAGCTAAATATGCGTATTTTGCGATATGAGTAAATAGTGAGCTACTGTAGCATAATTATTCGGCAAAATACAACATCCCTACCTGATATGCCCGCTAAGAGCGTCCTGAAAAATATTAGAAAAAATTATTTGCTTAGATGATTTAGTGACAGAGGATCTAGACTTACATGCAAGTTCCGAATGAAATAGTCGCGGTATTCCGCATCAAGTGACATGAAGGTGCCACCCATGACTATGAACTCCACCTAAAATGTTAATTGTTTTAGTCTCGAAATAAAACTACAAATAATATTTGGCCTCGACACGTCCATTAATTTTCAATATTGAAATAAATAATTCGCATGGATAAGATTTTATAATTGGAATTTATTAGCCAAAATTGTTAGTAGCTAACCTTATCAATATTATGCCCAAGTTGTGCTAGTTGAGCTAGCCGACCTGTTGTTTGCAAATAAGGATTGTAGCGAGCTCTGATAGCTCTCATAGAGGTCGGCTCATATCCAGTATATCTAAGGTGTTTATTCAATTATTACTATCACGCAAAAATGCTGCTTACGATTGTGTTGAGTATTCAAAATCACTGAAATAGTTGGATTTAAAAACAGTGTATAATAGCAAACTAAATTTAGCGCCAGCCGTGATCATTAATGTTGCGAAAGACAAAATATTTTTAAAAATCAAGCTGCTCAAAATGGTATAAAAATGACTGTTGCAAAGTTTCATCTCTTATAGCAAATCGAATTACCTATCTGGTCCTCCTGGGCAATAAACACCTGTAATAAAAATTAACATTTTAACACTCATGTTTGCTGAAACTTACATATATTTCCTGTAAAGTTTATATGTGGACATCTGTGAGGTTTGCACATTACTGCAACAACGCATATACCGCTGGCTGTCCGCACAGGTTTAGCTTTTAATTTAGGCAGTAATGCATCCTGAAGCACAATAGTAGAATATAATCAAAATCAAAGTAAAAAACCCTATAGTCGATGGGCACCGCTGCGATAATATCAACCAATTTTGGCTGATTACTTATTCCAATTTTCTGAAAGCAAATTTAATTTATCTGTTATAAATTAGCCACTCAACGGAAATACCTGCGAGACCTCACACTTCAACTTGTTCAGATTAACATCCTTCCCGGCTACGTGTGCTTCGATCAGCTTTGAAACGATTTCGTTGACACAACGCGTCAGTAGCTTAAAAGTAGTATGAAGTGGACGAAACAAAAATTTTGGTTACCTCTTTTTGGTTGGTTGCTTTTGCAGCTAACGCTGTGTTATGATCCCTCCTCGGTGTTGCTAGCACATTGTCACTTGTTGGTGGCATTGTCAACTAAATTGTGTCAGGTTGAGCGGGAGTAGAAGTCAAAAAAGTAAATAATTTTAAAATAGAAAAATTCGTTCAAGATCAGTTGAGAAAGACAGAATGCCACATTTTGCCAAAATGTGGAAATTCAAACGCTGTAGTGAATGTCGACCGTATGGCTTTGCACCAGGGCTGCATCCGGCATTTCGAAAAGCCGGACCGGATACCGGATAGTAGTAAAAAAAGCCGGACCGGATACCGGATACCGGATAGTGCAAAAACACCGGATATTGACCGGATACCGGATATCCGGATAACCGGATATTTCAATTTTTGGCGCCAAATTTGAAAATTTTTTCCAATTTTGACGTTAATTTGCAAAAATTTTACCTAAATGCGTGCTTTTTGTTTAATTTTTATTATAAATGTGCAAGATTAGGATAAACGTTGTAAAAATTCAAGTATTTGAACAACTTTTAGCTACCTTTTTGGCTATTTTATTGCAATATATGAGCAATTTTAATCAATTTTACCACTATTTGTTGACAATTAAACGTTTTTTCACTTTTCCCCGTTAACTTTAACGACTTCATTGGGGTTCCAATATAAGAACTATAACATTTCACTAATCAAAGTTATACAGGGCTAGGAAAAACTAATCGAAAATTAGAAGGAATTTTTGAAAATTTTCGAAAAATGGTCAAGATTTTTAATGTCAATTTTTGGCAAATAGCGGTATTTTTCAAAAAAAATTCGTCTTCAGCGCTATTTTGTTACAGTTTGGCCTTCAATTAACTAAATGAAAACAGCGCCGCAGGCAAAATTGTTGAAAATTGGGAAGAATAGAGTCAATTTTCATTGAAAAATGTGAAAAATGCGTTACCAAGTTGCTGCTACCAATGCGCAAAAAGTACGTGAAAATAGCAGGCGAAATTTTTCGAAGTGTTTAGTTTATTTGACAATCAAATTCTAAAATGCTAAAACTGTATTACTGAAAAAGATATAGAAAAGAATAAGTTTTAACGAAATAAAATTAGTTTAATTGGGTAAAATAGTGAAATAGAATGGAAAAGTGAGAAAGAAAAATAGCGCCGCAGGCGAAATTTTTTCGAAAAATTACGCTGTAAGCCAAAAATTGACACTGAAAATTTTGAATATTTTACAAATGGACGAAATATGGATAGAAACTCCGGTTCTTAATCAAAATTGGACGAAATATGTCAATCTGGCGAGAGATTTAACGAAATTTTTTCAAAAATTTTTGCCTGGGGCGCTTTTTTTTGCCGACCCAAAATTTTG
This sequence comes from Ditylenchus destructor, assembly GCA_022814885.1. Classification (NCBI taxonomy): domain Eukaryota; kingdom Metazoa; phylum Nematoda; class Chromadorea; order Rhabditida; family Anguinidae; genus Ditylenchus; species Ditylenchus destructor. The sequence continues at coordinate 2,656,610 of JAKKPZ010000010.1, read as the reverse complement.
GAAAAACAGTGAGACATGAACCGAAGTCACAAAATCATCAATCGCAAAAATGGACAGAATCTGGATGGAGACTAATGAGTTTTAACGAAATAAAACTAGTTGGAAAAAATGGACAAAAACGAAAATCAGGCAAGAGTTTTAATGAAATGCCTTTAGTTTAATTTGGTAAAATACTGAAATAGAATGGAAAAGTTAGAAGAAAAAATAGCGCCGCAGGCGAAAATTTTTTGAAAAATTATGCTGTATGACAAAAATTGACATTGAAAATTTTGAATATTCTACGAAATTTTCAAAAATTTTCGCCTGCGGCGCTGACTGCATTCTTAGGGGTGCTTGTTAATATCCGGTGCATCCGGCGGACCCCCCTAATATCCGGAAACCGGATGGCGAAAAACACCGGATAACCGGATACCGGATGCAGCCCTGCTTTGCACCAAGCATTAATGAACAACAATTGCCTCTGAATTTGTTTATAAAACGCTATAGAAATTTCAAACTGTGTTCTCTTCCAAAACTGTGTTCTCGTTTATAATTAAATTCTATTTCTTTATATCAATTTTATGCCAAACCCCTATTCGGCCCCAAAATGAAAAAAATGGGTAACTGGGTAGCTCTCATAAAAAATAGGTAACTACCAATTCAGCACAGGCATACATTTAGGTTTAAGCTTCAGCAGCCCACTGATAAGGAGTACATAAGTTACGAAGTAAGAGGGACACAATCGTTACTTCTACATCGCCCCTCCTCATTTGTTTCTCTTTCTCGTAAATTATTAAATGGGGAAATGATCGAGGGTAATACCTAGAGCAACGAGTGAATCAAGGAGAAAAAAAGGAGATGGAATTTTGTGTCTTTTTGAGATAATAACCTAATATTCGAAAGGACGATTATTTATTTTAAAAAGCAAACCATTAATAACTTCAATCTTTCGCCCTACTTTCTTACAACAAAGGTCCGAATAATTTCCCTGTTTTTTCCACGATTTTTGTTTTCTAAATTACAGTGATCTACTTTCTTTTCCAAACATCATATTCTGTTGCATAGCGATACAATGACTTTCTTCTGTCATCAATGTGAACGCACCGTCAATATCGTCACATCTCAACATGTAATTTTTTTCGTATTCAATCACTAACCTTATATGCATGACTCCTTGTTTTAGGCCATTCAATGCCAGTATTGCCATGCCGGATTTTTGGAGGAACAAACTTCTTTTTCCAATGATTATCGTTCCGCTATGTCAAACGGTCGTCTTTACTCTCGATTTCGTTTAAATCCATTAGCCGCTCCAAAGCTGGATCGTATGCAAAAGGTTTGCTGGTTTTTACTTTTCGGTATATTATACATAAGATATTCTCGACATATATATAGTACTTCTCAAAGTCATACACAGGGCACACTCACAGGATGCTTATGAATAGTTTTGATAAAATCTCTTTTTATATTAGAATTTTATCACTAAATTCCCAAAAATGTTATACCCTCACTCAAAATATTTTCCCGAAAAATACACAGATAATGCTAGGTTGTACCATTTCCATACTAAAGGTTGACTGTGGCCATTACACTCAATTGCTTAGGAGTTATATTTGGTTAGAATACATTTGTTGTGTTTAACAATATAATATTCTGTTACTATTGACACCATACATATCGTACCAAAGTTAAAATTTGTATTTTTTGCATCAAAATTTCATGTAGGGCTCCCAAAATCCCGGATGTAGGGTACTTACGAAAGCATCGTTTTGCCATTTCTAAAAAAGCTGGTACGGTATGTCTGGTATCAAAAATTCTCCAAGTGTCTATTTTATTATGTAAAAAAAAGTCTCGTATTTAGTCAAATACGTTAAATGATGGTTTTGTTTATTTATAGGCGAGGTTTGCGCCCAAAATCTGTTGCGAGCAAAGCAAAGAAGAGACGTTGTGTACGCCGTGCATGGAAGGATTTCAACCAAACGAAACACTTTTCCGGCTTGAATGCGCTCATGTATTCCATCGCCGATGCATTTTGCCATGGCTCAGGCGTAGCAGAACATGCCCCAACTGTCGCAGTGCTGTGAATGTAAAAATGTGACTGAAGTCAAAAGCAAATCAACGGATATCTTTGAATTGTCACTACTTGTTTAAAATCCAGACTTTTCCATGTATAGTTTCTATCTTTGTTCTTAAGATTACTTGTTATTTTCGGACAAATTGGTAAAGGGACAAATTTTTCTCAATAAACCTTCAATATTTTATTAAACCATTAAGTACATTAAAATATATACCAGGAGAGAACCGAAAATCGCGGACTGAGATTTTTAAATTTTGAATTTTGCCGCTCGTTGGCGATTCGTTTCTCTTATATTTTTTTAGCAAACGGAAGTGAGAGAAAGCATTCTCGATGCTTTTTAAGGTGTTAAAGACGATATTGAGACACCTAAATATGTTACATAATCAAAATAAAGCTGAAACAAAGCCAATAATCTCGCTTTATCTCACTTCCGTTTGCTAAAAATATAAGAGAAACGAATCGCCAACGAGCGGCAAAATTCAAAATTTAAAAATCTCAGTCCGCGATTTTCGGTTCTCACCTGGTACAACAAAAACGCAGATTACACAGACAAAGATATATTTAGAATTATTTTGAACTTGCATTTAAGTAACATACATTTCTTCTATTATTTTGTCAATGCTTTTGTCTCCCAAAATTGAGCATAAGTAGCAGTTTTGCAAAAGTTTTGCAGATACAGTAGATCTCAATGTGGGAAGCAGAAGTAGCACACGGCCAAATCTAAAAACAGCATAATTTGGCAAAACTACATTTGAGAATGTTTATGGTTTCTATTTTGTCTCTTACAACCGGGAGCAATCACGAGGAGCCTAAATCTGTATGCCCTCGGTTATATTAGATGGCAGCTATATTTTGTAATAATACATGGCCATAAGTATAGGTAATGAGCATGTTAGATTGATTATTTCGTACAGTCTCCTTGTAACTATAAATATAAATGTATCGATATCTGTCAGTTATAAATGTCCTTTTCGTATTTTGTATAAAATTTTGAAAAGAATATTACCTGCACAGACTATTTGGGTTTCGGCGAGCTGTATGCTGTTGGAGCATCACTTGTGCCTGATCTTGTACATTTTCTACATATGACACATTTTGAAGGCCTTTTAGCTCTAAAGAAAAATACGTTGGTCAATGAATCGAAGATATTTATATGTTTACCTGGTCGAAACAGACAAATTGCTTTGAGACAAGCTACTTCTCCTTGATCCAACGAATGGCTCTTGAACAGTTGGAATAAGTCTTGCATTGGTTTCGTTGCAGATCCTTTCCAGGCTGGACTTTCCCAAGACGGACTGTTATCGCTACTCATGCCCCATGATTGAAACGCAGTCAGAACGAACAACTCTGGCCAACTCGAATTTAACAAAATCATCTAAATAATTTCAGAAATGTCTTCTCCTATAATTTACCCCGTTATAAAACTGCGGTCTTAATCACCAGTTTTATTCTGATGGACAGTTTTAATGTCTGTCCGTTTTAAACTTTGTATTGTGGCCAATTAATCACATTCAGAAGTCTAAAACAGACGGACATTAAAACGGTCTCATCTAAAACATTCTCACCTGGTCATCACGGCCCAGGGCAGCAAAAGACGGCATAGTTTTTGCCCATTTGACAGCCATATATAACAAGCGGCCAGATATATCGGAAATATACACAATCGAATCATTTTTGTTTTCAGGTGTTAATCCGAGCGTGTTAATTGTGAAATCGTTGGCCTGAAGAGAGTTTGAGTCCTCTTGAGCAGGAGAGCATGACGAGGATGTGACTGAGTTTAATTGCTCCAGGAAGGAGCTGAGTGCAGCTGATGGGGTCATGTCCGTGTCCATTTTGCCTGGTACTGATCTCAGTCCCAAGTCCACTGTGGATGTAAACGGACAGTCTCTATATAGATGGATATATTTTGGGATAATTATGCGGCGAATTTATTTACCTGAAAAGCTTGGCGTGATTGTAAAACTCTGCTGTTTCACTGGGAATAGTAGCGGTATTTCTAGGTTGGCGCTCATTTTGAACTGCTGAACATGAGAACGTTCTTTTGTTTCAGACACATTAAACTTGTTAATTGGAATACATTTTATTATTTGCTTATAAAAGATTATGGATATAATTTTTGTGGAATATTTGTAAAATTTCATAATTTTTATTATATACCCAAAGAGATCAACGGACCATCTTTTTGCATGCCGCGAGCAAGGCACCGTTTGAGACGACATGCCTGACATTGATTTCTGTGAGCTTTGTCAACGACGCACGTTCCTGTGCCCGCTTGACAACGGTATATCAAACGACGCCTCACACTGCGTTTGAAAAAGCCTGAACAGCCATTGCACGCTAATATGCCGTACTAAAATAATTTGATTTCATTAACTAATATCAGATAAGTACAGTAAATTGCAAAATTTTGAATCGGTAATGTAAGAAATTCGACAGATTTCTGAATTTCACATGTCTTCAAGTTTTCAACCACACCTCTATAATCAATTATACTTACATGCTTTCCCGAGCTAACATCGCCACAAACAGCACATGAAAGTGAATTTGAATTGGTGGATGTTGAGCCTGCTCTTGAGTTAGAACGGTTGTTGTTGTTATGAGGTGATGACAGAGATGGCGAACTTGTGTCCTCAGTTGGACATTCGCTGTCTTCTTCAGCATTGTAACTATTAACGGACACAATGGTCGTGGCTTGCCGATTTCTTTCTGAATTCCCTTCTTCGTCTCCATTAAATATGGACGAAGTTATGCTAAAATGAGATTCTAAGTAAATTCTATATTTCGTTGCAGTTTTATGTATGTCCAATGAAATACATAATAATTACTTGAACAAATGGTTTGTTCAAGTAATTAATATAACATTTGTTCATTTGATATGCAGTCAGAGGTATTAACTATAAAAATGATCAAATAGGGCGAATAACTTGCAAAGGAAATGAGTTACTGTGTGCTCTGTGTTATAATTTCCCAGATTTGAATGAAAATACGGCTTGCTGGGAAAAAGCATTGCATACAAAAAATTGTGTATACGTTTTTGAGGAAAATTCTGAAAATTAAGAAAAAGGAACTCACACTTCCTTCTCTGTTGCGATTTGCTGCTGCTGCCCCGAATTAGTATAGGCTGCAAGTGCCGCAGCATTCATCATCACCGCTGCCAAACTGTGCATGTAAGCTGCAATTGACACATAGTCATTTTCGGCCCACCCGATACTTTATGAGGTTATTCCCTCGTTTGCGGGAAGTCAAATGACACAGACAGGATTTTATAATAACATTCATTAGTGCCGATTACATTTCCAAGGAATGAACGCGCCAAAAGGGAAACGCGAAAATACAAAGACACTATCGTGACACGCAACTTTTGACTCCAAAAACTTCAAAAGGTGTCCCTAATGGCAACTGCTAGCACAAGAATGGGATAAATGTTATCCCTAAATATTTCAAAGTGCAACTCAATGACTTACAATTATTGAAAAATCCCGTGTTTGCCGACATATGCGGCAAAAAGTTCAAAGGATTGGATGAATTGGCAAATGTAGTGCCTGAGGAATCCGAACAGTTCTTTGTCGAATTTTGTGGACTCATGATAGGAAAATCCTCTCCGGAGGGCACTCTTGCGATCGTTTTGCCATTTCTAAAAAAGCTGGTACGGTATGTCTGGTATCAAAAATTCTCCAAGTGTCTATTTTATTATGTAAAAAAAAGTCTCGTATTTAGTCAAATACGTTAAATGATGGTTTTGTTTATTTATAGGCGAGGTTTGCGCCCAAAATCTGTTGCGAGCAAAGCAAAGAAGAGACGTTGTGTACGCCGTGCATGGAAGGATTTCAACCAAACGAAACACTTTTCCGGCTTGAATGCGCTCATGTATTCCATCGCCGATGCATTTTGCCATGGCTCAGGCGTAGCAGAACATGCCCCAACTGTCGCAGTGCTGTGAATGTAAAAATGTGACTGAAGTCAAAAGCAAATCAACGGATATCTTTGAATTGTCACTACTTGTTTAAAATCCAGACTTTTCCATGTATAGTTTCTATCTTTGTTCTTAAGATTACTTGTTATTTTCGGACAAATTGGTAAAGGGACAAATTTTTCTCAATAAACCTTCAATATTTTATTAAACCATTAAGTACATTAAAATATATACCAGGAGAGAACCGAAAATCGCGGACTGAGATTTTTAAATTTTTAAATTTTACCGCTCGTTGGCGATTCGTTTCTCTTATATTTTTTTAGCAAACGGAAGTGAGAGAAAGCATTCTCGATGCTTTTTAAGGTGTTAAAGACGATATTGAGACACCTAAATATGTTACATAATCAAAATAAAGCTGAAACAAAGCCAATAATCTCGCTTTATCTCACTTCCGTTTGCTAAAAATATAAGAGAAACGAATCGCCAACGAGCGGCAAAATTCAAAATTTAAAAATCTCAGTCCGCGATTTTCGGTTCTCACCTGGTACAACAAAAACGCAGATTACACAGACAAAGATATATTTAGAATTATTTTGAACTTGCATTTAAGTAACATACATTTCTTCTATTATTTTGTCAATGCTTTTGTCTCCCAAAATTGAGCATAAGTAGCAGTTTTGCAAAAGTTTTGCAGATACAGTAGATCTCAATGTGGGAAGCAGAAGTAGCACACGGCCAAATCTAAAAACAGCATAATTTGGCAAAACTACATTTGAGAATGTTTATGGTTTCTATTTTGTCTCTTACAACCGGGAGCAATCACGAGGAGCCTAAATCTGTATGCCCTCGGTTATATTAGATGGCAGCTATATTTTGTAATAATACATGGCCATAAGTATAGGTAATGAGCATGTTAGATTGATTATTTCGTACAGTCTCCTTGTAACTATAAATATAAATGTATCGATATCTGTCAGTTATAAATGTCCTTTTCGTATTTTGTATAAAATTTTGAAAAGAATATTACCTGCACAGACTATTTGGGTTTCGGCGAGCTGTATGCTGTTGGAGCATCACTTGTGCCTGATCTTGTACATTTTCTACATATGACACATTTTGAAGGCCTTTTAGCTCTAAAGAAAAATACGTTGGTCAATGAATCGAAGATATTTATATGTTTACCTGGTCGAAACAGACAAATTGCTTTGAGACAAGCTACTTCTCCTTGATCCAACGAATGGCTCTTGAACAGTTGGAATAAGTCTTGCATTGGTTTCGTTGCAGATCCTTTCCAGGCTGGACTTTCCCAAGACGGACTGTTATCGCTACTCATGCCCCATGATTGAAACGCAGTCAGAACGAACAACTCTGGCCAACTCGAATTTAACAAAATCATCTAAATAATTTCAGAAATGTCTTCTCCTATAATTTACCCCGTTATAAAACTGCGGTCTTAATCACCAGTTTTATTCTGATGGACAGTTTTAATGTCTGTCCGTTTTAAACTTTGTATTGTGGCCAATTAATCACATTCAGAAGTCTAAAACAGACGGACATTAAAACGGTCTCATCTAAAACATTCTCACCTGGTCATCACGGCCCAGGGCAGCAAAAGACGGCATAGTTTTTGCCCATTTGACAGCCATATATAACAAGCGGCCAGATATATCGGAAATATACACAATCGAATCATTTTTGTTTTCAGGTGTTAATCCGAGCGTGTTAATTGTGAAATCGTTGGCCTGAAGAGAGTTTGAGTCCTCTTGAGCAGGAGAGCATGACGAGGATGTGACTGAGTTTAATTGCTCCAGGAAGGAGCTGAGTGCAGCTGATGGGGTCATGTCCGTGTCCATTTTGCCTGGTACTGATCTCAGTCCCAAGTCCACTGTGGATGTAAACGGACAGTCTCTATATAGATGGATATATTTTGGGATAATTATGCGGCGAATTTATTTACCTGAAAAGCTTGGCGTGATTGTAAAACTCTGCTGTTTCACTGGGAATAGTAGCGGTATTTCTAGGTTGGCGCTCATTTTGAACTGCTGAACATGAGAACGTTCTTTTGTTTCAGACACATTAAACTTGTTAATTGGAATACATTTTATTATTTGCTTATAAAAGATTATGGATATAATTTTTGTGGAATATTTGTAAAATTTCATAATTTTTATTATATACCCAAAGAGATCAACGGACCATCTTTTTGCATGCCGCGAGCAAGGCACCGTTTGAGACGACATGCCTGACATTGATTTCTGTGAGCTTTGTCAACGACGCACGTTCCTGTGCCCGCTTGACAACGGTATATCAAACGACGCCTCACACTGCGTTTGAAAAAGCCTGAACAGCCATTGCACGCTAATATGCCGTACTAAAATAATTTGATTTCATTAACTAATATCAGATAAGTACAGTAAATTGCAAAATTTTGAATCGGTAATGTAAGAAATTCGACAGATTTCTGAATTTCACATGTCTTCAAGTTTTCAACCACACCTCTATAATCAATTATACTTACATGCTTTCCCGAGCTAACATCGCCACAAACAGCACATGAAAGTGAATTTGAATTGGTGGATGTTGAGCCTGCTCTTGAGTTAGAACGGTTGTTGTTGTTATGAGGTGATGACAGAGATGGCGAACTTGTGTCCTCAGTTGGACATTCGCTGTCTTCTTCAGCATTGTAACTATTAACGGACACAATGGTCGTGGCTTGCCGATTTCTTTCTGAATTCCCTTCTTCGTCTCCATTAAATATGGACGAAGTTATGCTAAAATGAGATTCTAAGTAAATTCTATATTTCGTTGCAGTTTTATGTATGTCCAATGAAATACATAATAATTACTTGAACAAATGGTTTGTTCAAGTAATTAATATAACATTTGTTCATTTGATATGCAGTCAGAGGTATTAACTATAAAAATGATCAAATAGGGCGAATAACTTGCAAAGGAAATGAGTTACTGTGTGCTCTGTGTTATAATTTCCCAGATTTGAATGAAAATACGGCTTGCTGGGAAAAAGCATTGCATACAAAAAATTGTGTATACGTTTTTGAGGAAAATTCTGAAAATTAAGAAAAAGGAACTCACACTTCCTTCTCTGTTGCGATTTGCTGCTGCTGCCCCGAATTAGTATAGGCTGCAAGTGCCGCAGCATTCATCATCACCGCTGCCAAACTGTGCATGTAAGCTGCAATTGACACATAGTCATTTTCGGCCCACCCGATACTTTATGAGGTTATTCCCTCGTTTGCGGGAAGTCAAATGACACAGACAGGATTTTATAATAACATTCATTAGTGCCGATTACATTTCCAAGGAATGAACGCGCCAAAAGGGAAACGCGAAAATACAAAGACACTATCGTGACACGCAACTTTTGACTCCAAAAACTTCAAAAGGTGTCCCTAATGGCAACTGCTAGCACAAGAATGGGATAAATGTTATCCCTAAATATTTCAAAGTGCAACTCAATGACTTACAATTATTGAAAAATCCCGTGTTTGCCGACATATGCGGCAAAAAGTTCAAAGGATTGGATGAATTGGCAAATGTAGTGCCTGAGGAATCCGAACAGTTCTTTGTCGAATTTTGTGGACTCATGATAGGAAAATCCTCTCCGGAGGGCACTCCCGTGCGACGCTTTCGAGAATGGCCGTTGCTCGAGTTTGGCTCTTTCTGTCCCTCAGACTCTCCGGAAGGGGTGTATCTTCGCTCGTCCTCATCATCTACAATATTTAGCATAAAAATAATGAATCGCAGTAAAGTGCAATGGTCTCAAATGAGACTACCACCCACGAGCTCTAAGCTCTTTTAATTGCTACCGGCGGTGACTGGTCGACGTTCGAGTCAGCGGGACTTTTGACGGATAATTGGTGACTTCCGACACTGCGGTCGAGATTCACAAATCCCCGCAAATTGGCCAAATCACCACACCGGCCGAGAACGCATTCCGCTATACACGTTTTCTACTACTCATTTCTTGTAAAGGGTGAGGATTAAAATGTACCCCCCATAGCAATCATGGTCGGTGCAAAATTTTTACTCACATTTTTAACAAGGACGTACATTCAACGTACGCAAGGGTGTGCATTCAAGGGTTACACGTCGCAATTCTTAGAAACATTCAAAGTTTCGCTCTAAGAATACGCCCTATTTTTGAAAGTGTTCAGAATTTTCAATGATTGGCAATATTTCATACTCTATGTCGTCACTGTTTGAGTTCAGAACATATGCCGTAATGTATAGCAGTTGATAAACTTGAGGTTAATGGATGCCTTGTCTAAGAGACCAAATTATCTTGATACTCTTTAAAGCTGTTACGGCAAAAAACCAAAATCGACAGTTCATGAATATTTAGAATGTATCGAATATTCCAAACGTTTTAACTTCATCAAAAGTTCATCCTCATCAATATATGAAATACCAATTCAATGTTTGCAATAATTCCAAAAATAAATCTACCTTGCGGCGATGTTTCATCGCTCGAATTTTCGCGACTAAAAGAACGTTTCCTGTTGCCAAACAGACTGAAATTCAATGGTCTATCCTCATACTGAGATAGCATCTCTCCAAGATTCGATGCTAGAGATGACCGATCGGTAGTGGTGAATATTGAAGAGTTTTGAGACATATCACCTCAGAGGTGATAAAGATATGTCATGCAAAAATATTGGTACTGTAGCGTTAGGCCGTCACCCAAATGTTAGCAGAGCAGAATATCTGCGGGAGTGAGAATCCTTCCCCGCTAGGACCTGTCGGGAATGAGGAGCCAAAAAGGAGGAGCTTGCCAGCCGCCAGTGGCATCAAAGTTGCCTGCTCGCGACAATTGGCGGTGTCTTTGGCACTGCCGGTCCTTTTTGCTCTCTGGCTGGGAGCGGGAGGAAAAAGCCAAAGATATCTGCTGTATAGTGACGAGAGACCAGCCTGAACTTGCATGTTGGCATCATGAAAGAGTCTAACTGGCCAGTATAATTCAAACGGCGGTGGTGCGGCAATGTGGCAAAGGCCCGCCCCATAGTGTTTGGAATCGGAGACTTTTGATTGGCCATCTCCATCCTTCTCACCTAAGCCTTATATGGAATAGCCCAAGTGGCAGTAAGCCCCGCCCCCAAGTAAACAGAGTCGGTTATAACACATCCAATAGTGCTTTTTCAGGTGTTTAATATCCAATCACCGTTTCTGTATTTCCTTTTCTGCGAGAAAATTATCCTTCGGACTAATTGGTGAAAGCTGAAAACTGTGAATGACAACTTTTGTGAAACAGATTCAATAATAAATATGCTCAAAACAGCAAAATGCTTTGGGATTTAAAAGCTATGATTGAGTAGAGAAATTTTTAGTATAGTAAATGTGTTGTATTTTTAATCCCCATCATAACCGAATATAGATGGAATAGGTAGTATATCGGACAATTTTCAGGTATCGTGGTCTAGAATATCTTCAGCTTTTGGGATTTTGCAAGTGTAAAATTCTTACATTAACGATGCTATGTAATTTTCACAAGTTAGCATATATTTCTCAGTATTAAAGGTACTTTAACTATAATTTGGCATATTTCGCCATAGAATGTACTGGTCAGACTTGAAACAAAATACAATGAGTACCCCTTAACAGTATCAACCATAGTAAAAGTTGATTGTGCAATGGAACACATGAATTACACAAATTAGTTATGCCTTTATTCTAGAATATTTTTTAATTTTTTCAGATATTTTGCCAAAAATCCAAAATGCCAAACTTCTAAGAGCCTATAATACTGACATGGATTCAAACGGTTTGCAAGTAAAGTTTGCGTTCAATTTTGTTGAAATTAGAGATTAATTTTTTGAATCACAGACGAAATTAGTGTAATTCCTTAATTGGTCTAATAGCTAAGTTATGTCTTAAACAAAGGATTGCTTCACAAAATGTGATTTGTATTTTACCAATGTATGATGTATTGGTTAGATAGAATTGTGTAGATGGGAGGAGGGTATGCCGCAATGTATTCTGCTAATGATGACGACATTGTAACCAAGAACTTTATGTATATTAAATTAAACTAAAACCGAATGTCGTCATCACTAAATGTAGCCAAGAGTTTACCATAGTGCTTCCATTTTATTAGTTCCGTTCCATTTGTTTTATCCCACTTTCTTCTTGCTCATAACGGTCCAAATCGTAAATATTTATTTTGCAACCAAAGCTTTTTGAAATATATTTTCAGATCTATAGAGATCCTAAAATTATAAATTGTCACATTTCTGACATGCTTCAAATGGTTAGTAGAACTTTGGTACAAATACATGAAAAGATAACTCGAAGAAACTGGCAACTTTATAAAACATCACGACTGTTCAATCCAGTTAATCGTCTCGTTTGTTTCAAATCCGTACTTTAATTGTTTCGAACCATCAAGTAAAACCAAGCCACCAATGGACAGTCAGCGGCTAATTAAATAATCCACAAGGCGAAATAGTCGAGAATTGGTGAAAGTGGCGTCGGTTTGAGAGTACCAAATTGTGGGACTACGGTGCTTTTCAGACAGATGATGATAGTTAGTGTCTCCATGGGTCTGCTCTCTGTGACTCTTCTTCCCATTTGGGAGCATGATGAGGTTAGCGGTGGGCCGTCGTGGAGTCGTGGCGGTGTGTTTGTTTGCTTTAAAAAGAGAATACTTTCGGGGTAATGGATCCATGCTCCCATTCAATTCAATGAATATAGGAAAGGGCCAATTTGTGCTCCGGCGCAGTTGCGGGCAATAAACCGACCTCAGGACTTATTCTTCTTCCTGTTCCCGCCGGGTGTGGAGAAGAAGCAATAAACGTTAATCTGATTTGGCCACGGCGGGAGCAGCCTAGCAATAGAATTACTACTCACTAAAACATCCTTTCCCTTCTGTGACCGCTTTATTATTATTACTATTCCGGCTCGGGTGACGGAAATTGGGTAAATATCATCCAACGCTAGCTTTTGTTGAAAGTCAAATTCGGTAAAGGCCGGAAATGGCAACCAGCGCTACACATCCATGACATATGAAATAAGCTCAAAATTGGGCCTTATGCCGAAAAAGGATATGACATTGCTTTTAATGATCTCATAATCAAAATTTTTCCATATTACTGGGTATTTTTTGAAAAAGGTTAATATACTGAATAACGTCATTTGAGACTTCCCTTGTTAGAACGCGGCTGTTAAGGTTGGGAAAGATTAACGACAATTTGACAGCACAGGTGTGCATCTTTGTACAGGGCATTGTCAAGAATACAAAAATGCACCTCCATATTTGCTCTCCAATCTTTTCGTGAGGCATAGACCCAATATTCATGAAATGTGATTTTGCCTGCAAATAGCGAAAAGTTGGGACAAAAATAGTAGGAAGGAATTAAAAGATCTTAACGCTGGAGTCATAACCATGTGGGTACATTAAAAATCAGTTTTAGAAGACATCAAGATTCTCAGAAATATTCATACTCGCAAATTTTTTAAATATTATTAATTTTGACTGAATTTGTATTTGAATTTGTTTATTTTTTCGAGTACTTTCACGATTTTTTCTGTCAAAATACTTGCGAAAACAGGTACTTGCCAAAAATCCTTTTTATCAGTACCGGATAAGAGAGGACTGCCTTTTAAGACGGTATTCCCTTTTGGGAATACCGCTGGCCATTTCTGACTGAATGGCAATAAATTAGGAATTACATTTTAAAATTAATGAATCGAAAGGCGGCCTTTAATCCTGCTGCGAGGCTGCATCTTCATCGTTCAATTATTTCTGCTATTTGGAGACATGAGAGATGATAATTCTTGGCTCAAAGAAACACTTACGGGGAAATAAGCGATTAATAGGTTTTTGTCACTTATGAGTGATTTTGTGCGGAAAACAGTTATCCTAGTGCATCTGAATTGCCGAAGTTATAGTTCAAGAAGTGACTTAGCAGAGAAGAGACTGGCAAGATAAAAGGGTAAAAGCAAGACATAAGAATAAACAATAATAAACAGTGAGAATAGATAACATGTGTGCAATCGAATAAGAACGTTATTTGGGAGACATACGACCCCCAAATGTCCAAAAACTTGCTACCATTTAGGCTGTTACCCCCTCGCTATTGTTGTGCAAATTTAGAAATCGGAAGCGTCCAAATTTTTCCTTGCCTGGCGCTAAGCAACATCGAGATACAAAATAACTCGACTTTGAATCCAGCGCATGGCCAAGGTATTTCATCAAAAGCTATAGGTAAATTCCAAAGATTTTCAGAAATTTTCGATCATCACATTCATATTCTATCTTGAAAACGTTGTCCGTTTTATGCAAAACATTTTTGAAAATTTCGTTTCGCTACAGAATTTACTTTCGGCCATCCCTTATCGGTACTAATGTTAAATTAGTACCGCCCCAACCATGGTACCGTTTTTGATTCCAAAAGCTTTCCAACATACACATACCTGAAACACGCTTACCTGATACAAACACTAACGTACTCAAGAGAAATTGTCGGGAATAGCTGATTAAATTATTCGCTAGCCTCAGTATTTATTTTCTCTCAAACTGAATCAGACAAAATAATCATTGTATAGTGCACAAAATTGGGCAATGAACTTTCTCAAATAGAAAGCTGTCTAGAGTAGTAATAGAGTAGAGAGCTCTCTACTACTACAGTCGAACCCGCGGGTCTGGGGACCGGACAAATTCAGCGTTATCCGGGGGCGTTATCAGGAGTTCGACTGTACTACGGAAAGGAAGTGTCATAAATCTATCCATGAGTTATAATTTATTAGTTATATTTATGTGTTGCGTATTATATTCTCCCGTCATATACTGTGAGTAATATTATTTGGTGCTTTGAGTTAGCGCCAAATTCATTGGCTATGTCAAAGTGCATTTGCCTTGCAAGAGTCGTTCTCGGTCTCTTAGTTTTTTCTTAGTACTTTGCAGCTTTCTCAACTGCATTTAACTTCCTCTAGCATATAGTTATATTTTTACAATCAAAATGTCAAGTGGAAATAAAGGCTATGTTAAGCTCAATACAGAGCCGAGCTCTTCGAGTTCTTTTGTTCAGGACTCATTTCAACAGCAAGAGGTAGTATGAGAAAATTTAAAGTATATTGTAATGTTCGATATTTTCCAAGGATAATAAGAAATGTGCAATATTTGATATATTCTATTTATCAAAAATATTCACTGTTTCAGAGGATACTTGCAGAGCAGGATGATACTCTGGAGAAAGTGGGTGACTCGCTAAGAGTGATCAAGAGCATGACCCATCAGATTGGCGATGAACTCCACGATCAATCAGAGTAAGTCTTTTAAACTAACAAAAGTTAATATATAACATTAATTAATTAAATAAAAATGTAACGCGCCCGATGCATTACATTAACACTGGGGCATTATTAAGAATGATGATTATTTTGGTATATTTTTGCTTGTTAAGAAAGCTTGGTTAGGTTGTATATTTTTCATTACCATAGAAAAAATAAACATACGCTAGGCCACTCCAAATAAATTTTCAGTTTAATTTTGATAATCTTTTATTATAATCTCTGAATATCAAATTTACAATTGCTGCTAAAAAGTAACAGAATTGTGTATGACTTTCCACAAAATCATTTATTTCCAAACGGAACATCCAGAAATTATGTAACCGAGAAATAGTATTTTAAATTCGTAGCTGTCCTAATTTCCTTACCCTCACCGATTACGTAATTTCAGAATGATCCCTACCGGATTCCATTAAATAAAGTTGTACACTTTTACTCAATAATTTAATTGGTAAAATTTATCGCTTTGTTTTTAGAATGCTCGATGACTTAAGTGCATCAATGTTGAACACTGACTCTCGAATGAACAATGTTATGAAGAAGCTAGCAAGATTAGCTCATCTCGAAGATGGTAATTTTTAATATTCGCTATGTTATCAGAAATGTTAATGACGAAAATTCCTAACATGTTCTTATGCAAAAATTTTATTTATAGAAAATAAATCGTCGAAGTAAAAAAACAAATCCAACCATTTCAATAGGATATTCACTATTAGTTCAAAAATGCAATATTTCATGAATGCACTCTCGTACACCTGTGTATGCGTTCGAAAATAGCTGTACAATTGTCTTTTAATAATAAGATAGTAAAATTACAGATAATCGGCAATGTCAAGCCATCATTTTCCTGATCGGATTAATTGTGGTACTCCTGTTCGTATTGGTCGTCCTATAAAGCCGTTTGGTTAATCAAAGTTTGAACATATTGACAAAGCATATCGCATTCATTATTGATGAAAATTGTAAATTGTTTTTAATAAAGTGTATTGGTGTATCGTGTTATTTAAATTGTTATTACCTTTCAACTTTTACCGCAAACCACCTAATAATAGTCTGAGTAGTTCTAATGCATAATATGAAAGTTCTGAAAATTGTTGAGAATTTGAGTATATTAACTACCATAAATTTACACAGATGCACGCAAAAATTCAGTACGGGTCTGTATTAGCCACTTGGAAATGGATCTCAGTTATTTCGTTTCTGCCATATATCGCAAGTGATTCCGATTCCAGTATCGATCATTCAGGATATGTCATATACTGCCCTTGCATGGGTAAATTTTTATATTTATTTAGAGAAGTTTACTAGTAAATTTTAGGTCGTTTTGGTAATCAGTAAGTGTCAAATTCGCTATTTGGTTTTTATAATATTTTTGCACAGAATGGAACACTTCTTGGGATCGCTCGCATTTTCAAAGGTTGTTCATTTTCTCAATAATGTCTAGCGAGGTTTTTGCCCATACGAATTATTATCTAATTAAAAAATTCAGGCGCTGAACCGCACACTTGTTTTGCCTCCTATTATCGAGTATCCACAAGGATCGACTCAAGCGGTTTGCAATATGTGTTTTCCTTGAGCTTTACATAACTGACTTTGCTTCAGACAATGACAAATTTTGAGGAATATTTCGAAGTGATTCCTCTTTTAGACTACCATCGTGTTGTTACTATGTCGGTGTTTACCGCTGAAATAGCTCCTTTTATCTGGCCAACTGAAAATAGAAGAGGTATGAGTTAATTAATGATTATATTCGTAGTTTTAAATTTAGCCAAGCTTAAAATGAATAATTAATTTTAGTCGGATGCTGGGCCCCTCGGCCTGGAGTTTATGACACATCAAAAATCGGATGCCATGCCACAGAAGGAAATCCCTTTGGGCCGTTCTGGAAGCATGTGGGAGTTAAATTCACGGATGAATTTTACTTTGGCGACATTCCGGGTGGCTTCGACCTAGAAGAACCTGAAGTGGCTAAAAAGTGGTCACTGAGGTAATAATCAAGATTTGCGAGTTTGTCAACTGAAAAATCTGTTTAGATATCCGAGTGATCAATATCCTGTTTTGGCTTTCTCGTCTGCACCTGCTCACTTTCCTGCAATGTAGTTTAAATGAGAATTGGTTACCAAAATGATTTTGAATCTTTAGAAAAGAGCATCGCCACCTGCAAAAATTTGCCCATTGGAATTCAATAGTATTGAATGATGCGCAAAAATTTGTTGATGAAAACTTGCAAAGGCCGTACATTGGGATTCATTTGAGAAATAATATTGATTGGGTGAGTTGTTATATACTGTCGGAAAACGATGGAATATCTACATTTTCAGATCAGAGTCTGCAATTTATATGAAAATGGGGACGAGGCGAGACGACACATCTTTGCGTCTGCTCAGTGCACAGGTTTCGCTTGGGAGCACGGAAAATTAAGCCGGGAGGCATGTTTACCTGGAATCAACACAATTGCAAATATGGTGCTTTGACATTTTATAGCTGTACTTAATAAGTACAGTGGCTTTTTCGTGAATATATACATAAGTACTACTTATGTATATATCCACGAAAAAGCCACTGTACTATCTTAACGTCTTTCCCTCTTAAAATTATAAACACTAATAAAATAATGTTGCGTATACAAAAACTAAATGTTGATTGTATATTTTGTTAAAGACTAATTATTGGGGATTCAATACAATAGAAATAGATATTACAAGAAATTCTCCATCCCATAGAAAATCTATTCCCCAATACTACTGTTTATAAAGAATGTAAAGTACTTTTTATAAATATTTAATCTATTTCGAATAGAAATATAAAAAAATTCAGTGTTTTAATATTTTTGTCTTTAGATTGTCGATAAATCGAATCATTTCGGGGCAAATTCGGTATATGTTGCGTCTGACTATCAACATTACATAAAGGAATTGCAACACAGGCTGAATCAACACAACGTAATTTTTAATAATTTTAAAGCAGTTTTGGTTGTTTTGATGAAAATTATTTCATATTTGCTTTGTTTAGAAAAACATTCGGGTAGTGCGACTAAAACAGAATCAATCGGATGTGCGATTGGAACTGGCCATACTTGAGATGTCTGATCATTTCATAGGGAACTGTGTCTCGACGTTTAGGTACTGATTCACAGTAAAGATTGCAATTATTATCCACATACATATACTGGATATGTTTTAGTGCTTTTGTGGTACGACAGCGCGAGTTCCACAATTTCCCCAATAAATCGACGTCATTCTTTGGTTTCGAAATGAAACTGCCGCCGAAAAGCGAACTCTGACAATTTAGTGGAATAATCAGGCTCAATCCGTTTAATAAATTTAATTGAATTAACAAAGCGCATGTGTTATTATGTTATCTTTTGTTAAAGACACGACGGGTATCAGTGAATTCTTTATTGTATAAAAAATCTCAAAGAAGCCAATCAGAAACTTGCCAAAATTCCCGATAAATAACATGTTTACGATGTTACCGTTTCAATGTTCTAAGAACTTCGATATTTCTTAAAATTTCTTATGCTCCTACAAATTTCTGGATCATCTTTGATTTAATGACTAGAAATAAAAATTACGAATATTGTTTGAATACACACTAATGAACAGTGAATCATAAAGTGGTACATAAGGATAAAGTATCTCAATATTGGAGAACCATTTCAGGCTGCATATTTTCCCTATATATTGCGAAAGTCAGCTTCATAGAATATTTTATAAACATTGAAAATGCAAAAAGTTGTTCTAAAAGTATCTTACTTACACTGATAAAAACTTCACTATCAATAGAACTAGGAATTATGCTAACAAACCAACCAAGAGGGAATTATTTCTAAAGTAAATTAGATACAACAAAATTCGATGGATTAAAACTTAAATACGAGAAGATATCGACAATTTATGCCATTAACAGCCATTTGGTATATTAGAATTTTTTCAATCATGAGGCTTGCTGAGATCGCGCAGGTTTGATAAAAATTTCTCTGGAATAATAATCTGATCGGAACCAATGACTACTTCCCACGCCTTTTGAGCTCGAGTCACTTCATACGCACAGCGCATTTCGGAATAAGTCACTCCGCCAACAATGAAAATTATGAGTCGCGGCCCTGATCGCATCTGCGAGTATCTTTGATCTTTGTGCCATTGACCGTAGCGAGCACTTGTTGGAGCCCTAAAAAACAATATACAGTTAATATTTAAGCCATAACTTATGCAGACTTTAAAGATAAATGTTGAATATTCATCATATTTAAGTTCTTAAGCGAATTTTCCATGCGGCATATTCTGTCAAACTTTGTTGACAAGCGTGAAATTATTTATATTGCTTGTCATGCTGCCTCCAAAAATTCGCATGTTTTTGATAAAAATATGATTTAACATAACAAACCTGTATGGTTGAGTAATTTGACGCCCTGCTAGAAATGGGAAATGCTTATTGTCGAGCTTTTCCTCGATTGCATCCTCCATTATGTCTTTGACCACTGGCACCCAACGTGAGGATTGATATACTTGCTCATTAATTCGCTCACGACGGCTTGGAACCCATACTCGCTTTCTTCCTTGCTATAAGTTGTACATTTCTATCGTGATAAAAAGAACATAAATATCACTTTTATCATATTTACAATTACTATTAAAAATTTAGTTTTATCCAGTAAACACTAATGAATAACTAATAAATAATAGCAAAATACAAAGTTCCATTAGAATTTTGCGATAATTAAAACCACACATCGAGTAAAGTCAGTGTGAAAATATCAAATGCGCACTTACGTCAATAATTATATTCAATCCGAGAAGGGAGGCATTTGTCAATGTTTCTTTCTCAGACATAGGAATGTTTGCATGTTGTAGGAGCTTATTCAAATTTTCATCAGTTATACCTATAATTTAGTCCACAATTAACCACACACGTTTCGTTTGTCAAGGCATACCATTTTTGGAAATAATGTAAAGTAAAATTAGGCGAAGACGGTCTTCGGTTTTTACAGCTGGGTCGATTAATAACGGCACCATCAATTTCATAGGATCCTTGACACGTTCTCCGTCAGCATCCATACCCATTGCGAGGTCCTGTAGTTGATACAATTATCACAATATTATGTATTGAGTTAACTGAAAGTTGAGTGAACTATCCTACCTGTTCCACTTTGCAAAGCTTATCAACTCCGGTTTGATAGCGGCGCATGCATTCTTCCGCCAAATGAAAATGAGTGCTGAATTTATTCAGTTCTTTCTGATATTGGGGCATTTTCTTGATCATCATCGAAAGGTCTTTGATGCTCTTTGCGTCGCTTGGCATTTTCTTGTGCTCGGAAAATTTCTTTA
Source organism: Ditylenchus destructor (assembly GCA_022814885.1). Lineage (NCBI taxonomy): Eukaryota > Metazoa > Nematoda > Chromadorea > Rhabditida > Anguinidae > Ditylenchus > Ditylenchus destructor. The sequence goes on along the minus strand of JAKKPZ010000010.1, from coordinate 2,636,011 downwards.
ATCCCTTGGTCACCTAAAGACAAATAAATATAATATTTCGAAGGGAAGAAAGCCATGCTTTTGCCAAAATTTTAATTTTCATCGAAAATCATATTTTATATCAAATGTTAAACTAATCAACAAATCATTAGCAATCAGTTTGAATTCGAGCATTTTGTAAAGTCTCTCCGTAAGTGGCCATCTGTAAAAATGAATAATGCGTCAGCTATTTAGCGCGAATTCAACAGTAGTTGCATATAATTTTTGTTGATTAGTTTATCTCACATCAATCATTTTAATTTACTTTCATTTAGAAAATAATTGCCATAAAATAATCGTCTGCATAAAAACTAAGCAATTGTAATATTTATTAATCACTAAGCAATTATATCTATAGTGCATGGTAAATATACATATATGTATCCCATACCTCTTGTGACACTACTGCAATATGCTTGTGCCGATTGTCTACCCATAGGTCATCGTTTTCGTCAAGCAGAACTTCCTTCTCCACGCTCTCGCCTCCGCCAGTTTCATAATGGTAGACGTCATTGTCAATTCCAAGCAAGTCGTACGTCATCGCTTGCAAGGTTAGTTCATGCACAAGCGGAGTTACGCCATCAAATCCACGGTCGATGATAATCAATTGTGAGCGCGATTTTTCAGAACCTTCACCCATTGATGGGTCGTCTGCTTTATATGCGTCCAACTTCTGCTCAACCAAGTGGCCCAATTCTACATTCCTTTCAAAATCAGCGCGATATCTAAAAAACTTTTCAGTTTACAGTCTCCCATGTATTTTCGCTTTATTTGATAAAAATAACGCAACTCGGCAATTTTTCATCCCAACATTTTTGAGCAATATTTACGAAATATGACAAATTTTCGGATGAAATTAGCCAAAAGCGTTACGATTTCATGAAAAATATTTTTACGACGTTTATATGACTTATGCTATAGAATATGTATGCAAATAGTTTTTTACATTTCAAAAATATACGAATAATTAAAGCTAACCGCAATGATGGATATTCACCGAGAGTAGCGCATACAGTAGCAATTTGTTCAGCAATTCGCTCGAGGTTACTCGTTAGGCTACCTTGTTTCTGCGCATTATAATATAAGCAGAAAGTATCGGGTGAATCGAGCGTATAAACCTAAATACAGTAATTTATCGAATAGCAACTTATCATCTGCATTAAAATCCGGAAAATCTTATGACAAATTCCGGGATATCCCGGAATTTGCATTCAATTATTGCCACGCATACATATTCATAATTTATCACAAACACTTTAAAATGGTAGCCTAAAGTTAGACTCAAGCTTAAGCAATTTTTGATCAAGTGATATAATATTTTTAAATATCATTTTTCGTTACGTTTTTACACTGTTGCAATTCTGGGAAAATCATGAAATTTTGTGAGAAAATATAACGAAAACTGATGTTTTATCTTATGAACGAGATTTATCCATATTGAATTATAAATAAACCGGATGTAAAATTGAGCTGACAAAATACCTGTGATTCGTAAGGAGTGAAAGCAATATTTATTTCTTTTAATGTCTTGAGATATCTGGCAATAGGACTTCTTGAAAGTGTAGAAAAGAGAGAATCCGGGCATGCTTCGGTGAAGAATACGTGTGCACATTTGTATTGACTTCGGCCAGAAAAGTCACTTATCAACTTATCGACAGACTCTTTAGTTGGCTAAAAAATTATGCAAAAATTTAATCTTGCAGTTATTAGACAATTTCAAGAAAGTGCAAAAAATTGTTTAAGTCAAGAGGTTAATTTTTCAAAATACAAAATTCTCCTACTCTTTTTATGGAAGTTAGAAATATTTTCTTCAATATCGTCTAAATATTTCCTATTTTGTCGGTAACAAACCTGCTTTCTGTATAATTAACATTACAATGCTATACAATTTATGAACGTTTCAGAAAATTTACCGCAATCAAATAAATAGCATCAAGCGCGTATAAAGGCTCCCTTCGCTTGTTTAAATCCTCAACAATTGTAATTCCCTAAAATATTTTACTTTTAAACCAATCATATTTTCATCAAAAATTACCTCATTCATTATATCGTGCATTTTACAGCAGGCGGAAAGCATTCGCATTGCGAGTCGATCCACGACAAGAACATTCCAGGCACCGCCTTTATCTGGTTTATGAAGAGGACGAATTACTTCGTTGATCAGTTCTGAATAAATTATTAAACATTATTATTAAATATAGCAGAAATCTTTCGGGGTCTTGCAAAACTGAAGATATCCGGAGAATAACGTGAAACACTATCTATAGCGAGGCATAAACCGGTTATGAAGGTCCTCTATTTTGCAAAATTGACGTATGTTTTTATGTACCTTTCTGGATCCGTATGTTAGGTAATGCAAAAAGACTTACTTTGACCAACGATCGATTTTAGCGTCATTGGTGGACAGAAAATTATATAATCGAATCACACAATTCTCGACAAATTCTGAAATTAATTTAAATGAACAATTTCATTGGGGAAGCAGAATTTTTAATATTCCAGCGACGAGCACCTAATGTAAGCTGGACAAATAATAACAGTAAAATTAGAACGTATTCTATCCATGAGGAAAATGAATAGTTAGTTGATATCAGGGTAGAAATGTGTTAAAATGGGTATAAGAAACAAAACTAGGAAAAGTCGCAAACAAAAATCCGCAAGGCCTGGTTTTAGATAAAATCTGAATGAAACCCATAAATATTGTGTCACAATATATCAATATTACCGGAATGGATTTTTGAATTGTGATTTTACCATAGAAAACCTGTAAAATCTATCAGGCACTTCTCCTGAACTCATAAACAGAACTGTGAAAAAGTCCATTAAATGAAGAAATGACAATAATATTATTCGACAATGGTTTAATGCGCGCTGCCAGGAAATCAAAACATTACCCCAAAAATTTAAATAAAGATAAATTTTTCTTTAATTAAAGCAATAACCTGCAAAACTAATTTAGAATTTATGGGAAAGCGGGAACAAAAGTATGTGTCGAATATTGCGGTGATGAGGTTTATGCGGTTGTGTGGACACACTTTTTTCTCTCTCTAACTCGTCTGACATCCCGACAAAGCAGCAAATCAATATATGAGAGCAGTAGCGAATTCCCCTCTGCCCATATATGGCGGCCTGGCTTATGGGACGCACAGCGACTGGTTTTGTTTGTGAGACTTGGGTAGGCAGCATGCAACCAACGCTAGCCTTTTTCGCAACCAATTCAAGTATCGGGAAAATGAAAAAGCGAAACGATTCGGTCAAGCACAAAGAAATTTATGCAAAAATTTGTTATTGTTTTGTGTGAGTGAGCCATTTATGGAGGAAGTCGAAAACCACCAGCTTTTGGCGAATTTGAGGAATCTTCGGCGTTTTTCGAATATATCCAGTTTGCTTGTTTTAATGAGGGGGAGGGAATAAACAAAATGCAATACAAAGCTTTACAAAGAAAAATGGCTAAAATTGAAACGTGAAAAAATTCAAGAAAATTCACGCAACAACACGAAAATATTCTATAGACGATGATTTTAATATAATAAATCTGCAATTGACCGGGAACTCTCCACTTACAGCCCAAAACGTTTTTCGAGCAAAACTTAGGCTTAAGTTTTAGACTTAAGAGGGCCTATAGTTTGGCTTAAGCGCCCGAACAACGACTTAAGCTTAATTTATAACTAAAAAATTGTTTTGGGCTGTAAGTGGGTACGGGCTGTATGTGGGACATAACTTATGTCACATAAGGCGCCGTATGTCCCACTTACAGCCTCAGGGCTGTAAATAGGTAGGCCCCCAATTGACCATCCCCTCCAGAATTGGGAATTTCCGCGTATTGTTCGACCTCTCCGCAGCCGATAGCGGTCGGAAGAGACAGCGCTTCCTCTAATAGATCACTCGGTGGATTATTACAGGTATTACTATAGTATGTCCAGGGATAAGCTAAAAAAGAACATAAATAGGTCATCAGAACGAAAACAAGAAAATTTGAATTTTGGTTTATTGATTTCGATGTCATCCATTTAGTGAATTTGACGATGTTAGAATTCGAGGGAAGCATCACGTTTCGCAATTCTCTCAACGAAGGAAGAATATGAGTCGTTGTGTACATTCAAATTCCCGCAAAATCGAACTGAATGCACTGCGCGTTATAAGAGGGTTTTAAATGCGACAATTGAAATAATCAACCTTTTACGGCTGGCAAAAAGACATGAAAAATATGGCTCACCTTTGACTTAACGGTTTTTGACTATTACTTTTTATAGCATTCGTTGTACAAAAAAATTTCGCAACCAAACCTATGCTACTTATTAACGCATTTACGCGTAGCTTGGCCATATATTTTGACTACCAGCTGGCAACAGACAAATGCTCTTAAACGCTATCACCATCATTAACCATTAATGAGTTTGTGGTCATTTGTTTCTGAATCTGTTATAGGAATGCAAAATTGTGGCAGGATTTTATCGTTTCTTTTATCCTTTTCTCTGCTTACAATCGCATTTTAGATAACCATAGCAGTGATGCGCCGCGCCTTCGGCGCGTTCATGGGTTAGCGCAATGTTGGGGACTAGATATCAGTTTGCAAGAAATTAATTTCAAGCTAAAACTCTCGAGGGCGCCGCTTTTTGCGGTTAATACCGTTTCGGTAATAAATACAGGTAGTAGTACCTAATTTTTGTGTTTAAACCGGTACATTTCATATTCTATCGTGTGAGAGCTATGAGTATCAGTATAGAAAGCTCTCACCCGATATAATACGAAAGGCGCACGTTTAGTCAACAAAAAAGTTAAATATGCAAAAATAAGGTAGAGAAAAAGGGGGTGAAAGCGGCGCCCTCGAGAGTTTTAGCTTGAAATTAATTTCTTGCAAACTGATATCTAGTCCCCAACATTGCGCTAACCCATGAACGCGCCGAAGGCGCGGCGCATCACTGCTAGTACCCTGCAGAAGAAAAGCATCATTCATATAGAGAAACCCATGAACGAATGAAAGCAAAAATCAATTCCCTGTTTTGTAAAGGGAAATGTGAATGAGTCTGAAAATCCCTTTGTATTTTACGCGGACCAATTTAGGACTAAGAAGTAATGTAAGCAGAGAAAGAAAGAAAAAGTCTCTCTCCACTTGCTTTGCAAAGAAGTAACTGTATACTACTTCTTCAAATATTTATATGAACACATGCAGGAAAATCAAGTAATGAAGAAAATATGCGGTGTGGGTCGGTTCGTGAAACCGATACAACACACAAAATTATTCACACGCCATCTGTCCTTAAAGCTTCGGCTTAAGTCTAAGCTTAAAGCCTAGGCTTAAGTCTAAGCTTAAAGCCTAGGCTTAAGTCTAAGCTTAAGCTTAGGCCTAAGCTTAAGCCCAAGCTTTAAGGCTAAGATTCAAGCACACTACAAAAAGTTGCTTTGTATAGTGCACTTTTCGCTTGCTCCTCAAATATACATGAAAACATGCGTAAAATCAAGTAATGGGAAAAATATGTGGTGTGGATCGATTAGTGAAACCGAAACAACCGACAAAATTCTGCCACTTTTTGAGACCTCCGGTGAAAAATTTTTCCGGATTCTGTTTCAGCATGCGCAGGGGAGCATTTTCATGTATTATGCGCCCTTGTATCGAAGGAACTAAAAAAGTTTCCTTTGTAGCTTCAAAAACCTGCATTTTTCCATTTTTTGGCCAAAAAGTGCCACTTTTTGAGACCTCCGGTGAAAAATTTTTCCGGATTCTGTTTCAGCATGCGCAGGGGAGCATTTTCATGTATTATGCGCCCTTGTATCGAAGGAACTAAAAAAGTTTCCTTTGTAGCTTCAAAAACCTGCATTTTTCCATTTTTTGGCCAAAAAGTGCCACTTTTTGAGACCTCCGGTGAAAAATTTTTGCGGATTCGTATACCAACTTTTTGAGACCTACAAAATGAGCTATCACACACCCCTGTATCGGGGGAACTAAAAAAGTTTCCTTTGTAGCTTCAAAAAACACGCATTTTTCCACTTTTTGGCCAAAAAGTGCCACTTTTTGAGACCTCCGGTGAAAAATTTTTGCGGATTCGTATACCAACTTTTTGAGACCTACAAAATGAGCTATCACACACCCTTGTATCGAAGGAACTAAAAAAGTTTCCTTTGTAGCTTCAAAAACCTGCATTTTTCCATTTTTTGGCCAAAAGTGCCACTTTTTGAGACCTCCGGTGAAAAATTTTTGCGGATTCGTATACCAACTTTTTGAGACCTACAAAATGAGCTATCACACACCCCTGTATCGGGGGAACTAAAAAAGTTTCCTTTGTAGCTTCAAAAAACACGCATTTTTCCACTTTTTGGCCAAAAAGTGCCACTTTTTGATACCTCCGGGGAAAAATTTTGGAAAACCCGGGCCCTACAGCTCGAGACCTACAAAATGAGCTATCACACACCCCTGTATCGGAGGTACTAAAAAAGTTACGCCGTGTGACGACGGACGGACACGTGCGACTTAGGTAGAGTGGATACAATTATCACCTTTCCAAGCATACAAAAATTCACAATTTAACCCTTCATTGCCGGTGCCATAGACAAAAGGCAGATTGTCTGCGCTACCATTAGCTTTATTTTAGATGAGCTGTCTTTATTAAAAACAACATGGCGGCCACGGTTTATGCATAGACTCCTTCTTTCTTTGTGCAATAAACACTCATTCGTTTCTTTTCTTTTTGTGATTTTTGTGAAAGAGATAAAATCGATAACGTATGATACACATATCATACACTCGGCAATGAAGGGTTAAACTCATTTCAGCAAATGGTACAGCCAGCAGCAGAAAGAAAACGGCAGCAATTCCGTCCCATATCAGAGTACCATAATGCGCTCTCCAACTTTTCACCCTTGTCTCCGGTGAGTAATAATTTTTATTTCCACGAGATTATTTATGTATTTTAGGAAAAAGAAAACACGCAGCCAACGGAATTCACCAAATCAGAAGATCCGCTTGTTGATGAATATTTCTATTTTGTCTCAGCCAACGGTTTCCCAGCGCTACCTTGGACAATCATTAAATCGGCATTTGTTTGGAAACTGCAGGTAGTTGTTTGACATCATAAGCATATGTTTTTGACGTAGATCCACTTGAGTATACAAAATTTCAATAATTTACGTAGCAATTATTAGCAAAATGTGCGTGAATGCTATAGTCCAGCGACAGACGCGGTACAGTTTAAAAGTTCAGACGCAGTACAGACAAAATATTCACAAAACGTATAGTTGTACACGTGTTTAAATTGTTATTTATCTTTATTTACCAGTTTTAATAGGTTACCCACTAAAAATTTTTGTTTTGTGAGTTGAATCGAAACAATGATTAGTTGTTGATATTTCTAACCGTTTGGACCCTAACAGAAATATTGTTTCTTTTGTGTGCCAAAATATGAACATCTGCTTTTATCACAAAATTAAATTATGAATATTTTAAAGAAAATGAATTAGTACTAAAACTGTTTCAGAACTTTGCCCATTCTTTACATTTCGATTATAACAACACATTTACTGGTTTCGTTTATTTATACTTTGTCACATAAGGGGCCAAATAAACTGAACGCTTATATTTTTGAAGAAGTTATGCCGATAATTGAAAAGTGTAGCATTCGGTTCTTTTGCAGACAGTGATGAACGATATGCACATGCATGAAGCTGAAAAGCTGCAGGACGATATTGCAAAGGTAATCATATGCTTGGTTTGGAAACAATGTATTTACTCAACGGAAACACGAAAAAAATAGAAGCAATTTTTTCATGTTCGGTATAAAATACAACTGTTTACTTAATATACGATAAATTTTGTATTTATATTTTTCGCTATCAAACTATTACAAAAGGTAAAAAATATAATTATTAGTGGGCAAAAGTTGTTGCTTAAAATTATTTCAATTTCAGGAAAATTTGATCAAGAATGAGGCAATTGTTGCGTCCAAAACATTTATAATGGAAAAGGCCAGATCTTTTGATGGAACTCCTTTCACCATTCAAAGGTATATTTTTTTACTGAACATGACTTATTTTTTCACACGGTTAATGCATTTTATTAGATGTCTTATAAACATATGCTTCTAGATTATGTGAATTACTAACCACACCAACGCGGCATTACAATTCAACAGAGAAGTTCTTGCGCGCATTAGAAAAGAATATCAATGTCGTAACAACGGTCACAGAAACCGGGGAAAGAATTACAGGCAAGCATATTTCTATATTTGAGGATAAATGACATTTGTTTAGGGATAGACGATTTTGAACCAGAAGATGAAGGTTCGCCCATTCCTGTGGAGAGGAATTTCATTGTTAGCGTAAGCAGTTCACTATTTTATTGATCTCTATTTGAGCAAGTTTATTATTTAAAATTTTGTCATATAAACACTACGAAGGTGTTAGCAATGTTTTAATTTCATACAAGTTCGGATATAAAGTGAGACCTATTCCGAAGTTATCTCTTCACTTTTTACTTTATTAAATACAATAAACTGTTCGAATTAGTGATAATCTTTGGCCTACCTCCCGCCTATATGAGAATAAAAGATTTTGTCTGTAATCAAAGCTTTCAGCCAGTTAACTTAAAAAGACAATATTCAGGTAGATGAATTGGATGAACCTCTCCCGACAGTTGGACCAGTCAATGCCCCGTCGAATAACATGGAAAAGCCACATGATGATGTTTGTTACCTAAAGTAAATGGAAGCGTAATTCAAGGTAAAATTTAGGTCCTCAACGGATTGCCAGCTGAAGACGATGATAAAAACCCATCTGAAATGGAAGACTCCAGCAACGCTACCAATGCCGCTGGTGACCAGGCCGCGGCACAACTACCATCTTTGGATGAACACAAAGAAGGAGAAAAAATGGAAATAGGATAAAAACAAAAATTCTATGAACTTTTCTAATTTATATTCTCTTCATAATTTTGTTATCTTTTATGGTAAATTTTGTTTCGAAAATCAAAATAACATTTGTATAAAATACGTTTATAAATGTAAGAATACAAAGTAAGAAAAAATTTATGATTTTATTAATATTATTAACCAAGAATGTAAACAGACTATTATGAACAATTTATTATTTTGTAATTTCATAGTTACTAGTAAGTGATATGCCTGAAAGTATTCAATTAAGTTGGAGGTATCCTAAATCTTAGTTGTATCTGGGCTTTCGCCTACAGTGAAAGGACTTTCGGTCACTTGGCTACCGGTTTGTTCTTCAAGTTTAGAGCGATAGCGGTTGAAAAGAGATGTTATTATTTCTCCAACCAAGAGATCTCCACCGTTAGTCTAAAGAAACAAAATCAAACTTGCGCATAAGGAAATGAGCAATATATCCAACCTGAATGAGTCTAAGCAGAAATACGCCGTCGGTTCTCAGGAATCGCCGAATGAAGTCGTCTATTAGCCTTTGTTCTCGATGTGAGGGATAGTTCGATATGGCACTTGTGCATCGGAGATATTTTCCTATCTAAATATATCGTTTGATTTTGTTATTTTTCTCAACGATGCAATAGTTTTCTTCGGTTGGAATATTTTTTGAAATGTGTCATGATACACTTTTATGTTAAAAATGTTACTTTACATACACAATCTTGTTATCATTAAAGTTGCGAGATAATAAAATTATAAATGAACGAACAAAACGTAAACTCAAATTTATTACTTAATAGAAATAATAATCACGTCATTTTTTACATAGCAACTTACATATCCGCGTTGTTGTCCTGCAAAGTGAAATGTTATGTGTATGTTTGGTTCCTTGAAAATTTTACCTGGCAGTACTGTTGCAAACAGCCAATATAAAAGACTAAGCACTGATAATGCTCCAACCAGCAGGAACCAAAACCAAAAGAAAATGAAAATTTTCTCATTGAACATATTTCTAAATACGAAATATTAAGTATCAAAATAATAAAGCAAAAATTAACATCATAAGCACGCATTGAACTGTCCAGCGATGTATGTTACCCAGCACACGAACCTAAATTATGTGTACAGTATTATCCAAACGTGATGTCTTTTTTTTTATTTGGCTTATGCTGAAAAATAAAAGTTTAAAGGTCGTTTCCGGCTTCAGGTTTTTACTCATAAAACAAAATTGATAAAATTTTTGACATTAGTATTTTCTTAGACAACATTTATCCAAATAAAACAAACGTTGAAATCGCAGAGAGTCACGCGAGGGAAATGACCACTCTCATTCCATTCTTTACCGTTCCAGATATCGCTGAGAATTCCGACACCCCAAAACGTATACTGCGGCCCAAGAAAAGCATTCAAAATGACGAATTGGAGAACAACATTGCCGACCTAAAACCACAATTTTACGAATTTTATACATCACTCTTATTGAATGAAACAACTCACATATAATAATTTTGTGAAGAGATAAAGTAACGTGAGAAAAATACCATTTCTTTTGCCCAATCTTGTCAAAATGAAGGTTGCTAAAGTTTGATTATCAAATTATCTTAATGTTTTGCCATTTACTTACAAGTTTTGAGTTCTTTCTGCATTTCTAATGCCTCAATCAAATGGGTGGCGGCCTATAAATACCAAATTAATGTGAGATTATAATACTAAATTCATTTAAAATATGAAAATTTCATGCCGTTAAGCAGTTTAGTTTGAATTTAAATCGGACAGTTTTGTGACTTTATCTGACCTTGCCAGTTCGTGGGCGTGAAACGACAGGGATGCGAACTGTACATTGATAATCAAATATAAACCTCTTTTTAATTTCAAATTACCTTATTCCCTCTTGATTTGGGCCATGGGCTAAATTATTCAACCCGCCTCTAAACTGGGGCTATATTAAAGATGGGTCTAAATTAACACTAGAACGGTCGGATGTAGTAATTGCCTAACACAACAGCTGAGGCTGTGTAGATGCTATATTCATGAAAAAGTCGGAATTGGTCTATTTTTGTCTAACGCAAATTGAAAAAATCGAAAAATTTTGTATAAAACTTTGTATAATTTTTTTTCTGTATATAAGTATTGTGTCAAAATACATTATATACGGTAAAATTTTGTGGACAATCCGTTTTTGGCGTAAAAAGAGACCGATCTCAAGTAAAACACAAAAATTTTCTTAGACTTTTAACATGACCCATTTTATACACCAGTGAAATTTTGAACTTTGATCATAACTGAAACAAAAAGCACTGACGTCAAGGCAGGTTGTACGTTGCTAGAAAGCCGACGTGATGTGCATTCCAGCGACATATAACTTGGATACGTGTCAAATCAAATTATGAATAAACCAGGGCTCTGGATTCAGTGACCCATTTTTCGGTACTCGCAACATTCAAGGCGATTTTTAAGACTATGCTTCCACGGACTAATTCCGACTTTTTCATGAATATAGCATCCACACAGCCTCAGCTGTTGTTTTAGGCAATTACTACATCCGACCTTCCGGGTGTTAAAGTATGAGGCTAAAAAACAAGATATACGGTAACATAGAATGGTTTAACGTTTTCACTCGAATGGTAACTCCTCTAAGATTAATCCCAATGCATACCTTGCTAACTTGCGCACTTCGGGTTCCCTTATCGAATTTCTTTTTGACAAGAGCAGCGCTGTTTAGTATACTTTTCACATTGATTCCTATATAATATAAATGATTTTTGTAGGTATAAAATCGAATACAACCTGTATTAAAATTCATCGCTTTCCAAATAAAGGATGGCAAGTAAAAGAGCATTGCTTGTCCAGCTAATACCAAGGGGACCTAAGATTAAAATAATAAGGCTCGTAGATTTCTTTTCTACAGTTAACTAACCCACTGATAGTAGCCAATAAAGATTTTCTCTCGCTAAATTGAACTCCGTTGATACAAGACAATGTAAAGTTACGCAGGAGAGATAATACCTGAGAATACGATTCGTCTATTTCTTCGTCTTGAGGCAAATAATAACTGCCTTTTACGAAACAGTACGTTTCTGCATATCTAAAATGAAGAATTTGCATAAAACGCTTGCTATCAATTATGAGATATATCAATCAAGATATGTCAAGTCCTCTGACTTGTTGAGCAAAATTCATATCAGCCTAAAAATCGGGAAATTTGGAAAAAATCGGAAAACGTTTAGAGGATACAAAAAATTACCTCATGGGTACCATAAAATGTTTAACTCTTGGCAAATTTAGGGTAGAGCTATCAGACCTCACTGACTCGTAGAAATGTTTTAGCAAATTGTTATAATTGCTCACTTTTCCCAAGCACCTGTGAACTCCGGCGGTACCCAGCACTAAAGTTGGAATAATATATATGCTTCAGCTAGACAAAATTATACTTGTATTGGCTTTCCGACATACTGTGTGGCTGCCAGAGTAATAGCTGAAAGAGAGATCATCATCGCTGTGTACCTAAATTATCACTCATTCAACTAGCCGAGCAGAGCTCGGCTAGCTGTCGGGAGTCTATATTCGTGGTTTAGATTGAATTCGTTGGTCAATAAATTTTAATTGGGTGAATATGAATAACAGTTTTGGTATTCGCTACGCGAAAAGAACTCGGCCTTCGGCCGTCTAGCAAACTGCATAGATTTTAAAGGGATACAGATATACCTATGTTCTAAGTTCCCTCACATTCCAAGGGGGAAGGTCGGGCGCTCCGCGCCCGACCACAAACGACCAAACATAGCTAAATGCCCTTAGGGCAAATATCTCGATGTGTGTGTTCCGATCTCAAAAATTCTTGTGCCATTCGCTTTGTCTCACCGAGAGCTATCACCTGACACCTCACTCGCCTATGGAGGTGGTCAGGAACCCAAAATCCCGACAAATGCCCCCAGGGCAAATTTCGTCAACGTGTGTGGTCCAAACTCGAAAACTTCAATGCCACTCGCTTAGTCTCACCGAGAGCTATCATTTGACACCTCACTCGCCTGTGGAGATGGTCAAAAACCCAAAATCCCGATAAATGCCCTCAGGCTAAAAATCTCCGCTGCGTGTGGTCCAATCTCGAAAATTTTTGTGCCAATCGTTTTGCCTCGCCGAGAGCTATCATTTGACACCTCACTCGCCTCTGGAGGTGGTCAGGAACGCCAGATCTCGACAAATGCCCTCAGGGGACATAACTTCGTCGTGGGTGGTCCGATCTTTTATTTTTCAATTTTCCCTGCTTTGTCTCATCGAGAGGAATCGTTTGACGTATCACACGCCTCTGGATGTGGTCTGGAAGGTCCCGAACTTTTTACACAGACGGACAAAAAGGGGCGTGGTCTGACCTTTTAGGGGGTAAAAACAGGGGGTCCAACATGCGAATTTCAAAAATTTTTTCTCCGGGGGTCTTATCTCACCGAATGGAAGCCCCGGAGCCAAAAATCCATGGGCCAGGTGAAAAGTCCGTGCTTTGAGGTTTGTAACTTTCTTGTTTGGGGGATGAAAGTCAAGATGAATAAAATGTGAAATTACTGGTAATTCAATCGATCGATAATGTCATTTGATTGGTAACTCCGGCGAATCCTGAAATACTTTAATGAGAGAAAACAAATTAACAGACTGGAATGGTGGGAATGTGCCAGTTCACCCTGTATAATGCAACATTTTGCTAACAACAATTTTCCACAACTCCAGCCTTGGGTATTTCAAGTTTTGGGTTTCTCAGTTTTTGGGTCTGTAATAATCGCAAAGATACATCTTTTAATGGGTTTCAGTTTACGCTAAGCCCGAATTTGGTATTAGTTTTTGCTTGTTCTAATCCAAAAAGACGCAAAGAAAGGATTAAAGCATAAAAATATTTTTTAGAGAGATAATGCCAAATTTGGACTCAGCTTAGTTGAACCCTTTGAAAACATTTTGTTTGCGGTTCAAAGTGGTACTGATGCTAAAATGTGACAAACAAGCGAAATTGGTATTATACGATAGAACTAACCCATTATTCGTGTCAGCGCATCAAAGAATTTTGCAAGTTAAAAAAAATATTTGCAAATTTTCAGTAGCAAATATTTTCTTTATATAGGGTGATCTGAAACTTTCCTACCAACCCAATATTAGCAAGTAAATTATGCTAATGCTTTTACATCGCATCTATAAACATTTATGAAAATTTAAAAATAGGAATACTACGTGCTAAGTAGTAAACTACAAAATACAAGTGCTAAGCTAAGTAAGTAATTGGGACCACTTATACTTCGTCTTAAATTTTAATCCATGTAAAATTAGGCTACTGTTTTTGAATAAAAACAACAAACCGGGTTATATATGGGGCAATCGCACCGATCATTGTGCCCCAATTACCTTAATCGGGTACAGAATACTGATCAAAGCACTTCTCTTAGATCGCTCTAAATTGTTACATTTATGTATAATGATACTAAAAATATGTAGAATGCTTCCAAACATATCCACTCTTACCTAAACCGCAATGGTTGCGTCACGGCCCCCCAAAATTTATTTTGGTCAGATCGGGCTGAAATTTGTAACCCCGTGTTTAGGGTAATTATGATGATGACATTTTTTTTTTTCAGACCCTCCGGCATACACCAAAAGGATAAACGCCCCTTTACCCCCAGGGGTAAAACGTAATTTCCAGTTCCCTCGATAAGGGAATCATGATAGCCTCAAAATGCTCCGGAGAATTCTAAGAACGAATCCGAAAATTTTTTTAGGGATTCAAAAACTTCTTTTGGCCAAAAAGTGTATTTATCGAGTTTTTGCAATTGCTCATAACTTTCCGAGTTCCCTCGCTATAGGAAATGCATGATAGCTCAAAATGCTCCCCAGAGAATCTAAGAACGAATTAAAATTTTTTCGGGAGATCTCAAAAAGTGGCTTTTTTTGGCCAAAAAGTGTCATTTGGTTTTTTTTGCAAGTCGCTAAATAAAATTTTCGGAAGTTCCCTCGCTATAATGCTTTTGATTGGTAACTCCCGAAAAAATATTTTAAGAAGAAAACAATTAAAGACTGGAATGGTGGGAAGGATTCCCCAAATGCACTTTTTTTTTCCAAAAGGGGGTTTAAAATTTTTTCTCAGTTTTTTTTTGCAAAGATAACTTTTAAGGGTTTCCTTTTCGATAAGCCGAATGGTTTTATTTCTTGTTCCCAAAAAGAATTCAAAAAAAGGGAAACAGAAAAAAATATTTTTTAGGAGATAATCCAAATTTGGCTCATTTTTGACCCCTTTAAAACATTTTTTCGGTTTTTTGCAAAATGTCAAACAAGCGAATTTGGTATTATACGATGAACTAAAATTCTTCCCCAAAAGAGAATTTTAAGAAAAAAATTTCCGTAAAATATTTTTTTTAGGGTGATCTAAAAAACTTTTTTTGGCCAAAAATGTCATTTTTACAGTTTTTTTGCAATTTCAAAAAAATACTTGCGAGTAAACTCAAAATAAAAGGTGCAATGCTAAGTAAAATTTGGGCCCCACTTAATTTTTTAAATTAATCCGTAAAAATTTTTTTGGGGAATAAAAAAAAAAGTTAATACAATCGACCGATCGTGCCCAAACCTAAATGAAGTACAGAATCTGATCAAAATTTCCAACGCTCCAATTTTACAAGTAAAATTGGCAAAAAAGCCGAATTTGCTCCAAACATATAAAGTACACTAAAAGACAACGCTGTTAAATATAAACAATTGGTTTATACAAAACACGGGCATCTTCTCGTGTGAGGTTGCACTAGAAGTGAAGGGCGTAAAATTGAGGCAGGAATCCGTCTAATGCATACACAATAACAACGAAGGGAGACTTTGCGAAGTTACGGCCAATCCATTTAGGGCGGCTGGAGGGTGCCTGGATGTACAGGCACTCACTCGGGGGAGCCCTTCTGTGCATGAAAATTTTCCTCCGCCCGATCGATGGCAGTTGGTATGGAACGACCACGAAGGCGGGGAGGACGACAATAGAGACAGTCGTGACGGCGCAAGAGCGCGACAGGCGCCTGCAGAAATAATTCCTTTTCTGCGGCGAAGAGAAAGGGGCGTCAACGTTAATCGCATAGACGAAGGAAACAGGTTCCCCTCCCCACCACGCTTCCCTTTACATGGTGAGAGAGCGCCGAAAACCCTCCCCGTTGAGCCAATATATGGCTGAGTGAGTGCAACACCCTCTACGAGATCTAACGGAACGCAAACTGATCAAAGGTTTTTGTATAGTTAAAATGCACAGTGATGTTAAATGTGCAAAATGCCGACGAGAATTATGAATGAAAACTTTGGCACATTAGATCGTAATTATAAATATATTGTCATGATCACAAAAAAGATTTCAACGGCTTTTAGAATAAATTATTACGACGGAAAGACTTATTCATAGAAAGTCATGAGAAAACTGTTAATAATATATTATGAACTAATATATTATAAATATATAATGTGAGTGGGTGGATATATCTAGTAAGAATATGAATAGAGAAAGACAGAACAGAATGCGTCGATACTGTTTACTATTGGTATGGGTACTATTTAAGATTCCATTGATCCAAGTTTTGGTAAAAGACTACAAGAGCAACATTACCAAGTAAAACTTGCGACAAATACGCTTCCGAAAGTTAGAGGTTTCAGCATTCAAGAAAAGTAGCTTGAGAACATTGACATTTTTAGTTGGCATGCATCGGTTTTTAAATTATATCAAAGATATTCCAAACTATGTATGAATCAATTCAATTCAATTCAATCGAATAGTAGAAACAACAAAATAACTTTGTAAAACAAAAGATGTCTTCTCTACAAATATAGCTGATACACATACAGTTATAATACAGGTTGGTGTATACAGTATACTTTGATCACATCGGAATGCCGTTGCCTTATAACTCTTCTTACGTTTGATTTTAGCATCTTCCTTTTTGAAGAATAAATATTCGCATTGTAATAGTATAAGGATTCGTAATATAACGTGTTAAAGAAAAAGGAAGGAGAACCCGCGGCTCTTGCCGCGGACCACGCCCTAAATCCAGGATTTTCCGGATTTCCGGATGCCATATTTCCGGATAGGAACATCAGTGTAGGCTGAAACCGGTACCAATCGTCTTGTCTCGTCGAGAGGAAGCGATTGACGTATCACACGCCCGGATCCGAGGCGCGACGGCCATTTCCATTTTTTGGAGACAGGGGGATCGTGACGGAAACACTGTGGTTTAGGTAAGAGTGGATAAGAAAGCACTAATCTTACATGCCACCACTACTGAAAACGACAAAAAATTGGTTTTTTACGTCCTTTTTAGGTCTAGGTTTTGTATACTTAAACTTATGCTTTAAGATTGGTCTTGGAATTATCATAAGACTTAAGCCTTCGGCGCACACCAAGCCAATTTCGGTGTGCGCCGAAGATCTTAAGCCTGAGGCCAAATCTTGTAAAAGCCTAAACCTAAGTTGTTCGCATAAGTCTTATAGGATCATTTTAAGACCAATCTTAAGGCTTAAGTTTAGAAAAAGCTAGACGGCCCGGGGAAGTAAAAAGACCGAGTTTACTATTAAAGTGGTATTTCTCCGAACGGATTAAATTTATATTCTTAGGAGTTCTTCTTCTTTTTTGCATTTTTAACAACGACCGGTTATAACTCGGTTAACTCATACCTAGTTAGCCGTGCATGATCACAAGAGTCCAATTCAAAAATTGCGTAATTTAATCGTTACGTTAATAAAGCATTTGAGCGTTTAATTATGTTTTAAACCACCACTTGCAGCTTAACAAAGGCCACTGTACGCTTAAGTCCGCTTTTAAAGGCAAAAAAGTTCTAGGAACCCCAAACATTTGCTAAAATCAAGCCCTGCACATCAAATGCGGCAAGGCGCGAATTTGAATGATAATTTTGCGGATAATTAATCACAATTTTTCTCGAGAATTTTCATACCGGATACAAAATCTGATCATGACCACTATATGCCAACTTTTTAAGCTCTACAAACTGGCTATATCAGATTTGGACTAGCCCCCTCCTAGAGTCTCCCTCAAAAAGAACGTTCAAATTTCCGCCAAAATTACTGTACTTGCCAAAGCGTTGTGTGACAAAAATCAGCAAATGTTTGGGGTTCCTAGAACTTTTTTGCCTATAGCTTATATTCCAAATGTTCTCCTTGTCAGAATTGTTTTTTATTTGTTTCGCTTTTTATTTTTAGGCGGCACCTCTATTCTAAAACTGTACTGCTCCACCACCCCTTCGAGTAAATACCTATCCCTGCCTAAGCGGCTCCTAAAAATTATTTTGGACATTGCAAAACTGGAGTGCAAGGCTATTGAGTCTCAGGACAGTTTCATCATTGCTAATTTGACGTTAGTTCTCACTTTACCGGTGTACCCGCGCATTACATTGGTTTTACATTGTTACAAAAATTCCAGTATGTTTTTCGAAGATAGGACTGGATGTAGCAAAATTACTGAAGCATAAAAGCAAAAACGGCAAAAGCATGATTTTTTCACGATCTATTAAGCTGAAATTTGCCCCTTAGGGTTTTTCAATGGGGATAATTTAAGGGTCGTGACCAGCGTGCTGGGAAAAATTGTTGCTGGGAAAAAAATTTTTTCTGAATAAAGGTCCGAAATCAAATAGCGCAATTTTAATTTTTTACTTTCGATGATTCATATAGGCAAGTTATTTGGGAAAATGTTTCCGACATTCTTGGGAATATTTTGGTATACAACAGATTCATGTGAACCATTAATGAACCATCAGAAATTTTTAAAGACAAAAATTTCGCCAATTTGATTTCGGACCTTTACCCAGAAACAAAGAATATTAAATTATCCAAAAGTGAAATTCTTCATTAGTTTTGCCCAGTAATTAATTTTGAGGAACGTATATAATCCTTATTTGAGCAACTAAATTTGTGTATTAATCTTCATACATTCACACAATTTACACCTTCATAATATTGCCTGACCTAACGATATCTTTCACTTTTACACTTACTTTATGCATATTCTGTTTCATGCCCGCACAAGTAAAATGTAAGAAAATTTATTTATTACTATTTTGTGTAACATCGCATATTTTGAGCGAAAAGTATTGAGCCTTTTTCCAGATTCGTGCACAATGTTCAAGAATCTAAAAATAGCCATAAAGCAAGCTGCTGTATGTATCTTTTGAAGCTGTAAGTGACAGATTCTTTAAGTGATGGTCTGACAGAGAATCTATACAGGATTTTCAGTTTAATATATATTTAGGATTACTATTTTTTACCAAAAATGTATGGCTGATTCCTTACTTTTGACCCCTATTTCGCACTTTCTGACGATAGAAATGAAGTCGCGGCTTTGGGTCTTTTCAGTGAGGCATCAGCGAAGAAATTTCCCGGAATTTACATGTTTCTTAAAAAACTGCTTTGTATGAACTGCTAAAAATATGGTGATGCTAAACGTACTACCCTACTTTAACACTACTGTTATTATGTGTGCATTGGCAAGCATAGAATTTGGTTGTATACTTGTAGGACATCATACTCTACATATACGTATAGTTGATTGTGGCGCAGTCGTTTTTATTTGAAACACTTTTGCCTCATCGAAGACCGTCGCCCATTGCTTTGTACTCTCGCACCACATTGAACTTTGCCGCTGTTTCGCATCCCATCCGTAATCTCTTCCAACACTCCCTTTAATTCCCACCTGATGCCTCCCCTTTATCGCCCCCACACGATTTAATTTATTCAGAGAAACCATCTCCTGGACCAAACTATGTGTGTCCCTCCAAACCGTGTGTCTTAGACAGCGTCTTCGCTCTCAAAGAGTGTGAGGATGGCAAGAGAGCCGGACTGAGAGTGTGCCCAGACTGCGGAAATCGATGGACCTGGTCTGCAGTGGCTTTGGCTATGACGGACCAAAGGGTGTTAGGCTGAGGCGGGGAAAGGAATGGGTCCGGGTGGGGCAGACCAGCACCAAGCGGGTCGCCATTGGTCTCCTCTTATGTTCAAAAGTGGCAGCTTCGGCCCTTCCTCGCGTCTTTCGCACCGTTTTCACCCCACTATAGCGGGGATGTGCCCTTTTGTCTGTGACGGATGCTAAAGGCGCACACATGCATTGCACTCTGTGCGTCGTGCGTTCTTTTATTATAATGCACATTAAAGTACCCTTCCGCCTCTGCGGCCATCGCTACTGACCACTACATTGCGCATATATTGGAATTGTTGTTATGAGTTATCGATGGCCTCACTCGTTTGGGAGTTGTGCTCGGATGTAATCTAACCCGAGAACAAAGGCTAGAGGTTATTACCTCGCGAGGGCGGATTTTTGAGTGTATTTCCAAAGGATAATTATGCCCATTATGGGTTACAAAAATTTAATGACGGAATTAGGCGTGATTTTGTGAAAATGATATTTTTAGAGTGTTTTAAAACCTGTCAGGGTTCTGTGCATATAATATACATTGAATGCCATTCTAAGCATTCTTTTGGCACAATGTTTCAGGTTTATTTTTTATTGGTTTCTGAAAATTCATTTATTGTTTGAAAAATTAAGTTTATCCTTTGGAAATCTTTCTCTTTAAATCCACTTTTGATTTACTGGAATTGAATAATAGCTCGCCAAACCTTTATTCAATCATGACGATCCACTTTCGACTAAATTATATTATTATTTATGTCCATAAGAGCAAGTTTTGTTTTTATCCGTAAATATTATTATATGCCTATTTTGATTTATTTTGTTTCAGAAATCTCATTATTGAGCAGTGTTGCATTTGTTGCCGCTTTCATGCCCACCAAACGTGTTAAGGGGAGTTAATCATCCAATATTGAGAATAATCGCGTGAATGACCGCAACAGCGAAAAGAAAAAGAAGATAGAAGTGCCTCTTCCTGTCCTTCCCTAAATTACCTACAACTGATTATCACGCGCGAAATCGCCGGAACCTATGGGCTTCTATTCAGGGCTACTAATTAGACTGCTATGTTGCATTTGGGTCGTCACCTCACTGGTATATTTGTTGCATAATCTTATAATTCTGAGCAATTTAACGTAAAAATATTACCCCAAAATTAAAAAATGGAACATTTGGTTCTTTTCACGGCTTTAGGTTACCTATTTTACAGTGTTTGTAGCTTTAAGTCATGAAAAAGTTCCGTAAATTATTTCATCGCACTTTTTATCAGAGATTACAGATTTAACTAAAACGTCATTTTAAAAAATTGAGAAAAGCTCATGTCGATAAATAATATTTTAGCCTGATGTACAAGCGGTCATTTCTACAAATGCCAAAGATTTAGCTCGGAATTCAGGAACTAAAGAAAATGTAAGTCTTCTTTTAATTTAGAAAATAATAAATGTTCTTCTAAAATTTCTCAAGAAAACTGATACAAATATAAGAAACCGAAAAGTATTAAATGTTATTTTAGGTTGTCGAAGGTAGCGGTACGGCGCCGAAAGGCACAGATTTTCGGATTCCTTTGAGACCAGACGCAGATACAATCCAGTCTTCTGGCGTGAGTCCCGATGACGAAGACGGCGATGTCGAGGAAGGCTCTGGAGGTTGAGTTATATCATTGACCATCTTGAAACATATTTTTAATTTTAGACGTAGTGGAAGGTTCGGGTAGACCACCAGCTCAAATTGTCATAACGACGAGTATTAGTCCAGTTACAAGCACAGAATCGACCACAACCCCTTCAACGGCAAGGCCCCGCCACGAGGTCCGTCTTAACAATAACATAGAGATTTTTCTTATAAGTGAAGACACAAAAAATTTGTTGAAGCATTTTTTATTGTTTTAATTGTAAAATATTGCATCAAATAGATCAAATTCACTTCAAAAAATATTTCACCACTTTTAAAATTAAAAAATTTAGCCAATGAGAATATATTTTATAATTAACGTTTTGGGTATATTTTTCTTAAATTTTCTTTTCAAATACAAGCGGAGCTTTGAAGCATGATATCAATATCTTTAAACAGCTTATTTTATGAATAGCCAAAAATAATGGACATTTTCGTTGTTTACTATACAGTGATGTCAATATCTATGAAAAACTATAGTATTGTTTGGTAAACTATATTATAGTCTAGAACAACATAGTTTTTTATTGCTTACCTATTACGTAAACAAAGAAGCAGAATATGATAAACTGTGTTTCGCCAAAGTATAGTATTCTTATACATTAAATATTTTTAAATAGGAAAGCAATGAAAAATTATTTTTTTGAACTATACTACAATCTTTTCATATATATTGACATTACTGTTTTGAAGTAATCAGAAAGACTTTAATAACTAATCTGTAATAGTTTAGTCGGAATATTCTATTATTAACTTTTCGAACTGGTCGTGAGAATTTTACAATGCAATGATTGCCAAAAATTACTATCGCTCTTATAGTAACAATTTATTAAAATGGCATAAAAAGTGCATTTTAGTTTAACGAAGACAGGATATCCAACCTCAAGAAAAACGACGACTTTGTCGTGCCAGCTCAGACCACAGCTGTGACTCCTTACCAACCACAATGGGTAACGACTACGACGACGAGGCAAACACCGCTGACGCCGAACACAAGGCCACCCTCTTCATCTCCGCAACCGCCTTATGGGACAGAAGGAGAAACCTTTGAAATGCTCAAGCCGGGAATCCTTGCTGGTAAGTATTTTGTTGTATTATATTGGATTACGGGTACCTAAAAAGCTTGAAATCTTTTTCCTGGATGATAATATTGGAATTTTTTAAAACTTTGTATCTCTAGTAACCTCAAATAACTAAACTGTATTGAAAATAACTTTCGTTTTTTATGTAGTCACACTTCATGTAAAATATAAACTACGATCAGCAAAAAATTCGCTATGATAGCTACTCACTACGAGAACGATATCATTGTGTGCCGCCGGTAAATCGTTTTGCCGACAGTTATAATGTATAAAAGTTGTGTAAGGGAATCGAACATGAAATGTAACAAATATTTCTGTATGCTTCCGTAACAATCACGAGTATTTAACGCCGCGTATTAAAAATTTTGAAGTGCAATTTGCATGGAATTAAAAAATCCTTTTTCCAAATGATATCCTCAAAATGAGATCTACAGATCTACCGAACAGCCTTTTCCCTTACGTACAGGTGTTATGCACAGGTATCGGTAGATATACAGCATAGAGATCGGCCAAACGCTTTTTCCGAAACCGAAACCAGAATTTCGGTTTCTTTCGGTATTGCGAAATATTTCACGAACCGAAACCGAAATTCTGGTTTCGGTTTCGTACGAAAGTTTCGGTTCCGACCGAAAGTTTTCCAATTTGCCCAAAGATGGACCAATTTATCCAAAAAACGTCAAAAAGGTGCATTTTTTGCTGTTTTTAGCTAGAATATCATGTTTTTTCATTGAAATATACCAAATATATCCTTTGTAACTATTTTTTTGTACAAATTAAAAATTTTTCGACATTTTTTCAAAAAATTCAAAATTTTTTGCAAAATTTTGAAGTCGCGCAAAAAATTTGAATTTTTCCATTTTTTATTTGATAATTTAAATTTAAATTGCAAAAAATTATGTTGAAACATAAACTCAAATTTTTGGCAAAAAATATGAATTTTTTCCAAATTTTAGTTACTGCAATTTTAGATCACGGCGCAATTTTAGATGGCATTTTCTCCGGTAACAGTAATAATTTTATAGACACAGGAAATACTAGTACTAGACATAGGACCGAAGGCGAAAAACCAAAGAAAAAATAGCGCCGCATTGCTTCTTAATCCATTGATTTGGAAATGCCGATTGCGTGCAACCCTGCTCAGGACATCCCGTAGAGCATTTTAAGCGCAAACTCACCGCGAAAGAGGGAGTGGTAAATACCTGAACCTGGGTTTTTAGCCAAAAATGGCCACTTTTTTGACAAAAAATGGGCATTTGTTTATAATAAAAAGCAAAGAATAAAATAGCGCCGCAGGCGGAATTTTTTGAAAAATATGAATATTCGTCAAAATTTTTCAAAAATAAGCAGTATTTGACTAAAATTTAATTGAAAATTTTCAAAAATGTCCGAATGTTTCGGAAAATTTTCGAACCGAAACCGAAATTAAAATTTCGGTTTCGGTGGCCCGTTTTACCGAAACCGAAAACGAAACCAGAATTCTGGTTTCGGTTTCTTTCGGTATTGCGCAATTTTCCACGAACCGAAACCGAAATTCTTTCGGTTTCGTACGAAACCGGTACTACATATTAAAAATACCCTTAAACACTGTTATGAAAACATTTCGCTTTTTGACTTTTAGGCTATAGGGGTATCATGGTTTTTGATAAAATCGTGATAAGTTTATCATGACAAAAGCATCTAAACCATTTCTTACACAACTTTTATACATCACAACTGCCAACAAAACGATTTACCGGCGGCACACTATAATACCGTTGGTTTTCAGGAATAGGTTTTCAGAAATGTAGTGCCTAATTAAAGTAGTAATTAGTTTAAGTAAAAGTATTATTAGTAAAAGTAAATTAGTTAAAGAAATGTTTGATTATAATATGAAGAAATTTGGTGAACATGTCAGTTTTTATTTTCAAGTATATTTTTGTTGATTTCCCTACTGACGCCGTGCAATACAGCATTATTTTATTAAACTGACTGTAATTTCTTGTTCAAAATTACCTGGAAGGTTTTTCTCTGAAAATATAAAAACAACAATAGTTTTTACTTCTTTCTTATTTAGTGTTTAATAAATACAGTGCTACGTAGAATATAAGTAGAATATACATATTTTCAGCTGTAACTGGCGGCGCTGTTGTTGGCGTTCTGATGACAATATTACTTGTGATGTTCATAGGTAACTAAAAAATTTGTTGATCAACATTACAAAATAGTCATTTTTAGTATATCGGCTCAGGAAGAAAGATGAGGTAAGGCAATTTCTTGATAATAGTAATTTTTATCTACATTAAGCCCAATATTCTAGCATATTCTTCAAAACATTAACCCAATTGTATATTAGGGATACACGCTTTTTGGTTGCACTTAGTTTTATACGGCCATCTTGATTCATAAAACAAAACATTCATCTTAGGGCTCATACTCATTGGACGAGCCTCGGCAACCTCCGCATTATTCCTACGCATACCAGAAAGCCTCTACAAAAGAATTCTATGCGTAAACTCCTTGCCAATTCGATTTAATTTTTAGGCCATGTTACTATTTTTGATTCCACAAACTTTCAGCTCACCTTATTATGTACATATAATATCAAATGATAATTCGTTTATTGTTCACTTTATTTTTGGGTATGTTGAGCCTATAATAATTTCTTCAATCTCTCAAACTCAAATTCAGGAATAAATACAAATCAGCTCGAATTTTTGAGGTTTTATTCGAAACGACTTATTTTGGCACATTTTACAACTATTTTATGGTACATGACCTCAACATATTGGAAGTTATGATGATTTCATGCATTGTAACAAAAGATCCTGAAAGTTTTTTCATCTGTTTCATAATATGAATTTTACCGTCTCATGCATTTGACTTTCGCTGCCTCTGATTGCATACCCATGTCCTCTTTAATAGGCATCTACTTTTAGCATTCGTCATTTTACTTTTTTTCTGACAGAAATATTAAGCATTATAAATATGAACTGCCTCCATTGAACCCAAAATTCTATTACAAATTGTGTTGCGCCATAATTGTCTTTTATGTTTATGCGTTATAAAATCAATCCATATTTTTTTATTGTACTAACACTGCTGTAAACAAAAAGGCAAAACGTTTATTCATGAAACAAAGCATACATAAGTCAGAGAAGTTACAATGACAATCAAATACAACATGATTAAAGAATCGTGAGAAAAGATTTGGTCAACATTTTCGCTCATACATTCACAATCGACGTAATGTATTGATTGTTCTGGTCCACGCTGATGACATCCGGCCAGCGTTTCACGCAGCTCTCCACGGTACTCTCGTCTAAACCCTTGTGCTTGCATCGGCTATACACGTCGCTTACTTTCACCGGAGCTCCGCCGTTGTTTTCTAACATCTCACGGATTAGGTCGAAAGTGTGATCAACTGGATCCTTTCGTCTAAAACCATACTCGTAAATATAATAATTCAGAAATTTTATAGCGTGAATTTAAGGCGCATTTAGACGAGTTTCGGCTAAGTAATGTTTCAAAGTAAAATCAAAAATACTGTGTTTTTTATGTATGAATTATTCCTTGTTGTTTGGGATCGTTAAGTATGCATGTGAACAACCAACTTCTCTGATGTTTCCGCGCGTTTGTACAACGATGCTTTTGACGCTTTCATCAGACGAATGGCTTCGTTGACATCATCTTCGTTGACCACATCATCGAGACGAATGCGAGCCAATGCAGTACACAAACGAATGGCACCAAGGAGAATTCGAGGAGACGTGAATGTGGAGTCCTTATTGCTAAACGATTCGCGGCGAATGTCCACATACATATCCACGAGCTTGTCTTTCAGGTGGTCTGGAATAATTGGCTGCCTTCGTTTGCAAAGTGCGATGTATTTCCTAAAATCGCAATTTTAGAAAGTAGTTGTGATAAATCTGGAAAATAAAAAAATTTAGTGTTATCAAATTACGTATTTTGCATTGCTGAAAATTCTATCCTACAGATATACATAATCGGCTAATATCGATTATAGAATTCTAATGTTATTTCTAAACACAATTTAAGAAAATTGAATTCTAGTTCTATGCTTACCTGAATAAGCTCATTTCAATTGGTTGGAAAGTGTATTCTGGTTGCTGGCCTTTTCTGTGAACATAAGTAATATGTTCGGCAAGTCGTTTATCGGAATCACGGTCAGGTACATCTTGAATTAACCAGAGCAAATCAAATCGAGAAAGCAGTGCAGCGGGAAGACGGAGATTATCCTCGATCGATCGATGCGGATTGTAGCGGCCGAATGCGGGATTCGCGGCAGCAATAATTGACACTCGAGCGTTGAGAGAAGTCATGATTCCCGCTTTGGCAATTGAGATTGTCTGCTGTTCCATAACCTAAGAACGTAAAACAGTAATATATTGGAAATGATAAAGATTTGTTTTAGTTATAGAGATATTTTTATCATGGTTTTTATCATTTTTAGTTTTTACTTATCACGCCATTCATAATCACCAAAAAAGTTTATTTTACACTCGTTTTAAATTTTAAGTAAGCGTAAAAATTTCAATTTTCTAGCATCCCAAAAATTAACATTAATTCCAAAACTAACCTCATGAATCGCGGTTCTGTCAGAGTCCACCATTTTATCGAACTCATCAATACAGCAAATTCCACGATCAGCAAGTACAAGCGATCCTCCTTCCAGAGCCATTTCACCAGTTATTGGATCCTTGATGACGGCTGCAGTCAATCCAACTCCGCTAGAATTGAAAAATGGAAGTAAGATATTGTATAAAACCTAGAACGAATATAATACCTGGAACCTCGTCCGGTAGTATATTGGCTTCGTATAGCGAGACGGTCTACGTATCCCAAAAGTTGAGATTTTGCGACTCCAGGATCACCCATTAGAAGAATGTTGAGGGCACCTAAATTTAATTGTATTCCAAACTATTTATAGTAAAGATATAATAAACCTCGAATTCGCATTCCGCTAGCATTTTTATCAACACCTCCGACGAGTGCCAACAGTAACGATTTCTTTTCATCCAAAAGACCGTAGATTTCAGGTGCGATACTGTAGGCCAATCGCTCGTAAATATGTTCACCTCCCAGTATTTGCACTTCGTCGGGAGTTAGTTCAGTCGTTGCAATGTCTTCGCTTTCATCTCGGGTATTTTCCACATGCTAAAATAGCTCTCCATATATTCGTAGAAAATTTGATATGAATTTTTATGTGTTGCATATGTTTTTGCGCCCTTTATAGGTCAATTTTGGTTTTTATAATATCAATTTTGGTATTATGCACTGTTCCACTTTTTGCCCTCCAATAGCACAAATGGACGTTTTTACAAGTCCATTATCTTAACTAAAAGTAATCTCATGTGGTAAATTATCCCACAAGATGAGGCGTGTAGTCCGGTTTGCTCGTTAAAGTAGCTAATAGAAATTAAACTAATATAAAATAAGCTAACAATAATGTATCAAAACGTACATGTGCATCCAGAAAAACCTCAGTCACCAAACCACCGACGAGTTGCTTAAACCCTGTTCGAAGTGATGGTATCAGAACACCGGAAACGACAACGGTATCACCGGGTAAAGCCTTGCGCGTATTTTCTCCAGTCAGGACAATCGTCATTGCTCTTGGAATGCTACCTACCGGCACTTGATCGCTCTAAAAGGTATAAATAATTTCGTCAGAAATTATTGACTTGAAAATTACTAAATGTAAAAAATTACCAGCTTTACGACACATATGCACTTTTATCCGATTCTATTTATTGTCATAGTATTCAATAACCATGTCGATTAATTGCGAAAATAACATTTTTACAATTTTGACCTTTGAAATTAAAAAATTTAATATTCAAAGATAAAAAATTCATATATGTTGATTGTATTCAAAAATGTTCACTTCGAAGCTAATTAGAAGTAATATTATGTGCAATATTCTAGTAAATAAATACCAATTCTTGCACGCGAATTTCCTGGAACTTCGAGAATTTCGAACCACGAATTTGCATTTGTAAGCGTCCATTCGCTTTACTTTCAAGACAGTCTTTACTTGGACAATTAAACGCAGGCGTATACGATTGGGAGTGAACCTGAACAAAATGCACTAATGAGGCTAGCATATATAAATAAAGTTACACTTGGTTCAAAATCTGAAAGCATCGTACAAAACCACAGTATAAAGCGATCAAATGTTGAACCATAAGAATAAGGTATTCTTTACTTCAGCTCATGAATCTTTAGTAAGAGATGTTTCACATTTTTTTCTTCAGCTATTATAGCACGAATGACGATTAAAAACAAACCGGTTGATACGTTTCATTACCGCACGTATCACATGTATACGTGATGACTGAGGCAAGTGGTTTGACTTCGGTAATGCGAATGACAATTCCACGAACGGAGACGAGTTTCCCCACGTGGCAAGCTTTTAATTCACGGACAGAGAATGCTTTGACCACATCACGAGCTTTGAAGTAGATTTCGCTAAAACGAGGATTTAGTATAAAATATACTTTGGCCAAGCAACTCACAATCGTCGCATCAGCTCTGCCGGATATCTCTTTCTGAACTCATGTTGGTCAATCATTTCACCTTCCACTTGTTTCTGTTTTTTGTCCATATAACGTCGCTGATAGATGAAAGCGTCATGGGCATCGTGTACCGGTGGCTAAAATATCATAACCTAAATAATAATGCAAAGTTCGCCAGCATCTCAATTTATATCCATTCCTTTTAAGCCAAAGAAAGAGATGCAAAATGAACCAGGGTTTGTTCAACATAATTTTTTAATGGTCTATCTACGCTGTTGAACAACAAATAATGGCCGAATGCTGAAAAATAGTCAGCTTAAATTACTAGGCTTAAAGAACTAGCGGGCCAGTAAAAAGTTTCTGGCTAAAAACATTCCTGAATTTCTTGTTAAAACTCAGACCTTATTCTCTCCCAAAGTTTCTTGGATCAGATCATCTGCGATTTCATAGAAAAGTTTTCGGTAGTGGCATGTATTTTCTGAGATCCATTCTGAAAGTTCCGGGTCGTGCGTGTGGATGTCTTCGAGATTGATGTACAAAGCGACTTTCTCGCGGTAAGCAATTTGAGAGATCTGATTCTTGTATTCGAACACTTTTCCGCTGCTTGGGTGATTCACATAAAATTGGTTGAAGAAGTCGGCGATGCGCTCCTTCATTTTGTCGTAATTCACCTCAGCAGTAGCCATTGTTTTCCAAAGTGCTGAAAATTTGGATGTATTGTGTTATTCACTCTTAGCATAAAATAAAATGCCGGGCTAATAATACAGTCTTGTATTTATTGGAGATACAGATTGTTTACTATTTCTTGGATTTTTTCGGTTTGGGAATGGATAAAGTGATGCGATTATACCATCTTCATTGTGGTCTAAATATTATCCTTTCGAAATTTGCTGGCATATTCTGGCAAGCTTAGTTATCTCTGGAAATTGTTATCAATCCAATAGAACATTCCAGCAGCGGAAATGCAGACTATTCTAGAATCGTATTTCTCTTTTTTCGATTTCATTTTACGATACGTTTTTACCAGAAATATTAATCGTGGGACTAAACTTTCGGGCATATTCACTATTTATTCGAAACACTCTACTACTCAGCCATAGCGGTCAAGAAGGGAGTCGCATACATTGTGAACAAAAAATTCATGATCACTTTAGAACCTGCATTTTCCGCGGAATTAGTTCGCCACCTGGCATTTCTTTTAGGATGAGTCATACTGAATGAGTGTTGTTGGAAAGCCCATTCTGCCTGCTTTTATTTGGTACATAAAATTAAGAGTTCCAAAGTGATCACGAACAAGGTATTATACGACATTTTGAAACTGTGCTAGAACACAAAATTGGTTAGAGTGGATCCAGACAAGAACAACTTTCATCCAACACAACTTTCATGCAACTCGATCAAACGGATGCATTTGATATCTATAAACCGGTGTACCGAAAAAAATAAGTCAAACCCTTCATTTCCCAGAGTATCCGATTAGATACGCAACGAATTTTGCGCCCGCCCGGCGCGCACATGAGGCGCGCGCCAAGGTGGCGCACATGAGGCGCAAGCCAAGGTGGCGCCCGAGGCCCACGCGCCTGGTGTGCGCCTCGCGCGGTAGATGCACTCTGACTGCCTTGAGGTAAACCGCCCGGGGCGGGCGCCTCATACGCGGCGCGCAAAACGCGCCTGGGGTACCCCCAGCCTCGCACACATCGCGCGCGCCCGGGGCGCGCAAAGTGCACTCACTATTTTTTGGGACCCACGCGCTTCGAACGCCCCGCGCAGGCGCGCGCCTGACGCGCGCTGCGAGCGCAAGACTATAGCCAGAGACATGCCCAAGGCGCGCGCGCATCCCGTGCGCCCGGATTATGCGCGCGCGTCGAGGCTACCCCAAAAATCCCAAAAACGAAAAATCGCTTGGGCATACGGGGCTGACCCACCGCTTGGCAATGTAGGGTTAATGTCTCTATTGGATTACAATATTTTTTATTGGATTCCAATATTTTTATTGGATTCCAATATTTTTATTGGATTCCAATATTCTTCATTGAATTCCAATACTATATCCAATACTTTTTATTGGTTCCCAAGTATCTTTCTTGGGATCCAATAGCCAAAGTTGGAATCCAATAGTTGAGGCCGAAATAATACTTGGAAATTAACTGTTTATAATGAATACTGTACAGGCACGAGTGAAAGTGTGCGGCAATGAATGCACACATGGAGTCAATTCAATGGCAGATTCAATCAAATAAATACAAATTTCAAATAAAGGACGCGCAAAATTACCACTGAAGCAAATGAAAACGCCTAATACCACAATAAGAAGTAACAGGTCAGGTCAATGAAGGCGCGTAAGCATCGGCATTCAATTTTGTGTTTTCCCTCCAAAGGGAATGCCAAAATTTGAAAGTTAATTTTTGAGGAACACAGCTAGTCCTTCTTCCATTTCGCCCAGATCCGACCCTTCGAGATCTTTCCCCACAAGAGTGTCCCTTTGTTTTGTTCACATATCGATTTACCGGCCACAACTGATGCTCACTTTTCTGGCCTAAGCTTCTTCATCTCGAAACATAAGGATTTATAGCTCTTTAACTTTGGTCACTTCACATCAGAATTTCTGGAGAGAAATGACCAACCGAGATTACTGTCTCCGCCGAGCTAATATTCTATTTTATATCTACCATTATTGAAAATGAATTTCAACTTAGACTGACCCAAACTAGTTTTTGGTTATAGCATAGCTCAAGATTAAGTTATGTTCCGTGTTGGCTCAAAGCTTATATTCTACTCTAACATCTTCTAAGCTTTAGGCGAACAACCCGCACAACGGCATACTTTTAAGCTTAAGTTAATGTTGGACTTAGTCTTAAGCGTAGGTATACTCTCTTTGCAGCCCCAGCCTTGGCTTAATTTCGAGCTAAGTTATAACCAAAAACTAATTCAAGTCTGTAAAATGTTTCCAAAGCTTCATTTGTTTCCAGAAATTATAATTTTTGAGAACTTAACATTGTATATTGTTTAAATTAGTGCATTTCAGAAAAGATAGTAATCTAACACGATGACAGTCGATTCTGCGCAAGAACCTTCGTCAGTGGAAGAGTTTAAAATCGCTGGAAATGAGGCGTACAAAAATTCTGACTATCAAGTTGCGGAGGATTATTACTCGAAAGCGTTATCTTTGAACCCTGAATTGCGGGAAAAATCGATTTTGTACAAAAACCGCGCCATGGCTCGACTCAAGCTAGAAAACTTTGAAGGAGCAGAATCCGATTGTTCTTCAGGTAAAATAAATTTATTATTTTTTGTTTTTAAGGTAATTAACAAAATTTTCAGCGCTCGAAATATCTCCATATGACGTGAAAGCATTATACAGGCGTGCAATGTCTCGAGAAAAACTAGACAAAATAGGACCGGCTTTTGTAGATGCCAAAGAAGCAGCTCGACTACAGCCAAATGATAGGTATGAGCTCAACAATATAATGATAGTGATGTCAATATCTGCGAAAAACGGTTTTTAGTTTTTGATTGGCTTTCTATTTAAAATCTTTATCTACCTTCAAATTAAAGAATTTAGCGTATTGATAATATCTGATAAGTGCCCAATTGATAGTTAAGTGTGAAATTACATACTACTATATATGTTTTCCACGCATTTTTAATTCTTTGTTACAGAACTATCATCGAATTATGTGAGTCACTTCTGAAAGTCAACACTGACCGCCTGAAGAAAGTTGAAAGCACACAGAACAAGGTTGCTATAAAGTAAAGCTATAATATAGTGACATTGCATTTAAGGTGGCTGAAATGATGCGCATGACGTTCGACAACCAAAATGGAGAGCAAAAATTAAATGCACGTAACATATCGTTACCTACTACTTAACGAATAGTACTTGAGCCCCTATAAAAATTTCTGAAATATATAGGAAGCTTCAGAAAACTTAAAAGATTTTAGGCACATAAAACGAAAATTTTTCGGCGTGGCCTTTGGCAGTGAAAAATCTTATTTCGATATACTTTTGTAATCTTAAAAAATCAAATAAATTCGGAACGTTCTTTTAACAAAGAAACATACTGATTGCGCCTACATTTGCTAATGTTACATTTTTAAGAAGCCCTTACAAAGTGTTTGTAAAAAGGGTATTTATGACAAATTCTGTAATTGTATTGAACAGTAATACCTAAGGAAAAATTCCATTATTCTCGAGATTCATAATTTTATTTACAGGCTATTAACAATCTATTAGTGCTGTGCCGTGACTCTGAAGATGGTGCTAGCCGAGTTTGGCAAGACGGAAAAATTGTTGATCAGCTATTATCGGTCATAAAAGAGAAAGATAAATGGTCGGATGAATTTGCATTGTCTGCCATTCGCATTATGGATGAGCTAGCGAAGAAACGAGAAAGGGTATCAGACATTTATTATCATTTATTTCAGAATACATTTTTTTTCATTTTTAGGCTTGTGCGCTAACAGATCTCATATCTATCCCCGTTCTCACTCGATTGACTGCTGAGCGGAATACGAGCCAATTTATTGAGGCAGCGTCGGCTCTCTTACAAAGAGTTTAGCGAATTTATGCTATGTTATATAACGCAATACAATGTAGGTAATCAACGGACTGGCAGCGATGGATCGTAATAAGGAAATAAAACCGGACAATGAAGTGGTCGAAAAGGTTTAATTTCACCGTTTGCTCCA
Organism: Ditylenchus destructor; assembly: GCA_022814885.1. Classification (NCBI taxonomy): domain Eukaryota; kingdom Metazoa; phylum Nematoda; class Chromadorea; order Rhabditida; family Anguinidae; genus Ditylenchus; species Ditylenchus destructor. Next base: position 2,602,266 of record JAKKPZ010000010.1, on the reverse strand, counting down.
AGTACTGTTATAACTAGCTGAGGTGGCGCCTTCGGCGCCAACTCAGCTAGTCATTTATTAAGCATACACTGTTTCATACTTAGGATTACGATCCATGATTCATGTTTAGGGTTATATTCCCTGAGTCATGCTTAGAAAAAATTTCCTATTTCATGCCAGGGGTAGGTTCCCTGGTTCATGCTTGGGCTCCCAATTTCAAGCCTGGTGCTATGTTCCCTGGGTCATATTTAGTGTTATGGTCCCTGGGTCATGCTTATGGACAGTTCGCCTGGGCATGCTTGGTGCTATGGTCCCTGGGTCATGCTTATGGACAGTTCGCCTGGGCATGCTTGGTGCTATGGTCCCTGGTCATGCTTATGGACAGTTCGCCTGGGCAAAAAATTATTTAAATTTTTTGAAAAAAAATTTTCAGAAAAATTTTGAAAATGTTGTAAAAAAATTTATGCACTTTTTCTTTGATTTTTTCCAACTATTTAGATCATGGGGAGCATTTCTAGATAGGTGCCATTTTAATGTTAAAAATTTTCATTTTTTTCATACGGAAAATTTTCAGAAAAATTTCAATTTTTGAAAAAAAATTTATGCACTTTTTCTTTGATTTTTTTCGACTATTTAGATCATGGGGAGCATTTCTAGATAGGTGCCATTTTAATGTCAAAAATGTTCACTTTTTACCCATGAAAACAGTCACCAATTTGCGAAAAAAAATTTTTTCCATGACGAAAATTTAAAAAACGCTACGTTGCATCTAGTTAGACCCAGACATATAATATTACCCTGGCAAAACATTCCTAGCATGCCTAGAACATGCCTAACTCGATGTGTGATATATACGTACGTACGTATATGGACATCGTCCACTTACTATATAGTAGGATAACTAGTGATAGAATATTTCAGAATAAAATCCCGATTATTCGTATCATACTAGAGATAGAAGAAATAATCACAGACAAACAATACTCCGCTACCGTCCGGGAAATCTCATTAGATTTTTTACTAAAGAATTTGATGCATATGGATGGCGGGCTTCCTCGTGGGTGGTCATGGCGATTTGTAGAAGATCGAGGTGTGTATTTTTCAATTTAATTAACGATATTTTGATGGAAATTTCCAATGTTTTTTAATCCTCACTTTTTTGAATATATAATGAAGTTTTGATATAATGATTCCTTTCTTTTACTATTCCAATTTTTTACAGCTATAGTTTTGTGTAAATTTAATAACTGTTTTCTCGTTTTTTAGATACTGTAGTATTACCCTTACTAGTAATCTAAAAACAACGTTCCGAATTTATAATGAAAAATTAGAAAAAATAAAATACAAAATTTAATTTAACGACATTTAATACATTATATGTCATGTATTTTGTTTAGGCTTATTCAAGGTTTTGCACATTGCGTGCCAAATTCCCGAATTGTGCGACTATCCTGTTACAGCGGAAACCAGGCAGCATGTTGCTATATTTCTGGCACGTTTATACGATGATATGGTAATTTCGCAGTATATTTCGTTTTCATTAATTAATTTTGCATTTTTCGCTTTTAGGTGTTCGATCAAAGACGAGCGCTTTACAAGGATCGTGTGGATCAAGTATTCAAGTATGTTACAGATTATTTCATTTTGTATGCTGAATACACTAGCTTGCAGTGGTCTATTATCTGACATCGACAAACGAGAAAACCGCATAAAGCTGGCGGCACTGCTTATAACTCTGTTGCAAGGTCCAGTTGACACCGGAATAAGCTTGGTCACAAATGACACTGTAACTAACATAATGCTCCAAATGGCAGCATCCGGTGATTCTCTTGAGCAGGTGTTATTAATAAAATTTACTCGGTAGTATTAATTGTTTTCAGAGCATAGCTGCGGAGCTCATCGTTCTATCAGTTAGCAAACACGAGCGAGCAACTGCGATAATTAAGACCGGCTTACCTGTTCTGAGGAAACTTTTTAATTCGAGTGACCAGAACGTCAAGGTCAGAGCACTTGTGGTAAGTTCATTTTATGTATTCACAGAAAAATATCCTTTAAAAGTCCAGACGGTCTTGATATCCACAAACGTTTAGTTTCTCGATTTTAGCTTTTTGTTGCAAAAAGAAAACGTTTCCATCTTTGATTCAATATATTTCTGGATTATATATCACACAAATTATTTCAGCAAAATGAATTACTTTTTATCGAATCCCAAAATACAAATTTTAGGGTTTGTGTAAATGTGCTGCAGCCGGAGGCGATGATTGCGCCAAACAAACTATGGACGAAGGCACCACAATTAAGCTAGCCGACATATGCAAAAAATTTTTACTCGCCATTGATAAATACTCAGTTGATGTGCGCAGATTCGCTTGTGAAGGTACTGTATATATTTTACTTTGCTTAAACAAAACGGATTTCTTTATAGGTTTGTCGTATTTATCGCTGGATGCCGATGTGAAGGAGTTTATCATTGATGATCCAATATTAGTTAAAGCGCTAGTGTCATTGGCCCAGGTATAGTAAAATCTTATATAAAACTATGTATCTTTTACAGTTTTATGTTAGGTTCAGGAAAATCATCAATAGTATAAAATGTATACCGTATATGCAATACATCTAATGAGCGTTTTAACGTTTCAGAGTGCTGGAGCGATGTGCGTATTTACTTTGGCGGCTATCTATGTGAATCTCTCCAATGCTTACGAAAAGCCCAAAATAGATGAGGAGATGGTTAAATTAGCACAGTTCGCCAAACACCACGTCCCAGAAACTCATCTCAAGGACACTGACGAATATGTTGAAAAGCGGGTGCGAAAATTGGTCGAAGGCGGAGCAGTCACAGCTTGTGTTGCTGTCTCAAAAACCGAGAGCAAAAATGCGCTGGATAATTTGGCCCGTTGCATGAACGCTTTTTGCGGTATATCTGATCTCACAGGTTTGCAATTCGATGCTATTTTATTTAGTGATGAATAAAATAATATTTTAGGCCAAATAATCAGTGAAGGCGGGGCGAAATTATTATTAAAGTTACACAAAGAGTGTTCTGCCGTGGGAAAATTGAAAGCGGCTCATGGATTGGCAAAATTGGGCGCTCGTTCTGATCCTAGCATAGCATTTCCAGGTTAGTGAATTTTCAGCAGAGCGTATTTTGCTTAAATAAAAATAGTAAAAGAGACGAACTCCAAAACAAAACAAAAAACAGGTGAGAACATGTATTAAAATTGGGAGTAAAGGATGAGGAGTAAAATTGCACCAAATACAATTTGTTCTACCGATTTTTTGATAATTGTTTTTTCATCTCAAGCAAGGCATTAATACTAGTATTTTTACGTTTAAAATGAGTTACCCAAACCCAAATTGACGCATCATTTTTTTACTGATTCAAGACGATAGCTGAATTTGACCCGGTGCTCACAATCACGGTACCGAGACCGAGACCGAGACCGACGGACCGACGTGCTCACAATCAAATACCGAGACCGAGACCGATACCGAGTCCGAGACCGAGACCGACGTGCTCACAATCAACTTTTTCAAATTTTTGCACATTTTTTTCAAATTTTTTGTACTAATGTCTGAAAAAGTATTCTAGAATGTTTTAGAATGCTCTATAGCGTCTAAAAAATCGTTTTTTATAACAAAATATGGAGTTTTTGGGTTTTCTCAGAAAATGCCTTACCGAGACCGATACCGATGTGCTCACAATCAACTTTTTCAGAATTTTGTGTGGTAAATTATTCTAGAATACTTTAGAAACCATTTCTTGAGCCCAATTAAGCGGATTTGAGCCGATTTTGGGTGGATTAAGCTATATTTTGTTCATATTACGTCGATTTTAGGTGAATTAGAAGTAGATTAAGATGGATTTGAGCTGGTTTAAGATGGTTTTGAGCTGGATTGAGCTGCAATCGATTCATATTAAGTGGATTTCTTGAGAAGTTGAATGAGAATAAGCGGATTTGAGCTGTTTTTAAGCGAGATTAAGCGGATTTAAGCTGGTTTCGAGTGAGATTAAGGGAATTTGAGCAGTTTTCGAATGGATTAAGATGGTTTTGAGCTGGATTGAGCAGCAATCGATTCATATTAAGTAGATTTCATGAGAAGTTGAATGAGATTAAGCGGATTTGAGCTGTTTTTAAGCGAGATTATGGTGTATTTGAGCTGGTTTTCACTGGAATTAAGCGGATTTTAGCTGATTTTGAGTGGGATTTAGCGGGTTTGGGCAGGTTTTCAGTGGGATTAAGCGGTTTTGAGCTGGTTTTCAGCTGGATTTGGCCCGGATGAAGTGGTTTTGTGCTGGTTTTCAGTGTGATTAAGGGGATTTGAGCTGGTTTTCAGCGAGATTAAGTGGATTTGAGTTGTTTTTAAGCGAGATAAAGCGGATTTGAGCTGGTTTTCAGCTGGATTACGTGGTTTTTAGCTGGTTTTCACTGGATTAAGCGGATTTGAGCTGGTTTTCACTGGAATTTGTGCGGTTTTTAGCTTGTTCTGAGTGGGATTAAGCGGTTTTGAGCTGGTTTTGTGAGGTTTTGAGCTGATTTTGTGTGGGATTAAGCGAATATAAGCTGGTTTGAGGAACATCGAGATTCCGTAATTTTGCCGCTTTCACCTATATAGGGTTTTTTGATGCGGGAATCCGAATTTGACGTGAGATTTTAGTTGGTCCCGACACAAAAAGACGAAAAACCGGTATTTTCTTCAAAAAATGGGCTTTTTTGGTCCAAAATGACCCAAAAATGGCAATTTTTGACGCGATATGAAGAAATTAATTGCAGATTCGGAATCAGCGCATCGAAATACCCCTAAAAACACATTTTGCGTAATACTGCTACACATTTTCAAAAAAATCGATTTTTTTCGAAAAACCATGTGGTCCCCCCTATGGTCTGAAAATGGCAAAAAATCAAAATTTTTGAGATTTGTCGCAAACTGTGTTTTTAGGGGTATTTCGATGCGCTGATTCCGAATCTGCAATTGGTTTCTTCGTATTGCGCCAAAAATGGGCATTTTTGGTCCATTTTTGACCAAAAAAGGCCATTTTTTGAAGGAAATAGCGGGTTTCCCTATTTTCGTGGCGGGACCACCTAAAATCTGACTTCAAATTCGGATTCCCCGAATCAAAAAACCCCTTTGTAGGTGAAATCGACAAAATTTCCGGACGAATTCTCACCTCTTTAGGTGGTCAAATACCAAAATATCGGCTTTTTGGCCGAAAATATCAAAAATGACCAAATACTTATCGCAAAATGGCGACTTCGTAAATATAAAAGCAGCAATATTCTAAATGACCGATATTTACAATATAAGTCATGAAACAATATATTTTTCCTGATCAAAACCCATAAAAACACGTTTTTAAGATTTGGCGCGAATTCAAATTTTAAATAATAAAAATATAAAATTTTCTCGTTTCTGTAGCTCACGGGCTTTCAAATGAGCTATTACTCATAAAAAACGGCTGACAGGATCCTTAGATATAAAATCTCGAATTATGGTCAAATAATAGGGTAAATATGTGCGTTTTCTGCATTTGGGCAGAATGCCAAGAAAACGCCAAAAATGTGATAATTTGTTAAAATATAATGTCATATTCGGATTCAGGACAAAAAATTACCCCTAGAAGCATATTTTGTGCGGAGACTTCTTCGATTTTGGCAAAAATCCCGAAAAATGACCATATTTGGGCATAATGCCAAAAACCGCCAAAAATTCAATGTTGGCGTCAAATCTGACAGAAAATCTGAATTCCCCGTGGCCGATAACCCTAATAGCAGTCTTTGCCACTTTCCCACCACGTATTTCCTCTCAATTTGGAAATAGCTGAAAATGGGCGAGACCGACACCGAGACCGACGAAATTAGCAAATTGAAAATGGAAATTCTCGACATTTTTCACAAACTCGACAACTACGATGTTATTTCATAAAATGGAGCCCAGGACATGTGCGACCATATGCAAAAAACCGTTTGGTCGGATCGCGTCAAAAAATTACCGGAGTACCGACGCGTGTAAAATGATTTCAAATGAATTTGAATTTTTGAGAAAAAAAATCAGCATTTTTTTCGCATCCGCACTCTCGACATTTAATTGTTGAGTTTCAGCAAAATGGTCTTTTCTATAAGAACCATAAGGGTCTGCCCTACAAGTTTTGTATTGGTCGCACTATGGCCATATCTGAAAGAATTTGTGGAAAAATGCGATTTTTTGGCGAAGGTCAATTTTCATCGGTCTCGGACTCGGTCTCGGTCTCGGTCGCGCCATCGGTCTCGGTCTCGGTCGTTGATTGTGAGCACGTCGGTCTCGGTCTCGGTCTCGGACTCGGTATCGGTCTCGGTCCCCATTGTGAGCACATCGGTCGGTCCGTCGGTCTCGGTCTCGGTCTCGGTCCCGCTATTGTGAGCAGGCCTTGAAATAGATTTTACTATGGCCATCCGGGCCATAGTCAAATGGGGAGAGATGGCTTCAGTGGCGTATCTATGATTTTTTTTTTGGGGGGGGTACGTTTTAGTGGAAATGGCCATTGGGGGGTACCGGATTTTTGGGACCCTCGCTTTTTGGGTTTGGGGGGGGGGGGGGGTACGGACCAAATTTTGCCCAAATTTGCGCTGATTTACACTCATTTTTACAAATTTGTCCCATTTCGGGGGGGGGGGGTACGTACCCCCGGTACCCCCTCCCTCCTAGATACGCCAGTGGATGGCTTGGATCATATATTATAATATCGCTTTAACATTTCTTTCAGAACGTGTTAATATACTGCATTTTTTTGCTTGGTTCCCCCTATTGTTTTTTTCTGTGTTATTGTGTGAAATTCTGTTTGATTAATCGGCCGTATGATTTTTGAACTTACTTACATTGTTGAATCTGAATATGTTAGACAAATAAAAATTTTATGCAGAAATAAAAATAAACAATAGGGCGGACGGCACCCGTACAACTGCCACCCGACAGCTGCCACCCCGACAGCTGCCACCCGAGACAACTGCCACCCCGAGGGAAAAACGACAACTGCCACCCCGACAGCTGCCACCCGAGACAACTGCCACCCCGACAGCTGCCACCCGAGACAACTGCCACCCCGACAGCTGCCACCCGAGACAACTGCCACCTCGACAGCTGCCACCCGCGACAACTGCCACCTCGACAGCTGCCACCCAATGTAAAATAAAAAAGTGCGAGAATAACAAATATATTTATATTTCGCACAAATTCATAACAGAGTTATGAATTTGAGCAAATCAATAATTGATGTATCCAGCACAATCCTGGAGAAACTGAACAGGGTTATCTTCATTATAAGTACCAATAAGATCAATTAATTTCTGATTGTGCTCTTGATATTTCTTTTTCGGGTATAACGGAAATTCCTGACCGGCTTCTAGCTTAGCACCAGTGGCGCACCCAGGGGGGGTACCGGGGGTACGTACCCCCCCCCCCCAAAATGGGAAAATTTGAAAAAATGAGTGTAAATCAGTGCAAATTTGGGCAAAATTTGGTCCGGTACCCCCCCCCCCAAAATCCAAAAGTTGGGGGTACCAAAAAAAGTGTACCCCCCCCCAAAATGGCCATTTCCACTGAAACGTACCCCCCCCCCCAAAAAAAAATCCTGGGTGCGCCCCTGCTTAGCACATATGGCGAACACTCTGACATTTTCTAGCAGCATACCATTTATGAGAGTATAAATGTTTGGATGAGGAGCATTGAAGTAGGTGCTGATGTTTTTATGCCAGGATTCAATACTGTTGGTAGTTCGTGGTAGATCAGTGATTGTAATTTCTCGGTTATTCCAAAGGGCACGATTAAACAGTGCTGGTTTCTCATCGGTGCCAATCCAAGTTTTTCGCATATAACGGATAAATTTCTCATGAGGTTCTGTGTTGCCATATACATCAATGAGCGTTTCTCCCAAATGTTCAAAGTATGAGATAACTTTGTCAACAGGACAGAATGAGAATTCCACTAAATAGAAAGCACAAAATGGAAAGTGCAGAAAGGGCACGCAGTAGTAAGTTGGTACAAGCTGGTACGTCATTGAGCGCTGCTCGTAGATTTAATCATCTTTTCTGTGTGTTATCTCAACGCTACTTCCATGTTATCCTTTTCTAGAACTTTATGAGTCAATGTATCATTTTTTATATTCATCTGAAGTGTGTTTCTTAATTTTGTTGGGGTGGGTGTTGTCGCGGGTGGCAGCTGTCGCGGGTGGCAGTTGTCGGGGTGGCAGTTGTCGTTTTTCCTTTGGGGTGGCAGCTGTCGCGGGTGGCAGCTGTCGCGGGTGGCAGCTATCGCGGGTGGCAGCTGTCGCGGGTGGCAGTTGTCGAGGTGGCAGTTGTCTTTTTTCCTTTGGGGTGGCAGCTGTCGCGGGTGGCAGTTGTCGGGGTGGCAGTTGTCGTTTTTACCTTGGGGTGGCAGTTGTCGTTTTTCCTTTGGGGTGGCAGCTGTCGCGGGTGGCAGTTGTCGGGGTGGCAGTTGTCGTTTTACCTTAGGGGTGGCAGCTGTCGGGTGGCAGTTGTCCCGGCCCCGGGCGGACCAAGGCAAAAAAACATTCTGCATTAGGGCCAATAATTGTACATAAAGGCACTTTACATATCAGTAGTGAAAGCTTTTGTTTACTAACCTGAACTTGTAATTTTTGGAAATTTATTCATTTTAGGCCAGCGAGCTTACGAAGTGGTTAAGCCAATGGTGGATCTTCTCCATCCAGAAGTGGAAGGGCTTGCAAATTATGACGCACTTCTTACTTTAACTAATTTGTCATCTACTGGGGATTCTCTGAGAAAGCGAATTCTCAAAGAGAAATCAATTCCTAAAATTGAGGAATTTTGGTTTGATAATTATGAAGGGCATGAAATGTTGCGAAGCGCAGCTGCCGAATTGCTTCTGAATATGCTATTCTGCGAAGATTTCTTCAAGGAAACCATAAAGGTAACTTTAATTTCTATGCCTGAAAATTGTTTAGAGTTTATGTTTGATAACTTATCATACAGTTATATATTCTAGCCTAATTCGGATCGCGTGAAGTTATGGGTTTTATATTGTGCAGAAGGTGACGAGCGCTTGAAGCTCGCTTCAAGTGCTGGCTTCGCCACTCTCACTGAAGATCCGGAAGTGTGTCAAAGAATTTTGAACGAAATCAAAGGCTGGGTCGAGCACTTCACTGAATTGGCAATGTCAGAAAATCCCGAAATACAACGTCGTTGCCTCATGGGCATTGCGAATATGGTTGAATCGAGTGAGAAGGTAGCCAGCGAGATCATGGCTGTAAGTTTGTTATCTTTCCTTCAATGATGTCGATACTACCATATAATTTTTCTATAGCCTATTTTGGAAAGCTATAGTAGTTTTGAACTATGCTATAAATTTCCCAGCTATACTGTAGAGAAACTATAGTTTTAGCTTCACTGCTTTCCGTAAAAATAGTCTTGTTTTTATATTTAATTGGGATCAGGCGAGCATGTGATTCAAGCATTCAAAAAATCTACAGTTAAACCGAGTGTCGTCTTCCTATTTCCTAACTACTTCCTTTTCATTCCGGTAACTTGGGGTTTTACGTGTAATATAAATGTCTTTCAAAGTACGAAGGTCATACACAGATTATAGAGTGACGTATTTCGAGTTCTTGTTGCAATAACGAAGTTGGACAACAAGGAACGAAAAGGCGCTCAAGAACAAGCGAAAAGAGCATTGGATGCTGCGGAGAAATTGGGTTCGGAAATTTTTGGTGAAAATTTTGTAATATATTGTAGCTAAATTTCAGGTGTTATCAAAGCTACAGATCGAGAATTGCACGAGAGAAAGATCAAACTCGCAACTGTAAATGAATAAAAACACATTTCCCTTTGTTCATATTTCATATTCCTTTTGTGTTATACTTTTCTCATAGCTAGGACTGAAAATATTCCTTTGGCATGAAATTTTAAGTCAAAACTTGAAAATATTTATAAAGCAAAAAGAACTAATTCGCTTTTAATTTCAAACCTTGCTAAGTACCTTGTCTCGCGCTCCCTAAAGACAGACATTATTGCTGCTAAACTTAATTTTGTTTTCTTACATCTGTGCCTTAAACATATTCCTTACTACCTAGTCCACGTGTTTGAAAATAATATCTTAAAGTACCTTGACTCAATTTGAGTAAACTTTAATCTTAAATTCACAGCATAATATCACATATGCAGTGTTAAATAATTTATACAAATAAAGTTTGACATTCATATTTATGCATTTGTTGCTTGAGTTGTGTTGTATGTGAGATCATCGAAGAAACATTCGGAGAGAAGTGCCTGGATTTGAGAACAACTAGCTGTGGGGAAATACTGCTTGGCGAATACACAATTTTCTCGTAACCATTGAGCGGGGTCCTACAGGGTACACATAATTAGAGTTATTTAATATTATGATTTTGCCTACCTGCACTTTAAAAACATCCACGAATCGTTGTACTGGCTCGCAATGTTTTGGCTTTGCACTCGAATGTTCAACGATCGGTTCTTGGCTTGTGACTGAGTTCGGCGTAACAGTCTCCATATTTTCAGCCACACTTCCAGCTAAAACTTTTCGAGATCGTTTACCTCATAAAAGTAACAAAAAGGTTTATATAGTCATATTCGTGTTATTCCATACCTTTTGGCGCATCGTTATTGAAATTCTTCTCGTTATTTGCGTTTGCAAAGGCCCTTTGTTGGAGCTGATACCTTTGCAATAGCTCCCGATGCCATCGCTAAATTCGGAAATTAAATTTCACCCTCGAGAGACACAACATTTCTTGGCTTCAATTTTAGGGTGTTAAACAAAAACAATATTTATGAATCCAATCCGCACGATAGCAGTTGTTTTGTAGTATGAGAATATAAAAATGGTCCAAAATATTAAGTTAACCTCGGTTTGTGCTAACTGAATTAGTTTTTGTTCAATAACGTGACGTCTTTGTTCATTTTCTCTATTTTCTTCGGGTGATTGTGCATGGATTGACTGAAGCATTTCTAATCGTCTACGTTCCTCTCGAAGACGCCTTGCCTAAAATAATTATGAGAAACTGCAAAAAATCTACATTCGTAGAAATGTTGGATTTTATACATCAATCTTTGACTAGAAAACGGATATTTATTTCACTTGTTGGCACATGCGCGTAGATATGACAAAAACAAAATTTAACAGATATATTTTTGAGCAGAATACTGAAAGATGAAAATCCGTGATAAGTTATTTTTTTCTAAAATTGGAATTCCATTTATTTTATATTTAATTCTCACCTCTTCGAGACGTTCGTTTAATGTTTGCAGTGTTGGAGTTGAATGTATCTCAATATGTTGAGTCACAGGTTGGATCCCAATGCTACTAGAAGGGTGTGTTACTGCTTCTGTTGCAATAGCTTCAACTTCAGAAGCTGTGGTCGCAACATGAGTAGTTTCAACTGTGCTGGTGCTAGGTGCCTCCTGCACTTTTGGTGGTGCCGGTAATCTTAGGACCACGTTTTGTTCTGAACCACCATCAGAGGTCGTTTTCAGCACTTCTTGAGTTTTCATCGAAACTTGTTCTGGTTTTATTGTAGACGCCAAATTTTGAGATGGAATATCTGTGGGAATTACAGTTTCTTCGCGAATTGTGACTGGTTCGGTGACTGCAATATCTGCTGCAGAAGCAGTACTCTCGGGCAAATTCTTTGGCAAAAACAGTTTGATAGGTTCAATACTAGTTATAGTGGTCGTTTGTATGTTTTTTGTTGTGACAGTTGAAGGAATTTTTAGTAAATTGTCCGTGTGCTCTGGCAGCAAAGCATTTGTGCTAATAACGGTCGCTATACTCGCTGTGGTTGTAATTTGCGGCTCATCGGTCTCTGTAACGAATGCAAATGCGGGTTCTTCGCTTGTAGGTGCACTTATCGTGTTAGTTGTGCTTCTTTCCACTGCGAATGAAGTGGAGAAACTTCCGGTTTCTGTGTTTTTCAAAGTCGAACTTGATTCTGTGACACCATTTGTGCTTGAAGGACTCGGAGTGGTTGTATCTGCTGGAGTGGTTGTATCTGCTGGTGTGGATGCGGCCTCAATTGTAGTGGTCACACTTGCTGGGGCTGGATCTGTTAAAGATGTTATGCTGTTAGTACTAACTGTGCTTGGATCAGCCCGAATTGAGGAAGAGATCGCTTCTGTCTGAATGGTTGTTGTCGTAATTGGAGTTGTATCTGTAATAATACCGGTATTTTGCATTTTACCATTATCGGTTACTTCTAATGGGTTGTTACTGGAACTCGGAGAAGTGATAGATGATGACGTATGGTTTACTGAGTTCGAGGTTGTTGATTGAGAATCTGTTCGGAGTATTTTTGTGGTAGGTTCATTCTTGAACGTTGTTGTTGTGGACTCGATTGGTGACTCTGGTGTTGTGGTACTTGGGGAGATATTTGAAGTTGTGTTTTCGGCTGAATTTGTGATCGAAGATAAAACAATTGTGGATGCCTTCACGTCATTTCCATTCATGCTGGCGGTTGTAATTTCGCTTTTTGGCTCTGTATTTGCTGTAGATTTCATCGTTACTGGCAAACTTTTATCCGATGTGCTTATACCGCTATTTTCCGTATTCAGCTGTTGTGACTGAGTATAAGATGGAGTTGTATTGGGAGACGTTATGGCAGATAATTCCACTGTTGGATCGCTTTTTGTTAAAACGGACGCAGATGTAGACTTTTCGTAAGTAATTCTCGCTGTAGTCGGATCAACTCCACTAGTGGTTGGCTGTAATGATTTTGATGTAATCAGCTTGATGGTGTGAGTTATTTCGTCCACATTCAATCCACTTAATTCTTCTAGCTTCTTTTCGGCATCTTTTTCGACACCATTTCTTTGCTCCTGCGCTTTAAACTCTTCTAAGCGTTTTTTTAAACTCTCAAGCATAGTCTCTATTTTGGCTAAAGATTTCGTTTTTTCTCCCGTTGTTGTCGTGGATGGAGATGTGGTTACATTATTTTTATCTTTGATAATTCCTGCTGGTGTAGGTGGATAGGCTATTGTGGTCCTACCGTTACTAGCGGTGGTTGTGGTGGACAAAGTTGAGTCCTGCTGCTGGCGATATAAATATAGTTCTTGCTTCAAACGGTTCAACAAATTGGCTAGCTTGGCTTTAATTAGTGGATTCGGTGTGGAAAATGCAGTCTGGCCCGTTGGAGGGCTGGAAATTGATGTCGAATTTTCCGTGAGATGTGTAGATACTTCTGGGATAATTTGCGTTGAGCTTGTACTTAACATTGAAGAATTTATTGCAGATGTTGCTCTTTGGCTCGAAGTTGTAGTAGGAGGCGAGGGAGAAGTTTCAGCTGTTGTTTCTGGGTTGTAAGGAACTGTAACTTTCTTTTTGGTAACTGCATCATTAGCTCTTATCGAAGTTTCTTCAAACTTCGAAGTAGTACCGGCATCAGTCGACATGTCTGTCGTAGAAATTCCAACAGTTGTTTCTGTGGAGGCTGCACTAGTCACCGATGCCGAATTTGTACTCGATACGTGAGTTTGATTCGATGTCGCGGTAGGTGGTTCACTTATTACATCTTTCACATCTGAAATATGATCTGCTGTTGGTATTTCTGTAGGTCTGTTTGTTGAGGCTCTGTCAGATTCTGATGATGTTTGTTGTGTAACTTTATTTGTCGAGGATGACAAATCGGTTAACGAAGTAGTGATTTCGCTGTTCACTGTTGTGTTTTTGACATTGGAGTATGAGGTAGATGATTTTTCTGTGGTAGTATCGAATTTCGGTGTCACTGAGATCGAATCTATATTTGATTGTGTTGATGCTAAGGTCGAAACGGATGTAAGTTGTTGCTCAGTTTGTTGATTCAACTTTGTGGTTACTGTTGAAAGTGTGCCGCTAGTCGTGTCCTCCTTCGATGTGGTATTTGAGCTATCTTCTTGGAATTCCCATGCATTCAATGAGGTGGTTTTTTGCATCTTTTTCAAACCTTCCGAGGTAAATTGGTCTGTCCCCAATGAAGTTGCTGTAATGTTCTGTGTAGAAGGTCCCTGACTGCTCAATGTTTGAAGCGAAATATTTGTGGGAGAACGCTCTGTTGTGATCTTTGTTAGTTGAGTATCAATTGAGCTTGTGGTATTTACGGAAAGCTGCTCTGATGGCGAAACATTAGTTACGGTGTTTTCAGTCGGTACGGTTACTGCGGACGGAGTTCTTGGATTTGTTTCTTCTGATAAAGAAATGGTTGTGGAAGGTTGAGGCAATGGACTGGTAGCACCGCTTAAGGTTGAATTGTATGGCAAAATAGTTGTAGAAAGTTGCTCAATTATCCTGGTTGTAATTTCGTTTCTCAGTTCCTCGGTTGTAGAGTTGCCAATAGTAGGTGTTTGGGGCGATGAGCTTACCAAAGGAACTAAAATAGTAAAGACTGTTCCTCGTAAAATATAAATAGTTTTATTTCAATCTTTGCATTAAAAGATTGGTTCTATTTTAGATATATACTCATTTGACATCTGTATAGGAATTTAATAGCTATACGATTATTTAGTAAAATGACAAAGATACTTAATAATGTTTGTAAAAGCTAATTTTAGTTTATAAATAGTGAATTAACCTGTTGCGTCTGTTACTTTAAGAAATGTTGCTGTCGAGGTCCATTGGGTTGTAGATGTTACACTATCGGGTTGAAGAGATTTTGGAGCCGCTTGGCATATACACGAACAGTCACATCTGTTATTTTTTATTTCTTTCACTATGTTGAAATCTAAAATTTACCCCATCTTTTTTAAAGTTATATGACAATCACAGGAGAATTAAATTTTGCTATTTGAACTTCTTTATCATACAGCCTTTTCTTTAAGTTTCTCCTTGAATTGATTCAAAGCACCTAAGCAATTTCTTTGCATATGTTATGACTAGGGACCGGATTTTTAGGTCCCAAAAATCGCATTTTAGGATCCTAAAAAGGTCCCAAAAAAGGCCATTTTAGGTCCCTTTTAGGTCCCACCAAAATGGTCATTTTAGGATCAAATTTCGCCCAAAAAGTCATTTTAGGACCGTATTTTACATAGAATTACCAACTAACAACCAACTGTTTACCTTTTTTACCATTTTTTGCAAAATTTTTCCCAAATTTTGCAAAAATTTGCCAAAGTTTTGTATAACATGGCAAAAATTTCGAAAAAAATTCAAAATTTTTTGGGCGGGAATTCAAATTTTGAATTTTTTTTTGAAAAAATGACGAAAATTTTTGAAATTTGAGCAAAAATCCCAAAAATTTGACGATTTTAGGCAAAATAGGATGGGACCTAAAATTTCCCAAAAAAGGCCAAAATAGGTCTTTTTAGGTTTTTTAGGTTTTTTTAGGTTCGAACCTAAGAATCCGATCCCTAGTTATGACTTACCAAATTTGCATAGGAGCTTTGAATCAATCATTCAGAGAAGATAAAAGAGATAAATAGATAAAGAAGATAAAGACGGTTTACAAGCAAATATTATTTCTGCTACGATTGTCATACCTTTCAGGTGATCTCCTTAACATGATCTTATGTTTAGTTAATAGATGAAAGTGACTAGAGCGCAGTCTCTAGATCTAGGCATAACGATAAGTTAACCCTAGTTGATGTGACAAAAGATTAAGGAATAAGGCCCATAGACACAAAATTAGAGGCTGCGTGAGTTCACTTAACCCAAAAGACTGCCTTGCTTATACGGACATACTGGTTTTAACCTAGTCATTGTTTATTATTGAAGTAATTATAATTTGATCAAACATACGTTTAACCTTTCCGGAAGGATCTTGCACAGGCGTTTTTGTAGAGCGAGGCATGTTGGAGGATATTCCTTGAGGAATACAAGTGCATGTGCAGGAGCAATCATTCTTTTTGATCTCTTTCACCACTGTGAACTCTAAATGGCACCGCTAATATCATATTTAAGGGAATGGGAAAATTATGTTGAACTGGAAAACTTAGAGTACTGTAATAATACATACAGGGTTTGACTATATTATTCATGATGTTCCAGAAAAATAGAAATAAATTAACCTAAGCAGAACAATGGAATAATACTTGGATTATACCACCATAAATAAATAAGTTGCAGCGCTGTGAAATATGGAAGAAAATTTTTCCGGATTTCGATCATCAAAAATGTTGAGAAAAAACTTTTGGACATGTCTCATGATAACAATGAGATAGCGTCTTTGGATCTTTTGCATATGTTTAGACATTGACTAAGAAACTACCATGAATTTTACAGATTTTTTCAAGAAAATTGTTAAAAATTGCTGGAGCATTTGCTGCAGCTTTTGACCAGCACTGTGTTAAATATTGTCAACAATGATCCAAGCTTCACTAGAATTAGCTTCGCTAAACTTAGTAATACTCTAAACCGACCTTTTATTCCATTATCATGAATGAGTTTATGTGAAATAAAAGTGCCGCATTGGGGTGTAAAGAATAAAATAGATAAAATCAGAACTGGGATGTTAATAATATTCATTTATCTACAACCCAAAATTGTGCGGCAACAATATCCGGTGCTCATAAAGAGAAAAATTTGTGCGAAAGTGAAATTTAGTTAATCAATTTAGAAGGGAAAGTCCTTGAAGAGTTACACCTTAACCGAAACCGAAATTTCCAAATCTATTCATTAATGTAATGCCTGAACCTATTGAAAGAGAATCAAGGTCACTAAAGCTTTCGATAAAAGGCCCGTAGTTTAGAAATATGGGTTTGTTATATGTCCTGTACTTTAGAGTAAAACTAAATAAAATCTAACCGTTAACAAATATTCTCAGTTTATTACAATAGAAGTGTAATATTATAGAGTACCAATAAATGGAGAAACACCCATGCCAACAGAGTTAAGTCTGCAAAAAATAGTTGACAACAAGCGAACGTTGAGAGATTAAATAAAATTATGAATTGGAAATTTAACAGTACAAATATTTCATTGCCTTGTTTATATTATTTATTGGCAGTATCAAAAAAAATTGGAGATTTGTTCACCAGAACGGAAAAGAACGGTGCAGAAGATATTTATGTTCTAAAATTATTTTTATTATTTATATTCACTAAAGCTTTCGATAAAAGGCCCGTAGTTTAGAAATATGGGTTTGTTATATATCCTGTACTTTAGAGTAAAACTAAATAAAATCTAACCGTTAACAAATATTCTCAGTTTATTACAATAGAAGTGTAATATTATAGAGTACCAATAAATGGCGAAACACCCATGCCAACAGAGTTAAGTCTGCAAAAAATAGTTGACAACAAGCGAACGTTGAGAGATTAAATAAAATTATGAATTGGAAATTTAACAGTACAAATATTTCATTGCCTTGTTTATATTATTTATTGGCAGTATCAAAAAAAATTGGAGATTTGTTCACCAGAACGGAAAAGAACGGTGCAGAAGATATTTATGTTCTAAAATTATTTTTATTATTTATATTTTAATATTTCTGTTCAGTAAAGCCAACGGTTTCTTCTATTGAAACTCCGTTTTTCTATTGAAAAATAAATTAGATTATTGAAAAACAAAATAGAAACAAGGCAACGAAATATTTTTAAATAAAAATGTTTTGTTCAGCTTGCAGATTATTCAGAAACAGATCCCAGATTTAGAACCAACAATATCACACCCAAAAATTATTCAGAATTGTTTGTGAACTGGATTACCTTTCATTTTCAATATTGTTAGTTCTAAATTTATACAGGTATTCCAATATATTCTTGGAAGCAAAAAATATTCCTTTTGTCATACTTGTAAAAAGTACGTGCTACCAAAAAAACAAATTCAATTATTTTCTGAACATGCGTCACACCACACGTTAATATACTAAAATATGGTAGTGTGTAAAAAAGCGGCAGTACAGAAGTTAAAAACTCCTGGTACTATCGGCTTATCGTGGGGGAAAGGGTTATCGGGGGGGGGGGGGGGGGGGAAATTTTCATACATTTTTATGTAGCAAAAAAACAATAGGGGGACCCTATTGATTTAAATTTATTTTTTGAAATACATTTGCCAAGAAAATCAATAGAGTACCCCCTATGAATTTTTTGAAAAAATTTCGAAAAAAATTTTCAAAAAAATTTTTTTCTCAAAAAATCCATAGGGGGGACCCTATTGATTGAATAAATTTTTTTTCTGACAATTTGTGAAAAAATCAATAGGGTCCCCCCTATTGAATTTTCGGGTGAAAATAAAAAATATTTTTTTTCGCAAAACACCATAGGGGGACCATATGGTATAAAAAATTATTTTCCTGAAAAATTTGTCAAAAAAATCAATAGGGTCCCCCTATTGTTTTTTTGCTACATAAAAATGTATGAAAATCCCCCCCCCCCGATAAGCCGATAGTACCAAACTCCTGTTTACAGCAAGGCAACAATAGTATGTAAGTAACCATTTTTACCTAAGAAGAGTAGTTGAAATATTTAGCCTTCGCAGTGATGTGTTCAACGAAAATATTTCATTGTAACTTTTCTCTTAGATTCGATTCACTTATATTTTATGAATACTTTTCCTCAAACTATACAGTCCTCTTCGGTTATAATTAACTTTGTCAATTCAATTTTCGATATTGTGCTGTTTTGGTCCGAAACGGTCCGTCGCACGTAAGGGTTTCCGATGTCACAGATTTGGGGTTTCGTGTCCCAGATTTGGGTTTTTTTTGTCACAGATTTTGGTTGTCACAGATTTGGGGTCTGTTGTCACAGATTTGGGTTTTCTTGCCACAGATCATATTTTTTCATTATTTGGTCAATATATTTAAATTTATCACTTGTTTGGTCAAAGTTGTTGTTAGATGACAGTTTGCATGTTAAAAGTACAGTATTCCCTCCATTTTGTCGTTTTGATCGCTACTTTAATTCTTTTGTAATTATGTGCGCAGAAAAATAATTTCGCGTTAATTACCGTTGATTTCAGTTTTCCCGATCACAGATGACAGATCGTCGTGTGGATTTCACCGAAACTGAGTCAGAAGATTCCGGTAATGATGAGAACGTCAACCCAGCTCGAAATTCTCATGCTAGCAGTGGGTTAGAAGTAAGTTTTAATTTGCAAATTTATCGCATTATTAATCGTTATGTTTCAGGGAAGTTTTCAACTTGTTCCTCGCCGATCTGAAAATGAGCAAGCCGAGCATGATTTGGTCCAGGATGTTTCGCAAGAGCGCGGGCGAAAAGTTGGCTCAAAAAATGACGAATACGACATTGCAGAAGAGTTCGAGAACTTGTCCGATTTCAAGCAATGGTTCGCTGATAAACAGGATAACTGGACAAAGTAAGCAGGAGTTTCGATGGCCGGAAGAATTTGCACGACCGAGAAAAGGCAACTTGTCACCCGCTATCAAGGAAATTAAAGATTAGTCACATATTGTGCATATTGTATAGCTGCTTAGTTATTGTTTACTGAATAAAAATTATATTTTGCACAAGAAAGTCTCGATTTTCATAGAAAATGTCATCTGGGGTAAAGAAATGGCATATTTTTGATGAATATATAAACAATTGCAATTATGATGATAAAAATAGATCTGTGACAAAAAAACCCAAATCTGTGACAACAGACCCCAAATCTGTGACAACCAAAATCTGTGACAAAAAACCCAAATCTGGGACAATCAAATCTGTGACAAAAAAAAACCAAATCTGTGACACGAAACCCCAAATCTGTGACAACAGACCCCAAATCTGTGACATCCGAAAATCTGGGACAAAAAAACCCAAATCTGGGACACCAAAAACCCTCACGTGTCCGTCGCAGTATAGCGAGAGTAGAATGTATCAGGCATGACACGCGGGAAAACCAAATTTGAATTCAATAATTTTTTTCTCAATTTTTTACCGTGTTCGACTATTTTCTGAGTGTTCCTACCCCACCGGACCGGGGTACGATCTAGCGATTGGCGCTATCAAAATAGGGTGTATCGCCACAAAAAATGGGTGGTTTACCCCAGTTTTTCATTATTTCACAATAGGTGTTGCGAAATAACGGAAAAATATAGTAAACCACCCATTTTTTGTGGCGATATACCCTATTTTGTTAGCGGTAATCGCTAGATCGTACCCCGGTCCGGTGGGGTAGGAACACTCAGAAAATAGTCGAACACGGTAAAAAATTGAGAAAAAAATTATTGAATTCAAATTTGGTTTTCCCGCGTGTCATGCCTGGAATGTATTTCATTTTATGACATTTTTATTATTTAGAGGATTTTGTTGTACATTTATGTCTTCTTAACGGATCCACATAGCTTATTTCACAACAGCTCAATTCACAATTGTATAGCTATTCCATGTTACTTAATATACCGTAAACTCTCTAATTTAACCCCTCCCCCTAATTTTACCCCTCCCTCTAATTTTGCCCCCTCTAGAGCATGGTTGAATAATTATACCCCCCTCAAATTTCCATACGTTTTGTATGGATTTTTTGACCCTCTAATTTTACCCCTCGCTCTAATTTTGCCCCCCTATAGAGCTCGATTGAATAATTATACCCCGGGGGTTAAATTAGAGAGTTTACGGCAGGTTGTTACGAGTTTTGATCTATCTTTAATTAACCTTTTGATGTTATTCACACCGATATTGCCAAAAAAAATTGGTCAGGACATGTAAGGTTATCAGTGCAAATTTATATGCTTATTTCTATTGCTAACTTTTAATACATTCCGGAATAAGCATCAACCAAACTCGCATTTTGAATAAAGGATATGAAAGGAATCACAGAATATTTTAGGTACACAAAATTAATACAGGATTTCAAACTATATCCAGCACAATTTATGTATCTTTTAGACCATTTGTAGGCTACGCTTTTTGAAGCTAGACTACGTTTCTTCTGGTTATTTTCAATATCTACGCAAGTATGTCGTTAAATCCCTTGTTTGATCATTTATAGAGATCCCCAATATAATTGCAGTAACTCGATTTTTCTGCTTCTGTCCCACATTCAGTTGATCTCACATTTGAGTCACATTCAGACAGTGTTGTAGCATAGGGTTAAATGTGACTCAAATGTGAAAGTTGTTAAATGTGTCCCACATTTAACGAAATCCACATTTGAGACACATTTAGACTATCCTTCAGCACTGCTCAAATGTGACTCAAATGTGAGATCAACTGAATGTGTGACGGACACAGAAAAATCGAGTTACTGAACTAGGAAGTCAACACATTTGAGACACATTTAATATATACTCTCTCTAAGTCTCTAATCGTCTATCCAGTAATGTCTAATCAATTCCTCTAACTTTGATAGGAAATCAATATGAAATATTAGTAAAAAGTAAAATATGTCTCATTTTCTCTGCTGAATCCAATTTTTTGAACCAAAATTGATATCTCTAATTCTCTAATCGTCTAACCAGTAATGTAAAAGTTGATGGAAAATTATCCAAAAATTTTTATCCCAGGAAAAATTGATGGAAAAATATCCGAAAATTTATATCACAGGAAAAATTAATAGAAAATTATCCACAAATTTATATCCCAGGAAAAATTGATGGAAAATTATCCAAAAATTTATATCCCAGGAAAAATTGATGAAAAATTATCCAAAAATTTATATCTCAGGAAAAATTTTTGGAAAATTATCCAAAAATTAATATCCAAGGAAAATTGATGAAAAATATCCGAAAATTTATATCCCCGGAAAAATTGATGGAAAAATATCCAAAAATTTATATCCCAGGAAAATTGATGAAAAATATCCGAAAATTTATATCCCAGGAAAAATTTATGGAAAAATATCCAAAAATTAATATCCAAGGAAAATTGATGAAAAATATCCGAAAATTTATATCCCCGGAAAAATTGATGGAAAAATATCCAAAAATTTATATCCCAGGAAAATTGATGAAAAATATCCGAAAATTTATATCCCAGGAAAAATTGATGGAAAAATATCCAAAAATTAATATCCAAGGAAAATTGATGAAAAATATCCGAAAATTTATATCCCCGGAAAAATTGATGGAAAAATATCCAAAAATTTATATCCCAGGAAAATTGATGAAAAATATCCGAAAATTTATATCCCAGGAAAAATTTATGGAAAAATATCCAAAAATTAATATCCAAGGAAAATTGATGAAAAATATCCGAAAATTTATATCCCCGGAAAATTGATGAAAAATATCCAAAAATTTATATCCCAGGAAAACTTGATGGAAAATTATCCAAAAATTTATATCCAAGGAAAATTGGTGAAAAATATCCGAAAATTTCTATCCCAGGAAAATTGATGAAAAATATCCGAAAATTTATATCCCAGGAAAAATTGATGGAAAAATATCCAAGGAAAATTGATGAAAAATATCCGAAATTTATATCCCAGGATAATTGATGAAAAATATCCAAAATTTTATGTCCCAGGAAGAATTGACGGAGAATTATCCACATATTTATATCCCAGGAAAATTTGATGGAAAATTATCCAAAAATTTATATCCCGGGAAAAATTAATAGAAAATTATGCACAAATTTATATCCCCGAAAAAATTGATGGAAAATTATCCAAAAATTTATATCTGAGGAAAAATTGATGAAAAATTATCCAAAAATTTATATCCCAGGAAAAATTGATGAAAAAATATCCGGTAATTTATATCCCAGGAAAAATTTTTGGAAAATTATCCAAAAATTTATATCCCAGGAAAACTTGATGGAAAATTATCCAAAAATTTATATCACAGGAAAAATTGATGAAAAAATATCCAAAAATTTATATCTCAGGAAAAATTAATGAAAAACTATTCAAAAATTTATATCCCAGGAAAAATTAATAGAAAATTATCCACAAATTCAAATCCCAGGAAAAATAGATCGAAAATTATGCAAAGATTTTTATCCAAGGAAAAATTGATGGAAAATTATCCAAAAATTTATATCCCAGGTAAAATTGATGGAAAATTATCTGAAAATTTATATCCCAGGAAAAATTGATGAAAAAATATCCAAAAATTTATATCCCAGGAAAAATTGATGAAAAATTATCCAAAAATTTATATCCCAGGAAAAATTGATGAAAAATATCCGAAAATTTATATCCCAGGAAAAATTTATGGAAAAATATCCAAAAATTAATATCCAAGGAAAATTGATGAAAAATAACCGAAATTTATATCCCAGGAAAAATTGATGGAAAAATATCCAAAAATTAATATCCAAGGAAAATTGATGAAAAATATCCGAAAATTTATACCCCCGAAAAAATTGATGGAAAAATATCCAAAAATTTATATCCCAGGAAAATTGATGAAAATTATCCGAAAATTTATATCCCGGGAAAAAATTTATGGAAAAATATCCAAAATTTATATCTCAGGAAAAATTTTTGGAAAATTATCCAAAATTTATATCCCAGGAAAAAATTTGTGGAAAATTATCCGAAAATTAATATCCAAGGAAAATTGATGAAAAATATCCGAAAATTTATATCCCCGGAAAAATTGATGAAAAATATCCGAAAATTTATATCCCCGGAAAAATTGATGGAAAAATATCCAAAAATTTATATCCCAGGAAAAATTTATGGAAAAATATCCAAAAATATATATCTCAGGAAAACTTGACGGAAAATTATCCACTAAATTATATATCAGGAAAAATTTTTGGAAAATTATCCGAAAATTTATATCCCCGGAAAAATTGATGGAAAAATATCCAAAAATTTATATCCCAGGAAAATTGATGAAAAATATCCGAAAATTTATATCCCAGGAAAAATTTATGGAAAAATATCCAAAAATTAATATCCAAGGAAAATTGATGAAAAATATCCGAAAATTTATATCCCCGGAAAATTGATGAAAAATATCCAAAAATTTATATCCCAGGAAAACTTGATGGAAAATTATCCAAAAATTTATATCCAAGGAAAATTGGTGAAAAATATCCGAAAATTTCTATCCCAGGAAAATTGATGAAAAATATCCGAAAATTTATATCCCAGGAAAAATTGATGGAAAAATACCAAGGAAAAAATTGATGAAAAATATCCGAAATTTATATCCCAGGATAATTGATGAAAAATATCCAAAATTTATGTCCCAGGAAGAATTGACGGAGAATTATCCAAATTTATATCCCAGGAAAATTTGATGGAAAATTATCCAAAAATTTATATCCAGGAAAATTAATAGAAAATTATGCACAAATTTATATCCCCGAAAAATTGATGGAAAATTATCCAAAAATTTATATCTGGGGAAAAAATTGATGAAAAATTATCCAAAAATTTATATCGCAGGAAAAATTGATGAAAAATATCCGGTAATTTATATCCCAAGAAACATTTTTGGAAAATTATCCAAAAAATTATATCCCAGGAAAAATCGATGGAAAATTATCCAAAAATTTACATCACAGGAAAAATTGATGAAAAAATATCCAAAAATTTATATCTCAGGAAAAATTAATGAAAAACTATTCAAAAATTTATATCCCAGGAAAAATTAATAGAAAATTATCCACAAATTCAAATCCCAGGAAAAATAGATCGAAAATTATGCAAAGATTTTTATCCAAGGAAAAATTGATGGAAAATTATCCAAAAATTTATATCCCAGGTAAAATTGATGGAAAATTATCTGAAAATTTATATCCCAGGAAAAATTGATGAAAAAATATCCAAAAATTTATATCCCAGGAAAAATTGATGAAAAATTATCCAAAAATTTATATCCCAGGAAAAATTGATGAAAAATATCCGAAAATTTATATCCCAGGAAAAATTTATGGAAAAATATCCAAAAATTAATATCCAAGGAAAATTGATGAAAAATATCCGAAATTTATATCCCAGGAAAAATTGATGGAAAAATATCCAAAAATTAATATCCAAGGAAAATTGATGAAAAATATCCGAAAATTTATATCCCCGGAAAAATTGATGGAAAAATATCCAAAAATTTATATCCCAGGAAAATTGATGAAAAATATACGAAAATTTATATCCCAGGAAAAATTTATGGAAAAATATCCAAAAATTTATATCTCAGGAAAAATTTTTGGAAAATTATCCAAAAATTTATATCCCAGGAAAAAATTTGTGGAAAATTATCCGAAAATTAATATCCAAGGAAAATTGATGAAAAATATCCGAAAATTTATATCCCCGGAAAAATTGATGAAAAATATCCGAAAATTTATATCCCCGGAAAAATTGATGGAAAAATATCCAAAAATTTATATCCCAGGAAAAATTTATGGAAAAATATCCAAAAATATATATCTCAGGAAAACTTGACGGAAAATTATCCACTAAATTATATATCAGGAAAAATTTTTGGAAAATTATCCGAAAATTTATATCCCAGGAAAAATTAATAGAAAATTATCCAAAAATTTATATCCCAGGAAAAATTGATGAAAAAATATCCAAAAATTTATATCCCAGGAAAACTTGATGGAAAATTATCCAAAAATTTATACCCCAGGAAAATTGATGGAAAATTATCCAAATTTATATCCCAGGAAAATTGGTGAAAAATATCCAAAAATTTATATCCCAGGAAAATTGATGAAAAATATCCGAAAATTTATATCCCAGGAAAAATTTATGGAAAAATATCCAAAAATTAATATCCAAGGAAAATTGATGAAAAATATCCGAAAATTTATATCCCCGGAAAAATTGATGGAAAATTATCCGAAAATTTATATCCCAGGAAAAATTAATAGAAAATTATCCACAAATTTATATCCCAGGAAAAATTGATGAAAAAATATCCAAAAATTTATATCCCAGGAAAACTTGATGGAAAATTATCCACTAATTTATATCCCAGGAAAAATTGATGGAAAAATATCCAAAAATATATATCTCAGGAAAACTTGACGGAAAATTATCCACTAAATTATATATCAGGAAAAATTTTTGGAAAATTATCCGAAAATTTATATCCCAGGAAAAATTAATAGAAAATTATCCAAAAATTTATATCCCAGGAAAAATTGATGAAAAAATATCCAAAAATTTATATCCCAGGAAAACTTGATGGAAAATTATCCAAAAATTTATACCCCAGGAAAATTGATGGAAAATTATCCAAATTTATATCCCAGGAAAAATTGATGAAAAATATCCGAAAATTTATATCCCCGGAAAAATTGATGGAAAAATATCCAAAAATTTATATCCCAGGAAAAATTTATGGAAAAATATCCAAAAATATATATCTCAGGAAAACTTGACGGAAAATTATCCACTAAATTATATATCAGGAAAAATTTATGGAAAAATATCCAAAAATTAATATCCAAGGAAAATTGATGAAAAATATCCGAAAATTTATATCCCCAGGAAAAATTGATGGAAAAATATCCAAAAATTAATATCCAAGGAAAATTGATGAAAAATATCCGAAAATTTATATCCCAGGAAAATTGATGAAAAATATCCGAAAATTTATATCCCCGGAAAAATTGATGGAAAAATATCCAAAAATTTATATCCCAGGAAAATTGATGAAAAATATACGAAAATTTATATCCCAGGAAAAATTTATGGAAAAATATCCAAAAATTTATATCTCAGGAAAACTTGACGGAAAATTATCCACTAAATTATATATCAGGAAAAATTTTTGGAAAATTATCCGAAAATTTATATCCCAGGAAAAATTAATAGAAAATTATCCAAAAATTTATATCCCAGGAAAAATTGATGAAAAAATATCCAAAAATTTATATCCCAGGAAAACTTGATGGAAAATTATCCAAAAATTTATACCCCAGGAAAATTGATGGAAAATTATCCAAATTTATATCCCAGGAAAATTGGTGAAAAATATCCGAAAATTTATATCCCAGGAAAATTGATGAAAAATATCCGAAAATTTATATCCCAGGAAAAATTGATGGAAAAATATCCAAAAATTAATATCCAAGGAAAATTGATGAAAAATATCCGAAAATTTATATCCCCGGAAAAATTGATGGAAAAATATCCAAAAATTTATATCCCAGGAAAATTGATGAAAAATATCCGAAAATTTTTATCCCAGGAAAAATTTATGGAAAAATATCCAAAAATTAATATCCAAGGAAAATTGATGAAAAATATCCGAAAATTTATATCCCCGGAAAAATTGATGGAAAAATATCCAAAAATTTATATCCCAGGAAAATTGATGAAAAATATCCGAAAATTTATATCCCAGGAAAAATTTATGGAAAAATATCCAAAAATTAATATCCAAGGAAAATTGATGAAAAATATCCGAAAATTTATATCCCCAGGAAAAATTGATGGAAAAATATCCAAAAATTAATATCCAAGGAAAATTGATGAAAAATATCCGAAAATTTATATCCCAGGAAAATTGATGAAAAATATCCGAAAATTTATATCCCCGGAAAAATTGATGGAAAAATATCCAAAAATTTATATCCCAGGAAAATTGATGAAAAATATCCGAAAATTTATATCCCAGGAAAAATTTATGGAAAAATATCCAAAAATTTATATCTCAGGAAAAATTTTTGGAAAATTATCCAAAAATTTATATCCCAGGAAAAAATTTGTGGAAAATTATCCGAAAATTTATATCCCAGGAAAAATTAATAGAAAATTATCCAAAAATTTATATCCCAGGAAAAATTGATGAAAAAATATCCAAAAATTTATATCCCAGGAAAAATTGATGAAAAATTATCCAAAAATTTATATCTCAGGAAAAATTTTTGGAAAATTATCCAAAAATTTATATCCCAGGAAAACTTGATGGAAAATTATCCAAAAATTTATACCCCAGGAAAATTGATGGAAAATTATCCAAATTTATATCCCAGGAAAACTTGACGGAAAATTATCCACTAAATTATATATCAGGAAAAATTTTTGGAAAATTATCCAAAAATTTATATCCCAGGAAAACTTGATGGAAAATTATCCAAAAATTTATATCCAAGGAAAATTGGTGAAAAATATCCGAAAATTTCTATCCCAGGAAAATTGATGAAAAATATCCGAAAATTTATATCCCAGGAAAAATTGATGGAAAAATATCCAAGGAAAATTGATGAAAAATATCCGAAAATTTATATCCCCGGAAAAATTGATGGAAAAATATCCAAAAATTAATATCCAAGGAAAATTGATGAAAAATATCCGAAAATTTATATCCCAGGAAAAATTTATGGAAAAATATCCAAAAATTAATATCCAAGGAAAATTGATGAAAAATATCCGAAAATTTATATCCCCAGGAAAAATTGATGGAAAAATATCCAAAAATTAATATCCAAGGAAAATTGATGAAAAATATCCGAAAATTTATATCCCAGGAAAATTGATGAAAAATATCCGAAAATTTATATCCCCGGAAAAATTGATGGAAAAATATCCAAAAATTTATATCCCAGGAAAATTGATGAAAAATATACGAAAATTTATATCCCAGGAAAAATTGATGAAAAATTATCCAAAAATTTATATCCCCGGAAAAATTTTTGGAAAATTATCCAAAAATTTATATCGCAGGAAAAATTGATGAAAAAATATCCAAAAATTTATATCCCAGGAAAAATTGATGAAAAATTATCCAAAAATTTATATCTCAGGAAAAATTTTTGGAAAATTATCCAAAAATTTATACCCCAGGAAAATTGATGGAAAATTATCCAAATTTATATCCCAGGAAAAAATTTGTGGAAAATTATCCGAAAATTTATATCCCAGGAAAAATTAATAGAAAATTATCCAAAAATTTATATCCAAGGAAAATTGGTGAAAAATATCCGAAAATTTCTATCCCAGGAAAAATTGATGAAAAATTATCCAAAAATTTATATCTCAGGAAAAATTTTTGGAAAATTATCCAAAAATTTATATCCCAGGAAAACTTGATGGAAAATTATCCAAAAATTTATACCCCAGGAAAATTGATGGAAAATTATCCAAATTTATATCCCAGGAAAACTTGACGGAAAATTATCCACTAAATTATATATCAGGAAAAATTTTTGGAAAATTATCCAAAAATTTATATCCCAGGAAAACTTGATGGAAAATTATCCAAAAATTTATATCCAAGGAAAATTGGTGAAAAATATCCGAAAATTTCTATCCCAGGAAAATTGATGAAAAATATCCGAAAATTTATATCCCAGGAAAAATTGATGGAAAAATATCCAAGGAAAATTGATGGAAAAATATCCAAAAATTTATATCCCAGGAAAATTGATGAAAAATATACGAAAATTTATATCCCAGGAAAAATTTATGGAAAAATATCCAAAAATTTATATCTCAGGAAAAATTTTTGGAAAATTATCCAAAAATTTATATCCCAGGAAAAAATTTGTGGAAAATTATCCGAAAATTTATATCCCGGGAAAAATTAATAGAAAATTATCCAAAAATTTATATCCCAGGAAAAATTGATGAAAAATTATCCAAAAATTTATATCCCAGGAAAAATTGATGAAAAATTATCCAAAAATTTATATCCCAGGAAAAATTTTTGGAAAATTATCCAAAAATTTATATCCCAGGAAAACTTGATGGAAAATTATCAAAAATTTATACCCCAGGAAAATTGATGGAAAATTATCCAAATTTATATCCCAGGAAAACTTGACGGAAAATTATCCACTAAATTATATATCAGGAAAAATTTTTGGAAAATTATCCAAAAATTTATATCCCAGGAAAAATTGATGAAAAAATATCCAAAAATTTATATCCCAGGAAAAATTGATGAAAAATTATCCAAAAATTTATATCTCAGGAAAAATTTTTGGAAAATTATCCAAAAATTTATATCCCAGGAAAACTTGATGGAAAATTATCCAAAAATTTATACCCCAGGAAAATTGATGGAAAATTATCCAAATTTATATCCCAGGAAAACTTGACGGAAAATTATCCACTAAATTATATATCAGGAAAAATTTTTGGAAAATTATCCAAAAATTTATATCCCAGGAAAACTTGATGGAAAATTATCCAAAAATTTATATCCAAGGAAAATTTGTGAAAAATATCCGAAAATTTATATCCCCGGAAAAATTGATGGAAAAATATCCAAAAATTTATATCCCAGGAAAATTGATGAAAAATATACGAAAATTTATATCCCCAGGAAAAATTGATGGAAAAATATCCAAAAATTAATATCCGAGGAAAATTGATGAAAAATATCCGAAAATTTATATCCCAGGAAAATTGATGAAAAATATCCGAAAATTTATATCCCCGGAAAAATTGATGGAAAAATATCCAAAAATTTATATCCCAGGAAAATTGATGAAAAATATACGAAAATTTATATCCCAGGAAAAATTTATGGAAAAATATCCAAAAATTTATATCTCAGGAAAAATTTTTGGAAAATTATCCAAAAATTTATATCCCAGGAAAAAATTTGTGGAAAATTATCCGAAAATTTATATCCCAGGAAAAATTAATAGAAAATTATCCAAAACTTTATATCCCAGGAAAAATTGATGAAAAAATATCCAAAAATTTATATCCCCGGAAAAATTGATGAAAAATTATCCAAAAATTTATATCTCAGGAAAAATTTTTGGAAAATTATCCAAAAATTTATATCCCAGGAAAACTTGATGGAAAATTATCAAAAATTTATACCCCAGGAAAATTGATGGAAAATTATCAAAAATTTATACCCCAGGAAAATTGATGGAAAATTATCCAAATTTATATCCCAGGAAAACTTGACGGAAAATTATCCACTAAATTATATATCAGGAAAAATTTTTGGAAAATTATCCAAAAATTTATATCCCAGGAAAAATTGATGAAAAAATATCCAAAAATTTATATCCCAGGAAAAATTGATGAAAAATTATCCAAAAATTTATATCTCAGGAAAAATTTTTGGAAAATTATCCAAAAATTTATATCCCAGGAAAACTTGATGGAAAATTATCCAAAAATTTATACCCCAGGAAAATTGATGGAAAATTATCCAAATTTATATCCCAGGAAAACTTGACGGAAAATTATCCACTAAATTATATATCAGGAAAAATTTTTGGAAAATTATCCAAAAATTTATATCCCAGGAAAACTTGATGGAAAATTATCCAAAAATTTATATCCAAGGAAAATTTGTGAAAAATATCCGAAAATTTATATCCCCGGAAAAATTGATGGAAAAATATCCAAAAATTTATATCCCAGGAAAATTGATGAAAAATATACGAAAATTTATATCCCCAGGAAAAATTGATGGAAAAATATCCAAAAATTAATATCCGAGGAAAATTGATGAAAAATATCCGAAAATTTATATCCCAGGAAAATTGATGAAAAATATCCGAAAATTTATATCCCCGGAAAAATTGATGGAAAAATATCCAAAAATTTATATCCCAGGAAAATTGATGAAAAATATACGAAAATTTATATCCCAGGAAAAATTTATGGAAAAATATCCAAAAATTTATATCTCAGGAAAAATTTTTGGAAAATTATCCAAAAATTTATATCCCAGGAAAAAATTTGTGGAAAAATAACCGAAAATTTATATCCCAGGAAAAATTAATAGAAAATTATCCAAAAATTTATATCCCAGGAAAAATTGATGGAAAATTATCCAAAAATTTATATCCCAGGAAAAATTGATGAAAAAATATCCAAAAATTTATATCCCAGGAAAAATTTTTGGAAAATTATCCAAAAATTTATATCCCAGGAAAAATTGATGGAAAATTATCAAAAATTTATACCCCAGGAAAATTGATGGAAAATTATCCAAATTTATATCCCAGGAAAACTTGACGGAAAATTATCCACTAAATTATATATCAGGAAAAATTTTTGGAAAATTATCCAAAAATTTATATCCCAGGAAAAATTGATGAAAAAATATCCAAAAATTTATATCCCAGGAAAAATTGATGAAAAATTATCCAAAAATTTATATCTCAGGAAAAATTTTTGGAAAATTATCCAAGGAAAATTGATGAAAAATATCCGAAAATTTATATCCCCGGAAAAATTGATGGAAAAATATCCAAAAATTTATATCCCAGGAAAATTGATGGAAAAATATCCGAAAATTTATATCCCGGGAGAAATTAATAGAAAATTATGCACAAATTTATATCCCAGGAAAAATTGATGGAAAAATATCCAAGGAAAATTGATGAAAAATATCCGAAAATTTATATCCCCGGAAAAATTGATGGAAAAATATCCAAAAATTTATATCCCAGGAAAATTGATGGAAAAATATCCGAAAATTTATATCCCGGGAAAAATTAATAGAAAATTATCCACAAATTTATATCCCAGGAAAAATTTTTGGAAAATTATCCAAAAATTTATATCCCAGGAAAAATTTTTGGAAAATTATCCAAAAATTTATATCCTAGGAAAAATTGATGAAAAATATCGAGTAATTTATATCCCAGGAAAAATTAATAGAAAATTATCCACAAATTTATATCCCAGGAAAAATTAATAGAAAATTATCCACAAATTTATATCCCAGGAAAAATTAATAGAAAATTATCCACAAATTTATATCCCAGGAAAAATTTGTGGAAAATTATCCAAAAATTTATATCCCAGGAAAACTTGATGGAAAAATATCCAAAAATTTATATCCCAGGAAAAATTGATGAAAAATTATCCAAAAATTTATATCTCAGGAAAAATTTTTGGAAAATTATCCAAATTTATATCCCAGGAAAACTTGACGGAAAATTATCCACTAATTTATATCCCAGGAAAAATTTTTGGAAAATTATCCAAAAATTTATATCCCAGGAAAACTTGATGGAAAATTATCCAAAAATTTATATCCAAGGAAAATTGGTGAAAAATATCCGAAAATTTATATCCCAGGAAAATTGATGAAAAATATCCGAAAATTTATATCCCAGGAAAAATTGATGGAAAAATATCCAAAAATTAATATCCCAGGAAAATTGATGAAAAATATCCGAAAATTTATATCCCAGGAAAAATTTGTGGAAAATTATCCAAAAATTTATATCTCAGGAAAAATTTTTGGAAAATTATCCAAAAATTTATATCCCAGGAAAAATTTACATCAATCTATCCCGGGAAGATTAGCTGGAAACACTTATATCATACTATCCCGGGAATATTAGCTGGAAAATTTTTCATCGATCTATCCTGGGAAGATTAGCTGGAAACACTTATATCATACTATCCCGGGAATATTAGCTGGAAAATTTTTCATCAATCTATCCTGGGAAGATTAGCTGGAAACACTTATATCATACTATCCCGGGAATATTAGCTGGAAAATTTTTCATCAATCTATCCTGGGAAGATTAGCTGGAAACACTTATATCATACTATCCCGGGAATATTAGCTGGAAAATTTTTCATCAATCTATCCTGGGAAGATTAGCTGGAAACACTTATATCATACTATCCCGGGAATATTAGCTGGAAAATTTTACATCAATCTATCCCGGGAAGATTAGCTGGAAACACTTATATAATACTATCCCGGGAATATTAGCTGGAAAATTTTTCATCAATCTATCCTGGGAAGATTAGCTGGAAACACTTATATCATACTATCCCGGGAATATTAGCTGGATAATTTTTCATCAATCTATCCTGGGAAGATTAGCTGGAAACACTTATATCATACTATCCCGGGAATATTAGCTGGAAAATTTTTCATCAATCTATCCTGGGAAGATTAGCTGGAAACACTTATATCATACTATCCCGGGAATATTAGCTGGAAAATTTTACATCAATCTATCCCGGGAATATTAGCTGGAAAATTTTATATCAATCTATCCCCGGAAGAAAAGCTGGAAAATTTTATATCAATCTATCCTGGGAATATTAGCTGGAAAATTTTATATCAATCTATCCCGGGAAGATTAGCTGGATAATTTATAGAGAATTTATTACCATACATCATTTGAATATTTGAGATAGTATAGAACCGTTTATTCGCCCGGCTCAGCCGGGCGATTCGTGCCTAGTGAAGTATAAGATTGGTATCTTTATTTCACTTAACATCCCACATTCTGTGCTTTGTCATTTTGTTCATCGATAATTTGAAAGAAGAATTTGCTCCGAAACTGCAAAAATGCTGGCCAAGCTTTTTATTAAGCGATTTCTCGTTTTGCGACGTTTCCACATCACAACTGCGATGAACTCACTGGAAAAGAAAAATTTGACTACAACAATTCGCCCATATTTGGAGACAAATGAGCCAGATCTGTTTCAAGTTGAACTTTCCGCACTTCCTGGAACAAGCTGTGCCGATGAAGTAAAGCTTAAATTCATATACGAGGTATGTGATATGGCATATGTAATTGCAATATTTCGGCTGTTGTTGGCAGTTCCCCTTTTTGTTGAAACATAGAAATCAGATTCATTCACATGTATACAATAAAATTGATACAACGTAATAAATATGAATAATTATGTAATAAATAATTAAGCGTAGTAAAATATATTTTAGGATTCAATGAGTAATGCGCCTAAAGATTGCAACACTGTGATAATGACACATGGCGCGCCGGGTTCTCACAAAGACTTCAAATACGTTACTCCGATACTGAAAGCTGCTGGAATCCGTACAATTGCCGTGAATTTACCTGGAATGGGATACACTCCAAGTATATTTTTTACTGTGTTTGACATACATTTGTACATGACTTATATATTTCTGTTTACATTTTTCTAGCATAAGATACAGAAAAATAAGTAAATATATTTAACATTCTGCTGAAAATAGGATTTATCTCGCGTACCAACAAGTTAAAAGTTGCGTCATTTCAATGCCATAAATTACTGGTATGAAAAGATTCATTATTAATAATATCAGACATATTTAATCTATTTACAGTTATTACTCTTTTAGCCAACAGCCGCCTTCGCAATACCAACGAGGAAGTGACGCAATTGTTACAAAATTTGATAGAAGTGCTGAAACTCAAAGGAAACCTTGCATTTATGGGACACAGCCGTGGAAGTGAAATAGCTTTGCGATTGGCAGCCATGAATCGCGTATGTTTTAATGCAGCAGCTTTAGTTTATTACATTATAATAATTTTTCTATCCACTTGGCCCTTCTTATATTCTGAACAGAAACTTATTTAACCAGCCAACATCTGAGCGATCGTAATTTGGTTAAATTAATAGTGTTAATAAAGAAAAGTATGAACAAATAAAAATTGTCTATTTTGTTACTTATGTTGTGGTTTATTCTAATACCTTATTTATAGAACAAAACTATGGCAGCTCTATTAGTCAACTGTATTGGTATCCGTAAACATCGCGGTGTTCGCCCTTTCTGGGGTCTTGCTTTTTTGGCTCGCCTATGGAATCTCAGCACCCACCTCCAACCAATTCTTGCACCGCTTTTCAAAATACGTAAGAAAATATTTTTCATATACTTTGCACTATATATTCACGGTTTTTAGTTTATGATAGCCTCGGGTTAAAAGCTCAAAACGGATACATCGCCGGAGAATGTTTAAACTATATGTCTTCCACAGATTTTGATCGTCAATTACAATTCGTTGAAGCACTTCGGGAAAGTAACGCCCGCGTTCTCTTGGCACACTCCGGAAATGATTTTTTAATTGAGCCAGAAATTAGCAAAGAATTTGTTGCCACTTTCGAACCTTTCAAAGAACTAGTAATTTTTAATTACATTGTATTCTTAAAGTTATTGTTATTCATCTTTGGTTATTGCTCCTATATATTTAGTATGGAAAGTTAACTTAAGTATGTTCGGTTGACAAAAAGTACCCAAGATTCATTGTAGTTAAAAATTCAAGCGTGTTTTAATACATGTTTGGGCCAAAGTTAACCAACTTAGTCTCGCTTTTTACGCTTTCCATATTCAGATATGCACAACTTTGGAGGACGACGATGATATAATCCACAAAGCTTTAAAGGAATTCGACAATGGTCAGAAACATTTGGGGGTTTTCTTCGAAAAAGAAGGCCATTTCTTACAAAAGCATCGAGCAAGGTTCCTAGCAGAAAACATTGTGCATTTGTTGAAAAATCAAAGAAGTAAATTATGAAACCGTTTATTGTCTAATAAATATTCTAGGCAACAAAAGTTGTAATATAATTATAAATAAATTATGGCAGGGTTTCAGTTGAAAAAGTATTGGCGTTGTTCAATAACGTGGGATATTATATACACAACAACATAAAAAGGACGTAGAAATGCGCAATGCATTTGGTTTGGTATAATACATATATGTACCTAACTAAAAATTATACCTACAAAAATATTGATTGTTTCAACGAGTTTACTCATAACGTTGGAAATTAGGTATAATTATTATTGTTACGGTTGTTATCCGTTACATATATAATGCAAACGACAAAGTGATATCACAGATCTGGTGAACATTAACGAAATAGCAAGTATGTCGTTATTATTAAACAACGAATATAATTTTCCTACCGGCTACTTGATTGCATTAATGGCAATTTTTGTAAGTAGCGATGGATTTCTAAAAAATTTAATCGGTTGTCTTCTTCGTACCTCCAACAAGGTAGCAGAAGCTCTCGGTACAATTTTCCTGGGCAATGCTCCGGAACAGACAATGTTGCCTGAAAATTAGAAAGTAATGCACATATGAAAATGTTGTATGCAATATTTACCCCAAAAGTTCGAGTTTCGCTCATCATCTGTAGAACTTCAATGACTTCGCTATCTATCATTTGTGGGAAGGGAATGCAGCTGCACTTGTTGAACATCTCCCAGAGAGTCATTCCAAACATCCATACCTAAATTCTTTGAAATGAAGCATAGCCTTACGTTTACACAAAATACATCGCTTTTGTTGGTCCACCTGTTGTGAACGAGCGATTCCCAAGCCATCCATCTAACAGGGAGCATTTGTGAATGTTCGTTAACATGGCAATAGTCGTTTGCATACCATTGCCTTCGACAACTTTTGGTTAACCCGAAGTTTGTGATTTTTATGGTTGAGTCATGACCAACTAGGCAGTTCCTAAAAATTAAATGGGTATAAGTTTTACTATAAATGATATTATCAGTCTGTTACAAAAGTAATGTAACTGCGATTCAAACAAAATTTTTGAATTTTTTTCAAACAAAATCATTTGAATCGCATTCGCATTACTTTCGTTACAAACGGATACCTGGTTGCAAGGTCGCAATGAAGAACACCTCTCGATTCTAAATAGGCCATTCCCGCTGCAATCTGTGTAGCAAATGAAACTAATACTTCACTACTGAAAGTTTTAAATTATAAAAGAAACTAGTTGTGATTATAAAAATTACCCAATTTGTGATTGATTTCGCAAGAATTGGCGCAGATCACCGTTTACAGCGAACTCATGAATACAGCAAAGTGTCTGAGGCTGTGATTTTGAAGCGGATGCCCCAATGAAGTGAAGAATGTTTTGATGTTTCAAGGTACCTAAGCTTCTAAACCACTCGACACCCAATTCTGATGTTACATTTTCGTCAAGCTCTTCCACGGCAACCATCCGATGTTCGTCCAATCGACATAAATGCATCGTTCCAAATTTTCCATTGCCTAGATTCTTAACATAGTGCAGCGTAGAATAGTCGAAATTCACAATGTCGTAAGGCTTAGGGCCATTATCCGTAATGCCGCTGGCCCATCCGAATGCAGAGGCCGATGGCGTGGCTCTATATCTACTAGAGGGAGAAGTAGAGGAGCTGCACATTGATCCTGTTAAGGCCGTCGGGGAGCGAGAAAAATAGTGAATGCTATCAGCGACGATATTTCCTGTTGCATAATGCACCGATTGACATGGTCCATCCAGTAATGGGGTCGAGAGACTGTAAACAAGTTGTTATTTTTCTGTAAATGCATTCGTGGTCAGGCAAATAGTAAACAATACGAATGGTTGATGAATATATTCTCAAAATTTTCTTACAAGGGATATAAATAAAAATATCACCAAATTCCCGCACAGAATTCAAGAAACATAAGCAAATATCATAAAGTAAAATTTTTTGTTTAAACATTTTTGTCCTCGACATTTTACCGCCGAGATACTAAAGTTTTATTAAACATATTGCTCAGTTGCAAGCAAATGAAGCATGTTCTGCAATGGCCAGTATGACGCCGTATGCTTTTTGGTTTGATTCACTTTGTGTTGTCATGGATTTCTCTGTCAACACCATTTTTAGGGTAAATCGGCAGCACCAAATCCATAAACGAAGCTGTTTTAGGTTTTATTAACAGGAATGGTGATATCTCATCCAGAGGGAAAATTATTATACAAAGTGTCCTATTTTCCACTTGTTGATTTATTAACGTTACTTGAACTCTCTGGAGTATTTCGTAATGGTCCCTTGTAGGTTAGAAAAAAAATTAGTCATACTATGTAGTGTGTCATCTTCATTATGACGTTTTAAAATGTTAATTCATTTACAATTTTCATAATTATGCCCTAAATTTCAGGCGCGAGCATGCAAATTTGGCAGACTCGAAATATCTATCTAATAGAGAGAAAAAATACTTACTTTTCCCCAGGCTCTGCGTATTCACCGTTTGAAGAGCTATCAGAACAAGCGGAGAATGTTTGAATATCGCCCAAACGTTTCAGAGTATGAAACTTAGCAGTTGTTGAAGGTAAAACTTTCAGCTAAAATTTAAATTTGTTTAAATAGAAGGCCAGGGAGATGTAATCACCTTTGGGCGCTTATCAGCAGACGTAAGAATCATCTGGAGTGTTGCTTTGGAATACGCGGATTCATGGCTCACATCGTTCGATTTTACTTTATACATGGGAGTCCTCTTTGATACGAGAATGCAATAAAGTACAGCTAACAACAACAAGGATATCAATGAAGCACTTATTAGGAGTCCTAAATTCAAAATATTTATGATAAATTTAAGGTCTCTATATATTTCATCTTAATTTTTAATGGATATATATTTTTTGGAAATATTATTTTCCTTTTGAGATTTCGATAAAACGAGATTTTATTTCTTATTGATAATGAAATACCTATTATTAAGCAGTTAGCGGGCGACGACTGAACTTCATTGTCTTCTACTGTGAAAGGATCCTTCGGTAAAGAATTTTTGTCATTCGAATGATTTGCAAATATCGTCTCAAAATTACTGTTTAAATTTTTGTCCTCGAATTGGAACGACACGTTATCTAAAGTAGAAAGCTTCAATCTAAAATAAAACGTGACCAGTACCTGATTCGAATTTCACTTCACTGATAAGCAGCCAATCTGCCTCTTCTGCTATATCCAATTCCACTTTCAACCTGCGGCCGATTCTGTGCGGAATGGGAATTCGTACCCATCGAGCGGTGTCGAAATTCCAGTCGGCAGGATATACAATTTGCACTACACGTGGAGAAAAAATGACGCTTTTGTCGTGCAAAACTGTGCCAAAGGAAATTCGGACTTTTCGAAATAAGGCCGCGCCATGTTTGTGAAAGTTGTTCGTGTGGAGTAATAAGGCCGAAAAATTCTGGTATCCGCCAAATATAAAATTTATTGTGACACGTGCTTCTAAAACAAATACAATTAATTTATTGTAACAGCTATTTCGAGTCTAAATAGTCGGAATATAAATTAAAACCTGGATTTTTGCGCCTGTGCCAGCCCACCCATCCCTTTGGATTTTCTTCAAAATTATCCGCAGCAATGAATCCATCGGTCAACTTGCCCAGCCCGCCAAACAACATTGACCCTCCTTCAAGTGACAAATCTATGGTCCCGTCATAAGATGTATCACGAAAATCGAGATCATCAACATGGCTTCCATCTTTCAGCGAATAACTCAAAAGTGATTCTGAAAATGGATTTTTTAAGATAGTAATGTTAAAAGTATGTTTGATAAATTCTACCTTTACTTGTACAGCCGTATAGTTCAAAACGCAAGCAGACAGTTCGAGTAACTTCTGATACAGGAATGAGACGAACTATTTTTGCAAGAATTGCGCCATCAAATAAGTGGAATACAGCACTTTGAGTATCGACATTGGCTTGCAGAATCTGGAATAATATTATTTGTATTTATCAGACACTATTATGGCATGGCTTTTTCGTATATAACCTTTTGTAAATTTGTCAAAATGTGTCTTCTTATGAGCCTCATTATCAGAATTATGTTTCACAAACTTTCTACAAAAGTTTGACACAGCTTCTCATATCCCTTTGTAGGTGAATATATATGTTGTGGCATATATTTAGCGATAAAACTGCGATACGTTTCTAATTTGCATGTGCTTCCCGGGTATATACCAACTGGGGGGTACCAACTAGGGGGGTATGCGATATCTCGAGATTCAGCCTAAGCCCCAAGCCTAACCTAAGTCCCCTTAAGCCTAAGCCTAAAGTAAGCCTAAGCCTAAACAGCAGCCTAAGGCTAAGCCTAAGGCTATTTGGGCACAACGCCAATGCCAAGGGATTTTGCAGGGAAACGACCCTTAGGATCAGATTTTTGACTCATTTTGACCCTTAGGGTCTAACTAAGGTAGGAAGCATGCCTAAGGCTCACACCAACAGCTGAATCTCGAGATATCGTAACCCCCCAGTTGGAACCCCCCCAGTTGGCTTTTACCCGTGCTTCCCTCTTTTAAGTGATTCAAAGGTCATAGATTGTACGCCTTTTAATTTAAAATTGCATTTGAATGGGATACTCGAGCATTAGGCGGATATGTAATGAATTCAAAGGGATGTATCCATCCAGCTGGTGATGTGAGTGGATGAGTCGTTGGCATGTCACCCTTAACTGTACATATAAATCAGATTTGTCATTGTCAAGGACAGATTCATGGAGCTGTCCTAGTAGTTCTCACTCGTTCATCATCAAAAACATGCAAACAGACGGTCATATGCCCAATATATAGGGAATATAATACATGCAAATTTCGCGTGACAACCCCTTTTCAAGGATACTATATGGACCAGCTGGCTCTCGATATTCGATTTAAGGCCAGTATTCAGATCACTTAAAAATAACACCAGAACAAGTGTTAAATTATTACAAAAAGACCAGAATAAAGTGTAGCAAAATTCATGGGATTCGAAACGGGAATGGAACGGCATAATTAATTCATTCATTAATTAAATCATAATTAAAATAATAAATGTTGCTTATTAACTCTTGCTTCTTGAAAGACTATTATAGGTGAAGTAAAAAATTAATATAAAGAATAAAAATTGTTTATACTAAAAATTTACCTCGTTTCCTTTGCTATCCTTGTATCGAGCCCAACGGCCGAGCGATTCTCTCCAGTATTCGATCATGTACGCTGTGGGGTATTCCATGCCTCTACCACGATCCCATCTTCCTTGTGTTTCGACTGCGGAAATTAAACTTTCGGTTGCCAGCTCCACTTGAATCCATTCATGAGAACTTCCATTAATTTGACTTGCTGGACACCAGGCGCCGCTTCCTTTTTCGTGGCGTATCCTAATATAATTAAAAATTAGTTGTGCACTGGTATACTGCACCATATGTTTAGTAGAAATTTCCTAAGGTGCAATCATCATTAGGAAACAGCAATACGAAAACATTTTA
Source organism: Ditylenchus destructor (assembly GCA_022814885.1). Taxonomy (NCBI): domain Eukaryota; kingdom Metazoa; phylum Nematoda; class Chromadorea; order Rhabditida; family Anguinidae; genus Ditylenchus; species Ditylenchus destructor. Next base: position 2,560,825 of record JAKKPZ010000010.1, on the reverse strand, counting down.
CGTGTTCCCGACAATCTAATGCTTATGAAAAAGCTAATTTTACTATCAAAAAGAAACTCTTAATTTGAACCCACAAAATTAAACATCGAACCCCATTTATCAAAATTTCCCCCAGATCGCAACTTATCGGTAAATTTAGTAACAAATGAATTTATCCTCTTTTTAGAAACGTAATAAGGAGCATTAAACTTAGGCAAATGACGAAGTACACATTTTTCTTTTCGAAGCAAATTAATTCGACTGCACCATGAAATTTTTACCAAAAGTAACTTTAATTTATGAAAAGTCAAATAAAGATTGCTCCAAAAATAAAAATAAATCCATCAAAAATTTGTGGATATTGTCTTGTTCATCTATATATCATATCTCCTAGTTTAGATATGGATGCACATATCTTCATTGTCCCTATATTTTCATTACAGTCCTTCCTTCACACGGTCCGGGCTCCATTTTGTCTAATGGTCATCCCTAGTCCATTGAGTACCGTCCTCGTTATGTCTAACATTGAATTTCCATGTGCAAAAGTCAAAAGGAACAATGTTTTGTGAAGTTAAGGTCACCCCGCCGACTTTGGAGGTCATTCGGCGATCTCGCCCTATAATCTGTTTGGCAGTGCTACCCATGGTCATCATCACGGCGTGATGGGCATTTTGCGTCTGATTTATGCATGTCACACGCATTTGTGATGTGCGTTGATTACTAGGAAGGTGACAAGAACACCGTTTTCTCTCACTTTTATGAGAACTTTTGGGGCACTTGCACAAACAATAACAATAGAGGGAAACATTCCTAGCCTGAGCGAAGGGAGCCTACTACTTAATGGCGCCGTTGAGATTCTCACGGTTAGTGTCTTGAGGAAATTGCAGAGGCAAAACAAAGATAGCAGTCCATATTGAATTAGCATGCAAATTAGGTGACAAGTTTGGCTTGTTATTCTGCCAAAAGAGAAAATCCCGAAATTTGAAATAAATTTTGAAATCCATTAGTTCTTCTTCCTTTTATACACTGAGAACTTATAACAGTAGTACAACTTATCAAAGCGTCGAATGAATTTCGAAGTTATTCTGTTTTTCTATTTGGTAAAACTCGCGAAATTCCTGAAAACAAACTTAAATACCTTGCATTTGCTGGTCCTGTACTCTGCTCGTCGAAACTTGAGCTTGCACTCAGTTGCCAATCCTCGATGCGACCCGACTCCATACCGATCGCTCCGCGGCATTCCTCTGCAAAATATATAACATATTAGCCATTTGACCCCTCAATACAAGATGTTTGTTTAGAATATTTGTCTGTTTTCATTTCCAATGTTTATTGACATTTAATTAGAGTTAATCATGTTTGCTTGTATGGAACCAAGATTTCTGAAGATTTGGTGCCCAATAGTATCGGATTTCTGCCAATGTGATCCCCAGAGAAAGAAATGAACTGTATTTTGAGTGGGAATTGACTGTCTGCGCGATGATTGGCATGCCGCAAATTATTATTAGCGTTATTTGCTGTACAAACAGACTCCCGGACGGCATTTTCTTTGTTCGGAGGAAACACGAACCGAGCCAGAGAGTGCATCGCATATTGTTGGTGTTGCCGAAATATGTCCAATTATAACAGGACGTATTACAACAGGGGACATGAATGGATATTGCAATTATGATGGCTTAGAGGCCCATGGCGAGCTTTTGTTGCGGATAGGAAAATTATATGCGCCCAACAAAACGGGCTTTTAATTATTTTGGAGACAAATAAAGTCCTAATAAAATTGGAGATAACTTAGAAATAGTTTCAGGAATCATCGAAATTCTCTTAGAATATAAATTCAAGTTGTGACACCTTGAACTTCATAAGGATTACGATGTTTGTTGTGCGTTTTCCAAGTACCTTTAAGCTTCTAATGATTTTAATGTATTTTGTTTTATAACTATTGCGATACTGTCTTTCTCGTTGTAGGTAGTACACAGAACAATAAATTAGAGCCATAAAATTCGCGTTACGGACAGCAGCGGCACTTATCCCAATACCCGACAATCAACCAGCCCCTATCCCAGGCCCTTTGTTCTACAACAGAGGGAGAAAAGCACTGAAAACCTCACTTCCATTTATTTCCTTTCTGCGTTAATTAAAAGTGGACAAAAATAGGAATGAATGCCCTCCTCTCTAAGTGCTCTTTGGTTATACAGGATAGAAATCTGAAAAATAATATACAGAGGAGGTCACCCACTCTATCCTCAGACGGGGTTGTTTTATTTTAATGAGCATCCGACAAAAGGCCTTAATTGGGAGGAATCATAGGATCAAGCGGCACATTGAGGCCTTTTTGACCTTTCTATAAAAAATCCTGAATGAAATTCAGATGATAAATTGCTAACAAATCATTTTTGCGATATAATTTCTTGTTTCTCGCGTTATGCATGGCTGGGTAAGTCGACATTCACTGTTCTCATAATGCTATATTTCACTCTCAGAAAAGTGGCTTCTAGCAAAACAATGCAGAGATTTTCCTTTCTTCTGCAAATCCGCTCGATTGACTGTCGACGGCCTTGATTTTTCAATCCTCGGCAGTGAAGGATGCATAATTTCGGTGGATAATCCCTGCCCATAAAAGATGGCTGAAACCACCGGGTGCAGACTCCAGAGTTTTAGAGTCATTTGGGTGCAAAATGCTGAAAAGTTTCAATTGACAAGTTCCATTCTTCATAAACATTCTCTCCGTTCTGAGTAGGGACATTTGAGAGTCCGAGAGACTGTAGATGCCACAGATAAGTAGCATTTTAGGCGTCACTCTGAACCTATTTCCTGATTTATTGCCCATACTTTGGAGGAAGCTCAGGATTTGTTAGGTTTTTGTTTGCACTGCAAAGGAACAGATTTTTTCTCAGTATGTGGGCAACTGACTTTGATGAAATGGACAGTGTTTTAGTCTGGATCCCAAGGATGACCGTAGGCTAATATAAGCTTTTCAAGATTAATGAAAGCTCGACCTAGTTAATCCACTTGTCCATTAGTTAAGGTGACACCCGGAATATCAAATTACATCCGATCATAGCTATCACTCAAATCGCCTGAGGATTCGATTTAGAACATCAGGGTTTGTGTCCGATCTCGATACCTTCATTAATTACCTTGAAAAGTGGAGGGATAAAGGTGTCGCCTTCTTGGTTCTTAGGTTTGTTTTGTTATTCTTTCTGAGCGAACCAAGTGTCACTGAGGGTGAATTTATGAGGTGGACAATGGGCTCTCGCCAGGATGCTTCCGATTCCACACCTTCGGCCGCAAACACCGATGGCGCCTACCGGTCACCATTCTAATTATCGGCATTGAGGGGCCAATCCACAACCACCAGAACCCTAACTTCAAAGTGAATGCCGCCGCAGTCGCGCTTCTGTTCAGCACTAATATCGGAGGAATTAAAAGATGGATTACCACAAGGAGTCAAATTGGAAAATGAGGTGACTAGCCGCCAAATGTTTTAATGGACCCATTGCGCTGAAAAAGGCAAAGCAATACACACTTTTAGGTATATAGCTTTTGTTTGAAAATTCGAGTGCAAATTTTAAAGAAATGTATTTACCAGGATAAGAGGAAGAGACAAGCATTATGAATAACGAACAAGGAATCAGAAAAATCATGACGAATTACACACAACGATGTTTTCATTATTTTCCAGAACATATGATGAAAAATAAAGAATATGAATTAATCTCATGATAATGATATGATTAGAACACAATACAAGGCTATTGAAAATGCCGCCGTTTGAAATTGCCGTGGGATAATCGCATAATTAATGGTTACAAGTGTAAAAGCCATGACCACGACTCATTTGTGACCAAGGAACAGGCAAAGGTGTGAGATAGTGAATCTGGTGGATACAAAATTACATTTTCCTATTGATGTTTCTGACTTTGTATCTCTGTTTACTTTGCGATATATAGCATTATTGTCGTGATTTTACTTAAAACCCATGAAAATTTCACCGGATGCCAAAGAATTTGGTGAACCCATGGCCAATCCCATTTGTGGAATGTGATTATACCAACTTGTTTGCTTAGCCTTTCGGGTAATAAATGGGAGTTGAGTCCTGATTATTGTGTTGCTTGCAGGGTTGGTTGCAATTTTGTTGGGCAATAAATTGAATGAAACCAACGCAATGAGCTTACTCAAATCCAAGGCTATGACTCTGCAGCTACAACAGCAGATGAGAAGTCCAAACCAAAAGGGCAATCTGGAGTTCGGCTTACATTCCATTACGGCCAAGGACGAAACCAACTGAGTCACAAAACTTCGGCAATCTGCAATACGGACTTTTGGTGGAAATTTGGCCCGTTCTGAAGTGATTGCGATGGAATAATTTGGAATATTAATTGTGGGAACTGAGGACCAAGCCTAGGCCAACGAATTGGCTAGTCATCAGTTGAGTCTGAATGTAGGCTACACTCGTCGGCAGGCAGAAAGCATAGGCCAATAATAATACTTTATACTTTCACTTCAGCTTATGGAATAATAGCAATTTCAGCTGAAAATTATAGGAATATGTTGTGAAGCATAATAAAAAAATATATGATAAAAATGAGTACGGTAAATGCCTCCAAGGTAAAAAACTCTATTTTAGGCGAACAAATTATGTATGACCATGCCGTCATTAATTGCCAAAAACATGGACATTCTTAAGGGTGTCCGTAAACTTTTTAGGCATTTTTCCATTTTCGGTTTTGTAGCAATCATTGCTACCTTTCTGTATATCTCCAAAGTGATATAAATTGTACCTTGTAATTAAAACCAGCTTGTAAAAATCGAAAACAGAAAATATTCATTAGCAAAAACAAAAATCCTCTAAAAGGCAAACGGATGAGATGCAAAAGGCACTGTCCCCTGTGCCTTCGCAATATGCGGTTCAATAGAAGTCAAGGCCCGCCTCTTTAGCGGCGGTGGTCACTGTGGCAGTTGAGTGGGTATGTGGGTTGGGGTTTTGTTTATAGGCATCCACCAACTTGGCGAGTGGACACCCCAAATCCATAGGCAATTAAAAATCCACACCCTTCTCTACTCGCAGAGGTGCTAAAACGTTCGGATGAGAAATATCATATGCAGTGACTTCCTCGCGCTTTGCACCAGCCATTTTCTGCTTTTCATTCGTTCATATCCCATAATAATTTTCAGAGCGTTGCGAACTCACCAGACGACGCGATCGAATTAATACATATTATTTGTCGCGCACAATTATTCAACAAACCACGCAAACAATGTATGCCGCAAGTGCGACAAACACACGTTTATGATTTTTTAAAGTAGTACAAAATTTGGTTCTGCGTTATTTTAGTTTTCCAATAAGAAAAAATCAGCAAGCACATCAAAAACACCTCAGAATGGACCAGTCTGCGGAATGGCCAAAATAATGGCAGATGTTTGAGCGAAGCGGGAGTGAGCCTATGATTATGGGGTATTGGGACTGGTCAATCTCGTCGAGCCTGTCAGGCCAAACGACACAGCAACAATCAAGCACATAACCGCAGTAATACATATTTTTCCAATAAAATTCACTGTTTTTCAATGATAGGCTGAGTGTTGAGCCAAACCATATGGCTGTGATTATTATGCCCATTCAGTTGCACGCCGACGTTTTCGATCTATCCAGTTGGAATAGGATTTATAATACTCAAGAAAGACAAGGACCAATTTTAAACAATATTGGCAAAATAATACTCCTAAAGTCTCTTACATAGGCACTCTGTATTTTTCACAATTTATAACCTATGAAAACGTTTCAAATTTTGGTACCGGAATTACAACTGAACTCGGTTTCTGTGACATTAAACGACAATACTACTCAAAACATTTACGATCGATGTCATTTATGCTCTTAGTGACAGTTTCCCAGCTCATAAAATTGCTTAGGCAACATATAAAAGGAACTATCGCACTGATTGCAAAAAGAAATAAAACAAATGGTCAGAACTCGGTAAAGGCAGGTCATCACTTTCAATCAGCGGATTGACAGATTTTCTTTTCTGACATCATCCCATTTGTTTCGCTATGAATTTAAGGCCACCAACCATTGGGAACTGAACCTGCATGGTCGTCCGTATGAACACTACAACATAGCACTGGGCCATAGAGGCAACCGTAGATTTTTATTAACTAACCTATTTTCCTCAAGAGTCTAAATAATTCTAAACTGTTACTATTTTTGTCGCGTAACATGATAAATGTCTGTGACAGTACAGTTGTCATCCATGAATTTTATCTCAATAAAAACATTTGTAGCGTACGGGATAATATTTTAAGCATAGGTTTAAGGAATTTGTCGAAAAATTGCTCATCCAGATATCATGTTTGTCCCGGCAATGGACAAAGTCGCAAAAAAGGGAGCAACCAACAATACGGGTCACAACGCAGTAATGTGAAGCGGAAGGAAGGGGACAAACCACAACTCTCCCTTATGCTTTAGGATTGTTTTACGTTTTACTCACGATATCCTTTAGAAAGCAAAACAGAGGGCTCATTTTAAAAGATTTTAGCTGAAAAGGGCCTTGAATGAAAGGAATAAGTAATCCGCTTAATTACCTTAGGCTTTTTACAGAGAGCAAGAAAACCCAAACATGAAACAACGCGTAAAACGAGACAGAAGCGCCACTGCCTGAAGAAACAGAGAGCTTTTAGGATATGAAAACTGAAATGCATGTGCATATATCATGTTTTCATTACAGTTTACAGAAAACGTGATACATTTTTGTTACATATGAATTTATGTTGTAGCTTATCTGGAAAGCTGTAATGTTGACACTAAACTCCCTTGACCAAACATAAAATTTCAAAAAGCGCTAAAAGGACCACCATCCTTGTTAAATATTATTTGGTCATTTGTTATCTAAATTTTTCAAATTAAATTTCTACAAGTTTTTCACTCTGGCCAAAATATTAAAGATGCTGAAATGAGGTCTCATGAATGAGTGACATGTCCAAAACTGCATGAAATCCTCGTTTGACTCAGCTGGCAGGAAGTTCCACTCCTGTCTGTCACTTCCACAAAAGAGGGCGCGGGAGAGGAAATGAGGCCTCTCAGCTCCGCGCACTCATTACACATTAAATAAGAAATGGAGAAGAAGACGAGTAGCTGGCTCGCAGTGAATTCAGACCTCCGACCCATGCAATCTCAATTAGAAATTCCCTGTCCATTTGTGGGGCGCGAAGCAAATGAAAAGTTGGGAGTATTTGAAAAGTGCGAAGGCCTCGTATTTTCGTACTCAAAGAATATTTCACGCCCATTTAAGCCCGATGGACTGACAACATTGCAGCAGAAGAAGACAAATTAAGCACGGTTAAATAAATGGTAGAAGAGAATTTGTAACTTCCGATAAAATTAAATTTTGAGTAAAGCTTTCAGTTCAATGAAATATGCGCGAAAACCGAACAAAATTCTACGCTTTGATATTGCCGATTTTTGGACGTTTCGTTCATTTCGGACCACCAAGTGAAACTATTTATATCAGCCCTACAATTTTTAATAATCTGTCGCTCGCTCACGCACAAATTTCATGCACAAACAGATCGTAATTTGAGTAAGGAAACTGCAACGAAATTTTGGAGCCGATTCGAGAGCCTTAATTATTAAGTCAGTAGCCTTTTAATAACTAATAGTTTATAAGTATTGAACATAATAGATTTTAACTCATTAACAGATATTCGTTAATGGTAAGCATCATACTGTCAATCTCACTTGTATCTATTTGAATGAATGTTACAGCATGTTTTTCGAAAATAAATCGATTTCTACGTTGAGAAAAAATAACAAAGATTTTTGTCTAATTAGAAACTGAGCCATCCAATGGTAAAAGATTATAAACATGGCGGGGTCGATGTCTTTCTTATGCTAGCAATAGAACAAACCCAATTGATGTTAGCTAAAAGCTATCAATTTTAGGAATTTTATATGTTCCAGTTTATCCAATTTCATTTATATTTAAAGTTTTGTTATAACATTTATTTTGCATCCATTTAATAATTACATGGTTTTTTTATATAGTATTTTTAGTACCGTTATGGAACCTGAGAAGAAATTTATGGCAAGGAAAGTTCCTCTGTCGTCAGTCGAAGAAAATGCGGTTATTTTGCTACGATGCAACAATATGCAGGTATTGTTCACATTATACAGGACCACATAATCTCTGACACTTTCATATCACTTCCGTACAAATTTTCTGAACTGCACACATAGGGATTCTTATTTTTGTCTGTCGTTCCAAAATTTTCTGAAACTGCATACAAGGGGTGTTTATTTTGTCACTTCCTCCTTTTTTCACCAAAAGTTGCATTCTTAAGGTTGTACGGGAAAAGTATGATTGGGGGAGTTACGATTGGGGGGGGGTTACAGTTGGGGGGAGATACGATTGGGGGGGGGACAGATGGGGGGAGTTACGATTGGGGGGTTTTACCCAAACCCCCCCCCAATCCTAACTCCCCCCAATTGTAACTCCCCCCAATCGTAACTCCCCCAACTGGTATTGCCATAGTAATTTTGAATAATCCATAAAAATTACCTAAAATTACCAGAAAAGTATCTTATAAGTAGGGCCAGGATTTTTAGGTCCCAAAAATCGCATTTTAGGATCCTAAAAAGGTCCCAAAAAAGGCCATTTTAGGTCCCTTTTAGGTCCCACCAAAATGGTCATTTTAGGATCAAATTTCGCCCAAAAAGTCATTTTAGGACCGTATTTTACATCGAATTACCAACTAACAACCAACTGTTTACCTTTTTTACCATTTTTTGCAAAATTTTTCCCAAATTTTGCAAAAATTTGCCAAAGTTTTGTGAAACATGGCAAAAATTTCGAAAAAAATTCAAAATTTTTTGGGCGGGAATTCAAATTTTGAATTTTTTTTTGAAAAAATGACGAAAATTTTTGAAATTTGAGCAGAAAATTACGATTTTAGGCAAAATAGGATGGGACCTAAAATTTCCCAAAAAAGGCCAAAATAGGTCTTTTTAGGTTTTTTAGGTTCGAACCTAAAAATCCCGGCCCTACTTATAAGGTAATTTTTCGCGTAGAATTCAACTCTAATTCTCACAATTGCTACTGCCATATTGTTTTATTTCCAATTTTCGGTTATTTTTCCACTAGAGTCACCAGTGAAACACCTTTCCTGGAAAAAATATAGTGATTGACCAGATTTACGATTTTTCCTGAATCAGTATTAGGTTGCATCTGCGGTTGAATTAAATGGTCTGTTACTGCTCCAGGAAAAGTTTTTTATGCATCCGCGATGATTTATGTCCGAGACCATGCTTAAGTCAAAGTTGACTGTATTGCATTTTTTTTAACCAAATTGTGCTATGCTTGACGGTGAAAGACAATGAAATAGATCGGACACCACTAGCGCACCCAGGGGGGGGGTACGTACCCCCCCCCCAAAATGGAAAAATTTAAAAAAATGAGTGTAAATCAGCCAAAATTTGGTCCGGTACCCCCCCCCCAAAATCCAAAAGTTGGGGGTACCAAAAAAAGTGTACCCCCCCCAAAATGGCCATTTCCACTGAAACGTACCCCCCCCCAAAAAAAATCCTGGGTGCGCCACTGTCGGACACTCCACATTAGAAGGTGAAAATCGTGAAAAGGGAACTTCACAGCCTAAGACTGCACTAAAGCCCAAGCTTAAGCCTAAGATTAAGTCAGTATTGGGCGTGTCCAGCGAGGTCCCAAGCCTAAATCCTTGGGGCTTACCCACGTGAAAAGTGAGTTAGCTCATAACTATTTTCAAACTTGCGCCAATTGGCGCTTGGGCACTTGCAAACTAGAGTAGACCTCGTCAGATCTCATTCATAACCACTTTTTCCCCTGAGCGGCCAAAGGCCGCAACGGTCGTACAACCCTGGCGAAATACTGCCCAACAATCAAGTGCCGAAGGCACTCCCGACACGGCTAGTTTGAAATATGCAGTTGACGAATAGAAATGGCTCATAGAAATTTTTGAACTTAAGAATAGGATAGTTAAAAAATGCAGTCCACCCGTAATAAACACTAAAAGCTATGAATATTTTTATATTTGTATAATATTGAATTAACATTTTCAGACAATTTCTGCTAATGAGCCTGTGGAAAAACATTCAGTTCATCCGAATGCTCCTGTATTTGCAGTTACGGAACCAGTGAAAAAATTCATGGCAAGGAAAATTCCTCTGTCGTCGGTCAAAGAAAATGCGGTTATTTTGCTACGATGTGACAATATGCAGGTATTGATACTACTAGTATAGATCAAGCTAAGGGGATTCCCTTCGGGAATCCGTTTTTCGTAAAGGACGTTTATGGTTAGGTTTGGGTTGTATGCTTATACTTCTAATTGGATGCGGTCTTCGACGGTATTCCGGGGACTGAATTAAATGACAAAAAAAAGAAAGGCCGCGAATTCAAATTTTCAAATCAGGAAAAAACCTCAAACCCGTGACATCGCTCGAGGCGGTTCCAACGCCACCTCATTCGCACCGATCTAAGGGGTGGATCGCAAGATCAGTCAGTGGACGCACCGACAGCATACTATAGGATTCCTCTCCAGAAACTATGAGTTATAACAGTAGGTGTTATACTAGTCTCATTCAACTAATCAATCAATAATTAGTGTTTAACATCTCTGGCACTTTCATATCACTACCGTACATACCATTGGTGCATCCAGTATCCGCATATATGGTGTTTTATCCACTAGATATCCAACTTTTGGTCTGTTGAATGCAGCTAGTGAAAAAAGAGCACATCTAAAAATGCTGCAATCTGTGCCCATCGGTTACTGGCGGGAAAACTTATCAACTGGCTCAGTATCCAATCCGGTTATTTTTACTATCCCGTATCCGATCCGGCTTTTACAAAAACCGTATAAACCAATGGTCCATCACTATTGTAGAAGATGGGATTAATTTGGTTCAGCATATTTGATTAACTATATTCCGTTTGGGAAAATTTATATTTGAAAAATTCATAATTTTTAACAAACATTTGGACTGAATCTAAAAATGCCTAAAATGAGTAACTGCTAACTTCAAACTGCTAAATTTAATAGAATTACCGGAAATAAATACTAAAATACGTGTGAGAAATTTTAGATTTGTATAATGGTGATTTTTATTTACAGACGCCTTCCGGTAATGCGTCTGTGGAAAAGCAGTCGGTTCATTCAAATGTTTCTGTATTTGCCATTTCCGAAACGAAAATATGTGGAGATGAAATCGAACCTTCTGGAAGTGTGGACGAAGAAAATATCAATATCAACGGGAAGTCCACCAATAAGGCAATTCAGTGCAACGGTCATATGCTTCATTTTTAACCTTGTAATTATAATGTGAAAATACCTTTTTTTAAATACAATGTATTTTCTTGTATGTTTTTTTGCATAGATATAATAAAACTTTGTTTTTGCATTTGCTGATGAAAGTGATGGATCAGAATCGCCTATGCTGATGCAAGTGAATACGACTCACATACGACAAGTAAAGCAGTCACATCAAATTCTCAAGCTTTCTTTTTAATTCAGCTGTTGTGCTTTACTACTCTTTTCTAATTACAGTTGAAAACCAGCAAGAGTGCTCTCAGTGATGATACAGTATAATCAAATTGTAATTTGAATAGGCGCGTTTTAATATGCTGTGGCAATTCATTCGAACTAATAGATTTGAATCTTACCAAAATCGCTTTGCCAAATAATCAAGGCAGTATACGTAAAATGCAGGCCTCTATAGTCCAAGTCGACGTTGCTATTTTTGTGCAACATTGCCCCAAGTTCATGACATGTTAATACCACTTTATTTGCGATTTTTATTATATTACCAACATATTTTTTCTCAGAATATTGTTGCGATAATTTTACAAATACTTTGAGTGAAGTTACAAATTTTTAGTACGATTTAAACGGTTCGAGAATGCTGTTATCTGGTATGAGATATATAAAAACTGCTAAACAATATTACCTGGTTTTCGACGTTATTAATATTTGTTAAAACTTATTGACATATTCCATTGCCAAACTTTACATTAGGCGTTAGCAAATTTCCTGTTGATATAATACCTTAAGTCGGCTTATTGGACAGCGCAGAATAAGCTAATATCGTTTTAGCAGCATCATTTCAGAAGGGGAATAAGCCGCAATTGGGAAATGACCGTTGCCGGGAGTGTTCAAGCCCAATCGGGAAATCCCCAGCAATATGAGACGTTGGTGAAGATGCTCGTTCTGACTCTATCTGGAGTGATTTCCTTCTCTGTGCGCCTTTATGCTGTGATCCGTTTCGAGTCAGTTATTCACGAATTTGATCCCTATTTCAACTATCGGACCACTAAATACCTCACAGAACAAGGATATTATGCATTCCATAATTGGTTTGATGAACAAGCATGGTATCCACTCGGGCGTATTATCGGAGGAACTATTTATCCTGGTAACTTGTCATTATTCAATTTTGGCTAAAGGTTTTCAACAAATTTATAGGTTTGATGGTGACTTCACTGTTTATTCACCGTGTACTCATTGCACTGAATGTAACGGTCGATATTCGCGAAGTTTGCGTATTTCTGGCGCCTCTTTTCAGCAGGTATAGTTTCAATAATGCGCTCGGTGAAATACACCTTTGATTATGTGCAAGATAAGGGTACTATGTTTCACACAGTGTTGTCACTTTTTTCAAAAGTCGCATCCGCCTCCGGGCAATTTTTCGAGCGTCGCCTCCGGAGGCGCAAGCGTGGCAACACTGGTTTCACACCGAGATAAAGAGGACTTGAGATTGTTTCTGGGCTTAAATGGTGACTTGTATATAGTGACTTGTACATAGTGCTAAATATTATTAACGGTTAAGTTATTAAATGTGTAGAGAGCCATGTTAAAGTGAATTCGCATAAATTTTTAACTACATTAATATACATCTCTTTACCTAGTATTTCAGTGCATTGTTTCCACGTTTTGTAACCTCATTCTTAGGGGTGCTTATTTTATTTTTCACAGGTGTATTCTTAGGGGTGCTTATTTTTGAAATGTACCTATTTTAAGGTACTTTTTAGCGGGGAATCCGAATTTGAGGTCAAAATTTAGCTAAAATGTAGACAAATTTAGACAAAATATAGACTAAATGTACCTGAATTTTCGGTTTCCACTGCTTAATTTTCGTGTCTGTAACGGTTTTCTCCGGAGGGCCATTCTATCCAGTGCTTATTTTTCGTGTCTGTAACGGTTTTCTCCGGAGGGCCATTCTATCCAGTGCTTATTTTTCGTGTCTGTAACGGTTTTCTCCGGAGGGCCATTCTATCCAGTGCTTATTTTTCGTGTCTGTAACGGTTTCGTGAGGGAGTTCATTCTTTCCAGTGCTTATTTTTGTCTGTAAGTAGAAAACGCTGGACTGTCAATTGACCTGACCCAGAAGGCTGGACTTGCTGGCAGCAGTAATGGATAACACTCAGCCTATCTGGGCCGGCCCCAAGAACGTAAGGGGTTGGAGCGGCCGAAGGCCGCGACGGTCGACCGCACCCTAACGCTGGACTGGCCCAAGAATTCTGGACTGACCTAAGAAGAGAGGCCGGGCCCAATAACGTAGGGGTTGGAGCGGCCGAAGGCCGCGACGGTCGACCGCACCCTAACGCTGGACTGGCCTAAGAACGCTGGCCCAAGAATTTCTGGACTGACCCCAAGAAGCAAGTGCTGGCCCCAAGAACGTAAGGGGTTGGAGCGGCCGAAGGGCCGAAGGCCGCGATGTCGGCGTCAGCCGACCTAGGTTTTTTTCCAGCGCCGAAGGCGCTGGAAAAAAGCCTAGTTTCTTATATTTTCATTGGTAAATGAACACGTTTCATAATTCTCTTTGATTACGCTTCTAGTCATTCGTTGTATATATTTAAATATGATATAATAAAATATAAATAAATAATAATAAATAAAGTATAACTTATGTTTGTCAATTTTAGCTTTACCGTTTTGATAACGTATCATTTCACCAAAGAAATACAGGTAAATTCGAGTATTAATTTTCAGATTACATCTCGTAAAAATTTAGAATGAGGGCGCTGGTCTGGTAGCAGCTGCGTTGATAGCGATTGTTCCCGGCTATATCAGTCGTTCAGTGGCTGGTTCCTATGATAACGAGGTTTCGTTCCGTTATATTTTAGAGTTTTAATTCTAACATATTTTAGGCAATTGCCATTTTCTGCATGGTAGGACGTTTATTTTGTAATGTTACATATATTACTCTCCATCTTTAGCTTTTAACTTACTACTTATGGATAAAATCGGTCAAAACCGGATCCGTTTTTTATGCGGGATTCTGCGCTCTATCCTACTTTTATATGGTCTCCTCTTGGGGAGGCTATGTGTTTCTAATCAACCTGATCCCACTTCATGTGCTTGTTTTGATATGCACCGGGCGGTTTTCCCATCGAGTTTACATCGCTTACTCAACGGTAAGTTTTATTATCGTTTCGTGTAAAGAAATCATTTATTATTTAGGTCTACACAATCGGAACTCTATTGTTAGTTTTGATTTTCATGTGTTGCCATTAAATAATTTATTTAGAAGTATGCAAATTCCTTTCGTTGGTTTTCAACCAGTTTCTACCAGCGAACACATGGGGGTAATCTTTTGCACTTAATTAACTACGACACATGTATTATTTTATTTTAGGCCTTTGGGATATTTGGGCTATGCCAAATTCTGGCCTTTGCTCAGGTAATGTGTTTTTATATATTTCAATTTTTTATATTTGATTTCAGTGGATGCGTTCAAAAATGCCAGCGGAAAAGTTCCAGCTTATACTACGTTCTATTCTATTGGTTGCTGGAGGAGCCGGGTTAATTGCTCTCATCGTTGCATCATTTTTGCATAGTATGTCTATATTTTTATTTCATTTGCTCAGAAATATGTTATTTCAGAAATTGCACCATGGACTGGACGATTTTATTCACTACTTGATCCGAGTTACGCTAAAAACAATATTCCAATTATTGCTTCTGTATCGGAACATCAGCCAACCGCCTGGAGCTCTTTCTACTTTGACTTACAATTTTTGGTATTCATGTTTCCAGGTGAATTTGTGTTAAAATATATTACTTCTAAAAATATCAATCAGATGGGTTGTATTTTTATCAAATGATAAGAAATAATGGAACTGTGTAGGCTAACATACTTGTTGACACTTTCATACCTTAAGAATAGATTGTTTATAAAATATGATAGCCGGTGACAAAAAATTTTATTTCTGTTATTTTTGTCATCATGTACTTTTTAGGCAATCATTATTTTATATCATGTTGATTGATAAAATTTTAAATTCTATATTATACAGAAAATATCTTGTTTAATTCTCTAATCTAGTCTAATTTTCACAAATGTTTCATGTTATTACATGTGTGTAACATGGTTTGTGAAAAAATATTTAAACACTTCCGTGATAAATAAAATAATGATTCTAAGTACTAAAATGGCTAGCGGACGTATCATTTACGAGAGATTATCCGAAGATATGTCAGAGTTTAAATACTCTATTGGAAATCAGTAAATGATAAAATACCAACGCTACAACACTTTTTAGTTGGTCTCTACTTCTGCTTCAAACATCTTACGGATCAGGTTAGACAGTTTAATGTATCAATTCTTGCTCTCAAGTAATATTTAGAATATTTTCGCCATATTGTATGGTTTGACCAGTATCTATTTCGCTGGAGTAATGGTGCGATTAATGTTAGTTTTGGCACCAATAATGTGCGTACTTGGTGGAATTGCTGTTTCTGGAACGCTTTCTAGGTTTGTTTTTAAAATATAAAACGAATATAAACTAATTGGTACTTTAGTTTTATGAAGAATGTCGATTTGAGCGCCTCTTTTGGAAGCTCCGAAAAAAGTGCACTTGCAAAACAGAAACCCGAACAGGCAGCTAAAACTTCGAAGAAAGCTAAGGACGATAATTACCCTTACAAAAGCGAGGTAATACAATGCATTAAACTAGAGATCGGCCAAACCGTTTTACCGATACCGATATATCGGTCGAACCGATATTTTCAGAAAAATGAAGAACCGCCACGAAAATTGAGAAAACCGCTATTTTCTTCAAAAAATGGCCATTTTTAGTCAAAAATGGCCCAAAAATGGTCATTTTTGGCGCGATACGAAAAAACCAATAGCAGATTCGGAATCAGCGCATCAAAATACCCCTAAAAACATGTTTTCCGAAAAATCCGAAAAAATTTGATTTTTTTGACCATAGGGGGGACCACATGGTTTTCCGAAAACATCGATTTTTTAAAATGTGGAAATTTTTTCTGTAATGAGTGTTCGGAATTTTTGTAAAAAATATGGCTAGTTTGGTAAAAATTTCAATGAAAATTCTGACTATTTTCCGATATTCTCGTAAAATTTTCGAACCGATACCGATATAAAAATATCGGTATCGGTGGCCTGTTTTACCGATACCGATATATCGGTCGAACCGATATTTTCGAAAAATTGAAATACCGATACCGATATTATCGGCGATATATCGGTATCGGCCGATCTCTACATTAAACCATGAAACGTTTTGGCTTAAAAATATTATTTCATGGTTAAATAGTAATATACAGTAATAAGATTATTTCTATTTATAAAGTATATTTTAAATACAAGCGGTAAAAGTCGATAAATAGAATTTGTCATATCTTCTGATTTTAGGTTGCTACAGCTGTGGTCGGAATATTGACCGTATTTTTAATTTCATATGCATATCATTGTAATTGGGTGACTTCCGAAGCATACAGTAGTCCAAGCATTGTGCTATCTGCGCGTTCCGGCGAAGGACGCGTCATCTTCGACGATTTCCGGGAATCATATTTCTGGCTGAGGAAAAATACACCCGATGTTTGTCACATCTGATTGACTAAATGCTCTATATAATTTGTTAATTTCAGGACGCCAAAATAATGTCATGGTGGGATTATGGTTATCAAATTACGGCTATGGCTAACCGAACTGTATTAGTTGTACGTTTTGCTTGGTACCATAAATTATA
The DNA here is from genome assembly GCA_022814885.1 of Ditylenchus destructor. Classification (NCBI taxonomy): domain Eukaryota; kingdom Metazoa; phylum Nematoda; class Chromadorea; order Rhabditida; family Anguinidae; genus Ditylenchus; species Ditylenchus destructor. The sequence goes on along the minus strand of JAKKPZ010000010.1, from coordinate 2,543,831 downwards.
AATTTTTTCAGAATGGAAGAATTCCTATTTTATCATAGCCAAATTATATCTAATAAAATCTCACTGACTACATTTTATCTTTACTAAAAATTTTTGTGTATTCGGATAGGAGAGTAGGCTAGCTTTCATACGGACATTTTAAATCACCATAAAAATTTTCTCTAAATAGACAATATGGTTCTCTTTCTGATAATTTTGTTAATTCTTTGGTTGATTATACGCTCATACATTTCAAAAATATAACAGCCATATCACTGAATAATAACGTAAAATTTTAAGTCATTATGTTTCTGAATTAGATATAGTATGTAGCAAGGTTGATTCAGGACAATAACACGTGGAATAACACCCATATTTCGCGTGTTGGTCAAGCGATGTCCTCAAACGAAAGTCATGCTTATGAAATTATGCGAGAACTCGATGTTGACTACGTACTGGTCATCTTTGGTGGCGTTACAGGATACTCTTCCGATGGTCAGTTATCATCTAAGTTAACCTAATATTACATTGCACAAATCATTAAAGATTCCAAGGGTATTAATTTTCTTATATATTAGATATTTTACTATATTATTTTGCAGAATTTTGTTTGTTTGTTTGTCTGTTTGGAAGGGTAGGATCTCGCGATCCTGTCGTTAGATTTTGATGAGTAATAGCTCATTTTGTAGGTAATGGTCTGGTAGGTGGCATAAAATTGTCAGATCGGAAATTTGAAAATTTGAATTCGCGCCAAAATTGAAAAACGTGTTTTTAAGGGTTTTTATGAGTGAATGTTAGTTGTTTTTTTATTTATATCGTAACTTTAGGTTATTTAGAGTATTTCTGCTTTTGGAATTTTTGGGTTTCGGTTTTTGTACAAATTTTTATGAATTTTTTGGTCATTTTTTGGTAAAAAAATGGGTTTTTTGGTTCTGACGGAAAAAGTTGCTGAAAATTTGTATACAGGGGTTTTCGGATATGCTGAATCCGAATTTGAAATCATATTTGAAATTTGAAAATTTGAATTCGCGCCAAAACTGAAAAACGTTTTTTAAGGGGTTTTATAAGTGAATGTTTGTTCTTTTTTGTTTTCGATCGTAAATATAGGTGATTTAGAGTATTACTGCTTTTGGAATTTTTTGATTTCGATTTTTTGAAAAAATGGTTTTTTGATAGGTTTCAGGCTAAAGAGCTGAGAATTTGGGGTTATTGAAGAGAGTCCAAGATTTTAAGATCCAGGGAGTTTCTGGAGAAGTATTCAAGATTTTAAGATCCAGGAAAGTTTCTGGAGAAGTATTCAGGATTTTAAGATTAAGGCAAGTTTCTTGAAAAGTGTTCAGTCTTCCCAAGTGTGAGCCGCAAGCCTTAGGCTTGCGGCTCGAACAACTTGGGGCCAAAGGGACTTGGTCTTAGGCTTAAGCTCCCGAACAACCCTTAAAAGGCGCCAAACAAGCCTTAGGCTTGCGGCTCGAACAACCTGGGGCCAAAGGGACTTAGGTTTAGGCTTAAGCTCCCGAACAACCCTTAAAAGGCATAGTGAGTAAGTGAGTAAGTGGGTATGTGAGTAAGAGGATAAGTGAGTAAGTGGGTAAGTGAGTAAGTAAGTAAATGAATAAGTGGGTAAGTGGGTAAGTGAGTAAGTGAGTGAGTAAGTGAGTAAGTAAGTGTATAAGTGAGTAAGTAATATAAGTATTTTAAGATCCAGACAAGTTTCTTGAAAAGTTATAAAGATTTGAAGATCCAGACAAGTTTCTGAAAAGTTCTAAAGTTTATAATATCCATACAAGTTTCTTGAAAAGTACTTCAGATTTTAAGATCTTTACTGTAAAGCTATGCAATAGTTGTAGGTTTTCTGTAAGTGTTAGAAAGTAAGAGTTAGAAAAAGGTAGCGAAAGGTATGCCGCGGGCAAAGCCCGCGGCCCACCGAAAACTAGTAATATTTTAGATATTAACAAATTCTTGTGGATGGTTCGCATTGGTGGTTCCACACCCGAAGGACATCACATCAAAGAGCGCGATTACTACACTAAAAGTGGTGAATTTCGTGTTGATAGAGAAGGATCGCCCACCATGCTCAATTGTTTGATGTACAAGTTGTGTTATTACCGCTTTGGCGCTGTGTATACAGAACACGTATGTGAAATTTCTATCCTCAACGGCTTTATTGTTACAAAAAGTTATACCCTTATCCCTATGGCGCGGAGGTTCGGTCATTCCCTGAGGTTGTCACACGCGACTTCGGCCCTTTTTAATGGCGAAGCGGGAAAAGTGACTTGGGCATTTTGTAGGCAAGGGTGGGTTATCTATCAGCAGTTTTTTTTCAGCCCCCCGGGGATTGGGATTTTTCGGATTTATGAGTCATGCAAAGTACAGGATCCATGATACCCCCCTCATGGTTTTGAGGAAAATTTTGATCCGCAGAAAGTATGGTAGGGCAGGCTTGGTACTTGGGAGAAGTTGTATACTTTAGGGGACTTCTCAGTAGAAATGATATTAGTTTTTTCCTGGGGTTGGAGTTTTTTGAGAATGATGAATCATCCATGTCACCGTACATGACATAGGGTCATGTCATGTAAGGTGTGATACTTTTTGGCCTGTTATGGGGGGAAGGCATACTGATATGGGGCGCTCGCCGCGAAGCCCCCAGGGCGCGCGTAGCGCGCACTTGCGGCGCTTTCGCTGTATAGGCTCCACTAGTAAAAATACAATGTATAAATAGGTATATGCCAATCATCACGAGTAGGAAGTATAAATGTAAATAAAACTATTTATTTTAAATCAGTTGAAAAAATCAAATTGAATAAGTTAACTTTAGATAATTTTCCGATAAAGTTAAAACCATAAATTCTCTTTTTGCCTTTTTCGTTTATAAAATGCAGAACTTTGAGAGCACTACTAATGCATTCATAATAAAACCGATCTCAATGCTTTTAGTCTGGGTACAAATTGGCATTCTGACTGTAAAATGAACAGTATGATCTTTAGGGAAAAGCAACCGGCTATGACAGAGTGCGAAGAGCTGAAATTGGGAACAAGGATTTCGAATTGGAACATCTGGAAGAGGCTTACACCACAGAGCATTGGTATATTTTATTCATTTTGCCAGCCCCTTCGGGGCTGGAGCCAGCCTCACGTTCTTGGAATAGGGCCAGACAGCGTTAGGGTCGACCGTAGCGGCCTTCGGACGCTCCAACCCCAACGTTCTTAGGGCCGGTCCTTACTTCTTGGGTCAGTCCAGAATTCATGGGGCCAGCCAGCGATCTTAGGCCTGTCCAGCCTTCTTGGGGCAGTCCAGCTGGGCTGAGTGTTAGCCATTACTGCTCTCAGCAAGTGTCATTTTTGGATTCCTTCCCAAAATTTTGGACAAAATTCTCATGTAGAAAACGCACTGGTGAGAATGGCTTTCCCAAAATTTTGGGCAATTTAGGTACATTTTGTCTAAATTTAGGTATATTTTAGCTAAATTTAGACCTCAAATTCGGAATCCCCGCTAAAATTACCCTAAAATAGGTACATTTTCAAATAAGCACCCCCTAAGAATGCACCTGTGACAGGGGGAAGTCAGCACTGAGATACTAGGTAAAAGGATATCATTCAAGATCATTACAATGCACCTTGTAGCTCGGCGTGACTAATTATTTATAACTTTCAGGATCGTGCGTATATACAGAGTTCTCAAGCCGGCGAATCGTAAAACCTGAACCACACATCTCAGAATTATTACGATATAGGCTTGCTGACTAAAAGTCACTCCTCAAATATATTTTGCCCTTTAAGCTTAAATCACTCAATATTTAAAACATTTTCAGTACTTATTTAATGGCCTTGAGACTTCAATATGCTTAGGGAATTATAAAGTTGGTTAAAGTTTAATCAATTTAACATTTGTTATTCTGCTTTTGGGCATCCCTTTAACTTATATACCAAAACTATGGCGCAATTTGCTACAGCAATGATATTTATTACTTTTATTTTACTTTCGATTCTGTTGACACTTATAATTGGTTTATTGTTGAGTTTCCTGTTGTTTTATGAAATAAAATATGCAATTGTGCTCGTATTTTGATGCATTTTATGGTGTTTTATTTTGAGCTCCAGATCTTTGATAAATTGCGTAACCAGCGAAAGCACGCCATATGTTTTAATATACCAATATCTGGCAAACACACGTGTAAAGTATTTTTATGTTAGGCACATTGGTTGCCGTTAAATTAGAAGAAGGTTAGTTAGATTAGTCAAGCTTGAAGTAATATTTAATAGTAAATAAATAGTGCGCTTGGAAATATTTTGGACAGTAATTTGCACATCTATGAAAATGTAAGCCATGTGAATTGAAAGCGATTCCATCACCGTCTCTTCTTTGTGCTTGCCCATTGATCTTTGTACTTGCTGAGGTGTCATCAAATCTTGATCTGCTTTAAAGTTGAAAACACACTATCATCCTATCTACACGCTTTTATACGCCTCACCTATTAATCCTTAGTGGGCCGTAAACCGTATGCCTCTTTACTCATCACACTTCCTCTTTTTCTTTCTTCAAGGTCAAGTCTCAAAGTGAAAAGACAATAATCAGATTCTGCAAAAGAGATTGCTTTTGTCATTCATTCACAGCGCCGTGCTGCGAAGGTGAGCCGAGGGAATCACTGAGGGATGACTACGCATGCATATAAGTTTATTGATGGGTGTGGTGATATCCGACTGAATTAACAACTTTCCAGACAACCCTCATATACGACTCAACGTAAATAGGCGTATAGCCGAGATTGCAAATTTTGTACATAAACACGTACACTATAGAATTAAGATAATTAATGATGACGGCGACATAAAGTAGGTGAGGACAAAAAAGCATCTTCTGGCTAGCGAAATCAAGCAATTCGGTTCTGAAACTGACGAAAATAACAACAGTGAGGAGGTAAAAAGCGGATAAGAGTGAAGCGATATGATATAAAAACGGATATGATGGTTTTTGCAACTCAATATATTGAGGACTTCACTAACTACCTATCCATTGCTAATACGCCAAGGAATATCAGCAAAATTTTAAGTTTTTGTAATGAAAAATTATTTGTATAAATAAATATCTCGGGGGAGGCTACTACTAGGGTGACCCATAATCACACGGTCATTGGATGGAACCATTAATTGTAACACCATCATACCCGCTAGCTACTACTCATGTTAAGGCGTAATTTACGTCGTTATTTTTGTTGTTCTATAACATATCTTATTTTTACACATACGAAATTGAAATCTTACCATTTTGAGTGTGAATTTGAAATCCAAATTGCGTAGTAAGCGCTTCTCCAGCCGTTTTCGATTGTTTTACATGAAATTACACGTTAAATACTCGAAAAATAATCCAATCCGATTCTGTAAACACTTAGAGTATTCTGAATATAGGTAGAAGTATGAAATAAAATAGAACTGCTGGCACGAGAGGTCGAATCTCGAACCGAACGTCTGTCTGAATTCTCAAACATCCGATACGACGATTCGTCGTCTAGTAACCAAGCGCAGAATATTATCACGAATATCAAAATATTAAACAATGATGTTGCAACATTGATTATGCGCGATGCCATTCACTGCACTCAAAACCTCGAGCTTTATGAAGCTGAATAACCACTGTTTTTTCATCAATATAGTAAATTATTAAGGTACTAGGACCAAATATTTCATAGTTGGGTGAAGAATATAGAACGAGCCAGAATTAAGAATATGAATGTAATGACTGGGATGGATCAGTAACGACGACTGGCTGAGGGGAAGGGCGGGAGGGGCGGCAGACCATCTCTCCTGCTACAGCCAGCATTCATCCAGCAGCACCACAACTGTCAGCTCAGCAACAACACAACAACGGCAATAATTATGCACACCCGCCTCTTAGCCGTTACCCAATCAACAAAAAACGCGGCTGGGGTATGGTTGCCGCCAACATCCAAACTGGCAGCAAAGGACAAAAAAATGGGATGGGTGGAGGAGACTCTGGGCTTTCTGGGGCCGCTCAGTCCTCAACATTTAAATATCGTTGGGTACCATCTCCCCCGCCCGGTATCACTGCTGTTCGGCCCAACGCCAATAACAATGATGATGGGTTAGGTTGAGTTGGGTTTTGGGTGTTTCGATGCCTGGGATGGCTTCTTTGCGCACACAGACCATCCATGCAGCAAAAGTCCGAGGGTGCACAAAACAGCATCACCGGAGGAATGGTAGGTATGGCTCTTTGACTGTCTGAAGGAGTCAGCCAGCCGGATGGATCGCTGAGCAGAAAGTGAACGGCGACGGACAAGAGGGCGGCAGGTCAGCCTCAGTCGCCGCCGTCGGCGAACAAAGGACAACAACATCCAAAAAGAGTCGTCGGCTTGGAACCGTCACTGTGAAGGTTACAAATGGGCAGTCGGTATAAGCAAATGGGAGGTGAGAAAAATGGCAGCCGGCCGCCATCTTTCACAATAATCCACTCAGAGTGTTGTCGAAACGTATCTAAAGAATGCTGCTTAACAACCGAGTATTACATATTGCAGTCGACTGGTTGTAAATTGCTGCTTTTTAAATTCAAATTTGAAATATGCTTGCACCATACATTTACTGGAATAACGTGAAGACTATTAGAAAACTGGAAAGAAGTTTGCTTTGTTATTTTTCCAATTTTTGCATTGAACATAACGGTATTTGACTGAATTAATAGTAGGGTACATGTATTTACATAAAATAATTAGGGATTATAAAATTAAAGAAAATATTTAGCTCATAAATGTTTATATCTTGGAGTTCCCTTATCAACTTGGACCAACTCCTTATTCTATTTATTATAGTAATCAATGAAACTATAGTATATTTATGGTCAAGTTATTATCCGTTACAGTTAATTATTAATCCAAATTTTAGTGTGTGACGTATAAAATTAAGACTGAATGTAAAAATCAAACAGACAAATTTACGTAACATCAGAATGAACCAAAATTGACAAAATGCACAAAACATAAACAATTACTTATCTTTATTACTACCAAGCCATTTTAAAAATGACGTTATATTTACACAAACAGAAATACAAAAGCCTGATGATAATTTTGAAGCGCTAGACTTTATCTATTGTTTTGCAACAGCCAAAGGCCGTTTTTGAGCGTATTCAGCCATACGCCGCTCGAGTTCTGGCCGGAAATGTCGAATCAAGCCCTAAAAAGAATGTGAAATTACATGTCTCATTTACTAATTCTACCTGAACCGGCCAAGCAGCGGCATCGCCGAGAGCGCAAATCGTGTGTCCTTCGATTTGCTTAGTTAGTTCCCAGAGCATGTCGATCTCGGAAGGTTGCCCTTTTCCTTGCACGAACCTCCACATAATTTTGTTCAGCCAATTACATCCTAAAATATAGAATGTATTTGTTTGTAAAATATTACGATAATTTATCGTACCTTCTCTGCATGGAGTGCATTGTCCACAACTTTCGTGTTTATAAAACAAAGCCAGGCGTGCAATGCATTTGACAATGTCTGCCTGTTTATTCATGACAATGACAGCAGCTGTTCCTAGACCCGATTTAACTTGAACCAAGGCATCGAAATCCATTAGGACATCATCGCAGATGCTAAAAAGTTTTGTTTAAATATTGACCGAACGATACTTAAAACAAATATTGACCGAACTACAAACGGTTACTAAACTTCTGTACGGAAAACTTATAAAAGATTAATTTATTTCAAAACGTTTTCTGCAACTTTGTATCAACAAGAGGATTTATTTCGAGGGGAGGATTTATTTCGGCGTTATTTTTTGTAATTAGAAACTACCAATAAAAAATAGCTTTATACCCCTCCCCGTCAAAATCATCGGTTGGGTGTTTTTATGGGATCAGTGCACTTTGCACCCTGTGCCGTAGGTGCCCGAAACCGGTGTCAATCGCCTCCGTTTGATGAGAGAAGTCCGAAAAACACAAAATTAGGGTGGAGAAATGCAACTAGAAGGAATTTTCAAGATTGGATCTCACGATTTCGAGATATAGCCACAGGCCATATCTCGAGTCTATATAGCGGTAAGCGTGCCCTACGTAAGAGTTCGGATGCCGCGAAGCGGCATCCGAACTCCAACTATTATTGTTCCAGCAGTCTATGCCCCTCTCGCGTTTGGGTGAAGGGTCCCGCTGCCGCGGGACCCTTCACCCACCTTGCCGCGTGCCGCGGACTGCTTTGGTAGGGGTATTGGGTAGGCTTGGACAGGGTTTAGTGTTATAAATAGGGTGCCACGGGGACGGGGATTTTGCTTTCGGGGGCGCCCCCGAAAGTCGGGGATTATTTTTTCGGGGATCGGGGATTTCCCCCGACTTTCAGTCGGGCCCCCCCCCGGGGATTTCATAATTTTTCAAAAAATTCTATTTTTGCATTAAAATCGCCAAAATTTTCAAAAAAGGGGTTATTTTTGTTAAAAACTCAATTTTTATTATAAATTCCACCTAATATCGATCATTTTCCTTTAAAAATAAGGTTATTAAAAAAATTTCTTCAAATTTAGCTATTTTTCAAAATTTTTCCCAAATCACCTAAATTTGTTGTTTATGCCTAAAAATGGGTCAAATTTACCAATTTTAGGTAAAATATGCCAAAATTACCAAATATATTATTATAATATTATACATATATATTATATATTAGCAAATATAAAGAAAAAATAGCGAAAATTTTCCAATTTTTGGCGGTTCTCATATAAAAATTTGCACTATTTTAAAAAGTCCCCCGGGGCCTCGGGGATTTCATTTCGGGGATTTGTCCCCCGGGTTTTTTTTCGGGGGGGGGGGATCCCCGTCCCCGAAAATCGAAAAATCACGTCCCCCCCGGGGGTCCCCCGGGGGGCCCCGCGAGTCACCCTAGTTATAAAGCGGTTTGGGAAGATTTTAGGCGATTTTGGATGATTTTTCGCTGATTGGCTGAATTTTGAAAAGTGGGCGGAGCCTAAAAATATTTTTTTTGGAATCAGCATGGTCGAAAACCCCTAATTAGACGTTTTCAGGCAAAATTGCGGAAAAAAATTTTTTTGCATTTTTTTGGAACCATGGGGGGTATCATGGATTTCGAGAATTGCCCCAGGGCAAAAAAAGCTCTAGTTGCATTTCTCCACCCTAATTTTGTGTTTTTCGGACTTCTCTCATCAAACGGAGGCGATTGACACCGGTTTCGGGCACCTACGGCACAGGGTGCAAAGTGCACCGTAGCCGTTGTTATGGCTACGCTTGGTTTTAGGGTCCATGCCGAAAATGCCCGAAACCGGTGTCAATCGTCTCCATTTGATGAGAGAAGTCCGAAAAACACAAAATTAGGATGGAGAAATGCAACTAGAGCTTTTTTTGCCCTGGGGCAATTCTCGAAATCCATGATACCCCCCTATGGTTCCAAAAAAGTCCAAAAATTTTTTTCCGCAATTTTGCCTGAAAACGTCTAATTAGGGGTTTTCGACCATGCTGATCACGAATCCGAAGGAATTTTCAAGATTGGATCTCACGATTTCGAGATATGGCCTTAGGCTGCTGTACAGACTCCACCGAACTTAGGCTTGGGGCTTAGGCTGCTGTGCACGCGGGGGAAGGACTTAGTCTTAGGCTTGGGGCTTGGGCTGCTGTGCAGGCTTAGGCCTGGATATATGCCCTGAGGCCATATCTCGAAATCGTGAGATCCAATCTTGAAAATTCCTTCGGATTCGTGAACAGCATGGTCGAAAACCCCTAATTAGACGTTTTCAGGCAAAATTGCGAAAAAAAATTTTTTTGGATTTTTTTGGAACCATAGGGGGTATCATGGATTTCGAGAATTGCCCCAGGGCAAAAAAAGCTCTAGTTTCATTTCTCCATCCTAATTTTGTGTTTTTCGGACTTCTCTCATCAAATGGGGACGATTGACACCGGTTTCGGGCATTTTCGGCACGGACCCTAAAACCAAGTGACCCCGTTGTTATTGACCTATTCATTTAATCTACGAATCATCAATGACCCATGCAATATCTAGAACTAGAATCGAACAGAGGAACATCCGATATTTCATACATTTATATTTATTTTTACAGGATGATGTTAAGTCTAGAAGAACCCCAATAAATATTCCTAGAACCGTTTTTCAGAACCATTTTGGGGACTTGATTAGAATTTTGCTGAGTTGTGATCAATTTTTTCACCTTGTCCATGTTCCAAATCTTATATCCCTACTGCATTGTTGTATGCATATTCTATGGCAACAAATGAACGGCTTTTCCATAACGGAACAGATTTGAATAAATTGTTATGGAAATGCTTTTTAAAGAAGAATGCGATTTGAGCACACAGTATTTATTTACTTTAACTAGCATTTTCCAAAAACCAATAAAAAGATAAAAACTAATGTTACAAGCCGTTGTCTAGAATTACAGAAAATCACCTCTAAGTAATTTTATAATCGTATCTGCACATAAACAAAATCGCACCTTTTAGGAAGCAACGGCACAGACGAACCACCCGGAATAATGGCCTAAATTCACAAAATCAAGATTTATCAAATTGTACTTAAACTCCAACTTCCAGTATATATTATTTTTAAAATAAGTTGTTGAAATTACCATTTAAAACGTGTTTTATATAAAATTATTACATTATCTATACCTGTAAATTATCCCATCCACCAATTACTCCACCACAATGTCTTTCGATTAAATCTTTTAATGGGATGGACATTTCCTCTTCCACGGTTGTCGGATTATTTACATGTCCGGAGATGCAGAAAAGCTGGAACGGTACATTTCAAAATTATTACATCAATATAGAATTTGCACTAAAATCATATTTAATCACTGTCTCAAGCGTTCCTGATCTCAAAAACAGGAAACTATAAATATATCAAAGTAAATCTAACTTTGGTTCCACGATTCCTTTCACGCCCAAAACCAGCAAACCAGGTACCACCCCTGCGGCAAACTTAAAGCACAGAAATTAAAAACACAAATTGAATATTATATCGCCTACTCGTTGGGGCAACGGCGACAGTTTCGACGTTAGTAACCGTGGTGGGGCAGCCAAATACACCAATATCAGCTGGAAAGGGAGGCTTCAAACGAGGTTTTCCTTGTTTACCTTCTATGGACTCGATAAGGGCCTAAAATTCAGAAAATAATGACGACGGAATTGTTGCATAACATTTACCGTTTCTTCACCGCAAATGTATGCACCTGCGCCGCGATGGACAAACAAGTCAAAGTTGTAGCCCGTACCGTAACAATCCTTGCCTAGAAAGCCAGCCTAAGCAAAATTTATTATGGAGTATAATACAGATGTAAATAAAATATTGCCTTGTACGCTTCATGAATCGCTTCCTGTAAAATGACGGCTTCATTATAAAATTCACCACGGATGTAAATGTAGGCAGCTCTTGCACCCATAGCGACTCCAGCAATTAGGCAACCCTCGATTAGCTAAAATTAGTATTATTTTAACTTGTAATTAAATTTGTAATAAAATTATGAATATATTTTAGACACATTCTTTCAATTATTTAAGCGTGAATGTTGTATAATTTTCTTTTCAAAAAGTTACAATATAAACTTGTACAAGATCAATGGTTTTAATTTACAATATTTTGATTTTTCCAGAACTCAAAAATCGAATTTATGTAAAATATTTTACGCCTTCTTAACTTAGCAAAATTTTGATTCCATGTCCTTTCTTAAAAATCGCGCAAATGACTTCGTAAATTCAGGAATTTATTGAATAATGAAATAGTGTACTTTGTGCGGATCATGCCTCATTATCTCTCTGTCTTTGCATGTTCCCGGTTCTCCTTCATCAGCGTTCACCACGAGGTATTTAGGCCTGAAATACGATATTTCAGGTGTATTAAACTGATTCCGAAGCTACCTTCCGTCAAAAGGTTTACCCATAAACCCCCATTTCATTCCACTAGGGAAGCCTGCGCCACCTCGACCACGCAATCCAGAAACGCTAATTTCATTCAGAATCCATTTTGAACCTGCAACTTTTAGTATAGATTGCGCAAGGATAGAGAGCAAAGAGCTTGCATCAAACCTTTTAAGATTATCTAAAAGTTTTGCAGTTAGTTGTGACATAGGTTAAAATAATAAACTAAATAATACCTCTTTGGTTTTGTACCAATCTCCCTAAAATATTCACATTAAAAATGTTTTAATCATGTATTAAATCAAAATGAGCTAAGCAGTGACGTAGTATATTAGCGTAAATTTCATAAAACACAATATATTTGCCAAAGATAAAATCCGTTTGTGAATAATACACGTAATGTTTGGTGTCGATAATTTTGATATCAGCTCAAACTTAAGCTTGGCTATAGACGAAAATTTAGGCTTAAATTTGAACTGAGTCATGATCAAAAATGTTCACTGACACTAAAGTTTCCGGCAGCAAAATTCCGGTAATCTTGTGGATGCCTTACGGCAATTTGAGGATTACAGGATGTGAGGATTAGGCTTTGGTATCTAACACATATTCCAGTTTACTTTCCAGAGAAAAATGTATTTTAAAGTTATACAAAACATACCCTACTCATCGCTCCTTTCAATCTATAAGTAAGATTTTGAGTAATGCATAAAAAGAAATAATAGTCACATACCTGAAATCATGGCGGCCATAAAGGTTGGTAAATATGCGATCTTCATCTTTCAACGCACCGAAAGTAGTTTTCTCAGGTTTCTTCGCGGGATCAGGAGCCGAGGTGGCAAATGAACGTATGGACGAGGAGAAGCCTTGAATATATTTGATGATGTACAACCATATCTCGTGACAAGGAAAATATTTTACCTTTATTAACAGCAATTGCACGAGAAGTCAACATCACCATATCAAACTGCTAATCTAAAAAATTTGTTTTAAAAACAAGCTAGTTGGCAATTAAAACAACTTAATGAATATATATAAATAAGTATCTATCCGGATAGTTTTTGGTACAGGTCATAATTTGTTGATATTTTCTAGTCTTCTAAAATTTACTTATTTTTAAAATTATGTGTCATTACTACAAAACGCAAAAATGTTTAACGCCGTTAAGAGCATGATCTTTTTGTTAGTCCGACAGTTTGCCTTATTGCACCAAGGTTAGCGCTAATTCAAAATGGTTTTAGAGCATCTCTCTTTGTCATTACTGAACAATATATTCGATCACTTTGGGAATATTTACACATCCTCCATTTTAGGGAACATCCAAAAATTAAGGAGCAGAAGGCAAAATATTGGGTGGAAAATTTACGTAAACCGGAGGGAGGGCCCAACAACCTTAATTCCGTAAAGGAAATTTGATTATTTATTTACCAGCTCGACAATCCTGTCCTAAATTTTGGTTTACATACTTTCGATGAACCCTTAGCGATCTGCACAAATAAACATATTTGCTATCATAAATTTAAAACTGTAATATATTTTATGAACTTGCGAAACTAAAAATGTGTGCAAATTTTCCGAATTTTTGTAACAAATATTTTTATCATGTTTCGTACAATTGCAGATAAGCCATCAAAAAATTGGACAAAAAACAGACACATTAAATAAATTTTTTATAAACATGGAGTATGGAAGTGTACCACTGGAAAGGCAAGTTTCATAGCAACAATTCAATGGGACTGTCTAGCTGCTAGTACCTACTGGTATTATCTTTCGTACTTACTCACAGACCAATTCTTAGCTTAAATATACTGTCGGCAAATTTATTTATTTTTGGTTAGTCACAATTTTGTTGATGTGCATATTTCAGTGTTCTTTTTTCACAAGTACCTTCACTGTGAAAGTGTTTACTGAGAAAATTTATACGCTAATAGGACCCCACTTAAATTTTTTACCAATCTCTAGAGTAGCCCCTTGGCGAGTAATACCTCACATTGAAAATTTCCAGTGACCCTTTTTGCTGCTTTGAATTAGATGCCGGAATATTTTTCATTGTCCGGTTTTTTATAAGCATTGCGGTAATTAATTAGAGAAGGAAGACTGTATAACTTTTAGTTTAAATACCGTAAATGGCCATGTTGTAAAAAATACTGTTTCTAAGTTCTTCTATTTTCCGCGCAAAGAGAGCTAGTTCTTTTTGAATAATGCTTATAGTGTAGTTTGTTTTTACAGCTCACCTTTTAAGTAAACAATATAATTTATCAAAGATGCTTTATTTACGCACTAATACTCTCTAAATTCTACATAATGCGAGGATTACAAAAAATATTATGCAGAAATTGTATGGAGTATCTATTTTCTAAAATTTCTTCAAGCGTTCTTCTCGAGCTCGATGAGGTGCTTCACGCCATCGTACATCTAAATTTAATAAAATAATAGTTACTTCATTTAATAATAACCACAATTGAAAACAAACCTGCTTCACGGCCTCAAATTCGGTCAAACCCAAACGAGCTTTGTTAGAGATGTCATAGACACCGCCGACAGAGTCGCTGTGCTCACCATGGATGCCACGAATCTATAAAAAATAATGTTTGAATTACTCCGTCTCTGAATTCATGTACAAACCTGGAGCTTCAATCCATCGCAAATTTGCTTGAAATCGGGCTTGGCGCTAATCTTTGGCAACTTGATGTGGACGCTAGCACGGACGGTAGTACCAAGATTGGTTGGGCAGAAAGTGAGCCATCCAAGGCGCTCATCGCGCGAGAATGGAGCCTTGCTTTGAATGGTCTTGACACCCTTGATCAAGCGCTCGAGAACCTGGCCAACATTGCCGCCGTTCTGAAACAATTATTTGTTGTGACTAACAAAGATGTTCTAATTACAAATACAAGTTATGTGTAATCCAAATATTTATATGAGAAAGACATCTGGTGAAATAATAATAAGGTTATATAGATGCTAAAATGTTTATGGCATCTAAATGGGCACTCGTCTGTTTTGGAGAGAATTCATATCCCATAATATTTTGTATGAAAACAATTCAGTTTATGAAAATTTTACAATAGTCAAAATCTGCCAATAAACATTAAATCCCTTTATGTGTACAATGTCATAACAAAAAAGTCATACCTGCATCGAGATAATGCGGAGATGATCCTCTTCGTTGACCTAAACAAACAAATAATTTTTTTATTCAATTTGTGATTATAGGCAGAAACGTACCCAAACGAGGAAAGTCTTGCTCTTGTTGTGGTAAATTCCACGACCAGTCGGCCAGTAACGGCAAGCGTTCGCGTGCTGAAGGAAACGGTCACCCTCCTTGAAAAGGAAATGGTCAGCAATGAGCTGGTTCTAAAATAACATATTATGCAAGTTGCAATTTTCAATACAATTCGTACCTGAACTTCCTTGGTCATACCGGTAAGCGGGTAATAGGTTCCCTGGAGCTCTGGATCATTGATTTCCTCGAAAATACCCTTCACTTTCGTCTCCATTTCCTTGTAGTTCGCCTCGGTCAGGCATGGATTGAAGGGATATCCCTGAAAATGTTCCAATTTTTCTAATTATGTTTACAAAAATTCAGTACCTCCAAACTGCGGCCGCATCGAACACGAGTGGAATTGATATACTGAAAAGTTCATAAATTTTCTCAGTATGACTAATTTAAAAGCTAAACGAATTACCTTTCCTTCCGGATCGAGATCAGTCAAAAGATGAGTCTAAAACATTGACAAAATAAAATGATTTAGTAAATGCAAAACCACCTTTCCCTCGCCCAAGTCAGTCTGCGGTTGCTTCTGGTTTGGTCCAAATCCATTGTGGTAATCCTGAAAATGAATGTATTAATACTTGTCTAAGCAGAACAATAAAAGAAAAAACCTCAATGATTGGGTCAAAGAGCGGCTTGAATAGAGTGTAGCTGAAAACAGAAAGCGGCTTAAACTAATAAAAATAAAAGTTGCCCTTACGATTCGGCATCCGGCGCATAAACTCCAACTCCACTGTCAAGGTTGGCAACACCGCTTTGAATCACATCCAACAATGTGGCACCTGCAAAGCTCAAAGTTATAAGAAACATGCATTAGGGAAAAATCAAATAAGACTAAAATAATTGATTATCAAAATTTACCAAGCTTAGTCTTCTTATCCTAAAAGAAAATAAAGTATTGTTCATAATATTGGCTGTGTTTCAAATGTTACCTTGCATTGGTCAACAACTTCACGGGTCAAGTATTTCTTGACCAGAGATTTGCAGTCCTGAGCTTCCTTAAATAATAACAATGTTACAAGTTAGTATGAAAATCACTATCAACATTTAAACCCAGTGAAGAGCCAGAAATTATATTATCCGGCTTTAAAATGTTTTAAATCTTATGGTAATAACCTATGGAAGCTGCATATTATTATGAGTAGCTATGACGAGGATGAATTGAGATTTTTATTGCTACTATGTTCGAAAAAGAAAGTTAGTAAGATTTTATTTTAGAACTCCAATAAAATTTTACACCATTTCTATATATCGTCAATATCTTGCAATTTGAATGCGCTATAGTTCTAAGGCTGTACTCTAATTTAGTACTTTTAGATACTGAATTTCTTTACCACTCTACCAATTATTTAAAAGTATAATTCATTTCTTAAATTACTAAATTAATGCCTGTATATTCTAGCCGGGATATTTTTTGGGAGTTAGAAAGTGAAAATGTAACATAACAATTCAAGGGTCGTTTGTAGTTATATGGTAGAAATAAAGATAACTCACCTGGAGCTTCTTGAAACCCTCCTCGATTTTCGCGACAACGTCGGGAGCCACGGCCATTTTTTTCGAAGAATAAATCACGAAGTTTGCTAAAATTTAAAGATGAAAATGAGGATAAAGGCTTTGCTCAGACGAGCAAAAGAATGAAGAACAGTGGCAAGTGCAATCGGGAATCTAACCCCACGCCCTGCCGGTTGTCGGCAGCCATAACAACAACGTTTGTCAATCAACATCAAGCCCCCTCCCGACTAGAAATCACTACCCCTTTGACGAAGGGAGTCGAAATGAAATAATAACAAGGAATGAGGAAGGGACTCAAACTCAACAGCAACTCTGCATCAGCGGGCTGTTCAACTCACAGGCTACTTTACAGATTAAAAAAACTAAAATCCCCGGCCAAAGCAAGTGTCAGTTTTCCTTCCCTTTGCACGAAGCTCACCAATAATAATAGAAGTGTAAGAGAGCGACAGCTCAAAGAGGCGGTGGCACAACGAGGCAGTGGAAAAATATCGGCAAAAAAGGGTGTGCCCAACGCACATTCACTCACACGCCAGCAACGAGACCGACATAAAATGAACGTCAAATGAAAGGCCTTTGCACGAAATGTCCTCTGAGGCCACTGTTCTCTTATGGTCTCCACATGAAAACTGCTCAATTACAGCAGCCTCAGCACCATTTGGGCGAGTAACAATCACAATGTGAGAACGAGAACGAGTGGGGTTGTCACAAAGAGACAGTTGGGTAGAGAACTTAGCGAAGAAAGGAAAAGAGCAAAGATTCTCATGAAAACACATTTCCGTCGAAAATTCACTGCTGTCATTGGGTCTCTAGGTTATCATAAACACATGGCAATCGGCAATAAGACCCCACTAATTATTCCAGGGATAAGACATGAATCACTCTAGCGTAATGTGACGTAAACAAAAACAATGAATGGCCGATGAAATGACAAATAAATATAAAATGAGGACAAATTTTCTTCAAGTTGCTGGTTTTTGTAAAAGTATAAATATCACTTTAAAATCAAACAAATGCAAAAAATATAAGAATAGACCAAATTTATATCGCTGTTGTGATACATGAAAAGGGGAGTTTCACAAAAGAAAATGTTGTCTAAGAAAACTTTGTCTGAAAGCTATACAGTATTGATACTATTCACGTTTGCACAGAATACACTTTTTATATCAATAAAATGTCTGCAGTAAAATCAGTGAATATTCTAGAATAAATGTGAATCATACAATGTATATTACCAAAATGAAGTAGAATGATCGGGTTTGTGTTTTTTGGGGAAAGCTCAGAACATCTGCAATAATATGAGCAAATCAGTATTGGGAATCTTGAATGGAACAAAGAAATTATTTGCAAGCGATGGAATGTTAAAAAAAACATCTATATTTTTAGGCTTTTGAGCTCTTCGCCAAATTTAAAATATGGGCTTCAAATCGATATTTCCCTTTGCAAACGAGAAATCTCTAATGAAGACAGTTAGACTTCATTTGTTTGTACAAGGACGCTAAAAATATCCATACATTCCAAGCAATTAATAAGCCGTGTCACTGGATTTGTATAATGAGCGTTTACGTCACTGATTTCAGCCACAACAAGTATTTTGCGGAGTCACAAACACTAATTTTGGCATTCAATTTACCGTGGGGTGTAATAAAACGTTATTTACTCAGTGGTTATTTCAGGAAGGAATGTTTTTGGCCGCCGTCACTATGGGTACGACTTTCACTTTCTTATTGCGAGTGCGGAAATTAAAAGCATTATTAACCGCGAGAACATTTCTTATTTTGATCTTTTATTTCGTACAACGTTCATAAGATTGAGAACAAAATATTTGTGAAAACGAAAATAACGATCCATACAATTAATAAAACGAGAAAAGGATTTTCAAAATTACAGGCGAGGAAATAATGACTAACTTTTCGCTATACAGAACAAATCCTTTCACTCTCAGATTCTCTCACGATGGTGGTAAAAGGATATTCAATCACATGTGCGATATTTCATATGGACATTTGAGGGGAGCCTGCCCAAGTAGTGGAGTGCAATTACCAACGGATCTGAGTAACATTTAGCGAACCGGTCCCAAAATTTCGCAAGTCTCGTTGTTCACTTTGCAGTGATCTTTGGCCGAAAGGCAAAGGGAGGTGCTGATAGAGAAGTAATGCAAAATGTTTGTTCATGAAATTCCCCCAAACAACATAGTTTCGTATAATTTGCATAATCGGATAAACATAATGTGTTATGTCAAAACAAAAAGAGTATTCCAATATTATTCTTCCACGTGCATCATTCCAAAAATTTGTAAATCATTTTTATTCAATCGAGACAAGACAATACAATACAGAATAAACAACTGATTATAGTTAAGATTCTTGAAAAACTGATATATACGTAGAACGAACGGGAACTCCACTGCCTCTAATTCACAAGTCCCAACACTAAACATTATTTACTTTCATTAATTATGTTTATTATTAAAACAGACATACTTTCTTTTGTTTCCTCCGCGAAATACCTCACATCGAATTCGCTGTCCTCGGACATCTTCAAGAGAATCGGTTTGACCTCAGATTGTACCACTCTGAAAATGCAAATTAATTAATTTTTTATATTCGCAATGTTAATATGAGTAGCATTTGGTAACTATTATCCCCTATGGAGAATTGTTTTCGCAATATTCCAATAGTATTCGGAAATGAGTCCATTTTTAGTATTGCTGTTAAATGGAAATATAATACTGAAAGGCATTTGTTAAATTTGTTCTACGTTTTCCCCAAACTACGACAATCCATATGTCAAATAAAATACGCCCTAACCTGAAATAACAAACGTTAAAAATAATATAATATAAATCATCTGTACTAACGGATGTACTGTAGTTCTTAAATATTAGCATAAACCGTACTGTGAGTCGAGCACTTTTCCCAGATGCGACAGAGTCTTCGCTACATTGAATCTAACGTTCGGAACTTGGTCCTCCGAGAGCTACAACAAACCATAGTAGTATTGTTCGTAATTATGCAAAAAGAATATATACCGTTTTGATGGTAGGGAACATATCATTCATGATGTATTGCTTGCCCAGAGCTCCACCTAGTGTGTTGAAGCAAAACAGACAGGTCATGCGGTGTAGGTAATTGTTGTCCGCTGCCAACTCAATCACTCGAGGCAATACCATTTTCACAGCCCACTCTGCGCCAAATTTATCTGCCAGTTGTTTTAAGATGGTTGTTGCTGCTTCTCGGATCGCATAAACTTAAATAAAGTATTGACTAATTTACTTAGGAGTAAAATGGCAGACCATGATCAGTCAGCCAGTTCATGCACAGCTTCAAAAGTTTTTCATCGAAGAATTTCTGACCGAGTTGCTCAGCCAACAGAGGCATATATTCAACCTGAAAATGAACTATTTATTTTAACGTATAAAGGCATGGCACATAACACAAGCAAACGTATAAATCCAAAAATATATGGTTAAACAAGTGATACTGGCGTAGCGGTTCAGATGGTTTTGGTGAAGAATTTATGAATTAAGTGATTTTAGTTTACGGCAAATCTTAATTTTGTATCTAGAAGAGTTATTTCAATGGCCATTTTTCTGAAAAGAAAATTTCGCGATATGAACCAAAATAATTTATGATTTGACCGTACTTGCCGAGAGAAAAACATACTTCTTATAGCTCTAATAGCTAAGTATAAACTGCTTTATTTCTTTCCAAATTCCATATTAAAATCTTTGTTAAAAATTACTTACTATAGCCAATCGGACTCGCCATTTTCCATCCTGAGCCAGGTCGATAATAGCAGGAAGCAGTGAATATTGTAGTTCATTAGAGCCAATCACATCGCTTACCTAAAAGTGATAATAGTGGAAGTTAAATGTTACAAAAGTAAAGCTACATCTAGGTTTTCTTCTAGAGAAACTAAATACGGTACTTTGTCAAGAGATGAAATAATGTTCAGGCGAACTTCCGGCGTATCGTCGCGAAGCATACACAAAAAGATCGGGAGAAGGTGCTCGACGGTGCTTTGTGGTCCCAACAGAGGAGCTAGGCCCATCACAACAAGCGCTAAAGCGATTTTTACGTGCTGATTGGTATCTGTGGTCAGCGGCTTTATGACCGGCAAAATTTCTTCAATAATCCCTTGCTTTCTACCCTCTTCAGGAAGCGCAGCGCAAAATGCTAAAATAATAAAATGTGTTCAATATTACCAAAGACAAAATTACCTTGAAGCTTTGCCGCAGCAATATCTCGCACTTCGCCTTCACAATCTTTTAGCAGATTGGTGTATAGGCCAACCATCTCTTCGATTGGTATTTTCTTTCCGAAAGCTTGTTGAATCTAAGACGATACATATTTTAGATTGATTCTATTGGTGTGGCTATGTAATATGTTCACATCAAAACATTTTCAAGCCTAGATAGTTTAGATTAAACGTGACTACATAAATTAAATACTTAACTATAGGCAAACGCCCAACAGCACTAATGCATTTTATTTCTGGGTCCAAAGATGTCCTATGAATTATTTTTGAAACTTATTAAAGCATACCTCCACGATCTTCTCTGCGGCCATGTATCGAACTCGCCAGCTTTTGTCGATAATTAAATCTTTCATAATGGGCTTTATTTGCGCAAGTTTTTGAGGATCATCTCGCAATAGACTCACGATTACAATTCCAGCTTCGACAGAAAGAAGACGGACAGAGTCCTAAAATAAGAAATTGCACTTGACGCAATACACATTCGACGTATGACTACCTGCTCGTCTTTGGCTAATTCTTCAAACATCGTAAATAGGTCAGTCTTCAGGTAGTCCTCTTCGAACACTTTAGCAAAATCCCCTAGTTTAGAAGCGGCCGCGCGACGAACCATTGGCGTATCATCGCGACAAAGACTACGGAACGCACTAAAAATAGCAATTATTTATGATACGTTTTGTTATTCGGATGTACTTTCGAAGTTCAGTCTTTTGAGCAGGGCTGGCCCGGGGATATGCGACGGCAAATAGTCCACATGCAGATGTTCGCGAAGTAAACCAGTCACCTAAATAGGAGATTTGTTAAACAAAAAATTTAAATAGAATATTAAATATAATAGCGCAATAAATTTCGAAATTCTTTCATGTTAACAAGTGGCACGAGCAGCGTCATAGCTCTTATCAAACCGTGTTGGTATATTAACCCTTCATTGCCGAGTGTATGATATATCATATGTTATCGATTTTATCTCTCTTTCACAAAAATCACAAAAAGAAAAGAAACGAACGAGTGCTTATTGCACAAAAAAAAGAAAGAGTCTATGCATAAACCGTGGCGGCCATGTTGTTTAATAAAGACAGCTCATCTAAAATAAAGCTAATGGTAGCGCAGACATTCTGCCTTTTGTCTATGGCTCCGGCAATGAAGGGTTAAGAAGAATATATTTGGCTGATACTTTTAATCAAGTTGATTAAAAGTATGCACCTTGTGCCAAGCGCAGGATCATCGGGATGAAATATTCTTCGAGTGCCGCCGTTGAGTGTTTATCGGCGATCTTTTGTAAGCTTTCGACGGCTTTGTCACGCACAACAGTTTCTTCAATATTTGCCAGATTTTCCAATGGTGGCAGCAGACAGTGCACATATTCAGGACCACCGACCAATGGAGTGAAATTCCCTAGTTGTTCGGCCAATGCTAACAGTACTTCATCTTCGTCGTATATCGTATCTATAAACAATTACATATGAGGTATCAAATACCATGTAGGATTGTACTAAAATATTATTTTTTAATTGTAATTAGGACCGGTAAAAAGCAATTACAGAGCTCGTATGAGCGCTTTTATATTACTTTTAATTATACTACTTAATAAAGAACTGTTGCAAACGAAGCCTTCAAAATCATGTTAAGAAACAATATTCAAACATTTGTGTTATAATAGCAAGTTGATATTAACGTAGGTTATTTTTCTGCAGTAAATCAAGGCTACGGCCTCAATTTCATTATATTATCGCTTTAGTATGGTAAAAAGTCTAGAAAGTATGTATAGAAAAAGAAACCTTCATAGAAAAGTCTTATGTCAGTGCGCCATGAAATTTACCTGTCAAAAATTGAATTAGTTCTTTTCGAGTTCGTTCCACGCCCAAAGCCAAAGCAATTGTGGATAGCTTTCTAATAGAATTCAGTCGAAGTTGCACATCCTCATTTCGAAGCTCATCGATAAGAACAGCAATTGGATATAAGCTATCCTCAGTTTCTTCTTGAGTCGCCACAGGTGCGGTAGTCATCTCTTTGGGAAAATTAATTAACAAAATACGTTCAGGGAAAAACTAAAATGTGCTCAATTAACTTTATATCCTCCTCACATGGTCATAGCATAATTTAAACAATTTCCTTGCGAATTGACGTAAAAGATTATAAACACGTAAAAGATTATAAAAAATATTAAGCTCTATAAACAACGACGTGAAAAGAATACGAGGCGGGCCAATATATTTGGTATGTTTGCCATCAACATGATCCAAGATTGAACGAAAATTTTTAATTTGCCTCGTGATGGAAGGAGACGAATACAATGTATATACAAACATTATAGAATACTGAATGCGTAAGTTTTATAAATGCCAAAAGAGCCAATAAATATGGCAGCAAGGACTGCTTTCTGTAGAAAGACAAATGACACTAGAGATTCTCTACCGCCCGCTTTCAATAATCCTTAGGTGTTGAGACACAGTGTAAAGCGCGCCAATTCA
The DNA here is from genome assembly GCA_022814885.1 of Ditylenchus destructor. NCBI lineage: Eukaryota > Metazoa > Nematoda > Chromadorea > Rhabditida > Anguinidae > Ditylenchus > Ditylenchus destructor. The sequence goes on along the minus strand of JAKKPZ010000010.1, from coordinate 2,520,474 downwards.
AATCCGCATTTTCGTAATTGGACGCGCGCAGTATTAATTTTGGCTTTTCTGTTCTGGGAATGATGACAGCTACTAAATTTAGCGTTGAGGAAAATGGACTCATTTCCGATGTGGATCATAAGAAAATTCTTTGCCCGTAAGTTCCATTTATGATCTAAAAATATTTAAGGTCTATTCACCCTCTTAGTTCGGCACCTCCTCTCATTTCCTCTATTCTGTAAAAATTTATTATTTCTAATGTACAAACACAGAGCCCCACTTGTTCTTTATAAAAAAATTTTGGTCTTATTATATAATTGCTAATGCTTGACACATTTCCGTGTTTCCTTAGTAAGAATAAAATCTCCTCGTTTCAAGATCCGAAGTTTTATACTCGAAGAGCTGTTATATATGGCAAATACATTTTTGAATATAGCGAGGATGGAATTTGAAATTTATACACATTTCCACCGATTATTTTATTTACATAGGTTATTTTCAGCAGTGAGGATAAAATAATTTCCAGGCTCTCGGAACACAAAAGGAATCCAGTTAATGAAGAAGAATCCCAGCTAAAGGATGAAAGTCACACAGCGTACCTCTTAGAAGTGGAAAAAATCGAAGAAGAATATAACCGGGAATTGGAATTGATCGACATTTTGGAAAAAGTTTGTACATGCTTGTCTTTATATTATGTCTCTATTTTTTATTAAGGGCCACACCGAAAGGATAGAAGCTGCTTATAAAGTGGAAGAAGAGGCACTCGCGAGTGAATATGAAATTAGGCTTAACGAAATGGTTGAAAGCCTTTACAATGAGTATGAGGAGAAGAAGAAAGTGGTCGAAACCGAGGTATTGGAGGGTATAAAAGGTGGTTATCAATGACCGTTTGTTATTTTAGGTAAACTCTATGGATATCGCGTCAAGTCAATCAACATCATCAGCGTATTTTTATGGATATCCAAACAAGAAAACACTGCGGAGGTAGGTTATAGGTATTTTTAGTATGAAAACACTATTCGGAGTATATGGACATATTTACAGAGAAATAAAACTCATCCTATATGTTTAAACTGGTAGAAATTAGCCTTAGATTGGTGGCATTTTGTCGACTATAAGTTGCAATAACATGTGGTCATTTCTATTTTGAACTAATCAGTTAAAATAAAAACGTACTTTAAAGACCAATTTCTTTGTTAAATAATTCTCTCGCAAAATTAAACCAGTAGAACGTTAAAAATTCAAGATTTCATCAATGCTAAAGGCATTTTAGAAGAGCAAATGAACAAAGCGAGGCAACTGAAAGAAAACAAAGAAAACATTCGCCGCAAAACATAGTTCATCTCTTGCCTGAGTCCGATATCGCACAAGATGTGAAGTTAATCTGTAACTACCCAAGTGGCACTACCGCTACTGTACTACGAGTCGATGAAGATGGCCGGCATCGAAAAGTTACCATAGATAACACTCGGCTCGTATGCGACGGAAAAATGTCTGCTGAATTTATGTCGTAGTTAAATTACATTCAAATATTTCAGATTCCACAGAGGTCAAAATGTTAGCGTAGAGACGGTAAACTATGGAAGGTTTCCTGCGATCATTCAAACAATATGTGAAAAGTTTGTGCAATTCCGATCCATTATGGTATGCTTAGATTTTGTAGACATAGCAGAGGCTACAAGTTTAGTAATATCTTAAATTATAGGCTGGCGATACTAGACAAGTGACCGCAACAACAAAGGATTTCGAATGTGGTCGAGTTATTGTCAGAAAGCGATATTAATCCATATCAAATTCGTACCATGCTTTCACGAAAACACTAGTATATTTTAAGGTTCGAAAACAAGCAAATCATGAAAATGAAATTTTTGAGATATAGTTTTATATATGTTGTATGATACCTAATTTTGAAAATCAGTTAACCTTGACTTTAACTAGTTACAATCTTGAAAATTCTTCACGTAACTAGTTAGTCACGATTAACTGATTCATAACATCTATATATTAACGATATTTTAAACAATGGAGAGTATTAAGATAACGTTAGTATAACCTCAAAATATACCTTAGATTAAAATTGTTTTTACTCATCTATTTATATGAGCATTCATTTTCAGGCAATTATCAACTTTGTATTTACACACAGTATTTGGCTTTAACTTTAATAAACGATTGTAACAACCTATTGTAACAAAATAAACAAGACAACAACATTATCTATCAAACCAACTAATGTAAGACAATTTTAGTGAAAACTCATAAGCAAAAAAGAAAATAAATCCGCCTAGTCCCATCCAACAGGATCGTGGTACCACGCCCGAGTAAAGCCTCATAGCATTTTCCTCTTTGAGGATTCGCCTCATCACCGTTATAACGGATTGATTTGTTTTGTCCCGATTCAGCATTATTCTTGTCTTGGCCACGTCCAAAGGTGTTGTAATAGCCGCAGCAATGGAGCCGGCCACACTTCCGCAACATGCAGATTCAAAGGGAGTACATGATTTTCCATCCTAAAATTTGAGGTTTAAATTTGACTAGCTTGGGCGCATCTTTAGCTTTTGAGAATAAAATGTCTATTTTATGGGCAAACTTATAACACTCGGAAAATTTAGGTGTATTGCAACTTAAAATTAATTTTACTTATCTTAACATTGATATAACTAGAAAATATCATTGTAAGGTCTAAAGCTTTAACTAAAAAATTTAACTATGGTCAATGATACAGTAAAAGACATACCTTTCTTTGTGAGACCCATCGTTTAAGATACTCCCAAATTGGAAACTCGATGAAAGAAAAAGGAACTTCTCTGGTCACAGTGCTGATATAGCCACGATAGAATCCTCTGAAACCATTTGAAGAGTATATTTCTCGGGCGATTTTTGACGTCGAAGCAAAACCGGTGACTTGAGCTCTTTGCTTAATCAGCTCGGTTGGAACTAAAACTCTCAAGATTATATTATAATACCCAAAATCCAAACCTCGAACCATGCATGCTGCAATTTCTCCCAACGAAGCGCGAAGTGCGTCTGACAATGGAGCTGGAACATAAGAGCCTATTACACACCTCCGGAGTTTGATTATTTAAATAAAATGATTTTATGAATAAGAATAAAAATGAATCATAGAAAAAATAAAAGTGTAAGCTATATTTATTTCTGCAATTACAAAAATATAAAAGCTTACATTCTCTTGTGAAGAAATGTTTTGTAGAAGAATACGTGAGAAAGAACAGAGCTGACCCAGGCGCAGATCCAAGTGCCACTGAAGACATTCCTCTGTATATGTTCTTAAAGCCACCAGCCTGTTTAAATCCTTGTCTGCTTTGAAGCCTTGTTTTGATTGTATCGAGTGGGTAAAGACTCAGGTCCACAGCCACACCCGCTACCGCTCCACAAAGTAGCCATCTCCCCACGTCACCGTTTCTATTTTCTTCGGGCATTTTGCGGGGTCTAATTTACTTAATACATTATTATATTGTATCGAGAGGAGTTATCCACGATTTCGGTTATAAGATTTTAAAATATTTCTGGCATTCTGCTGTATTTCTTTAAAAATATATTTATTTTTCTTCATATTACTGAATTTAGGAGTAGTACTATTGTTAAGTAGGCCACTATGGTGAAAACTAAAATATTGTTATGTTTTTCGCAAGTCCATGTCGATTTCAGAAAAGCCGAAATTGACAGCATCTGTACCTTGCTCAACCTAAAGTTAGACGAAAATTTGGTCATATCGCAAAACGTTAGTTGATAAATTCACATAATTTTTTATTCTTGATTTCAATTGCAGATTCACTATTATGTTGCTGAATTTGACGATATTGACGTCGTGCTCAAAATTTTACAGCGCTCAATGCTACTTAAAGTAAGTTTTATAAAAGCAAAAAAACACATATTTGTCCGTCGAAATAAATTTTCTGCTCATTTTTGTAGAAAGCATATGAAGTGATCGTCACTGGCCCGACTCATGATGATGTATGCCGATATATTGCTGCAAATCAGGATATTTTGGAGGTTCGTTCCATTCTTTCTCTCCCCAACAATTCATTTTGTCCCGGTCACTCGAATACGTAATTGTTGAACAGAGAGTAGGCCTGTCTCTTGGATGAGCAACTTTCATTCTTGATTTTGGAAATTTGACTTAACCCATTTGCATTTCCGCATTTCGTTTTTGTTTTTTCTAAAATAAGACCCCTTAAAATTAAAATAGTTGCATCATTTGTGTTCTTTGGTTTATCCTTGTACTTAGATTTACTTTTACTTAGACATGGTCAATTATTCGATAACTGGTCTAATATGGGCGCTGATATATAATTTACGTTCTCCATTTTCGAACATATTTACCTATTATAAGCATCATTACCTTTATTAAGGATTAACTTCATTGAAAGTTTAAAAATGATAATCAAACGGATATGCTTTACATTAATGCTCAAAATTAATTTAGAGGTTTAATTTGCCCGAATCATCATGGGCTTTAAAATTCCAATCATTTGGGAAACAACGAGATGGGAATTATATCTCTGACATGCTCAAGGTAAGTAATTTTGTATTTTTAATTCGTAGACGGTTAATATTTCAGAAGTTGGCAAGCGTTATAGAACTGGAAAAAGCGCCAATTTGTCTCAAAAACCCAACAAACCAGCTGAATATAATAGAGGACAATACCAATCCTTCATCTCCATGCGTTCACTTTTGTCTATATGTAATAAAATTTACCGCCTACGTTGAATAATATTTACATTTTCCGATTGGAGAAGGTCAAGGACACTTAAAAACAAAATATGAGTTAACAAAACGGACCTACATCGGAAATTCGACGATGGATCCAGAGCTGTCGTTTATCCAGGCAAATCTTGCGGGATGCTCAACAACCTCTTTAGTTCTGGACCCATTTTCTGGCACAGGCGAGATTTACCTTTTAACATAATATTATTACGCGTTGTTTATATTACCTATACCTTTAGGTGGACTAATCATAGCCGCTGCACACTTTGGTTCATATACCATTGGAACTGAAATCAAGTAATAGTTTTTTTATTTATTATGGATTTTTATTAGGATTGCTAATAAGGTGTTTAGTTATCAAGTAGCAAGAGCTATTGGAAAGTCCGCCCGAACTACCGAGACTCGCCTTAGTGAAAGCCAGTCAGTTCTCGCGAATTTTTGTCAATATAACCTGGAAAACAAGTACTTGGGGACACTCATTGCTGATTCCAGTCGACATGAGCTGTGGCGGATAGCGGAAAACTCCGTTGGACTTTTCGATGCAATTGTAGCAGATCGTAAGTAAAAGAGCACTATTATAATTAATGAATGATTTTAGCACCTTATGGCGTTAGGGAAAAAGGGCGAAAACTTGGAAATAAAACCACGACTGGACAAATAGAATTTGACATACGAAATGATAACAAAATATATACTGCCGAGTAAGTGCTTCTTTTTATCAGAAGTTTACTTTCTTCAAGAACTTTGTAGAAACCTAAATTGTGCTATGAACTACTTTTGAAATAAGCCCTGACAGTAGTATAACCTTTAAAAATATTGATAAGAAATTCCTACCTGTTCTTAAAATGTCGTTTAATACTTATATTTCCCATTGTTTGTTGATGTGATCAATTTACTTTAAAATTACCACTTTTTATTAATGAACATATTCGAATTAACAGCATAATTTTTGATATTAAACTTTAGGGGCGGCCTACGGTATCCCGAAAAAGCAAAATACGGCGCGTCTCTTTATCTCGACCTCTTAGAATTATCATTTAAGCTACTTCGGTCCGGTGGGCGGTCTGCATTCTGGTTTCCTGTTATTCGAAGCGAGTAAGTTTATTTTATATCTCTAAATATGCTATATATTATACTTGCGCTTGAATACATCTCTTTGACTCTCTTAGGCTCGAAAAATTCCTCAAGCGCTAAATTAAGCAAGAGCCGCTCCTTACGATTTTTATGAGATTGCATTTTTTGTGAACACAATTTAATTCCATAAATTGATGAAAAATATGTTTTTTATATTGATGTATTTTATTACACTCTATAGATTGTAAATATCATTCCTTGATTAGGCAACATATGTGATTATTTTGTCCTGGATATTTATCGAATTCTGTGACACTTTCCACACATTCATAACCAACAGGGCACTGGTCATTTTCAGTCGAATTTTTATTGCAAGTAATCACATCATATCCTGTTTCGCCATTCTTGCATTCTGAAATTTCCTTTAGCGTGTTAGCAAAAATTGCTATAAATGAAACCCGGTTTGATTGATCCTTTCTTTGCGCTACAGCAAATATATTGGCTCGAGAATGGGCTATAAACACATGTGGAATCTGACGCCAAGCAGTCGTCCGATGTTTTACACTGTTCCGGCAGGGTGCGTTCGCTCCATGCATGGGTGCATTCATTCTCCTCTGTTTTGAGATCAGTACCTTGAAATTTATGGCTTTAATTAACAAGAAAATTATATCAGCCACAGCAATGTTGCATTTGGGAAAAGTTAGTGCAAAATGCCACAGAACAACGAAATTTGGGCAACTGATTGGTAATAACAATATAACGGTCAGGAAAGTATAAACGTGAAAGTAATGATTCGAGGTGGATTTTTAATACTGTTAGTATCCTTTTATCTATATTACGACAAATTTTCCATGTCTAAGCTAAATAGGATTTGTAGTTATTTTAAATTTAAGCTACCTGCGATTATTTTTCCATACATAACCAATCCAATGGCCATATAGATCTCTACATACATTATTCTGCCTTTGCAAATTGAGCGAACAGCACTAAATCGTCACCTCACAGAAATAAAATGGAATTGTCACCTCGACATGTTCGATTTTGTAGTGCAAATTTATGTCGACTGCGCAACGCTCTCACTTACACTTGGAGCATTTTGGACAATAGTAGGCGGGCCATGGGGACGGTTCACTGCTTTATTGCGGTCCCAACAAGCTTGTGAATTGTTTGTTTGGATAGGTGTGCCCACATAATTCGCTATTCTGGTCTATTTTTGTGGACATATGTTTCTATTATTAGTCTAAAATCACTATTAGTAATCGTAGTGCATTGTATATTTAAAATATATGAATTTATGTTACTGTATTTCTTCTAAGATAACCCCGGGGTATTTTATTTCAATACCCTCCAGAGAGGGCTTTATTTGAAGGGAGGGTTTATTTTTTAGATGGGGTTATTTTAGAAAAAATATGGTATGTTTGAAACCTTTCGCAAATTTACCCTATTAGGTACTCGGACGACGTTTTACCACGCCATGATGGAATGCGATTGTTGCATAATTGTGAGCAAATCCTAACCAGGGACTCATCCAGGTTCTATTTTATATTAAATTGTTAACAAGAATAATAACTTTCGCATGTTTCAGGCGACTGTTGGTATACGAAAAAGTGGATCCTTCTAATTCATCCCGAGATCTCAAGGCTTACTTTCGGAAAAATTGTTACGAGACGAAAACTTTTCGTGACAAAGTGTTTAAAGACGTCTAGCAATATTACGGTTGATTCGTTGTTACAATGTGTTTCATTTATTGTTAATTGATCCAGTTATAATGTAATAAAAATTTATTAAGCAAAATTAGCAATCATGAAAGTGAAGCATTGTGTACTGTTTGGTCGAATACGGCATTGGACATAATAGGAATAATACCCGCAAAGGAAATGATCACAAAGGAGGAATACAGATAACTCTCAATTATGGCATATACAAAATGAATAAAATAGGACATTGACGAGAAATAGGTGGACCATAAGCCTGCTAGGTAACAAAGCTCACAACCACTTTTAACTTTTTCATCCAAAAATACTATGCAGAAAAGCTCATTGCACATGCTGAATTATTTAGACAGTGATTTTTTACGAATAATTGGGTAGATGAAACCCTTATAATCTCAAATTAGGCTATCTTCTAAAAATTTGGAACGAAATTAAGAAACAGTTTTTGCATTTGTGTTATATTAAATTATTAAGTCTAGCGAATCGAAGTTTAGTCGTTACCGCATTTAGTTACAACAACTTAATTACAACAAAACAGGAAACTCAATACTAGGAGTCAGGCTGTGAGTCAGAATTTTTTGGTATGTTAGAAGTCGTATCGAGGTCGGAACGAGAAAATACAGAAAAAATTTTACTTAAACCGGACATGTTCCACACAATGAAGATCGCGATGAAAATGACAATGACGACACCGGCTCGCTTCCTGAGATATAATTATCAGTTTTGAGAATAAGCGGTTTAAGAGCAAAAGTTTACCTGGTGCCAGTCAATGGCTTCACAAAGTCCAGCACGACAGCTATCATGTATAGCGCAATTTTAAGAAGCTCTACAACGATATTAGCTCCACTCAACTAAAATTTCTATTTAGTACTAATAACTTTTGATATGTATAACCATTAATGCATTCCACATATTTTGGCTAGCGCCAAGGAGCCGCTCAGAATTCTCGTGCCAACTTGTTTCCATACGGATTATCTGAAAAAATATATAAAAATTTTATAAGGGTAATGATAAAGCGATTTTACCCGATCTTGGGTTGACTCAACTGCTTCTTCAATCTTCTTGAACCTGTCGTTATATTGGTAGTCCATTCGAGCACCGATCAAATTCAGGTCATTTTTCAGTTGTTTGACTTCATTCTGAATATTATTTTATGCTATATAATGACAATGTTGAGCTAAAACCTGATGCAATTCCATTGTTTCATTTAGTGTTGACTCGAGATGCTAAAATATTAAAGATAGACAAATAAGAAAATGTACTGCAATTAATCAAATATATTAAACTTAAGGTCATTAAAAGCATGAAACCTGAATTTTGAAGCGACTGTTCACAAGCTCGGCCTAAAAATGGTAAAAATAATTTTTAAAATGACTTATTTCGGTATTTTTGTCCATTACCTGTTGGTTTCGCATTTCATTTTCAGATTCTTTCTAAAAGAAATATTCACGAATAGTTTTTAGCCATTATTTAAAAATAAACCTTAAAATTATCATAAGCTTTTTGTAGAGTTTGATACTGTTGTCGAACAGAGCGTAAGTGATGCACAAGAGAATCGGCGGACATCATTTCCTCACCTCGCAAAAGGTCGTCAATATTCGGCTTTTGAGTTGTGCTATCCAGTCGAATTTTCGGGACATCATACGCTTTATCATTTGCCTGTCCCCTGAATATAAAAATAAATTATTTTTCATTTAACTAAGAGCGGTAAAATAACCTTTCGCTTTGCGTGCCAGGGTACCGCTCTTCGTGGTCATGACAGCCGTCATAGAAAGTCGAGTGACCGACATTTGAACCGTCTGAGCAAAGTTTAGAGAATGAAATTATGAGATTATAATTTACCTTCGATAGCAGGAATATTATCGGCTGAACCAAACATGTTCCGTTTGACATTTTGTGCAATAACTGTAATTTTTAACAAATATTGACAAATTTCAAAAAATTATGAAAATACGAAACACAAAGATTAATTCAACCTCTATAGCTGAATCTAGAAATTCTGTTCCGAGATATTATTAATGTATACGTGTCTATTAGAAGTTAAAAGGTAATATGTGCATTTATCCTGTTCGCACAAAAAATGATTTCCAGCTCTTGGAACTAAGAAAAAACTAGAACGTTTCTGATGTTGAAGATATGTAATTCCAACAATAGAACTTTTACGACAGTTTCTAACAATAGTAATGTTATCAAATCGAACAAAAAATGCTTATTCAGTAAACTACAAAAGTGTATGTTACATGATTAAATTATGTGAATCATCCTTGATAACAATCATTTCTCATGAGATTTATAAATTTTCCGCTTAATTATAGTGTCGTTGGTAGTTTAGTATCTTACCAAAAGGTGCTGCGATCACTTGTTTTGCAGCATTTTTCGATACATTTGATACATTATCCCTTGTTCGCTTAATACCATGCCCGAGGTTGTGCAAAACGCCGTGGTCATTCAGCGACCGTGGATCCTGTCCGCTGTCTATTAATACTAATTTCTGTTCCAAGTCTTCCAATTTCTTCTAAACATAATATAAAAATTTCGATTAAACAGTAAAATGAAATATTTACCTGTAGCTGTTCCGTTTCTTGGGTGTATTTCCGATTCTTTTTCTCAAAATGTTGGCGAATTCTAAACATGAATTGCAGCGCGAGTATATGAAATCCGCATTATAAATATAATGAGAAACAAATGCGAATCTATATAGAAATCTTTGCTGGCGTTAACTAATTATAATATTTATTCTCGCCGAGTATTACTGAGCTAATTTTTATGAGATTCTTCAATATTCGAAAAGAAACAAAACACAAAATGCAATTACACGAACTTGCAAAATATTTCTTGCTTCTCAAAATATCTTACATATGAAAATTTTTCCCTATAGAGAATTTTTAACATTTTTGTCCGAAATTTCTAGTTCAAACTTTTGTAAAATAAATAACTAATACCTTGTAATTTGTGGATTTTCTGGCCGGTTTTCCAAGCTGCTCGTGATTTTCAAATATTCTTCGATATCGTCCTCTCTCGATATGGAATTCCGGGTGATTTCGTCCCGCAGTTTCTCGATTTTGCGTTCTAAACGTCGACGCTGTTCAACTACTGAGGCTGAAGGCGTTAAATTTTCGTCGCCGGTAGAAAGTGATCCATCTTCGCGCTTGCCGGCGCCATCTCCGCCGCCCTCAGAGGAGCGGGCGCTCTCGTTCAATAAATCCATAAACTTTGCTCTTCCGTTGAGATGGCTAACAACTAAACTGAGAGTAAGCATATCATTGACAAAATTTCTAATGAGCGAAAAAGATACAGCGAATATTCATGAGGTACCAAAAATTCAGTGCATAAAAGCAGTGATTGACAAGATCGATGGACGAGCACAAATGAGTGGTTGGAGTTGGCATGCGAAAAACGGAAGAGAATATAATAATGTTTTTCTTTCAAAGAACTAGACAGGCACAAACAACAACAAACCCCCCAACGTTCCCGAGGGTAATCGGAGTCAATCATCGTTCCAAAGATTATGCGAAATTGACTGAAGAAAATTTGCGCATCCCGCCACGCTTTCAATGCATTTGAATGACATTTTCTGCAAACCTTTGAAAGAAATTGTATTGGACGTCGGTTTGTATGTTGAAATCTTGAACCGGTAGAAAGAAGAATTGTCCAGAGTTAGCCGCATAGAAGACCATGCGAAATTTCTACCTGTATTTATCTTATTTGTTTCTTTTGCTGTCCAGTTCAGCTCTTGGGAAAATTCACCAGCTCTCGTTAAAGGCAGGCGAAATTCAATGAGCGATTTTATGCTTAGAAATATGTTTTAGGATGATTCACGGCGAAACATTTTGCTCTCAAAATTCGGTTACAATGAAAATGGAACGTTTGACTTTGTATTGACAAATTTCACAGTGCCACAGGAAGTCATCCCTCTAAACAACAAAGAAGACAAATTTGTAAGTCCGATTAAAAATTGACTAAGGCACACAAACTTTAAATTTGCCGAGGCCATATTTGGAAATTCTCACAAAATTTCGTATATTATATATTGCGTTGCTTCATTATGTGGAGTAAGCGTAACGAGAAAAGACAGGTAAGAAGTTTTAACATTCGATCTGACACTCTAGTAAGAGTAAAATAGTGTCAGATAGTTTTCCAAAATACCCCTTAAGGGTGATAAAACTTGTTAATCTACGTAGGCATCTACTGATGAGACTCGACCTTCGTAGTATTAGGATAGTTCTAACCGTCTAGGTTTAGAGTCGAAACGGTTAGATAATCATTAACTTTTTACATCACTCTTTCGTACTCTCCCAAAATAGTTTTTTATTCACTAGAAACACAAAATAAAATTAATACAAAAATATATTTTATAGGAATTTATACAAGACCTTTATTAGTACTGATGTTTTGTATATGTACTTGGGTCTGATGTATTGGGTTGTACGACATAAATTGTCATTAGTCTAAATCTTGTACTTCCGATTTTGAACTTTGCCAAATCATCTCATACAACACAATTTAAGCTAAATTTGAAATTGCGCAAGGAATAATAATCCAAAATTTCACCAGCTCTAGTTTTGAGGACGTTGATGTTAACACATTATTTAGTGACTATATGCATTTATTCAGAATAATATTGGCTTCACACTGAGCAGAAGTAACGTAATCGCAGGTAATTGCTAAATTTTTACAAATCATGGGTGCAATCCAAATTTTTTATTTTTCAGAGGACATTCATTCAAATCCACACGTCTGTCAATTGGAGCAACAAGACCAAGGGATTGATGCTCTATTTTTCGTGTTCGATTTTACCGACAAACAACTAATTGTGACAAGATCAGGGAGCATTGTCGACATACAGTTATGCCCAAGTGCAGACGAGTGCGTATTACTTTATTAAATTTCAGCGTTATGAGTAACAACATTTCAGGTGTCCGATTTCATCACCTACCGACACTCCACCAGTAAATACTTTTGCTCAGTTTTTGTTGTAATACTGATTTTAACCTAGTATAGGTCACATCATCGACGGAGGTTAGCATCTTGGCTAAATTGTGGAGCGGAAATAATCACGCGTCAGGCGCGCTTTATCAAAATTCCATTCCACTAACCGTTGAAAATGGACAATATTCCATGCGGGTATGTGTTTTATTTCATGTTCTACTCAAATTTTCACTGTGGGATCATATTTTAAATCACCACCATTTTCACCTGGTACTTTTTTATTTGTTCGAATATCCTTTCTGTACTCTTATAAAACATTTAATTAAAACCGATGACAAAACACATAATATGATAGCCGCTTTATAAATTTCCCGAATCGGATATATTTTCATAAAACTATAATGTTTTCTGTAACATACGGCGTTTCATTTTAGTTTGGTATCCGATTCGCTCAGAGTCAGCGGGGTCTCTACAATCTCATCTATCATAACTGTTTCAACTACCGGGCTCATGGCTTCAGTGATCGAGTTGCTGTTGACTTTACGGCGAGTTGTCCATATTGAAACAATCTGTACATAATTAAACTATCAACTTCAGGTGTCTATCGTGGAACGGAATGTGAATTCATATCTTTCAGCAGGAGATATTGCCAAGCCAAGTATGAGTTTAGAGGTAAACGCATATATGTAATCTGAACCTTTTCAGACCTGTATCTCTACGTTTCATTCCTGTTTGCGCTAGCTTCAATTTTATGGATCAATGTATTATGCCGGTCCGAGTAAGTTTGTTTGCTTATATGAATGATTATAATATATGATAATTTAATGCCCTTTTAGAAACTTATTACTTAATTTTGAAAATTTGTAAAATATAGTGATTACACTTCGAAGGTTAAGTAATAATTAAATAACCAGAAGGGAATTATAGTTCCAAGAGCGTATTTCGGGTGCACAAATTGATGACTGCGCTGATTCTGCTCAAATGTTTATCTCTCTTTTGTCATGGAATGAACTATTACTTTGTGTCTGTTCATGGCCAGCAGCGAGAAGCATGGGCCGTCATATATTACAGTAATTCTATTATTTTTCTGCTTTCATGTTTACCAATTTTGTTTCAGTTACACATTTGCTAAAAGGAGGTCTCTTATTTGGCACAGTTATTCTAATTGGCACAGGATACACGTTCTTCAAGAACTTTCTCTCCAATCGCGATAGAAATCTTTTTCTGATTGTTTTACCACTGCAAACGCTCGATAATGTTGCCCTCATAATTCTCGAAGAAAGCGAATTCGGAGAGCAACGTTACTACTTTTGGTTCGAGATTTTTGTGTTTCTGGATCTCGTATGTTGCATGGCCATTCTTTTTCCAATCATTTGGTAAGCAGTTTTGGGAAGTTCAAAGGGACTAATACGCAATTCTTGAAGGTCAATGCGGCATTTGGCGGAAGGAGCCAGGACAGACGGAAAAGCAGCTTTCAATTTGCAAAGGTTTCAATAGTTCTTTCATCAAAATTTAAAAATAATATTCAGATTGCTGCTTTTCCGCCATTTCTACGTACTAGTCATCGGCTATATTTATCTCACACGGATAGTAAAATTTATTATAGAGGTTTGCGTTTCTTCATACAGATTTCAATTTACATATAGTTTCTATTTTCAGTATTTTCTATATTTCAATTATCAATGGGTTAGCGAATTGATTGTCGAGCTTTCAACTTTATTTTTCTTCGTGATGGTTGGATCTAAATTCCGACCAGCTAAAAGTAATCCATATTTACGGTTGGCACAAGACGACTCTGACGATGTAGAATCTGCAATGGCGTATGTTCTTCGCTTTTTATGAGCGCTATCAGAAAATGGCAAATTAGCGTTTTTAATTAGGAAATCCCATTCCAGATCTCTTTCCTCTATAAATAAATCTGAAATTGGGACCTTATCTTCATCTTATTTAATTTTCCTCTTTTGTGTATAGGACAGAAAAATATTGTTAGAAATTTAGGAAAGTGAAATAGTGTGCGGCTACTGCTACATTCAATTTAGAAATGCTTTTTATATGGTTTTAACTTGAAAACTAAATGTTTAAAACTAGTTTCACTAAACTCGTTTATGTGAATGTTTCAATCCAAAGCTGCGGATTCACGGTTTATCTAATAGTGATACGGTTTATCTCATTTAGACTTTTTTAAATGTTAAGGAGCCATTTATCACGTATGAAGTTGGGTTGGTCTATTGGATTGCTCAACACACTCAAAATTTTTGCGAGATATTGCTAATGGGCCCGTGACTTGAAATGAACTACCAAATAGTTAGCTGTTCCCCGTAATAAAATAAATTAAAAGAATTCTGAGCTAAAAATATTCTGTATGTGATAATTTGGATGACTAGCACAATACATTTGCAATTATGTGTACCATTTTAGATTGACCAGCAACGGTTTATACGAGAATGTGTCTAGAGTTCAGCGGTAGAAATATTATTATTATTATGCATCAGTTTATTAATTATAACATATAGGATTAGCGTCCAAGAAGAACTGAATGACATTCCTGGTGGTATTGGCAGCGGAAGCGAAGACGAGGATGACGATACTCTTTTACCGAAGACAGACAAAAATTCTCTAACACTGTAATGTTGATTGGAACCCCAGCCTCTACTCAAGAGTATAGTCGACGTTAATCTTCCAAATAAACAATTTTTACACTAAAATAACTTATTTTCGACTCTAAATATTTAGAAGCATGTCCTAACCTGGGCTATGCTATCCTTTTACCTATTGATGATATCATGCATTTCTAACTTGTACATACTCATGCATTTGACTGTATTCAAATCTGCTTTTATTTATTATGGCTTTTCTTCATTTCAGTTTTATTTCAAAATTTCTTTTCATAAAAATTCCACTTGATTAGTACCTATGCTAGTCCTGTAATTGCACAGATCTCTTAAACTTTTGTATTGCTCTGAGATTCGATGTTTGCTATCTATCCATCTTTGAACGAGGCTTTGCGTTTTCGTTGATAAAATCTGACTTAATTTTTATTCGACTTGATATTTTGTTAATAAATCTTAACATTTTGGTATTTGTTTTCAGAAAACAGGTGCAACAGAGTTTATTTGGGAAAGAATTCTCGATAGCGTATGTATTTATCAAAATAAAGTATGTAACGGATAAATCGAAACATTTTGGGATCGAGCGTTAAACCTGTTTCGGTACAACGAATCACACATAGGAATGAGAGAACGGTTACCGTATTACTAGTGATATAGATTATGGAATATATAATTAAAGGATTGATTGATAATGCAAACTTAATTTTGCATTATGCCTCATAAAGGAAGAAACAATTGTATGGCGAGAAAGTAGAATAGCGGTCATTCTTTCGTCACGGAAATGCCTTTTGACCAAAATATGTATTTATGATTTCGAAGGTAATGCCTGATTTTTTGATAAAAACTTCATCATTCATTGTTTTTTAAATGTTATTTTGGAACAAAATAACACTGGGGACAAGAAATAGATTAAAACAAAACTACCTGTACAAAAAGTACAGTTCTTGTACTAAAAGTATATCAACCGAGGAAAATGCATTTATGCATGCAGGTTTGACATAATATTTGGAAACTATTTCATTACGCCTGAAATATGTCGACTTAATTTATTCTCGTTTGATGATTTTTCATCGTATGAACGAATATTAACAATATTTAAGAATAGAGCCGTATATAAGCGTGAACACGTGTGAAGAGAAAGTCGGTGAGAGATAGAGGTGGCAAGAATGTATGCAAAAGCTCGTTATAAATTGCGGTAGTGCATAAAATACAAAGTTTAGTAGATTGTCGCGAATCATGTAATGAGATCATGGTTATAATTAATGACAAGCATCTGACGCGCTTTGCTCCAATGCATGCTTATGCTTCACCGTATTTGCAAAAGGTGCCATGCAGAGCAAGCCGGTAAACAGCCAATAGCCAAAAGCGGCGCCGAAAACGACAGCGCCTGAAGTAATATTATCATGAGAACCATTTAATGAGACTAAAAACCACAAACCTGTTAGGTAAACGTTGTAAGTCATGATGATTAGCATTAGCCAGTATGCAATTATAAGTTGAATGCCATATAATAATGCTTCAGCGATGCGGTGCGTAACAAATGGCGATGATCTGCTGATCCAGCGGTTTAGAAAATTGAATACAAATCTTAAAATGATTTATTTATTTTTCAGGTTAAAAAATTTCTACAGAAAGTCTCTATGCATGCATGTTTGTGTACCTATTTTCCATCAATTTAAGATATTTTAAAATTATATTAAGCAGGAAAATGAAGAATTGTACCGTCTCCAGTGCAAAAATCAAGAATTATTTCTGCACTTCTCTGTGCAAATTAAAAACGATATTATCAAAATATTCATACCTCGATGCTGTACGGGGTTGCTGTTCCCCAGAGGTGACGGTGGGAACGTATACTTGTTGTTCTCGCTCACTTGATAACAAACCCCCATTGTCCCCATTTGCATTACAAGACTTTTGTATTAAAGCATCTTCCACGCTGCGATTTTCGAGATCTTTCATTGAAACGTTAATCGGACGGCAAAAACTGTCCCCATTGGTACACCACATTTGGAAGTATACTAAATTTAAAATACTTCAATTAAAAAGTTATTTACCAAAATAGAAGCAATGAGATGCGGTTGACTGACCTCGAAACCATTTAATACCTTCATAACAAGCCGCCTAGATATCGATTATAACAATTTTAATCTGCATAAAAGTGAAATTCTTACCATTATGAATATAAGTAAACAAGAGACAATGAGACCTAAATGGATCAATTTAATTACAATTCAGTTAGGAATTAAATTTACCAAAACAGGAGTCGATTCGCCAGCAATCAAATAAAATGACTTCAGAGCAGCCGTAGTGGAAATACATTTTCATTCCATGGGCAGCATGGTCTAAATTAGAAAAAAAAATTAAGAAATACAAAAATTTTGCAGTAATTTTTCTATTAGCTAGAAAAAGATAAAACATAATTTAGCATCAATAAAAGCTATTTACGTTTTTGATATAAATGTAAAACAGGAAAGATGCAATCTAACTTTATGTTCAAGTTCCTGAACATAAATTAATTATAATACGACTGGAGGTGGCGCCTCCGGCGCCCCTTTGTTCGGGAGTAGAGCAGCATGAGACTATTTCGGGCCTGCGGCCCTCATTCGCGGCCTTCGGCCGCTCTAAACCTTCGGCGCCTAAAAACCTACCCGCCTGTATCAGTGGGTATACCTGTTCTAAGTTCCCTCACATTCCAAGGGGGAAGGTCGGGCGCTTCGCGCCCGACCACAGTGCCTGGTGTGTGTGAGTCGGGTCCCGGTGGCTTTGTCAGTGAGACTCAGAGAGAGAAAATAGATAGAGAAAAGAGAAATAGTGTGTAAAACTTTGATGAGTCATAACTACCATAGGGGGGTTTGACCGGGAAAATTTTTCCGGATTCGGTCTTAGCTCATCCAGGAGAGCATTTTGAGCTATCACAGACCCCTGTATCGGTGGCGCGTGAATTTGTCGGACGATAGTCAATTACAATACTATAAAAGATTTACCGTGTTAGTTATTCAGTAAGAATATTTCTAAACCGTTTTTAGATTGCATCTTTGCTGTTTTTAATAGTACAGAAACACTAAATCTGAAATCTCAGACGAGGAAATGCTCAGTACCTAGAGAGATATGTCTTTTATTAACATAACAGCATAATAATAAAGAAAAGTAATAAAATAACGAAAAGTCCCAAGGGGCTGTCTAATTTTAGTTTTATTTTAAACTAACTCTATCATGACACTTTACGCTCAATGAAAATGTTATTTAATATAAAAAGCGCGATCTCTCAGAAAATAGAAAAATACCATTCGCATGGGGCGAGTTGAGAATCATTTGGGGCTCCGTCCCAGAATTGTGGTCATGGTGGTGATGGTGTGGATGCGTTGTGCTCAGATCCAATGTAGTAGCTGTGACAGCTTCCGTAGTTGTCGGCGATGATGTTGTGGTAAAATTTGCTATCGCAGTTGCGAATGTTTCACTCACATTTTGCTTGTGGTCGTGATGATGGGCCTGGTTGTGGTCGTGGTGCCCGGAATGATCGGACATCTGTGAAAACGAGTATTATTTTATGAGTAATTGGAATATAAAACGAAACGAATAAATTCAAATCAAAAGGTGTACTGAGTAGAAAGCTTTACTCACATTGAAAAATCTATAAAACTTCACGAATGCATTCTTGAAAAAGTCGTTTCGTTTTTGGGACAAACCGCAAATTTAAAACTGGATTAAAATAATTACTACGCTCCCGCTTCCTAGCTGAGATGGGGGCGCTTCGCGCCCCCATCTCAGCTAGTAATTACATGGTAATTAGGCATCAAATGAGGTGAATTATTTCAAGTTTGAAAACAATTGAAGGAAATTCTATGAAAACAAAGCATTTTATTCAATGTGAATTTTGGATTAACTGTTCATCCACAAATTATTTTATATGTGTTCAGTTCAAAATGAAAATCAGTTCAAACTGACACGACCTAGTTCATAGTGGAATATTTTACTTTATAAAGCTTAACGAGTTAAAACTTAAAATTTCACCAATTTTTGCCCATTTTCTGCTATTTCTGCAAAATTTTCCGTCAAAATTCGGATATCTGAAACTATTTGACCAGAAAATAGACTTGGTTGATCATAGCTATATTATTATAGTTACTCTGGGAAAGCCTATTTTCTCCCAAATGACCAAATTATTATTTCATAAAAAAGTGAAATATAATTATTCTTAGAATTATAAATTATGTTCAAATATTAAAAGCGCTATTTTTTCTGTATTTGTGTCCCCTGTTGTGTGCTAGCCGGATAATGTGCTAGCCACTACACCTGTGATTTGACAGTTATGTATTATATTAGTAGTGCGAGAATTCGTTTGTTGGGACGGGGAGCTGTGACTACTGCTAACTAATCAAAACACATTGCCCCATTTCCAATTATTTTTTGACCCGCGCTACTAGAATAGTTTGAATTAGACCGTTTCAGTTTAAACTTTTAGTTTATGCCAGTTTGAACAGGCATTTCCGTTCATGTCAGTTTGAACTGCAACATATGTAACAATTCCATGCATCAACATTTCACCATCATGGATCACCATCTTAATAATTAATTAGACCAATTAATAGCAAAATACTCTCAATAAATTTGTGCAACGTAAAACGTATCGAAGCTATAATCAAAGCAGCAATAACAGAGGCAGTGTTTTTTCAAGTGTTGATTCTCAAGACTTTTTCCTTTGTCCACACGTTCCCATACATTTTACCTTTGTCCACTACAGAGATACGCTCAACGATTCAGCGTAAATTGGGAACGTTTCTGTAAAATGAATTCGACAAAGAATCCATACTTTATTATTCATCGTCCAATACAATTTAATATCACAGGTCAATAGCTAAGCAGCACTTTCGATAACAATAATACCCGATAAGAAATTCAATAAGCGAACGCTAGTTACGAACTGTCATTCATACAAAAACGATTCCTTCGAATTTATAGGCCCCATTCAGCGCATGTTCAGTTAGTAGCACTTTTCCGCTGCTCAAGGAGAAAACGAGCAGATAGGAGGCGATCGCCACTCCGTCCTGTAATAATGAGGAAAATTACCTACGGAGCATACAAGTCATACCTTTTCCTGTGATTTCAGAGCCACAATTATGTCATCGTTTGATCCTGGCAGAAACTGGAAAGCCGAAAACCCTCGCGATCCGTCTCCTTTCTCTCCAATTTCCTTTGCTTCAATGCGGGAGAAGAGAGAGTCAGCGACTAGTAACACGTTTGATCCTCGAAATTCGTCTTCGGTTTCCGAATAATGTTCTTTCGAAACCCTCCTGAAGTACATGAATAAATAAAGTGTTGCGTTATCATAAAACACAATAAATAGCAGACTCTTTCATATAGGAAATTTTTTGTTATGACGCATTTTGGGAATCAAAGTGGAGGTTATTTAGAATGCCATGACATAAAAAATAGCTTCATGTGCACTATTTTTAATTAAGGATCCTGGCAAAACATAACACATGATTGGTTTCATATTTACATAAAATCGACAACAAAGTTCGTTGCTTGCTGCTGCTCGGTTAGTTTGAAACATATCGATTGGTTAGCGCAATAAAAGGGTTCCATTATGTTTTATAGGATTGGCCAATTATTTACATCCAAAACTATATTTACTTAATTATTTTTAGTTTCAGTACACTATTTCTGTTTGTCACACTAAGTTTATTTATAAGTGAAAACAAACCGCGGTAAGAAGAACCATCTATTGTGGATATCACTCCATTGTGCACTTTCGTGAATCATGTATCCTAAACACACTTCGATGATTTGGTGCTTAACATTTCAGAAATGAAAATGTACCTGGCCATTCAATTCCAAGTATCCTCCTCAAGCTCTTGTAATTTTCGATCCAGTCAACATGTTCAATTTCGCCAGTGTTCGACAAGACTTTTACATACATCGGATTGTGACTCACAAATTCGCCTTTTTCCGTAGTCCATTCCTGAAAATTTCAATATAAATAAAAATGAAACCAATACAAACGCTACCTTCCCTAATCCCCCAACATAGAGCTGCTGATTTTTTACTGCCATCCATTCCGCTTTAAATCCTTTAGCAGTATCACCGGGGCCATCGTTAAGAAAAACCCATGGAATTGCTTTCTTGAAGCCTTCAATTCTATATACAATGCCAGTGCGATCGTCCACTGTGAGGAGATGGCCATCAAAAAATACCAAGTCTGAAAGTTCCATTGAGCGACCGCCAGCAGCAAATTGCGATGTTAAAACGGAATTCTGCGATTCATCATCCCATAGAACTTGAGCGGATTTATAATCAGCGTCAATGATCAATGATCCTGAAAATAATTTAATAAAGCCGTTCCATTTACAAATATGCTATTCAAACGCTAATAAAAGAAAAATTCAAATATGGAAATGTGAATGGGTTTCATAATAGGAGTCTCAGAGGTATGGATATAAGTTTTGGTGTTTAATAACGCGAATTAAGTGTAATTTTTAAAACATAAGTCTTAGGTGCGCCAAGACGTATAAGTGCCGGCTCTGGTGATTACGGTTTGCAGAAAAAATTCCGTGGTGCATAAATGTAAAAATTCTATTTATCCCCTTATATATTTCACTTCATAAAAATTTCGAATTTAAACAATATAATATGGACATCCTGGTTAAGAATTTGCTCTTGGTTTTGCTGTAAATTCGTTTCCTTTTATTAATGCGTGAAATTAGATAGTGTAAAATAATCATCAACCATAAATTTTTAATTAGCATACCTATATTATGAGCGAACATGCGGGGAATACCTTGCCACAAAAATTTTTGTATTGAAATAGGCACGGGAAGATACCGACGTGAATCACGGATCGTTATAGTAGGTCTTATATTTTTACGGTTATGAATCAGAGAAAAAATTTGAATTTTCAGCAATTCGTAATCAGCAGAGCCAGCGCTATTTTACACCTTGGCACATTCGCAGATTTAGATTTGAATTTTACATACGTATATTGTTTTGGAGTAAACCGAAAACAATGCTAAAACGTTTCATATGTTTACATTTTATACTTCGAACGACAAATTGGATTCATTTGAATCAAGTAAATGAACAATAAACCAATTTAAAAGTTAACAGATAGTATAAAACTTGCATACCCTTTTTCAGGAAACTTTGCCATGTCTTATCATTGACCTTGCTACCATGATCCTAAAAACAAAATATAAAAAAGAAAAGTAATAATGGCATACCAAATCCGTAACAACGACGAATCTGTAGGCCATTCGACCATAATCAAGAATTCGCGGATTTCCAAATTGAGTATCATTGTATGGGCGGTAGTCCCTGCAACGAGTAGCAAATGGCAGGTAATAATGAAGAGAGCCGAAGGCAATGAATAACAATGCACTCAGAGCGGATGCTACCAGAAGCGGCAAAAAGTTCGGATTGCGAGGCATAGGTGGCTTTGCTTCACCATTATCTAACCGTCGATATCCGCTCATGTCGCTCCCGTTGGCCTGAATAGACATTCTTCATTAAAAAGTATTTATTTTTGATTAGGAACTAACTTAAATTAGGACTATAGGAAGGATTTTAGGAAAATTAAGCAACTTTAGCATCAGATAATGTTGCCATAATTAGCGCCTTAAAGGATCAAATATCCCCGAAGAGAGGTTTTGAACTTGGAATATCTTTTGCCAAAATTTGGCGGGATGTTGAATATTATTCCGACGCATTTTCTGGATTCAGTAAGCGTTATAGACTTCTCATTACATAATAGACAGTTTGTAAACGTAAAGCAATTTAGGTATTTCAACATTAATCATTAGCAAATTATAACTTACCTCTACAGGCTCTGGACTATGCCTTGATTTGGTGCTTCCGTTTCTAGATCGCATAGAGTATCTTCAAATAAAATTTTCGGGAATATATTAGTACAAAACTACCGAGAAAGCTCTAATGAACAATCACATCAGCATTTGTGGTCTACAGACGATGTAAGGAATCAATCATGTTTCTCTTTTGGCACAGAGAACGCATTGAAAGGAACCGCCAAATTACAAAGTACAAACTATAAATACTGTCTCCATATACATTCTGAGCGCATCTTTCGGAAATATTGCGTACTTCCGAATTTGAGTGCAATTACGAAATTCTCTTTCAATCATTAAAGGCAAAATGCATGATTATAATAGTTTTATTCTGGCCATAACAAATTCTTACAATCAAATAAATCAGTGCTTACCGAGCCATTTAATTAATTGTAGAAATGTTACTTGAAGTGAAATTTATAATTTAGAAATTTGTTAGTGTACAAATCCTATTTGTTAATCAAAGTTACAAAATATTTATAAAAATCAGTAAATGACTCGGTAATTTTAAAATATGAAATGAGTAAAATACGCAAAATTGTACATTGGCGAGATATCTTTTATTAGCTTTATATATTATTGTCTACAGTAAATTTCTCTTCTAGTCTTGAATAGAGGAATGGAACCGCAATAGCGGAATCATCAATAATATAGGATTTTGGCAGTCAACTATCGCGCATTCCAATAATCTGAAAGAAGCCATAATCAGTAAAAATTTTGATTTTATCAGTTTTGAGGCACCCAGAAGGAACGAAATATTACTAATAGAAGAACGGTCGTACGTATTGTCCCTTCCTATTTTTGAGTGTCTTTTAAATCCATTCCTACCACTTTTTATATTGTTTTTCGATATAAGGTAAACTTTGTTGCGCACAGCTGCGATGCTCTAACGATCCATTTAAGACCGTACTAGCTAAGAAAATTTCCCCAAAGAAGTTTTCTCTGGGCACCGACGCAGCCACGGTTATGGTCATTTGCATATTCCTGTCGAACGTCCCTTAGATCATCACCTAATATCCTGATAAGAATCGCGATATATGGCCCCTTGAACATAGGGCATTTTGCAAAAAATGCTAAACTTAGCATCTAGTCGACAGGGAATTGCAAATATTACAAATTTCACTAAAACCGTTTATACGTCGTTGTTTGCTAAAAAATTTTAGTCCTGGAAAAAATTTTTAAATGCCGCGGCTAATCCCCGATTGATTTGTACAAATATAAAACAAATCTTTCGAACGAATGCTCGAAGTAACGTACCTATCACTCGTCCTTCTTCATGAATGCACCGAACATTTCTACTGGCACTGGGAATACTATTGTTGAATTGTGTTCAGCACTGAAAGCGTTAGATTATAATACTAGCTTTATATTCGTTCAAAACTAAGAACGTACGCAATACTGTTTAAAGCCTGCAAATGGCGAAGCTGCAGAGCGACGGGGTTGGCTTGGATGACATCTGCCGCTTCTTTCAGTGCTCTTGAGGCCTAAAATGGGGCTGATTTGTTCCATGTAATTACTACAAGGCATATGCATACTTTTTGCTCTCCCTCAGCGGCAACCACTTTAGCACGGGCCTCTCGCGCAGCCTCAGCTTCTGCTGCCATTGCGCGAGTGAGTTGCTGAGGCAGACGAATGTCCTTCACTAAATAAGAGTTTTCGATAAGAGATATAACGATGACATTCATGAAATACCTTCAACTCGTTCCACCTAAAATGTCATCAAGGTTTATTATGATATGCTTTAAAATATGCTAACGCCAACCTTAACTCCCCAGTGTTCAGTACCTTCGTCGAGAATAGTCTCGCATAATTGAGCGATAGCTTCGCGCTCTGTTAACATTTCTGTCAACGTTTTCATACCTGAAATGATCATTGTAACGGTCTTAGTGATATATTTCATATTTATTTAGCTGGACAGAATGATTGATATAAACATACCAAGAGCATTCCTTAGTGTTGTCTGCGCTAGCAATTTGGTAGAATAAATGGCGTCATCGACGTTATTCACAGAAGCGATCGGGTCAGAGGTGCGGAAATATACTAAATAAATAAAATAGTGTATGAAACTACGCTTTTTCGTATTTGATTAGCCTTATATAAGCTTTACAATTTTCACTGTAAAATTCCAAATTCTCATATGAATCTTTGGTGGTTTTAATAGAGGTGACTCTAAGGAATATTTTTATACATGCCTTGCTGTATGCAGTTGCATTTTAATCCGCAAAGAACTCACAAATAAAATTATGTTATTTTAAAAATGGCGCTATTTCGTATGAGGAGCTACTTTAAATTTAATCAGTTCAAGTTCATATATGTTTTTGCTAACTAATTTCTAAGAGCTATCTATTTTCAAACAGATAATCAATTAAACATCTATTATTAATACAGTATTTTTACATTCTCATTTCCTAAACCTCTTTAAATATTACTTATTCTCGAATAATAAAGAACATGGGATGATTACACGGTCATTTTAATAGATATACGAAGAGAAAATGTCATGATTTATTTTTGAAAAATTTCCGATAATAAAATTAACATACCAACAGCATCGACGCTCACCTAAACAGAAGCCAAGTAGGCTCGAAATGTTCGTATATAACTCACAGTCACGGAGTCTTTCGACAAAATTTCTTGCGGAGGAACTGCATATGAAACAACCCTGAAACAAATAATAAACATGGGCACTCAAAGCGGGTATTTCTACTATATGAAACTCACCTGAGATCAATTTTTCTGTATGTGTCAATACACGGAATGACGAAAATCATGCCAGGTCCACGAGCACCACCAAATACCAACCTACCTATTCGGAAGATAACCACCCGTTCGTATTCTTTGATCACCTAAAAAATCAAATTACCGTAAATCCTCTAATAAGTCCCTCCCCTCAATTAAGTCCCTCCCCTCAAATAAGTCCCCCTTCAAACAGAATGCCAAACGTACTTGCGGTCTCGCCCGAAAAAAACTAAGTGCATATTCGTGTAGATCTCGTCGAGTTACATAAGAAAAACCCCAATGCCAAAAGAAAATATCGGAGAAAATTGACTTTGAAATTTGAAAATTTTTTTGAAAACCCTTACGAAACAATAAGTCCCCCGGGGGACTTATTAGAGGATTTACGGTATTTGCTAGCTAAAGGTTAAAAAGAAAATAAAACCTTGAGGCAGACGCACATAGAGAATGGGAAGGTCAGAATTATTAACAGCCAAGATAGCGCAATTAGGGCATAACCAAAGATTGTCCCAATGGTCTCGAGATCTGGTGGCACATCCTGAAAACGTATGATATTATACCATAAAAATTCCATGAATCAGGATCAATTTTTTCAGCAATTATTAGCTGACAAAAATCTAGTATCATGTTTTGTTGCTAAATTCTAAAATGGTAGTATCAACCATCAAACCATTCGACAAAAATTTCTAAGGCTATAAGTATATTCTCGTAGTTCCTATACTCATTCTTTAGTCATATTTTTTCAAAGGGAAAACTTAATCTTAAATTTGTAGTATGTAATAAACAAACACCATTGATCATGAGGTAATTTTTAATCTAAAAATTACCTGCGTTGAAGAGGGCGCTACCCACTGTGGTTCGCTCCTCTGTTGCTCCTTCTGCGACATTGCGATATTTTCTGAAGTGAAATGTGTGGCTTGGGGCTGATGTCGTGAGGCGGAGTGGGTCGCCGAATGACCCGCTGCCGAGTTCCACAGACGCCCGAGAGGTTTGAGGATGCGGTTGGTCCACTCCACAACTATAGCTGAGTAGAGGAGCCTGCGGCTTCAACGAAAAAATTAAGTTTGGTCATTCACTGAGTTATGATATAAAAGCACGGTCACAGAATACGAAAGATGTCCACTTTTTGCGGACAAGTCGCCTCTAAATGTAACAAAATTTGTATTACCACAGAGAACTGGGACATGGGACATGGAATTTTTTGAATCTATGTCGAGGAAATTGATCCATAATTTTTTTTAGCTGGAAAATTACATTATTAATATATTTACCATATCAGGAGGGCAAATTTTAACAAAAGTTATCATGAAACACTTTCTCGACAACGTTCATATTTTAATTGACTAAAACCTTAACCAAACGTTTCAAATTACTTCCTAAGTAGGAACTTAATATCGTACTACAATGTTTTAACCAATTTCAAATAGCATAATTGGTGAAAAACACATGCACTTTTCACAGTTAGCGGATCACTGATTTTCGTGAAAATTAGGCCAGCCAAAGTGCGCTGATAATGTAATATTTCAGCACAGGAACATATTTTTCAGCTAAAACCTATTTATGCATCAATTTCCGCAACATAGATACAAAAGATGCTTAAAAAATTCCATGTCCAGTTCTCCTAGCTCCTTAATATTTGCCACAAATGTTAAACATCGTAGTCACAAGCGCGAGATATATCAATAATAACAACAACCATAAAGCGAGAGCTGTTAAATGTAAAATCGAACGGTGATTTTATTAATATGTTTGATTTATTTACCAAAGGAAAAAAGTAGGAATTAAAAAAGGAAGAAATTTAACTATGAAATTCAAATGTTCAAAGTTAATATTCAAACTTGAGAGATTTAGAATAACACTTCTGCTTGGAAAATTTTAAGTGATGCCATTTTATCATTTTTGAGTTCAGGATACTCAAGCTCAAGTATGAGGGAGCAAGCTCTAAGGTAATTTACTTGTTAAAGACTATCATATGGAGAAGTGAGAGTTTCTAGCAGTCTACTGGTTTTCTCTAACTCGATTTGTTGCTATTTTTGATTAAGTCCCTCTTCCAATCACCCTAATTCGCAAGTGGCCGATGTATGTATGTCCGCGCCAGTTAGGTACCTTGCCGGATACCTACAGGGGCGTGTGATAGCTCAAAATGCTCCCCCTGGGATGAGAAACAGGTTCTGATAAAAATTTTGGGGGGCGATCTCGAATCTCGAGTTATGAGTCATCACAGTTTTGCACACTATTTCTCTAACCCTCTGGAATGCGATTTCAGAGTGTTTCCGAAGCTAATTTTTGCATTTTTGCTGAGTCCGAAGGTCAAAAAATTATGGATACCCCGGTACGAAATTTTTCAAAATTTGTTTTGAAGGAATTGGGCAGTGTCTAAATTTGAGATTGCTGAATCGATCCGGAAAATTATCGGGGTAGTACGCATTTTATGGATTTTTGGAATGCCCGAAATAGTCTCATGCTGCTCTACTGAACATCAACGAGGCATACTGACGACGCTAAAAACAATAGAAGGAGAGTTCGAGGCGGTAATCCGCCGAGAATCGGCGGGTTCTCTTGTTATTTTTTACCTATTTTGGAGCGAGAAGTTTCCGTGTAGGAAATGTATTTATTTGCCACCGGTTATTAACCGCAGAAAAGAGCCGTGGTAAATTTGATAATATTAAGGGATGTAAAATGGAGAGGAATGAAAAAGTAGTTACAGGTTACAACATATTTTGCAAATATGGCCCATATAAATGATTTTCCACTGTCCTTCTATCTCCTCCGATAATTTGGGACTAAAACGAGTTATTACAGGTGATATACTTATGCAAGGAATAGCACAATTGGGAACTATGCTTACTGGGCTTGAGTCTTTACCTCAAGAACCAGGCCCTCTGTTGCTGATGAATCGCATAAAGGGTCTTGCCCACAACAAGCAACGCAATTTCTGTGAGGACAGAGCGAGAAAAGAGCCATGTGTGGAAAAGGAGCCTGCGGCAGCATAACAGAGCCGCCTTCCAATTTTGCCGATTCGGCAGCGCGGTTGTCCTTCAAACACAACCCCAGCAGTTTCTGGGCTGGACAAAGGGGATTGGGACAGGCGGGAAATCGATCCATTTTCGGCAACAACGCTGGCGACTCTAGCCCAGCTTGTTTCTTGGCTGGCTGTTTGTCCACACGTTGAAGTTCTCTCTTTCTGCACTTCTAGACAAATGAGCAAAGCAAAGAAGGCGTAAAAGTTAAGTTAGGCGGCGTAAAAGTGGCGCCTGTAACAGGAAAGCGGGTCGGAAGGAAGCTCAAATCTGTGGGAGACGATTTCGCGGCTTTCAGGCGCTGACAACTGAACGGACTCCTTAAAGCAGTCAATTCTTGAAATTAGCAAAGCAGTGCAAATTCAAGTGAGTATTGTTGGATCTTTGTAAAAAGTTAAAAGTAGTCGCAATTGCTGGAATTATAGCTTGCATTTTTGTGATCCTAATTTCTCAAAGGCTCAAAGGAAATTATTCAGTCTGATCAAATATGTTTTGGGAGATGACAATATTTTATTACGAAGACGATAGGTGCAAACGAAGGAATATCAGAGATCGTCAAGTTAAAAATTCAATTGCTATAGCTACAATTCGGGTCATGGTTTCTTCATCGGGTAGATAAATTTCAGAAAAACCAGTTTTGTAATATAACGAAACTTTTATTCATAAATAACACAATTTCTTCACGCCTCATTTTGCTTTAACAAAAATGAAAACGAGTAATAAGTTCATACACCACAGACACAGATTTTGACCCAAACCCTTATGATGTCATGCAAAAAGGGCCGCCTTTACCTGCCCCAACTGTAATACATTTTACAAAATTCAATATATGGGATAGCACGCCACCAAAATCGAATCTAAACAAAAAGCAACTGGACGAATGAGGAGTGAAGAATGGGCGAATGCTTCATAGGGTGTCCAAACCACCTTGAGCGCTTTCACTCACGAGCTGTCCCACTAGAAGAGGACTAGCCCCGTCATTTGTTGGGTGTCAGAGAAATGAGAGCGAGTGACGGCTACTAAGCGAATTCTGCCCCGAATGCCACCCTCTCGTCTGCTGTCACTGCCCTAAACCCTTGGCTTAGGCTATGGCTACAGAGCTTGAGGGCTGTGTGTCCCTCAGAAAATATGTCCCATCGACCGGCAAAGCGAATTATGCTTTTTATTCCTCTCCGTAATATTCACGACCTCTCGCCAGTGGTTGGTTTGGCAAAAAATTCACCCATTGGTTTCTCTTGTTGAAAGCGCTAAAAGGCTGCCCAAGCAGCAATAGTTGTTCTCCCATAGAAGAACAAAAGAAATAAGCGAGGGTTACTATTTTCCCGATAAACTACTATTAGTTTTTGATATCCAATATAAACCATAAGACTAAAAATATTTTGATATCACTAATAAAAAATTAGAATTGCAAAAAAGTAACCCTCAATACTTTTTAATGTGAGAGTCCGAACCCGCAAAAATAACGAACTTATTGACCAGCAGTATGCTTGTAAGCAAAAAGTGGTGCAAACGGTTCAAATATTCCATGAACCGTTTAGAAAAATTACATCCTTGAAAATGAATGTGTTGTTTATTGTACAATCTGATGTTATATATGATATGTATTCTACAAATGATCATTGTCTTTCGGATGATTCTCTTTTGTCCAGCTGGCTGGATTCGCACTGCCCCATATCAAAAACGCGGTATTTGTTGCAACTAAAATTACAGCGTACATCCAGAAAACATGGCCATACTCAGCTCCGTCCGGAGCCACTAAAGGTACTACAAATGAACCGGTGAAGAGTGTGATGCATAGCAACATCTAAACAGTAAAATTATCTTGGTTAGTGGCAGATCATTCATATAACAATAGGTTGTACGCATTGGATTTTTGGAAAAATATGACCTTTCTTATAAAAATTTGTGTATTTGGACCTCCCCTAGCTCTTTGACATGTTTTAATATGTAAATTTATGATAAAACAGTCTAAAAAATTTTAACTCATTTAAAGTAGACAAAAAATTCCAACAATAGAAATTCCAATTCCAAAAATCACCTGAACTCCGGCCATGACTGTGGGTGTAAACTGTCGGGATACCAATACCACATTTTTGGTAAATCCACCTGAAGCATTGCTATAAGATAAATTGTGATAAGCAGCTCTTATTACCAGCGCTAAATCCTAGCACAGAAATAGCCAATGTTATCGATACGACCACGAACCATCGCTCCGAAAAAATGCTAGCGGCGAGAAAGAAAGTTGCGGAACCACAAAACGCAACTGTGTTACAAAATTTTACCTAAACATATTGTAAAATTTTAGATTCAGGTTATACAAATAAATATGATAACAACAGCTAATAATTTACCTTTACTAAATCTGAGATCATTTCCAAATGGTCGGTGGCAAATCCAGTTATGGATTTCACAAAAAACTATAATTTCGATAATCCATACGTAGATTTATTTTTACCTTCTAAAAGCTTACCTGAAGTAGTAAAGGAATCGCGGCAATAAGGCCTCCTGTAGAAATGGAATAACCAAGGCCTAGTCTTAAGAGCATAGGAAAGCTGAATCAGTAACATATTATAATCCTTCAGTCAGTCACAGAAACCTACAATGTATTCGCAAACTGAATTATACAGAAGTTGCCGATGACGGCGATGAATATTGCCCAAACGGCGGAAGTTTTGAGGATTTGTTTATAAGGGGGCTAAAATCCATGTTATAATTTTTGAATAAATTTATCACCGATTCCCTGGTTTTAGTTATATTTTTGGATGCAGCTCTAGCACAAATGGTTATTCAAAACACAAACTTGATGACAATTCTCATATTTTTTAATTTCGTAATTGATGTTGCAGTCATAGAAATTACCCACGTATTATTTAGAATCTTATTGGTATTGGCAGACAAGGTATAATAATCAAGTTACCTTCGCCGATTCCTGCTCAACCATTGCCTGTTGGCCAAACTCTATCAATTCCAACTCTGCTTTCGAGACACATCTGTTTGGAACGTATTATATGAATTGTAATATCGGAATTACAATTTTACTTACGGGTGCGTTTGAGGATGGTCCCTAAAATGATTTAAGCTTATCCTACAATCACTGATGTGGTTTACCTGTACAACAGTGTCCAAAGCGTAAAAATTATGAAACCCAAAACAGCATGCACATAGAACACTGATGGCCAGCCAACTGAATAGGGCAAATGTTAATCTATTCGTATAACAATCATGCTTAAATGAAAACCCACAATTTTCTGCCAGAAATCCAGCCAGTGGAAATGCCATCACACATGATAACTGTATATATCCACTTAATACACTTAGAAATAGTCCTTTTTCCTTCAATGAAGACCACTAAAATCATTTTCACATAGTATACGCCATCTCGATACATAAGTTACATGGTTCGTGATTGAGCCAACAACAGGAAAGAAATTTGTCATCGCCAACCCAACCATAAATCTGACCACACAAAGCAAAATGAAGCTTGTTGTTGCCGCCCACGGAATGAGTGCAGTACCAATACTGACGATAAAACCTGTGAAAAAAAGATGACATTTCAATGTGTTCAAAATATGCCATACCAATCACAATTTGTGTCCTCCAAGCGCCCCATTTTTGCATAGAAAGGCCAACAGGCAGGAATATGACCAGAGTTCCACCAAAAGCGACTAAAATTGTTGTGATAAAAACACCCTAGCAGCGAGAATTCGCAATCAGGATTAAGTTTATTTTTAAAAATTGGGAACCGGTATGACGCAGAAATCCTACATATTGTTCCACTGTCCATTGACCAATAAGACCGTTCAGCAGCCATGCAAAAATGGCGTATTTAAAAGGTTTAAAGCAAGCAAGCAAGCACCACCTCATGACATTCTGCCAATTACAGATACCGTAAATCCTCTAATAAGTCCCCCGGGGGACTTATTGTTTCGTAGGGGGTCTAGGGGGGGACTTATTTGAGGGGGGACTTAATTGAGGGAGGGGACTTATTTTTTCGTGGCCGCGCCGAAGGCGCGGCGAAAATTTTTGGGACTTTTTGGCAAAATTTGGGAAAATTTTTGAAAATTTAAACCAATTTTGAATTGGCGCCGAAAAATTTTGGCCAAAAATTTGAATTTTTTGGATTTTTGATCGATTTTTCACCACTTTTTAGCAAATTTTTCAATTTTTTGACAAAATTTTCTAAAAAATAGCAAAATTTGCAATAAAAATTCAAATTTGCGCCAAAAAATTTGAAATTGCGTCAAAAATTTGAAATTTGGAAAAATTTGGAAAAATACCCATTTTTGGGGGAGGGACTTAATTGAGGGGGGACTTATTTTTTCGTAGGGGGTCTAGGGGGGGACTTATTTGAGGGGGGACTTAATTGAGGGGGGGGACTTATTGGAGGATTTACGGTATATAGTGGCAGAATGCCATAAAGGTACTACAGTATAGCCAAAGTAGTGATTTGAAAACATTGAAAGCTAGAAAATTCCTTAAAAATACCATTCCTGTTTGGTCGCACAATGTTCCGACGCACAAATGGCACAATAGAGAGGATCTCATAAAGGCATAACTTTAGGTTTAGGCTTCTTTGGCAACAGGTGCAGGATTATGCCTTCGCCCTTAAGTTAATTTCCAATTGGGGAAACATAATTGAGAAGTGCTAAAAAATCGTCCTGGGCGTAATGCTTACTGAGACGAGAACAAAATATGACATTTTCTAAAAAATTACGAAAGCGCAAGGAACTGCCTCAGTCAAGGTTTTGTGATTTTCTGAAAATAGAGGTGACATTTTTCACAGAGGAGAAGGGTGAAAGCGACTGTCAAAAGAATTTGCCGGAAACGCTTTCAGAGTTATGCTCAAAATGTTTTATTTATTCCTCTCTATGGCATAGCAGGAAACAGTGTTACTCATTTTCCATTTATGTAAATGCAATGAGTCTTTACAGTGGGAATAACCATTGGAAACATATTCAAGTGAAAGTTTTTGAACACACCGTCTAATTTGAGTGATGTATAAAAATATTACCGCCTAAAAGTATGCTCTTCTCAAAATTTGTATATACAAATCTTCTTTGATGCAATGGCAGATTCCAATCATTGTAGTCAGGTTCGGTCTCCACATCTGATTGAGTGGATGAATTATTTAGTTGGCGCAGTGTACGGTTGAAAAGTGGAGAGGAGTGTAGGTCTGTCATTACGACAACAGCTGGATTAAATGAGATCACACTAAATAGAGGTTCATAAAATGCCATTCAACTTAAAAACGCTTTTCGTTACTGCCATTCAAAGCGACTCACCAAGCAAGAAGAATTGAAAGGCTTGTTGTACCTAATAATTAAATAAACCAATTAAAGTCGTCATCATGAATCCGGCCTCCTTACCTAAGAATAAGACCATATATCTAAAATGACCACCACATTGATGAAGTCCAGGCTGGACAAAAGTGGCTTTCTTCGTAGATACATTATCGAAGGACGGAAAAGTTGGGTCTGACTTATGAATGACGGTCATGCTCTGTGATGATTAAATTCAGTTTAACGACGGAGAACAGCGATTATGTTCTTTTCAAGTAGCTAATTTTCGAAAGGACATAAAATATTCTTATCTCCATTTTTATCAAATAGTCCCATCACTTGGCCATTCAGGAGCTTTTATTTATAGTCTGTTGCCCTTTCGGCTGGAAGCATTTGTTGGTCCGTTTCCGTGTGAGAGTCCTCAGTTGAATTCCTCGCTAAACACAATGAGAATTTATCAGTGAAATGTTCAGCTGATCTTTTTTGCATGACTTCTTTACATGTTTCCGCACCTTCGCAATTGGCAACAAAACAACCATAAATAACACACTGTAAACACGCAATAAACATCAATGGGAAATTTGAGAAGTATACAAACAAACAGTCGTCGCATGAATGCGCACGGATAAGCTATTCGTATGATTCAATAAGATTACTCATGTTACTGAAATAACTATTGTAATTAAAACAATAATAAACAATAACGTCATGACCCAAAAATTTCTGGAATATTTTCAGGTGCGTAATTCGTCATCTAACTCATCCTGCTTTCTTAGTAGACTTGGTCAAATTTAGAAAATAAAATTGCGTTAAAAATGAATACTTGAACGAAGAAAAATAAATTTACTCTTTCAACCAAACGAGCTAACATTGTCGAAAATATTAATATCCGAAAAGCGAAATCTCATATCATTGAATTTAAATCTCGTCTGCTTTTAAAATGACCTTTCAATTGGTAAGTTTAAAGGCCTGTGAAATTTGATATTCAGTGTTATCCCAGAAGATAGCAGTTATAATTTAATAATAAACAATTCAGTTTGGATAAACTGACATAAAGAACATTAAATATGAGGAAGACCGTGGATGATAACTATTTTAGACCAAAATTATATTTAAAGTAACATCTGGATGTTTCACCTCGATAAAATATGAGGATGCCAGTGACCTCGAGTTATTCGCAAAAATTACACCAAAATTTCAGAAAACCCCTTTTGGGAGTAATTTTATGCACTGATATCAAAAACAATACGGCTAATTTCCCCCACGCAAGCGGTCTTCGGCCGCTTTCGATCTATCCGGGCCTCCGGACACGTTCGCATGTTCCGCACCCTCCACTCCAGACTGCAACAATGAAAGAACGAATCACCCAGAATTAAGAGTAAAAAGTTCTTATACATTACATTGTAGATAAAAGTAAAAAATGCAATATTTAGGCGTAGCGCGCAAAATTACACCAAATTATCCCGAATCCCCGATGTAAAATTAGACATATAGGCAGAAAGTACATAACTTTTAGTAATTGAGCCGATTTGTAATCCTCTTAGATGGAAATCCGTGAAAAGACATAAAAATGCAAACATCAAACTGCCCTTCAAAAATTTCAACGGCAATTTTATAATGTGTTGATGCAACGCTTATACAGAATAACGTGCAAAAGCGTATATTGGAAACGTAGTATGCACGTTATGTTACATCAATCAGCATCCAAACTTGCAGCGTAATTCTAATAATCTGCAATGTTATTATCTCTTGTGTCGGATTTAAATAATTAAAGCTTTCCAAAGGTTTTCATGTGGCAATGATCCTGGTGATGTTGTCGGAGACGCCGTATTATTTATTCATGGATTGACACGTTCTGTCTCCATCAAGATTAAAACCCGGCGCAGAATGAAGTTCCTCCTTTTTGCAATCACGAATTTCACTCCGTTCCATTGATTTTATTATCAGTGTTTCAGACGAAAGCGCTTTATACGCTGGAATGTTCGTAACTTTATTCATGTCTGCTAATTTTGAGTGCAATTTATACCAGTGCTGACATCACAGTGTGTTTTATCATTTTAAATCAGAGTTTTAAACGAATTTTTCATGATAGCCTTTTATCAAATGATAACCTGAATGTTGTATTGCGAAAGTAAAAGTTTCTATAGGATTCTGAATTTCATGTTTACCATAATTTTGTTGCTATAACGACGGTATAGTTTAAGAATGATAGAAAAGTGCTGCTTTTAAAGTAGAGGTGCTTAAGTTTATCAAATATGTTGCGCTATCGAAAAGCTACTATGAAATATAGAAATACGATTCAAATTGGCGCCAAAATCACAAATATAACTAAACTTTGGCGCACAAAATATGCATGGCTGCGGCCGGCACTGTCGTGTTCCTTTGGGCCAAAAGTTAAAATAGGGACTATCACGCGAGATTTTGTTAAAAGATGAATAATGTGTTTTGCAAAAAAAGGGCTTTGAAGGAATTTTATTTTGAACATTACACGGAGAAACATTCACACGGAAAAAAGTTTGTGTTTATGCGCTGTAGCGTGGTTCCTATAGCCGAATATTATTCTGTATCAAATTTGGCCCTGTCCTTGCATAGGCTTCATCTTGAATTCGTAATTTACATAGCTTTCAGGATCAAGTGTTGGTCATAAATGC
The DNA here is from genome assembly GCA_022814885.1 of Ditylenchus destructor. Classification (NCBI taxonomy): domain Eukaryota; kingdom Metazoa; phylum Nematoda; class Chromadorea; order Rhabditida; family Anguinidae; genus Ditylenchus; species Ditylenchus destructor. Next base: position 2,483,919 of record JAKKPZ010000010.1, on the reverse strand, counting down.
GGATTGCGATATGGGTTTTTCGGTACTGCTGCCTGTATTTCTTCCTTATTAATCTACCTGTGTTAGCGGAAATTAATGGTTCCGATTCTTCCAGGAAGGTGAGTCTTTATTAACTTATGCTACGGTTGGAATCAACGCGTTTTAACGTTGCATATTTCGTCTGTCGTCTCTTCAAAGAGACAAGTTTGCCCTCTCTCTCATTTAAACGCGGCATCAAATTTTTATCGCTTTGTTTAAACGTGGTCTCAGACTCGGCCGAGCCTAAATTTTTGATGGCAAAATGTCGAAATATGCAAATAAATTACATATTCGGAATCTAACAAAATCTAGAAATATCAATATAAGATTTTATTTTTAAAATTCCGAAAATTGTGACGGAAATGGTGGTAAAAGTAGTTAACAATTGTCATTTCCATCTGTATGCGTTAAAATTTCGTTTTTTGTACGCTCGAAGTGAAATTCCCTTCTTTCTACACTCTCATTTTAACTCGTGTTAAAACGCGCCGTAACCGTAGCATTATATAAATATATATTTATGTAGTTCTTTTAATAAAAGAATTTAGAACATAATTGTGACTTCGGCACTTGATGCGGGAGGCTTTATCACTACAGAAAAGAAAGCCCACCTTTCCGGAATCCGTGTGGAGGCCGATGAGCCTGGCGAGGACGGCTTCATTGGATACACGTATGTTTTTCTCGATCGTTCCTTTTAGGATTAATAAATTTTGTATTTAGCGAAAAGGGTATAAGTATCGTCCGTCCAGATACAGTGGTGCGCGTAGTTCTATTCGGTTGGTGGCTGGATGAAGTTATGCTCATAGGGTTCACACCCAACGACAATTGTTCGAATACAGTGGCAAACTATGTGCAAGCAGAATTCACTATTCAGACCGAGAAGAGAGTTGTCGTCAGACACGCATTTCACCAGTAAGCTATTTTCAATTCAACTGTAGTTGCAAACTGAGCATATAAACTAATGGAAATGGCTTGATTACTACTATGTTATAATTCCTTGAAAAAAGATGTTTGCATTTTCCTAGTTTTAAGCACATTGAGACGTATGTTTCGGTAAAATTAATATCAGGGAACAAAAGGTTTGAATATGTTTTGGATACATAAAGGGTGTTTACTTTTCGTGTTATTCTTTCTAATTACATGGATAATGTTTTTACAGCTGATTTGGTAAAACTCAACTCAGTGTAATATTTAATTTGAGAATTAATAAAGCACATTTAGAGCGATTCCGAATACACTCTTCAAGATTTGCATCAAGCAGAAGCCGAGGGAAACCCACAGTGAAATTGAAATGCCTTTCACATTGGTTTGTCAATTTTAGTCTTCGTTACAATAATTGAATCGTATTATAGGTGGATGACTTACGATCGTCAATATCCACAGATTTACCACCTAGAAAGTAAGTTCTTAATCGGAATGTTATTGGCGCAACGAATTACACTATTTTAGATACTATTTTCCCATAGCAGCTCAAATAGCTATCGTTGTTGGCCTTTTGGTTCTTTCCGGGCTTTTCTCTGGACTCAACCTTGGCTTAATGGCTTTAACGCCCCAAGAATTGATGCTTATATCAAAATCTGGTAATATTTTTGCCTTGAATTTTATATTATTAATTTTAATATTCCAGGGTCGAAACAAGAACGCAAATACGCAGAAACAATTTTGCCTGTACGAAAGTCAGGGAATCTACTTCTATGTTCTTTGTTAATTGGAAATGTTTGTGTGAACTCAGCGATTTCAATCTTGTTTGATGATCTGACCTCAGGCTATGTGGTATGTGTTTTCACAGTTTGATCTTCATGTAAAGTTCTTATGAGCGTACAAATTCGATGACTAGTAAATATATTTCTTTGAATGAAAACGATATTTAACTTGTCAATCTACTTCCAAAACCAAAATTATTTTAGGCTCTTATTGTCGCGTCGCTTGGTATTGTTGTATTCGGTGAAATATTTCCTCAAGCTTTATGTGTGAAAAAAGGTCTAGCAGTCGGTGCCGTCACGATTAACATTACCCGATTTTTCATGGTAGGGTTTTTCTTTAGAACTTACAATATAATAGCTTTTTCAGATTGTAACTTTTCCATTAGCCTTTCCCATAAGTAAAATTCTGGACTGCATTCTCGGAGTAGAAGTTGTGTCTTATGATCGAAAGCGCATTATGGAACTCATTAAAATGTCTACCAGAAGCGAAGCAGGCCTCGCAGAAGAGCTGAAGATCGCTGTTGGAGCGATGGAGATCTCCGACAAAACAGTTTCTGATGTAATGACAAAAATTGATGTAAGCATTTGAATCATCCATATTTTGGAATACGTTTTATTACTGCATGTTTCATTGCCTAATGGGAATAATAGGCAATTAGATTAACATTATACAGAGATATAGAGTTAACCTGATTGCTACGGTATTTATAAACCCCTATTTTGTACATTTTATCGCATTTTATATATACATCGCTATGCATTCTATTCAATCACCATGTTTTATTATTATTGCGAGAATTTTTAGTAAACAATTATATTTGGAAAACAAAAAGTTACAATTAGAAATGGGTTTTAGATATTTTGGTTGAATATAAAATTGGTTGAAAAAATCGATTCGGATAAACTATATGTTATTTGCAGGATGTATTCATGTTGCCTGACACTACCGTCCTCAATACAAAAACCGTAGCAGAAATTCTTCGTATGGGTTACACACGCATTCCCGTCTATTCAGAGAATCGTAACAATGTCGTTTCTTTGTTATTTGTGAAGGATTTGGCTCTACTCGATCCAGACGATAATTTTACAGTAAAGATGGTGTGCGGATACCATGATCACCAACTGCGATTCGTATTACGCGATACGCCGTTACGAGTTATGCTGGAAGAATTCAAAAAGGTATTTTATATCGTCATATCAATTATATTTTCCAATAATATTGCAATAGCTTGTAAGCGATAAGCATTCTGCATAGGAGCATAACGTGTTCGCAGGAATTAGAGTAGTCTAATTGCAGCCAAATTTGGGAATCATATATTATGGAAACAATACCCTTACTATCTTGTATAGTATAATTATGAATAGATGTAACGATATATTGCAGGGTGACTATCACTTGGCTCTGGTCGAAGAAATTGTGCAACACAACGGATCTGATCCAGTGACAGATTTGGCTGGAATTGTCACTCTGGAAGACATTCTGGAGGAAATTCTTCAAGCGGAGATTGTTGATGAAACTGTGAGTATAATCTTATTTGGATGAAGACAAAATTGTTTTTTAGGACGCAATAACAGATAATGTACATCGAATACGGCGTAGAAGAGCTCAAGTGAGTCAAAATTTGATTGAACTTACAAGAAATGTGTAGCGCACCATATAGAAATCGGTATTGGCAGAAATATTCAGCCTGTCGATGAGTAACTGGGTGAAATATTCCCACATAAAAATTCGAAATAAATAATTTGTGGTTTTGAAGGTTGAAACTTGCCTTGGTCGTCTTACGACGTAGATTTTCACGCCGGATTCAAAGACGACGTTATTTCATTTATCTGCCCAGCAAAAATCGAAAAAAGATATTTTGATCTATTTTTATATTTTTCAAAGGAAAACTTCAACTTTCAAGGCCTGCAAACCATGTATTTTGAATTTACATATAAAATAAATATTCCCACATAAAAATTCGAAATAAATAATTTGTGGTTTTGAAGGTTGAAACTTGCCTTGGTCGTCTTACGACGTAGATTTTCACGCCGGATTCAAAGACGACGTTATTTCATTTATCTGCCCAGCAAAAATCGAAAAAAGATATTTTGATCTATTTTATATTTTTCAAAGAAAATATAAAACAAAACAAAAATTGTGGGTTTGAATTGAAATCGGTCTTAGACGAGATTTTCAGCCGGTTTGACGAGTTTTTTAACTGGATGAAAAAATTTTCAAAAAAATTCAAACACAAATAATTTGTGGTTTTGAAGGTTGAAACTTGCCTTGGTCGTCTTACGACGTAGATTTTCACGCCGGATTCAAAGACGACGTTATTTCATTTATCTGCCCAGCAAAAATCGAAAAAAGATATTTTGATCTATTTTTATATTTTTCAAAGGAAAACTTCAACTTTCAAGGCCTGCAAACCATGTATTTTGAATTTACATATAAAATATTTTACCCAAATACTTAGCCCCACAGGCTCGATATTTCTGTAAATGCCGATTTCCATATGATGCCCTATGAGTGTTCCTTGTTAAAAATTTATTTTGTTATATCAAAAAATTAATAGCGGAATATAGCTCAATCTAAAACTTTTAACTCCAAAACTGCAAGGATAGTTTTCACTTTGCAGCATCCTAATTGATTGGCATTTATAATCCAAGAAAAAATTAACATTAAAACACAATAGGATATACGACAAACATTGTTTCGCCCCTAATTTGAGAATGTTTGGGTCTAGTCATAAAGTCAGGGTAGGTTAGCTAAGTTGATGTAGGTTTGTCACGATTACTAAACCATAGCATAAAACGATGGAACGAATGAGATTGACAAGCAATGTCTCCAATTGGAATGTTCTCTGATTTCTTTCCCAATCTAAATTTGCTACCACATGAGAACTAATTCAATTTTATATTTATAGGAACATGAGTTTTCACATTGTTTGTTGGATAATGATCCGGGTGCATGTCTCATCTCCATGCAAATGCAACTGGTTACAATACAGTGGTTAGCGACTAATCACGCAGCATTCAGGTACACATTTTTCGTTTGCAACAACTTCATTATAATTTTCTATTTGTAGCCAGGAATATATCGGCCACTCGACGTTAGAAAAAGTTATCCGTCAGCATGTCCACAAAGTACGTTTCTATTACCAATTAATTAGTTAAATATATTACTGTAGGTCGAACTGTCTCATCTGGCTGATATTAATGATCCAAAAATGGTATATCCGCGCACAGCGAAGCTATACACAAAGAAAGAAGCATCAGATAAATTTATTCTCATCCTGGAAGGTCGTGCCATTGTCACAATTGGACAGGTATCAAATATTAATACATTTGTATTATCAAGAATAATAACGTCTTTTTAGAATGCGATGACATTCGAGGCTGGACCATGGCACTGTTTTGGAAATGAACTTCTCGACCGAGTATTCCAATTAGTGCAACAACAACAGGCTGTGCCCTCGAAAGCTTTGAATACAAGAAATTCGCAAGGAGCTTTATCTGTTGCAACCAGTGAGATTTTATTATTTCAAAGTTGATTGCAATGATCTTGACTATTGCTCTTTGCTACATGCATTTATATTTAGGTGTAGCCGTCGTTGCCGCGCCCCCTCAGCCAGTTGTCGAGCCAGACCCCAAGAAGATCACTTTTGTGCCGGATTACAGTGCAGTGATACGTGATGATTGTACGTATTTGGAGATCTCAGCTCAAACTTATCTGCTTGCCTACAAATCCACCCTATTGAGCCGGCAAAAGTGGGTTACATTCATTAACTCTATAATTGCTTTTGCATGAAGTGCTTAAATTATTAGATAATAATAAAGTGTTATTTATGAAATCAAGTTTAGTCCAAGCTGGAGAACTAATTTACCAAAATTGACTTTTTATTGAAAAATTTTTAGACCGAATAACTAATGTTTTAACTATATTTATAAATGTTTACTAATCGCCCGGTAATCTGAAAAATTGATTAGCTAAAATGAGTAACTTTTTCTTTTTCAGAAATGAAAATGCCGGAGTAGCTGACTCGCAAGTGGTTGGTACTGGACAGGTAATTTTCTTCGTATTTTACCTAAATTTATGATTATTTTTACAGCCAACAGAAATTCCTGTTAATCAAATTACGTCTGAAGGATTTCTGGAAGAAGTAGCGCTTCTTCGGTCGAATGGATCATTAAGGAAAAAGATCGTAAGTGTACTTGTATCTCATTTCATGTGGCCATATCAGTCATTATATTTTTTATGACCATTTCAAAAGTATCAAAAGTTATTCGTATTACTGATAAGTTAATTTTTTGTTAAGGTTTTCATTCACTGTGTAGTAACATTTCTCGTTTGAATATTGTTAAGATAGTATATAGAAGTTAGTGTAACAATATACACATAATTTTCTAGCACTTTTTTATACGCTTAAACTATTTTATTCAGGATGACATGCCTCGCAAACGTACCAATTCTCACTCTAATTCCGAGAACGCTCGCCTTGTAGATCAAGACGACTTGGCAGCAGACGTCCTAGATGCAGTGGTCTCCGCTCGTACCTGACACCTTTAAATGTCTTTTGAATCAGATCCTATACAAATTCTCACGTGGTGCGCTATTCCTACACCTCTTCTAATTCTCTGTGGAATTATTAGTCTATATCTAAACATCTATTTTTGTATTTTGTCAAGTTTCCAAACGTTCATAAAACTATAAAAACGTGAATCTATATAGCTGTAGTCAAAAGTCTTGCCCCAAGCATTTTTCCAGGCAAATTTTGACATCAAGCTTAAATATTTCCAAAATTTTTAAACACTGCTCATGAATGTTATATACCGTTTGAAAGTACGTATTGTTAGCTACAAAATGACACCAAACAATAAGCAAGTCACTTTCACAAAAATTCTGAAAATTTTATTTTCAATCAACTGGTCAAAAAATCACATGGTCAAAAGTCTTGCCCCAAAAATCAAAATATTGTGAATTCATAAAAACCGAGTAAAAATCTAAAAACTAACGTCATTTTCGTGATCAGCGCATCAAATTACCCTAGAAAACACTTTTTCAGGAAAAAATATCGACAAAAAATTTTTTCGATCCATAGGGGGGACCACATGGATTTTTTGGCAATTTCGAGACATTTTCAAAAAATTGCCAAAATTGGCACTTTTTGGCGTTCTGTCAAAAATGGATGAATGATCCAGAATCTAGAGTCTTTTCCGCACCAGATGCAAAAAACCGCACTGAATATCGCAAATAAGACATGAATTTTCGGGTAGGGTAAATTTAAACTTCACAAAAAATACCAATTTTCCATACAAAATTGCGAAAAAATGTGAAATTAAAATTTACCCTACCCGAAAATTCATGTCTTATTTGCGATATTCAGTGCGGTTTTTTGCATCTGGTGCGGAAAAGACTCTAGATTCTGGATCATTCATCCATTTTTGACAGAACGCCAAAAAGTGCCAATTTTGGCAATTTTTTGAAAATGTCTCGAAATTGCCAAAAAATCCATGTGGTCCCCCCTATGGATCGAAAAAATTTTTTGTCGATATTTTTTCCTGAAAAAGTGTTTTCTAGGGTAATTTGATGCGCTGATCACGAAAATGACGTTAGTTTTTAGATTTTTACTCGGTTTTTATGAATTCACAATATTTTGATTTTTGGGGCAAGACTTTTGACCATGTGATTTTTTGACCAGTTGATTGAAAATAAAATTTTCAGAATTTTTGTGAAAGTGACTTGCTTATTGTTTGGTGTCATTTTGTAGCTAACAATACGTACTTTGTTTAAAATGCTTGGGGCAAGACTTTTGACTACAGCTATATTTTAATCTGTATTCCTGCTGGTCATCGCAAAGAGTTCCCTGGTCTACGATAATATGTCTTTGTCATATTACGATCTCTTTTCATTTTCGAGTAATAATAATTAGAATTATGTTTAATCATCAGATTCTAGCAAGTAAACATAGTATATTTTGTGCGGTTTAGTGAATTTTTTATGATACGGTGAAGCTTATATGCAAGAGTGTATGAAATGTCGATGTTTTGTGTTTTATTTTGTATATATAGATTTGTTTCGATTTGCGCACTTTCTTTTAGTCTTTGTTACTTCTGTATTACTTAAGACTTATGCAATGTATTAGTTTCCAAATCGCAATATGTCTGTGTTGTCTTTTAGCCTAAAAGTGTATTGGAAAATTTGAAATATTTCATAAAGCTAAAATTCGGAATATATATTCTTTGGCATAAAGACAGCATCATTCGACTTTTGAGTTAGAAATCGCCTCATTCGTTTTATTAATATGTACAACGATTTTGTGCTCGTAGATCGCAAATATTCTTCTGATGTTGGTAATATTTGGCCTTTAGCGATTGATTTCAGCAACCATATTGAGTCGCAACACAATATTTTGTATTTAGAGGTAATGTAATAGATTATTATAGAGAATAATAAACTTGTCTAAAAATTCATCTTTGTCAAAACAAATACCACTTATGCACAATTATATGAACATGGCGAGTAAAACTTTGTAGTAAAAACTGTAATCTTTAGCAATGTATTCGTTTTGAAGCTTAAAAACGCTCAAAATATTTTATTGTCCATAATAAATATTAACATGTGTCTAACTTAATGCGTGTTTAATCCATATTCATTTATTATATTTCAATCCACAAACAATATAAAATATAAGAAAGTATCTCTGAAAATAAAAACATGAGAATAAACCCGTCAAAGGAGGGAATGTGCTTGCTGAATGTGCAACGTCGAAAATGACCATTTGCTCAGCAGCAAATATTTTTCAAAAGAGATCGTTTCTTTCTTGAGTCTTCATCATAAGAGAGTCTATGAATTTGGTTGTCTCGATGGATCATCGGCATCCTGGAATTGATTGCATTGGCAAACTGAGTTAACAATAATTCCTTTTCTCATATTTTAAAGGATGAAATTTTGACGCTATTAAAATATAACCCACATCCAAAAAAGTTTGATAATGTAATGCAGGTTTTTACATTTCGACCCTTTTGATCGACCCCAGATCAAAAATAAGTTGGGTTTCATGCTCAGCGCCCCTTAATTACCCATAGCGTATGTATGACAGCCCTTGAAATGACAATTTTTGTGGATTTCGACCCTTTGGATCGTCTAAATTATAAATAATTTTTATAAGCGGTAAACTACAGTGCTGCAACTCGCATATAAACTAATCTAATAATAAATTTATAGAAAACAACATGCAACTTAAAACTCACATATAAAGACCGTCCTTCTCCGCTGACACCTAAAACGAACTCTTCTTGTAACTGGTACTGAGATTTATAATAGCTCGTTTTGAAACTTTCATATTTATGACCTAGAGCACAGAGGATCAGTAATGTATTAAGTTCACAAAATATTGTGAAAGAAATATAAAATTAATGTTCTTATAAATGAAACATTGACGTCAAGCCGCTTTGCGGACTTATCAATACAAGCTTACCACACTGCGAATAAGATAATCGAGAGTGCTGTCCACGCTCAACCCAGTTTTGGCCGATATTTTGAATGCAGCTCGAAAACCACCTTGCTTCGCATAATCAGCAAGCTCATGCTCTGTCACATTATTATCCAAATCGCACTAAAGTTTTAAAAGCCATTAACCGATTTAATAAAATATGCGTACAGAAAGAGTACCTTGTTAGCTACCAAGACGGAGGGTATGGGCTGACCATCGTCAAGCAACAGTTTAGAGTCAAGATCCTTTTTCCATCGAAAGGCGCCATTCAGAGTTTCATGTCGTTTCACTAAACTTTTCTGAATTTCCTATCATTCATTTACGAAGGAAAAATTAATCATTACCGTCGTATACAATTATAGCTCCATGAGAATCCCGGTAGTAGACGCGCGTCATATTCGCGAATCGCTCTTGTCCTAAATATCTTTACCTAAATATGTCGCGTTTATACTTTATCTGTTATATTTTTTTAATTAAAATCAGAATTCATAGTAATTAAATAATTTAATTCATTCGCAACGGACATGAGAATAATTTTGGCTGGAAGAAAAAGAGAGGACACAGGAGGAATGTTTCTTTTGTGAATTTTTACAGCCGCAGTTTTACCGAAGGCTTTCTAAGCATTGTGTATTCTTCTTTTCTCGCACTTTCTTTCTTTACAATGTACTTTATTCAATTGAAAAATATGGATTTTAAAATATTATTGCTCCATTCTATTTATAGAAATTCGCCACATTCCTGTAAATTTCTATCGTGCGTGTTATATAAATGTTTGTCTGCCAAATTTACTTACAAACATCAATCCATTAAGAGAGTTCACTGGAAATGGCAACTTCCAATCATTTGCAGAAAATCGTTTTATTGGCTTCCCTAACTCACCGGTGCCTCTTTCAATACTGGTATTACTCTCTCCTTGACTTTTGTTTATTTTTGCACTAACGCCACTATTTTCCTCCTTTTCCCAATCCACTTATATATGATAGTATTGTTTGTATGTTTCGAGAAAAACGCCTCTCGCACTTCATTGACAGACACAGTCCACATCAAACAGATTTACAAACCCATCCGCTTTTTCTGACGAGACCTGACTTTTGTTCCCAGCATTTCTCGGGAAAAATAGGTGTCTAAAAGCACGCAACTCACGATTGGGGCGGCTTTACACCGAAGCTTGGCAGCATCGACGGAAGCCTATTGTGTTGCCTTTTGATCAGCCGATAGCAAAACAAACGAACGCAATCAAAATGTGATTGGCTTTCTTTCAACGCGCACAATCACCTGTTGCGTTGAATTTCACACCGGATAAACATTTTTTGACTATTTCCTCCGAAATACATTTATTTCAATTCTTGCTAAAGCAATATTCGCTTTAATAATAAGATATTTTCACGAAAATAAATATATGTCTCCAATATTACATATGTCTCCAAGATAATTATTTATTGTTTACGTTTAAGTATTACGCCAACAATTCTCTGATTTTAAAGTCATTGTTTACAAACATTCTTTCATTTTCAGGAAATTTAATTTTGTTACCGAACATTTGAAATTTGGAATTCGTGGATTGAAAACATATTTTAAGAAATCATCACAAAAGGTTAGGCAGTTGGAATATGTATAATAATAGGCATCTCGAAATCTTTGATTTTGATAAAGCAAAGAAGCGTTCTTATGAATAAAACTTATTCATATCTCTCCAGATTAGTGATCATCACCAAAAATATCTGATTGGAGAGCCTGGCCCTGTGTGCTTCCGATATTTTGTTCCTGGTTATTTGATCCAGCGCACTTTTCCGCCCCACACTTTGTTGGTCCCAACATTGAGTCCCCACAGTGCCTTTATAGTACTACACAACTGTTTGCCTGATGACAATACAAAGGGGCTGCTGTCGAGCGATGTATCCAGGAAAATGGCGGCTTAGAGAGGGGAGCGCGTGCATGGAACGAACGGCTTATCCTCTCGTCAAGCTCACTCTTTTTCTCTTGGTGGTTACGAAAGCTATCGCAACCTGTTCCACTTACACAACTCCATTAAATTTCTATCATTGCCCCGGAAGTCCCTTTGAATAATGCCGACACTGCAGGTCATTGTTTTCCAGGCATTGTTTTCCATCTGTCTGTACTGTTAAACGTTACTGTAATCACTATCTTATTTGTGTGTCGCTTGAAATACAGTTTTGGAGACTTTGTAAAAAGTTTCATAGATAACAAGAATAAGTTCCACTTTCAACGAGGAAATGGTTAATTTCTCCGTGACTCTAACTTTAACAGTTTGTTTCTTTCATTTTAAATAATTATTTGACGAAATTATTTCCTTGAAAGTATTCATAGTAAAATCTTAATAGAGTATCGTTCATTTTTATGGCCAAGGTAAAGGTCAAGTATATAAAAGCGGTATTATTTACAATTTTTCCAAAATTTTCATATTGGAGTTAGTTATGGGTGCGTCAAGTTTCAAGTCTAATTTGTAGCAACATGCACTATTATATACAACATGGTATAATTTACAAAATATTGGAAATTTTTGGGAAGAGTCAGTGAAAACCATGCATAAAATCGAAAGCAGTATAGTTTAGCGTAACTGTCACTGAGTAACTTGCCATTCTGTTTTGTGTAAAAGGTGCCTCTCAATGACGCATAGAAACTATTGCAGCATTTAATCAAACACACGCAACTCTGCGATTAATCGGATTAAAACAATTTTAACTTCTATAACGCCAATAATCCAAAATTGACTGTGAATCAGAATTTCCTTGCAGAGTCATCTCGACACTTCGCAGTATATTTGATAGTGCAATGAAAGGCCATAACTCTCAAATGATTTGCTACTAACCTGCGTTTACTTTTGATCGAACCGATTTTAGCAGCTTATTATCAATTATTAACTATTTTTAATATTATTGTTCCCGAAGGGAAATGTAACCGCAGCCAGAAGTGGGCTGTTTGCCTCAACCGGCGACTCGATGGCCAATTCTACTCATTATGTGGCCAATAACAACGAAAAATGGCATAAGTCAACGGCTGGCTGTCTTCAGGTTTGTAACGTTTAAAATTCTCAGTCTTTGAAAACCATCAAACATTTTTGCGCTATATTTGGGCAGGATAAGGATATTTATCTAAGATTTGGCAAAATTGGTTATCGCTTCCTATGCCAGGATATTCCATATTGTAATATCTCCCATACCGCTAACATTTTGATTTAGGGACATTGACAACATAGGTTAAGTTTAAAAATGACAAATTATAAATTTTATTTGATAACTGTTATAGTAAGCTAACTTAATCAAAACATCCTGACTCGCTACCTGTCTATTGATTTTCGGGAAAATTTGACAAATTTTCGAACAAAATACCCAAAACATCAACCATCAAAATAACCTCTCTTCTCCGATTTTTTAAATTGAGATTAAAAATAAGATTTTTATCCTTTATGTTTTTGTGAAAAATTGGATTTCTGATTATGGTAAAATAATGCTTCAATGTTTTTAAATTCTTCGTTCCAAATTTTCTTTGAAATACACTATGAAATTTTTTCCTCGTCAGTTTTATTGCATATTAAATTTTAGGTTTGTAATGTCATCCTCATTTTGCTGGGTTTTGTGGCAATCGGATTGGTGGCAACACAGGTAAACCAAATATTGCGCCTGTATAAGCATAACCAAAAAATTCAGTTTTCTCGAATCGGTCTGGACAACTATCGGCAAATTGACCTGCGCATTCTGGGCTATTTTCACTGTCTCGTCGGTTTAGTTGGTATCTATTGCGTTACTGGAAACCATGGCAGTGTTGTTCTCAAAAGTCTATATGTCATATCTCTGGTCATCTCGATTTCCACAGCGGTTTTCTATGCGGTCACTACTTACAGGGTAGGTCATTCGTAATTTGTACCTTTTCGTTCCCTTTCCTAGTATTTAAGCACTCCTCATATAATCGAGTTACTGTTATACCCTTATTTAGGTAATAACATCGTATCGAGAACTGAGTCAACTTGAGCGCATGCGCGGATTTGTTGGAAATACTATCGGATTGGGAGACAGTGAGCGTTATCCATGGAAAATCTTAGTTTCGTCAGTCATGATCGCGCTAAGTATTTTGACCGCACTCACCGATATTATTGCACTATTTATGCTGGAAAAGCTTGTAATCGTGGAAAAGCCGTGGCAACCCGCAGCTGTAAGTTTTTAACATCATATCGACGAGTAATTTCACAACATGTCCCTAACGAAATTTTTATAGTCATATTCTAAGCAGGATTTACCAAATATTTTCCATAACGGATTTCAATTACAAGAAGTAATGGCTTTCATTTCGCCTTGAAGTTCAACGGTTTCAGCTACCATAAGCTCAGACAAAGTGAATAAGTTAAAATGAGGGTAAAGAATCATGACTAATAAAAATCATAATCAACTATATAGTAATCGGGTTCTTGGCCTGACTGATGTCGTAATAATATTTGGAAGTGCATTCTTAGGGGGCGCTTTTTCTGTCCGTCCAACTGTGGCGGTACAACTGACAAAGACACCATTCGAGCGGCCGAAGGCCGCGAGGCGCACTGACAAAGCCACCGGGAGTATGCTGATTTAGGATAAGACATAGATAAAGGAAAAATTTGTAGGTGCCGTAGGCACCACATCCGGCTAGTAGATAAATATTCTCACTATAGAAGCATGGTTTTATTTATTTCAGCAAGAAGACCGCCAAAAAGCCAAAAGAAAAACGACACAGCTCACGTTCGTCGCCTTTGTAAAATTGATTCTCGGCTTATGCACAATTGGACTTGCCGCCTTTCTCGAATATGAACATCAGTTATTGGGTGGACGGGATGACTACATAAAAATCGGACTCGACCACATGGCCGCCCTGTTCGCAGTAGCTAGTGCCATGGTTGATCTTTACGCCGTGTTTAACCGTTTAAACGACTCTCTTAACCTCAAAGTTAGTTTCAGAGTTGGTTCCTATCACTCATTAATCCATATATTTCAGGTGAGCATAGCACTGTCATTAGTGACTGCGGTTTGGTGCTTAAAATCTGTGGATAACAACATATTTCCATACTACAAAGTCGACATCACTGCCTACAGAATCTCATCAAGTCTTAATAATCGTAATCGCTTTCTTAGTTACATGACATAATTTTATAATGTTTTCAGCCTTTACTGCCATAACAGCGCGCAATTACCCTCAAGTTGTCATCGTGATTGTTCACGGTGTTTTACTAGCCCTGTTAGCGGTTTTATTTTTTCTATCTGCCATCACAGCGCTGATCTCCTCCTCTTGCCTACGAAGAGGATATTCTGCAAGCGAGACCTCAAACAGTTATCATCAGAAATATAATCTCCAAGGAAGGTTAGTTAAAACAAAGTCTCTTTCACAATATGTATCCAAATGTATCGTTAGCATATATTATCGTATAATCACTCATTAACGTAGAATAAAAATGTTCACATATATATAACTAACTTATTAACCTTATGCTCCAAAAATCATTTGGTAAAAGCCGGGATATTTCTTCGGAAATTGTTTAGAGATCCGTAGTAAACTTGTGTAAGACTTTAATAGAGGTCTAAATTCTTTTCTTAGTATAAATAGGGGTATAGTATTGAATGCCAAAGAGAATACTGATGAGAATTGTGAAGGATTTGGTTTGGGATAAGTTTTCCGTTGACTTTGTGGGTTTAACCCCGTAAGGGAGTTAAATACATAATTATTGTCTAAATTTCGCATGAAAATTTGTAAAGTTATCATGTTAGACCAGTTAGAAATTATTCACTTTAAGTAATTTGCCGGTATGACTGTTTAGGTTCGTAAGCATCGCACATGTTTTCTGGACGTTCTGTCTCTTGATTCTGGTAGTCCTTGGGATGTGGTAATTATTAGCTAACGTGTTCTACAAATTTCATTATCGCAATATTATTTTCTAGTGATCTACCATGGAACGGGGATTATGTTGGAGGGGACTTGCTCTGGATCGCTATACTGGTGTTTTCCACTGCCGTACTATGGTCATCTAATCAAAAGTAAGCCAATTCACCACTTTAATACAATCAAATAAATTTAACTTAAGGACGCGACATTTGCTAAAATTTCTATTAAATATAATCAGTTTCTCCATCGCCGTAGAAAAGGCATTCGTCACAATTAATTTAATCTATCAGTCAGCGGCATACCCAACTTATACAAATGAAAACGTCACAGATCGGAAAACATATGTTGGACAAATTATCCTCCATTCCGTACAATGCGTTGTAAGTAATGCTTTCAAAAACAGCTTATAATAAATCCATCACCTAGGTTCTATTTGGAGAAGCAATCACAGGTTTATCACTTCATTGCATTACAAACAACCAAAAAATTTAAACTGGACAACTTTAGCGCTCTACGGTAGTGTTATATATGGAAAAGAAGTCGCAGCACAGTCATCTAGGAATAACTATTCTTCTGGCAAGTTTTTTCTTTCATAACCAAAAACTTTCAAACCATCATTACAAAGCATGTTTCCTAATAATCATATTTTAGCAGTGAATTTATGTTTTTCTCTGGGAACAATATTCTATGGCGCTGTAATGACCGCTTCCTATCTCCTTTTTGAATTTGGAAAATGGAGGTACTCAGAGGTACCACTCGAAGTGCCCTTTTTTCGTCTCGGAAATGGACCCTTAGCTGTGGTTGTCTTTCTTATACAGGTTGATATAACTCTTATATAATTTATCAATCTATTTACTTCAGCTGTTTACTTACTTTCAGATAGTTTCGTCTTTCTCCTCACAATTTTTTGTGGCCTCCACAATCTTGCAAGTTATTGTCGCTTCTCTTGCTCTTTTTGTAATTTCTTCGGCCATGACAAATGTCTATTACATTGTAAGGGCGAATTTCCCCAAAACTATCATAAATGTTTCCAAACTTGCCTTTAGCAAATTATTATGCGGCTCCGCGAGACCATCGGGTTGAGTGGCTCTGAACGCGCTGTTCTTATTGTCGCGTTGGTTTTAGCGTCTGTTGCTGTGATCGCTTGCATTGTAGCTACCGCTGCGGGAATATTTTATTCATTGAGGTAAGATACCAACATATATTAGGTTGGAACATAAGTTTCCGGCCCCCCTCATTCACTCTTAAATGAATATATTTTTGTCCCAAACAGAAATCTTTATTACAGTAGTGTTCGTTAGTATCAGAGCTATCTTTTTTATGTAAACTTCCGCTTTGTGTCAGCAATATGGAAAAAAATCGAAGCGTTATTCGCGAACTACTCAAATTCGAGTTTGAGCTGGGTCACTCCGTAAAAGAGACCATAGAAAACGTCAATCGAGCTAAGGGAGCCGGAACTGTGACACAAAGTAGAGCTTATGAGTGGTACTCAAAATTTAAAAAGAACCAAGTGAATATTGAAGACAAAAAAATGTCTGGACGCTCTCAGGAAGTCGACAGAGCCGCTGTCGTCAACGCTCAGAAATTCAAACCCCCAAAAATGCCACTTTTTGACGCGATTTCCAAAATCTGATTGCATTTTCGGAATCAGCGTATCTGAAAACCCCTAAAACTACTCACAGCAGAATAATATCGGTAGAAGAAACCTTAGAAACCGCCGAATTCCAGTGATTTTCTTCGATGACAACGCCAGGCCACACAGCTCCAGGACAACTCTTGAGAAGATCGAAGCTCTGGGTTGGGAGCATCTCGAGCACCCGCCTTACAGCCCAGACATGGCACCAAGTGACTTTTACCTATTCCGATCGTTGGAGCACTGGTTGCGTGGAAAAATGTTCGAAACTTACGAAGAAATGCACGAATCCCTTACGGAATTCTTCGATTCTAAGGACCGAGAATGGTATCGCCGTGGATTCCACAAACTTGAAGAACAGTGGCAGAAAGTGATTGAAAATAATGGAGAATACTTTGATTATTAATTCAAACATATTTTGTAACAATTTGCTAAATAAAATATTTACTTAAGAGGGGGGCCGGAAACTTATGTTCCAACCTAATATTTTAAATTCACTCCTTAATTTAAGAACACTATATATATTACACCATCGGCGCGGACGACCAGAACCACCTATGGAAGTATCGCACAGTGTTGTCCCAACTGACCAACCATATTATGGCATTGGAATGCTTAGTACTGACGGAACTACAGACTCATACCCTTTCAGAAACCCGGCGGTCCATGTATGTTGTGTTTATTAGTAATAGTAGTGTTTTCATTATATCTGTACTATCGAAATAACTAAATAAATCTCGTAATTTTTTAGCAAATTGCCATAAAACCCGTTGAGGAGCAAACATTATACTGGTCTGCAGACGATAATCCTTACATTTACAAATCTACGAAACGCTTCTACGATCAACCCCATCCAATTGACTCCGGGTATGTTAATAATTTAAGCAAACGGTGTGATGGAAAAACTCAAAACGTGTTGTTCATACGTAAAGCCTATACTGATTACAGTGAAATGAGTTTTGGCATAGCATAGTATTAAGATGTTTAAAACGACAAAAAACCCTACGAGAATTGTTTAAAGCTTACAGCACAAAATATTGGTTAAGTCAAAAATGATCATTAACTAATTTAGATTAACATCAATTAAGTGACGATTATTCGAAAGCATTGAAGATGATTTCATGAGAGATGTTTTGGTGAATAAATGCTGTTTCAGATATCCAAGTCCTTATGCCAGCCCCACAAAATACATATACGACGGGAGAGGTTACTATTACGACGATCAAAGCAATGGTGAAGGAGGAAGTACTCAGTCGCCAGCTGAAAGATCAGCTCGCCAGAGAGAAACTCGTTCAGCTCACACACGCATAGCCCACGTTTTCCCGGAGAAAATTTGTAAGAAAATAATGCCTTTTAGTGATTATTTATGAACTTTCAGGAACAACTATTCTCGAATCCACATCCAAGTGCCTTAATAAACAGATTTAACTGCCTACTAATTTTATTATATGATCACATCGCATAAAACTGATTTTTACATACAATGTTTTATTAACATACCTTCTCGATATGACACGACGAATAAATGTAACCAACCTGAAATATCCCAGAATTGAAGTCGCACCAGTGTATCGTCGCATTGTACCAATTTCGTCGCAAAGTCCACTCCCAGAGCTAAATTGGTTTTCGATAATAAATTTTGCTACCAAGTTTGACATGATAAATTAATAGAACTCACTTGGTTTGTAATGCTGGTTAATAATATCGTGAACATAGCGCTGAATCAAAGAAGTTTTGCCTGAAATATGCAAGTTTGAGCCGTTATTATTCTATAAAATAATCTCAAGATACCTGTGCTAATATCACCAATAACAATTATTTTGAATAAGCATTCCCGTTTGTGCGAAATCGGTCTACTCGGCTGAATAGAAAATATAAATATGTTGCCATCTCATTGCCAAATAAATAGTCTTAAAATTCAACCCCACTTACCGAATCATTAAAGGACATCGGATTTAGCGCAGCTTTTTTGCCAGAATATTCTAAGTCAAGGAAATGTAATCCAACTATTTGAACGGACACGATAAACATGAAAATGGAACATAAATGGCATCAAACGAGATAAGGGAGGGAAATCGATATAAGATAGCAGCAATGCTCAATCAATGACATAACTATGCGATTTTACTTGTACGTTAATGACATTGGGTCATAGATAGACGATTGGAACTTCAATTGTGACACTCTGTGAACATATGCCCACAACAAACAATAACGTCAAATTGTATCTTGATATTATCCGAGGTTATGAGATTTCTATAAGAATAGGCTACTAGATTTTCATAATATCGAACATAATAGTCAAACAACAGTCAACTCTCTAATCCGGCGCCATGTGAATCTTACTTTTCTTCAGCTAAACGCTCAAATATGAATTTTTACAAAATTTTTTGCAGAATATTGATAATTTTCCCAAGAATTGCCGAAAATTATATCAAAAGTAGAAATTCAAATTCGCGCCAGAATTTAAGTACATCCAGCATGACAATATAATACATCCTAAAAATAAAAATGATCTTTATTTGAAAATAATTAAAAATTCTGTAAATGAACCGAAAAAGGTGTACATTTGCTGTTCAGCAAAATGAGTAATATACAGTATAAGATTTTGACAGTTTTTAATAATACTGCCAAATATTAATAAGACTACTTTGTTAATGGCATTGGAAGAGAGCATATTTACACATGGGCGAGATGTGCAACATCGGTTGTATGAAACAAATTCTAATGCATAGAAATTCTTTGATTCAATACAACGCATTCTACCACAAATACTCATTGGTTTCTTCGGTCGTTTTACTTTAATTTTGCTCACTTATTTCTGTCCTTCGAGTATTTGAATCAGTTTTTTGAACGCAAAAATACATACAATAATTAAGAGCTTCGCCATGGTGTTTGTCAGAAAGACATAAAACTATTGAACATAAAACTGAACAACACCAAACGCCTCCTTTGCTTGTTTCCAAATCTATCGAAGTTTTATCGTCTGGGGTTTTGTCAATAAGGCAGATATGTGTTTTGTAGAATATTAGCAAAGCTAATTTCAATCATATTATAAAGTTCTTTAATTTTAAAGGAGATATGCATGAAATTTACTCTTTGAGGAGAGAGGAAACACTCGTTCCTAGACATAATACTAGTTCCTTTCGACGTCTAACAAATATGCCACAGATCATTCAACGTACAAAATATACAATTGCCTTTGTATATTTTGAATTCGGTTTTGCTATAGTATAATTCGTAATAAAGTCTATCGTTAATCCATTATTTTAAAGCTTATTTTAGCTGTGCGAACATTAAAAGTTTGGTGATATTGGTTCCGTGAAACATGCCGAGGACTATTTCGAGCAATTTGACAGCCACAATTATTCTTGAAACCGTCTTTGTCGTTGTTTATGTTATATCGCTGCCAGCTGTAATATGCGGTAAAAAGAAGGCTAATAAGAGCGAGAACCAGGTGCGTTCTTGTTTATTATATATTTTGTTGATAAAACATTTTTAGGAGCCTATGCCAAAATTGAGGAAAGGTAGCAAGGAAAAAGTTAATCTTAGTGGACCGAAAAATACGCCTAAAGTCAAAATGCAAGGAACCGGTGTGAACACTAAGACGACAACGAGGACAACGCCCGAGAATATGTCGAAGAAGCAAAATAAGCCAATAACAGAACTAGTTCAAAAGAAACAGCACGAAGCAGAGGCTTGTTTTTATATATTTTCATAACTACTTTTATCGCATCGTTTTTAGAAAATATCTTACTGCGACTTATTAGCGGTGAATTCGAACGATGTCGATGGAGGGAAGAAACTGAACGAAGATTCGAATGCTAAGCCCAACATCATCAGAAGCCTTAGTCAGAAGACCGATTTGCGCTCAGTGCAATTAGAAACAATCGAAGAGTAAGTAAATTTTGCTTCTTAATTTGCTGAATGATATTAGTTTTTATATTGGATTTTTCTAAATTCACTCTTTTTAAAACTTAGGAATTAAGAAACTTATCAATTAAACTAAATTTTCAACAAAGTCGAAATGGGAGTACGCCGGAAAGCGTAATATAGCATGTGAAATGCCAAATCACTTCAAATTCGTGCACATGTGCACAAAAAACCGGATGCAGAAAACGACCTGGAACACCTAAAATCGGATATGAGGTGTTTTATTAGGCCCTAAGGGGTGAGGGAACCATTTGCACATTGGGGTATTCTTATCAAAAATAACACCATATTCGGATATATTCGAAAGTTTAATCGTTAGGTACAATGCCAGGAAACTGAACACATTTTTATAGCGATACATATGACAAAGAAATATGACGTCTTGTTGAAATAGGTAGGCACTCCTAAAAAATTATTAAATTGTAAAAAACGATGCGCCGGAGGTGGCGAGCCAGTAATGTGGTCGGGCGCGGAGCGCCCGACCTTCCCCCATGAAATTTGAGGGAACTTAGAACATATAGTAGTATAGGATACATGTAGACAAAATTATTAATCGGACTCCCGTAGGGAGTCCCAAGCCGCTAGTCAAAAGGTAATGTATTTAGAATAAAACATGTCAAAAGAAAAGCTAAAATTCAAGCATCCCTAAAATTCTACCAAATTGCGATAATAGGGATGGATAGTCCAGCCCTTTGTCCATATGTGACGCTATTATTTTCTAAAATCAATTTGGTCATGCAGTTCATTTTTTTTTGTAAAAAATGCCATTTAAAAACATCGATTTGAGATAATCATAGAGCTTTATATAAAATTACTGAATGAAAAAATTTAAATTTAGCATTGCAAAGAAGATCAATACGTCAAAGAAAGTTCGTCATAAGCAATCCGGTTTTGCAGCCACCGAAAAAGACAGATGTGAAGGTACACAATCCAGCACCAATGCCGATCGTAATGCGGCGAAAGTTGCCGAAAATACAGCCCAACCTAAGGAAACTGATGTTCAACCCCCTTTCGACGATGATTCAGTTAATGACAAAACAGCTTTGCTTAAGGTATTACTTTATACTCCTGATTGTTATATAAAATTTATTGTTTAGATCACCGATAGTAATGCGAATAGTGAGCCTAAACCCGTAATATATTCGGAGCAGCCTTCTTCTTTATCCGGCGAAGAAAGAACTGCTATGGTAAATGTATGATTTATGGATTCGGCGCGGATAGTATAAAAATTGGTTATCCAGAAAATAATAGCAAATGCTGTAATCCATTTAACTTTTCAGTCTGAAATCATTTAAGTGCGAATGAGTGTTTAGGCAAACTGATTTTTTAATATTTGACTGGGAATGGTTTTACACATTTCTTGTCGAATTTCACTATATTATTTTAGTTAACACTTCCGGCCGCGAATGTACCTGCAGCAAGGAATGAATCAAATGTGAATGTTGCCCCATCCAAGTCGCCAGCGAAAAAGTGTGTGACAAAGAAGAAAAATGAAGAAGTCCAATCTGTATATTTCAAGTAAATTATATATGCATATTAAACATTTGTTAGTAAAATATAAATGCATTCGTTTACATTTTTGGTTAAAATTTTCTTGAAAATTGTTCCCAAGGTAATAAATAATGGTTCAATAAAAAATAAGTAACATCCAACCGATAATTATTATTTCTCTATCCACATTGAGCAAGTCTTTGCTAATTAAAAATTATGCTTTTTTAATCTAATGAGTTTTAAAAAGTTCTTCGTCTAAACACCCTAAACCACAAATGATGGTTTGCTTATACGCATGCATGTCCGCTGTTTTTGATCGTAAAAAATCCCTGGGTGGCGTGTGAGGTGTCATTGTAAAGATCTCACCTTGTACGGAAATGCCGACTCCGGGAAGGATGTGTGTCGAGTGTTATGCGCTATTTTAAAATAAATTTACCTCCGTGGTAAATAAATGGCAATTTGTCTATGCAGGCCTAACCCGAGCCCATTTCTCTATTATGCTATGATTTGGTGTTAATGGGTGAAGGGAATTAGGAATGATTGCTTGAAACTATTTGATCCTATTTATGAGATACAAAATGGTTTAAATCATTAATAGTTTTAAGGGGAATACATAATGCCAATGCCTGCGTAAATTTCCTCACCAAGTGATAGTCAGTGCAGTGCCAAGTACTTTCGTACACTGGTCAGCTATTCTTCAATTCGTATTTACCATTTCGACTTATTATTAAATATATTTGCTGCATCATGGAAATTGAAGTGAGCCAGCCATCCGGCGTTTATGTCAAAGCATTCGTTGAGCAACTCACACAAAATGGCGTTCTTGTGTCTTATGACAATAATTCAAGACCCGCCGAAATGTGCCCTTTCGACAAATGCCGTTGTGTGTTCACTGAAGGCAAGCCGAATGCTCCATCCACGTTCAAGGCCGGGGATTTGGTTGAAGCGTTGATGCAGCAAGGCAGCGGGGACCAGCAGAATACTTTTTGTGCGTGGCAGAAAGCAAAAGTCAAGGATATCAAGGTGAGTGCATTGGCTTTATTACAGTTACCGTATTTCCTCTAATATAGCCCCCTAAAACTGAGGCCTTCTCCTCAAAATGGGTTTTTCCAAATTTTGCGAAAATACAAATTTTGTTGCGAATTTGAATTTTTATTAAGCATTTTGCTCTTTACCAAATTTTGTAAAATTTTACTAAAAATGAAAAATTTACCGAAAATTCGGTCAAAAATTCAAATCTTGAACGCCAATTCATAATTGGTTTACATTTTCAGAAATTTCGTCAAAATTGGCAAAAAATTCCAAAAGTTTTATATTTTTAATTTAACATTTCGATTCGTCATAAATAACTTAGTCAAAGCTACAAAGTGACGTTAACGCACAATTTGCAAGTTTGAGAACAAAATAATTGTTATTTAAGTAAGTATAGGAATAACTGTTATTTGTTTAGGGTGAATTCGTGGTCGTCGAAACCGTTGAGGGGCCTCAAGGCACTGATGTTATCAACATGTCTTCCCGATGCCGTCCTGTGAATAGCGCCTCCCCGGTTACTTATGAAAGCTTCAAGCAATGCCTCATAGATGTCCCGGACGATTTGAAGGAATATTTTTCCAAGCCACAGTCGTATAAAGATCTCACTGACTTGGTCAAGGTAAATCAATCACTTGATTAATATTAGGCATCGGTAATCCGCATACCATTTTTAAAATTCACTGGTTTTCAAAAAAAGGCGATAAACTTAAGTTTTTTTGGTTAAAACATACTATTTCATCCTAATTTTTTGTAAAAATAAAAATGCGGAAAAAAAAATATTAGCGTTCCTACCTTTAAAAAGCACCCTTTTTAAAAGCTTTTGGGAAAAAATTTTACGTCTCTACCCCCAAAGAATTTAACAAATTTGGGTTGTAATTTTAAAATTTAACAGAAAAACAAAAACCATTGTATTCGTAGGGTAGAGACGTAGATACACGTTTTCCCAGCTTTTAACGAAGCGATGCTTGATAAAGGCAGGACGCTGGAATATTCTTTTTTTCCGCATTATATTTTTACAAAGAAAGAGAGATAGAAATAGTATGCGATAACCAAAAACAATGCTTTAAGTATAGGCTTTGTGCAGACAGTGAAAGGAGATTCGGATCCGGATTCGCCGATGCCTAATTAATATTATAGCGTATATGTATATTGCATACATTTTAGAACATTCACGTTGAGTATCTCAAAGAAACTGGACAGATAAAAGTCGTCGTAAGTTTTTATTGCAAAAGTTAAAAAATATTCATGTTAGCATCCATAATGTTTGTATCCAGTAGCTACATAATAAAAATATGGGGAAAATAATAAAGATTGGGAAATTACCATACCTTTAATGGCACTTCAAATATTTATCGCTTTGCGGAACTTTTGATTTTTACAAACGAATTTGTACATCAAAGTTGTATAAACTGTAATTTTAACAAAAAAACAGCAAAAATTAATTTACAAATACCATGTGTATCAGGAAAAGCGCTTTATTGTATTTTTATGTTTATTGTTAAAAATTGTCTTCAAAAGTTCCATTTAATCTAATTTTCTAGAGCTTCTCCTCTCAGTCTATAAAAAAGATCAAGATCCTCTCAGATGTATTCCTCAACAATGCCAAGCAAAAGAACATGTTATTGCAAAAGCAGGAAGAGGCACGACGAATGCTCTCACTCACTGATGTTAGCTCAAATTGTGTCACGGAATTCACAGTTTCTGCTGAGCTTATGGGATTGTCTATCGGAACGCATGGTGCGAACATTGCCAATGCTCGAAAAATCGAGGGCGTTGAGGATGTGATCATTGATGAGAGCCAGAGGAGCAATGGCATATGTACCTTCAAGGTAGTTTTCCACAAGATGTGTCTGGTATAAAATAATTTGGATTTAGGTATTAGCTAAAACTCAAGACGCAGCAGAGCAGGCGAGAAACATGCTCGAGTATGTTTACTCATATTCTTAGTGTATTTATTAAAACCATGGATTTTAGATACGTAATGAATTCAGTTCCAGGTAATTAAACTATTCACAGAACTTAAATAAAATATGTTTTACTGCAGCAATCGAAAGGAATGTTTTTGAAGAATATATAATTTCTTATCCTTTTACGCATTTCTCATTTGAAATTTTGAGGCTAAAATTACCTATGTCGCTTATTCAAGTTGACATGACTTTCAGTCCCACGCACAATGGTTGGACAAGTTATTGGAAAGGCGGGCAGAACCATTCAGGACATCGTTGATCGTTCTGGCGTTGTTCGGTAATTGAAATTTGCTCCAAACGTTTTTAGAGATAATTTATTAAACTTTAGCGTTCAAATTGGTGACGGCCCTGAATCTGAAGTGCCGACTACGGTATGTTGTTAATTAAATTTTAACTTTCAATAGTAAATATTCAGAATGAATTGGTCGATTTCACGTTTACTGGCACACGCGAAGCCATTACCAATGCAGGTTAGCGGTTTGGTTGTTTGTGTCAAAATTAAAACACTTGCTTTTCAGAACTGCTAATCAACTATCATCTGAAACATCTGAAGGACATGGAGGAAATGCGCGAGTCAGGTAAAATAAATATTGCTTAAATAAATATCAGCGTTTCAAATTTCACATATAATGACCAAAGTAAAAGTACGAAAAATATGCGATCCTATGCTGCTGGTTTGATCAAATATTTCAAAAGTCTACAAAAAGTCGTTTTTGAATTCCCTGATTTTTATCCATAGAAGGTACTCTCTACAATAAAATCTTTATTTTTACAAACCCCAATTTAGTATCCGGGTATACTTTATACATACGGGTTTATACAAACAGAACGCATTCGCGGTTTGACTGAACTAATTACGTTCTCTTTTATAGTTGATGATCTGTTCCGCAAATTGCACCCGCGTTCGGCCCCGCTTAATTATTACAATAATGGCCACCAGCAGCAATCAAACGGTCATCAGCAGTCCCGATACAATGGTAATGGAAGTGGTGATGGCGTCAACCGGTTTCGTAACAAAGAAAATTCCGGGGTGCAGAATCGCGGCTTTCGAAAAGGCCCAAGAGACAAAGATTCAGGACAAAGCACCTCCAATACTGACCATGGTCGATCTAATGACAACCGACCCAATAAGACGTTCAAATCTAAGAACGAAGGTTCGTTTTATAAATTTTACGACAAAATTATTTCAATGTCTGTATTTTATGAAACATTTGTCGTATTAACCACTATTTTTTTTGCTTCAGATAAGGAGAAACAAAATTCGGTCGATGCCGTTGAAAAGAGCACGAACGAAAACAACGCTCCAAAATACGAGTCGGCTAGACGTGGAGAAGGTCGAGAGGATGGCAGAGGTAAACAGCGTCGTCCTCAGCGCAACAGTGATGCCAACTGGTAAATTTTGTGAGTTAGTTTGTTTGCAAAAATTTTGCTTCGTATATTTTATTAGTAACAAATCTATATTTTGTTAAAACAAATACAAGGATCCTAAAAACTGCAACTGTAATTTATGAATTGTTTTTGAAATACTGTCATACATATGTAAAGAAATAATGAAAAAAAGTTGTTTGAGTTAATGAAGTAAGTAATGAAATGGGAAAGTAATACTCAGTTGACGTTTTATAGACAACGAATTAATTTATCAACAACTCTGCGTTTTTCTAAATTGTTAAGAAAAAATAATTTTACATTCTCGGCAAGAAATCCTATTTTCCTCTGACATTAAAACCGAATTATAACTGTTTTTCATTTAGATACGAAATGCTTAATCCGCAATGTCCCATCACGGCGACCTTTTTCTTCCGCTATCCAATGTTTGACTGTTCATAATTGCATTCATTTACTGTATTAAAAATATCGAGCGTGTGTACCGACTGATGTATTGGCCACAATTTGTTTTGCTGTTTCTTTTGCAAAAATTCTTTGAACACATTTCTTCATTGTTATAAATATATTTGTTTGAAATTGCTCATAGTTCTTGTTTTGTTTCAGTTTATGAGTTCCTCTACGAATAAATATTTTCTAATGTAGTTATGACAAATCACAAAACATTGAATCAAAGTCAAATATCTTTTCGCAGAGTGTATTCTAAAACATTAATAATTGTATTGTCAGAATTCGATGACTCCTTCGCCAAAAAAGAATCCCACTTTGTATCCAGATCTGAATGATGAGGATGATTCCAGTGCTAGTACAAGTAGGGATTCGGAGTCTCCTACGGAGCCAGAGCCGCTTAATGTCACAAAGCGCAAAACAGTTTCGCGGAGTGTAACAAAAAATGAGCACCGCCTCGGATTTGAACATTTACAAGAGTCAAGTCGCACTACAAGAAATAGGTCCACAAGTCGTAAAAGAAAGTCTGATCCACCACCAAGGAAGTCGAACTTTGGAGATGACTTCGAGGAGTTACGAGACAGAATTGGGTTAGTCAGGAAATTTATTACTGAATATAATTTTTAATTCTTACATTCAAAACTTAAAGCAATAAAAATTACACATATTTTATGCATTTTTAAAATTCTATTGTGTTAAAAAATTCCATAAATACGGTTAAAATTAGAAATGGGAAATTAAAATATTAGAAACGACTCCAAATTTTTTCCGACTTTGAGGAAGAGTACGCCATAACGAGTAACAAAGTTGTAAACGACTTTTTCACTTCATTCTTCATTAACATTCGATTACTCAAAACGTATTACAACATAGGTACAAATTTTAGCTTAGTAACGGAAAAGCCCTACACTCTGTCTTGACCGCTTTCCCATTACTCAGGAGTGATAAAACACTGTGTTTAAAGCCCTCAAGTCGTGGACAAGCTAATCTTTTGAAGAAAATCGTTCCCTTTGGAATTCATACCAGGCAAACGCATAAATTCGCGGAATGATATATGTGCGTTTAAATTCGC
Organism: Ditylenchus destructor; assembly: GCA_022814885.1. Classification (NCBI taxonomy): domain Eukaryota; kingdom Metazoa; phylum Nematoda; class Chromadorea; order Rhabditida; family Anguinidae; genus Ditylenchus; species Ditylenchus destructor. Next base: position 2,455,903 of record JAKKPZ010000010.1, on the reverse strand, counting down.
GCCATTTGAGTTTAGCCCCTTTAGAAGGGGCTAGCTAAATTCTGATATTGCTAACCGCATCTAGAATACGATTTTAGATGGGGTTAGAAATATCAGAATTGAGCTAGCTCCCTTCTAAAGGGGCTAAACTCAAACGGCGCGAATTTAAACGCACAAATATCATTCCGCGAATTTATGCGTTTGCCTGGTATTGACCCAATGAATCAATGCGCAAATTTTGAATTGATTGTTGTTCTAAATATTAAATTTTAAACCATTCTGTACTTGTTTATTTTAAAAGAAATTATTTTCACAGATAAATTTAATACTTTGTTTAGAGCGATGTTCAACAACTATATTGGCAATTCCCTATCCGACTGGTGGGCTGAGCGAGAATCATACCAAAAAATCGGTAAGCATTTTTCCGTGAAAGAGGAAAGTTTTCACAAAGTATTATAGGTATTGTCAGTATTGTTGTTTTGCTTATGATCATCGCAACCTTATTTCTATGGAATTCTTTCCGCACATCAAATAAAGACGTGATGGACAGGTTTCTGGCAGATTCAGGTTCTTCATTGTTACTTACCGTACTTATGAATGTAAAAAAGTAATTTTAGAAACCATAACAAACGAACATTTTTCTGGAAACAAAAAAGTTAGCGGTATTTTCCGCTACACCGGTAGAATTTTGCTATCGCAAACATCGACTACACCTGTAACAATTCTTCTGATTGGCAGGGTAAGCAAATATTCCGCTGTTGCATTGTAAATGAATCAGAATGAAACGAATAATAATTTTAACTTTAGAAAAATAACGTTAGCACGTTTACTAATGGCTCATATTTTGAAAGTGAAAACTGACTTCTGACAACTTAATTCATAATACAGAATCAGAAGTTGTTGGAAATATATTATTGAATTATAATTATCAACTGTAGAACATATTTTATAGGAAAATGAGACAGAACGGTTTCTGACATATTTCAAAAGACTCATTAAACGGTATTTGCAAGATCCAATTCTGGACTACAGCGTGCCGGCTAACGAACCACCTTCACGACGAGAGCTGGAAACAACGCTGTTTGACCATTTGAAGAAAAACAGACTTGTAATATTGAGAAGAATTGACAACTTGCAATCAACAGCTCCGCTAGTGTTGCAATCCGTAACGGACCCAGAAAGCTCGCCCTTCAAGAATTCGGTGATAATCGCTACAATAACGCCCCAGCCATCAGAAGAGAGGAAATCGGGAATCAATAATTGTAACGATCGAATGGTCAGGTAAGGCTATCTTTTTGTGAATATTTTGAAAAGTGAGTCCGACAGCATTGTTTCTGTTAACTTATATTTACTGCTTTATGGAAAAACAGAATCAGTTATTACAAAAAAGTCTGATTATTTTTATATCCCATTAAATTTGCATATTTTTAGTCATCTCTTGGATCGTTGGCGGCATGGTCTAACTGCCGACAAAGTAAGCTTGATTTTAACAATATTTTTGATTTTCGTGCTATACTTCAGATTCATCCGATAATCTCACGTCTCTCGGGAATTGTTCATTGTTTCGCCCAAAATGTTTAGCCAAAATGTCGAAATTACTAGCCAAAGAAAGTATGACGATTACTTATGTTTACTATTGCCTTCATAGATTCTTAATGTATTTGTACAAATATGCTTATTAGTAATATCTTTGCTTATAAATTGCTGATAAATTAATAATAAAAGATGCTGGAAGTATCTTTAGTACGGAAATTTTGATAATTTGGAACAATTAAGGAAGAATGGTTTGCCTTCACTCCATACTACTATCATAAAAACTGTTGTTTTGTTTAACACAAATATGCGCAGTAAATAAACCCACTTATTCGTGATATAATGTGTGTCATCGAGAATTCTTTCAACATTAAGAAAACTGAGTGTCCTTGTAATTTTGCGATAATCCATTTATTCCCGTTAAATTCATTACAAAGCTTTATCTAATAATTGAAAGCAAAATTTTCCTTCGACAGAAGAAATCATTATGGGGTGCAGCGGAGTGGGCTCGATGATGAACTTATTCCTAAAATAAGATATTACATAGTGACGTTAACTATCTAATAAATTTCGGACCTAAATTGCTTACCTTCGTTATTATCAAAAGTGAGATTACAAAATTTTAAGTATCTTAGGAATTTTGTATAATAAGCGAATACGATTGGTAATGCAAGAAATACGCGTTTTTAAAGAAAAAGATATTACCCACTACATTTTTTTTTAATTCTAAATAAGGAAAAAAGCTTTTGGGATATGACCAGACGGATTAGTTTCTTACTTACCTCTTCTTCTTCTTCTTCTTCTTCTTCTTCTTCTTCTTCTTCCTCCTCTTCTTCTTCTTCTTCTTCCTGCTCTTCTTCTTCCTCTTCTTCCTCCTCATGTGCCTCGATTTCCAATTTTTTCTCCTGCACTATTGGAATCTTGCTTTCACCTTTGTTTGTGTCACTGGCTTCACTGTGCCTTGAGGACTAAATTAGACCTATTTTAAATCAATGTCTAGTGAAACACTTGGCTCGCTTTTCATACCATTCGTTCTTCTGCCTTCTTTTTGTAATGACCTGTAATGATATAAGTAGATCAGTATCTTTAACGGTAATCGTTTACCAAACGGATCTATTGACGATGCCGAACCAGGCGGCCGATTCTCCTCCCATTCTTTGTAAGCAGCGTCATAATCCTCAATCCTAAATAATTCTGATATGTTGATGAACTTTACACATAGCATACCATTCTTTTTTCCAACCGGACTTTGTGAGGGTGTTCCTAGGTGTACCGAATCCTGTCATGCCCTTTTGTGAAGCCAATTTGTTGGTGCCTGACTGCAATGGGACTATACCGTCCGACTTTCGGGCTATAATTATATCAAACCATTAGATCAATTGGTTAAACAGACCCTTTTTACCTTCTTCCTCGGGAATTTCTTTGCCGCCAGTTGTGTGCGGTAATACGTCGCGCACCTTCGAAAAACCGCCTAGGAAGTGTTATTATACTTTATCATACTTGTGATCCAAAAGCACATTTTCATTTTATATTTATATCGGAGTAATATTTTTAGATCTATATATTGTTGCGAGTCTTTAAAAAATGTTTGAATAGCTTTTTTAATAGTTTCACAATAATGGCAATCCTCCATTTTATTGTGATATTGAGGGATATTTTCCTTTTGATCCAAACGTTTCATTAATAGTCCTCTAACTAACCAGTTCCACTTTGGTTTGCAAATTTATTCTGGCCAGAATACCACGGAGTGAACTCGCTGCTCTTACGGAGACTGTCTTCGCTAAACAGGAATTCATTTTGTTAAGCTGAATTCTATTCAAGATGGCTGACCTCAATCCTAATCCTTCAATTTCGATTGTGGCCTGTCGTACAGCACCAATACCCGGAGGAGCTAGCATACCTTGTTGCGATGCGAAAATGTTCGTTCCATATTGGTAGCAGAGTAAGCCATGCGTGCGTCTATCATTGGGCAGACGTCCACGAATGTTTGGTACCTGATTGCGGTGAGCTCCCATGCATACCTATTGCAACAACATAATTCACATTTAACGATTGTCTAGTCTTACCTCGCCGGATTGTGTAGCTAGGCCGTAGTCTCCGGATTGTTTCGGGAGAATTCGCTCACCTTCTTTGTCCCTTAAATGTCATTTATCTTTCAAAGAGTTTTCTTCCAAAACACCATTAAAACCCTGTAACGTTGTCCGTTCTAACCTTTTATACTTCACATTTTTACGCGGCAAAGAGTACACCAAAAATTTTACAAAATTTCGCAGCAGCGTAGAGCTCAAAATAAATTATTCTTGTAACTTCAGGAAAATGACAAATTGTGTACGTTTATTATATATGAATCATTGTTTCGTTTTACTGGTATCGGTACAAACAAACTTACATTACAGTAGTCCAATCTTTCTAAAACGTAGGATGTGTTCATTTATGCTCCTCAATGTCAATGTATGGAAATACCTTATAAACAACTTTCGACACCTGACTGCGATTGGCACCAATAGGCGTCTGTCCAGCTTGGGAGGCATACAAGTTTGTACCACACTGCGGCCGAAGCACGTCCTCCGATCGGCGGTCCGGTTCAATATAGCCCATCTTTTTGTCCTTAACAATATTCCATCTTGGCATTCCGGGAGCCGTCATGCCCCTTTGGGTCTCGAATTTGTTGGTACCGGCTTGTAGACTCAAGAAAGTGTTTCCTAAAAAGCCGAATTGATATACTCTTTAACTAAAAGTGTGAACCAATTACCATTTTTTAACTGTTCCCATGTCCAACGCTTTTTCGATCCGTCGTCATCATTGACGTGGTTTTCGGACTAAAATTCAGGGCTTATATACGACTATGCATGTTATGGCACCGGGTAAAATTTATCGTGCCGCGGTCGATAGCACGTGAAATAAAAAAATATGCTGATGATTAATTTAAAAAGTGTAAGGCAACAATTAGCAATTCTTAGACTTCTCCTATCCTTTCGATAAGTTTTGGCTAAAGTATGTTCTTTTAAAATAACTAAAAGATATTGCTGTCAAAGCCAATGAAAAACAATTCCTAATAGGGATTCATCCTTAAAGAAAAAAGCAACACTTACTTCTTCGCCCATTTCTTCTTCGCCCCAAATTTTACTTTCAACGTCAGATATTAACTGTTGCACTAAATTGATAGCAGATGGCGTTCACAATCTCGGTGATCGGCGAAAATCAATCCTGGAGTTTTTGAGAGAATGCTAGAGAATTTTTCTTTACAAAATCTTGAGTAAGCGTGTAACTCAAGATTGTGCTTTGTTTTCCTTGTAGATTTACATTGCGTTAAAAGAATGTCTGGCTTTAGAAAAACGGCAGCACTAAGTGCTAGGCTCTAATGCGCAGTACCAAAATCCAGGGATTCCCGGAAAGATCAAGTCCTCCTGCCTCGCCCACGATTTTCTCTGCCATACAAATGTGAGAGATTTGAGCCAATTTGTTCGTTTGTGAATGGTCGTCACCCACGTTTATCCCTCGTTTCCCACTTTTTACAATCACTGCGAGAAGAAGAGATAAAACATATCCCACACTTTTGTGCCCTTTGTGTAAATTTGTCAGATCCAAGGTCTTGGTCCAAAAGCTTTCATTGTGCTTATGTAAACAAACTACCAAGCAAATTGTGCGCTTTAGTTTTGTGAGTTGCTTTTTGGGTTTTTGAAAATGAAAAGTGAAATGATGAGATAATTGTGATGCCTTTAAAGCCAGCTTTGACGGCGAATAGCAGTTAGAATAACCTAACACCTGTATGTTAGAACAGGAGTAAACACACAGTTACCTTGTATTATCTCTTTAAAGTTTATTATTTCTTCGGAGGCCTTCAACATGTTCCTGACATTTTTATGAATCTACTCCAAACGTTTATTTTGCTTAAAAAGTAATTGTAGCGAATTGCCGAAATATGCTTTTGCTTCAAACATGATTTGACTTGAGAGCAAAGGATGCAATTAAAGGATTTAAAAATTCCAAATAGTTTCGCAACATTTTACGACCAGCAAACCACTGCTATATAAAGGGATTAAGGTATTAATTCACGGGCTTCATGCAAACAATAATGTCGCTTTTATTGATATCGGCATAAACAAATCTTACAAACTTTAATTTCGCAACAGATATGTCAAATTTGAGCATGTTTCAATACAAATATTTAATATCAGTAAAATTAGGTGTGGCTTTATGGGTATACTAAAAATCGACAGCCTCAGGTGATGCGTAGAGAGCCCGAAGTTGGGAGGCCATGGAAGGTGAAGCAAACAGCGATGCCCTTCGAGGGCTGTATAGCCTAACTGTATAGTAGTCCGCTATAGGCTGCTGGCCCGACTGCAAACATAAAATAATTATGTGCTGTGGAAGACATTTTGGTGCTTGCTTTGTACAATATTGCGATTTACTATCTTACGGTTCACACATAACACAGTCACAAACAGCCGTTGTAAAGTTTTTTATTATTATATCAAGATGGCTATAAACGAAAGCTAGTTTAAAGTTTAGTACATTAAAGTTTAGTATATAAATAAAATAGGTTTTTCGGTAACTTAGCATTTATATTAGGAATAAAAAATTTACCGATCGCTCGCTCTGGAGAAGTCGCAACAATCGTTGTGGTCCACCAGGAAGAGAGTCAGAGGACGCAAATTCCGGCTTTTCCCATTTAGAGTCGTTGTCATCCAGGGACTCGCTCAAAGATCTACCGGAACGAAACAATGCTCCCCGAATGCATGAGGCAGAGTCCATATTGCATATGAGAACGACAGCAAGAATGCAAACTAAATGCCGTACTGTTAAATGCTTTCAGTGTTCCTCAACAATCTATTAATATATCAAATTTTGAGCCTTTGGTAATATTTGGTTGTTTGTTTATTATATATAATTACCGTTTTTTTACCCCACTTTCACTTCTCACAAAAGGTTTTTATTTTATAGGATGCAGACATGGACACAACAGAAATCTACCGTATACTACATAAAATCTTACCGAAATTGAGAAGTTGCATTATTGGCTCTGGTTAAAGGATCAGGGCAGAATAGAATTGTTCTACCAAACAAATATGAAGATGATTCCACAGATGGTATTCGCCGAGACTTACTTCAAGTTTGACTACAAATGCTAAAAATTATTCCAATGTCAATAGAAATCGTTTCACACCGCAAAAGGCATTAAAGTATTAAAATCGCGCATTGCACTCATATTTATATGGCAATACCTGCTGAGTTCTTAATTTAAGAGAACGGATGTGAGTGGAGGATAAAGCACATTAACGACTTCCAAACCGGAAGGTGGGTAAGTGGAATCCATGCTGTCATTAGCATCCATTAAACTTTGCCTGTAATGGACTCAGACCAGGGGCGTATCCTAAGCCTTTCGAACCGAACTTGGTGAAAACAGAAAACCGAATGACGGCAGTGTAATATTTGCCATTAGAGAGAGCAAACATGAAAAGAATCTGTAAATGAAAAGCTGGAGCTTTAATCCAGCACCTGACTGATATTTTTGGAATTGGGAGAAGCCGCAAAGGATTAGCGCTCCGAATTTGGAATTTGTTCCCGTCATTGTGGATATGAAATGTCGAACATGATGCAAGAAAGTAACTTTGTTTTTACACCATACGTTTTATAGATGATTGCAACCAAGTGAAGCACTTACATCACCTCTTGAGCCAAATGCAGGAAAAGAGAATGCTTTATTCAAAGGTGTTTTTTACCTTCGCACTATTCGAGATATGGTAATTAGATTCGACAAATGACTAATTGTAGCGGCTGGGAAAGAATCATACATAGACATTATAAAAATATAGTAAAAAACAATTAATTCATCATTGTAAATTAAAAAACTAATTAATCAAGGAAGTAAATTTTTTCTCCATGAAGAAATGATACATGAAATTTGTTTATTTATAAGGCGCATAATGGGTCCTCTGAATTTCATTTTGAAGGTGGCACTTTTGGACCAAATGACGGCTCTTATGAGGTCCCTTATATACTTTCCAGTCATGTAAAAAGGTATCTTGGCATCACATTCGCTCTTTACCTACATCATTTTCAAGGACATAAGTTCCGTTATATTACAAAGTAGTAATGAAATATTAATATGAGGAAATTTGATATAAGACTACTTTTCCGTATTTCGTGCACTAACTTATATATTCAGTTGAGCCCAAATTCATCATTTAATTTGCGGGTGTTTATTATAGAGAACACAAATCAAACACGCAAGGTGTTGTGAGTAAAGCTACAACACGTATATTCCTGGAAACTAATACATGCAAATATTTATATAAAATGAGATTCGATGTTATTGATCAGCAAGTCATCGGCGAATGTATGCCATGATTCCTGGAAAGTCAGCTCGTTTTGGCGAAAACCGTGTCAATTGTCCTGACAATACCTCCTGGCAAGTCGGTCTGAAAACAACTTTTTCGATAATACGAAGGTGGTAAAAATAATAGTTAGCTGTCCCTTTGAGTTGGAAAATGAAATGTAAATATCATATTTATGGAATGAATCAAGAGTTAGCATGAAGTAAAATCATTTCAAAACAAAATGCAAATGACGGGTTTGAAAAGTTTTATATTAGTTTATCTGGTGAAAACTGACCAAATAATTTTAATTCTCAGCTTTAATTACCGTATTCCCTGTAATTGCAGCCCCCCCGTAATTATACCCCCTCCAACAGAATGCCAAACCTATTTCCGGACTCCGCCGCATTGAGAAAAATAAAAAATAAATGAAGTGGATTTAAAGCACAGTGATATTTCTGGAATTGGGAAACGTGCAAACGAATTGATTTGTCCCTATTATTTAAATATCAAAAAACTTTGTTTACACTTTTTGGATTCACGGGACCTACTTTGAATTGCGGAAAAGATCTTATCAAACTTTTTTACCGACATCTTCGGATTGAAAATGATGCTAACTTGGCGGTAACTCCAGATTACTAGAGAACAAACACTAATTCAATGTTGAAAATAATTCGAAAATTTTTCCAGAAGAATGTCGAATTTATTTGCAACCTCGATTCTTTAAGTGCTTTGCTGACTTAGATCATGTATTCAGTCTGTAAAGGTATTTGCATCACTTGTTTCCGTCCTTTAAGAATAACGTTTATCATTAAAATGCGAACAATGAAGTCAATCTGACGTGAAAATGATACACAATTACTTTCAACAATGAAATGGATTTCAATAAGCCTTTATTGAGGGAGAGGGGTATTTCTTTCGGTTTCAAACTCAAAGCAGATGTAACAATTTACGTTGTGAAGCATGATTTAGTGTTTTTGGAGAACTGTAGTAATCAGATTTCTGGAGTTCAGGACAGGAGAGTTATGCCTAGGAGTGGGCGTCACCGGATCATCCCCACAACTTAATGCAGAGTCCCGGCCTACACCTCATATTTTTTCTCCCTTAATTCTTTTTTGGACTCTTTTAGTGAGATTGCTCTCACTGTTCACCGAAGTGATGGTCAATTATCTCCAATGGAACTCGTGAGCGAAATCGTCATTTTACATACAGTGATTAAACTTGAAGAGAGATAAAGTTAGTATTTGGTAATGTATGGATCGATCTTACTCACAAATTCCTTTAAACTCAGTTGTCTAATGTCTAGAGGTAATTTAGCGTAAAGACGAGAGACTCGGACGAAAAATGATTGAAAACGTAAAGTAGTTTTGGCGGCAGTTGTTTGGAATTTGTACTTTTCTCCACGAGTTTTGGACTGGGTGAATTTAAAAGCAGTTTGGTTTTCTAATGGAATGATACCTAACATGTATTTGTGGAATAGAACAAAGTCTGCTTTTAGCCTACGATGCTCAAGTGACTCAATCTTATAAAGTTCTAGTAGTTTTTCGTAAGAAGGTGGTTCCTTTCCAAATGTGCAACGTTTAAAAACGAGTTTAAGGAATTGTTTTTGAACTTTTTCAATGGCGTTTATGTCTTTAGCGTAGTAAGGATTGAAAACACTAGATGAAAATTCAAGTATAGGTCGTACAAAAGTGCAAAAGAGGTGGGTAAGCGTATTTGCGTTGTGACTTTTTATCGACTTAAAGATGGTAAATGAAGACTGACCGGACGTCTTTGAGACCTCTAATTAGGGTAATTAAACTTTAGAGCTTAAGATTATTTTATTTAAATTAATCTGAAAGTTCCAACTGACTTACATAACCATGTTGTCTCCATTTTGGACCATGACTTTCCCGGACGTCATGGGAACTTTCGCGGTCCTCTTGTTGAACCCAACATAATTCCACTACGGAGCGGTGTGTGAACTCGTTGAAAATGATGTTTCGAACTGTTGAGCATGTAGCAGAAAGGCAATGCAGAGAGGCACTATCCAAATATGGCTCAATCAGTTTGAGAATGTGAGCCATTGGGACTTCTTCGAAAGAGACGCGAGAAATATTTTCGTCAGAAAGTGCGTAAACGCAGATTCCCAAGTAATCGTTGTATCTGAATCCCCTCTAACTAAGCCGCACTTGTGAGTTGTAACCAAAAAATTTTTTTCGCTCGGATCCGGGCGAGTGATACGTCATTTGAATCCACTCATCGAGAGAAGACGAATGACGTATCACCCGGCCCGATACAGGCACGAGAACGGGAGATATGGCCAGGTGAAATCCCGAAAATGCAACATTTCGGCGCTCCGCCAAAGCCTTCCACCACGGCGCTCAATCACACCGCGCCGAAGGCGCGTCGCACCCTCTTGAATGAGATTTAAGCGATAAAATAATTTTGCGAGAAATAATCAAGATAAAAAGTTAACAATAAAGCTCCAGCTATTCATATTTGCTCGCAAAAATGTTGTTTGTAAAAATATGAAAAACCTACATGTATTGTATTAAAAAATGTTCATATCAACAATATGGAAGGATTTAAATCGAGTTTTCAATCGTCAAAAGCAAGTTCAATCAAATTATATTATTAAAAAGGCGAAAGTTAAACTTTATTTTACATAGAAATTTCGTACAGCTGTGCTTACTCTGAAACATATAAAATATACCTAACGTCTCCCATAGATGGGCACATTGTGAAATCAGAAAAACTGCAACCATACCCTAAACAAATAATATTGGTTTGGTAAATATGTCGTGATGGTATGTTGACTAAAGCTCCATCAAGACTTATTAGCCAAACCAATATGTACCATATCTAGTAATCTAACATAATCAAAATGTTACCAGCCATGGGACATCGTTTTATGATTCCATCTTCTAGGGCATTCTGGAGGATGCCATGATAGCTTTGGTGATGCTCTAATTCATCTCTCCGAATAAGTTCGTTGCACAAAATGGAACACGTGCTTTCTTTTCGTTGTCCAAATGCGTCACACAAAGTACCATAGTAGTCGATGGACAAACCGACCTGAAAGATAGAAAATCGTACGTAATATGAATCCAGAGATAAAATATCTCTGGATTCATATTACGTACGATACAAGCATACTGACCTATTATCTCAGATAATAGTTCAGTATGCTTACAAATAAAGAATTTTGATGGTAAAATTCCAGCGGATCCATAGATAATCCATTTCCAGTTTTTGGTGAACGATTTTCGCCAGCTGGGCTTGGTCCGTTTATGGGATTGATACCGCCAAGGACATGCAAGTGTTGGCTGCCGGGATCTTGCTTGCACAAATAGCACCCAGCAAAAGGCTCTCTCTTCTTTTGTATCTTTCGCTCCTAAATCTTAAAAAATATCACATAAGAAAAATCTTAACGCTCTATACGTGTCAACCCAATTTTTTTGAACGCCAAAGCTTGAGAGTTTTATGAGTGAAACTATTTCCCTGCGTGGAAAATAGTATTTGGCCCATATTTTTACCATAATAATTTTGGCTGTATTCATAAAGTGAAAAGATCCATTATTATCCAAAACTCACTGTTTCTCTTGCTTCTTCCTCGCTACTATCTGAGGGTGAAAACGTCTCAGAGAAGTCCGCCGCTGTTAAAAAATCAGAGACCAGAGCGTGGGAAAATTTTTTTCTTACTTCGCGACGACATTGCAATAGCTTTGAGAATCTTTCCTAAATTAAATATACAAACTGTCGCATACTCACGTATTATACCCCCTCCCCAACCTGATCCTTTAACGCCATACGAACGTCTATGTCAGAATGCTGTGGTGGAGGGCAAGTTGCAAAACCCTTCGCCACTAATTTGAGTGCTTTCTTGGATTCTTTGCTCATAAATTTTCGAGTCCAAATGCAGTTGCACACAATAACATTTGCAGGGCAATGTCTGAGATGGGCTGAAATGCGATCTCGCCGCATTTTAGCCTTGCAGCCGTAAAGGAAATTCGGACAATTACAATGTGCCTAGAAAAAGAATGTTTTATAACATTTGTAACATTATCCGTAATGGTGGTTTGTTTCTTTTTTAGAGCCAATATGAGATTTTATGCTCCAATCTTTTGATTTTTCATAAATCTGGTAATTTCCTAACTTCGAGATTAAAAACTAAAATATGAAGCTAAACAATGGTTATAAAAGTAGAATTACATAATAGGGCCTTACTTTCTGGCAGATTAAGAGATGGTCATCAAATTTACATGGATGCAATCGTATCTGACATAAATTACATTTCTCGACAATGCATTCTGCGAAACCACAATCCGACCGGATACAAGTGTTGCAGTGTGAAGAGCACGCACTGACGCCATTCAGATGGCCGTTTGACGTATACATCCTAACGTAGAGATCGAACTGTCAATTCGTCAAAAAGAAGCATGTCTAATTTAAAATAATGTGAGTATTTATTTTTGAATCCTTTTCAAGAAAATTGGCATTCCTCCGTTTTTAAAACCACTTTTATTCAATTTTATTATTCACTTTTATTTAGTCTAATTTGAAAAACTGATTGTTTTTCTAAAAATTTTGTGAGCTAATTCGTGGTAAGAGATAGAGTGAACTAAAGAGTAATTAATGACATCTTTCAGTAGAAACATTATTACTGGGAAAAGTGCTCACAAAATAAAGATCACAAAGCACCGGCCTTCGCCAGATTAAAATCATTTTTTAGACATACATTAGCAGCTCTAAGAAGGATACGACCACAACTAATAATGGCTTTTTCAACTTTCATGCAATTATTTTTGTATTAATGTGCTTTATAATCGATTTAGTTAAAGAAACTATTATTGGGACTTTTCAAAAAGTTAGGAGCTATAAAATACCTAAACATATAAAATTGTGTAATTTCAGATGCATTTTCGCGCCTTTCAGCTTTCCAAAAATATTTCGAAATGGATTGCATAGCCGATCCATGATAACAAGTTGTTATCATGGATCGGCTATGCAATCCACGTTGTATGCAATGCACGTTGTTATTAACAACGTGCATTTAGTGTAAATTCAAACGCCAACCAAATTTTCGTTTGTCGTCTATATAATTTTTTGCGAAACAATTTATGCATAATTTTTCGTATAGTTATTCGTTAATTTCCCTAAATAAGCCTTAAATACGATATATCATTTTTTGTACTTTTCTTATTTCCACTTTGAATTGAAGTATGTTTAGGCTTAAAAAGTAGAGCTTTGTGGTATAAATTTATCTGAGCGAATCCGTTTATAGGCTTTCAGATTCCAATACAATCGAAAAATTTACAAAATAAGAAAGTGATAAAAATTATTCCTTGTTTAAGCATATTGGAGTATGTGTCCTTCGAAGTCGAGAAACGTGCGCGTCGTTCCGTTCACGCCGTAAGTCTTTGATCGTTTAAGTCACAATAGTAAAACGTCTTCTGTAATAAATTTTCTTAAAATTACTTACTGAAATTTTGCTATATGCTTTCTGTGTAATTTATAAAGTGGATATATTCACTAGCGGAGAACGGAATTGATTCAGCTATGACATACACTATGAGTCATCACGTTTTAGACCGGAATGGAAGAAAGTCCAAGAATTGTATAAAAGCGATGATATTGAATGCCTCAAATCTTCGTGCGAAATTTTCAATTTGTGGAAATGCAGGTGAGTGGGGACGCATTAACCCTTCATTGCCGAGTGTATCCGATCGGATACGATTTTGATTTGCTAAAGACTTCACAAAAAGAAAGAAACGAATGAGTGTTCATTATTCATACAAAGAGTGTGTCTGTAAATAGATCACATAGAAAATAGAAATAAACAATGGCAGACATCATGATTTTGATAAAGACAGATCACCAAAAGGAAAGCTAATGGTAATGCAGACATTCTGCCTTTTGTCTATGGCTCCGGCAATGAAGGGTTAATAAATTTGAACAAACTTAAGTCCTATGTACACATGTCTATTTTAGAATGGGCCACGCTACGCCGGTTTTTATCAACATCTCTGAACTGATTCACCGTGCTATGTTACGGGACAAGTCTCTATCCAGGGATATTCTTGATAACTCAGATATTGGACTCATTTTTGCTTCTGCTATCATAAGGTAAAAGACAACAAATATGTTAGAATTCGTAGTTGTTAAAGCCTCGCTCAGCGTTGATAAGCACATAGAGCGGGCTGAGCAGTAGCTTGTGCTTAAAGTTAGAATGAGCTTCAAAAAATAAGAAATTATGTAAACGCTTTAATCGCCGTCAGTGAAATTTGAGCATAAAATATACAACAACTGAAACTATTATTGAAAATTTCTTATAACAAATAGATTCAACTTTTGAGCTGGCAGGGAAGCCGGCAGCCACTAATCTCTTTTCGCCGTTACAATAATCCGTATCACATGTGCACCTAGTTATCAATTTGCTGCCAAAGGCAGTTTGTTTGCATTGAGTTTCTTCGTATTCGTCACTACATCCTTTATTGACGGTCCGCCTTCTCTCTAAAATAGGGTCTTTGATTTTTTAAGTATCACATTTAACCTATTTGCTCTTAAAATACGTCAATAATTACGTTAGTTAAAAAAACTTTATCTGAAACAAAACTGGATCATTACAAAAAGATCCTAAAAAGTGTTTTGTCTTTATATTTTCTAATTTCGTATATCTGGATCCTCAATATATGCGCTTAGTTCTATACAGATTTTATGTATCTTAATGGAGCGGCCACGGTCCTTAACTCTTGCGAAAGCACAACATGTAATAAAGAAAAATATTTCGTATATCTGGATCCTCAATATATGCGCTTAGTTCTATACAGATTTTATGTATCTTAATGGAGCGGCCACGGTCCTTAACTCTTGCGAAAGCACAACATGTAATAAAGAAAAATATGCAAACATTCCGAGGGAATGCACTTTGAGAAGATTTAGTTAGCCATGCGTCTAAATATTTCCCTTTCGAACAAAATTTGAATTTACAATTTTGTGTCATTCTACGTTCTATATTCGCTATCGCTGTACGTTTTGAAAGATTACATAACTTTAACACACCGTTATCCAAATACGAAGTCTCCATTTTCAAACAAGTTGCTCCATAGCATTCTCCTGTATCACAGGTCGCGTCGTCGGCATCACAGTCATAACAAACAATTGCTTCTCCTTAACATTACCATTCTCGGATGTGGTTGATTGTTCAAAAGTTTGTTCACTTACCAGTTCCCATAATAAGCGTTATAGTAATGGAAAAGAAAAGAAATAAGAGAAGGTTCATTTTAGAGACATTTCGCTGACACACTTTTGAGTAATATTCTCGAATGGCTTAAATTATAGCCCAGGAATAAATGATCTCTGCCTTTCGCGGGTTAATTCCAAGACTGTCCTTTTAAAACCAGAGATTTGTGGAGGAAGGTGAAGGCAAAAATTCGTGAGTGGTGCTGGCTATTTTGAAAAAGGATGAGCAAGCAATTTGCGGGCAATTCATTCTCAAGGAGTTATTCTCCCCTCTGGGCCCACGGCCCTCTTACTCGCATCCTTAATCGGCAAAAGCGGCTGCCACGCCTGTTTGGCCCTCCAGGTCTTCGCTCCCGACGACGCTAAGTGAATTGGGTGATGAATAGGAGATGGGGTTGGGTAAAGAGTGGGATGTTCTTTATGATTACTTTTCCGAGGTTGCTCATAATAATTTGATTGGCCCACTTTGCTTTTCTACGCGAGGTCGTCTCTTGTTGAGTTAAACGGTTGGTTTTCGCTGAAAATTCTAACGTTGATTTAAATTTGGCAAAAAATTGAGTATACAAAAATATTACAATATGACGTTAAAAGATGTTGCATGTGGAAAAAACTATAAATGCATTTCAACTGCCTCGAAAGAGAAACTGAGGACGATGCTGAGCACGATTATGAAGGAATTTTTCCGATTTATGCCTTCGGCGCATATCATCAAAACCTTATAAAATCACGAAAGACAACTCGACATGACCGAAAACGGCTAAAGTAAGGATTTGTGGCCATTACACCGCCAGTCAGATCGCACCTACCCGCTCTCGGCTTGCTGCTCACGATTAAATCCTAAAACGAACCCTATGGTTATTGTTAGGAGCATAAAACTCCGAAGGCCGCCCACGCGTGATTCAAAATCCGACTAGGGGCCCGCTTAGGAACAACAATACCATGAGGGACACGGACAATTCATCAAATGGACAATTCATCACACGGGACAATTCATCACATGAGACAATTCATCACATGGGACAATTCATCACACGGGACAATTCATCACATGGACAATTCATCACATGGGACAATTCATCACATGGAACAATTCATCACATGGGACAATTCATCACATGGGAAAATTCATCACATGGGACAATTCATCACATATTGTGAAAAATGGCCAATTTTTATAAAAATTTGTGTTTTATGCTATTTTTACCGTTCTTATACACTTTTTAATTAAAATTACGCTATTTTACCTTAAATTACCTCAATTTTTACCTAATATGTGGTTACTTATAAATTTTGGATTTTTAGGCTCATATGCCATTACATTTTTCGCGCACCTTATAAGGCGCCAAACAAGGATTTAGGCTTGCGGCTCGAACAACCTGGGGCCAAAGCAAGACTTAGTCTTAGGCTTAAGCTCTCGAACAACCCTTATAAGGGCTGCGCGACTTTTGGTTCAAGCCAGTCGACAGTCACTGAAAGAATGAAAATTTTTAAGGTAAAATAGCGTAATTTTAATTAAAAAGTGTAGAAAAAAGTGTAAAAAATGTATAAGAACGGTAAAAATAGCATAAAAACACAATTTTTTATAAAAATTGTCCATTTTTCACAATATGTGATGAATTATGCCATGTGATGAATTGTCCCATGTGATGAATTGTCCCATGTGATGAATTGTCCATGTGATGAATTGTCCCATGTGATGAATTGTCCCATGTGATGAATTGTCCCGTGTGATGAATTGTCCATTTGATGAATTGTCCCGTACCCATACCATGATGATGGCGGCATTTTCATAAAACAGATTTGTCAAAAGCCGCGAAACATTATATTTTTGAACGAAAAGAACTAAAACATCGAATACAGAGCAAAAAAGTTAGCCCAGGTGCATTTTAGGGTAAAAAGTTTTAAAACGAGGCTACTTGGGGGATACCTAGTTCGGCCTACTCTCGAGTAGGGCAATTTTTCCCCGAAGCAATTTCCTGGGTAAATTTGCAAGATATTGAAAAAAAATTACGGTGGTACTATATACCCCTTAGGGGGCTACAACATACTTTTTACAGAATCCGAAATGGTGATAATATATCTAAGTTACTATTTTAAGGTTACGAGGAAGAATCGTAGTAATATCTAAACATAGTTTTTTGCAGATTTATCAATTACATGTATGAATGTCGCCAACCCGGGATTCGAAGTGTGAGTATTGCCAGCGCTGTAAGTAAGGTATGTACAATAATTGTTTTGTTGCGTGTGTAACAAATAGAAAGCAATTTAGTCGCTTTTAGATGCAAATGCCGAACTGGTTTGTGGATATTTTCTTTTATTCTTTTGCTGATATTTTAATGTTTTCATTCAGGATAGTGGAGATGTAAGTTTCAATGTTCTAATAATTCATATCGATTACTACAGTCGAATCCCTTATCCGGATCGACCGTTCCGGACAATTTCGTACGCATAAATAAATTTTAGCTCAAATTTTTTAAATTGTTTACTCAATTTTCGTATTTTTTATAATGTTTGTCTTTTCCTGCTAATAAACGGGTTCGACTGTATAAGCAAAACCGATGGCTACTAAACACATAAAACTCTTCTTTGGATTCCTAAATAAACTATTAGCAAATATCCGAAATTAGTGAAATTTTGAAAATACATTTTTAGCCGAGAAGGTCTTAGGTAAAAATGAAATTTGACAACAATAATAAGTTTGATAATAATTTATCTTTATACCACCCAACTAAGGTTATTGATCGGCATTCAGCAGCGTCGAATGCTTTCAAAAACGCACATTTTAAGCCCTTTCAGAAGAAGCGAAAAACTTTCTACTTGTTTGGCTCATCGTTCAATTGAACATTCTAAATTCCAGCTTCCCGTCAATAAACTCACACAAGAGATTCCAGAATATCCCTAGTAGTCAATTTTTTGCTATTGAAGTTATGGATGAATTTTCGAGTCAATAAGTTCAATTTACTTTCCTAAAATGTTGTTTAGAAAAAAAATTTCTTCAGCACGTATAGTTAAAAATTAAATGCAACCGATATTTTTTCGGTTGAAAGCAGTTTTGTAATTATTTAGTCGACATGACGCTGCTCACAAGCACATGCCTTCGGTCGATTATATGAGAGGGGCTTTGACGTATTGTCGAGAGTGGCTTTGGGTAGGTGTCTAATGTCAAATGAGGTTGGTTTTATTATCGAAAATGACTATTTCAGGAACGCTATTGGTCGAGACCTTTTAATGAGGTGATCAAGGAAACTAGCAAAGAAATTTACGAAGAGGAGCAAGCGAAAAAGCGGAATTCCGTCCTTGACCGAATATACGATTCCTTGGACAAATTCACTGCTTGGCGTAAAATGGTAAATCCCATAGCTATTTTTGCATGTATTCAGTCAATATCAAATTATTAGTTATTTAAAATATGAAGTAACTCTGATACATGGAAACTGTGTTGCAATTAATAGTGAACAGAAATAATATTTGCACATAAATATACTTACATTTAATGTTTACGTATTCCTAAATCGCAGAATGCAAACAATGACGAGTAGAAATCGTTTTTAAATAATTTATCAAAAGTTTACTCTGAAATCAATTGCTTTATTTGTATTAACCGATATTTTAGAATGGAAATGCAGCAGAAATTCCAGTAACCATGCGCGACAAGCAGCCTTTCAGAGAAATCATTGAATGCATAACGTTATATCCAGAGTAATTATTCGAAATTATTCTTCTTCCAACGGTTATTCTATTCATGAAATTTAGAGAATTTATGCAATCATTTGTGGAGATTTGTATATCGGGCGACCGATTTAGCAAAAGCTCTGGAGAAAGTTGTCAAGGTTAGGTTTTCTACTTTAATAGGCTTTTTATTTTCACTTTGTAAGATGTAATATGCATGCTTTATGTGAAACGATCATAAAGCAACGGAACCAGAAATGACAATGGTATCGAAAATGCGAAAAGTTTATTTTTAGTAACCATTATTTATATGAAGATATTCTGTTTGTTATATTGAAGATCTTTTACTATTTTCGTTAAAAGGATCAAAAAATATCCATTCAAATGGGTACAACTTACTTTCTGTAAAACTAAAATATGGTTTTTATTGTTATGCCCCGATTTACGAGAGAATTTAATGATTTGATATATTGTTTGCCGGAATATGGAACAACTTTGTCTGATTTTAGAAATATATTCACCATACAAACGTTATAGTTGCCCATTCCCATCAAACCTATATTTTACTGTATTATTGTATACATCGTCAACTCTTATTTAGACACATTATTCTCAAATGAAAAGTTTACGGCAATCGTATCGGGCGAAGAACAAAATTATTATGCGCCACTTGTTCGCATCATGAATGATAAGAACCATCTTTCCACTTTGCTAGTCGAGGTTAGACCAATCAACCTTATAAGTCGGTGAAAATTAATTTTAGTTATCGAGACAAATTGCTGACTATAGTTTACCGCCAAAAGTTCGCTCTCGGCTTGGTGTCTGGGCTTGTAAAATACTTACAGCGTTCCTACAAGGTGCTAACACTGTTTCTGACCAAACATGGAAGGTCATTTTGAATCATCTCGTATTGGCGCCTCAGTTTTACGAGAAGGAAGTCATTGAAGAGTATTTAACATTTACTGTTCACACGATAGTCATTAAAATGAATAAATTATCGTAAGAGTTTTCCGATCGAGACAAAAATGGGATTAGTTTTACGAGTGGAAAATACGAAAAAATAAATGTTGACAACTATATTTGATTTCGATTACTTGAAATCATTTAGGGTTTTGGCTTTGATGAAAGGCAAGCTGCGAGATCTGACATGGTTGCGTGTCAGAAAGCTACTTGAAATAAGAGAATGCCGAGAAGCTGATGATATATTTGATTATTCTACATTTTCTGTGAAAACGCTCAATGATTTGAAAAATAGTATTGCCACTGCACAAGGTTTGTTTAAGGAAAATAAAAATAAAAAGTAGATTTAATGAATTCTAGGTTCAAATGCTTTGAATGTAAGAGAAAATTTTAGAGTACGATCTTTTAGTTTCCATATTTTTTGGTTATTTCGTACTCAACACCAAATTATTCAGGGAAAGCTGCTCATTTAATCACATAGACTTAGATACTATTTTATGAACTTGGAATGTTATAAATCTATATAGATGCCACTTCCACGAAAGATCCTTTGAATAGCGAAGAAGACTGGACTCTGTGCACATTAGAAGAGTTGGGGGCATTGGTGAGTTTTATGAAAATCATAGCAGGATTAAAATTTGCATTCAATTTCATTATTATATGGGATATATATGGATATCCATAGGATGGTGCACAATAAGTGTCACAAAATTAGCAAAAAGGTTCTTTGACGTCTCGCGATGCTAAAATTTAGCCCGTAGGCACTTCTTGTTCGTCACCCTTTAATTCCTTTGATTCCAGTGTTTGAATGTTTCAATGCTCATATTTGCGGTTTTTGTTTGTTTATCTGGCATACATAAAAATGCGCATGGAAGCTTTGGATCATTCATTATAAACGGAACAGAATAAGATGTAAAACAAAAAGTATGTATAACAAATAAATAAATTCTAACGAACGAATTTTAATTCTGCTACGATTTGCGAATCTCCTTTAGTATGTACTAGCAGGAGAGCGCCGCGGCTACGCCGCGGTCACGGGCAGAGCAATGTTTTAGATTAGAATGTTTGGACTAGATTAATTTGCAAGATGCAAGAAATTAATATCAAGAAAAAACTGACTCTAGAAGACAGCCGCTTGCGCCGGCTTTCCGCCTAGAGCGCTCAAAATGAGCTATCACACACCTCCGCAGCGGGGTACGTAATTCTTGCCGTATCAAGCCTCCCTCGGCTCAGAGCTTTCAAATTTTCTGATACTCAAAGTTCTGACCCGATAGAATACGAAAGGTACCGAAACAGCCGGCGCAAGCGGCTGTCTTCTAGAGTCAGTTTTTTCTTGATATTAATTTCTTGCATCTTGCAAATTAATCTAGTCCAAACATTCTAATCTAAAACATTGCTCTGCCCGTGACCGCGGCGTAGCCGCGGCGCTCTCCTGCTAGTACCCCATGTTGGGTCCCCATGTTTTTCTGGGTAAATGGGCTAAAAAAATTTTTTTCCAAAAAAAATTTTTCGTACCCGGGGGTACCCCGGACAGTTTTTTTGAGCCCGGATTCGGATTCAGCACCATCGAAAACCCCCGGGTGCAAAAAATCAGCATCGCAGCAGCTTTGGTTCAAAAATGTCAAATTTTGGCCAAAAAAGCCACTTTTTGGCAAAAAATGGCCACTTTTTCAGACCTCCGGTCCCCAATTTTTGCGGATTCGTATACCAACTTTCTGAGCCCTACAAAATGAGCTATCACAGACCCCTGTATCGGGGGTACAAAAAAAGTTTTCCTTGTAGCGCAAAAAACACCCATTTTTGCCACTTTTTGGCCAAAAAGTGGCACTTTTTGAGACCTCCGGTCCCCAATTTTTGCGGATTCGTATACCAACTTTCGGAGACCTACAAAATGAGCTATCACACACCCCTCTAGCGGGGGTACAAAAAAAGTTTTCCTTGTAGCGCAAAAAACACCCATTTTTGCCACTTTTTGGCAAAAAATGGCCACTTTTTGAGACCTCCGGTCCCCAATTTTTGCGGATTCGTATACCAACTTTCTGAGACCTACAAAATGAGCTATCACACACCCCTGTATCGGGGGTACAAAAAAAGTTTTCCTTGTAGCGCAAAAAACACCCATTTTTGTCACTTTTTGGCCAAAAAGTGGCACTTTTTGAGATCGCCGGTCCAAAATTTTTTGCATTTCCGTCTAGACTCGTCGAGACCTACAAAATGAGCTATCACACACCCCTCTAGCGGGGGTACATAATTCTGGGTGAAAGGTACAACCAAAGTCACACTTCTCAATTAGGGGGATTAGATGTGAAATTATTTGTTGCAGGGCCTTACTTCAAAGCTAACAGCAGAATCTCTCTCGCTCGAATTGGATCTCTCCAAGGATTAACAGCACAAATTCAGATGTACAATTTTAAATATTCTTACTTTTGTTGAGCTTTGTTTTCCAGATGATTTAAAAATAAATGAATTGAATTCAGGCATTTTATCAAATTAAATGACACCGTAATGCTTGAAGCCAGTGAGCATATATGCGTTTCTCAAATGGTCGAATTTGAATTGGTTCTCTATAAAAATAAACTCACCTTCTTTGATTTCGTTTTTACAAAATATGTCACTTTGCAAATTTTTTCAAAACAACGTCGACACTTTTCAAATGATCAATTTTTAGTTCTTTTTGTATTTATTTTGGTATCGATTCTTCGGTGTTTTTCTAACTCCGAAGTAAGTTTCGAAAAAGTGACTATGTTTGTAACTTTCTATTAGGATTATTTTCGAGTCATATATTTCAAATCTATGCGTACTTCCGACTTGATAGTAGAAGGCAATACACGTTATGCAATCAATACACATATTCAAAGGGACATTACGTCATGATTGTGTTTGTAAATATTGAATACATTTACTATATACATAAATGAGATCGTATTTCTTTATATACTTTTGATTTCTTAAACAAAAGCGTTCGTGATGAAATGGACGAATGTAAATTTTATTTGAAGAAAATTATATCACGAAATCAAACAAGCACACGACCCTACTAGATTTTACAGCGCGCGCCCACAACCATACACTTGTCAGCCTCAGACATGTTCATTTCAATGCGATTTTTCTATTTTTTACTATTTCTGTTTAATGTGCTTCTTTCTACAAATTATTTAGCTGGAAGGCATAGCAACTATTGAACATTTAGCTTGAATGAACATTCCCTGTATAATTTTTGACACTAGTTGGAGTCCATCCCACATTTGGGTCACCTGTGGAAAATGACTTATAAAAACGATATTAATGAAGAGATAATTGACTATTCAAAATTACCTGCGCATAGATTTTGAAAATCTTTTGTCTAAATCGGCTTTCTCTTTCAAGCATTATAAAATTTCTCGTCAAATGTTTAATACCTTTGTTATGAGTCTATTTGTTCAATTTTTTACTTTGCAAACCAAGCAAATATTTTCGTTTCGAACTTCTATTAAAATTCATCTTTGAATTAGCGCGAATTAAAAATGACAGACTGAATGGCCACATACATTTTCCTTTAGGATTCAAATTTTAAAATTCAATCCATAGATTGGTTGCATCATCCTGGACACCTGCCGCCTGTTAGCTCCTTTTGTTCGATACTATTCATGTGAGGTTTCCTTAAAATTGCGTCATGATATAGTCATTTACCTACACTTATTTGCATAACTATAAGATCGCCCCATTCCGATGATACATATTATTATATGTTAATTTTATATATTTTTAGTTACTCAAAGTAAACGGTTCTTATTTTGCAATCGAGCAGTAATGTCGGAAAACGCGGAAGGAAAAAAATTGAGCAAAAGGTAAGTATTTTTTGGTAAAATGATTAAAATAATTTTTCAGATATTCGTCAAATTAGTATAAACAGGAGCAAGATTTGCAATTAATTGCATTTCCGTCTAGACTCGTCGAGACCTACAAAATGAGCTATCACACACCCCTCTAGCGGGGGTACATAATTCTGGGTGAAAGGTACGACCAAAGTGACACTTCTCAATTAGGGGGATTAGATGTGAAATTATTTGTTGCAGGGCCTTACTTCAAAGCAAACAGCAGAATCTCTCTCGCTCGAATTGGATCTCTCCAAGGATTAACAGCACAAATTCAGATGTACAATTTTAAATATTCTTACTTTTGTTGAGCTTTGTTTTCCAGATGATTTAAAAATAAATGAATTGAATTCAGGCATTTTATCAAATTAAATGACACCGTAATGCTTGAAGCCAGTGAGCATATATGCGTTTCTCAAATGGTCGAATTTGAATTGGTTCTCTATAAAAATAAACTCACCTTCTTTGATTTCGTTTTTACAAAATATGTCACTTTGCAAATTTTTTCAAAACAACGTCGACACTTTTCAAATGATCAATTTTTAGTTCTTTTTGTATTTATTTTGGTATCGATTCTTCGGTGTTTTTCTAACTCCGAAGTAAGTTTCGAAAAAGTGACTATGTTTGTAACTTTCTATTCGGATTATTTTCGAGTCATATATTTCAAATCTATGCGTACTTCCGACTTGATAGTAGAAGGCAATACACGTTATGCAATCAATACACATATTCAAAGGGACATTACGTCATGATTGTGTTTGTAAATATTGAATACATTTACTATATACATAAATGAGATCGTATTTCTTTATATACTTTTGATTTCTTAAACAAAAGCGTTCGTGATGAAATGGACGAATGTAAATTTTATTTGAAGAAAATTATATCACGAAATCAAACAAGCACACGACCCTACTAGATTTTACAGCGCGCGCCCACAACCATACACTTGTCAGCCTCAGACATGTTCATTTCAATGCGATTTTTCTATTTTTTACTATTTCTGTTTAATGTGCTTCTTTCTACAAATTATTTAGCTGGAAGGCATAGCAACTATTGAACATTTAGCTTGAATGAACATTCCCTGTATAATTTTTGACACTAGTTGGAGTCCATCCCACATTTGGGTCACCTGTGGAAAATGACTTATAAAAACGATATTAATGAAGAGATAATTGACTATTCAAAATTACCTGCGCATAGATTTTGAAAATCTTTTGTCTAAATCGGCTTTCTCTTTCAAGCATTATAAAATTTCTCGTCAAATGTTTAATACCTTTGTTATGAGTCTATTTGTTCAATTTTTTACTTTGCAAACCAAGCAAATATTTTCGTTTCGAACTTCTATTAAAATTCATCTTTGAATTAGCGCGAATTAAAAATGACAGACTGAATGGCCACATACATTTTCCTTTAGGATTCAAATTTTAAAATTCAATCCATAGATTGGTTGCATCATCCTGGACACCTGCCGCCTGTTAGCTCCTTTTGTTCGATACTATTCATGTGAGGTTTCCTTAAAATTGCGTCATGATATAGTCATTTACCTACACTTATTTGCATAACTATAAGATCGCCCCATTCCGATGATACATATTATTATATGTTAATTTTATATATTTTTAGTTACTCAAAGTAAACGGTTCTTATTTTGCAATCGAGCAGTAATGTCGGAAAACGCGGAAGGAAAAAAATTGAGCAAAAGGTAAGTATTTTTTGGTAAAATGATTAAAATAATTTTTCAGATATTCGTCAAATTAGTATAAACAGGAGCAAGATTTGCAATTAATTGAAATTAAAAATTACTTTAGTTTTTTAGAAATTTCGCATTTGCTCTCTTTTTTATCAAATTTTGATAAGTATATTATATGTGAAGTAATAGAAGTATTAGGTTGTAGCGAAAGTTCCGACTAATTTGCATATCAGTCAAATATGTCATTCAAAGATAATCTTCAATATATTATATGATGGGATAATTACAATGTATAGTCCACAAAATAAACGCAAACTTCTTCGTTGTTATTGTATCAATATTCATTATGTTGAAAATTATTTTTGATTGATATTCAAACTGAGTCGGAAATTTCGCTACAACCTAATAATAAAATCGACAGGATAATAAGTAGTATAAAAGCAATTATCGCTAACTCTACTTTTTAGTGAGCAGAAAAGATTGGCGAAGGCGTCGAGAGTAGCGGAGGAAAAAGCCAAAAAGGAAGAAGAGCGAGCCAAGATTGCAACTATCACCAATTCTACTAAAAAAATGGCCGATCCAGTCGACGCAAGAGAGTACACTAACATGCGTATCGCTATGATCGAAAGAATTCGAGCTACTGGAGAAAATCCTTATCCGCACAAGTTTCATGTGTCGATCGCTTTGTCAGAGTTCGTCAATGTGAGTGTTGTTATACACATAATTATGTGATAATTAATATGATAAATATATTCGCGCTTATTTAAGACGTATAATCCGATTATCACGGAAAATGACACTGTGTTGGACGATACTATCGTCAGTGTTGCCGGTAATGCTTTAAATTTTATGACTATTATTTAAATATTACCATGAGTTGAGCGAAAGATAAAGGTTTATTATAACATGAAAATTTCTAAAACTGCAGCAAGTTATATTGCTTAACGTAATGGTTTGTCCTCGTGTAATATTAGATGAAATTGCTTCTTACTTTAAATCGTTAACTTTATCATATTTGTCCTGCGATCGTAGCAAATATAATAAAATTATAAGCAGAATAGGTGATAATTGGCTTTTCGGCTCATGTAAGAATGCAAGGAGTCTAAAACAAACAAAGGAATAGGAAAAGCGACTAAATTTTAACATTTGTATTCTTTAGGAAGAGTGTTTTCAAAAAGGGAATCGTCGAAGAAGCTCATCTTCTATGATATCAACGGCGAATGCAGTCGTCTTCAGATATTGGCGAATGCCAAGTAAACATTTTCTGTATAAAGGAATGCTAATAATTTCAAATTTAGATTTCATAAGGGAAAAATAGAATTTGAAGAACTTCACGAGCGAATTCGACGCGGCGATATAATTGGAGTGACTGGGTTCGTAGAAACAGCCAACGTCCACTTCTTACTTTTTATTTTAGGCACCCGACACGATCGAAATCCGGTGAACTGAGTATCGTTCCGACAGATGTGGTGCAATTGACTCCATGTATGCACATGATTCCGGGCAATTACCATGGACTTAAGAATCAAGAAACTCGGTAAGATTTTATTTTTAGGAGTTTCTCTTAGAAACGTGTGATTGTTTGTCAATCAACCCCATATAGGAAATTGGAAGAGGGCAAAATAGTTCATCCCATCATATGGGCATAAATTAGAGAGTACTGTAATTGTAGTTTTATAGATATCGTCAACGATACTTGGATCTTATTATGAATCCAAGCGTTCGAAATAAATTCGTTGTTCGTTCCAAAATTATCACTTTCGTTCGCAGCTATTTGGACTCAATGGGATTTTTGGAGGTAAAATATTTTAGAATAATGCATATTATAAGAGGATAAGAAATTGGGCTGACAAAGATCTTCAAAAGTCCGAGAATGCCTTCTCATAAAAGGAATTTCTCGATAAAAGATGTTGTAAATCGCCTAAGGAAGTACAATACCTCATTTGAAAATGAGACCACAGCACATCTTTTGAGCACAAACATCATTTTATGGAGAAATTCCGTTTTTGAGACCATACTTTCCAGCACTTTTGAAGATCTTGGTGGGAGCAATGCGTACGATGTTTTTAGGTGGAGACGCCAATAATGAATCAGATCGCTGGAGGAGCCACCGCCAAACCGTTCATAACTCATCACAACGAGCTCGATATGGATTTGTTTCTGCGTGTAGCACCTGAGTTATATCACAAAATGCTTGTTGTCGGCGGCATCGATCGTGTCTACGAAATTGGTAATTGATTATTACATTATGACATATATTCTATGCATTTTAAATAATTAAGGACGCTTATTCCGAAATGAGGGTATTGATTTAACTCACAATCCCGAATTCACATCATGCGAGGTGAGAAAAATTAAAATAAATATCTATGAAGTTTAAAAAATAATTTGCTTACAGTTTTACATGGCATACGCCGATTACGAGGATTTGATGAGTCTTACAGAAGATATGCTATCGAGTATGTATTTTTTACGTTTGCCAGGATTTACAGAAAATTTGTCGAATTATTGCAAAGCCAAATTAAGTTTTCCAATAGCTCAATTGCAAACATGCTTTTTTCGATATTTAGAAGAAGAACATTAATTGAAGTCGTTCGTGAAATATTTATTTTATTTACCCTTCTTGGGGCCAAAAACGCAACCTGCGCACAAGTCAATAAAACAATACAACACTAGGCAAAACATTGTATTTTATTATACATTTACATAAAACAGATTTATCTGTACAGATTAATCATCATTTTAATCATAACTTCATTAAAATGTTCAGAAATGGTCATGAACATTCACGGAACCTACAAGCTGCAATACCGACCTGAAGGCACTGACGAAAAAGTTTACAATGTGGATTTCACTCCACCGTTTAAACGTGTTTACATGTATGAGGAATTGGCAAAAATAGCGGGTGTGAAACTACCTAATCCTGACACTTTGGATACTCCGGGTGAGTTAATATATACAGTCAAACCTGGATTAAGTTGCCCCCAACTTAAGTTGCACTTTTTTGGAACGGCCAGAAATGTATGGAAACCCTTAAAAAAACCTCAGTTAAATTGCACTTTTTAAGTTGCAGCCTGATTTAAGTTGCACCCTGAGCCGGTCCCCTGGAGACTTTTTCCTTAGTTAAGTTGCACCCTTTTCAAAATTTGGAAAAAAAAATTTTAAAAACAGCGGAAAGTTTTAAAAAGTTTCGCCTTCGGCGCTATTTTCGCCCTTTTCCTTGGGCTTTTGTCCAAATTTCCAACATATCGGCACAAATTTTCACAGATTTTTTGGAAACTAATTTCCTTTCCGGTTAGACAAATTTTGAGTACTCTCTCGCTAAGAGAAATATACACTAAGAGAAATATGCACCAGCAGGTTATAGAAAAGCGAGACTACACAAAATTTGTCTAATCAAAAAAATAGATTTTGGTCAAGCGGTTCGAGAAAAGCGAGAGAGTAGTTTGAATAACCAAAATTTGGTTAAACAGACCATGGCAGTAAACCGGGAACATTAACTAGTGCCAATTTTTCTCCTTTCTATTATTTGACTGGTTGTTTAAAATGTCTGAAAAATAGCTCAAATGTCTATATTTCTTCTAATAGTAGAGATTATCTATAAATAGCTAAAAACAATTAAAAATTAAATTTTTTTGCCCGTTTTTGGTCATATTTGGGTATAGCCTGAGTTAAGTTGCATCCTGATTTAAGTTGCACCCTGGGGTCCCCGGTGGGGTGCAACTTTAACCCAGGTTTGACTGTATAGCTTTTATTTAAAATGTGAATATTATGACATTGAATTGACGCGACCACCTGTAATAATAGTCACATTAATAACCATAAAATTTGCATGAGGCTTTTGGATCTAACAGAAAGGGCTCTTTTTGGTAACAGCTATTTACAGCAATGCCCGCATAATTCAAACAATAATAATGGATTTAACCCCTATAATCTGTTACAAAAAAAGAGCCTGTTCTGTTACACAAATAAGACTGTCGTTAAAATTGTCCCTTCCCTCTTCATATTTGTATTTTTGGTCTACAGTCCTTATATATTACACATTAATATTTATTATTATTGCACATAAAATAATGTATATTTTGAATGTTAATATTATTGAAGCTGTTTTTGTAGAGACTCGAGATTTCTACGACAAGCTCGCTCGTGATAAAAATGTAGACTGTCCGGCACCAAGAACAACGGCGCGGCTGCTCGATAAACTCGTTGGAGAATTTCTCGAAAACACTTTCATCAATCCAACCTTCTTGGTTGGTCATCCGCAAATTATGTCCCCATTGGCCAAATGGCACCGCTCTGTTCCTGGTCTGACGGAACGATTCGAACTGTTTGGTGAGCATTTATGATATTCTTGACATGATACTTTAGAGAATCTCCAGCGAAACTATCAAATACACGGCATTTTAAACCTTCTCCCATTTTTCCCAGATCACTATATTTAATTAGTTAATAAATTTGGTAATTTTTTAATGTAATTATGCTAGTCTAATTATTGCACACAAATTCGATTTAAGCAAGTATGCACCACTGCTGATATTTTTGAGATCAACAAAAGTATCGAAAAAAATTTGTATGATTAGTTTTCATCAAAATTTTAGCCATAATTTCCATGCATGTGACACGTCGGCGTTTTTTGTATGGTTTTGTATCAAAAAGTGTGACAGGCATGTTTTTGCCGTTAAAATCCCGAGATTTTTGGTACATACCCTAATTCGGGTACGGCGAGTCCGAATTTGACCTCAGATTTGGGGTGGTCCCGCCACGAAAGTTGGGAAAATCGCGTTTTTGTTAAAAAATGGCCCAAAAATGACAATTTTTGATGCGTTACGTTAAAAATAATTGCAGATTCGGACTCAGCGCATCAAAAAACCCCTAAAAACACATTTTGCTGACATTCCAAAAAAATTTCATTTTTTGGCCATTTTTCACCATAGGGGGTACCACATGGATTTTGAAAAAAATCGATTTTTTGAAAATGTGGAAAAGTTTTCTGCAATGAGTGTTTTTAGGGATAATTCGATGCGCTGATTCCGAATCTGCAGTTATTTTTTCCATATCGCGTCAAAAATGGCCATTTTCGGACGATCTGTTGAGCGTTTTTGGTCTCAAGTTCGAACCCCACGTCCGTCAATCATTTTTTTTCTCGCGAAAATACCGAAATTTGTTAAAAATAACCACATATTCTTGCTTACGGGACCACAATTGATTAAAAATTTGGAACTGTAAAATGAAATACCATCTATACTAATTTTCTGGCACCATTTTGTGCTAATTTTCGCCCAAAAACGCCAAAAAACGCAATTTTCCCAACTTTCGTGGCGGGACCACCCCCGATCTGAGGTCAAATTCGGATTCGCCGTAGCCGAAATAGGGTAAGTACCAAAAATCCCGGTCCATTTCAAACATTCTAATTCGCTTTTTCTCCAAAACAGACAAAAATGGCCATTTTTGGGCAAAAAAACCGAAAAAATGTCATATTGGGCTAAAACGGTCATTTAGGTCAGAAATTTTATGAAAAAGTAAAATTTGAGGTGTTTCTCGACCATTCTGTACAAGTGAAATATTCATCTCTATGTTTAAAATTAAAATCTGGGGCCTCAAAGTTGACATATTTTACACTGAAAAACGCAAAGTATACCAACTTTGAAGCCCAAAATATTAATTTTAAACATAGAGATGAATATTTCACCCACCAGGTGTGATAGAGCAACACCTGAACTTGCGTCCTGGCAAAAAAAATCTTAGACAAATGACAATTTGATTTTTGGCTGAAATTGGCCGCCACGCTTTTTGATACAAGAAACGCCGACGTGGTGATCTAATGCTGTAATGTATTATAGCGGTGACTAAGGAACTTGCGAATGCCTACACGGAGTTGAATGATCCGATCACACAAAAAGCTCGTTTTGCACAACAAGCCAAGGTAAATCAATTTAACAAATGCAACAGCATGCTTATAGAATCTGATTTCTGGTTTTAATCGAGAGAGTAGGCAGCGTTCAGATAATCACTTGCTAGGCATCTAAAAAAGTATGATATGATAAAACTCCGTCATTCTTATACAATCATCTGCTTGTAATATTAGATTTACGATATAGACTTGTGTCTATATCTAGGTCGCTTACTTGGAGACCGCTTATTTCAGACCAAAACCGAAAGTCACAGTACCTAGAATACTCGTTATAAAGAGCAATATACACCTCGTTTTCTGAACCAGGGCGTCGGCCTTGTAGCGTGGCATCGACGAGTTGGCAGTGCCATCGCGAGTTCTGGACTCGTCCCAAAATCTATCCTTTGGACATTTTCTAACAAATTAGTTTGATATGTATTAAAGTTACTTCTGTTATAATGATACTCATCGAATTCTACTTGTAACATTTACTTTTTTGTTATTGCCTCTAAAAACAAAATTGTCGGATCGGGTCGACAAACAGATCGAGTTTTGAGGCGAAATAGTAAGTGCCATAAGCAGAGCTTGTTGAATAATAACGTAATGCAAATAATTTTAATTCCATATCAAACAATTATCTTTTAAAATTTTTGGTGGATCGATTTTGGGTCAAGTTTGGTCGGCTCAGCTTTCGGTTCGATTAAATTATTATAACATGCAGTATTTTTGGAAGTTACTGATATTCTAATTTTGCAATTGTTATCAAAAGTGGTAAAATAATCCCGTTCAAATTTCAAACGATTCTAAAATATAAATCAAACATGCAAAATTGTGATTATTACAGGATAAAGAGCAAGGCGATGACGAGGCACAGATGATCGACGAAAACTTCTGCACAGCGCTGGAATACGGGCTTCCTCCTACTGCCGGTTGGGGAATGGGCATTGATCGTCTGGCTATGCTCCTTACAGATAGTCATAATATCAAGGTTGGCCTTGGTTTAGAAAAATGTAAATAATATTCTACTGTTTTAGGAGGTGCTATTCTTCCCAGCTATGCGTCCTGAGGGCCGAGAGGAGGAGACGACTGCTAAAGGGATCGAGAATTTGACTTTAAATGGAGAAGTTGGCAGTCAGGTGTAAACGCAATTGATTGTTTCTTTCTTTGATTCTTGGTTTTCTGTTATTGTTGAAACATTTATTACTATTTTCTGTAAAATCTCGTGTTGTTTTATGGCAATAAACACGATTTTCTCAAAACACGTATTTTTGCTTTTGTTATGACAATAATATGAGAGGGATGATTCAAATTTTCGATTTCACTGGGCAAAATCTTGATTAAATGTTTTTCATTGAATAATTATAACAGTGGGAGGCACAAGACACCGAAAGGCAAACAAAAGAAATATCGATTGCGTAGACAGGAAACAACAAGGTAGTGCTGGTGGCAGCCGGAGAAGGAGGTGTGGCGGTAAGAGTGTGCAAAATGGGACACACTTGCCGTCCTCCCTTTTCCACACTCTTCGCCAACCGGCAGCAGTCAGGTAAATGCGGTTTTTGCTGTGATTTCACGCCGTCTTATGTAATTATTTGGTTGGGTTACGGCTTGAAACCCAACAATTATTGTGGCTTCTGCGTAACATCATCAACCTTTGGTTCATTAGTAGCTGCGTAATATTGCAAATTTATATAAGAAAATTTATTAATTTTCGTGACAATATTAAATTTTTCAAGAGTAAATATACTGTTAGAAAGACCCCTAGAGCTAGCAACAGATGCGAGTATCCGACGTTAAGTGAAACTAACTTATGTGGATATTGATTTTAAATAAAAATTTATTCCTTCTAAAACAGTGAAAAAGGAAAACAACGAATTTTGTGCATATTTTATCATTTTATTATGAGCGCTGAAGGTGGGAGTGGAGAGGCCACCACCGACGCTATTTGGAATACATTGTCGGTGGATGGAAAAGGGAATGCCCTGCATCAATTTTTGGCGATTCCGCATATATTTTTGAGGTATTGTTTGCTGAGTCACAAACAGCACTATTCCCATTCATTGTCATTTTAAAATCCGTAAACCTTCAAATACAATCGTCACAGCGGATTGCGGAAGAGCGATATTCGAATCAAACCTCGGCTTAAATTTTAATATTGGTTTAGTTGGAAAAAATGATTCATTATCATCGGATTATGTGTTGTCGGAGCGTTGCGTAATATTCTTGAGAAGTAATGTTCAGAGAATTGCGTAACGTAGTTCCGAATGTTTGCTGAGTGTCTAAATTATCCAAATTATTCTATGACGTAATCTTGGCCCGAATACCCGGTCTAGTCTGCAAGAGATCACCACATATAATGTCTTGCAAATATATACTTGTTGTTCTGTAATGAATGTTATAAATTGCTTTAGGCAATGTGATCATGCCGACATGCATGAAATTTACTTATTCGTCTCCCAGGTGATAATCTTCCAATACAGCCCTAAGCGTTTACTGGCAAGGAAATAATAGCGCCGATTTATTTCGCTAGCATTTCTGTAATTAGACCGTAGAACAGGATGGCGACTGCCACAACTGCAGCTAATGCAACGGCCACTGTGGCACCACCGATCAGTGACGGATTACCCGGCTGGGCGGTATTTCTCATCATAATTGCTTGTTTGGTGAGTCGGCGTTTCTGATGTGGTGTTGTTGTTTAGATTTAATTAGGACTATCTCAACGGTTTGAATATATGTTTACCCTAATTTTTCGTTTTCCAATGTTTTTCAATTATTGTTTGATGGGAAAGTTATTTCGTTTGCTGATTCTTGCTAATTCTAGATACTCATTGGCGCATTAGCAGTTGGTGCATTTATCGGATTGAAGAAATTCAAGGAGCAAAGGCGGAACCATGGCGAGTACAGGCCGCAATATGAGGAGAATCTGCATGCCAAAAATTTGCCCTATATTAGCCCGCCGAATATCGAGGGACTTATTTGATATGTGATGTCTGATGTACGAAGTGATTAAGAAATTGCTCATTATTATTACGATAGAATGCCCCAAAACTAGAAGCAAATATTTTACAGAATATATGATGAATATCTTACCGGAGCACAACTTTTAAAATACACGTTAATGGCATTAAGCAATTAAAATGACAATTTCTGTATTTTCTTTAGCAAGCCAATTTCTTTCTCGCTTTGTACATTTATCATTTGTAAATTGATCGAAGCATTTTCATTTTCATGCCTCATTCAAAAACATCATAAAATTTCCTTTTCGACACTTTCCGTCACCACGAGGGCATAAATTTAAAATGCACATCTCTTTAATTTTCACTTAAATTCTCCAGTATGCATTAATATTATACGACGTTCATATCTTTCCTTTATTATGCGTTTGTTTTGCGTGGGAATGACCCATTTGGGAACATAAATCCAGGATTATGTGCCAGCGTAATTTCGTCCATTTGTATTCAACTTACTCCATTTGTTTGTTTCCTACTTATGTATATTGTGACTTCCTTCCTTTGCGATTCGCTCCACTCCAACTATTCACTTTGGTACTAAACTGGTCTGCTCACTTTTTATTTTATTGTTTTTACATGAAAGAGAAAATATATAATAGAATATTACATAATAAAAAATTTAGATGTCCACTCTAAACTCGTAATTACAGAAATATCACAGTTTTGATCGAGCTTCCACCATCATTGGTCTTAAATGCTTTCGATAAGCTTCGGTCACCTAAAATATATATGGATTGACGTACATACATAATTCCTTATTATGTTTATGAAAATGTGTTAAAGCTTCTGAAGAATGCCCTCAGGTGGAAGATTTAGGTTTTCCACAGGATTCGGGTCTAACTATTATTCGCCGTGAGCATTTAATGCATTTTATAAAACATAATCAGTTCTTTACCTCTTCCTTATTGAGAGGGGATTGCTGCGCCCATTGCAACAATGCTGGATAAACATTGCCATCTCGTCTGCCGAGAACTGAATTCAGCTCTCGATCTGAGAAATCAAATGAGTCCACAATAGCCACGGCATTGGGTCTGATCCGAGTAAGGTGTTCATACATGCGTTGGCGTACAGAGCCCATTTGATCGTGGGATAATATAGTGCTCTAAACGGAGGTATACAATAACGCGTAATTTTCAAAAATTATGAAATTTTCGCCCATAAGAACAACGTAACCTAAAAATAACTTTTTCACAAGAATTATACTTAGCGTATTAAGCCTGATTTTTGTAAAATTGATATTTAGCTCCCACAAACTAATTCCTCGTGTGAGACCGAGGAAGTTTTTATCAATTCGGACACAACAATAATAATTACTCACAAATGCCGATGCGCTGTCTGCGATGTGATAAAGGGCAAATATCCGAGCCAAATCTAGCAGTATAGGCTTTATGGCTGGATCATCACAAGTGGAGATTTTGTTGAATAGGTTCCGGACAAGATATGCTTTCACATGCAACTGAAAGTGGTCAAAACAGAACGAGAAATGGGTTGAATGATAATCACAAATGATCGTAACAGAGAAAAAAGAAGCGATACTTTAGCTGCACGGCAAAGCTCAATAGAAGTACTATTAAATGCATTTGGAGCTCCTAGTTCCTTTTCGCGACTGCTGAGCAATGTATATGCGTTGTTGATCTGTAAGCTTTCAAATTTTTATTAAAACTTATGGAATGTTAAAGTGAGCCTTCGATTATATTTTTAAATTATGGATAATTTACATTGTTAATGAATATATAAATTTGTTGATAGCATTTTTCCCCTAAGAGAATGCACAAAGCCGAGCTACGAGCAAAGCCTAACCTGTAATCTTGCGGCCTCTTCAAAACATGAAATAATATCTTCGGGCTTTATGAAATCGACTTTCGAAGAAAAGGCATTGCTATTTATAGTGATGGATTTCTTATACAAATAAGACTCGATAAAGCTAGAAGACGGAGGCTTCCCTTCATGAAATCCTTTTACTGCTTTCATCAACTGCCTGAAATGAATATTTGATATGAAACCTAAATCGGTATACAACCCACTTTGCCACTTGCAAAAGCATTACGATCTAAATTGATAAAGCACACTAAAATATAATAATTTGTAATGTAAATATTAATATTCACATTTTCACCCTCATATGTGAGACCACCGGTGGCATATGCGTAAATTTCGGGAAAAGCGCTGGCTTGAGAATATCCATGTCCACCACAGGATAATCTACACTGTTCTATGCCCTAAACGCATAATTTGGAAAGACGAGAAATGTATGTCTCGTACCTTGGAGACTTCCCATGATACCACTGCTTTCAAACCACTTGATAGTGCGTGTAGTTCGGGAAGTAACTCTATATAAAGTAGGATTGCCTATATTTCCATTATGACATTAACCAACGTCGATACTTGGGATTAAAACTATAGAGCCGATTGTCTTGGAAAATGTGGAAATTTTGCTGTCAATGATTTGTCAGAAATTAATTTAACCAACTCAAAATAATGTTTTTTGGATTTGTGCAACAAAAGTGGAGCATTACTTTTATTTATAACAGTTTGCGCTTTTCGGAAATCCTTTTTATAAAGCTAAGAATATTATTCAAAGATTTCATTTCCACTCTCAATATTTGAATGCTCCAACTTATAATACAGAGGATAACCCACCAATGTTTCCAGTAGTAAGCTGTTCTGTCACTTTTAAATAAAGTGCGCGGATTTGACTGGCGGCCAATAAAAACGCAATTGTGTTTGCTATCTGCGGAAATATTCTGTACTGCTGATTTTGGTAGTCAAGAATTTGCACTTCTTCCGATGCACTTAAGTGAACGAACTTATAAATAATTACACAATCAAAAATTTGTTTGTTCCAAGATTTGGATTTTGAAAATCCAAAACTGCCAGCATTATAAATGTAAGTTAGAACTTACTTCAGCTGAAGCTCGCCTTGTCTCCGTATGGCTGAGTATCGCGTAGCAATTGTCACAGCAGCACCCAACTGCATCGCTTGATCTCGTATCATCACCTAAAATTAAAATACTTTGAAATCGCAGAAGAATTCGCTTTTATATTTTACCGAGCGAACGAAAATCATGGATCCATAACCAAGTTTATTATGTTTTGGTGCTACATAGTCTCCATTTGGAAGAACCTAGTGCTTGAGGAATTAGTTGAAAAATGGACCAAATTCTAAAAGTGTTACTTTCGCATAGCGCATGAGAAGCCCTGAAGATACAATGTGGAGTAACAATATTAGAATTGTAATAGAAATACAATGGGGAACAAAACTTACCCTTCCGTGGTATCCGATGATGATCGAAAATGAGAAAACCATTGTCACTGCCGTTGATACCAAATCTAAAGTCGTAAGTAAACTCGTTCATACAAGAAATCATAAAACAAGTTACTTTGGTCCAATATCTCCCACACGAATTGCTGAAAATATTATGAAAGGATCATTTAAATTTGATAAAATATTTAAAACTATTGGGTTGTTTCAAAAGTTCTCTCGTTTTTATTATGGATCGCTCTTTTTCTCACGTTTTCTAGCAAAATATCGTTTTTCTAAGGCCATTTTTCCAACCAATCGCAACGGGAAATATGGGATTGAAATAGTCAGATTCTACTGAGACGCAATTTTTAGCCCAAAAATGGAATTTTTTGTCAAAATTCGCCAAATTTTGACAAAATTTTGTCAAAATTTACAAAATGGCCGAAAAGATCATTTTTGACGAATTATTCGATTTTTCGGGCAATATATGGCGTCTCAGAAAAATCCGACTTTTCTTACCCACTATTTCCCCGTTTCGATAGGTTGGAAAATTGTGCTCAGAAAAACGATATCTCGCTAAAAAAGGTGAGGAAATAGCGATCAAAAATAAAAACGACAGGACTTTTGGAAAGTCCTACTATTATTGCATAGATCAAATCAAAAGTTATTATCATAAATTAAATGGAAGAAAAAGAGTACACAAATTTTAATGATGCGAATTATTTTACAATGCGCGTCAAGACGGATCTACGTGTTTAGGGTTCTTGAAAGATATCCGATATATTAGAAAGATATCCGTATGCAGTTCTTACATTCAAAAGGCATATGAGTATCCAAATCCCGCAATTGCACAATAAATGGGTGAGGTCCGTAACATTTGTCTTTGATTATTAATTGAGCCATCACAATGGCGTGGGTGGCTGATTTTCCTAGATTGGTAAAAATTTAGACTAATCGGGTCCCGCCCCTTGGTTACGGCCGAGTGATACGTCATTTTGCTCCTCTCGCTGAGAGGAGCAAAATGAGCTATCAATGGGCCCGGACACTGCGGCGCTAAGGAAGTTCTGGCCAGGTGAAATCCCGAAAATGCAACATTTTCGCGCACCTGGAACTTTCTCCGCGCCCCTTGGTTACGGCCGAGTGATACGTCATTTTGCTCCTCTCGCTGAGAGGAGCAAAATGAGCTATCAATGGGCCCGGACACTGCGGCGCTAAGGAAGTTCTGGCCAGGTGAAATCCCGAAAATGCAACATTTTCGCGCACCTGGAACTTTCTCCGCGCCCCTTGGTTACGGCCGAGTGATACGTCATTTTGCTCCTCTCGCTGAGAGGAGCAAAATGAGCTATCAATGGGCCCGGACACTGCGGCGCTAAGGAAGTTCTGGCCAGGTGAAATCCCGAAAATGCAACATTTTCGCGCACCTGGAACTTTCTCCGCGCCCCTTGGTTACGGCCGAGTGATACGTCATTTTGCTCCTCTCGCTGAGAGGAGCAAAATGAGCTATCAATGGGCCCGGACACTGCGGCGCTAAGGAAGTTCTGGCCAGGTGAAATCCCGAAAATGCAACATTTTCGCGCACCTGGAACTTTCTCCGCGCCCCTTGGTTACGGCCGAGTGATACGTCATTTTGCTCCTCTCGCTGAGAGGAGCAAAATGAGCTATCAATGGACCCGGACGCTGCGGCGCTAAGGAAGTTCTGGCCAGGTGAAATCCCGAAAATGCAACATTTTCGCGCACCTGGAACTTTCTCCGCGCCCCTTGGTTACGGCCGAGTGATACGTCATTTTGCTCCTCTCGCTGAGAGGAGCAAAATGAACTATCAATGGGCCCGGACACTGCGGCGCTAAGGAAGTTCTGGCCAGGTGAAATCCCGAAAATGCAACATTTTCGCGCACCTGGAACTTTCTCCGCGCCCCTTGGTTACGGCCGAGTGATACGTCATTTTGCTCCTCTCGCTGAGAGGAGCAAAATGAGCTATCAATGGGCCCGGACACTGCGGCGCTAAGGAAGTTCTGGCCAGGTGAAATCCCGAAAATGCAACATTTTCGCGCACCTGGAACTTTCTCCGCGCCCCTTGGTTACGGCCGAGTGATACGTCATTTTGCTCCTCTCGCTGAGAGGAGCAAAATGAGCTATCAATGGGTCCGGACACTGCGGCGCTAAGGAAGTTCTGGCCAGGTGAAATCCCGAAAATGCAACATTTTCGCGCACCTGGAACTTTCTCCGCGCCCCTTGGTTACGGCCGAGTGATACGTCATTTTGCTCCTCTCGCTGAGAGGAGCAAAATGAGCTATCAATGGGCCCGGACACTGCGGCGCTAAGGAAGTTCTGGCCAGGTGAAATCCCGAAAATGCAACATTTTCGCGCACCTGGAACTTTCTCCGCGCCCCTTGGTTACGGCCGAGTGATACGTCATTTTGCTCCTCTCGCTGAGAGGAGCAAAATGAGCTATCAATGGGCCCGGACACTGCGGCGCTAAGGAAGTTCTGGCCAGGTGAAATCCCGAAAATGCAACATTTTCGCGCACCTGGAACTTTCTCCGCGCCCCTTGGTTACGGCCGAGTGATACGTCATTTTGCTCCTCTCGCTGAGAGGAGCAAAATGAGCTATCAATGGGCCCGGACACTGCGGCGCTAAGGGATTTATGGCTTCCGGAAATCCGGAAAATCCTGGATGACCAAGGGCGCCGCCATGCGGCGAAGCCGCTGGGTAGTCCTATGGAATGATACGCTGTTCCAATAACCAACCTAATCCTCCTGGCCACCATTTTGCCTAAATCAAAATGCGTTAAATCAGGAAGGGCCCGTAAAATATTCACCGATGAAATTCTCGGCGAATGCAATACAAATTCTTGAGTAGCCAGCTCGTACGTAGCCGTAGTCTCAAGACGTTTCAGATTAGTGCCTAGTGTAAAGTTTGTTCTACTGCTTCAGAAAAAATTGAATTCAAAGTAATAAATATTTCTTACCATGACCCAATTCGCTAAATAAACTTTTTAAGCGGTCGCATAATAGGTTTCCACTCACGTTTGTGCATAAGTTCCCTGAATTGTTTTACTTCACGTCAAAAGAGTAAAGTGCAATGTTCATACCAAAATCGACCTGCTTATGGTGGGCTCAATCCATTGGTCCAATTGCTCGTCGTCCGTTTGGCCCTATGAAACCGTATTTTTATTAACATTATTTAAAAAATTGTTTGAATCATTTCGAGAAATACGCAATAGCAAACCTGTATTGTCTGAAGAAACATAATATAATGCAAAGACATTGCATGTAGGTCCCGTCCAATTATAAGACTTAAATATTAATTTTAAAACGGTTTCGATTTACACAATTCTCCTAACCTTTGATAATACATTCCCTCTCCAAAGAAATCCGACCCGTCGATAACATCTGTAGCGAGATCGGTCATAGCCACTAAGCAATTTGAACTTTAATGGTATCATTTCAATAGTCGTTGAAAACTAACCAGCTTTCCTAGCCTAAAATGCGCATTATAATAAAACAAAGTAGGAGCTAATATTGAAGTAAGAAGTATTGAACTAAGCACGATTGATAACTAAAGAATAATCCTGATTATTGTATAAAGATTACCTGTTCCTCATGCCTTTGCTCGCGGCTCATAAACTCCAGCGGCATGTCAGATTTGAATTCGAGTCTACTCTCCACAATTTCCAAAATTTCGTGCCTTCGACGCACGATGTACTCTCCTCCATGGATAAATGCGGATAATTTGTTTACTGGAAATGTAGCTTTCCGCCTTTCCTTAAATGTAAAAAGGTGATTTTCTTTTTCCTTCGCCCCTTTTCTTCGGTTTTTATAACTGTCACAGTAAATGTTGCATATTCCATACATAAATTTATATACAATGTGAAGTGATACCAACTGATAGCAAAAAATCTGAAGTAAACTCTAATACCTTCGTAATATCAGGATTGTCTCCTTCCTCAACGAGGTTGGCTTTCATCTGAAATTATCGCATATGCATAAGCAAATGAATCATTCATAAAACTGTATTATTTAACATGATATATAGCAATTGGTAATAATTTCACAGCTATTCTTTTAATTTTCCGCGCGAGCTTTAAACCAAGAGAGATTAATGAAAATCTGCATCGATGAAAGTTAGAACTCATCCAAGCACATAATGTGTAGTCTGTGTCACGTCTATTTGATCACAGAAACGACCTTGAGTTACGAAAATTTCTGCACAAAATATTTATCCAATTTTACAATGCCAATGTTTGGAACCATTTTCTATGCTTGTAAAAATTCCAATCAAAAGTAATTTTCCATTTGCGTAATATATCTCTAGTTTGTAGCGATTAATAACGATTTGTAAATGTTAGGAATAAAGAAACCAAATTTATTTAACAAATATAATTTTATAACAGCTTTAGAAATTTGTTGTAATCTGAAACAAAAGTGCGAGCAACGTCTTCTGCAAAAAATTTGTCACTTGGCACGAGTAACCTGAAACATTTGCAATGAAAGCATGAAACCGCTGAACCCAAAATACCTTTCTAAAGAGACGTAGTCGGGAAGGGATTCATTGTATTGTGCCTTTTTGAGCCGGTAAAGGAATTCATGCCGTCTCCGAAGAGTGGCCACAGGACAGCGAAGTGCTAGGGGATACTCTGTTAATTGGTCATTTGTTATAGCCATCACCTGAATAAGAAAAATTATATCCAATCTTCAAAATAAAAAACATTCTCGATAAAATAATGGTGAAATTTTTCCAAATCAATTTATAAATGCTTTTCTTTAGTGATTCTCTTAAATTGGAAACAGATAAGGAAACATGAATAAAACGTTTAAAAATTCGAATGTCTAAATTCGAAAATAATAATATTTGCAAAAAGTATATAAATATCATATAATGTGCCCATTTACTGCAAAACATTTACTGAAATATAATTTTGCTTCGTAGAAAATGTAATTTTAGTTACCATTTTTAGTTACCGTTCATTTTACAGGTCATTACGCATCACTGGCTGGGTTGTGCAGATGCAACAGTCGAAATCAATTTAGACCAATTTTTATTTTTGAAGTTTAATTGTAGACAAATTATGATTCATAATACAAAATCCATACCCGGCTCAAATAGTTGTACGTGATGTGAATTTCTCTTGGCTCTGAAAGATTGTTTGTAGTGTTAAGTTGTGCATTAAAATGTGCACTTTTGTGATAAGCGTATGTCGAATTAACCCTCGGAACCCTGGTCGGCCCAAGTGTTTAGTTGGATAGAACTTTTTGTTCCCTACAAGAATATACCAGTTTTTTTGCTATGACTTGTTTTTTCGTAATTACGGCCCCGATTTCGAAATCACCTTTTTTCGACAAAAAAGTCACGAAGTGGTCGGCTTTGATAGTCCATATCTATATTTTGTAGCTAACATGGACAGTAGTGGTATATATCGTTGGAAAGCCCATGTCCTGGGCTATGTACATACCTGCTTTGAGGTCTATGGTTCCATCACTAAAAATGAGACTTGAAAAATGCTTGAGACTTGACACTTGGGCCGACCAGGGTTCCGAGGGTTA
The DNA here is from genome assembly GCA_022814885.1 of Ditylenchus destructor. Lineage (NCBI taxonomy): Eukaryota > Metazoa > Nematoda > Chromadorea > Rhabditida > Anguinidae > Ditylenchus > Ditylenchus destructor. Next base: position 2,412,989 of record JAKKPZ010000010.1, on the reverse strand, counting down.
ACGAAACACCAACTGGGGTTACTTGAATTTTAACTCCTCAAGTGGGTGTTCCCCGAATTAACTCACCAGCCATAAACAACCGCGGCTCTTCTTTCAGGATATTCTTTAGTTGATTTTGTGAAAATCCAAATTCGGAGTTTAGCATCATCATGATTCTCTGAACAGTGCATGTTAACCAATGGTATTGTCAAGAGTATTCTAATGGTAAATTTAATATGCGTGAAAATTTTACCATTTAGCTCGCATTGATTTGAAATACTTTAACACGAACTTTATAGTAAATAAAATAATTGTATACATTATACTATTCTTGCGCTATCGGTATAAATTAAAATACCTGTATGGGGCCCAATCCAAACGAAATAACTCTTGGCTCTTTCACAGTCAATTGACGAACTTCGTCACCAGATAATCGAAATTGACGTTGAAGAAATCCTAGACGGGCGTCATTAATTTTAACATCCGTGTTCAGCCAATATCTTAAAATACGTTATATACATTTGACAAAAAACCTAAGAAAAAATTACCGAGAAGCGATAACGATTTTAGTGACATCCCTAAAATAGCAGATTGCATGTGACTAAGCCGATACAAAGTTGTACTTTTTATTGAATCCTTTTTTGAACAAATAATCCACTCGTTCTTTCATATCCGCGAGTTGTTGTGTAAGAAAAAATGGATTTCTTCTAAACAAAATGTGTAAATTAATTTAGAACTGTTTAAAACTGAGAACGCTTACGTTAAATAGCTTCCCACATCCTCCATTTTGACACCAACATCCTTTATTAACCAATGAATTTTTGGTTTAACATCGAGATCCCAATCCATTCGAACCAAAAATCGTCCAATGTTGGTCTCTTTATCCATCTAAATATTTCACAAGAAAGTGATAAAGTTCTAAATAAAATCGAACTTCAAGCAAATCCATGCCCAAGTCGACTAAATTTTGCAAGACAGGCAGATGGTTGACGAAAGGGACGATGGATCGAGCTTAAAATAACAAATTAAACGGTTTAGTTTAAAATATCGGGTAGGTAAATATTTGAATATACGTTTCTAATGTTTATTAGTGGTAAAAATAATTGCTTATAGAATAATTTTAAAAATCAATAAAACTAACCGTGAGTTGGCGGTAAAACTGCTGGCTCAGTCGGGTCGAAGGGGTGTGGATTGTGTCTGAAATACTCTCGGTAAAGGAGAAGACAGCTGTAGTAGTGTGGATTTTAAAAACTACAGGTAGCTATAGTTTTACGTTTTAATGGTATTTGTTTTTTAAGTTAATAAAGCCTTGTGAGGAAAGTTAAATCTCTAAATCTAATATTTCCGTTTTCCTCTCATGGCTTTATTTACTTTACCTAAGTCGCATGCGTGTGTGTGTTTCGCGCACAGCCCACATCGGTGCTGGGATCCAGAAGAATGAGGTACCGTTGGAAAGCCCTCGATCTGCTAATATGGCACTGCTAGGTCCCGCCCGGATCCTGGCCCCGATGTCAAAGGTATCCTGGATTTTCTTCCAGATATCCAGGATTTGAAGAGGAAAATAAATTTTAATAAGGTCTCATTCGATAAAGTTCGATGAATGCTGGCGAACAGTACCTCATTTGCCTGGATCCCTGCGGCGATGCTTGAGTCACCCATTATCCTGAGTTAACAGTTTATCCTAAATATCCTAAATTTTTAGGTTTTCAGCCCCGATTTTGAGGCAGCGGCGCCCTACTCTCGTGCTATATATAAAGTGCGTGTAGTTTTGGGTATATTGTGTCATATTTCGTAATTTGGTAGTTTTGCAGTATAGTTTATATAGCGCCTTCAACAGGATGAATGTGGAAAGAGGAATCTGACCCCAAACTTATTTCTGAGGTAATTAAATTTCTCTGTCGGCACAACTGACGAAAACTACCGTGATGGCGGTTGATTCAAATCGCTGTTATCTAACTCTCCTTGATCGTAGACTATACGCCGAAATCGGTATTTTGCTTCCATTTCAGTTTGTGCATCTTCTTCAACCTCGTTATCCTTGCGCTGTACAACAGAATGTGGTGAATTTTTGATGGAAGGGTAAAAATTGTTGTTATCCGCCGTAGACGCTACGACACTACTAGAAAACATAATATTGGCATGAGAAATGAGTCGCCTTGATAATTTACATACGTGCATTACTAAATTGAATACTGTAACTGGTCGTATTAAAATATGATTGTAAAAGCATTCTGACATTAGGGAAATATGCCATATGTGTAACTCAATACAAATGTATTTCCGATTAAATGTTATATGCAATATTTATTTTGTCAAACAAAACAAGCTATACGTGGAGAATAAATTCTTAACGACTATTCTTGGCCAACTATTGTTCTTTTACTGTTCGAGGTAAAGGAGCAGAACCTGCTGGACCGAGCAGCATCTGTTGTTGTTGCTTAACCTAAAATAAAGGTAAGGATAAAATATTTAATGAAATGGCTAAATGAAACACTAAGTCGCGAGAATTTTAAATTATCTTTTACTGTAGCATTATGTATTTTATGGAAAGCTTCTTTGAATATTCAGTTAAATTTCCATGATTTGATGATAGGACTGAAATTTTTTGAACATTGTAGAATGAAAACAATGTCCGAAAAACAATCATAACAGTGCCCACGAAAGTAGAGTTAGACGAAAATGGTGAAAAGAAATCGAAATACTGGTAAAATAGTTCAATTTGTAATTATTGAACAGATTGTAAATAATTCCGAACAATGAACATTTTTAAAGCCTCCATCCATGTAATCCCATTTTAGAACATGAGATACCTGTTCCTTCTCCAGTTGAGATAGCTCACTTTCAATCCAATAAGGCAAGAGAGTTACAACGGAGGCAGCAGAAACAACCCATACAAGACTCTTAGTCAACGAAACCTATAAACGGTATATAAAGATTGAACTGTACTGAAATAGTCTCCAAAATTGTTACTCAAAAGAATAACTAACCGTTTTACACGTCATCCACTGCCCCCATGAAACTGTGGAACACAAATTATTGCGAAGCTTTTCAGGGAACATCTCCTTCAGTCCTTCGATACGTTCCCAAGCAGTTTCTGCAATGACAGCTCTTTTTAATACAAGTTTTTCTTACTTTATTATACTAAAATATTTCCACGAACATCAAGACAAACATTTTTCTCTTCGAACGCAATTGAAAGTTAGCTAGTTTGCAAGTCTCTTAACATGCAAAATTCGCATTTTTCAACAATATTATGTGCAAATTATAACAAAAGCGTACCTTCGAGCTCGTCGTCAGGTACATCATTCCAGTTTCTCTCAGAAGTCATTCTTATAATGGTAAAGTTCAATAATAAAATTATTAATTCACTGTTTTAGTATATACAAACAATAAAATATCTGATTGTGTAAACAAGAAATAGAATGAACAGATAGGATAAAATGTTTATTTTGACAACAAAACAAATAATAACAACAACAAACATTTCAATACAATAAAAGTTAACATTGAAGTTATTGAAGCTGCTTCGCGGATGTTTTGTAATCCATGAAGAGTTCCAAGCATTGCTCAATATCGCTCTTCTGTAAATTCATGTCATTATAAAAGTGAAATAAAATAAATGTATACCTCGACAATCTCGCGTCCGTTGATATGCGCCAAAAGTTTTGCAGGAGTGAGCAACTGTATAGCAAATCGCAAAGACCGTTTGTGGCCTTCAGAACATAGCAACTCATTCGCCTCAGTAGAGAGTTGCACATTTTCTGCATCAGAGCGTACTTTTAATATCTAAAAATTCATCAAAATAGTTTAGTACTTCTAACATAGTTATAAATCTCAAGAATTGACTCTTCAGTAAAGTCTTGGGGCTGCAACCATTCTTTTTGATAAAGAAACTTATGTCCCTTCGATTATCCCGTCCTAAACAACCGTTTTTGGCCTGCGATTTCATTTTTAGTAATCGATTAACTCTACGTGATAAATCTATAAATTCTTACTGCAGTGGTTTCTTCGGCACTGTATGATTTTGTCTGCACGATTAGCAATCGATCCTAAATAACACTAATATAGAAATTTAGAATTGTTGCTAGTATATTAATTGTTAGCATACAAATTAGACAACGGCAAATAATTGTTTAAAAATTTTACTAATAATTATTTATATTGTAATCAAAACAATTACCAGTAAATCACTTGGAATGCCATGGAGATTAGCTTCGGGCGTATCTCTAAATGAAAAACAGGAGTTTTTAAAGCAAAAAATAATTGGTACCTTGTTGATACAATTCCCCTATTTGTAGCGAATACTATCTAAATTATATAAATTACAATATATCTTGCAGACTATAATTTTCAGACAAAGCTAGTATCGTCTAGGTAGAATTAGTACTGCCTAAAATTTCAGTAATACCATTTCTACCCAGGCAATCCTACCGTATTTCCTCTATAAATAAAAGCTTACGATAGGGCTCACAGCAGATTCCAAAGCGCGATGCAGAAATGCGAAGCATTCAAGATCAAGCATATGAACTTCATCTAAATATACAAAATAATGTAATATGCTGTTATTGTATAACAGTTACTCAAATAACTACTTATGGTTATAAGGCAAGTATAACATAATTAGAACGCCTATTTTAGTAGAAAAATAAATTAAGGTATTGTGAGCCATGGAATATGGTTACTTATTAATAAAAACAACACGCAAATTACTCACCGATAAATAAGACGCCTGGAAGAAGCTCTGCTTGTCCCTGTAACAGAGCAGAGTATTATTTAAACTTTCATTAACGACTGTAACTAACATACCGCTTCGATAAACGAATTTACAACTTTATTCACTTCGCTCCGAAGACGTTCTAAAATTAAATGTGGATAAAAGTGTAAGAGAATATAATTTATTTACCTGTTATTTCTGTTTTCTTATGTTTCATTACTTGGTTCATGAAAGCCATCATATCGCCACCTCTACCCTGGGGAACAGAATTCGCTGCATCAAAATCGTAGAGGCTAACATACTGAACGACATCTTTGCTCTTATGCACGTCACCTTTTCTGAATGGAAAAATAAGCAACTGCTAATATAGTTTTAAAGTTTCCATATTACGACCGATATTTATGTATTTAGCGCTTTTAAATAAAGAAAAAGAGGTGGAAGCAAGATCGAGTAATAGCAATCATCAATTAGCTACAATATGATTATTATTTTGAAATAGCAAAAAACGAACGGCATAGGAACGAATTCGTCGGCGTCAATATCAAACTCATTCGCATATATATCACTTCTGCCCATTCTCTAAAACATTTTCTTTTAGTAACTAGGAATATTATATATAATATGATTACCTTCACAGCACCAGAACCTGCCTCGATGTAAATGACGTCTCCGACATTTACTTTTTGTTTCATCAGAGAGTCTGAAAAACATTATTTGAATAATGGCGCATTGTTATAATAATACAGATAATAACAGAGAATGTCAATAAAGTGGAATAATGTTTTATAACACTCCTGCATTTACACCATTGTCAAATGACATTTTTATATTCCAATTATTGCCAATACCGCAATACAACGGGTTAAAATAATTCATTTTGGCAATCAAATACACTTTTTACACACAGTTTACAAAATATTATGATGATTCAACCAATGATTCTATTATTCAAAGCTTACCATATATGCTTGGGTCCAGCTTCAATTCTTTCGATCCCTTGCTTGTTTTCAGCGTGAGGAGTACCTAAAATATATTTCGAAACAAATCAGTTGAGACTGACTTTAAACCTTACATGAGAAATTGTTTTGCCGTATCCGCCTATGGAATTTTCAGTTTCTATCGGTGATATATCCTATAAAGTACATAACATAAACTATTCAACAGTGAAAAACATACAGTGACTTCGCCTTCGAATACTTCCTTCCTTTCCTTCATTCTAAGTCCTGAAATGCAAGATTCGTAATGATATAAATTTTACATGTTAAACCAATATGTTACCGATAGCTTTTCGAATATTCTCCATTAAGACCTCAGTCTTTTTTACTTCACTTGAGAACACTTCAGAGCCAACCATTGGCACAAAAGGCACCTAATGTATTGCATATTAATTTGGTCAATTTTCATAAGTAATCAGACCTTGTCACCAAGCTCTTGCGCCATTGCCATAGCGATAGCAGTCTAAAATAAAAAATGTTATATTTGAGTGACCACTATGAATTAATTTTTACATTTAAATTTGCTTGAAATTACTCAATCGGCATCTAAACACCACACTAAAATTTCCATCGCCATGTTTACAGAGCACGTACAATTTTCAGGCTAATAATTACACCATTAAACGGTCAATGTTCGTCACTGGATGGTTCACTGATCGGATCATTCACTTAGAGCTTACATCGAAAAAGCTCAAATATATATTTTTGCGTCCGAAAATGTTGGCGTTATATAAATTTTGTTGTCATAAAACGAACAAAAAACCTTTCCAGTGCCGGGCGCGCCTGCCAATAAAACTGCTCGGCCAGACATTTTCTTCTGTCTTACAAGTTCAGCAATTAATCCACACGCTTCTCTAGCTTCGCATTGTCCAATAAAGCCGTTAGATTTTGGCAGAGCATCTCCAGTTTCTGGATTCAGTCCAAGTCCCTTAACGTGACTGTGCGCGGCAACGCGACTCTTTAGCGATTTTCCCTAAATCTTGATGTAAGAAACAGAAGAAATAACAATTCACATACTTCTAAAGCTCCAAGACGAGAGGTTGGCAATTTAACACCGCCTTCTGTCATTTCATGGTCCATATTTACTCTGAAATTTGAATTTGTTAAAAATTTAAATTCCGAATATCAAATTGTTAGTTTAATTATTAGTTACGACGGTCCTACTGAGGATGGCTCGACAATGGGTGAGTTTAGTTGTATAGGAATAGGATCAGTGCCGAAACAGATATTAGTCGCTTATAACAAATCACACTATCTCTTTTAAAAACTTTCCAATAAAACCGCGTTAAATATTTTTTCTATTATAATCTGACCGTTTATACGAAACGATCAGAACGGTAAAATTCGTCATAACTGAAGATCCGCAATAACGGGGTCAGGTTACAACCAAAAAAGATATACAATGTAAAACTATACAAGATAAATATATATCTCGTAGAAACAAAAACTATGTAGTAACTATTAAAATAAGGAATAATATAAAACATAATACCATTAAATCCAGAATTTTATAATTTTGGTAAATACGAATTTCACTTGTATTTAGTTTTTGTATACAATTTATACATTTTGTACGTTAAAGCATCCGAACGCAAGTATCATTATAGAAAAGTAATAAAACATAATACCATTAAATCCAGAATTTTATAATTTTGGTAAATACGAATTTCACTTGTATTTAGTTTTTGTATACAATTTATACATTTTGTACGTTAAAGCATCCGAACGCAAGTATCATTATAGAAAAGTAACGAAATCCAATTATTCAGCTATTTTCGACAGAATCAAACGCGCGCACAGACGGATAACATCCGTGTGAGATAAACATTATTTAAATCATGTTTCTTTTGATTATTCAGGTTGTTCCTATGTGTTATAAAAACCTAAAAGTGCCTTCATTATTTCGTTCCTCCATTTTTACACATTGCAGTTAAACACGAGATATTCTATTTCACAAGCGATACAAATTATAAATTGCTTATTATTGCTCCCAACTTGAATAAACTTATTGTCAGTTACATATTTGACAATTTTTATTTTATTTATCACATGCATAGAGATCTCAGACCAAATGTTGCCAAAATTGCCGTATAAATCACAGAAATACAATCAAAAATCATAAAATGAATGAATGACAAAATGTTAAAATATATCTTCACATTGCGCAAAGTCACGATTCCAATAGTCACCATTAAAATGCCATTGACTTTCTCGGCCAAATTCATCTTTCTGGAGATAGGTAAACCACCTTAAAAATAACTGATTACGAAAAACGATTGGAAATGGTATGGGAGAAGGTAGCAGAAAAACGTTTGTATAGGAGCTTGCTCACACTAGGTGTGAAAAAGAGCAAGTATAAATAAAACCAAATCGTAAGTTTCAAATGTTGTTGTAACCATTTTGTCGGGATTTATTTATAGGGAATTCCATCCAAGATCGCGATTTCTTATGTTTTTCTAAGAATCTTTTCAAAATGAAAAAAGGATATAAAATTTTTTAAATTGTTCTACATTTATTGTTATCTTTTCTTTATAAAGATGGTATATACATTTTATTAAACTAAAATCGTTATATTCTCTGGATCATGTGCCATATTTTTCAAGTTTACGTTATTGTTTTTGTGAAGCATCCCTATTCATATACATTTTAATTAAACTCTTTAAACGCTACTTTGCTAGTTTAGTCTCTCCGTTTTTCAATTTCGCTCTCGCGTCTCGTTGTTTGCACTCCAAACGGTCCTTTTCAGCTGCTGCATTTTCTGAAATATTATTGACTATTGAAGATTATACTTTAACGATGACAAATTATTACGCATGATTTCTGTAAATTTTGAACGGCATTACCCATTACATACATACACGCCATTATATTTACATAGATAATCATTTTCGTCAGATACCACAATCTATATCTCACCAAATTCACCATTTTCCATAGCGCGAATATCGGGGCGTAAGCGTGAGTCAGTTCCAGGTAGTTTCATGGAAATGCTCTTTAGGTACTCCAGTTCGTTCAGTAGCATTGTGAAATATGTAAACTTGTAGAAAGCCTAAAAAGTAAAGTAACTTCTAAAATAAATTTTATTACTTACTTTAGTTTTTTTAAGATAATTTGCTAAATTTGTTAAAAAGCACTTTTTTCTATTTATTCAGCAACTTTTTAAATTTATTTTCATTATTTCGTTTCACAATCCTTAATTACTTACCTCTGAACGAGGAGGTTTTTTAAAGTCATGCCACAAAATCCTTGAATCTTTAATCAGCACAATTGGAGAGTTCTAAAATTGTACAACTTCGAATAATTGCTTTGCAAATTTAATGGTTTACTTCATTTGAGGTATCAGCATTGGTGCGATATACATTTTCAAATTCATCGAAATGCCTTGAAAATAGAGCTGGATCGCAACTGGCTAAAGCAGAAGCGATATGTTACCTATACTACCTTATATGGGATAAATTCTTCGAAATATACCTAAGTATGTTGAATAGTTGCCTGAATAACATTACATTATTGATGCTAATTATATGTTACACTAAAAAATATTTGTTAGTTTTTGTATTTACTTAAAAATGTATCACTTTCAGGATAACAGATTTCTCCCAACCTTTAAATTCAATTAATATTACCATAAACTGAACGAAGCTTTTTATTTCCAGACACAATTTCGCCCGTAACTAGTAGTTCTGGCCCATTTTTTCCTTGGCCTTTGTAGTGGACCTTGAATTCTTTTCCGTTCTCTCGGCAAGTGAGGACAGCAGTTCCATAAACACCAAGGTACCTGGAATATTCGAAAATTTTTATAAAAATACATTCGAAATAAAAATAATACATTTGACCAAATATAATATTGTGAACTTTGATATTGATTGCTTGCCATGTGTAGCATTCATTGTACCTAGGATAAAGTGATTGGATCCAATTGCGCAGATGAAGAGTACTTTTTCAGTTTCAATGTAAACTCCGCCTGCGGATTGACATATATTGAGCGACCAGAGAAGCTAAGTTTTGGTGACACAGTACCATAGAATTCATATTCGGTTGAGGTGACGTGAAAGGCGGACACTGGCGGGTGGTGGGACACTAAAAGTAAAAATATCGTAAATACCTAAGTCGGTAATAAAATAACAGACCTTGTTCGGCGATAAAACGAAAGCCCATATCAGGCCTGAAAATGTTCTCTAAACAATTATTACTATTACTTGTTCGATATTATAAATAATTCCGTTTTGGTAGTTTTTAGAGAAAGCTTCAATAAAGTGAATAGTTTTATGAAATTGGCACATATTTACAATGGAAAACAAATGAGAAGATTAAATTTGGGTCGTATCCCGTCGAGTATTTCATATGCTAGCAAAAAACATATCAATTTTTATTATTTACCTGTCCAACTCATATGTTTCAAAAAGCACTAAAATTCTAACATTGTGGATATGAAATTTTAAGTTTGAAGCTTACGTGGGTTAAAAGGTTTTGTCAGGCGGACACTGGCCAATGTGGAGGCAGCAAATGCGCCGATGAACTGAAATAAAGCGAGATCTCATTTCCGCAGGGAAATATTGCCTTATTAGGTGTCAATGCTTTTATTGATATAGGGCTTATTGATATATATATATATATATAGAGCTTACTGATATACAGCTTATTTGAATGTTTTATAGGTGATTTCGCATATCAGTAAAAAGTTGGAAAATTTAAATACTTCGATTCGCTTGGTCGAGTCGTTATCACATTCTAATGCTTTATCAATGAGATTGCTTTGCTCCATATATTCTGCCAGCCTCTGGATAAAACTTAGAGGCTCATTGAATTGGATGGGAACGGTCAATCGTGATAAGTCCTGTAAACGAAAGTGTAAAAATTATTAAGGATAAATTTAGCTTACCTTCCCTATCGAATTTTTTATGATGCTCCATAACGTCATGGACTCTTTTGAGATCATCGGTGACGGCAGTGTATCACGGGAAATTGTAAAAGGAGGAGATTCAGATACTATGTGTTGAATGATTACATCCTTCTGTTGAGGCGTTTCATTTTCTTGTTTATCCATTGCCTAAAATAGTGTAAAAGTCGGTATGTGTAAAAGTTAAATTCTATCAGGTGCGCAACATATATGAAATACCGTAAACTCTAATTTTGACGCCGGGGATATAGTTATTCAATCGAGCTATAGGCGGTCAAAATTAGAGTATTACTATATTTCTTTAAATAAATTATTCATATTTTAATTATATGTGCAATCAATAGCTAGAATAAAAATTGAAAGGATTTTGGGGAGATTTTCTTATATTTTTCGGAATTTTGGTAAGGGATTACAATCCCCTAGATACGGGCCTGTATATGTTTAGATCTTACAGTAACCATAAATAACTGTTAATATTAAAAATAGCAAAATGTTTACGCCAACTGCAATATATCAGCACAGACCACACAAATCCTAAACGAGGGCATACTGCGCATTATTCCACTTCAATGATGATTTGACGTGTGGAAAATCATTTCCAGGCTTAAAATTCAGTTTAAACGTGCGCCAAAAATGTGCAAGCTTGATTAATGTGTGCGGAAGAAAGACGGGAGAAAATATATTCAGTTCTTGTTTTTATCGCTTATGTACATGGGTTTCTAAAGCACTTTTTAAGTGCTTTAAAAAGGTCTTTTTTATTATTAACCGTTTTTATTCTATGAGTCTTTAGAGAAAAGCTCCTATCACTGCTACTGAATGACAAGCAATTTTAATACGACTTTTTTAAATTAAAATAGCATCCTTGCAGCAGTGAGCAAAATATATTTTATTTATGAAAGAGAACAGTTAGATAGAAACTATTAACCAACTATATGCCTAACCCTCCAGTTTTATGTTTCTTTCCTCGATTATGTGGAGACTGAAAAATTATTTGACAACAATGCGTTAAACCTGTGAATTTCGGAATGTTTCTTGAATTTTTAATTCAACTACATTTTGTGTAATATTAATGTTTTTAATGTTTATTCTGTAATAATTTGGTACTTGGCTCAGATGGTGTTACCATTCAAACCATACGTAAGCCGTTCTCAACGAATATTGAACTGGTGGAAGACTCGGCCTCGTGAATTTTTCCGTGACAGTCCCGAAGAGTTTCTTTGTTGGACGCTCATTTTTCCGGCTGTTATTGCGCGATTTGGTACGTACAATTGTCAAGAAAATTCAATCACCCTGTTTAATTATCCGCCAATTGTCTTCTTTTTCTTCTAATAACTGCTCGGAAACAAAGGCAATTGGCTTCTCCTAATTGGCGCGAAATTAAACAGGCTGATTGAAATTTCTTGACAATTTAACCGGTCTTCCTATATCTAAGCTTTTATTTTAGGGTATATGTTTTGGAAAGACGGAATAAACCCTACCGGTATGATACTTAATTATTATTTTCATAGTTGTTATCGTTTTCTTTTGCTTTAGCTAGGCCGTACTATCGCTATAAATATGAGGTAAGCAAAAAAGTCAATGCGTATTCTTTTCACTTAAGCACCACCTTCCTAATAAAACAAATGTTAATTGAGTGACTTTTTTCCCGTTAGCTACCAAGGAATATTATTTAGTGCGTAGAATAATGAATTTATAATCAACAAACCCCGTAGCCATTAGTTTATTTATTTTCGTGCAACGACAATTAAATATTTGCAATTAACATGAGACATTTTAAAGTAAATTCTGCTTCGGTTTTAGGTTCGCCGCCCTGATGATCCCCTTTCTTTGGCATGGCGCACGCCGGAAGACTATCCCGCTTATTACCAATGTAACTTGTTCCGTAATTTATGGCTTCGTCATTTATTATTTGTCTTTAGCCAATCGTGATAATGTCGACTGGAGTACTTACCACCGAGATTATGGCTTCAATTCGAAAACCGCATAAAAGCGGATTAATCCCATTTTGCTAGGTGTTTGATTATATGAGTGTATAAATAAAGCGTGTAAAATTAGTCTTTTAACAGTAATACAGTATATAATTTATAAAATTCGATTTGAATACCGTACGTTCGAAGGAAATTTCGATATCGTTTTAAGCACTTTCAAGTTACATACATTATCAGAAGTTTGATGTAAGATGTTTATTCGAAATTAAGTATCAGTAAATAAATCTGCAAGAATATTTCACCAACGATAGTTTGCTGAAAAATGTTTGCAACAGTGTAATATATGGCTTTAGGAAAAATTGGCGAAAGGAAGTGCCTAGTTTTGAAAATTATACTTAACCCTTCCTTAGAGGAAAGCGCCTGAGTTATCATGGAAGTAAACATATGCAATGGTCGTAATGCTGTAAATTATTTATATAAAATTGACAAATTATAGGATCTTCACTAATTGCGTGCAATGATAAGATGAATAAGTTAAATTTCTGTTAATTATTTATCGTTATGGAACTTAAGGTACCACAATCTAAAATCGTTAAGTTGACGAATTTTAATATATATTTGGTCTGTTCTTTGTCGATAATGAATGTAAAAAGTCTCCTAACGCAAACCCTAAAACGATTCTTTTAATGATTTTGCTCTCCTTCCTGTTTAATTAGATTGTAAAGTTGAAATTTGTAAACTTGAGACAAAACGGCGTCCATAATTCAACACTTAATCTTTCGAGAAATTATTTTCTGTGAGTTGAATAATACCTCATTTTTATACAAGTTTTTATTTGAAAATAAAGTATTCACAAAACTTCAGATGACATAGATATTTGTAAATTAAATGGCTAAAATTCGACATATATAATATGCAACTTAATTTAACCTTTAATAAACATTATGGTTGCAGATTCTTGGATGTAAAATCAGGCCATCGGTTTCTTTTTATCTGCCACCCACTGTAGTTGTGCTAGGCGTACTGCCACCGCCGATTCCACCGCTAACCATGTTGCGTTTCCGTCGGACTTGTTCATTATTTGACGCTACGGATTGAGGTTGCGGAACTGCTTGTAGACCTGACTGGGCTGGCTGATTGCCTGGTTGCTGCTGGCTCAAAGCCATTTGGAGTACAAATAAAAGGCCGAAAATTGTGAACAAAATGAATTTCATACTGTGGCCGAGACTCAAACTGAATTTTAACAGAGGGATTCCCCAGCCTTTTATACACTTACTTATGTTGAGATTTTCGAGACCAAACATACAACGGCTCACTGCTCAGTTCTATTGATATAAAATGTGATTGTGTAATTTGAACACAAACAACATTCGATACGCACTATGAATTTTCATGCGTGTGAGACCATTTTAGGGCCAACAAATCGCGCTTCATTGAGCCTTTTTGTACAATTGACGCGCACTGTGCAGATCTTTCACCAAACACTGGGGAATACCCAATCGGTAATCCGCTGGTGTTCTCTTTACTGAGAGTAATAATAGATGTTATGCAGGGATTTGATCAAAACATTCGCAGGTAACAATGCGAAATTTCTACCTCTGTTAATAAACATATTTTTGTCTGATAAAATCGCCGTGTACATCCAACGCAATTAATAGACGTCGGGTAATGCGGATTAAAGGCTGATCTGTATGCATTTTAATAACAGTAATAATAAAGTAACAATCACAGAGTATGTAAAAGCAAGTTCAATAATTCGTAAGCAATGACGTCATTTAACGGTAAAATTTGAATTCGCCATGTTCAGCATGAACTTCATTAAGGGGCGACGGAATTGCCTTCTTTCTGTTCGGATAAAGCTTGTAGAGCTTTAGAGTTGAACTTTGTTTCCATTTGGACGGAAGGCCATAACTAAAGTTAATAACACGATGATCAATTTTAAGATACAGTAAACCCCCGAATAACGCGCTCCATTTTGCAGCCCAAAGCGCGTTATTCGGGGGGACGCTTTAATCGGGGGTTTGGCCAAAAATGGCCTAAAATCGGCCAAAAAGTGCAATTTTTAGCTGTTTTTAGCTACTTTTAGACATACCCTAGTACTATAGACAAAATATAGACACTTTTAGCTATATTTTAGACTAATGTTTAAACAGTTTTGGATTTTACACCCCATTTTGGATACCTCTAAGCTTGGTAAAGCTACATTTTAGACAATTTTTAATTCTATTTATCGGGTAGTAATTTATTGATTAGCCTAATTCAGGTCAGAATTTGTAAAAATAAAGTTTTAGCCAAAATATTTGTCTTGGTCCCCCAAGAAATTTTTCAAACAGATAGGAAATTCCAAGAAAATAGAAAAAAGAGTAAGTTAGGCTGAAAAGTCGAATTTAGGGAAAAATTAAAGAAATAACAGAAAATTTTAGACAAAATTTTGAAAATTGTGAGCAAAATTGGAAGATTTTTGAAACTTTTGAAAAAAATCCGGAAAATTTTCTCCGGCGGCCGCCAATGGCGGCCGCCGGAGAAAAATTTTGGAAAAAATCAATAGGGGGACCCTATCGTCATTTTTCCCGCTCGGCCAAACAGCGTTATTCGGGGGGAAATTTCCATACATTTTGCGTTCAAAATGCACTTGCAGCGAAAAATCGCGTTAATCGGGGGGTTTAGTGTATTGTTATGTGTCTTACAATGCTAAAATGCTCTACAAAAGCAAAACATATTGATAGTGCCTTTTTATAAAAAAGTTTTCATTGAAAAACTACTGAAAGAATATTACTATTACTTATAAAAGCTCTTGAAATTGCGTTTCCGAAATTATTTGTGATTTTACTTGTAATGCCACACATATTTTCCTCAAATTTTCCAGATCTCCTGAAAATTTTTCTGTTCTGTTTCTATTTTTACCGCTCATTGGCAAAAGTAAGAAAGTTCATCATTTGGTCTGAATTCCACCTGCGAATGAAAGTTTGCACAACCCGAAAAGGCTACTATGATATTTGCCTTCCTCCTAGATCGTTAAGATAGAAGAGTTGTATGGATTTTATCTTATATTTGTACGAAAAAATGCGATAAATTAATCAGTATTCTTAGGTAACTTCGGTTGATACGTTTACAGGAAAAGGGATTATATATTGTAACATGAGAAATTTTTGAGACACGGACAATTTGATGATGTCAATTTCTACAAACGAAAATAAACCGAAATTGTTGTTAGGAATTAAATAATCCCTAATACCTGTTCTGCGCCCGGATACGACATCTCAACAACAACGGGAGCCTTTCGCGAACTACGAAATTTTCATCATAGCCAGTTACCTTAATAATAAACATATAAATACATTAGAAATATTTGATATAAATACATAAATTTGATATAAGTACAAAAATAACAGAAGAGTAGTTACCAGGTCGTCAACAGCCAATTCCAGAAAGGTATATGTCTGAAAAAGGAATAAGTTTAAGAATACCGATAAATGAAATTGGTTAAGTCACCATGGAAGAATCCTCGTCTTCTATCTCGCATCGTATCTCAAACGATCGATTATCGGTTCTGAAACATGTTTTTAATAATTTATAGGTTTCATAAGGAGCAGCACTGGGAAGAAATTAGCCAACTTTTTAGGTGTCAAACATTAGATAAAAGGAGTCAACCTAAAATTGTCATTCCAGAATTCAGGAGGTACCCATCGAAGTCGCAGCCGATATACGTCCACAAATTTCGAACTTGATCTGTAAACGAAAATACGTACAATGCTTCGTTCGATTTATAAAAATGACCGACGCTGCTTCGGAGATTCCGATCAAAAGTCGTAATCGTGGGACTGGATCTGAAAAGTGCAAAATATGTTATACTTATAAATATATTAAGACTGTATTGTGCTACTGTTATTTTAGCTCTTTGTGACATTTTTAATGGCACAATTTTCCTTCTTTCTTTTAATAAATTTTAAGATCGTAATTAAAAATTTTTTCAATGTTAAATTTGTAAAAAACTATTCCTCGAAAAAATTCACCCTTAAACAACCATATAAATAGAATGTTATTATTTTTAACAAATGTTCTTTTAAAAATTGTTGTTTTCTTCTAAGCGAACCTTTTACGCGGTAAACATGTGCTATTTACGCACATTTATTATGTATGTTTACAAAATTATTTACCTGGTACATCTATTAATGTAAGATCCTTTATGAACTTTTCGCCTGTAACAAGCTAAAAGAATTGTAATTCTTTCTTTTAAGGTTAACATAATGCAAAGTTTTACATTAATTCTTTGCAGATATTTCGCCGTCTCAAAAGGCGCTGCTCCAATACAAGAGAAATAAATTAAAACGTATAATGAAAATACAAAAATTGAATTTAACGAGAAGGCCATTACTGTGGCCATCCTGGCCCAATCTTGACTAAAGAGTCACAGAGAATGTCTCATAGCAGGAAAAGAGTTACTCATTGATTCACAAAGGCGCGAATTTACTACCCTGTGATCAATCTGATGGGTAAAGCCGCACATGAAAGGGTTGCGGAAGAAAAACACGCTTAAGGTTCCCCTCGCGCCAGGCTGTCTCGCGGTTTTGCAAATTCCTTTCCGGGTAAGTGTGAAAATGCGAAACACATTCATCATAACTCCGTTTGCATTATCTCTTCGAGAGAGCTCATCGACACACGTCAGCTTCCTGCGCTTCTGGTTTCCAGTAACAATAAATAAATCAAAAATTGTGTATAGACAATAAGAAGGGCCGCTTTCATTTTAACCAAACGTTCCTTTATAATCCCATGCAAAAACTGCATTCCAATTCCAGTCCGCTAATCAAAGAAAATTAACATCATAAAGTAGAAAAGCCTGTAAAAAGCCTTGAATGGTACATTGTTTATAGTGTCAGAACGTTACAAGACCCATGCCATATCATGCTCGTTTTCAACAAATATTTAACCGATTGAATACATTCTTTCCTATTTCTTTGAAACTTCACTGCAATAGGTAGCAAAAATGATCGCATGAATCAAAATATTCCTCTAGGTTTACAAGTGTTTTTGTGGGAAAATTGTTTGATAAGAATCTTTCATATTCATTTATCTTCGTTCTGTACAATTAGCTGTTGTAATTATCAACTCTTAAAATGATGTAACAAATCGATATTTACAGTTTCATGTATGAGATGGTAAAATTTTGTCAATAATAGCTTTTATTGTAACCCATTTTCTACTCAAGAAATTTTAAACTCAATACAGACCTAATCTTTTCAACAAAATTATTGAAATGCGAAAAAAGACTTGTTAGAGGACAACAGAATTTTGAAAGGTAGCGGCAATAATTTTTCCACCCAAAAATTCTACTGTGAAAATAATACCGAAGAAACTTTTGTCATATTTAAAAACAAAACACAGAAAACACGAATCCTGTTTACCGGTACGTCGCCGTCTAAAGAGATAAAAAGTTCTACACGATACTACGCACATTCGTACTGTTCGCTATATGCTTGTTTATGTACAACACTTTACCGACATGATTACATTTTAATAACGTTTCCTAGATATGCACATGACTACACAGTTATATTTATTTACATAAATCATAAATGCCAAGATAATTTCAACCAACAACAAAAATTCAATATCACAAATTTGTGAGAGATTCAATAATTAGGCAATACGCAGGCTAATCACGATTTGGCAAAGGAACTTTAGTGAGCGTGTCAGCATCTAAAAATTGACATGGAGAAATCTTGTTTTAAAATACATTTTTCTTAGTGAACTTACAATCAGCACTGATCAGATAATCGAGAACAAGACCGACGAAGTCATCTTTCGATGACTCGAAATACCTCAAATGTATTGATTAAAACCAAAACAAGTTACTCATAAAGTACTCACCATCCCATATGGCTCGAGCATTTTGAACAAACGCACGCTGAAAATTTATTTCTTCATGTTTTAAGGTAGCTGGTCTCAAAGTAATATATGTTTCATAGCGAGAAAATAATGTGATAAATTTATTACAATTTTGTATCGAAATCTTCATTAGTACAGCTTATAAAATTTTCATTTCGTTGCAAATATTTAACACTAGACTGCAATTTCTTTGATATATAATTTACGATAAATTCTAAAACATTGAAAGGTTATTATCCAGACAATTGGCTTTATTAACTGGTTGTGCGGGTTAGCTTCACAAACATGATCCATGGAATATCGATTATTTTTAGTTTAGATTTATTTTACATAATAAAGAACTGACCTGTCCATCGAAAACCGGGAAACCAAGTGTCTTCGGTGTACGACTTTCCCGCAAACTTTAGTTCAGCCTAAACCATAACAGTCAATCTTGGATTTTGCCGTTCATATACAAAATTACCCCATTAACAGTAATCACGTGAAAGGTCTCAGCTAAAAAAATTATTCAAATCAAATTGAGACGAATATAAAAAACTCACGAACGGGATTTTTGAATACTTGAACTGTGGTTTGTTTGCCCAATACAGACATATTATACCGGTCTAACGCCAGATCACTTTTTACGTTTTTGAGAGCTTCTGCTGTAGTAATTGTGTGCCCGCAACTCCGGCAAATCAGATCGCATCGAACTGCAAACGAGTGTTGAAATTTCGTGGACATGTATAGAGCAATTACCTGAGATTAGTGAACAGAGCAAGAATAAAGAAAGGCCGATATATTGGTTGTACTGAATTGGACAGCGCATCGCGCAATTCGCATGTCGTGAAACAGTTTTGTTTGGGCAGCAACTTGATAAGTGTGATTATGTTGCAGATATGACTCCTTTATTTCGATAAAAATTACATGTAACAGTCAAGAATAATAAGAAAAGTTTCGGTGCACTTTAAATCTTTGCATTTGCGGACGACGTATTTGTGTTCGGTTGGATGTATGGAATGCCAAGAAGAAATCCTTGCAGGACGACCACCAATTTGGTCAGTATGTGGAATATCCTTAGAGTAACATGTGGAAAATACAAAGCAAAATGGGAACGATATTTGGACTTGAGCGTAAAATTTAATCGAAAGAATTTATTGACAAGGCTGTATCTATTTTAACGTGATAATTATTTTTTGATGAACGTCATATTTTCAAACTTGGTATAATTCATTGCATCATTCGTTAGTCAGTATCATAAACACTATAAGCTTTTGGATGCTGTGGAATGTCATGCTGTGATTGACATGTTTATTAAGAGGCACTCACTTATTGATGAAAATGCCATTTTTGGGACATTTTTCACTATGTTGAGTATAAATCTGATGTTACGCATTATATGTCAACTTTTCTCTAGTTTATAATCGCACAATACCATTTTTTAATTTTGGCATTTTTGACCAAAAGTTTCAGTTTCATCAATTTTTCGTCAAACTTTGAACATTTAATAGTATAGCTCCTGTATTTGATAAATCATTTTTGAATTTAACCAAATTTTGGTAACCTCAGAAAAATCGGGTCCCTCTAAGTTGATAGGTGTCTATCCGCACTAAACAGAATCTCCCACTTTTTAGCTGTTGAGCACATAAAATATTTGAATTTACCACTTTATTTTATCAATTTTAAATAGGTGATCGTATAGTAAATTTTTGTAGATGTTTTATTCGTATTTTTAAACAAATGTTATGAATCTAAAGAATATATTGACACTCATCATACCGTAAATCCCTCAAAATAAGACCCCTCCCAAAATAAGACGCCTCTAAAATAAGCATCTCTTAGAGGGTCATGCAAATATAAAAGCTCCTCTCCAAAATAAGCCCCTTGCCCAAAAAGTGCTAAAAACGGGACCGGGACATCTCCCACCTGACATCTCCCACCCGCGACAACTCCCACCCCAAAGGAAAAACGACAACTCCCACCCGCGACAACTCCCACCCGCGACAACTCCCACCCGCGACACCTCCCACCCCAAAGGAAAAACGACAACTCCCACCCGCGACATCTCCCACCCGCGACAACTCCCACCCCAAAGGAAAAACGACAACTCCCACCCGCGACATCTCCCACCCGCGACAACTCCCACCCCAAAGGGAAAACGACAACTCCCACCCGCGACAACTCCCACCTTTAAGGAAAAACGACAACTCCCACCCGCGACAACTCCCACCCGCGACAACTCCCACCCGCGACAACTCCCACCTCAAGGTAAAAACGACAACTCCCACCCTAACGAAAATTAACAAAAACACTTCAGACGAATATATATTCTAGAAATTTATGAGTCAATATCATTTTATATTTGACAATATATTCATCTGAAGTGTTTTTGTTATTTTTCGTTTGGGTGGGAGTTGTCGTTTTTACCTTGAGGTGGGAGTTGTCGCGGGTGGGAGTTGTCGTTTTCCCTTAGAGGTAGGAGTTGTCGCGGGTGGGAGATGTCGAAGTGGGAGTTGTCGAGTGGGAGATGTCTTGTTACCCTAAAAACGATTTATTGTCCAAATCCCGCTTTTTGAAAAATACAAGCCCCCCTCTAAAATAAGCCGCCTTAGTGGGACGTTGAAAAATAAAAGCCCCCGAGCTTAGTTTGGAAGAAATACGGTAATGACACACCCTTTCAAAATTTAGCCCGACATCAGATTTCCAAAATTATTCAAATTGCACTGAAAAAACAAAAATAAATACTTATTTTCCGGCGAATAAAATGGCCTGAATATTAGCTTTTGCCTCAATACATCAAACTTTTGAAACACCAAAAAAACAATTATGACAGGTATCTCAAGAGGAATTGTCATCTCAAAACCATTGTTTAAAATGGTTTGAGCATTTTTAATATTGTAATTGGCTTTGGTTGTCTAAACACAAAAACTTCCTCTTTTTCACGTTCCGCACAACTTCGTTGAGTAATAATTGCATTATTAAAAGTATGGATTCGCAAGCCAACCGACTTAATTGTATTGTCGAGGGAAGTAATAATAATGGCGGTAGGGGAGATGCTCCCTCGCTCAATTTTTCGGGCTTATTGGGGCATGCACTGGGCTTCGGGCGTAATCCTACCGAAGTTGATTCCTTTCCTGGAGATGAGTTGTTTCAGATTCCTTCTCCGAGGCGGCGTGGGGGGTCTGCGGCCTTTATTTTATTGGATACAATGTCTGACGTTTTCAATCAATAGGATGAGGTAATCTATGTGTGGGTTTAAATTATCCAATGAGTATGTGTCATAATCGATGAACATTACTGTACACAAATTGGCAAACAATTTGCTTGAAGCCTTATCCAGAAATCAAAGCAACACTAATATCTAAGTACTATCGATGCAATAATTCCGTTTCTTTTCGGATTACCTCTGCTACATTCTAAAATGTATGACTGTTAAAAGAAATTCTCTATTTCGTTTATTGTTGTCTCCAGGACAACCTGATACTGGTCATCATTGACCAGCAAATCCCGGTGAGAAACAATAGCACTGTAAGATTAAGGGCAATCAGAGTGACAGGAAGTAACTTGCCCGGAATTCAGCTCCGCAGCATATTGCGAAGGTGAATCGGCCTCATTAGGGCTGTTCACCAACCATATTTACATATTCCCGTACAGTTGTGGATGGGTTATTTGCAATTAGACGACAACGAACACCTTTCTATGCCGACCTCCTTAGGACTTTGCCAAATCCGTCTGCAAACAATCTCCAATTACCGGAGTATAAAAACAAACACAAAAGTGTGTTTGCTGAGCGGTGTATTTCGCATATCCCGTTCGAAGCCGTCATATTTTGACCTTCTTTTACTTTTATTTCTTCTAAACTTGCCAAAAATGAAACTTATTATAAATACAGAAGGCTCAAACTCAAACAGAAATTGCCAATGAATTAGCATATTTTTCTCATATAATGAAAATTATTATGCTTAAAATGAATAGAACTTCTTGTTTTCTAGTGTTAACAATTTCGGCATTTATTCCACCTGGGGCTTCAGTTATTTTTGTAGAATGAATCACTTTCGAGTTACTTTCACGAAAACACTCTCGAAGTGATTATTTGATATTCTGTCATAGTAAACTGATTTCGTTCCTTCACCATTCATATCTGACTTATTATGATCTCCTTCACCGTTTCATTGTTTCCGTCCGCGTGTTAGGCAAACACAAAAATTAGTGCTATCCTGTAGCGGCTTTCATCTCGGTCCACTCCATTGTTTCGAGGACCATCCATTTGGGCGAGTCGCCGCGCATCTCTACTCAAAAAGAGGGCAAGTGCGGGATAAGGCCGGATTCCCGAGCACTATCCCCCAGAGAGCGCTCAGATAGTATTGTTCTTAGTGTGTAATGTCCGGTAAAGTGGACTAGGAGAGACATATCTTGGGAGAATTGGTCAAGGCGGCTCTTGACTTCGGGTCTAATCCCTTTAGCTAGCACTATCGAATATGCTGAATTTCATAGTTGGCTTTGTTTTAATAGCCAATATCCATTTTGAATGCCTCAATTTTCCTGAGGCGCATTTCCTAATCAAATATGAAATGTATAAACTAGTTTGTCCAGTCCCTTGTGAAGATGAGTCTTCTGGAGTTTTATCTTGCCTGTTATCTTGCGACAAAATCAGTCATAGATCGATAGCCTTGTAAGGCAATAAAAGAGGCAAACTACACTAAGTATTTTTGGTAAATGAGATAACGAAAACTATGTAAAGATTAGTTTTAAGAATCGCTATATCATAGGCCCTGAAATTCTGTATCATTTGTAGTAGTCAAGTTTTACAGCTCCTCTCTTACATATAGCGAAATTGTAATTTTTACAAACTTTAATTTCTCGGCTATAAAATTTTAAACGTAAATCTTTTTGTTATAAAACTAACCGTCATATATAATAGTTACCGTTCAAATACCAAAATATGCATATATTTTTACATACCTGCGCCTGCCTAACCTAGCTTGACAATACCATAAAGAGGTGAGATTACCGTTATATCCCACTGTCAACAGGCATTCTCTCAATGGGGGTCAAATCCCCTCAACATTGGCTCCCTTCTTCTGCCCTTCAGTGACCCCACTTCCCATTCATTAAAAACCGACCCAGAGATTTTCTCCCTCCTTTTGTGTTGGTTTGGGTAAATGCTATGCACGAAGGTGGGGTGAAGGTAGAATCAACACGCAGAGAACGAACGGGATTTATGTGCCACTAGCGGCGAGCACTTGCCATTGCCCTTTCACTCAGTTCAATCACGGCAACCGTTCGCTGCCCCTATTGATTGTATTGAAAAATGGATGCGTCAGTTTATTCATTCTATTGTTGTTATCATCACTAGGCACGAATCGCCCGGCTAAGCCGGGCGAATAAACGGTTCTATACTATCTCAAATTTTTAAATGATGTATGGTAATAAATTGTCTATCGAATGCGTCAAAATAATGAAACAAATCTTGACAACCCAGTACTATATAATATGTCCGACACGCTTCAGATTATAAACCGTTTTTATTATGTACCGAAAAATAACACAGAAATGAAATATTACGTATGATATAAGTTTTTCCATCTATTCTTCCCGGGATACATTGTTATAAGTTTTTCCGGTATATTTCCCGGGATAGATTGATATAAAATTTTCCAGCTATTCTTCCCAGGATAGATTGATATAAGTTTTTCCGGTATATTTCCCGGGATAGATTGATATAAAATTTTCCAGCTATTCTTCCCGGGATAGATTGATATAAGTTTTTCCGGTATACTTCCCGGGATAAATTGACATAAAATTTTCCAGCTATTCTTCCCAGGATAGATTGATATAAGTTTTTCCGGTATATTTCCCGGGATAGATTGATATAAAATTTTCCAGCTATTCTTCCCGGGATAGATTGATATAAGTTTTTCCGGTATATTTCCCGGGATAGATTGATATAAGTTTTTCCGGTATATTTCCCGGGATAGATTGATATAAGTTTTTCCGGTATATTTCCCGGGATAGATTGATATAAGTTTTTCCGGTATATTTCCCGGGATAGATTGATATAAGTTTTTCCGGTATATTTCCCGGGATAGATTGATATAAGTTTTTCCGGTATATTTCCCGGGATAGATTGATATAAAATTTTCCAGCTATTCTTCCCGGGATAGATTGATATAAGTTTTTCCGGTATATTTCCCGGGATAGATTGATATAAAATTTTCCAGCTATTCTTCCCAGGATAGATTGATATAAGTTTTTCCGGTATATTTCCCGGGATAGATTGATATAAAATTTTCCAGCTATTCTTCCCAGGATAGATTGATATAAGTTTTTCCGGTATATTTCCCGGGATAGATTGCTATAAAATTTTCCAGCTATTCTTCCTGGGATAGATTGATATAAAATTTTCCCGGTATATTTCCCGGGATAGATTGATATAAAATTTTCCAGCTATTCTTCCCGGGATAGATTGATATAAGTTTTTCCGGTATATTTCCCGGGATAGATTGATATAAAATTTTCCAGCTATTCTTCCCAGGATAGATTGATATAAGTTTTTCCGGTATATTTCCCGGGATAGATTGATATAAAATTTTCCAGCTATTCTTCCCGGGATAGATTGATATAAAATTTTCCAGCTATTCTTCCCAGGATAGATTGATATAAGTTTTTCCGGTATATTTCCCGGGATAGATTGATATAAAATTTTCCAGCTATTCTTCCCGGGATAGATTGATATAAAATTTTCCAGCTATTCTTCCTGGGATAGATTGATATAAAATTTTTCCGGTATATTTCCCGGGATAGATTGATATAAAATTTTCCAGCTATTCTTCCCAGGATAGATTGATATAAGTTTTTCCGGTATATTTCCCGGGATAGATTGATATAAAATTTTCCAGCTATTCTTCCCAGGATAGATTGATATAAGTTTTTCCGGTATATTTCCCGGGATAGATTGATATAAAATTTTCCAGCTATTCTTCCCAGGATAGATTGATATAAGTTTTTCCGGTATATTTCCCGGGATAGATTGATATAAAATTTTCCAGCTATTCTTCCCAGGATAGATTGATATAAGTTTTTCCGGTATATTTCCCGGGATAGATTGATATAAAATTTTCCAGCTATTCTTCCCAGGATAGATTGATATAAGTTTTTCCGGTATATTTCCCGGGATAGATTGATATAAAATTTTCCAGCTATTCTTCCTGGGATAGATTGATATAAAATTTTCCCGGTATATTTCCCGGGATAGATTGATATAAAATTTTCCAGCTATTCTTCCCGGGATAGATTGATATAAAATTTCCCAGCTATTCTTCCCAGGATAGATTGATATAAGTTTTTCCGGTATATTTCCCGGGATAGATTGATATAAAATTTTCCAGCTATTCTTCCCGGGATAGATTGATATAAAATTTCCCAGCTATTCTTCCCAGGATAGATTGATATAAAATTTTCCAGCTATTCTTCCCAGGATAGATTGATATAAGTTTTTCCGGTATATTTCCCGGGATAGATTGATATAAGTTTTTCCGGTATATATTCCCAGCTAATTTTCCATCAATTTTTCCTGGGATATAAATTTTTGGATAATTTTCCATCAATTATTCCTGGGATATAAATTTGTCGATATTTTTCACCAATTTACCTGGGATATAAATTTTCGGATATTTTTATCAATTTTCCTGGGATATAAATTTTCGGATATTTTTCCATCAATTTTTTCGGGGATATAAATTTTCGGATATTTTTCCATCAATTTTTCCTGGAATATAAATTTTGGGATATTTTTCATCAATTTTCCTGGGATATAAATTTCTCGATATTTTTCACCAATTTTCCTGGGATATAAATTTTCGGATATTTTTCCATCAATTTTTCCTGGGATATAAATTTTCGGATATTTTTCCATCAATTTTTCCTGGAATATAAATTTTCGGATATTTTTCATCAATTTTCCTGGGATATAAATTTCTCGATATTTTTCACCAATTTTCCTGGGATATAAATTTTCGAATATTTTTCCATCAATTTTTCCTGGGATATAAATTACTGGATATTTTTCATCAAGTTTTCCTGGGATATAAATTTTTGGATAATTTTCCACAAATTTTTCCTGGGATATAAATTTTTGGATAATTTTCCATCAATTTTTCCTGGGATATAAATTTTTGGATAATTTTCCATCAATTTTCCTGGGATATAAATTTTCGGATATTTTTATCAATTTTCCTGGGATATAAATTTCTCGATATTTTTCACCAATTTTCCTGGGATATAAATTTTCGGATATTTTTCCATCAATTTTTCTTGGGATATAAATTTTCGGATATGTTTCATCAATTTTCCTGGGATATAAATTTCTCGATATTTTTCACCAATTTTCCTGGGATATAAATTTTCGGATATTTTTCCATCAATTTTTCCTGGGATATAAATTACTGGATATTTTTCATTAAGTTTTCCTGGGATATAAATTTTGGATAATTTTCCACAATTTTTCCTGGGATATAAATTTTGGATAATTTTCCATCAATTTTTTCGGGGATATAAATTTTCGGATATTTTTCCATCAATTTTTTCGGGATATAAATTTTCGGATATTTTCCATCAATTTTCCTGGGATATAAATTTCTCGATATTTTTCACCAATTTTCCTGGGATATAAATTTTCGGATATTTTTCTATCAATCTTTCCTGGCATATAAATTTTTGGATATTTTTCCATCACATTTTCCTGGGATATAAAATTTTGGATATTTTTCATCAATTTTTCCCGGGATATAAATTTTTGGATAATTTTCCAAAAATTTTTCCTGGGATATAAATTTTTGGATTATTTTCCATCAATTTTTCCTGGGATATAAATTACTCGCTATTTTTCATCAATATTCCTGGGATATTAATTTTCGGATATTTTTCCATCAATTTTCCTTGGATATAAATTTTTGGATAATTTTCCAAAAATTTTTCCTGGGATATAAATTTTTGGATTATTTTCCATCAATTTTTCCTGGGATATAAATTACTCGCTATTTTTCATCAATTTTCCTTGGATATTAATTTTTGGATATTTTTCCATAAATTTTTCCTGGGATATAAATTTTCGGATATTTTTCATCAATTTTCCTGGGATATAAATTTTTGGATATTTTTCCATCAATTTTTCCGGGGATATAAATTTTCGGATATTTTTCATCAATTTTCCTTGGATATTAATTTTTGGATATTTTTCCATCAATTTTTCCTGGGATATAAATTTTCGGATATTTTTCATCAATTTTCCTGGGATATAAATTTTTGGATATTTTTCCATCAATTTTTCCGGGGATATAAATTTTCGGATATTTTTCATCAATTTTCCTTGGATATTAATTTTTGGATATTTTTCATCAATTTTTCCCGGGATATAAATTTTCGGATAATTTTCATCAATTTTCCTGGGATATAAATTTTCGGATATTTTTCATCAATTTTCCGGGGATATAAATTTTCGGATATTTTTCATCAATTTTCCTTGGATATTAATTTTTGGATATTTTTCCATCAATTTTTGCCGTGATATAAATGTTTGGATAATTTTTCATCAATTTTTCCTGGGATATAAATTTTTGGATATTTTCCATCAATTTTTCCTGGGATATAAATTTTTGGATAATTTTTCATCAATTTTTCCTGGGATATAAATTTTCGGATATTTTTCATCAATTTTCCTGGGATATAAATTTTCGGATATTTTTCCATCAACTTTTACATTACTGGTTAGACGATTAGAGAATTAGAGATATCACTTTTGGTTCAAAAACTTGGATTCAGCAGAGAAAATGAGACATATTTTACTTTTTACTAATATTTCATATTGATTTCCTATCAAAGTTAGAGGAATTGATTAGACATTACTGGATAGACGATTAGAGACTTAGAGAGAGTATATATTAAATGTGTCTCAAATGTGTTGACTTCCTAGTTCAGTAACTCGATTTTTCTGTGTCCGTCACACATTCAGTTGATCTCACATTTGAGTCACATTTGAGCAGTGCTGAAGGATAGTCTAAATGTGTCTCAAATGTGGATTTCGTTAAATGTGGGACACATTTAACAACTTTCACATTTGAGTCACATTTAACCCTATGCTACAACACTGTCTGAATGTGACTCAAATGTGAGATCAACTGAATGTGGGACAGAAAGAGAATTTTCGAGTTACTGCAATTATATGGGGGATATGCGTCCTACTTCCTTGATTAATCCACTGGAATTCTCCAAGGAAACAAGCAAAACTTGTTGTGTGTTGCATGTTCAGTGTTGCTTGATCAGTTACGTTTGTGCTTGTTTTTTCTGCTTTCCTTGATTTTCATTTTTGAGATCAGTAAAAAATTATTTTTGTGCTGGAAATTCCTATTAGTCATGCTTAAAGATAAGCCAGAAGAAATTTTATCCAAACTACTCAAGCCATTGCATAATGTAATTTTCATGTGACAACATATGCTCGACATATGTTTTCTCTGTAAAAACAAATATACCGTAAATCCTTTAATTAATCCCCCCGGGGAATTATTATTTCGTCAGGTTCTAGAGGGGGATTATTTGAGGGGGAATTAAAATTTCGGGGTCCGCGCCGAAGGCGCGGCGAAAAATTTTGGGACTTTTTGTCAAAATCCTTGGTTTTTTGGCAAAATTTGGTAAAATTTTTGAAAATTTAAACCAATTTTGAATTGGCGCCAAAAAATTTTCGGCAAAAATTTGAATTTTTTGGATTTTTGATCGAATTTTCGGCAATTTCTTCCAAATTTTTCAATTTTTTGACCAAAATTTTGTAAATAATAGCAAATTTTGCAATAAAAATTCAAATTTGCGCTAAAAAATTTGAAATTGCGCCAAAAATTTGAAATTTGGAAAAAATTGGAAAAATACCCATTTTGGGGGGGATTTATTTGAGGGGGGATTTATTATTTCGTCAGGTTCTAAAGGGGGGATTATTTGAGGGGGAAGATTTAATTGAGGGGGAGGATTTAATTGAGGGGGGATTAATTAGAGGATTTACGGTATATCATCGACCAATTTTCAAAATTTAATGGCAAAAATTGCAGTTATGGCGCTATTTGTGGTGAGGTAATTCCCTCTCCCATATGAGAAACCTTGGCTACAGGCCGTTTTGCACTATCTTCAGTATACTAATTTAAATCAAATTTCCAAATAAACAAATTATTAGTTGAGCTTTCGATATTACCCATGAATCCAGATCTGTGAGGGAAAGTTGTTCTCCCGACCCTGCTCGATGAAGCCAATTGATCCGAGGGTAGGTGCTACTAGCAGATTCTCCCTACTGTTGCTTTCGTCCATTAAATCCAATTTTCCGCCGACCACCTTGCCGCCACTGGCAATTGCACCACTTTCTTCTATCCCAAAGCTCAGTCAGGAATGGGGATGAGAAGGTAAAAAGTCGCGGGAGAATTCCTTGATTTTTGTTGATTTATCCATCCCTACAATATGTATTGCTACGGGAAAGGAATACAACCCTTTCCTCATCAATTTCGGCTGTAAAAGATAGATTAGACCCACTCGTTCCATGCAGTTTCATGCTTTATTCGTTTCATTATATGCCAATCCACAATAATATGCCCTACTGTCGGTCATACAACTAGTACGTCCAATTTTTATGGCTTGAATACAAAAATTTAGGTTCATAATTCATTAGATATTTACCATCATTTCAATATATTTGTGGCTAAAAAGGGTTTTTTGTGTTGGCAGCTTTTGTTTTTGATTGTTTCCTAGAGCGTAGAATTCAATTTATCTGCGAAATATTACTTTTCTATGGAAAATTATTAGAAACAACTATAAGTTACGTTAGCTATGGAATGCAATTACTTTGTTTATAATGAGATTCCATACTTACTACCATAATTATCCCCGAAGGAATAGTCGAAAATTTTTGCCCGTGCATACTCATCACAAGCTACAATGAATTTAGTTGTGGACTAATTTTGCATAAGATATTCTAACCTTTGGCTTTAAAACTTTTATGCACCGAAAAACAGAAACTTTTTCGGATTCATTTTATATCCAGCGTTTCTTTATTGATTAATTATGGTACAAGATGAGTGTTTATTTTTGTAATCACTGCTACATTTTAGGAAGAAATTAATCAGCGGACTCAAATTGTCAACGAACTATTCAAAATCGATACGACTAACTGCCTGTCTCAATGGGATCAATGCCCAAAGGCGCAGCGAATGGAGGCACATAACAAAAATGCAAAGCGGGCAGCCAGCGCCCTATCCGTTACCTCAAAGCGAGTGCTAATTATTGTGATATTATTTCTCCATTCAGGTTGGTTCTTCGCTGTTTCGGTGACACCGAAATATTGGGCTATTGACAAACAGATAATTTTCTCCCTCTTTTCCGTCACAAACGTGGGATCAATGGGAGAGGCGGCAATAAAAAAGTGTGAGCGGGAGAGTGTGAGGTTGGGAATGTAGACTATATTCAAGGTCGGCGAATGCACTGAATTATGTAAAAAGTCGAGTCAATTTCCCCAAAAGGAATAGAGCAGAAACGGCGCCAATTTGGACTAAACGAGATGGCTGATTTAACTACATAATACTTTTATATTTGAGTTTTTAAAATTCGTACATATATTTGAAGAAAAGAAAATGACAATTAATACTGATGTAGAAGGATAATGCTAGGAAAGCATGAATTAGGCAGTATAAAAGTGAACTTCACAAAAAATTGGAAAAATTTTGATTTTTTGGTCACTTTTGGTCCATGGGGGACCATATGGTACTTGAAAAAGACAAGTTTTTGAAATTAGGCGAAAATTTTCTGCTGTGTGTGTTTTTAGGGGTTTTCGGATGCGCTGATCACGAATTTGCAGTTAGTTTTTACGTATTGTCTCAAAAAATGTCATTTTTTGGCACTTTTTTGTCCATTTCTGGACTAAAATTGATATTTTTTTGTGCGGCAATTTTTCTCGTAAAAATCGTGTTAATTCGATGCGCGGATTCCAAATCTGCCAATAGTTTTTCAATGTCGGGGCACAAAATGCAATTTTTGACCATTTCTTGAAAAAAAAGCGCATCCGGGCATAATGCCAACAAAACGCCAAATTTGAATCTCGAGCTAAAAAATGACTTCAGATTCGGAATCAGCACACCCGAAAATCCCCAGGTGCCAAAAATAGCAACATACGGCCGTCAAAAACGGCCAAAAAGTTGGAAATCCCGCAATTCTGCAGCGATCGGATTTCGGGAAAAAATTTTTTCGTCTTTGGCAAGGCCGTTTTCCACTTTTTTGTATGCCGATCGGGCTGATATTTTTTTAAACCATTGCTAAACACTTGGCTACAAAATGAGTATAAACACTTATATCTAATGCGCAAATTCAAAAAAGTTATTTAAAAAAGAAATCGTGCAATTTAAATTGATCATCCTGTAACGCAGAATTCGTGCACTAATTCGGAATTACCCTAAAAGGGTTTCTTCCCAAATTTTTTGGTTATTTTTGAAAATTCATAATTGGGGTGTTTTGATAGGCTATTAGAACCAACAGTCATAAAATACGCCTGATTTGAATTATTTTGAACCTTGAAAATATTTTAAATTCAAAACCAGTTACCTCCGACTACTTGAAAGCCGAAACAATTTTAAACTGGCCAAACCTACGTATCTTGACGAGATCTACATGAATATGCACATATTTCCAGTCATGGAAATCAGTCACTGAAACTAGATTCGCGGCTTTTTTCAGAGGTTTTTCGGTATTCTCGTTCATAAAAGGAAAGAGTTTTTCTTATGTGAAACTGAAATAATGCCTACATATTTTTTCAGTGAGATGCTTATCAACACGCGAGAGATGCCCAAACAATATATGTCTGAACAACGGGATTTGCTGGGTTAACAAGGTGGACAATTTGAATCCCGAATACGAATGCGAATGTCAGCCTGGCTCTACGGGAGATTTATGTGAGAGCACAGTAGAACTGCCTCATCCAACAACCGTCAAATCATGTACATTAGAGTGTCAAAATGGAGGAAATTGTGTTCCAGAATCGTCCGCAGCTGGAGAGCACTGCGAATGCCCTCCAGGTTTTTATTGCTTTAACTAAATGCGGATTTCAAAATTATTTTTATTAGGATTCACCGGCAAATCGTGTTTGGAGGTGGCTGATTGTCGTACGGTGCCGTGTTCGCTCTCGCAAATGTTTGTCATTTTCTATAAAAATATTGTTAGTAATATGAACGATGTGAATTAGACTAAGACAACAATTGATCTGATGATTGATCGCTGAATTTTGCTATGTTTTTCTTTTGCAACGCCCCAATATTTTTGTAAAATATTAGCAAGGATGAGTAAAATATTTCGTTCGCTATTTGGTAGGGAGATAATTGTTTTTCAACTATCAATGAATATATTCGATCAAATTTTCATCAAGCATTTTATTGTGACGAGAACGTCTCAGCAATAAATTATTTACAAAGATCGAATATTTTCGTAAATCATTGTTGTTTCAAATGTCCTGATCAGAACGCACGTTAATGATAACTGTTTTATAACTATTTAGATGTTTGTTCGATCTTACAACTCAACGCTTTGGTTGTGAACACGATTTGTGTATAGAAAATCCATGCGCAAATAACGCCACGTGCAGACCTCTTAAAGTAAGTATTGCGTTTCATTTTGCATTTCAAAGTTATTTCTGAAAATTATTTTACGATGTTTAGGGCAATTTCTTTTGCGAGTGCGTCCAAGGATTAAAAGGCAAACTGTGTGAGGAGGACGTAGACGAATGCCAATCAGATGCCCCTGTTTGTCGTAACGGTGGGACATGCATCAATCACATGGGCGGCTTTTCATGCAAATGCCCTGCTGGATTCGGAGGTCAGTTTCGATTGTATATATTTGTCTGAGTACGTCATAAATCTACGACTATAGGTGCCGTGTGTGAACAATCAAATGGCTTTTGTCATCAAAACCCATGTCGAGGTCATGGAGAATGCCAGGAGCTACCTGATTCTTATAAGTGCCATTGTTTTGCTAACTTTACGGGAAGAAACTGCGAGGTATTTTTGAATTTTAAGGCAAACATTCTTAAACGCGTCCTCATATGGTTAATAATATTTTAGAAATTTTTGGGAATACTATAATCATATTCGGCATTTTTTACAAAGTTTCAGAAACAATAAATTAATATCAAGGATTTTAATACATAAACATAAAAATGTTCTTTCAGTCTGAGCCAACGCCAAAATCTTCACAAGCTTGTGATAAATGGCATCAACTAGTCATTAACTCAGACGGAGGCAATCCCGAATGTATATGTCGAGAAGGCATGACCGTAAGCTTTTCAAACTCAATCTCACAATTGAGAAAGTAACGTCATTTTCTTAGGGTGAAAAATGCGATGTACAAATCGATTTATGCAACAGTTCTAAGATTTGTCAAAATGGAGGAGAGTGCGTGTCAAACTCTAATCACGTAGTTTGCATTTGCCCTTCAAAGTTTATCGGGGAGTACTGTGAAACACCAATAGAAGAATGCGCCGTGGATGGGTAAATTTGTTCATTCTAAACTTTCTAATTTTCTCTTATCACTTACAGCAGGTCTTGTTTAAACAGCGGCCAATGCAGTTGGAACGACGTCAAGAAATCAACATTCTGCAAATGTCGAGAAAATTTTGCTGGAAAATGGTGCGACAGAATAACTCTCGGTGCCAAACCCACAGACCACATCTCAGGTTTAACGGAAACTAACAGTACAACACGAACTAACTCAGCGTCGGAATGTCCGCATGACTATTGCAAGAATGGAGGTTTGTGTGAAAACTTGTTCTTACATAATTATTCCGTTAATTAAAATGTTCTTTAATTTTTATCACAATTTATAACGGTAACAATTTAGGTGTGTGTTATCGAAGTTCTCCTCATGAAGTATTTTCGTCTAATGGGCATTCGGGAGAATTCGTGTGCGGATGCCCTAACAATACATCTGGGACATTTTGTGAAACAGTTATAAGCGACAAGGAAACAAAATGCGCCTCGGATTCATGTCTAAATGGCGGTATATGTACTCCTTATAAAGGTCGGCTCTAAATTCACATTAAGGAATAGTTGTTTAAAAGTTAATGTACCGTACTATTTCTCTAATTAATTCGCATATTCTTGAACGGAAACAATATTAGATCCACTTTTAAATCCGAAATACATCATCACTATAATTAGAAGTTAAACATACTCTTTAAATTTAGACTCAAATGACGGTTTTACATGTTCCTGCCCGAACGAATTCGTTGGCCAGAAATGCGAAATCGAATGTAACTGTGCCGAAGGCCTTACATGCCGCGAATCACCCACTCAACAAGGCATTGCTCAATGTTATCGGGTAAACTCTTCATCAGAACTTGGCCATTCTTCTACGCTAACTCCTTCCGATGTTGATGAAAAAGAGCCGTTCACATCATTTCCCAAACCCTCGCCAGAACTAACCCTTGATTCTAACTCACAAACCAATGTTCACCTCACCACTGATACAAATCAAGAATCCCACACTACCCCGTGGAGTTTGGTACAAACATTTTTGGTAATATATTATTTAATTCTAATTGTTAAAATAGAATAGATTGTTTGAATGTTTTCGCTATCGTCAGAATAGCAGAATATTTGCAAAAGTCAAAACAGCTTTAAACTCTCTGTACTAATATCTAATACCCCATTTCGGCGCGTTGTATTGCATTTTTCATAAAGTTTTGATGCATTATTTTGCTTTCTGGCTAAATAAATGTCTATTTAAAAACTCAAAATTAATCAAGTCACTAACTTTAAACAATCATATGATTAACGTTAACTCAATATTATAAATTATGGATATTTAATTGGATATCATAATCCTGAATATTTTTAGAACGTGAGCAGTTGTGCAGAATGCATGAACGCTGCAAAGTGTATTAATGCTGGTGGACAAATATCTTGCTTATGCACCAAAGATTATATCGGACACATTTGTGATATCAAGAAATCGGTATTCTATTCAAAGTTTCTCTATAATTTGTACAATTTTTCTGGTTTCAGCATTGTGACACTTTCCCGACATGTTCAGAACCTGGGCACATGTGTCGCCTAAAGCGAAACGACGCCTCCACTGCTATACCATATTGCGATTGTCCTGCTGGGACTATGGGTCCAAGCTGCAAACAACCCGCCGTTGTCACCTTTGCGAATTCCTCTGTGTTAATAGAAACGATTTTTCACCTCCCAAATTCCCATGTAGATTTTTCGCTCGAATTTTCCTACCGCACAACCCTACCGAATGCTCACTTCGTGACTGGAGAAAGCATTCTTGGCAAAGAGGAATTCTCTATGGGTCTACGGTATGTGATAAATTTATTTGGCTCTCTACATATTCATATACCGCATATTCATATACCGCATATTCATATAACGGTAAATTCATATAACGGCATATTCATATAAAATTTCTATTTCGCGAAAACCGAGGGGTTACGGTCGAAATTTTGGACCCTATATAGGTTTTCGACCATGCTGAGTCCGAATCTGAAGTCGGTTTTGGCGTGGAGTATACTGTAGTACCACTTTCTGGCATTGTGCCCATTTTTGCTTAGGCAAATTAATGGGCTATTGGAATTTCGCTGAAATTGAGGTTAATTGGCCGATATTTTGTACCCTATATAGGTTTTCGACCACGCTGAGTCCGAATCTGGTGTTATTATCGACCCGAGATACAAAAAAAATGCATGATACGGTGTACGGTATGCTGTTTTTCAAGGTTTTTTTACGCGACCTTGCCCTGATTTTTGGTATTCTGGGGTTTTTTGAGGTGCTGATCACGAATCCGAAGAAATTTTTTACCCCGACACTAAGCTATGGCAGGATACGGGTACGGTATGCTGTTTTTCGTAGTTGCTCACGTGATCATGGGCTGATATTTGGAATTCTGTGGTTTTTTGGTCCGCTGATCACAAATCCGAAGAAATTTTATAACCGGGCAGTACGCTATACCATAATACGGGTACGGTATATCAGTTTTCCGAAGTTTTTTCATATTGTAACATATTATTGTGTGATAATTTCGTAAGCTCTAGGATTTTTATCTTTTTTCCAAATTGCATGTTTGTTGCGAAATCGCAACTTTGTTTGTCAGTTTTTTTGAAAACGTAAAAATCTAGGACCTGCCCAACATTTGGATATCAATGAAATTTTAAGGAACCCTTTTTTTATTCGAAATTTCGGGTTCTGAAATAGGCATACTTTTGCCATACAAAATATGTCTAATTTGAGACTCCAGATTTTGAATAAAAAAGTTTCCTTAAAATTTCATCGATAACCAAATGTTGGGCAGGTCCTAAATTTTTACGTTTTCAAAAAAATGACATACTCACCGAAAATATTTTTTTACAAAAATTTGTTTTTTAGATTTTTAGCAAAAAATGTCCATTTTGATGGTATTTCTGAGAAAATGCGTGTTATTGTCGACGAAATGTCGAAAATTTTTGGATTGTACCATTTTCAGATGCGGAGAATCCAAATTAGACGAATGAAATTAAAAATCTGTCGTAATTTTTCAAAATATGGAACCTCAAAGTTGACATACTTTACGTTTTTCTATAGAAAATATGTCAACTTTGTGGTTCCATATTTTGAAAAATTACGATAGCATCTAAATTTCACTTATACTATATTGTAGGCCAAGTCCATAATTTTTACTTTTTAATCAAAACTCAATAACTTCTGAGAGATTTTTTGAATTATGAAATTTTTAAGATTTTTGTGCCGAAAAATGGTAATTTTTGTGTTTTTCAGAAAATGCAAATTTATTGTCGATAAAACGTCGTGATTTTCGGTGGTATACCCTTTTCGAATGCGGAGAGTCCGAATTTGAGTTCATATCAGGGGTACCCGCAACGTAAATTAGGAAAATTGCATTTTTGACGTTTTTCGGCTAGAAATGGCCGTAAATTACACCATTTTGAAGCTTAACTCGTTTACGAGTATGGCAAGTCCACATTTTTAATCAGTTTCAATTCGGGGAACAAGAATTTGGGGTTTTTTTTTTAACGAAACACAGTATTTTCGCGATAAAAAATTGATTACCCGACCTGGAATTCGAACTTGAGATGAAAAACTGCAAAAAAAATTCAATTTTTGGCGTGATATAAAAAAACTAACTGCAGATTCGGAATCAGCGCATCGAATTACCCCTAAAAACACTCATTGCAGAAGAATTTTCCACGTTTTCGAAAAATCGATTTTTTCAAAATCCATGTGGTACCCCCTATGGTCAAAAATGGCCAAAAATGAAATTTTTTCGGAAAGTCCGCCAAATGTGTTTTTAGGCGTTTTAAGATACGCTGATCATGAATCTGCAATCAATTTTAACGTAGCGCGTCAAAAACGGCCATTTTTTGGCCATTTTGTATCAAAAATGCGATCTTCCCAACTTTCGTGGCGGGACCAAGCTAAATCTGAGCCCGGATTTGAACTCCCCGGGGTCGATTTAGGGGGTATATGCGCCCAGAAAATCCGGGGAGACGATTTCCCGCATTTTTACCCCTTCGATGTGTAAGCAAAAATGAGCACAATGCCAGAAAGTGGTACTACAGTATGCTCCACGGCAAAACCGCCTTCAGATTCGGACTCAGCATAGTCGAAAACCTATATAGGGTCCAAAATTTCGACCGTAACCCCTCGATTTTCGCGAAATAGAAATTTTATATGAATTTACCGTTATATGAATTTACCGTTATATGAATATGCGGTTATATGAATATGCCGTTATATGAATTTACCGTTATATGAATATGCGGTATATGAATATGTATATTATATGAATATGCGGTATATGAATATGTAGAGAGCCATTTATTTAAACACTTAAGAATTAGGGTGCATCCAGAAATGACATAAAATCCCCATGAATTGATTCACTTTTGATTGAGAAAAGATATCTTTCTTGAGAAAATTGATAAGGATTCACTTTTCTCACTGTTATGCTTTTGTGTAATTTTACTCAAACAATCGGTCGTTGGTCAGCGAAATTTTTAAAATAAATTTGTGTTGATGAGCTTGACGATGTTATTTTTTATAATTTTGCATTTCAGGAATGGTCGTTTTGCGCTAAATTTAAGTGATAGCACACAATTCCCCGACCTCTTTAGTGTGCTCTTAAATGACGGTGATTGGTAAGAAACCGACTGAATAGAACATTCCAGTGAATTTAATACTTTTGAGGTACACTATTCGGCTGGTCAACACACTCATAGAAGGAACCGGTAGGATAATTTTATATTTTTTGATGTATAGCATCTTTATTGTCATTTTGGCATTAATTTGTATCTCATGCACTTCGGTTATTGAACAGCTTTTAAATTTATTGTCAAAGATACACATAGAAGTATGCTAAAAATTGCTGCATAAATTTATATGTAGGACTAGCCGAGCAGAGCTCGGCTAGCTGTCGGGAGTCTATATTCGTAGTTTAGATTGAATTCGTTGGTTAATAAATTTTAATTGGGTGATTATGGATAACAGTTTTGGTATTCGCTACGCGAAAAGAACTCGGCCTTCGGCCGTCTAGAAAACGGGTAGAGATTTTACAGGGTATAATACGGGTAATCATTGCGTTATACCTACAATAAAGAGGTTTGGGAACTCCGGGATCCTCGCGGCGCTTCGCGGCGCTCGGATCCCGGCATGGCCCACACAAAGTACACCTAATTGTCGAGCTCCTGATTGGGTTGTACGCACTAGCGCACCCAGGGGGGTACCGGGGGTACGTACCCCCCCCCCCCAAAATGGAAAAATTTGAAAAAATGAGTGTAAATCAGTGCAAATTTGGGCAAAATTTGGTCCGGTACCCCCCCCCCCCAAATCCAAAAGTTGGGGGTACCAAAAAAAGTGTACCCCCCCCCAAAATGGCCATTTCCACTGAAACGTACCCCCCAAAAAAAATCCTGGGTGCGCCCCTGGTTGTACGTCCGTCGCGGCCTTAGGGCGCTCCAACGCACGCGCAAAATGGCTTATATAAGCCATTTTAAGCTAAATGCCCTCCGGCCAAATAACTTCGACGTGTGTGGTCCAACCTCGAAAATTTTTGTGGCATTCGTTTTGTCTCACTGAGAGCTATCATTTGACACCTCACTCGCCTCTGAAGGTGGTCAGGAACCGAAAATCCCGAGAAATGCCCTCAGGGCAAATTTCGTCAACATGTGTGGTCCGATCTCGAAAATTTTTGTGGCATTCGTTTTGTCTCACCGAGAGCTAACGTTTGACACCTCACTCGCCTCTGGATGTGGTCAGGAACGCCAGATCTCGACAAATGCCCTGAGGGCTCATAACTTCGATTACCGCCGTTAGATCTCGAAAATTTCCCCACCCAGGCTCATCGAGAGGAAGCGATTGCGCAGTTTTTTGTCAAAAAAATTACATTCCGTGTCGCTGGTTAGCTATTTTTAAGAGCTAAACTAGTAGTTAAAAAATATTTGGTAAGACGTAAATATATTTTTTATTTTTAGCTGTTGAACTTCTACATTCCGAGACGGGCTATATTCTGATGAGGCGGAATTTTGGATCAGTCAAGTTTTCATCGATGTTTACCATACGATTTGGAAGGAAAGTAGAGGGAATGCATTTCGCCGGATGCCTACGAGATGTAAAACTCAGCAACAAGAGCATAGATCTTTTGAATAGCGAGTGAGTTGGTTTGACGTTACAGTGCTTTAATATTAATTTGTAGCATAATTCATCGGTGTGTATTTATTTATACTACTTTTTTAATCTACAAGTTCGAAATGGTGTGTTTCTAGGAATGAAAAGTGTTAGTGTCAAATCATTTATGGAAATCTGACTGAATCTAAAAGTCTATAGTATAAATCACCTAAAATTCTAGACGTTCCATTGACGTTCTACCGGGATGTATAAGACGGAAACAATGCGACATAAAACGATGCCAGAACGGCGGTGTTTGTGTTGACCTTTGGAATGATTTTCGTTGCGAGTGCCCGCGTCCTCTCACAGGGCGACTCTGTGAAGTTGCTATACCGGAAGCCACATTCGGTAAACCTAATAACTTTTCTCGCCCACAAATTACCACAAAACGCGATATAATGTGCATGCTATATAATTCCACAATAGACTCCCCGGACAGTAGCTCTGTCACCCCATTCAAATTGCGGGGTAAGGACAGTTGGGGGGAGTTACACTTGGGGGGTTACAGTTGGGGGAGTTACACTTGGGGGGAGTTAGGGTTGGGGGGGGTTTACCCAAAACCCCCCAAGTGTAACTCCCCCCAAGTGTAACTCCCCCCAAGTGTAACTCCCCCCAACCCTAACTCCCCCCAACTGTAACTCCCCCCAAGTGTAACTCCCCCCAACTGGTACTGCCATAGTAATTTTGAAAAACCCATAAAAAGTACCTAAAATTACCATAAAAGTACCTTATATGGTAATTTTTCGCGTAGAATTCAAATTTTCGGTTATTTTTCCATTATATGCCTGTTTTTGTTGCTTTTTCGTGGAATTAACCATTTTCGATGACTGCAAGCGAGAAGGGAAAAAATATCCTTTCCGCTGATTTTTATGTTTTTTCGTAACAACAAGGATTAAGTATCCAGTTTTGTAAGTCTTCTCAAGGAATTTGACTCAAGATGCTATTTTTCTCCCAGATTTTTGCTGTTCACGTGCAAGCGGTTGACGCTAGTGTAACTTGGGAAAAAAATCAGTAGAAGATTTCTTCTATTTTAGGCTAAAATATCCCTTATAAGGCGTCAAACAAGGATTTAGGCTTGGGGCCCGAACAACATGGGGCCTAAGGGACTTAATCTTAGGCTTAAGCTCCCGAACAACCCTTATAAGGCGCCAAACAAGCAATTATGCTTAATTTTGAGTTGTGCAGAAAATGTCCACAACAGAACAAGAGAGTTTAAGAGAATATAAAAAACACTATGGCAGTAGCAGTTGGGAGAATGAGAGTTGAATTCTGCACGAAAAATTACCATATAAGGTACTTTTATGGTAATTTTAGGTACTTTTTACGGGTTTTTCAAATTTACTATGGCAGTACCAGTTGGGGGGAGTTACACTTGGGGGGAGTTACAGTTGGGGGCAGTTAGGGTTGGGGGGAGTTACACTTGGGGGGTTTTGGGTAAAACCCCCCAACCCTAACTCCCCCCAAGTGTAACTCCCCCCAACCCTAACTCCCCCCAAGTGATCCCCCCCCAACTGTCCCCCCCCTAAGTGTAACTCCCCCCAAAGCTACCTTCCTCCAAATTGCCGCATAAACAAAAGTAAACAAAGCCGCGGCGTGTTTACTATTACATAATCAAAATAGAAGGAGGAAGAACAGACAGTGGCGTTATGTTTACGCGGCAATTTGAATGGGGTGACAGAGCTACTGTCCGGGGACTCTATTACACTTTACTGCTAAACTTAAAAATATACATATGTCGATGGCCACACGTGCGTATTCACATATTAAATCAAACATTAAACGCAAATCCCAAAGTCAGTATCACATATAAGAGTTCGTTTGATTTTGGTCTCCATATTTTCTGTTTTTGAGATTCTATATTTAGGCTTTATTGGTTAAATAACTGTAGGTATCACTGAAAATCCCAAATTTTTATATTTCGCATATTCGAATATGAAGTAGTAATATTGGCTTATATCGATTCTATGTTTGTTTAATTCGTTGTCTTTAGGTCACTCAAACCAAAGCACTCTTGTGGAATATTCTCTGGATCATAAAACGTCAGCTTCTGTTTCGATGAACACGGATGTCAGTTTTCTTCTAAGGACAAAATCAAGAAGAGCGAGCATTTTTTATCTGGGAGAGAAAAATGATGACGACCTTGGAACGTTTCTATCAGGTGAATTGGAGGAAGGTAATTTTAATCTAATTTAGCTTCTTCTGTTTATATGTTACTTTAGGACGTCTGCGAGTTAACGCTCGTCTGGGTGGGAGAAAAGTCTATACTCTAACAAGTGACTATAAGATCAATGATAATAAGCAACATTTGGTTGGTGTCGTCCGACGCGAAAACATAATAAAAGTCAGTTCAATTATCATACAAATTTCCATGCTATGCATATAATAATTTTAGATCAAAATTGACGATGCGGCAGAAGAAAAGCTGGAAATAAATAGACCCTTCTCACATCCGTTACTGGCGAACAAATTAGCTATCGGTGACAAATTCATCGATGTGCATTCTGGAGATGGCAACATATCTGCAATGGACGTCCCATATTTCAAGGGCACTTTGCAAGATATGCGTATTAATGGGCGACATGTCAATTTCGTCAACACGTCTGAAATTTGGTTGGAACAATTTGGTGTGAAATCATTCGAGAAAAATCTTCTAGAGGTGTGTCACATGTTATATTTTTTCTTTTATGACAAACTAAAAATTTCTGATTGGTTAATTTAATATACAAAAGATATTATTAAAAGATTGTTTTTTTTTCAGGGAATGGTGTCAGATGACGTTTGTTCTGAAATGAATCCATGCAAGCACGGGCAATGTACAAATACTTTCAATGATTTTGTGTGTAAATGCGATGCCGGCTGGATCTCTTCATTGTGTGATCACAAGGACTACTGCGGATCAACGGATTCATTATGCCCCGAAGGAACAACTTGTATAAATTCGAATGGGGGATATGTCTGCGTCTCAGAAGGAACTTTTGCACACACCAGGTTTGTTATTCACCTTCTTGACATATACATATCATATGTAATATGGGGCGGTGTGCAGTAATATTCGCTTATTCAACCACATAATTTTTTAGGTAAAAGAACTGCAATTATTTACTTTTTCAAAACTTAACTGGTGTATTTTGGTTTCAAAAGAAGATATTTCTTCCAATTTTTTTCTGCATAAACGTCCTCCAATATACGCCACAAAAATGAAACGCACTTAAGAACACAGAATGCGTTTTACGAAGATTTAACTTACGAATAAAGACAGTCAAATACTTTACAGTTCTTTTGTGCCTAGTTTTAAAAAATTTCAATAATTCAGATTAGCTCAGTTTACTACACATTTTCCAAAAATAATTTTTTATACGACGAGAAGAAACGCTTGTTTGGCGCAAAAAATAATAGATTGCGCTTTTAGTTCGATGAAATACTTCTTGCGCGTGCCATCTGACCATCCACCACCAAAGCTCACTAATCTCACATTCGAAATCCGCACGAGATCTGGAAACAACGCAATTCTGAAATTGGTTTGTTTAAACCTGTAATTAATTTTTAAATAATTCTTTTAACACTTTTAGCAGTCAACGACGGATTCATTGCTGATGGAGATGCGAGGCAGCCAGTTGGTCTTCACGCATAGCAACAAAACGAGTACTCAGCTATTTTCGACTCCACAGAATCGGACTAATTTGGATGGCGAATGGCATGCACTCATTTTGCAGGAAAAAGATCAGAAACTTTTTATCGGTATTGATAGCACAGAACAGTTGACTCAAATACCCCTTTCGTTCTTGCTCAAGCGGTTCGCTTTGGATAGAAGTGCGCAGATAACATTTGGGAGAACCCAGAATTCATCCAGTTTCAAGGTATATTATGTTCCAAGTAATAAATGAAACACAGTTTGACAGCCTAAAAACCAGAGATATATTGAATAAG
Source organism: Ditylenchus destructor (assembly GCA_022814885.1). Lineage (NCBI taxonomy): Eukaryota > Metazoa > Nematoda > Chromadorea > Rhabditida > Anguinidae > Ditylenchus > Ditylenchus destructor. Next base: position 2,368,956 of record JAKKPZ010000010.1, on the reverse strand, counting down.
GTTTCAATGCTGGTCGCTATAAGCGCTTATCGGACCGCGAATGTTTTTATGATATTGCTATTCGTAAAAGAAACAATGTGACGTCAATTTTTGTCATCAAAACTGATTGCTTAGCACATATATACTTTATGGAAGCGTTCCGTATTCCATTGTTTTACAAAACATACTTTGTTGATGGAACTAGTTTAGGGCTGTCTTCGCAATGTGCGTCTAGGTTCGCTTCCGCCACTTTCCTTTCTTGCAAAGGAACAAATGGAAATGTGGAATTCTTTGGCAAGCGTTCCCCATTTCACAGCGGTTTCTCGGCAAAATGTCCGTTATAATGGATGTCGTTCAACTGAGGTGTGTGGACTTTCAAATCCTTGCAAAAACAAGGCTGCATGCGTGGACCAGTTCAATGCAAGACAATGCGAGTGTTCTCCAGGATTTGAAGGCGAATTTTGCGAAGTTTGTTTAGATGAAATTTTAGGCTCTTAAGCATTAAAATAATGCATAATTTGTTCAGATTAATACTGATGACTGCAACGCTCCAAATGGTACTTCAACTACAGGACTCTGCGGTCCAAACGCAATATGCGTGGATGGGATAAACACATACAGGTTTACTAAAATCGTATAATATATGTTTGCTGGTTACGCTTATTTTGCAGCTGTCAATGTCTTTACGGATTTTCGGGACACGATTGTCGTATTGTCGAAGACAAATGCGCTAAAAATCCATGCCTGAATGGTGGAAAGTGTAATACAATCAACGGCGAATACCATTGTGCATGCCCCATGCATTTTGTAGGGCGACATTGTCAAGTGGAAAAGGTGAGATTGATCAACCAAAAAGTTAATTATAATGTAACAAACATTTTACTTTAAACAATTCAGCCAATGCAATACTTTTAATCATAGTTTGAAATTATTTTCATTGCTATACCTTTGTGAGGTATTTTCAAACAAATTAGTTATTATTTTAGAGTGGTACAAAATGTTCTGATGATCCTTGTCACAACGACGGAAAGTGCATAGAAACCGAGCTTGTAAGTTTCCAATTGTCTAGATATCATAAAGTTTAATTCAGTAATTCATTTTCTATCTAAAATTTTACCTCTCTGTTTGAAATTATATAACATAACAAGAGAAAAATATATGTGATTTCATAAAAAATTTTTCACTGTGAAACTTAAATTTTAGGGCGTTGTCAAATGTCTGTGCGCCGACGAGCGATACACTGGTGATCTTTGTGATATCCCTAAAAATTACTGCGCAGATATGCCATGCAAACATGGAGGCGTATGTAAATCTGCGGTTGATGGATCAGCCAATTTCACATGTGAATGCAAAGATGCTTTCCAAGGAGACTCTTTTTGCTCGTTCACTGACAAATGTGCTACGAAACGACCATGTCAAAACAACGCCAAGTGCGAAAATATATTTGAAGGATTTCTGTGTCATTGCAAGCCTGGCTGGAAGGGGTCTATTTGCAATATCGACGTGAATGAGTGCGAAGAGGATATGCCCTGCGAAAATAACGGAGTCTGCACGAATACGCCTGGCGGATTTATTTGCCAATGCCCGAAATACTATATGGGTATGTCTTTCCGTCATGCCATTACAATAATCAGCATTCAGTTTTCAATGCACGAAAACACAAGCTTGTTCGATCTTTTACTCCTCATATAGTGATTTGTTTTTGAATGATGACAATAAGATTTGATGCATAATTTCATTAACAAAAAATTACTTATGCGAGACATTTGCCAGTTATACGCTTTTCAGGTGATCGTTGCGAAGTCGCAGGTATTTGCGCCACGGAGCCCTGCCAGAACGGTGGTGAATGCATTCAACTGTCGGCGACTGAACACACTTGCAAATGCGCCAAAGGGTTTACAGGAGGTAACGATTTCTTGAGACCTCTTCAGCGATTTTACATATGTCCAATTTCTCTATTTTACGATGCAATGCAATATTGTATGTGATATATGAGCGATTCTCAGAAAATACTGATGGATTAAAATCGCTTTTCCTGACAGAATTACATCCTTTATGGCGCTTTTAGAGTTATGCGAGGAACAAATAAATTATTGCCTACAGGAGCCGTGTAGAAACGGAGCAACCTGTCATCCTTTGATTGGATCATTTGAGTGCAGTTGTATCGCTGGATTTACAGGTGAGCTTTAATATTTCTACTAATTTTAAACTTAATCGTTTCACTTATATCAGGTAAAACTTGCGAGACCGACATCGATGATTGTGCCTCACATTTTTGCTCAAATAATGGAACGTGCATTGATCGCGTCAACGGATTTGAGTGCGATTGCACTGAAACAGGATACAAAGGACCGCAATGCCTTGATGATATTGACGAATGCTTAGAGCCAACTAATTGTATGCACGGAAGTTGCACCAATACGCCGGGGAATTGGCATTGCAATTGTATGACAGGTTAAATCAGTTTTATTTCACAAAACTTGTTGCAATATTCGTGGTATACCAAATCGAAAAAATTATACAAGTGAGAAAAACTGGCTCGCACGGTAATAAATAGAAATCATTTCCGTCGTTTGCAAATGTAATCATGCTGCATTTTTATGTAAAATAAAATATTGCTTTTAGGATACATTGGTAAAAGATGTCATATGGTGGATCCTTGCGTGCCAAATAGTCAGAATAAAATCCTTCATAATTGTGCTCATGGCAAGTGTGTGCGACCTGTTGTCATTAAACAATTGAGCGGTAGAGAAGTCACACAACACGATTGCGAATGTGACAAAGGATATGCTGGACCGAGCTGCACTGTTTTGGTAAGTTTATTATTTTAACAACCGTAGAACAACAGAAGTAGCCTTATGAAGTAAGGAATAGCTATGCTTTACGGGTAGTCTTATTTTTTACTAGCTTCAGGGACTCCCTACGGGAGTCCGATTAAACATTTTGTCTATATGTTTACCTATATGTTCTAAGTTCCCTCACATTCCAAGGGGGAAGGTCGGGCGCTCCGCGCCCGACCACAGGACTGGCTCGCCACCTGCGGCGGCTCGCAATATTTATGGGGTAAGATAAGATAACAGAAATAGACACCCCTAAGAATGCATTCCAGAAAAAGCGGGACAAAAACCTTACAGACAGAAATAGGCACCTCTGAGAAAAAATGGGCTTTCGAAAATTTTTTGTCTAAATTTTGTCTACATTTGGACTAAATTTTTGCAGAAACATACTCAGCTGGTCTGTACGAACATTTTAAGCTATCACTTGTCCAGAAATCAGCCGTGCAAGGGGTCTAACGGCCATGGGACACCGTACTGACAGGGTTAGCTTACTGGGGGGATAAATACCGTATAACCTGTAAAGTACACGTTGTCTGAAAATTACTGAAGAATGAGGAACAAAAATGGCGAAACGGCGCATTCTTATGTCCAGCAAAGCTGAAATTTCCCGATTTTTATGCAGAGAGTCCGAATTTGGCGTTATTTTCCAGTTTTAAAATACGATAAATCCCGTAATTGGTAACAATAAAGCCCCTCATAGCCGGTGTTTTGGGGTAGCTGATCATGATTTTTAAGTCTGTTTTTGATCAGTTACCAGTCTGCGTATTTTACAATCCCTCTCCACAATTCTTTTTTAGGGCAAACTCGATTTCAAATTAGCGCCAAAATATAATCTCATGCCAATGGGGTAAAAGGGGGCCGCTGAAAATTTTTAATGAGGGGGATTATTCGGCAGGGTCTCCTCTAGAGATTGGTAAAAAAATTTGAGTGGGGCCTTATTAGAGTAAAAATTTTTACAGTCAACACTTTTCCCTATTAGAGGAGGCTCTTTTCCTGATGCTGAACAGAACCTCCTCTAATAGGGAAAAGTGTTGGCTGTGAAAATTTTTACTCTAATAAGGCCCCACTCAAAATTTTTTACCAATCTCTAGAGGAGACCCCTGCCGAATAATCCCCATCATTAAAAATTTTCAGCGGCCCCTTTTTACCCCTTTGGCATGCGGTTACATTTTGGCGCTAATTTGAAATCGAGTTTGCCCTAAAAAAGAATTGTGGAGAGGGATTGTAGTAATTTTACAGTGATTTATTTCAAATCATTACATATCAGGACAATTTCCAAATGGAAAATTACATCAAAATGAAACCATTGGTCATTATCTGAAATGACTAACGTAAACATTTTTATCCTACTAATTTTAATCCCATAAATCGTTCATTGATAAGCTACTTTATCAATATTTTCGTTTAAGGTTCAAGCGAGCAAATCCGTGGCTTTGGGGTACATTATTGGTCCAGTGGCTGTGGTTTTACTAGTTCTCTGTATAGTGGGAGTGATGCTCTTTTTCATTGTGGCCAGCAAGAAACGCGCTAACCAAGGCACATACAGCCCTTCTACGCAGGAAATGACCGGTGCTACTGTAGCTGTAAACAAATCCAGAAAAGAGGGATTCAGCTATTAGTCAGAATGATGGCAAAACTTATGCTTGCTTATTATTTTCTTTGTTTTGTTGTGTCTTCTTTTGCATAGTTTTCGTGCAGGGTTTTCTATGACAACTTTTTATGACAGAATGACAGTTTGCAGACTCAGGCAGTTTGCAGACCCAGCCAAGGGTCCAGATCTTAGTCTTAAGCCTAAGCCTAAGGCTTAAGCCTAAGATCTGGACCCTTGGCTGGGTCTGCAAACTGCCTGAGTCTGCAAACTGCCATTCTACCCTTTTTATGACGTAATAATAAAAACTATAAATAATTACTTGATAGTTAAAGTAATTATTTCTGTAATTTCCTCTTATGTTCGCTTCCTTTTCATATATTCGTTATATTTTGTAAGTAATTTTGTTATTTATTCTCCCCCAAATATTTTTAAGAGCATATTCTGTATTGTTTAATATATTCCCTATACTCTCATTTCATTTTTCTTTCAATGCTTAATACGGGTTGCATATGCTATTAATATTTGATTATTTCCGCTCACTTAATAAAACATTTTATAGACCTTGAACTCCTGTTATTTGACTTTTTACGATACCAGATTGAGTCGATTAAATATAAATTTTACAATATTGAGGTACCTCCTAGAATAATTTAGTGCCCATCTGCCATGACATTGTGGGGTCATTTTTTATAATTTTTTAAATCAAATCACATTGAAAATATTACAACCAATTAGTTCGGAAATTATTTTATTTATGAAAAGCATCAAACCATGTGACAATGATCATGAATGAATACGTTTGATAAGAATTGTTATTAAAGAAAAGCATAGCTTTCAGTTAATTATATACAAATATAGGTATCATTCTACCAAACACACATAATAATATGTATATGAGCTTCGGAGATAGCAATTCAAAATGCACATTTCTAAGGCTGTTCGAAGAGGGAAGTTCATAGATGGCCGCAAAATAAGTGAAAACATTTGCCGAGAACGTGAGGAATATACAGGAATGTTGACTGGGAGAAAACCAAAAATACTCCCAAAACTGCCAATTGTGGAGGTTTCCAAAGCATACGCAGTGGTTGATATTTTTAATATATGACTTGTTCACCATAAATTTAATGATCCATTTAAGGATTATTAAGTGAGTGAAGAAATAGGGCTAGAATAGTGCACCAAAGAAATTACTTGAAGTTTTGCAGTATTAACGAAAATTAAAGTGTGCTGTTTTAGGAAAACAATGGGAAAATTTTCATACAGGAGTTTATAAGTCACATAATAAACTTATAACCACGGGCCAATAATAGGATCTACATAGGAAACTTCCAAATTGGCTATGACGAGAATTAAAACAGCGAATCATAGGCAAATTAGTAGCATAATTTTACAAGTATTGATACAGTATTACTGTGAGTATAGTAAGAACGCATGATTCAGTAGGCCTAAATTCGATCGTAGACACCTGTGTCGATATCGGATTGAATTGCCGCTGTCATCTGTCCGTACTGTTTCTCTTTGGTATCCCAAAAATAAAGAGGATCTTCGCCACAATTCCTTAGCTCATAACCGTCTTTTTGAAGTGCCGCTTTCTTCAGCTTGTGCGTACCTTAAATACAGGGTGTAAATTTGTTTCCTAAGGAATTATTACCAGTTTTATCGACTTCGTTGCAAATTCTCAGAAACACCTGCAAATTATTTGACAACTTTAGATATTTGTCGTATTATTTTTACTTACTGGAATAGCGTAAGAAGCGAGGTTGTCACGAAGGCGACTAGAAATTAGCCTGACGGTTTCCTAAACACAAAAATGTCGCAAATAAATCCAGTAAAACATAGGTAGGTAGATAGATAGTCGATTATTATAATTAGGGTGAGGATTCTTAGGTATATACCTGAAAAATCCTAAAATTCCTAAAAAATCCTATTTTGGCCTTTTTCGGAAATTCTAGATATATACCTATTCTGCCTAAAATCATAAAGATAAAGATAAAGTGCCCCCGTGAATCAACGGTACTTCGCCGAAGCTTTTCCCGTGCGGGGTCCCCCAAGCCTACTTGCCGAAGCTTTCGACCGGGGATGCTTAGCAGCTTGCGGCAGCCTTAGAGTGGGCGCGGGGAGCAACCCCCTGACCCCGGCTATTGCCATCTTTATCTTCCAGCCGAAGCTGTACCTATCTATCCGACCCACGGAGGGATGGAGCACCTAGGTTGGGTGTGTGACGCACCAGGGAATCGAACCCCAGTGGGTTGGTGCGGTAAGCCGATGTCTTAACCACTCCACCACTTAAAATCATCATTTCATGAGCCTAAAACCGCGATTTTCTCAAATTTTTGCAAAATTTTCACAAAAACTGGCAATTTTTTCCAATTTTTGTGGAAATTTTTTACTTTTGAGGCTTTTTTGTGAAATTTTACTTTTTCGTATTTTTGGTGCAAGATAAAAAATGTTTCATTTGAATCCAAATTTTAGCGCCCAAAGTCAAAATGCGCCAATTTCGGAAATTTGAACCAGAATATTCGAAAAATTTCACCAATTGAAGCGAACATGGGTAAAAATAAGTTAAACCTGGGTAAAAATGTGTAACTTTAAGATAGTTATGCTATAATTACTTTTTATATTATATTTTTTTCTATTTTTAGCAAAAATTTGTAAAAATCCATGATCCTAAAACCCCATTGTATGATCCTAAAATGGCGTTTTTATGATCCTTTTTAGGATCCTAAAATGCGATTTTATGATCCTAAAAATCCTCACCCTAATTATAATACATCTCGCGTTAAATATTTGATCTTCCAAAAATGTTACCCACTTTTCTATTGGTAAATTTTTGTTAGAAATTTGTTGGCCATAAAAAGAAATTTTGCAGCAAGTAAAATATTAATATGTCAGAAGTTTATCTTGATAATCTTAAAAACCAATCATATAAAACAGATGATGGGCATTCGCTTTTATTTTTTCATATGGAATTAGTATTTTAATTTGTATTTGTAACAAACCTCTAGATCGATGTCATCAGCAAGCGCTACCGCAAGCATGCCTAAATACTTCATTATATCCATTTAATGATTTACTATAATATAGACTAACCGGCTCTGCCTTCTTTACCGGGTATCTCGACTCCGTATGCCGTCGCATCAACAATCGCTGAAATAAAAAATGAAATAACCGAGATAATATTGTTTCACGTAAAAGCAAACTAATAAACTGTTGTATGTTACCAACGTTATAAAAGACTAGGGATAATCGCCCGGCAAAGCCGGGCGAATAAACTGAGTTGATCTGAGGGATTAAATTGCATATGAAATAAGTCAATATAAACAAAAGCAGCTATTCTTCCAGGGACAGTCTGATATAAGTTTTTTCGGCATATTTCCCGAGATAGATGGATATAAAATTTTCCAGCTTTTCTTCCGGGGATAGATGGATATAAAATTTTCCAGCTTTTCTTCCGGGGATAGATTGATATAAAATTTTCCAGCTTTTCTTCCCGGGATAGATTGATATAAAATTTTCCAGCTTTTCTTCCCGGGATAGTATGATATAAGTTTTCCAGCTATATTTCCAGGTATAGATTGATATAAAATTTTTTACTGATTACTGGATAATTTTCGATCAATTTTTCCTGAGGATATAAATTGCTGGATATTTTTTAATCATTTTTTCTGGTGATATAAATTACTGGATATTTTTGCATCAATTTTTCCTGGGATATAAATTTTCGGATATTTTTTCATCATTTTTTCCTGGGGATATAAATTACTGGATATTTTTCATCCATTTTCCTGGGATATAAATTTTTGGACAATTTTCCATCAATTTTTTTCTGGGATATAAATTACTGGATATTTTCATCAATTTTTCCTGAGGATATATAATTTGGGTATTTTTTCATCAATTTTTCCCGGGGATATAAATTACTGGATATTTTTCATCCATTTTCCTGGGATATAAATTACTCGATATTTTTCATCCATTTTCCTGGGATATAAATTTTCGGATATTTTTCCATCAAATGTGACTCAAATGTGGGATCAACTGAATGTGGAACGCACACAAAAATTAGCAAATCAAAAACGTATCCGATCGGATACACTCGGCAATGAAGGGTTAAAACTAACATTAGTTTCAGAAAACTAACATTAGTTTTGCAAAACTAACATTAGTTTTCCGAAACTAATGTTAGTTTTGGCTGAATGTGAAAACTAATGTTAGTAGTGCTGTAGCATAGTCTAAATGTGTCTCAAATGTGGATTTTGCTGAATGTGATTCACATTCAACAGATTTCACATTTTAGTCACATTTAACCCTATGATACAGCACTACTCAAATGTGACTCAAATGTGAGATCAACTAAATGTGTAACGCACACGAAAATCGAGTTACTGCAATTATATGTAGGACGAGTGACGGTCCGCGCCTTCGGCGCGCTCCGTCACTCGGAAGCGGGAGTGTGCACAGCGTCAGATTGGGTTCTACATCGCTTCGCGCACCGCCATCAGCGGTCAGATTGGGTTGTTCCTAAGCGTGACTTACCTACTTATTGTAGGTGGGAACGCTACAAATAAGTGTGGGTTTGTGGGTCGTTTTGGGGTCCTCGCGGCGCTTCGCGCCGCTCGGACCCCAAAACGACCCACAAACCCACAAATCCACACTTATTTGTAGCGCTCCTTAACATAGCGTGAGTCATGCTGAGTCTCCGCTCGCTTCGCTCGCTACGACCCAGACGTGAGAATCAGTACTGGGTTGGGTTCGTGAAGATCTCGGCCGCCTTCGGCGGCCTCGATACAATTATTGGCGGCGCGCCGCGTACAAAGTTCATCGATGAAACCCAATCCCGAGAAAGTTCGGGTAAATTAAGGGTTGTTTGGAGCCAATGGCCAAAACCCTTAAAAACGCGTTTTTGCGTTTTGGCGCGAATTCAAATTTCAAATTCCAATTCTGACGTCAGATTCGTGATCAGCGTATCCGAAAACCCCCGGGTGCCAAAAATCAGACCCGTAGACAGCTTGCATCGAAAAACCCGATTTTTGGCCAAAAAGTGGCTTTTTTAAAAAATGCGCCAAATCAAAAAGTGTAAAAAGCAAAGTTGTCCAGAATCGCCTCAGAAATCGATTGGGAACATAAAAAACATTACTTCCCATAGCCAAAACCCTTTAAAACACGTTTTAACGTTTTGGCGCGAATTCAAATATTCAAATTTTGGATTTTTTTGTCGACCCGGTCCTAACTTTTCGAGACCTATCCAATGAGCTATCACTCGCCTCTGGCTATCGTCTGGATCGCGAGATCTGAGCGTTCCTCACACACAGACAGTCTACAGAGAATGGCCCTTTTATGAAAGGGTATAAGAAACATACACATTATTGGCTGAATAACTCCTTCGACTTCCGTAGTGCTGACATTCTCTCCGCGCCATCTAAAAATGTGACCAGAATACCACCCAAATTATCTTTAAGAATGCAAAAATCATACCTGTAAGTATCACCTCGGCGATCTTTGAAATAAAGGTATCCCAATTTGTCCCAGTAGAGAATGTCGCCGCTGGTGAAAACACAGTCGCCTTTTTTGGTGACATCATGGATAATTTTCTTTTTCGACTCCTCTTGATTCACATATCCCTCAAACCTAAAGAAAAATTAAAAACGTTCTTTAATGACATATGGAATGATAAGCCTATTCTAGCGTTACCAATTTTTCGATTATTATAATAAATCTCTCGTTATATATTGGATTCTATCTTTTAAAAATGTTGCCCTCTTTTTCGATTGGTAAATTTGTTTAGTACCTTATTCTAAAATTGATTTCAAATTTTCACGGCGACTACATTATTATACGTAATTTCAGGTATGTTTAATTATATTTTTGAAAGAAAGACCTTAGCAGTGGATCTTTGTCCTTGATCATGCCGACCATCTCCCCCGTGTCACCAGGCTTGCACATGACACAAAGTCCGTCAGAATTTCGAACCTTAATTTACCCATACTTAAAATGCATTTGTCGTGAAAAGTAAATTCAATATTTACAATTTCTCCAGTTTCTGGATCGACTTTTATCAGGCGTATAGGATATAACTCATTTATGTACGGATATATTGGCATGAATCCGCAGGCGCCTTCGTGATTGTCCAAGTTCAGGATGTTGGAGTTGCCTTCCGTACTACCTTAAATAGGGAAAATATTAATTTTTGGATTTTACTATTATCCGTACTCAACACCGAACACCCTTTGAATTGGCAGCTTTGGCGGGGTTGCGCCAAACCACTTCTGGAATATTCTAGAGGAATGTGTAATAGCTCTATCGAAAGCCCAGAGTCTCAGCAATAATTTAAGCAATTATGCACCCTTCTAGAATGTTCCAGAAGTGGTTTGGCGCAAGCCGCCAATTCAAAGGGTGTTCGGTGTTGAGTACGGATAATAGTATATCCAGAATATTATTGAATTCATTTTAAATTCGAAAACTAACCGTAAAGCTCTCCGATCAGTTCAATGTTGAAACGCTGAACGAATTTTCCCCAAATTTCTGGCCTAAAATCATACAATTAGAAAGTTATGCACCAAAAGTAATAATCTGACCTGAGCCCATTGCCATACATCAGCCGAATTTGGTGTTGTGTCTCCTCAGGACTGTGCTTTTGGGCCAACAGATAGCGACAAATCTCTCCGATGTACTATAAAGCAAAATAAAAATATCTATTATAGTATTAGGATTGGGGTAACGTTTTTTCTGCGCACTCTAAAACGCTCTAAATCGCGATATAGAGCCCGGGTTTTTTTTCGTACGGACTAAGACAGCTATAAGGAAGACCGTCAACCAGTTTTTAGACCGATCTGAGATCTAAATTTAGACAAATTTAGACAAAAAGTGTATTTCCAAGGAAAAATGCACCCCTAAGAATGGCCTCAAAACACCGTGACAGAGAAAATGCACCCCTAAGAATGGCCTGAAAACACCGTGACAGAGAAAATCAAGATTTTTTAGACCAAATTTTAGACAAAAATTCTGATAACGTCGATTCTTAGGGGTGCATTTTCTCTGTCACGGTGTTTTCAGGTCATTCTTAGGGGTGCATTTTCTCTGTCACGGTGTTTTCAGGTCATTCTTAGGGGTGCATTTTCTCTGTCACGGTGTTTTCAGGTGATTCTTAGGGGTGCATTTTCTCTGTCACGGTGTTTTCAGGTCATTCTTAGGGGTGCATTTTCTCTGTCACGGTGTTTTCAGGTCATTCTTAGGGGTGCATTTTCTCTGTCACGGTGTTTTCAGGTGATTCTTAGGGGTGCTTATTTTCGAATTTGAGGTCAAAATTTAGCTAAATTTAGACAAATTTTAGACAAAATGTTTTCGAACAGCCATTCTTAGGGGTGCATTTTCTCTGTCACGGTGTTTTCAGGTGATTCTTAGGGGTGCATTTTCTCTGTCACGGTGTTTTCAGGTCATTCTTAGGGGTGCATTTTCTCTGTCACGGTGTTTTCAGGTCATTCTTAGGGGTGCATTTTCTCTGTCACGGTGTTTTCAGGTGATTCTTAGGGGTGCTTATTTTCGAATTTGAGGTCAAAATTTAGCTAAATTTAGACAAATTTTAGACAAAATGTTTTCGAACAGCCATTCTTAGGGGTGCATTTTCTCTGTCACGGTGTTTTCAGGTCATTCTTAGGGGTGCATTTTCTCTGTCACGGTGTTTTCAGGTGATTCTTAGGGGTGCTTATTTTCGAATTTGAGGTCAAAACTTAGCTAAATTTAGACAAATTTTAGACAAAATGTTTTCGGAAGGGCCATTCTTAGGGGTGCATTTTCTCTGTCACGGTGTTTTCAGGTCATTCTTAGGGGTGCTTATTTTCGAATTTGAGGTCAAAATTAGCTAAATTTAGACCAAAAATTAGACAGAAAGGTAAGGGGCGCTGGGCATACTGCTTGAGGGCCGAAGGCCCGAAATAGTCTCATGCTGATCTACTCCCGAACAACCCTTACTCCCGAACAACAGCTGCTTGAGGGCCGAAGGCCCGAAATAGTCTCATGCTGCTCTACTCCCGAACAACACTTACTCCCGAACAACAGCTGCCTGAGGGCCGAAGGCCCGAAATAGTCTCATGCTGCTCTACTCCCGAACAACAGCTGCTTGAGGGCCGAAGGCCCGAAATAGTCTCATGCTGCTCTACTCCCGAACAACCCTTACTCCCGAACAACAGCTGCTTGAGGGCCGAAGGCCCGAAATAGTCTCATGCTGCTCTACTCCCGAACAACCCTTACTCCCGAACTACAGCCGAGGGCATACTGATGGCGGTGCGCGAAGCGATGACGAACCCAATCTCCCGCTGTGCACGCTAACCGCTTCCTAGCTTGGGAGAGCCGCGAAGCGGCTCCTCCCAAGCTATATTTTATAACATAATAATTGGGACAACTGCTTCCTCCATTTTCTATCGAACACCAAAAGAGCTTTAAATATAAACCTGACTGATTGTGCACTCGAATCGAATGGAATCCTTCCAAAAGTTGCTAGCAGAGAATTTAGTGCGAATCACTGCTGTTATGCCTGAAAACAAAGTATAATATATGGTCATTTTTAGAAAATAAATTAAAATGTCTGTAAACATTTTCAATAAATTAACTTTTTATTTTCGTTTCCAGAGAAGTTTAAAAAGGTATCCAAAAATTAGGATAAAAGCAATTAGCGTTAAATTGGGAAAATTTTAATTTTGTAGCGAAAGATTTAGTTTTGTATCTATTTTACCAAAAGGAAAACGAATACGATTCCAAGTAATATCTCATTTATTACTAGGGATTTTTTCTGAAAAGCATACCGCGAGATTTGCCCTTCAGAAAATTTTGCTACGAAACTAAAACTTTTAGCTGCAAAATTAACATTATTGACCGTGGAAAAGGCCATTTTTCATGGATCGAGGTTATATTGCATAAATTGTTATTTGCTTACCGGTAATAACCACTTGCCCGATGCCAAGAATCCCAGCAGCTGAGTGGTACATCGGCATGGTTATATAGATCCTATCTGTAGGGCATATGCCAAAGGCACATCGGGTAGCAGTACTCATTAGCGCGTAACGATAGTGTTTGATTATAGCTGCTTTGGGATTCCCTGTCGTACCACTAGTGTAGATATAGCATAGAATACTTTGGAAATCTAATCCCTCTACGGGCAGCGGCTCAGAGATAGATGCGTCAGCCAAAAAATGGTTCAGCGCTTCGTGCTCGGATTCAGTGTTGCCGTCAACCAAAAATATTGGCTGTCTACGCGTATTTGGTAGGTCCAAAGCTTTCAAAAGGGCTAAAAATGACAATGTAAAATAATCCGATGATAAAAATCAAATTTACTGGGCAGAAGGGCTTTAGATGTCACAATACAATGGCAGTCCGACACAGTAATTGAATGGGCAAGAGACTCCAATTTGAGGTTATTATTTATCCACGCCTAAATTAGATAATAAATTACGATACAAATGCCTTGTAAAACAGTACAGTTATGACACCCAATTTGCTCAAGCCCAACCATAGAGCGAAAAATTCGATTCCATTCTCCAAAAATAATGCCACCACTTGTTTTCTTTTGTATCCACGGCTCTAAAGTTGAAAATATATAGAATATTAATTTGGAAACAAATACCTGGAAGAAATTTGCGTATTTATTACAATGATCGTTGAATTGACGAAAAGTAAGTCTTCTAAAAATTGACAAATATATCAAATTTAAAGTAAATCTGACGAACCTCCCGGATTCGACTTCTACCACACATTCTTTGTCCGGTTGGGAATTCACAAATTCCAGAAGGTTTTCATGGATTGGCTAAAATTATAGGTTTTTATCAAATAAAGTTCGAAAATAGAAACTACCTTATTTTTCTTAAAAGCTCGTCGCATATGCCATTTTAATTTGAGCAACATAATAAGGCCGCTGAAAAGCGCATATTTATAACCGATGTGAAATATTGACGTGAAAATATTTACCCGAGATCTCGGGGCAAAGATTTCAAACAACGCCTGCCGAGGTCTGTACTATATATACGAATAGCCAAATACAGTGGAAACAATAAAAACCAATAACGCGCAGAAAAGAAAATAGCAATTATTACAGCGACAACACTCATTTCGACCAATGGACTCGAGAATATGGCGCCTTTCTCTGACGACCGATACTCGACATTATTCGCGTTCGTGACCCGCGACATCCGGCTGCGCTGAAAATTTTCAAATATAAATTAGAATGACGAAAGAAGACATGTTCCCGAAATTAAAGAAAATCTGTATAATTTCACAAATCCAAAGATTTGGAGCGTTAATCCTTTGTTGTTTCCTTTTAAATCAATCAATAAATCAAATTATGTAACTTTTACTCTAAACAAGTACTTTTGTGCGCTAAGATTTTCGAGAAAAGGCTTCCTAGACAGTAATAATAAATCGTTTCGCATAATTTTAAGGGGAAGTTTGCGTAAATGAAACTGAACCGAATTTTTCAGAACATGACCATAGTAGAAAACGAATAATCTTATCGGGTGCAAATCCTTGTTGCATAATCCAGAGATATTATTCCAATCAGCGATGATTTGGAATAAAGAGATGGCTGGACTCATTGGGAGATAATTTGCAATAGGAGAAGGGATGCAGGGATCCAAGGAAGCAATCGCAGGGAATTTTGTCCCATCACTGCTTTCTAATGACCAAAATCGGTCTATATAATTAAAGTTCACGTTGTATACAATTCCATTTTGACTGGCCAGGAAGCTATCAGCTGAAAATAACAACAGCTCGCCAATTCCCTTATCAAAGTCACATAAATTGATTTACAGACGGTCACGGCCACATATGATCAGTTTTCTTTGATTTTTGTACCGACGATTATTCATGAACAGACATATAAGTGTATAATACAAATACGTTACTGGATATTACCCGAATAAACATTCATGAACAAATAATATTATTTTTATTCAGGATGCAAATGTCATTGAAAGTTTCATTAGATTACAAACCCAATTGTTCAAAATACAACCGAACGTCAATAGATCCTGGTTGGGATTAATATAAAATATTTTTATTGAACATAATCTTGTGAAATGGAATTATGGAGGTTCGGTTGATTCTAGGGCAGGATCAATCAATTATCGGAAAGAAAGCACTCACACAAATCAATGTACCCGTCAAATATGACTACAAAATCTGACCAACACAAACGACAAAGAATAGCTAAAAGAAAACAATTGGTAGAATGAAATAAGGCTTTTAACAATAAACATTTAGTGCAGACATTGTTTATTACAAGAATAATATGCTTATGAAACCCTTTCATAAAAAAGAATGAAAGCTTCTGAATTGAGCACACGCGATTCTGGTACAGCTTGAACGGAACGATCAGAAATATAGTACCTAAAAATACAATAATGAAAATTAATTAACTAATTTCCGTAATTGTTCATCCAGAAATGATGTTATTGAAACGCAATCCGTAGTAGTAGTTCAAGAGTATTCCAACTATTTCATTGTCAAAGTAAGACATTTCTACGATTAAAAACAAGGCCAGTAGCAAGGCATAGCAGAAAAACAGTTGTAGGACATCAGAAAAAGATTATTCGGTGTTGTCACTTTGGTTTACTGTGAAATTGTTTTGTCTAAGAGCCTCTTTTAATAATAATAATTTATTTGTGAATAAAACGCGATTGGAGAAGGCAAAATACCCTAAAATTTGGCACTGCACAAAATTTGACCACTAACAATAATTTCGGTAATTTACGACGAAAAGCATGATTATCAATTATTGGTTTGTCGGGAGTGTTTATATGTTTTCAAACTAAATTTTCATTTATCCAGAACAAAACATTTTGTAACTGTCATATACCGTTGGATAGCCCATTACATTTTCATTTAGACTGTATATAACTTACATTTCAATAATAGATACATATTATATTACAGAAGCTCAAACGACACACACTAAAATATTGATAGTTGGTTATTTTTGACAACTTTTATCGACAAAATACCCTAAAATTTGGCACTGCACAAAATTTTGGCATTGCGGCTATTATAGCATAAGTCAAGCTCAACAACATATGTTTTACAGAATAAAACATGCTTTTCTGTTATGCGAGGTTCATAAACCGAAAAATGTGCAATCGAAATTTTCCAGTTATCCAGTGGTGTCTTTATATAACATTATCATATCTCAGCAGCCATATGAGGAAATATTGTTCTGTAAAAAGTAGTTATTACTACTCAAACTATTCTACAATACTGCATAACTGAATATAGAATACCTGAATTTTTCATCGATAAAACGTATAAATGTATCTGAGAAAGCTATAATCTTTTATAATATGCGGCTAAGGTTGATCATTCACTGACAGAAGCGCTTTTGTAGTTTGTAGTCTAGGAGGGTACAAACTACAAAATTCATATTTAAGGGATTCTGACCGAAATGTTTGGTACCAGGGGGTTTTCGGATATAGAGAATCCGAAACCGGGCTCAAAAAATTATCGGGTACCCCGAGGTAGGTTTTTTGAATTTTTTCAAATTTTTTTCTATGGTTTTTTTGCCTCTTGTGATGCTAATATTTGGCACCAGGGGATTTTCGGGTGCGGGGAATCCGAATGCGGTGTGCGAAATTTTACAGGGTGTTCAGTGAGACTCGCGGCCGAAGGCCACGAGTCTCACTGACAAAGCCACAGGTAAACAGCCTAAGCCTCCGTGGTGCCGTAGGCACCACCTGTACAGCTAGTTTTGGTATACCGTATTTTCTCTAATATAAGCCCCGGGGCTTATATTATTTCAATCCCCCAAATTTAGGCAAAATTTTTCTCTAACCTCTCATTTTTACACACTATTTCTCTTTCTCTAGGGGGCGTCTATTATAGGGGGCTTCTATTATAGGGGGGCTTATATTAGAGAAAATACGGTATCTCAGATTATAATAAATATCCATCGACTTTCTCCGGAACTAAAATAAAACCTTAGCGTTGTTGGACAGAGAAAAGTGTTGGCTAGAAAAGGGTATATAACATGCATAGGCACTCTTGCGTTTGGAAAAAATATATAGTTAACAAACATATAAAAATGTTCCCGACAAACCAATATTTTTCAATGAGTTTAAATTTTTGATGAATTAATGATATAATAGAATTCCATCACGTACCATTTCGATGTCAGTGCAAGAAATTCGATAATGTCGTTTGCTGTGTCGTTTTTCGTCCAGCCATTGTCCAGTGAAAGTCCTCTGCACTTCTCAGTCACGAGTGGAGTCAAAGATTCCGGGCTTTGAAACGACGACAAATTAAATATGAACCTTATTTTCTCTTCCATTTGAGGTCTGGCCCGTACGTAAGCTGCAACAATCGACTGTAACGCTATAAAACGTTAATGAAAAGAAAAAACTAACCAACGTAATGACCGCTATTCATGTCTAAAATCCTTAATATAAATAAGTTATAAAATAAATAAAATGACAACCTCCTGAGTGTGACACGACTCCATATAGGTTATATAATATGCTCTTCTGCGAAAATATAGCACGCTAAAAATAATAAAAAGTTTAACTATACTGAAATTAAAATGACAATAAAATACCTGAACATCTTTGCAGCAAAATGGCGCCAAATCGAGCTTAGTGCCAAATTCAACGAAATCTCTCAGTTTTTTTGTAGTTGTTCGCCCACCATATAATGTCTAAATATAATTGAAGATTATTTTAGACAACGCCAAAGCGAACTTGATCGAATGTAAAAAAATCCCATATGAAGGAAATTTGATGAGAAAATGTTTACTTTTGTTTAAATCCGAATTTACGAGAAGCATACATCTAATTCACTCTTGAAATTGCAAGCTCATTTTAACAATGTACTTACGTGTTGACTAAAGCGTTTCAAATGGATAGTCAGATTTAAAGGTGCTACAAAAACGAGGTATCGTTTCGAGGCATCCACAGTTCTTCTTTTAGCCAACTCGTTATCCGCTTTGTCCTACAATCCATTATGAGAAAATACTTTAAAAAGTAATGTACCTTTTTACAACATTTTTCACACGCATAAGCATTTCCATTTTTCTCGCTTAAAATTTCTGGTGATGTAAAATCTCTTAATGCCTGGAGGACTGATAGAGAGGTTGGATCGAAGCTGGCGTTATCCAAAGGGGCTAATGTTGACGCAGCATCGTCCATTGCAATGGAAGAGGGTTCAGGAGTTGATTCATCTTCATCGAGGTCATGATTCGGAACTTCTGTAAATATAATGAAATATAACGGCTGCTTTTACTTTCCAACGACAAGAGTTTAACGTCCATACAACAAGCAAGTTTTGCATTCAAAAACGTTTTCTGAAGTAGTAACGAGAACATTATATTAATTTCCATATAAGTAAAGCATAAATAACAATATAAAACGTGAATACGTACCATCTTCTTGTTCATCAAATTCAGGTGATTTCTCATTTTCATCCGTTCCGTGGTTTTCTGTATTTTCATCATTTACTGATTCCTTCGCAGTAGTGTGTGGCTTCTTGCCTTTCTTTTTAGAATTCTAAAATGTAGCGAAGTGAGCCCATAGTTGGATAACAAAATACCTTTCTTTTGTTTTTCATTTCCTTCTTCCTTTGACTCTTACTTTTTACTTCGGGCTTTGTTCGCTTATAATTCGCTCCATTATGATGGTCGGCACTATAGGAGTAATTCAGTGGCAGAGATAGATCCAGAAACGGTTCAAAGCAGGTCGACACGTGGTCACATTTCGAGCAACGAATTGTTTGCTGTAGGGCACCTAAATTTTAAATTTAAACATTGAAACTGCTGAATTGAAACAACCTGCAAACACAGAGTCAATGAATGGACGAGCTGGACCATTACATTTTATGAAAGCTGAAAATTACTTTACTAGTAATTTAGTACAATATTCAATTTTTGTACCTTTATATAAAGAAGTTTGTTCCGGAGTTAGATTTGAAAGTTCTCCTTCATTCACCCATCGAATAAATCCTTTACGAAAACGAAGAATTTCTTCCTGACGTAGTCCATCTAGCATATATCTAAATAGATTATTGCAATGAATTTGACGAAAAACCGGTGAAAACCTTAATAGTTCATGCGCATCTTGCTGCTGCCAACCGCGAAATCGTGGCACTCTATAAAAATGAAGGTAGAATAAAACTGTGAGCATCTTACTGTCCATAATTAGAGTATTGGTATTTTGCTATTTGCAAAAAAAATATTGTTTTAACATTGCACCAAAATGATGTTTATATGCAGTTAGCAAATAATTATTGCTATTTGTCAAAAGTACTACATATTTTTATTTGAACGCAATATAGCTTAAAATAAAATGAAGTTTTATGATTATAAACACAACGTAGACTTACTTGCGAGAAATCTGATCAAATAGGGAACGTGGATTTGGTTCGCGTCCTGACCAATATTCACGAACAAAATTACGGAATGAGGAAACGAGTGGCATGTCCATATCAGGTAACGAAATTCGAGCAAGAGGAACGTTTACCTAAAATATGTTATGGTAAAAATGATTATAAGTGAAAACTAATTTTTACTGGTAATCGGGTTTTATTCCTATATATACATTAGTTAAAAAGTGAAGTATGAGACTGCTCAAAAATTTTAAAACGTATTAGTGTGAAGTATCCTATCTCTGAGTTGCTTGCTCTGTTAAAAACATACGTCATTATCTCCAATCTGTGTTTTATATTTCTCTGAGTTCGATACATGCTTGTCGTTATCCAGTCGGTCAAAATAAAACGAGAGTTGATGAGTGTGAGATATGCACTGCATCACAGAATCTAAAAATTATATTCATAACTTATGGAACTGCAAAATGAAGAAAAAATTTACTAAAAAAGCATGTGTTACCCAGATTTGACAATCCTTTCGGAAAGATCTGGATTTCCATGCTCCTGGCTTTCGTTTCGTTTAACGTCGCTTTTGCACTTTTACGTTCTGGAGACATGCTGAAAAAGTCTCTCACTCGCTGAAAAAGTATCTCACACGAATGGCGACACATTCTAAAATAAACGGCACAACGAACGAGAGTAAAAGAATATCAAAAGATAAGGGCTAAAGAAAATTATTGATTCAGCTAGTTCTCGGGTCGGAAATGGTGATAAAGATGGATTATACAAATCGTGCTTTATTTAGGTGAACTTATTATATTTTATTGTTAACTCATACCGTGGAATTTGATAAATAATAAGTTATAAGAAAATTTTTATAGATATGAATTTCGATTACAGGATTTGAGAGCTTGCATCTCGAATTTATGTCTCTGTTTCGAATAGAAACCCCCAATCTCGCCCATCCTTGACAGGAAAGAGTAACGCGAAAAACTCTTTATTTTGCACGACATCATCACGATCCAAAACGTCTTCGCAACATATAACACATATACTTTATGTTTCCAGCGAATAACATGTCAGTTGTTTTGGAAATTGCAATATTTTCATGGGTAGACTAAAGGGTCTGATTGATCAAAATTTTTAACACATCTGCTAAAAATATTGTTTGAAATTACGCTAATTTGGCATAATGTTGTTTTTAAAGAATTACAGACAGGTGCCTGTGGATAGCCTTTTGCTAGAATTTAGGATAAACTATCCATTCGAGAAATGTGATTCACGGCGCGCAGTTGTCGGTTATTTTCTTCAAACAAAATGAAGGATTCCTATTTGGAAAACTATATAGTAACCATAAACTACCCAAAATGAAAATTTGCTGATTTTCTTCTGGTCAATAATTGAATTTAAAGCTAGAAAGCAACACATTAAATGATTTCTGTAGTTCCAAACAGAATTTTATTAAAATTTATTTAAGCTGAGCCATGGAAAAGTTATGATATCCTGTGAAATCTTATTATCGCAATTAGAAATGGCACAATTTACAGACTGTATAATATATATATATATTGTTGTAGACAAAACTAATTCTTGTTTGTGGATCACTCATCATTCTCTCACTCATTCGTGGGTCTCTCTATATTTTTTCTTTAAAAACGAAGTAGAATTTTTTCTTAATT
This sequence comes from Ditylenchus destructor, assembly GCA_022814885.1. Taxonomy (NCBI): domain Eukaryota; kingdom Metazoa; phylum Nematoda; class Chromadorea; order Rhabditida; family Anguinidae; genus Ditylenchus; species Ditylenchus destructor. The sequence continues at coordinate 2,347,543 of JAKKPZ010000010.1, read as the reverse complement.
TTACCTGCATCGAATTAGTTGTATCAAACTGATCGTGTTGTATTCATTCTTTAAAAGTAGATTGAAATGCTGTTTCAAAAAATTGTTTATTGAATCACTCATTACAAATTTAATACCGGTCAATTTTCAATTAATTTACTTTATAATTTTTAAACGAACTAAATGAACAAAAATCCATCTTATTGTTACAATCACAATCATAAGGCAAAATATCTCAATATACAAGGTCACAACATACTGATTTAGATTGAGTCTATTTGAGATCAATTCGAGAGAATATTTTTCCAAAGGAATACATGACCAGAGGGAAAGCAACGTCTGAGTACAAAACCAAGGCGACGATCATCAAAAATGTGGAAATGATTGCCTTCAAAAATGAGAACATGTATGAAAATAACAGAATGTTTACCTTAACAATGTAGAGTAATGTCGATTGCAATGTCCAAACGGCCGGGAATATGTACAGCACATGTTGATAATAAGCTAAAGTAAATTAAACAAATAATAACGCGGTTTGACGACGAAATGTAATCAAAACCGAAGGGTTAAAATTATCCGAAGAGGAGACAAAATACTCCTAGACCTTTAAAGACACATTATCCATGAATTTTATAAGAAAGAATATGAATATTTCAATGGCAGTAAGGGTTGGGTACGGCATGGGTTAAAGACTTACCGAGAATTGCAAACCCGGGTATCAAAACGCATGCAAGGATTGAGAAAAGGATGCAAAGAGCGGTAGTGAAACTCAGTTTCCTCATAATGCTGGCTGGAATGCGGATTACCCTAAAAATAGTAATAAATATACAGTTACCTTTTTTGGAACCTACATAATTAAGTATAAATAATTATAATTTCCTCAAAACAAATAAAGCATTGGATATTTAAAAATTTTATCTGTCATCAAAAATTTTCAGTTACATTGTGTTAAATGTCTCAAGAAAAGAGGGGACTTATCTTAGGGTTAGTTACGAACAAGATGATATCCCTTTCTTGAGGAGATGTGTGCATATTGCTCCCATTTTAGAATACAGCGAACTTAGAATCTTGAACTGCGAATTAATAATAAAACGAGGGGATTCCACTTCACTTAGTACTATTAAAGAGAACGAACGAACAAAAATTCCGGTGCATATGGTAAAACATTCAAATTAGCTCTTTGCTCTATATTATTTTGCATCAGAGTCAGTAATTTTTTTATTCTAATCACAGCAAATTTTGGAAAAATAATCTCATTTAGCCAAAAATATATATGGACTGCTTTACTAAACTTTACTTTATTTAGCGATTCCTTAACCTAAATTTGTTGTGTTTGAAATGGGATATCCACTTAAAATAAAAATGGAAAAATATGTCTAGATCTAAAATCCAGTGCAGATATGAAAGAGTAAACCATTTTTTACGAAAGTTCCAGCAAATGACAATCAACATGTTTAGATAAGCGCAAAATGCGGACACATCAAAGAAAGGAAATCACCATACATACTACAAGTTCATCTAGTCAGAAATTGAATGACAGCTCAAATCAGATGCAATAACTCAGATAATTTTTTCCTATTTTCATTCCATTTCAAAATGCTTCAAAATTCTTTGATGCCACATTACTTTTACCGTATCTTAAAAACTGACTTAGTTGCATGACATAGCTATTTACTGGAATGTCTGATGAAATTCCGAAATAACTATTTAAGTTTCAGTGAAAAAGGTTTTATTTCGTCATGTTAAAGAAAATATTAGGAAATTCGTGTAATAATGAAATTAGTAAGAACTAGAAAAAATAGTATAAAAAGGGTACGCGAAACTTGGCCAAGTGTCCTGATCTCTATAAAACCTTTTACCTAAAAAAGAATGATTTTTTATTTTAAAATTATCTTTGTGTACGTCAAACATTAAAAAATACCTATGAATAAGATTATTTTATGTTTTCTAACGTTATTCCTTAGTATCGATACAAATTATAAATGCTCGTATTCAGAAATATTTCCTTCCCATGTGAGTGGGAAGATATTTTCAAACTTTATTAAAGACGCATGAAATGACCAGCTTGGGTGAGTTCCTCCAAAGAAAGGTAAGACAGTCGGCTGTCTTTCACCAATGAAGTAAAGCGAACAGGTTCATGCGCGGTTCTTCCTCTTAGATAATCATCACCACTGCATGTTGGGGACGGTTAATGTCCAATCACTGTTTGTAATCTGTTGATAATGCAGGTAAATAGCAAAAAGAATAAGGCTCGGCCTTTTATTTCAACAAAATTTCACAAAACAAAGAAAATATACGGATCTCCATAAATAAATTAGAGCTCGTCACTTCGCTTAATCAGCTTGTGTAATTCAATGTCGAAGTGGAGTTCGGCATCTCCAGGAATATTTGGGGTTCGTCCATCAGCTCCATAGCCCAACTTTGCCGGAATGATCACCTTTCGGCGCTCACCTTCGCACATGTTAGTCATTGCTGAAGGTGATCAATTTAGTTCACATGTATAATCGCTAATGAGAGAATGAACATTTGGTTTTATGCGAGAAATTCCAAAAAACTATATTTGCTTCAGACAAACTTTACTGCAGAAAAATTACTTCCAAATCATAAAAACGCAAAAAAGTTTATAAATTTTACTCACCTCGGTCCATGCCCTCGATCACTTCCTTGTTACCTGTAAAATTTTATTTCATTGCTATGCTCAAGTTTAAATTATACCTTACCAAGCTTGAAAATAAAAGGCGCATTGCGGGAGAATGAAGAATCAATGAAAGTTCCATCCTTGAGTTTCAAAGAGTAGTGTTGCTGAAAAGCATAAATGTTAGCGTTTTGCTCAAATTTGAATACACATTAAAGAAAAGTGCTAAGTATGTATTCTCCCAGATACGAATCTAATGCTGAAGTTCGTTTTCAATTAAGTTTTAATTATATTATGCTCACGTGGATCGTGTCGCCAGGTGCCGATTTTATGCACTTGTCTTCATCGATTTTGTGAGTTACTTCTATGGCCAAACCATCTTCTTCGGTCCATTTGGCGCCAGGAGTAGGGCGGAAAAGATCCACCAATTGCACAGTATAGTACAAAGTTTGATCTGTTTTGATGCCATCTCTGAAAATAAAATATCATTCTCAGAATAAAATATCATTCTATCTGTGTACATTACTTTCTTCATATTGGAAGCACCAAAAAAGCAAGAGTAAATTGGCGATAAAAGGATTCATTTTTATTAACTAAGTTGTCACTATTTTAAATTCAAAACGATGTATATTCTTTCTGATTTGGAATAGGGTTGTATTCACCACTTTAAATTTGGTAAACATATTAGAACATTTGCATTTATATTTTTACACTATTGGACTGATTTTCCACTAAAAACTAACTAGTAGGCTTTGCGTTTCGAGATTTTAAAATTGAGATTATCATATAACATTCTGCCTGTCCATCTGATAACTTTTGAGGTAAAGAAAGGTAAATAATCACCTGTCACGTCCATCGACACCGAAGCCCAATTTACCTGGGATAACCACTTTTCTTTTCTCTCCGATGCACATGTCGGTCATAGCGCGATCCATGCCAGCAATCACCTGACTCGCCCCCAACGTGAAAGAGTAACTAAAATCAAAACAATATAAGGGCTGTTGCAAAAGCTGACAAAGAAAGTTCACGTTAAAAATATAATAATGATTTTTTAGACTAAAAAGATAATAAAACTCAAGGTGTTCCGCCAAAATTGCTTCCGACCTCCTTGCCATCAGCATCAGTCAACTTATAGTACTGTTCTAGCACGTCTCCGGCTTGGCTTTTCAATTTGCATTTCTCAGCAGCGATTGGACGGATAATCTTTATTTCTAAAATTAGTAAAGTGAACATTTGTGTCCCAGTTAAAAATTAAATTAAACATTTATGTTCCGATTTCCCATTTTGAAAGATTTCGAGAAATATCCAGATGAGCTAGATATCATTTCCCATTATCCTTTCTGAAATTTTTATTTTAAAGTATTTCGTTTTTAACAAAAAATTTTGTCACTAATCAGGATTAATTGCAAGCTATGGGAAATTGGAGCAAAAAATTTCGCGTTTCAATTAATTCGATCTGTTATAGGGAAAATGGACTGATCTCGATAGTTTTAATTGTCTAGACTTACCTAGTCCGTCATCATCTTTCCATGATAGCTTCTGGCCTTGGAACGTATTATTGTCCTCTTCTGCGGCAGCAAATACAAATATGGACACCAAAAATATCAAAACCGAACCACTTCGACCCATTTTGAGACTGATTTGAGGTTTAGTGAGTTGGCAAAAAGGACAACTCTCCAAACTGCAACTGCTGGAGGGATGGACGCTACAAATCGATAAAAATTATTATGCTGACTGGTGCTCGAATAAACACAGAATAAGATTGGGGCCTTCGCCGGTGCTGTGTTCAGCCCTTGCGGCAATTGAGCTGACCCGTTCCTCTTTTCTTTTCTTCTCTTTTATCCCTGCCTTTAATTTCTCGCACAGAGGAAAGAAGTAATGTGTGGAGGAGTGGTGGGGTGCTGGGCAGCACTGTCGCCCAAAATCTCCAGGTTTCTCTCCCCGAAGTCTGTTCGATGCTTAGCCCATCCCTGTAGTGATGATCCAAATGCATTTCCCAAAAATAGTGTAACTCCTCTAAACATTTCCTTCTTAGATACACTTTTATGGCGACGTGTACAAAGAAATTACGCAAGCCAATCAAGGTATTTGGGAATAACGTAAACACACGGTAGTGGTCGTGAGAAGCTGGAAAGGAAAATTGGAAGTGTGACTGAAAAGGTGGAGACATATGGAGCTTTCTGTATATCGGGTCCCTCTAAGTTGATAGGTGAAGCTCCCCCCTCAATAGAATCTCCCACTTTTTGGGGGTCCCGGACCCCAAATTCGCGAGAACCCCCCAAAAACCCATGATTTTAGGGGGGGTTATCAATGTCAGAATTGGGGTGGTCCCGCCACGAAAGTCGAGAAAACGCCATTTTTTCAGTTTTTGGGGGGTTTTTACAAAGGAAACTTTCCAGTCGGTGCTCGGATCCGGGCGTGTGATACGTCAATCGCTTCCTCTCGGCGAGCTGAGTCGATTGGTACCGGTCTCGCTGGGAACATTTGCGTTTTCCGGAAGATATGGCTTCCGGAAATCCGGAAAATCCTGGATTTGGCCAGGTCACAGATCCTCCGTCGGTGCTCGGTTTTGGTCGTGTGATACGTCAATCGCTTCGTCTCGGCGAGACAAGACGATTGGTACCGGTCTCGCTGGGAACATTTGCGAGTACCGGGATTTATGGCTTCCGGAATTCCGGAAAATCCTGGATGACCAAGGGCGCCGCCGTGCGGCGAAGCCGCTGGGGCAGTCCTATGGAATAAGTTCTCAATGAATGCACACCTTATGCAGTTTTTATCAAACACATAAGAACTCAAAATAATATACAAAACAAATATTAATCGTTGGTAGAAAAACATTCGTCTGAAGATCGAGCCTTTTGCGTGTAAATGCCGGCGAATGTTTCAGGACGGCTAATTTTATTCCAATCCATTCCGGATGGATGCTGAAAATGGGCATTTATGTATGATATAAAACATCAGTCATATAATTTCAAGTGTACCTTTAGCAAAGTTCCCGCCTTGTCTAGACATGCAATCTGAAATAATAATCTCATATTGCTCATAAAACGGTCAAAAGTTTACGTTAAGTGGGGAAACGTGATAATACTCTGCCAGAAGCTTCACTTTCCCGCTTTCTGATTTCGAAATTTCGTCACCCGCAGGTATCACCGCAGAATACATTTCGTGTATGCCCAAACCCTTTTTATAGACGCGCCTGGAACAAAAGTCAATAATACCACATGAAAAGTGCAGTTACTTACATTTTCTCGAAAAAAGATCGAAGTGTGCTGTTGGATATGGCACTTTTACAAACCTGTTTGAATGGAAAACTATTAAACAAAGAAATTTATGAAAAACATTACTTCAACTTCTGTGGCCGGATAATAATGAATGTAATTAACGCACATTTCGTCTTCAATGCCATATCCACCCTAAAATATTATTCATAATGGAATAAGCGGGAATCTATCTAACTTCTATAGTTTAACGGTTCTGAACAGTAATTCAATTTTCACTATCTTATGTTTAAAATTTTAAAAACAATCTCGCAAATTTAATACTGCAACAACACACCCAAGTCCAGAAGTTCCTATTTTTTGTATCGAAGACGCAAGTTGTGCTCAGAACATCTCCCTAAAATTGAACCATGCTCATTTCTGGAACAATGCAATAACCTCACAGGTAAAACTCGGATGTGCTTCGCTAATGGCTGAATATGCTGCCAATGGGGAGAAAAGTGGTTATCTTAAGATAAGTGTCTAAGTGATGCCAATATAGAAATAACGTTAACACCTCGATTAATTTCACCAATTTTGACACCATTGCGAAAATGAGAAGTGAATAGCTTCTTGCCAGTGAGATGGGCGTGTCTAAAACCATTTCTAACACTAAAGAATAAGCTCGATATGAAAACGGTAAAAAATACAGTTGAGACGCGAAAATGTTGATGCCCTCGCTTGGAAACTAAAGATTTCTGACCAAATTAGTCAAAATGAGTCATTAAAATGGCGTAGAAAAGAGTTCCGACAGGGCAAATGGCGATTTGAATTTGCGCCAAAACATAATTGTATGCCAAAGGGGTTAAAAGGGGCCGCTGAAAATTTTTAATGAGGGGTTTACTCGGCAGGGGTCTCCTCTAGAGATTGGTAAAAAAATTTGAATGGGGCCTTATTAGAGTAAAAATTTTCGCAGTCAACACTTTTCCCTATTAGAGGAGACTCGTTTCCTGATGCTGAACAGAGCCTCCCCCTGATAGGGAATAGTGTTGACTGTGAAAATTTTTACTCTAATAAGGCCCCACTCAAATTTTTTACCAACCTCTAGAGGAGATCCCTGCCGTGTAATCCCCCTCATTAAAAATTTTCAGCGGCCCCTTTTAACCCCTTTGGCATGCAATTATGTTTTGGCGCAAATTCAAATCGCCATTTGCCCTGTCGGAACTCTTTTCTACGCCATTTTATCAACTATATGAAACCTTTTGTGTACAGTCAGATGGGCTAAATGTTAATGAAAATTATTTATTAAAATTAGACGGGAAGCATACCAATGAGCTGTTATTGGGAAATGTGACTGCTGTGGTGGTATACTGTTAGCATCCGAATAAATCAGACCCTGAAACATGAATAGATGTGCGACAAAATGCGAAAAACTTTCTTTCTACTCAAAAATTCTCACCACATTGTCATGCCTGTCTGACAAACACATGTGTACACCTTTTAGGTTACCAATGTGTAGGTACTTTTAGTTGTTGAGATCTAGCCATTTAATGTTTCAGTTTTTCTAAATCGGTTTGGCCTCTTTAGATGGAGTAAACAATCGGTAAAAATTGATTTTCTAAAAAATTAGTGGATAATTACTATTTACTCCAAAATTTTTCGGAAATTTCATTTTAATCTTATTTCTGTGAAGTTATGATAAAAATTGGCAACAACAGTCAACCATTGACCTATTTTGACGATATTGTATATACAAATTGCATCTTTATAAATTATTCACAAAAACTCGGAGCCTATGGGAAATAACTACACAATCAGTTCAAAGTCCTGTAAAAATGAATCTAGGCAATTACGTTGGATAAATGCTGCACTTTGGTGAATATTGATAGTAATATTTTGTGACAATATGTGCAACGTTTCTATTATATTAAAGAGGTTTTTTATTCCAGAATTGTATCATAATTTAATACTGAAACCAACCACTTCCATTATGCCGGCATCATGTTGACGAAGATTCTTTGTGTATGTAATACGGATTCCGGAACTGTCAGTCCTAAAATTCATGATTGATTACATGTTTAGATGCAAATAAAATGTTTACAGATTGTCTCGTAGTGCATAATTGTCGTAGTGAATCTCAATCATAAGGAACGGCACAAATCCCTCACCTCCAATAGGCATGCCCGCTTGTGGAGGATAAACGACTGACTGTAATATATAAATAAAATGCTTTGTGTTGACCAAAAAGATAAAGCTAAGAAAGTTACCTCAACACCCATTGACCACGCAGCGATAACCTTTAAATGAGGATTAACATATGAAACCATGTATACCAAATACCTTTGAACATGTGGATTTTGAGGCCGGCATGGCGCGTTCATTTGTGCAATAATCGCTGAAGTGAGAAACTGGCTTCTGGCAGTGAAACACCTGATACAAATATATTTCATGAAACGAAGCTATATCTTAATGAATATGCTTTCGCGATGCAAGACAACAAAAAACAATTTCAATGTGGATTTGAAAGGGCTTCAAGGTGCGTGGTATATCGGTCAGTTTTAAACCAACCTCCATGTGGTGAACAATGTGCTCCATCCCAGAAGTGATTATTGGTTCGTACTAAAAGAAAGTTATACCTAATAAGAAATAATAATATTCTCATTTCTATAGTCAATTATAACTGTTGACTTCAAATATCGATTAAACATTCATAATAATTCACCTTAATGATGTGATGTTTTGAGTGTTTGACGGAGCTGTCCAGTTCAACGCTTTGACACCTATAATAAATTTTCTGTAATAAAAATATCTTTTTAGATGCTACACGGAAATTAGAGTCGCCTTTTGAGAGTCGGACATCTGAGACTCTGTTAAAATTTTTAACAGACTCAAACGTCTGACTCTCACTTACCGACTCTCAAAATTCTGATAACCTTCTAGATAATGTCATCTCCGCGTCACTTCTACAAAAATCCGGATTCTGCTATGAACAGAGTGCTTACCAATAAGTAGTTCTTTCAGCAGGAACCTTAATATTTTTGGCACGAATGTCGAGCGTTTTTGCATAAGGAGTTTCAACCGGCACCGAGTCTTCGACAAATTCTTGCAACAATTGCGTGTATTTCATTTGATAAAACACGTCCGACTGGTTCAGGTTCCCCATCGGTTTTTGTCCAATGGCAAGAAGAATATTCGTGGTTCCTGGCTTAATTGTTGTATTTCACATTAACTTTTAAAAATGAAATCATTAGGACCTAGTCCTGTGATGGTAGGACCTAGTGAGACAAGAAGAAAATTTACATGGAAATATAATTCTCAATAAGTCAAGCGGTTAAATTAGGCTGAACTGACTGTTGAAAAATTTGTAATTAACCCTTCATTGCCGAATGTATCCGATTGGATACGCTTTTGATTTGCTAAAGACTTCACAAAAAGAAAGAAACGAATGAGTGTTCATTATTCATATAAAGAGTGTGTCTGTAAATAGATCACATAGAAAAGAGAAATAAACAATGTCAGCCATCATACTTTTGATAAAGACAGCTCACCAAAAGGAAAGCTAATGGTAATGCAGACATTCTGCCTTTTGTCTATGTCTCCGGCAATGAAGGGTTAAATATGTTTTTTAAAGTTTATGCTCATGAAAGCAATTGGAAAATATATAGAAATTTCGAGTAAAATTTAACAAGATTCACCTCAATGGCATAGTCACGTGGATCACATGTGAGAAACTTTCTGCTGTAATAGAAAAGTCCATCCGCCGGCTTGCTCTTCCGTCTATGTAGAATGCAGTCTTGGTGCCGATCAGAACGAAGCATCTGTTTGCTGTCAATCCAGCCATCCTTCTGAAAGTATTCATTGATCTGGGAATAAGAAAATTCGGAATCACCATGTTTCCAATGTGCAATTCCCTCGAAGTTCTCTGGCTATAGTAGCAGAAATCCGTGTTCTCAATTTGGCCATGATCAGAGAATCCAATCAGAAAATTTACTTTTATGTTTCCCGCTAAGAAGACCTTGAAGTCTATTCTCTGTTTTTGCCAATTCACGTTCCAAAACAACGTGATCGTTGAATCTGAAACCAACTCAACTAATTTTTTCATACACACGAAACAAAAATATTTCACTGACCATCGAGGGTCGTGCTAATCATGAAGGGATACCGATTTTTCGACGTATGCCATGCCGAAGCTTCCTCAGACAGCAAAAACAGAAATAGCAGAATAAACATCATGGATGCATCCCGTTACAACCAGAATTTCACGTTGCCACCGAGTGAAAACAACTGAACTCGAGACAAACTTGAATACCGAACCTTCAAATGGGACACATTTTCGTGATAGCTTTTGGCTACTGTGCACTTTATAGTAGTTTCTATGTGAGTGTTTTTGACAGCTTTCTCCTGTTCTTTCGCTTTATAGGATGAGTCGACATTTTGTTATTCACACTTTCATTTTTGTTTACAAAGAAGGGCATTTTCTGCAGAATTTTGAAAAATATTTTCTGAGAATGAAATTTGGCCACGTTCGTCAAAATTATTGATATACAAGATGATAGACATTCGTAATATTAATATTGAAACAAAAAGCGAGGAAAGTGAAAATGAGGGGCGAATAAATGAATGTGGTTCTTAAAGTTGTCAAATTCAAACAAAAGTTGTCGAGCTCAAACAAAATTTCGCATCAGAGATACAAAAATAAATATTTTTCCACTTTTTTCTGTGAAACCTGACATCCAAATTTTGCATACAGTTTTGTATCAAGATTAATTTTTTATGGTAAAACAGCCAAAAGTGTTTTTGGAAGTTTTCGATTACGCTGCATCTGAAAAGTTTTTGCTTGGTAAGCTAATGTACTTATCTGCTTAGATAGCCAATTCGCACTCCCCGCATCGGAAAACCCTTATAGATGAAACTTCGGACCCGTAGGACTCCTAGGATTTTTGCGCCAGTCATTTTGCGTCACCTTGTTGAAACTGATTTCTTCTAATTAAGTTTTCTTCAAGATACGGTTGCTTTAAAATGCTTGCTAGTTGCAAGAAAAGCGATTTTCCATAAAAATTAGTACAGTCGCGTCTCTATATAACGGTTCTCTATATAACGGCGATTTTGCCCGGTCCCGAGACCGTCGTTATAAAAGACTGTATATCGGAATTTCATTTTGCATCTTTTATGACATTATCGAAGGGCAAATATTCATTTTTGGATCTAAAACTCTTTTATATTGGATCTAAGTCATAATTTTGGATCAAATCCAAAATAATTATGACTTTTACATCCAAATTTATATTTGCCCATTACTGAATCGTGTCAATTTTAACCTGAACAATTCTGTAAAATATAATAATTTTCGAATGTCCAGAATAGAAATTTAGCTTTATTTAAAATATTAAATAGTTTAATTGTCATGTGTTTACTATAATGCTCTTCCCTGAGTGTTTTGTCAGACATGTCTAGCTTCGTTCTGATAACTTCCTAAGATTTTTATTTTAAGAACATTTCGTCTCGCCAAAAAGCTAAAATGGCGCCAAAGATAAACTTATACTTTGTGCCTCGACAAACTCGCAGTAATAATAATAAATATGGTCTTTTGAACTTGTGCATGATGAACAATGACGATTTATTGTCACTTTATGGGCACGAAAATGATTCTCCGATCGTTTATTCTTTCTTCCTTATCAACAACAACACCGTTCGCAGTCACCTTGAGGAGAGCCTTCAGCACAGGTATATCTGGTCATAATATTTCATCGTATGTTTAATTTTAATTTAAGATTACATAAGTAGAAAATATTCGAAAATGTCTACGAAGTCCTTCAGAACATATGAGGTTTGGATTTACATAGACTCATTTTAGAGGCAAGTTACAGTTATCGCTTTAATACGATAAAATTCTGTATTTTATTATTACAAATTTGAACATATGTGCTACATTTCGGAAAAGGAAAATCGTTGAAATAAACGGGAAGAACGTGTGTTTTTCTCTTCAGTGTCGCTATTTTGCCAAAAAGATATCCACGCACATAAAAAATACAAATAATTTCCGTAAAAATTTCCTTTGGCAACTGAATTCTGACCAGCATTGTATTTACAAAACTAATTTGCCTCTATACATTAAAATACTGTATGAATTTATACTCTCTCAGAATAAAATTAATGCCAAATGTCATACTTGTTCTAAGTTATATTTTAACCTCTTTCACCGAATTCATTACAAATGAATAAGATTTTCACAAAATTTTCTTCGTCACATTTTATACAACTATTTTCACAACATTGTTGTTTCGTTTTTCAACGAGACTTTCCAACATTTTAAACTTAACCTTCGTGATTAAAATTAGCGATGTATTATATTCGGTTAAATTCTAGAAGTGATTAAAGTTACTACACAAATGTCACAATTAAAATAAATTTGTTCATTATTTTACTTTAGGAGGCAATTTTTGAATTAAATTCCCTGCAAAGCAATGCCGAGACACTGGCCAAATCACAGAGTGATCGACGGAAAATGTCAGAAACGAATGTCAGCGATACATCGAAATTCCTAGCCTTTTTCGGATTAAATGCAAGTTTCACTCGCCTTAAAGTGAAAATTTATACAATGAAAATTTTCAGGCGAGCCATATTGATTCTTTGAATTGCATACATATAACTGGCACTAAAGGAAAGGGAAGCACTGCCGCATTTGCCGAATCAATACTTCGCAATCTGGGATTCAAGACAGGATTTTACAGGTATTTCAGGTGGAATTTTGAAAATCGTCAGATGAATAACCATTGTTTTGGGTTTTTGTTCTCCACACTTGGTCCATGTTAGAGAGAGGTATAATTTCATGTTTTTATCACTGAATAACAATATTTTAAACAATCAGAATTCGCATTAACGGTAAACCGCTATCTGAAGAAGAATTTACAAACAATTTCTTTGATGTTTTGGATACAATTAAAAAGGTAATTCTGTTATATTTTTACTATCGATAGCTCCTTTTAAATGTTTTCGAAAAATTTTTGGACTAGAGTTTGCCGTTGAATTATACCTGTCTGCGTAATGGAAAAATTGCAACTCTGTCAAGAGACGCTGAACCTTTAGGATGTGAGAACTAACTCTTCAAAACTACTACATACCGAAAGCTACTACTAATTTATTCAATTATGTCATTTTCGTATAATGTGAATTATTTCATATTGGTGTGAAAATTCTAGCATCTACGTAAAAAATGCCTGAAATGCACACAGATGTATCAGAACGAGAGTGATCTCACACTTAATGTTAATCATTACAAAGAAAAAAGTTTGATCAAAGGAATGAGAACAAACAAAAGTAGTATATTGATTTCTTATTTTGTACTGGCAAGCTATGTCTGTGATGTCTGTATACATTTTAGACGGCTACATAGATCCTAGATTTTTACGTCAACATTGTGTGAAAGTGTATCAGTGCACAACTCAAAATAATTTTTGATACACTATGTATGTGTAGCGTTTTTGAAAAAGCGATTTGCTCTTTGTAAATATTCCATGAAAATTACTCTAGTTTAACTAAGTATCAAAAAATATATAAAGACATACTGGTCAACTTGGACCATGCATTCCACGTTTCACACACATTTATTTTCAGCACAAGTCACCCACTACGGATTTGCCGGGCTACTTCAAATTCCTAACTCTGTTGGCATTCAAAGTCTTCCATTTAAAAGTTAGATTATTCCATGGTTTTCAGTAAACATATGTGGTAAACATTTAGCGCGTTGATGTGGCAATCATTGAAGTGGGTATCGGTGGCGAATATGACTGTACAAATATCATCGAGAACCCCGTGGTATGCGGAATTACGTCGCTTGATTTAGGTATTTTGTCTTTCACCGATTTTACACATCTGTTCATGCAGACCATACGAAACTACTTGGTTCAACAATATCCGAAATTGCTTGGCAAAAAGCCGGAATTATGAAAAAGAATTCGTTACTGTTAACTGTAAACCAACCTCTCCAAGCAATGAAAGTCATTCAAGAGCGAAGTGTGGAACGAAATGTGAGTGTAGCGTTATATGATAACAACCAAATAATTTTACCTACACATTCATAGGATAAATATATACTAAGAGCAATATATTACCGAAACCCACCAACATTACGGGTATCATACCAAATGAGAAATATCGCGTATAGCGGGTTCCAAATAAGGGCATACTGATTATATTTAGTCTTAAGCTATATCAGAGATAAATGAGAGGCACCGTATGGTACTCATACTCCATTTTGACGCACCCAAACGTGTATTTCACCGTTATATACTTGTGAAAAAAAAATTATTGTTCATAAGAACTTCTAGAACAAAACTATTTCCCAAATCCACTGAAAAATATTTTTTATGTACACGTGCATTTATACATACATATGTGCAAAATCATTTTAATTGCAGTGTCCGTTTTTGGTCGTACCAGAAATTAATGAATATGTTTGGCCAAAGTCAGATGTTCGATTCGGAATCCCTGGAAAGCACCAAATGTCAAATGTTTCATTGGCTTTGCAAATAGCTCGTTTTTGGCTCATGCGTAGTTCCAAATTAGGTAAGAATTGGCTCATGCGTAGTTCCAAATTAGGTAAGAATCAATATCAACGTTCACCATTTGCTCTATTTAGGCATTTAGTAATCTTTTTCAGATAGCTGTTCAATCTTGACGAATCACATAGCAGATTTAAAAGGGCAAGCCCTTAACCATAATCGATTGGCTTACAAGGTTCCGGAAGTTTTCGTCGAAGCTCTTGAAAAATGCGCTTGGCCAGGCAGAAGCCAAATTTTGAGAGAAGGAAATATCTCGTATTTCCTCGATGGCGCACACACCCCAAAGAGCTTGCAATATTGTGCAGACTGGTTCATGGAAAACAGCGCGAGGTTGGAAAAGTCAGAATTCAGGAGCGCTTGTCCTTTAAAAGTAAATACTTAAAAGTATACAGTCGACTCTCGATTTACCGCACACGTCGGGAATGGCGATTTTGTGCGGATAATCGAAAGTGCGGTTAATCGGGTGTGCGGTAAATCGAGAGAATTTTGTATGGAGAAAATCCTTCCAGTGCAAAGTTGTGCGGATAAACGAAATTTCCTACATTTTTTGTCATTTTTTGAAAATAAAAAATAAAATTTAAATTCCCGCGCAAAAAATTTTGCATTTTTTACTAAATATTGATCGATTTTTGCAAAATTTTTGGTAAATGTGGGAAAAATTCTGCAAAATTTTCGAAAAATTTTGTCAAAAACAGGAAAATTTTGTATAAAAATTTAAATTTGCGCCAAAAACAGAACCATTTTGCTTTGTGCGGATAAACGAAAAATTTTACTTGGAAATTTCACTTTGGTTCCGGAAAAACCTGTGCGGATAATCGAATTTATCCGCACAAAATGCGGATAATCGAGGGAATTTTGTATGGAAAAAATCCGTTCCAGCCAATTATGTGCGGTTAATCGAAAGTGCGGTAAATCGTGTGTGCGGTAAATCGAGAGTCGACTGTAGTTTGTTTAGTGTAATGGTATTCCCATTTAGGTTTTGATATTTCATTGCTCAGGTATTTTCTAATCCAGAATACGTGTTAGCTTAAAACGGCTTTCCAGGGGACAGAGATTCTGCAACATTGCTACCGTTTTTGAAGGTAAGTGAATGATTATTTATCTAATACGAATAAAGTATCTAAAATATTGTTCTAGGACTGCGGTATAGATGTCGCGCTATTTACTCCGTCAAGATTGAAAGCGGTCTCGGACAAGCATATGGATAATACCAACTTTAATCAGTCCGAAAATGCAGAGATGAAAAAATGCTTAGTCGACGTCGAGAAATGGAATGATATTGCTCCTAATGTATTAATTACTCTGTTTTAAACTAGCTTAGTTGAGATTTTGGTAAGATGAGATAGGAAATATATACGACTATAATTGTATTTTCTCTCAAAATAATTTTATAGTCAGAAATAGTTAGTGCCTCTTTTTCACCAAGAATTTATTGGAGTTTGGGATGACGACTATTGTATAATCATATTTCTTTCAAATCGAAAAACATTAGTGTAAATTGCTAAATTCACTATTTTCAGAAGCAGGCATTGGCATTCAGCTGCATTGAAGAAACTCTGAGTCATCTGAAGCAATTGGCTAATAACAACTCTGAATTACACGTGCTTGTGACTGGAAGTCTTCACCTCGTTGGTGGAGTGCTGTTTTTCGAAAAGCCAAATATTGCAGATTAAACGAAGGAACTTTTCTTTTGGTGGATTTTTGTTACCTTTTTTCTATTTGTTTTTAAATATATTGAAGAAAGAATTATACCAAAGAAAATCGCTTGTTATTCATGCTCAAACGGCGCAAAATATCCCAATTCCTTTTTAATTTATATAGATTATTACCTCTGAAATTATTTTTTGAAGCGAAATTAGAATATTAATACAAAAATCTGTCAGCGTAAAATTTTTTCTGTCGATTAAGGAATGTTAAAGAGATATATTTGGTCACAAATTTTTTCGAAAGTGTTAGGAAAACATGACTACATGGTTTTATCCAAAAATGAGCATTTGCAATTCAAATACAACTTGTTTGCTCTATGAACCAGTTTTCTTTCAACATTTCAAAATTTTCTTAATGACTGTCAAAATACTCATTTTGAGTATATAAATTTGTTTGATTGTTCTCTATTAAAGGAAAACGAAATATTCAATTTCGCCAAGATTTTATGATTAGCTCTGCTGTTGTTCTTCTTGTTGCCATATTTTGCGTTTGCACAATCAATAAATTTTAAATACTTCTCTACACATGTAAATGCATTAAACCGGATGTGGAGAACATTAAAGGTGTGTATATGCTGGCAAAGCTGAAACGGAATGAATCGCCGTTTGAATAAGTTAACATCCGCCATCTCCTTTAATGGACTCCGTATATATTAGATGCTAATTCATTCGCTCTTTTCAAACAAACCTTACTGAGAATTTTTGTTTTTATTAATGTCATCAAAATACCGTATTTGTGCAACAATTCTATCGATACCAGATCGCCTGCAGAAATTTACAGTAGACTCTCACAGTATTTTCTTTTATTCGTGGTCGGGAATTGTAGGTCTAGCCTGCTTTTATAATATCCTAGCAACTTGTATTCTGGTTTTTGACGAATTTTATTATGACTATTACTCGCTTTGGATTATGGGAAATATAATTTCGGATATTGTCAATTTGGGAGACATGTTCGTCCAATCGAGAAAAGGTAACGATATTGGAAGCAATCACACAGAAAAATAGAGGTTCTTCATCGGCACAAAAGTGCGTAAAATTATTGTTACAAGGCTTATTACAATCTTAGGACTGCTCATACTAATACAGTACCTTAAATTTATGGACTGCTCATACCTTAAATTTATGCTTCTAGACCAGGGTTTTCATCGAGTCGGGTCAAAAAATAAGAACATTTGCCCCAAAAATTAAGATTTCGGGGTCAAAAATAAGAACATTTTTATAATGTTTTCAAACCATAGGGTCCCCCATGGTTTTTTAGCAAAAATTTTTTAAAGAATTTTTCGCCAAAAAACAATATGGGGTACCATATTGATTTTTTGACAAAAATTTTCAGAAAATTATTTTTCAAACCATAGGGTCCCCCTATGGTTTTTTGGCAAAAATTTTTTTCAGATAATTTTTTGGCTTTTTTCCAAGTGCATTCTTAAGAGTGCATTTTTTCAAATTTTTAAAATTCGCGCCGAAACTATAATGCCAATTTTTACTCTGTATAAGTGAAAAAATAGCGCCGCGGGCGAAAATTTTTCAATTTTAGGCGATATTCATAAAAATTTGCACTATTTTTAAAATACTTGGAGGAAAAATGGCATCCAAATAGTGCCGCAGGCGAAAATTTTTAGGAAAAGTTGTATGTATTTCAAAAGTTCCCATTTGGAAATGGATATTGGGTGAATTTTGGCCAAAAATAAGAACATTTCTTACAAATAAGAACATTTTAAATTTTTAAGATTGGGACCCCGAAAATAAGAACATTTCTTAAAAATAAGGACAGATGAAAACCCTGTTCTAGACGGAGACTGTGTTTAGCGTTTGTTACTTTACATGAACCACTGAAATGCTATAGGAGAAAATGGTGTCATAGCAAAAGCTTATAAAACCCAAAACAGCCAGGGGCGCAGCCAGGATTTTTTTTTTGGGGGGGTACGTTTCAGTGGAAATGGCCATTTTGGGGGGTACCGGGTGGAGGAGGCGACTGACTTTTGGATTTTGGGGGGGGGGGTAGCGGACCAAATTTTTGGCCAAATTTGCACTGATTTACACTCATTTTTTCAAATTTTCCCATTTTGGGGGGGGGGTACGTACCAGGGCTGGGAACTTTGATCACGGGTCCGACCCGATCCGATCCCCAAAAAACCCGGTATTTCCGACCCGATCCGATCCGGTTCAAAATTTTTCACCAAATTTGGCTGTTTTTCAAAAATTTTCCCAAATCACCTAAATTTGTTGTTTATGCATAAAGATGGGTCAAATTTACCAATTTTAAGTAAAATATTCCAAAATTAATGTTTTTTCATGAAATTGTACAATTGTACTACTTTTACCTAATTTTAGAATAACAGGAAGTAATAAAGAAAAAATAGCGCCGCAGGCGAAAATTTTTCAATTTGGAGATTTTCATATAAAAACTTCCAATTTTCGGCGTTTCTAGCTCAAAATCAGTACTTTTTGTTACTAAAAACGACGATCACTGTCGACAAACAATGGAGAAATAACGAAAAAACAGCGCCGAAAATTTTTCAATTTTTGGCGGTTTCCATATAAAAATTTGCACTATTTAAAAAATACTTGAATGAGAAATGGTATCCAAATAGCGCCGCAGGCTAAAAATTTTCTAATTTTTGAATGGTGGTTCATTAAAATTTTCTAAAATTTTTCCCGGCCGTGCCCGACAGGGCACGGCCGGCGGGAATTTAAATTTGAATTTCCCGGCCGAGTGCATTCTTAGGGGTGCTTAAACCGGATGAAAAAAGCCAAAAAATCCGACCCGATCCGATCCGACCCTCAAAAAACCCGGTTTTTCCGACCCGATCCGACCCGATCTCCCAGCCCTGGTACGTACCCCCGGTACCCCCCCCCCCTCTGGCTGCGCCACTGAATGCAGCTCATAACTAAGTCTAGACTTAAGTTTAAGCTTTGAGTAATGGCTAACCTGGGGCTAAAGTGGGACTTAATCTTAGGCTTAAGCTCCCGATCAACCCTTACAAGGCGCTAAACAAGCTTAAACTTAAGTCTAGACTTAGTCATGAGCCATTATGCGCTGTTTTATATATGGGGGGAACGTCCGGAGGGGAAACGTCCGGGGGGATATCCTAGACGGGGAAACGTCCGGGGGGAACAGCCTAGCGCCTTTTACATTACTAGCCTAGTTAGGAAGATAGCCGGCTCACCGTTGTCGGGGCGCTACTATTTAGTCATTTTTAAAATCACCAGGTTATTAGGAGCACACAGGACGTTCAAAATCAAAGCTTCTCGACCACTTTTCCAACATTTTTCGCTAAGAAAGTGCCAAAAGTAATACCAGATTCGGATTCCTCGCAAAATTTTGGGTAGGATAGTGATTTTTAACGCAGTTTACTGAAAGTCAATTTTTTGACACATGTACTCCCCGCATGGATTGGTAAACGGCACAAAAAATCGGTGGGTCACCTTCGTAAAAAATGACAGTTCTGGTACTTCCTTTGTCAGTTCTGAATACCCCATTCACATATGGAATTTTTCACTTTCATAGGACAATTTGTGTACAAATCATTTTAGAGTATCTTCACGACGGTGTTTATATAAAAGATCCATCATTGATAACTAAGCGCTATGCTTCCAGGTTTCAATTTATTTTTTACCTAACATTAATCAAAATAGCATTTTGCAGTACATTTTTCCTGCTTGACATCGCTAGCGTAATACCATTAGATTTGGTGTTACTTTTCCAATGGCCACAGATGTCACTCATACGAATAAATCGACTCACGAAAATATACCGTGTGAGAAAGTTTATCCGTTTAACCGAAATAAGAACCACCTTTCCGCATTTGTTTCAAGTGATTCGTCTGACATTTATATGTTATGCAATTTTTCATTGGAATGGGTGTGTTTATTTCCTGCTCAGCACAATATACGGTATGGACGATGCTGACGTGAACGACTGGATATTTACATACAGGTAATTTAATTATAGGGTGATTTTGTTTGAAATAAAATTTATATTTCAGCAAAATTCCCGACTTGATTTACTCGACATGTGATACGCGCTTTGATAATAATATGTGTCTTTATAACGAGTCGCAAAGACATTGGCAATTGCGAGAACACTACGTCGAGGATATGATGAGTTATTGGGGAAATCGGTAATTGTTGTGACGTTAATGTCAAAAGATAATAAATTATTCGCAGGTACGTTTACGGATTGTAAAAAAGTAAAAACCACTTGCTGTGTGCTATTTTTCGAAAAATTGAGAACAGAATGAAATTGAAATGGATCTAATTATGTTATCTTGAACAACATCGGACATAAGCTCTAACATAAGTACATACACAACTCTATAGGCGGTACGATATTACAGGACCCGCTCAACCAATTTCTCAAATTTGACAAAGCAATACGGACTCAGTTTCTATTGGTTAGTTAATTCGTTCATTTGCGTTAAAATTTGAATGAATGTTTTTATAGGTCCGCATTAACTTTGGTGACACTTGGGGAACAGGTTAGAATTCGCATAAATGCATAAAATACAAGAGTGATATGCCTTAGTGCGAAAAACTCGAATTTTTTAATCTTGGGCTCTACTACTGCTGTACATATGTATTTTCTGTGCTTTCAGCCTTGGCCTAATAACAGTGTGGAAATGAGCTTTGAAATTTTCGACACTTTGCTGGGACTTTTGCTTCTCGCCATTGTTATTGGTGACATTGGTATTATGGTTACACAGAAAAACTTCGCTAAAATGAACTACGAGAAGTTCATTGATGGGTGCAAGCGTTACATGAGATTTAGGTAATAGATTGCGTGTAAAAGAGGATTGATGATGTGGTATTTTAGACAAGTTCACTTGATTCTACAGGCAAAAATAATCAATTGGTTTGAATATTTCTGGACCCAAGAGCAAAAAGGGCAAGCTAAAGTGGACGAAAGGGTTTGTACATTTTATTGTTTGCTCAACACGATTCTGTACATAGGCTCTTTATTGTGGATAACCTCAAATATAAACAAAATATATTAATCTTGATGCGAAGTTACTGAACAATTTCAAATGATTTGAGCACCATTTAAACTAACCGGCAAATGGATTGAGAAATTCTGTTTGATTTTGCGCTCAAATAGCTGGCGTAGATTCATTTTTACGGAGACCCCTTTAAAATAGGCGCGAATTCCAACTGAATTTCTCAATCCGCTTGCTGGTTAGTTTAAGCTTCAAAAATTTTACATTATTTATGTAGAAATTATTTCACCTGACGTTGTAAATTTAAGGATATATTTGAATTTTTGCCGCCTCGTCTAAGCAAAGAGTTGGCGGGTGAAGTCCATTTAGAAACTCTACGGAAAGTTCCTTTGTTCCAGGTGATATAGATAAATTTTTGTAACTCAATGCACGACCAATTCTAATTATAGGAATGTGACGAAAATATATTATTCGAGTTTATTTCCAATCTTCAACTTCAAATATACAGTCCTGGAGATTATATATGCTACGAGGGAGAGATCGGCAAGGTAACTATTCGGTGATGCGTTTACACAATGTACTTTATAATAAAAAGTGAAATAAGTGATAATAAAATTAGCGCTGTATTGAGGGAAATATGTCGCCTGGTTGAATTGCAGTAGTCACTAAATTAAGAACATATATTTTGGAATAATATTTAATAGATAATGTGAGTCGAAAGGAATTATATTTATCAGCGCTTTACTGGATACCGAAAATGTTTTCGCTGAAATATTTAGCGATATGACTAAATTATTTAACAATTCAATAGGTAATGAAGCCTTATGAGCGGGAAATTTGTATGGCAAAATAAAAAATGCACCAATAATACAATTTAGGAAGATTTCTTTCGTAACGTCCTCAGACCAAAAGTTGAAATTGTACTCTTTATTGGTGAATAATCATGCCCCAATTTCTAAATTTCTCCATAACTCAAACGGTGACTCCCAATTTTAAAAAGGGATACTTCGTAATATGAACACGTACTTCGTAGTACGAACACATATATTAAGGGGTTTCATTTGTGTCATATGACTAACAAAATTTGGAAATTTATTACCTGTAACAGAAGCAAGTTACAACCCGCATTCCCTGAAGCAAGCTATATAATATTAGAATGTTGTCGGCGTTACTTACAAGTATAACTTGCTGCTGACATGCATCAACTCCGCCAAATGGCAACAGATTACAACCGCGGAATATTGACATAATACTGCGGTAGTCATCGATGAAGTTGCCCACTGAAATTTAGAAATGAAATTATAAAAATGTTTTTATCCAATTTTCAATTATGGTTTGTTCCCAATGTAAACTGCAAATGATAGAAAAGTGGGGAGCAAATTTACTTTACTGTTTTGTGTTTAGTATTGTGTTTGATAGTGCTTAAGTGAACGGAGTTTAATTTTTGAGTTAAAACGGCCACAGCGCAAGAAATATGACTTACTTTTGTCGACTCCTCCGGAATAAGTCGCAATTTTTACACTAAAATGTTTTGCATTTTGGAGCTAATCTGTGCGAAAGAAATATTTACCATCCGAATAAGCCATAATTACAAGAAGTGCCAGTATAATAGCCGCAGAGGTTGCCACCTCCTTGTTCACCTCCTGAACATTCATAGCATCGAATAGCGTTCGCAATGGGTAAAACAGTGAAGAGTGATAACAAAATGAACTTAAAGTCCGACTTGACGAGCATGTTATTTGACCATTTCCATCAACGATTAGACGCTTATCACAGAGAAGGAAAATGCAACTTGTTCTTTCCTGAGAAAACAAACTGTTTTCTGCGATCAATTTTGGCGATATTTATATTTTATTTGTTGTATGATTAGTTCCTCTCATGGACGATGAATGCTATTCGAGGCACAAAAGCGAATGGGGCGCATCCATAAAAATTGTTACAATAAGCTTCAAAAAAGACGGAGGGGCCAGTGGGCCTCGCGTGCAGTATGTTTGATCTTCGAGAGATGTGTGACTAAGCACAAGAAACCAATCCAATTTTGCACCATGTTGAGTTTCTGGTGCAACCATAATAGTGCTTAATTCTTTCATTTATATGGCTCCTAGAATATTCCGATAGTTTTAACAGTTCTCGTTGAAAATGTAATTGTAAAAAATATGGAATAAAGTTAATAAATTAAAACGTAGTTTAGTTTATTCAATAAACTAAACTACCGTAAACTCTCTAATTTAACCCCCACCTCTAATTTTACCCCTCCCTCTAATTATGCCCCCTCTGGAGCTCGATTGAATAATTATACCCCCGGGGTTAAATTAGAGAGTTTACGGTATGTTATAATTTATTGTGATTTTGCTAAAATAAAATTTCGCAAAATAAGCGAAACTCAAAACTAACATAAAAAATGTACTGCTCATTTTAGGAAATGTACATCGTCAAAAGAGGTGAGCTTGAAGTCATCGACGCTGAAGGGCGAGTATGTGTGACACTAGGCGACGGAGCGGTGTTTGGAGAACTAAGTATCCTAAGGATTCCCGGAAATATAAATGGAAATCGTAGAACCGCTACAGTGCGGTCTAAAGGTGTTTGTTGATTTATAGTATGTTCCAGACAATTGAAACCGATTGAAAACACTCTTTCGCACTTTCAAGTCCATTTATGCATTTTATAAAGCAATATTTAAAAATTAGCTAACTAATTGTAGGATTCGTCGATTTGTATGTCCTCACTAAGCGTGACCTCTGGAGAACCGTTAATGATTTTCCTGATGCAAGAGAAATGATTATAGAGAAAGGTGAGACTGATATCCATATAATTTTTTATACGTTAATATGAGCTGAAATTAAGACGACAAAATTTAGAATAAAATGCTCATATAAGAATCGACTACAAACTTTTATAATTAGTGGTTTTCACATTTAATTCTAAAATGTATTATAACCCTTGTTCTGCCGTATTTCTTACAATCATCCTGAGATTTTACGAGCTAAAAATGCATTTTTCTGGACATGAGTACAAACAATATGAAATTTTAATATTTAATTTTAGGTAAAGCTATATTACGAAAAGACAATTTATTACTAGAAGAAGATGGAGCTTTATCTGATGACGGGGACAGCGAAGACGGGCTCGAATATTCCATTCATGAAAAACTCCTTAGAACTCGCAAACGCGTGGAAAAATTAACACAGGCCGTGGATGAGTTTGAAACGAAATTTGTCGTATGTTTCCTTTAATGATTTCTACTTACATTTTTCGTTTATGATACATTCAATAAACAAAATTTTTAGAAATCAAGTCAGTCGCTAAAACAATGGATGACTAAATGTGAAAAAGAATATCGACGACAAAAACAATTGTACTATTCCAAACTCAACATTTAATTATTGCGATTTATTTTACACGACATTCCTGGGATGTCTTCTTATTCAAAAGATGGCCATTCGCAGCATGGACAATTCACATAATGTTGATATTTCGCAAAAGTCTCTCTATTTCTATGATCAAAATGGACAGATTGCCAAAAGCAGGTGCTACAGAAAACCCAATTTGACTTCAAATTCGAAATCAAAAGTGTCGAAAACCTATTTGGGCCACAAAATTTCATACCCCCTCAATTTTTGGGGGAATATCAATATTCCGTAAATTTACCATTCAGTGTCTTGTCTGTTCTGTGGATATGTAAAGGGCCAATTACAGTTTGAATGATTTTTAGTTTGCACAATGCAGTTAAATATTAAATTATGGAATAAATTTCTTTCACAATAGACAAACTTTTCGCAGATTGTGTATCTTCATGCGGTACAAGGAACGTTAGGAATCAGCGAACATTTTTGACCATAACTCAGCTCACGCTTACCTCGTGTAATGGTTCAAAATTGTTTTAGATGGACAACAAAGGCTTCGGTTTAGGACAAGATTTAGCTTTACGCTTAGCTTGCGACTTACTGTACGGCTTAAGCTTTTGAGTTTATTTGAGGGCTTGAACTTAAGAGTGGCGAAGCTGTTTTTTGAGCCAGTACTAGATTTAGGATTAAGTGTGGGCTGGGCCATGTTGAAAAATGTTCGCAGACTCCTAACTTTCCCTAACCATTTATGTTAAGATATTTTACTGGTTAATTTTGCTCTTTAAATTTATGTACCTAAAAGCGATTAAATAATTTTAATTCAATCTAATGTAATTTGTGTAAACCTAATGTAAGTTGGAGATCACAGTAATTGCGACCCTTACAGTTCAAATTAAGCTTCTACTCATCAGATTTATGATATTAGTGTTTAAATAATTTTCCTAACTATTATTCATTTATTATAAGCTCTCAGATATGCGAAAAATAAAAATAAGAATTTTTTCTTTTTTTTAAGCAATTCAAAGTACATGTATCTCGATTTGTACTTTTTAGGAAGTTGGCAATCCTTTTCAAACGCCTTCACATAGGGCAACAATAAACACATAATTTGATAAGAGAATTGTATGCTTTTGTTCCGCTCGGAAAGGAACACTTCCTCTTTCCGGCATATTGTTCAATAAATGTTCATGTTTAGATATGATGTAATGATGTTTCTGCCTTATTTCTGATACTTGCACTTCACTCTAGACACATTTCGCGTTCAGAAGATTTAAGTAACCAATATCCGGACCCAATATCCTCGCACATGTTTCTGACACATTTAAATATTCCATGGATATGGCAGTTATCGGAAGCACCTTCCCAAAATGATTGATACTAATTAAAATTGTGATGAGATTATTCCTATCATTGCGCAATTTTTTGGAATTCCATTAAGTTTTCGGAATCAACCAGTGAATGAATAATCCAATCCAGCATTATTGCTCGCTTGACATTGAACAACAAAGTGTTTCCATTAAATCATACTTTATCGCAAATTTTTTAAAGCCAGGAGCAGTTTTCTTTGCAAATACGAAAGGCAAATTAGCTTCGGATATTTGCTCCACATTTCATTAAGCCTGTTGACATATGACATACAGTTTTCAGTTGTCGGTTAATTAATCTCCAAGCTAAGAGTATATTCGAATTAGTAAAACCGAACCCAATCTCCTTCCCCGTCTTCATTGGACCATTTTGATGTATAATCAAATTTTTGACTAGGAAAAGTATATCATATGTTTTTATGTTGCCATATGTTTATAAAAAACTTATGTAAAACTTATGCGTTTGATAGTTTTTTATAATGAATTTGCTATCCAACTTTCGTCACAGTTTCATTTTCTTTGAAAGGATATCAACATAAAATCTAAAATAATCATATTTTTGTGATGATTTCATAGAAATTTTCCAAGAAATCACAATAAGATTGTATTAATCGCAAAAGCCCTCCATTTTAAAAGCAATTTTAATGACTTTCGTTTTATTACGCTCCACTAATTTGAAAAATTCTTTTATAAAAACTATCTCTTAATTTCAAAAAATGGTTATAACGGAGTGTAATAGTATTTCTCACGCTTTAATTAACGCTTTTAAAGTTTGCATATTCGAAACCAAAAATGGTTTTTAATCAGTTTTACAAATTATTAATGTCACATGATTTTCCGCCAAATTAAGAGAGAAAGGCAAAATTAATCATTATAATAAAAGAATCTCGTTTGCAGTATTGCAAAATATTGAATTTTATTGTATACCAAGATAGATACGGTTAAGTCAAAAGGAAACTTTTCACGCTGTGTGCGGATTTTGGCGTGTGATACGTCAATCGCTTCGTCTCGACAAGAGAAGACGTTTGGCACCATTTTCAGCCCCGACACGACCCCCTGTGGCCCCCTGTGACCCGTTTTACCCCCCAGGGGGCCACAAAAGGAAACTTTTCACGCTGTGTGCGGATTTTGGCGTGTGATACGTCAATCGCTTCGTCTCGACAAGAGAAGACGTTTGGCACCATTTTCAGCCCCGACACGACCCCCTGTGGCCCCCTGTGACCGTTTTACACAAAAGGAAATTTTCACGCTGTGTGCGGATTTCGGCGTGTGATACGTCAATCGCTCGTCTCGACAAGAGAAAACTTTGGCACCATTTTCAGCCACACGACTCTGTGAAATTTCCCTGTTTTACCCTCAGGGCAATGCACTTTAGCGATTTCGCACCTAAGACGAAAAAAAAACAAGATAAACCCGCCGAGTCGAGGCGGTAATCCGCCGAGAATCGGCGGGTTTATCTTGTTTTCCATGACTATACTAATAATAATGATCAATCTGCATATAATTTCCACTGTTTTACTAAGCACTTTAGATATTCACAGAAATAATACTTAGTACTGAATTGGAATCGAATCGTTACTCGATGTGGGACCAGTTGGAAATTTTCATCTTTCTCCAGTGATATTGCCGTAATATCAGATCCCTTATTATGGTGAGTTCTTTTTCAGCTTAAAATGCATGTGAAAATTGTGAATAATGCAAAAGCCATATGTTGAGCTGATTCCGAAATGCAGGGATTTCCGCCCGCCGTCATTCCTTGCATATAATTTGTGAGATGGTCTCATACCCCATCGTTTAACGCATTTTTAAAGGAAAACATAACGCGAATATCCCGAGGGGTTCAAATATTGCCACGGGGTTTTACATTGCTGAGAAAGCTAGTCGGCTTTTCGTGTGCTTTTCGCCGATGGACTAGGAATTTGGTAAATTAGCGAAAAGTGAATGGAAGTTAGACCATTTAGCAGATCTCAATTAGTACTATAATAACATGAAATTATTGGTATCAGACGTGTAAACTTAAGAGAAATAGATAGGAAAAAAGTTTTATGATTTTTTAATTTGTTATTTTATTTTTTTAATTCTGTTGGCAGTAGAAACTGAAAAATTTCAGGGTTTTAGAGGAATTTTTGCACGGAAAACTACTTCATTTTTATGCATCAACCTCTTGCTAGGTCAAACAATATTAATTTCTTAACGTTTTTCGTACCAGTTGTATAGTGGGATGTTTGGAAACGGAGTGCGCGGAAGGATATATTTTTATGAGCAAATATTATGAAGAAAACTCAAAAGGAACGGGTGCCGGAAAGTAAATTGTCACTAAAGTGTGTCACATTTACTGGCCTCAAGGGAAGTTTTTAACAAATAAAGGGCAAATGACCCTCTCTAGAAGTGGGCTTTATCCACAGTTTTGACTCAAAACCGCATTAAAGCCGTATAGCCTTGAATTCTGAGGAGCATGTCCCAGTTAATTAATTTCTTCCTATACCCAATAAATGGCCCGGCCTTCAGTGGCGGATTTAGACGCCACATGCCACCTCATTTCTAGAACTGTTAACGTGCGGTTCGGAAAATTTTTCTAGGTATGTCGCATTTGTGTCTTAGTCCATTGCTCACATCATTGTCTTTTTTTATTTTTAACCGCTCTTGTTTTCCTATTTTAGCGGTTTCTGGTCCTTTTCGGTCCGCAATTATGATGGATTTTGATGGTTTTGGTTCTATGATTTTATGATTTAGCGGGGGCGCACAAAATTCACTAATATTGTTAAAAGCATTTGCTCGTATATTTGTGTAATCCTGTGTAATCTCATGTGATTATATAGCTTTTAGAACAACTAAGCAAGCGCTATTAACTCATAGCGAATTTTTGCTATCCCACTCCAAGTGTTCAGAGATCTGCTCTAGCAAAACACTTCCCACTAATAGCTGTATTGTACTTTGGTTGAACTTACTTCCCCGTTTTGTGATTTGTTCCTGGATTCACTTTGTTGTCACCGGTACATTTTCCGTAGATTGCAAAAGTGGGTAATTTCTTGGCGGCGCGAGGGCAGGGCCAGGCCAACGAATAATAAGCCGAGCGGGGGCCTGGGAAAGGCCACACCATGCCTCCAGTGGTAACTTTGACACTTCATTCCTAAGAACCTTGAATAATTCATTCTTGTCGTTGTGGTCGACCCTGTCCTCCATCCGCTGGCATTTTGTCGTTCATTATTTTTAATTTACGTTTCAACCCAGCCGATTATTAATTATTAAGTGTTTGTTTATATTAACCCTTATTGCGTTAGGCGGCCAAGAAATGGGCTTCAATTTACTCTTTAGTAGTTCAGAGTACATAAAACTGGGCCAAATTATGTCAATTAGAATTTGTTTGTCTGAGGATTTAGTGTTTGAAACATTATACGTTCATCGTTGTTTACTAATCCCAATGAAAAGGTTAAATGATTTTGATCATTTATTTACAGTAAATTTAGTAGTAAGTCTTTTTATAGCACTTTTATTTTGTTAGGTAGACTAAACGATGCTTTAGCTTTAAAGAAAATGCTATAATTTACCCACCGCTTTAGGCTATATATATTTATTAGACATCATACTTAACAGTTGTGAAGTACAACTCTCGTCCTATTCCTGCAATTTTCGGAACTGATTTTTTAGCCTGATTTTTCTGTGGACAAACGGTTTTTATTGAGGCTATCTTTACATCAATTTATTGGAAAGCTAAGAATCACAATGAAAATATCGTAGAAACGGATTCAAAAAATGAACTCGTACGCATTTTCTAGAAGTGTGTTTCTTAGTTAGTGCTAGTTTATGAATTTTTAGATATTTTGCGTAGTATCAGATTTTTCTGCGGGAAGGCAGCAAACACAAATCTGTATGTATAAAAATATATAAGAAAAATATGAATGCTTTTCTAAAACAAAATGAGCGCTCTTTGGTAACGCTAGGTGAAAAATCTGTAAATTGGCACCAAAATGTCTTACATTGGTATGTTTAGTTGACAGCAAATTATGTATATAGTGAAACTTGGAAACGAAATTTTCTTTTCTGATAAATATGGCGTATTTTCTTCAAAACTTTTCCTGAAGCAAAAATTCATCATCTTTTGAAACACAAAGAATTCTTTTTCGTATTAAATATTCTTTCAAAATTCTGCGAAATCCCATTGGTGGCAACAATTTGTTCCGAGGTTTATATTGTACATTGATTTCCGACATACATTCTGTTTTTGAGGAAACCTCTATGGCATTTAATTTCACATGCAACGTTCAGAGAAAAAGCATAGGAATAACCTCTTTTCCAAAATAGATCATATAAAAAGTAGCATAATTGCGCGGAACATGTAATAATTCAGCGGGATATAATTTATCTTCGAAATCACAACATTTTTGCTGACCAAACTAATTGGAGCGGTGTTCATTTTGTAGCTGCCCCAATTATTTCGGGGAAGCTATGAGAGGATTTGTTTACCCTCAATTTTATTGGGAAACCCGGCCAAAGTGCATCCGCGATTTTTGACCCCTGAGTGCGGTGTCATCGCAAGAAGCACCACGACCCGGCACATTTGCGCAATATGGCACTGGTCATAATTTTGTCTCCTTCTAAGAATATCTTTTGAAAAAAAGTTACACATGTTTCGGGGTTAGAAATTATATCGGGTATTTTTGTTTGACCGCTGCTATACCCCACAAAGTTCCGTATCGGTTTTGCCAGAAAATATGCGTTTTCTCACGCACTTTTAGAATGGAAAATGTTTGTGTCATTATTGGGGGAATGGCACAAATTAGACATTTGTCTCGCGAGTGTGAAACCCAACACCGTCTTGTAATGAACACTGAGCTGCCAAAAATTCCACCTAAAATTCTTTTTGACGACATTCATTTTTGAATCTTATTCAAAATTGGAACTTTTTTCTTGCTCATTATAAATAGTGCACTTTTTGATAACATTACCTATAAATAAAATTTGCGCGATATTAATTAAGAATTAGGTAATAACCAGTTATTTTTAAAGTTCATATAACATAAAAGCATAATCTTTCAGAGCTAGCACTGTAACACACCCACTAGAATATTTAAATGCTTATACCAATTTTGAGTAAATAACTGTTAGTGACTGTTTTATACAATGTTCTGGTTATTCAATCGGCGCGATTATTAAACATTATTATGACTTGCATTAATCAACGGTACAGAGAAGTTGTACTTATAAATGTTACGTTTTATAATATTGGAGTATGTAGTATTTTATGCACCTGCGATATTAAAAATGTCTAATAAATCAACTTTAGACACAAAATTTAGTTACCGTATTACCTCTAATTAATAACTATGTCTGGTTTATAATCATTCTCTATGCTTAATCATTGAAAAAACAGCCCAGTGATATTTCGTAAAAGCAAATAGGACGTAAACAGTACAAAAGGAACCCAATCAATAGTCGCCATAGACAGAATGCTTTGGATGAACAAAGCAGATGGGAGCGCCTTCGGTTTATACAGGCCAGCCTGTGTAATCAGCCCAGCCTCTGATTTACTATTCCAACGAACGCTGTCTATGTTGATTATTGATTGGGCTCCTTTTGTGCTGTTTACGTCCTATTTGAATTTACGAGATATCACTCAGCGATGTTTTCCAATGAATAAGCATAGATGATGATTATAAATCAGAGACATCAGGGAGTTAATTAGAGGAGATACGGTAACTAAATGTTTGCATCCACATAAACATTTTTCTGTAGTTTCGCGCATGGCATTTTAATTAGCGATTCACGGAAGTTAATTTCTTTGAAATTAATTAATTCGCTTAATATTTCATTTTATGACAAATGCGTTTCATTGCAGAGACACAGTGAGTTATGCAAAGCGGCAATCTCTGGCATTATCAATAATGCAAGCCAACAGGTGCGAAGTGTCGAGTTTCTGAGCGGATTTCGGCCTGGCCATGGTGGACGGACAATTGCTCGCCTACACAATTGCGCCTTCCCCGTCAGCAGCACAATTTGAGCTAGTTTTCACGACCGTCACTACCAAAACCACGCAACAATTTTGGAGGTAAATATTCTCAATCATTAGCTCAATTTCTGTCTCTCTTTCGCACATTCCCGACATAGATGTTCTTAAGGTTTCTAAGTATTACTTTCAATTCTTAACAGCACTTATCCGAGTCCAAACTAATATTGGAGGGAAATATATATTACCCTAATCCGTTTTCATTAAGCTACAGTCGAACCCCCCTATAACGCAGCCGTCTGTTCAAGTTGGTTATAGCGGTGTAGGACCTAAAAAGTGCCAAAAAATTTATAAATTTGCCCTTAAAATTTGAGCATTTTTGGAAAAATAAATAGGCGGACCCTTTTGTCATTTCCTCGTCCGGTAGAAAAGTTCGTTATAGCGGGGTAAAATCCTTTGTAAATTTTACTTCGGTAAAAATTTCGTTATGGCGGGATTTGCTATAGCGTGTATATATACTATACTGTATATTGTGTCTTTGTACAAGATCTTTGCAGATTTCGTGTCATTAGTTGATGCAGAGGAACTTTTTACGATAATTTGGCTTAGATTTAAATTATTAAAAATAATGGGAACGTATTTTTTAAGTGGTTTTATGTGTTCCAGTAAATTGCACTTTTGTGTTAGTTCCAGACACTTCTTCCAGAAGCATAGAAAATTTGCATTCTCTAAAATTACAGGAGTGCTGTAATTATTAAATGCACTTTTGGTCAACCATCGCAGAAAAATTTTATTTCTTTGTTTGGTTTGGTTTTAGTAACTATTCGTGCTAAAATTGAAGGCTTTTCAACTTGTACGATAATATTCATAAATATTTTGAGGTTAGGACTTTTAGTTTAAGTTGCTTCAACCAACTAGACCTGGCTGACCGGAGCCGGATATTTTATCCTTTGGCCAGATTAAAAATAGTCCGTTGTCCCAAAATGATAATCAAGCCATAATTCTGTGCCACATCTGGTACCAGGCCGAATTACCAGGAAGAATTACGAATTTTAGACGAGGAATTCATTTAAACTTACAAAGAAATTTTACTTAACTAATGGACATATGCATGGAAAGCAAAAATTTTAGCTCCGGCGTATCGCTAGAACAAGCTCAGATCGACGAGACTTCTGACACTGAATTATCAGATTTGGAATATCTTCAACAAATGCTCTCCCATCTGCTCAACGGCTACTTCACGCTATTTTCCGTATTTTCAGGAATTCTTTTGAACTTCCTCTGTATTTACGTATTCGTCAAGTTTCATCGAAGCGTCATCCAATATTATCTGGTGAGTTTCTTTTTATTTATAGCAATTCCTTTGAGGTCATCAGAGGAACTCGTTTCACGTCTAGCCATGGAGAATTTAAAATTCATGAAAATTAGGAAGTTTTATTTCTTCGAATTTGGAACGACAATATTTCAAAAATTGATGTAATAATTTCTTGGGAAATATAATAATTTAAAATTGCATATAGAACTGTAACAATTTCTTATATGTATAATACTCTCGTACTTCTGACCTCTTCTTTATCAGATAGTGACGACAGATTTATCTAGTTTTGTGAACAAAATAATAGATCCTGGAAGATTATGTTAACGAAAAATAGTGTAGAATGTGCAATTGCATATGTTAATGAGTTTTTGAAAAATAAAATGCCACCGCACAAATTTTTATGGAAGTAGGTACCAGTGTTGAGTTAATATTCTGGATTTGTTCGGTACTCAAAATCTTATTCATTAATACTGGCTCAGTAATTCAATTTTTTGAGGCGAAAATTTTTCTTTTCCACAAAAATGTAAAAGGTGAAACATTTGAAACATGTCGATGCATTTTTTCGGTCTAAAAGTGATTTCAAGTATAACTGTTTTCGATTTTAGTAACAAAGATCATTTTACATTTTATGTCATAGTTTTGCACTAAGTGTATAATTTCAGGTGACACTGACGTGTTGGCAGACAGCATTGTTAGCAAACGCATTTCTGCTATATTGTCTCCCGACTTTATTATTTGGTCATGTGGTGTCCAACGGCACCTACGTATTACTCTATCCTTATGTCTATGCCTTTGCAAATACAACCCATACAGGCTCGGTTTGGATAATTGTACGTTTCTATCTTTTGCCTAATTAGAGAGTCATAACCTCAATCAGCAGTATCAAAACCACTGAATATTACTATAGCAAACATATTAAATGTTGTAAAAGTACATATACAAAACTACTGTAAGGAAACCAAAAACAGAACAAGATGTACTATGGATAACCAATTTTTATTCGTCAGTTAGACTAGACTTAAAATCTATATACTCTTTCGATCTACCATATACAATTTTATTACTCCCTTTTACTATTTAGCTAACTCTTACTGTTGACCGTTATTTGGCTCTATGTCGACCGTTAACGCATCGTGCTATTGGAAAAAAGAGGTTGTTTCGTTCTATAAAACGATCAAAATTGTCTAACATAAAAGCTAATTTTCAGCCGCGTGAAAAAATTAATGATCGCAGTTAGCCTTCTTGCCGTGCTCTTTTCAGCTCCACGGTTCTTCGAGGTTTTAATATGTGCACAGTACATGAAGAATTCTCAACTTTCAGGTAACCACTGTGTATTACTGTCCACCGATGGAAAACGGGACCATTTGCAATTCAGCCTGTGAGCCCACAGTTGCTCGAACTGCACTGCCAGAGGTATTGTCAAAGCCACACTTATTTGGATCAACTTCAATAATTTAGGATAAAATCTACTGGACTATATACCATATCATCCTCGCGGTGAGTTTTGGCTTTTGTGATGTTAACATATTCTACTAGATCTGACTATAAAAGCGGATCAATGGGTTAGCAGAAACAATAACTTAGAAAAACTGACAACTGCAATAATTGATTAAACCTGACAAAAATTAAAAAATCTGGCAGTGATCAATTATTTATAAATATAAATTACTAAATTTTATAAATAAAGGACAAACACGAAAGAAAATATTTGTGTTTAGAGAGAACCCGAATATCTGAAAATTTATTAACTTATTCGTTATCAAACCACTCTATTCAAATACATCATATTTGGAGATAAACAGAGAAATGAAACCTGGATTTAAATGTCTATACAGAAAATATCGCTTTACCATTCATGTATTTACCTTATGTTTTCTTAGTAATCAGGTATACAATGGAAATGTTTTAGATGCTTTTTGTAACACTTGGCCCATGCCTGCTTCTCTTCGGTTTGACATTAAGGATATCCTTGGCCTTACGCAGATCCATTCTGAGAAGACGAGCCCTTTGCGCACCGAATAGTGAATTAGATGGCAGGAATAAAAAAGAAACTTGCTCGAAGTAATTTTCAGATCACCATTGATAAAATTGCCCGATTATTAAAAATATAACTTTAGGAAAGAACACAAGGTAAAAATTAGAATATTTCTTTTCGTATAATAAGTGATCACGTAATTATTTATATAGGCAAATGTAATGCTAATGCTTGTGATAGCCAAATTTTTGATCTCCGACATTTTGCCTACTGTGGCAGATGTTCTAGAACATGTAAGTTTTCGCATTTCTGCATTTTAGAGTAAAAGTAACGTTTCAGTTGGTTGGCAATGAAGTGTTCATGTCCAGTAACCTCGCCACATTATTTGTTGACTTTAGTAACTTTCTGGTGGTCCTAAATTGCTCAACAAATTTCTGGGTGTTCCTATTATGGGGGTGAGTAATAAAAATCCAATACTTGAAATTAATATCTTATTCATATTTTTAGAAAGCGCTTCCGGCGATGTTGCAGTAAGTTGCTCATTACTAATATCTTATGGCAATGTCGGCCAATACATATAACAAAATTTTCTAAAACTTTCATATTAAAACAAAAACAGATTAAGATCCATTGTAGTGTTTGAATTTTAGCGGTTCTTGTGTGGATAATCATGACGATCTTTTCCAGCATTATAATTCGGAAAATAAATTATGTCATTTAGTGTATTTGTTTGCTGGATCGACATTTGGACGTGCCTTTAAATGGATGAAAATCTTCGCCGACTCTGTAGGTTAAATTTAACTACGTACTTGCGCAATTCCTGCTTCTAAGAATGCCCTCTTGACAACTCACAAGTCTGGCCTTTTTGTCAAATTAATGAAACGCCGCTGAGTGTGGCGGTGAATCCCACGCACTATTTATGAGTGTGTCAAAGGAGATGAAAAAGAGTGTTTCTGGCACTTTGGAATTAGCTTTATTATTTCCCAAAATGTAGCGCCGTCTGTGCAATCTAATCGTGTCATCCTCTTTGCTTTTTATTTCAATCAATTTGACATTTAGGATTTTACGAGTTATTTGGGACATCCGCGTTCTTCCTTCACCACAAATTATACAAAATCGAGAAGCCGATGCAGTGGCTATTACAGTGGAGAGTTTGGAAGAGCAAACAGGTAGAATTCAGTGGAATATACACGAATAAATATTGGAACATTAAAATGCTTGTTTGCGCACGATACCTAATTTTGGCTACATCACAAATTAAATATATCGCCCATGTCATGTAAACTTAAACTGTTTAAAACATTAACAATTCTTTTAAGGGTTTTCTACACGATTTGTGGAATTTACTTTACCAATAGTTAACCCTGTGACATAATGTATAAAAAGACATCAAAACAAGAAGAAGCTTATAACTTACAAATGTAAAATTTAGTCAGAACACCAAATAAGGTATCGCTTTTAGCATTTAATTTACATCGCATGAGGAGCGCGAAAAATGTATCATGCTTTATTTGTCTGTCTCAAAAACATGTTTTGTATGTTTAGCTCCTTAGTAGGAATGGACTCCGCTACAGCGGCTACATTCTTGATCGCTCCGACAAGAGAGCCACTGGATATGGGCAGAGCCAATGGTTTTGTCAATAGCAGAGCCCGAAACGGTATTCATCACGGACCTTTCCATGCAAATCATCGGAAGTACTCCGCATACCCTGGAATCCAAGTGCCTCGAGGGCAGCGATCTTGCTCTTATGCTGGTGTGGACATCTCCGGCATGACATGACAATATATTTGATTTTATGTGTTATTTTGTACATTTTCTATCGTGTATTTTGATCTCAAATGCCTTGAAAGTCTCAGACGGTTATTTAAAATAAAAAATTTTTACATGGTAAGAATTTCGTGAATACAATGGTAAGAAAAGTATATACCGTAAACGTGTTTGACTTTGGTAGGGAACTTTATGAATTAGATGATAGAGTGACAAAAAGCAGAACATTCTATACACTACTATCACGATGATTTTTCATAAAACAGTAGTGGATTATACAAAGAGGTTTACTTTTTTTTTCTACAAAAAAGGTTTAATGCAATAGCTTAACTATTCCAGTCACGTCGTTAAAAGAATGAGCAATTTGCATTCAGAATCCAATAGACATATTATATCCCTTATTATGTTTTCTATCTACAAATTTGTCACGATATTATTACATAAAACAAGCAATCTTTAGCGCTTACGTTATACACGTGCAATATTACTTCCTGAACAAAACTGCAGCATTTTTGCTTGCTACAAAAACACTTGCCCTTTTATGTCTTCAAACAAGGAGTAATAGTGCAGAAAGAATCGAAATCTTGCAGGCAAAACGAAGGTATATATTACGCAGTTCTTTTTGCCGGAAAACATACATTGCAATTGCCTCGAAGCGCCTAAACCCATCAATTAGGCTGGCCATGAGGAGGCGGCTGATTTCGGTGGAAGTCACGAAGTTAGGGATGAGGATTCAAAATTATGAGTTAATTACTCGACGACTAGTCTGTGCTCTTGCGTTGGTGTTAAACTTAACAGGACGGGGACGATCTGCTGGGATTTAATTACAGGTGGGCACACCGGAGAGGATCATTATTGTTGGTTTGAGTAAGAAAGTAAGTAAACGCCTTGCTGTCGGCTGGATTTTTTCTGAAATAATTAAAGTCGCGCCCTGGCGATCATAGTCTGAGACGGACTTTTCGAAACATTACTGTCTGCAAGCGTTTTCTCCCATAAAATTTTAGAAACAATTTGTTGTTTTTGTAGTGAAACAATTGGGGCATTCCCGCTGCCGACAAAGGAGAAGGTACGTAATAAATGAGTGGCGGTCAAGAGCGGGCAAAATTTTGACTGGGCCAATTAATCAGCCAATTATTATTTGAATGTTATAGTTTCCCTATTTTGGACCAATTACGTTAGTTCCACGAGATGAATCACGTTGAAATTGTATTGGACAATATCCCCAAACTTTTGTCTCAATGTTTGACATTGACGCTGAAGATATTTACCGATTATATAGTATTTGTGTACTGTTTAAGTTCCATAACAGTAAATAGGAAGCCGCTCAGAACATTTTGAAGTGACCCAGCTAATTCTAACTTTTAATAAAATATAGTAAATGTACAATAGGAAAATTAATCAAAATAATAAGAGCACAGTAAATGGATGTCTTGAAGATAGGCTCAAAACTTTTCTCCGAAACAAGGAGGAAGTTGTTCGTTTTCCCGCTACGATTTGAATGCATGGCAATTGTATTTGCATCCTTAAAATTCTGAAAAAATGAACCAAAAATTTTAATTTCCCACCAAAAATACCCGTAGGGATGCAAATATGAATTTATGTTTCTGCAAAAATAATTGCGCAAAGACAATCGAATTTAGTGGAAAGAAAAATACTTCGCGCTTTTGGCTGAAAAAATCAAAATTTCGGCCACTTTACTCACCTTCCCCCATGGAATGTGAGTGAAGTTAGAACAGAAGAGGCAAACTGATATAGACTTTTGTTCATTTTTCCAATTTTCGGCCACTTTTTCGCGGTTTTGTTCACTTTTTTCTAATTTAGACCATTTTCCACATTTTACGTCATTTTTTCGAAAAATTGTAGAGAAAAATCGGGACAAAAAAGCGCCGCAGGCAAATTTTTTTTTAAAGTTGACTTTCTCTTTAAAAATTGACTGTAATAAATCACTGAAATAAATTATAACATTGAAACTTTTGACTATATTCCACAAATTTCCGGCCCAAAATTTAGGAAAAACATTGAGACGTAATACAAAGTTAGAGACAAAACAGCGCCGCAGGCGAAAAATTTTCAAAATTAGACATGCTCAGAGGAAAATGACTCATTTTTCTAAATAATATGCAGTCGCCATTTTATTGTGTTTTCATAATTAATTCTATTATTCTACCTGAATTATTCAGTTTGAATAGACAACGAAACAATATGTACTCTTTTGAATAGCTTTTCGAATGGGCACAGAAAGTACTATAAAAGATAGTGGGAACTGGGGCCGACAGCCCTCACACGGTGAAGAAAATTTGAGAATTGGGGTCAACTTTCTTTAAAAAATTTGAATGTTCGTCGAAAACTTCCCAAACTTTTCGTCGGCCGCGCCCTGTCGGGCGCGCCCGGATGTATTCTTAGGGGTGCTTGTCTGCCTTTCGGGTGCATTCTTAGGTGTGCTTGTCGGACTCTTAGGGATCATTTACTGAAAATTTAACAAATTTTTGGCCAAAAATTTTGGAAAACAACGAGATATACTACAAAACTAAGGAGAAAAGAGCGCCGTAGAAAGGGAAAAGAGAGAAATCAGCGTAATTTTTCGAAAAATTTCGCCTGCGGCGCTAATTTTCTTTCTTCACCAATGGTCCTAAGCTCAAGAATAGGTGATTAATTTTATATGCTACTAGTGCTTAACGAGACAAAAGTTGTCTAAAACAAGTTTTATGTTATTTAGAAACAAAATGTTGTTTAACACAAAAAACAAGCATAATAATAAGGAAATTATCTAACAAGAAGAATTCTAAAAAATAGCGCAGCAGGCGAAAATTTTGAAGTTTGGAGTCACCTGACAATGAAAATTTTCACTATTTTCCCAAAATTTGTGACCGACCGCGCTCTATCGAGCGCGGTCGGGCGAGGTCATTTTATCCAGTGCTTATTCGGGAAAATTTGACGAATTCCCGAATACCGAATGGTCAAAAGTACCAAATTTTCCCGAATCCGAAGCCCACCCCTGGTATATACGCTTCATCACCGAAGTGAATCTTGCGGACCGATCCCGAAGGAAACGGTTTAAACCACCCAAACATAACCGAAGTTAGAAGGGCCGGTTAGACAGTAAATAATGTGAGCAAAGTATATTGAAAAATGAGTGAAAATGTGAATTCATTGTTTCGCCTATAATCTCTGACAATGAAATCCTATTGCAAAAGATTGTCCAAAAGGGTTTAGGCATCCTCCCAGTTGAACTTTTTGCATAAGAGAGTGTATCACTTCAATAAATTTTGGAAGTATGGAGCAGGATTTTGAAAGAGCTTTATTTCGTGACAAGACATTTGGATTTTGAAGAGTATTTGGTTGAAAGAATTAAAGTCCAGCATTTTTGCTGACTATTAAAAGAAACAATGAAAATATAATGAAATTGTTTAGAGAGAGAAAAATTTTTTGCCTTGAAGCTATGAAAATTGTAGTGGTATGATAGAATTTTGATTGAAAGATGAAAAATTGAATAAGATTATGTCATTTGGACAGGACCATACCTAGGATACTGTCAGGCCCGTAGCCAGAAAAAAATTCCGGGGGGGTTGAGATTTCAGGGGGAGTTGAGAAGTGAAAAAAACGCATTCTTAGGGGTGCATTTTTCAAAATTTTCTCGAAAATTTTTAAAACCATAGGGGGGACCCTATTGATTTTTTTTAGCTTCCGAATTTCGGGGGGGGGGTTGCAACTAGGGTGGCTCGCGGGGGCCCCCCCCCCGGGACGGGGGGGTCCCCGACGATTTTTCGATTTTCGGGGACGGGGATCCCCGACGATTTTTCGATTTTCGGGGACGGGGATCCCCCCCCCCCCCCCGAAAAAAAACCCGGGGGACAAATCCCCGAAATGAAATCCCCGGGGCCCCGGGGGAAATTAAGCACCCCTAAGAATGGCCTCGGCGGCGCCCGGTAGGGCGCCGCCGAGCGAAAAATTTTGAACTTTTTCGAGAAATATGGAAAATTTTCAATGCAAACCGATCCCCTTTATATGAAACGAACCACACGGGAAGGGCCACTTCTCATAACTTCGCGCGCGCTGCAGTGTCCAGGGAGATTTTGGTGTCAAACGTTAGCTCTTGACCTCAGGGTCCCGAAAAACCAGGTCCGGCCGACCACATCGCCGTCTAGAAGGTTCTAGAAGGTTCTAGAGGCCCGGAGGGCATTTGGCTGTAAATCGCTGGGAAAGCATGGGAAAGGCCCCAAATTTTGTCCCTCTATAGTAAATCGACTACGCTGAGTCCGAATCCGGGCTTAGAATTTTTGTCGGAACCTTCTAGAACCTTCTAGAAGCTTCCATGGCCTTCTTTTGACCGTTTAAGGCCAAACAGTCATAAGTTCTCGCGCGCTGCAGTGTCCGGGGCGATCTTGATGTCAAACGTTAGCTCTTGACCTCATGGTCCCGAAAAACCAGGTCCGGCCGACCACATCGCCGTCTAGAAGGTTCTAGAAGGTTCTAGAGGCCCGGAGGGCATTTGGCTGTAAATCGCTGGGAAAGCATGGGAAAGGCCCCAAATTTTGTCCCTCTATAGTAAATCGACTACGCTGAGTCCGAATCCGGGCTCAGAATTTTTGTCGGAACCTTCTAGAACCTTCTAGAAGCTTCCATGGCCTTCTTTTGACCGTTTAAGGCCAAACAGTCATAAGTTCTCGCGCGCAGCAGTGTCCGGGGCGATCTTGGTGTCAAACGTTAGCTCTTGACCTCAGGGTCCCGAAAAACCAGGTCCGGCTGACCACATCGCCGTCTAGAAGGTTCTAGAAGGTTCTAGAGGCCCGGAGGGCATTTGGCTGTAAATCGCTGGGAAAGCATGGGAAAGGCCCCAAATTTTGTCCCTCTATAGTAAATCGACTACGCTGAGTCCGAATCCGGGCTTAGAATTTTTGTCGGAACCTTCTAGAACCTTCTAGAAGCTTCCATGGCCTTCTTTTGACCGTTTAAGGCCAAACAGTCATAAGTTCTCGCGCGCTGCAGTGTCCGGGGCGATCTTGGTGTCAAACGTTAGCTCTTGACCTCATGGTCCCGAAAAACCAGGTCCGGCCGACCACATCGCCGTCTAGAAGGTTCTAGAGGCCCGGAGGGCATTTGGCTGTAAATCGCTGGGAAAGCATGGGAAAGGCCCCAAATTTTGTCCCTCTATAGTAAATCGACTACGCTGAGTCCGAATCCGGGCTCAGAATTTTTGTCGGAACCTTCTAGAAGCTTCCATGACCTTCTTTTGACCGTTTAAGGCCAAACAGTCATAAGTTCTCGCGCGCTGCAGTGTCCGGGGCGATCTTGGTGTCAAACGATAGGTCTCGACCTCAGGGTCCCGAAAAACCAGGTCCGGCCGACCACATCGCCGTCTAGAAGGTTCTAGAGGCCCGGAGGGCATTTGGCTGTAAATCGCTGGGAAAGCATGGGAAAGGCCCCAAATTTTGTCCCTATATAGTAAATCGACCACGCTGATTCCGAATCCGGCGTCAGAATTTTCCCCGGAACCTTCTAGAATGTTCTAGAAGCTTCCGTGACTCATCAAAGGTCGGGAATCTCGGATTTTCGGAAGGCCAGAACTGGCCGTGCCCAGCCGTGTCCTGGGCGAGTGAGAGCTCATTTTGTAGCTCTCAGCCAGCTGAACAACACTGGCCCAGTTTTAGGGCGGGCAGAGTGGGGCTAAGCGAGATATGGCCTCCGGCATTCTCGAATTTTCCGGATTTCTCGGATTTTCGGAAGGCCAGAACTGGCCGTGCCCAGCCGTGTTCCGGGCGAGTGATAGCTCATTTTGTAGCTCTCAGCCAGCTGAACAAAACTGGCCAAGTTTCAGGCTGGGCAGAGTGGGGCTAAGCGAGATATGGCCTCCGGCAATCCTGAATTTTCCGGAATTCTCGGATTTTCGGAAGGCCAGAACTGGCCGTGCCCAGCCGTGTTCCGGGCGAGTGATAGCTCATTTTGTAGCTCTCAGCCAGCTGAACAAAACTGGCCCAGTTTCAGGGCGGGCAGAGTTGCGCAGAGCCAAATATGGACCCAAGCGGCGCGAAGCGCCGCTGCCGGACCCTTATTATGGTGCTTGGAGCGGCCGAAGGCCGCGACGGACGTACAACCCAACCCTAATCATCAAATTATCGCAGTAGCTAGAAGCAGGCCAAGCCGCGTTAGCGGCTTCAAGAACAATGACCGCTTTCCACTTAAAATCACAAACCCATACACAATATTAACACAGTCTCCACCATTTTTTAACTAGCGCCGAAGGCGCTAGTTAATTCGAAATATAAAAATTCGCCACCGTCTGGGGGCTATCACCCCCAGACCACAACTATATTTCAATATATTAACTATGAATTACATCTTCAGACCA
Organism: Ditylenchus destructor; assembly: GCA_022814885.1. Taxonomy (NCBI): domain Eukaryota; kingdom Metazoa; phylum Nematoda; class Chromadorea; order Rhabditida; family Anguinidae; genus Ditylenchus; species Ditylenchus destructor. Next base: position 2,304,472 of record JAKKPZ010000010.1, on the reverse strand, counting down.
GGGCTGGGAGATCGGGTCGGATCGAAACGGAAATATATTTTTTTATCCATAAAAATTTAGAAAATTTTAATGAACCACCATTCCAAAATCTAAAAATTTTCGCCTGCGGCGCTATTTGGTTACCGCTTCTCCCTCAAGTATTTTTTAAAATAGTGCAAATTTTTATATGAGAACCACCAAAAATTGCCATTTATAAGCAGAAACAACAAATTTAGGTGATTTGGGAAAAATTTTGAAAAATAGCTTAATTTGAAGAAAATTTTTTTAATAACCTAATTTTTGAAGGAAAATGATCGATATTAGCTGGAATTTATAATAAAAATTGAGTTTTTAACAAAAATAACCCCTTTTTTGAAAATTTTGGCGATTTTTATGCAAAAATAGCACTTTTTGAAAAATTTTGAAATCCCCGGGGGGGGCCCGGGGCCCCGACTGAAAGTCGGGGAAAATCCCCGATCCCCGAAAAAATTATCCCCGACTTTCGGGGGCGCCCCCGAACGCAAAATCCCCGTCCCCGTGCCACCCTAGTTGCAACCCCCTAACCCCCCCTGGCTACGGGCCTGGATACTGTATATTTTTCATGTATCATATTGAGCCCTCTGGTGTGATATCTAAGTTTTTTAATATAGTCGAACCTCGATAAACGCATGCCCCTCGGGACCAGCGCAGGGTGTGCTCCCTGTCTCGCGCTGGAAGTTCATAACCTTTGGCCGATATTTTGAACTAGGTATAATGCTGTGACTTTAAACAAAGTCATAAAGTTGTAATGCAATGTGACTGCCTGCTTGTGAAATGAACGTAATTCATTTTACATTCAATCAATGAATGATTGACTATGAAAAATTGGCATAAAGTCCAAAATTTCCTGGAGCGATTTAGAATATCACAAGAGTGAGGCGCCCCGGCATCGCAACGAATATTCAAACACCTCAAACTTGCGAAATTGAACTGGAGCGTTTCGCTGAAGGCTGCCTGTTTGTCGTTCCAAAATGTAGCCCCAAATTTAGAAAGTTTGCCACCGTCTTAGGCTCAATGTTTTTTTTATATTTGTTTTTTATTCATGAAAATGTTAGTTACATCGTGGATTGTATCCTGGAAGATTTGTGATAGTAATATTACATTTTACCTTACCGTATCTCATAAATATTTCCCGACAGACCGTTTATAACACAGTGATTTCGTAAAACGACAAAAATGTTGTAATTCGGTATAGTAAATAATTATAATTCGGTAGCGAGCCATAAAAATGTTTGGATATTTATTTTCTTATCATGATTACAAAATATTTGGAGTCAATACATTCATTAATTTCATCGTTAGAATAGTGTCTCTGTTTCCGTTAAAGCTTTAAATGTATATTTGTATATTCAATGTATTTAATTTCGTGCTCTTATAGACAACAAAATTACTCGTTGATATGAAGACTTAAATAATTTTCTATAGTAATCAGCCGACATAACTAAGTGCAATGAAGAAGGCATTGGTCTTTATGGAAAAGCGACGCCATCGTCGTTCAGGCTGCAGATTCGATGTGCATAATCGAAATTGCAAATTTACGGTACTTTTATAATATATTTGGGAATCAAGAATCTTGATTGAAACTCGATCGATTTGAAAACGAAATCGAATTTCGATTTTGTCCGAGCACTAATCAAAACTACATTCGTTTTATTGCAATCAATTAACGTAAACCCTCTAATTAGTCCGCACCAGGGTTGTGCCGAGTCGACGAAAAGTTCGAGTCGAGTTTCGAGTCGAGTCGGCCGAAAATTCTTCGAGTCGAGTTTCGAGTTTCGAGTCGACGAAAAAGTCGAGTTTCGAGTTTCGAGTCATTTTCGAGTCAAATTTCCTGATGATTCAAAAAGTCAAAATTTTCGGTTTTTAAAGCAATTTTTTGCTAAAATTTGCTGTTAATTGTTATTTATTAGTACTACTATTCAATTTATGTCTAAAAAGGGGTGGTTTTTGGCTATTTGTGAGCTATTCTTGGCTATTTTTCAGCTATTTTTGAGCTAATTTTTGTTATTTTGAACAAAATATGTCCCAAATTTTGAATATTTCATCTCTGAAATTGGTACTAATTTTTGAAAATTTTCAATAAAGATTGTAATTTTTGAAAAAAATTCGCCTGCGCCGCTATTTTTGACAGTTTCCGCATTAATTAATCAGTTGAAAATTCGCGGAAAAAATAGCGCCGCAGGCAAAATTTTTTGAAAAATAACTCTGTTTGCCGAAAATTGACATTAAAATTTTGTATATTCTCGAAAATTATCAACGAAAATTTGCGAAATTTTCAATAAATAAATATTCAAAAAATTCAGTGTTATAATTAATTTGAATGATAAATTTTAGTCAATTTTTAAAGAAACAGTCAATTTTTTCACAAATTTTTGCCTGCGGCGCTTTTTTCGGCGTGGATTTTGCTGCATTTCTTGAAAAATACGCTAATATTCCCGGCCAAACATATGGCAAAAAAAGCGCCGCAGGCGGAAATTTTATAAAAAATTGGAAAAAACGTCAAAAATTGACCAAAATTTATCATTGAAATAAATTCTAACATTGAAATTATTGAATATTTATTGAAAATTTAATAAATTTTCGGCCCAAGGTTGGTGATAAACAATGAGACATAATACAAAGTGGGAGAAAAAAATAGCGCCGCAGGCGAAAATTTTTTGAAATATTAAGCCTGTTTGCCAAAAATACCGCTTAAAATACATTGAAAATTTACAAAAATGTGTCCAAAATTCCAATTTTTTTCGGGCCGCGCCCTACCGGGCGCGGCCCAAAATTTCGAGTTTCGAGTCGAGTCGGCCGAAATTCTTCGAGTCGAGTTTCGAGTTTCGAGTCGCCGAAAAAGTCGAGTTTCGAGTTTCGGGTCACTCGGCACAACCCTGGTCCGCACCTCATATAAGAACCCTCTTGACCCCTAACGAAATAATAAGTCCCGCCTCGTATAAGTCTCCAAAAATATTTTTCCCATATTTCAAATTTTTTCAATTTGAATTTTCATTACAAATTTTATTATTTTTACCATGTTTTAACCCTTCATTTCCCGACCGTGAAAGTGCCTTGTATGCCCGACCGTAGGATTTTGATGTTTTTTGGTATATGGGTAGATCTCGAGGTTCTATTAGATACGTATTTTTTCTTTTTTTTGAAAACCCCGAAATATTCCAATTTTTTTTTGGGGGGGGGTCAAAAGTCGGGATTTTGCCGAAAATCCATGATACCCCCTATGGTTTCGAAATTTTCAAAAAAATTTCGAAATTTTTAGATGTCTAAAAAACACTTTTTCTGGTCAATTTCGATGCGCTGAGCACGAATCTGAAGTTAGTTTTTTGTTGAGCCTCGAAAAAATTATTTTTTCCGAAAAATTTCGAATTTTTCAAAAGTGTACTTTTTTAGGGTGCTCTAAAAATTTTCCACTCTAACCTATTTCGCAGGATATATGTAGGGTTCCTTTTGGAACTTTTCACCCCCCGCTCGGATTTAGGCGTGTGATACGTCAAACGCTTCCTCTCGACGAGACAAGACGATTGGTACCTGTTTCAGGGCCGGCACAACCCCCTGTGGCCCCCCGCGACCCCCTTTACCCCCCAAGGGGCCGCGGATGCACGCTAACCGCGAAAAAAATACAAGAGAACCCGCCGATTCGAGGCGGTAATCCGCCGAGAATCGGCGGGTTCTCTTGTATTTTTTTATAGCTAAAACACAAAATCTAATTACATATTCACGACAAAAAGTTGGCTATATAAGAGCAATATCAAATTTTAGCTAGGAAGCTAAAAAACTGGCCAAAAATTACTCCAGAGTTAGCGTATCTTATAAGATACAGTGGGATATAGTGGGGTCAAAATATTCGTATCTTTAAAGATACACTGGGCAATGAAGGGTTAATGTTAGCAAAATATTGTAAAACTTTTCCAAAAACAGTCTAAAATTCAGTCAAAAATTAAAAAAATCTAAATTTTTGTCAAAAATTTGGGCGCCAATTCCAAATTAGTCCAAATTATCAGAAGTTTTAAGATATTTGGCCAAAAAGCCGAAAAATTTTCGTATCCCGCTGATAGCAGGGCACGGCACTTCGAAATATTTACTGCCTTAAAATAAGCCCCCTCTGGAAATCCAGCGCTTACAAGAAAATAAGTCCCCCGGTGGGAAGAACTAGACCATTTATGATAATCGTGTTTTGTTTTCCTTTCCTCACTAAAATTATAATTCATTTATTCTCTAAAATCTCAAAAGTGCAAAAATCCTGTAGAATTTGCAGCGATTTACTATTCCTCTAATTACCCCCGCGCCTAAACCGAAAGCTGCGGTTTTCTGTTGTTTATGGTTCTAAGCTTTGCAAAAATGTTCGACTTTAAACCCTTTCGATTTTTACTACCGTATTTTCGATTGATCCCTGCTTTTTACATTTGTGTTCTGTTAATAGATTTCATTAAATACATTTCGGTAAACAATTTTCCAAATTTACTTGACAAATGTTGTCACTTGTTTTTGGCACAGTAATAATTTTGACCTCGCTCGAATTTCGATCCCGTTCATATGATACGTTGACTTTTTTGCAAAATTTAATTATTTCAATTCATTTCAAACTCTGATTGTCATATGGGGGAACAGTTCACGATAGTGCGAATAGGGCTATTCGTGGTTTTTACGATAAACTTTAATAACCTCATCGATAATTAAATTTGTGACTAGAACTTAGGAACATTTCGTGACCAAAATACATTTCCTTAAGAATTTTTCATTCCGTCATTGTTTTCTTCCGGTTTTGCGAAGAATTCCCGACTTTGCACCCGAATCTGCAAATTTGCTAGGGACTTTGTGTTGCGAAACCGTCAATTACCAAAACCTTTTTGGATAGACACAAAACTTAAGGGCTGCTCTGAAGTTGTTTTGCTTTCATTATTTATTACTCATCCCGGGCTAAGAAGTACAGACGTTGGGACACAACTTTTTTTATTATTGTGAAGGTGTCCGTACGTGAATGCCTCGTGAAAAGACCGCCTCATTTTTTAAATTCCTCAGTTACAGAAATAATTTGACTAATGGCCGACCGTTTACTATAAATGAGTTTTGGAAGGGGGCCAAAATTGTTGCGAACAGTCAAAATTGTGGTCGCGATATCCAGAATGAAAATTGTTTTGATTTTAGAGACAAAGAATGTTGAGTCCATCAATGCGTGAAGGTGTGATCTATGGATATCCGCAGTCTCCTATGGTCAGTAAATTGCTTATATATCTCATTTTAGCTAACAAATAATTAGGAATAACAGTTAGAGGTTAAACTTTTTAACACAACGGATATACGACCGTATGCTTTGGCCCACTTAAAGCCTTTAGCTTATACTATCTTTTAGAGATACTATATTTCATTTTGCGAGAACTGTTAGCATCATAGAATCGAGATTTTCACAATAGATTGATTTGAGTTCCATATTAAAATAAACTAAGTAATCACACTTTGCGAATTAATAAAAGTATAATTTGAAGTTAAATATTTTCACTCTAAAGACAAAATGTGGCAAGTCTAGGTCTCAGAGAAAATTTGAATAACCCTTGCACTATATAAACCTGAATCTTACTCAGTTTTAGTTTATGTTTGGAGACGAGAGGAGCGAGCAAACTCTTGCCTGCGTAACACCTGAGCCAATTTGTCACAATATTTGCAATCCAGACTTTGAACTTTCGCCAGTAAGACAGCTTGATTACACGCATATGTATCAAGACACGGGCACTAGATTTGACACAACCACGGAATACGGTAGTTCAAATGGAAACTTATCTGAAGGTGACAATGAGAACCGTTGTGATAATCATTCCGAGGTGAGATTCTTATCAAAGCTTTAGTGCTAATTAAAAAGATGTAAAGCAGATCGATTTTGACAAATTTGCTGTTTTATTCTAAAATCATTTGGAATATAGGAGAACTATTTCGGTGCCTTCGGCACCGAAATTATATTACGTGTCCCACAGTCGGGCCTGCGGCCCTCACTCGGAATAATGTTTTTTCGTACCCCGGGGTACTCTATCTTACAAAAGAGAGAAAACTCCCGGTGTCAAAAAATGATTTCACCCGCGCGGGATCAAACCACCATCGGCAGGCCGGTGCCTCCGCCCCATCGCAGTCGGCCATGAAGACCGTGACACAATCAGCCAGTCAGCCGAATTTGCGGATTATAAAGTATGTAAATACGGTATAAACGTTTTTAAATAAAAACCGTGCTTTTGATAATTTACCCAATAAGAGAAATTATGTGATTAATGAACTCCGAAATTGATTAATTTTAACCGTTCAATTCAGTATCTCATAGAACATTTTCAAATCAGTACGGTACTAATAATCTGTGTACAAAAATGCAGCAACTACTAGAACTCTTATCACTGATAAATATGATCTAGGTATTTAAAAACCGTTGAACACAAGTTCCAGAGGATTCCGAATTTTTGACTATTGTTCCATAATTTTGGCCCTTCCCCCCTATAACACACCTTCGCAAGCATTATATCGCTGTTTATTGTGTTTTAATGATTTATTTTACTTTTAATGAGGTAAAGAACAGGCCGATGTATTTTCGTTCTCATTAAAATAGGGACTCTAAATTCAAATGAACAATTTGAAAGCGATGCTAGCTATGGTATATGCTATCGCATATACCACCGTTGTTATCACGATCTGCTGAAAACTGATTTGATGCTCTGCACACTTCATGCTTTCGTCAGCATAGTATTTAGTATTTCTGCACGTGAAGGTGTGTCTCGGAAACTTCCACAATCGATTGACATGAATGCCAAATTTTTGGCGAGTCTAATTTTGCCTAGTATACAACAAGCTAGGACACCTTTTAACCCATAGGAAAATAACACAAGACACAATTTAACTGATGAACTGCACACGTTACACAATGTAAAATTTTTATTATTTTAACTTAAAACATCGAAAGTCCTTGAGAAGAGAATAATGAATTTCGATAATGAAATGCTAGGCGCATTTTTTCTCCAACGTAATTTTTCCGTTTCGGCCAGTGTCTTCATCATCTATATACTTTTTCTCTACCGTGCCAAAAAACGGGAATTTTCCCGAGAATCCATGTGAAATTAAATTGATCAAAGCTTTCGTTTATTCCTTGTGACTCGGGAAAGCTCGAAGTTGACGTTTACTCTCCTATTTAAACTGTGAGCATTTAACCTGTGACCTTTAAAACTCGTCGCGAATGTAATGCCGGAAAGAATAGATTAATTATAAAAGTAAAATTTGCATGTAACATGCGGACAAATTTACACTAATTATATAACGGTATAGTAATTAAGAGGGGATACTGCAACACAAATTGTACCACTAACTTTTCTTCCGAAGATAACCGCCGCAATTAACTAATACGAAACTTCCTTTCTTAGATCCTAATAATTTTAATTCCTCTCATATTAATAGCAACTAATATAATGTTCTTATTATATACGAGGAAAAGTGTAGTTGTTTTTGAAATCGAGAATTTTACTGTGCAAACGTACTATCATTCGCTTATTTTGTCGGAGTAATTGTTGCTTTTATGTCTGCAAAAAACTGTTCGCTTGTGACCAGGCCATATTATTTAGTGATATGAAACCAATTTATCAATCGAGGTTTAAAGTTAAAATAACATACATAGTCGCCGATTTGGCAGCTTAAAGGGAAGTGATCAATATCTTCGAAAAAAATACTTGTCTAAAATTAATTATCTAAACTCCATCTCGAAAGCCTTTATTATGCCTGAAAACGATAATGAAACTATAGTGTATTTACTGTAATTTTACTATTATTATATAGTTTTGAGTTCCTGGTGTCGTTTTTGTGTACTTGAAAACATGATCTAGCTCTTCGTATTTTATGTAACATAACGCTTTGGTTCGCGTTCTCGATGCGCACCTGTACTATACCCCATTTGAGCTACGGACGTCTAGATGTCCAAGACTCAATAACAAAAACAAGATCTGATAAACATGACTCTTTTTCAGGTCGGCGGGATGCATAATTTCAAATTTTATCATTTTCTGTTATAATGTATAATAACATTGTAAAAAAATAAATTCGAGAACGTGTTTATAAACTATTCTCACAACAACTTTATTTTCAGCTAATACCAGCGAATTACATGTCTGCCTATCGAATGCGCGCAGATGAGCCAAATTATACGCTTCTGTCCAGGAAACGTGCCATGAACTTCAGCAACCCATTTGAGCCCTATCAGGTTGGTATGATTTGTAATTTGCAATTATATTTGCAATTATGTTTGCAGTTTTGTTTCGAGAAAAAATTGTAAACTCTAAACCTCCTTAAAAAGCTTATCGACGAAGAGCGTTATGTGGATCAAATTCTTTCCTAAATACTACAGTTGGTTTATAAAAATCGTTATCACGGGAAATCACTATAAATAAATTTAAAAATCAAATTTTAATTCACTGCGAGCTTCACTCTGCTCCTCTAAAAAATAAAAATTCATACACAAACAAAAGATAAACATACAATAATTTTTAAAGAAAAGTGTATTAAAATGTATGTGCACTGGAATGCATTTATTTTTAGCAATGTCAGACACATTTTTCTTTTTGAAAAGGTTTTGCCAGTTAACATATCTTGCCTTTATATGTCAACGCACACGCAAAGGGCGCCGGTAATCCCTCACGCTTCCTTTTCTTTCATATAGAAAAAATGCATGTTGCAAAAATCTTTGGACAATGGTTGATTAAACAGCCGAGCAAAGGGACCGATTTTTACGTTTTCCCGACATTTTATTATCTTTTGAATTTTCATTAAATTAAACCACCGGCATGAAAGGTCCAATTGCCAACACGACAGCCGGTAGGTGGCTGGTTTTCATGCAGACCCGTAATATAGAATTCACACTCAATTTTCCCATATATCCACTGCTATACCTTTTGTTTGTGATTATGTGTGCGTATAAAATGAATTTTTTCGCCGCGTCGCGTTCTATTCGGCACACTGACAGTCGCCATGTCTGCTGTCCTTACGAGGAAGACGTTTGCCTCTCTCTAAAGGGTCAGTGCTCTCTTTTTCTCCTCTCCAGTGTTTAAATGCTCCATACGCCAGAGTTCCATCAGACAAGCAGAGGCACCCACAGCACTGCGTTTGGCCACCAAGAGTAGTGCACTTTGTGTCTGGTTTTTTAAGGGCCACCCGCCGTAGCCCTGCCAAATGCCACTGACAGCTCTAAACAGGCTCAACAAACCAACATGAAAATGACAGACAGAGAATAGACCCATGGAAAGACCTATTGATACCAGCTGCCACATGAGCGTGAGTTTACGTATTACGTGGAAGAGTGCAGCAATATACAACAGAGCAGACAACAAGAGACTGACGTTGGATAAGGGCACTGTGTTGGGAACCGAGATATTTTTACTCCCCAGTCCCACTCTCTCCCTTTCCCGACTCCCGTATCTCTTCTCACATATTTCGGCGTCCAAGCCGGCGAAAAGAACACCGAACAAGAAGGGGAAATCTACTGCGAACCTCGACACACCACACATCTTCCGTTTCCCCTTTCAGCACACATCCCTTTGCGAGTCTTTTGCATATTCCAAGCAAGTCCACTAATTAACTACATGCTTTGCGCACTTTGTCCAGAAAATTGACGTTCGATTATATGTTAGCTATGGCAAGGATAGAAAGGCCTCTGCTTCTTTGTTTTTAATTTTCGATCAAAGATCAGGACTGCTAGTGATTGAGATGGGCCACTGATTTTAATCGAATTTACCTTTTCCTTAATGGAATTTATCTTTGAGCAGAGTCTCCAATTAGAATTTAACTGTATGAAAAAATCGATTTCCAAATTGGGACTTTCACTTTGACCGAAGTTTGAACCCGTTTTGAAAAATTTTACATTGTACATGAAGAGCCAAAATTATCCATCACAATTGGCTTGAAATTTAATAGGAAATAGCCTACAAAGAAAAATTTATAGTGTACATATCTATATTTTCCATATGCTCTGTGGAACGTACAAATAAAAATCCTTGTTTTTGTGTTTATTTTTCGGATTACGTAAAATGCCTGTAATTCTTTGTTTGTAGTCCGCTGAACTTTGTTCAAAACTCTTAACAGACCGCGATCAGTTCTTTTGCTATCGTTTGCTTTCCTTCACAATACCATCGGACGCACCTAAATTAATTCAGGTGCATGCGCTTTGACTCCAAAAATGAATGAATTTGGAGAGTATTTACTTTATTGAAGAGAAATTTTGATTCCAAACATGAACGTAGTAAATGACGTGTAGAAGAGTACTCGCAAGAACGCCACTATTTAGTCGCCTGTACGGCCAATGTTGAATTTGAGAAATTTTAGCCGTTATTTTCGTTTTTATTTACATTTTCTGCCAAAGTACAAACCAACAAACTTGCCAAGTACTTTCTCCCCAAATGCTTCGTTTCTAGTGTGCTTGAACTCTGGTCAAAGGCCGCGATCTCCCAAAGGAACCCTCATGATCGACTCGCTCATTCTTTCGTGTGTACGTGCTGTCATTTCTTTCTGTCCATATTTACATTTTAATGAGCGCCGCCTTGTAAACATAGTTCCCTGCTACTTTATTTTACGCGACGCCTAGTTGGCGCTGCGAAGTGATTAATCCGACTTTCTCGCGGCACACCACTCCGGCCTAATTGCACCTTTTTGCTGTGCTGGCTTCTGTTGGGATTTATTTAATGGATTCCCGAGAAGTGACATTTCCATAAGTCCTGCTAATTGTGCGCGCAGGGTATCAAGATTGCAAAAAATTCCACGGCTATACAGACTTTTGGGAAGCTCAACCCTACGTCAGGGGTGATTCAGTCTTGATATTTTCTTCGTTTCACTTAGTTTATATTCTTTTTCTCAGCTCTCAATTTTGTATTCGTATCAAACTTGTATATGTCTCATATGTCTTCCTGTTTTTCCAAACAATATACTTGTAATTACTCAAAAAATTCTCGTAAATATTTACCTAAACAGTCAATACACCGAAAATGTTTCTCGCCCGAAAATCTGAAAACAAGGTTATTTTTAAAGTTCAACTTGAAGTCGCATTACAGTTTTATTGCACTGGCGTATCAGGCGGTATATCAAGGAAATCGGTCCCCTATTGGTAAAAATAGGAATAGTCGGTAAAGAATTTCTTCTACTGACACTTTAAACCTTTTAGGTCCTTTTTTCATCAAAATCACCATCTGCGCCTATATTTATCACTTCCTTTAATTTCCTCTCTGCTCAAATGTCATCATTATATCATTTCTGACCAACCAGATCACTCTAATTTATTCTGATGTGGGCGTACTTTTTTAGATCTTCAGTAGATATATCTCTTCATTTTCAGGTGTATTATATTACATTACATATCAGTCAGATTTATAGATCGTTCCACGAAAAAATGTTTGTTGATTAATAAACGTCAAAAACATAAATATAGCAGTTACATTGGATTTCCAACCAATTGTCAACCAAATTTCAATCTCATTTTGCTGAAAAGCACTGCGATCCCACATTTTTGGCATTTTTCCCAACGAACTTTATTTTTTTTTGCCGACATGACCTTTTTAAACACAAAATATACTTCAGAAGAAAGATGGTAAAAAAAGAAGAGAGCAAGGAAAGAGCGAAGAATGTGAATATACAAAGCTACGCCTGGCGAAAAAAAAATGAATGGTTAGAAAAATCGGGCTAAAGTTTAATAGTGAGAAATACGAATTATATCTGGAAACCACTTTTTCAACCAGCTTTTCTGTTATTACCTTCCTTATACTTTTTTCTTGGTTTGTATTTATTTTTGGTTGAAGGCAGGTGATTCTGTTTTCCGTCGTGTGCTGTCATTTTATATGTATTTCGTGAAATTCTCGCTAGTTAAACTACCAATTAAATGGGTGTGATCGGCGCGGGCCCTAATTTGGTGGGATACTATTTTTAACACAGTTCTCGGGTTGCGCTTGCCCACGGCTGCCTGTAATTAGGCACAGAAGGCGGCTCCGTTACCACGGAGGATTTAGCACTTCGGTCAAGGCTTGCCAGACTGATTAATAACCAATGAATCTTAGCATTCCGGCCTTTTTCTACCTATACACGTCATTTAAAACAATGTTAAATGTTGCGTTTTGAAAAAAAGGAAAGACCAAAGCTCTCTTCTTTACGACTTGACCTTTTTGAGCCTTGTTCCAAATGAAATTATGTTTTATTGCTATGCCGAGAAAGCTCATTTATTTGCCTCAAAAATTATTTTTTGCCCTTCAATAATTCCTCTTTTCAATGAAACCGCCACATGTTGTGGCTGGAAGAGTTGCATTAGACGTTTTTATTTTTATTGCATTCTATCAGCGTTCGGCGGTCAATACTCGTCAAGAAAAGGGAGCCAGTCCAAAAACCACTCCCGTTGCACTTTCCACTCTTCTTGATGCCTCTTGATGATTGAAATGGGTTGGAAAAAAACCTTCCACGCGATCGCCCATTCATTTTCGAGGTGATTAGGGCATTTGAAACTTCAAGTGCAAAACTTTTATTTGTCCTTTGACAGCGATACTGTAAATTCCTTTAGTCTAATTTATTCGCAGTAAACTGTTGAATTTAGTTTTTGCCCACCAAATGAGCAGACTATTGTTCTTCTTCTTCTCCATTTATTCTGTTCTTTATATTAAATTCAAACACCCTCATACGAAGTACATAAAGCTTAGCGTTGTTATCATTTAGTTTATTGTATATTCTATAATTTCTAGTTCCTGGCAGCTCATATTCTGAAAATTTTATTTGAACCCAAAATGTTCTATTGTAATTAAAGTCACGTTCATACTTATTTTATAACTTATTTAATTTCACTTTCATGGAATTCCCTCTCTCCAAATGTTTGCTGTCCTTTTGCCTAAATGAGAATTTTGTTAAAGCAGAAATAAATTTCATTTTCTACATCTTTATTTTGAGAAATTTGCCAAAACAAAACCAAATTACGGCGTACAATCTGTTAAAAACATTTACAAGTAAGAATAATTTCAACGCCTAACAATAACGGTCCAAAAAATGAATGTACTATTTCGATTACGCAAATTTCCATGTTTTCTTTTCTAAATTCAACTGAATTTACACTTCTTCGTTAGATTCATCCTCATACGCAATATACCCAATTTGGAGCTGTTTAGATCTGTAGGAGCGATCTTAGAAGTATGTATCGACAAGGTGAGTCGTGGATTTAGCCGACTTAAACACACTTCCTCCTTTGAACATAATAAGCTTTTTTGGGTTGTTTTGATTATTTTTGAGATCGTTTGTGACTGCGATCTGCCTCTTGAGGGCAGTCGTGGATTTCTACTTAACAAGAGCCATCAGCTGATGCGCCATCATTGCGTTAGAGTACCTGGTCTACGGTTGTCTAAACGATAATTGATTGCGTGACCTCATGTCTCTTAGCGCCACGTCTCATATGGGCGCCGTGTCAGCTAATGTCAACCTAACTCGTAGACATAGACGTAGCTCGACCTCTATATACCTATGATGCCACAAAATTGCCTCATTTGGGAAATTCCACTCCCATTGTATAGTTCAAAAGTCCGCCCTTTCGAAGGTCAATGGTGTTATTTCTAAACATGTTTGGACATCATACTAAACAGCATTGGGAGTGGTCAGCTGGGGTCACGTCGCTGAGCCAAGTGCAATTTTTATGGATTTAACCCTTCATTGCCGGAGCCATAGAACAAAAGGCAGAAATCTGGCGTTACCATTAGCTTTCCTTTTGGTGAGCTGTCTTTATCAAAATCATTATGTCTGCCATTGTTTATTTCTCTTTTCTATGTGATCTATTTACAGACACACTCTTTGTATGAATAATGAACACTCATTCCTTTCTTTCTTTTTGTGAAGTCTTTAGAAAATCAACAGTGTATCCGATCGGATACACTCGGCAATGAAGGGTTAAAAACCGTTTGGGATACACTGTTTATTGCGGAAATTATACTTTTATCTCCATTTTCTTCCACTGATTCATAGAGCTAATGTTAGCCATTTGCTATTTTGGCGAAGAATCGTCAATTTTCGATCCGTATCATTTCCGGCATTCAGTGTTTACTACCATATAGTTTATATTTTAATTTTTCATTAAAATACTTTTCCACTGAGTCTTTGTCGAGTTTCGGATTATGCAAATTAAGGGTCTTTCCGATTTTTGGACTGAAGTATCACAATTTCTGACGTTCCCTAATTTTTCATGTAAATATGATGGTAATTTTCGTTAATTTTTATTCAACTATTTTCATTTCTCGTTCGATTTCCTATACTTAGACGAATTGTTGCTTAACACGTTCCTTAAAATTTCTTTGCTTCCGATTTATTTTCAGCATTTCCGATAATACTCTGAAAAATTCCTCGCGAAGACTAAATCAGGAGAGTTAAATTTAAATTTATCGTGAAATGCAAAGTAGTGAAAATTATTTTGGTTGAACCCTTGTAAAAGGCCTCTGTTCATCATAATCCTAAGCAAATATAGTGACTGTAATTCCAGATTACAAATTTGCTTGGAATGTTTTTGCTTTCTTTTTTCCATAAAACATTTTTCAAAGTTAGTCCCTTATCTAGAAATAGGACAGTCTCAGAAAATATAATCCAAATAAAGGCACCGAGAACACAACGGTTGCATTGAGAACTTTTGGCATCGATTTGCAATATTTTGACAAATACAAGCTAAATTTAAATAGTCATTTCCAGAGTAATTTTTTTAAGTTTTAAGGGACTTTTTTTCCAAATTTCTCTAACAAGATCCTCTTACCCAATAACACTGTACAGCACTAGCGCAGCCAGGGGGTACCGGGGGTACGTACCCCCCCCCCCCCAAATGGGAAAATTTGAAAAAATGAGTAAATCAGTGCAAATTTGGGCAAAAATTTGGTCCGGTACCCCCCCCCCCCCAAAACCCAAAAGTTGGGGGTCCCAAAAATCCGGAACCCCCCTTAAATGGCCATTTCCACTAAAACGTACCCCCCCCCAAAAAAAAAATCCTGGCTGCGCCACTGCTGTACAGTAATGAAAGTATTCATTCCGAAAATTTTTAAAATCATGCCTTTATATCGTACTGAATGACACGTTAAGAATAATGCTCGTGCATTTCTTCGGGCTAGCTCATATGCGGAATAATTAAGTAAGGATGGCGCGTTGGCGAAACTTGCAAGCTGTTTTAGAAAACAAATATTAATATTACGGTATTTTCGATTTCTAGCGTTGTTATGGATACGAAAATAGTAATGTGACTGATTTTAAGCAGGAATTTTTGAAATTTATAACAAATACAGCCATTTTATTGTGAATTTTTACGGACATTTGCCACGACATTTTGGGTTTGAGAAAATGTATGATCATTTAGCATTAAAAAAACGTGAAAACCACGTCGAATTTTTATTTTTTATTTTTTTCTTACGCTCAAACTTCTAGGTACTGAATGTTGTCCCTATGCGTTTTATGACGGAGCTATAATGCTAACTAAAGAGTTAGAGCTCCCTTCTTGGAATATAGTTCAGGTATGAGACAATAATTCGAATTTTTAAGTATCTATTGTAGCTCAAGAGTAATGACAACATAACTATTTTGAGGTTTTAAAACTAAGTAATTTAATAGGAATTTTCCTTAATTTTTTGTTGACTCTGTTCAGACGGGCACATTAGGTATATTACATTATTAGGTAAACAAACACTACACAAAACGTGTGTGGCATCTAGCTTGTTTGTCGATTTCAAATATAGGTTTGTGAACTCAGCGATACAGTAAACCAACCAATGATTTGACATTTCTCATGGTTGCTTGCGCACATTATGTGTGTCTTGTGCCTTGCCAACGTTTCCGATTCTGCTGACGCCGCTTTTGTCGCCGGCGCAGTCGGCATTTTCTCAATCTGTGCCACGCAATTGTCGTGGTTCTGTGATTGTTGTGTGCCTCTCCGCTTCTTGTATACATATACATGTATAATAATTATTAAGCGTCGAGTTTTCAGCTTCGCTAATGAGTTTGCGCCTGTGGGAGTCTGTTGAATATTATAGTAGCTATTTATTACTCAATTAATAAACCGAGAGTAGCGGATGTCGTGTTTGTATTCTCTCATGCATCTTTGCTGCCTCGGCCACTCATATGCTTGTTTAAAGTCACCTTTACTTAAGAACCTTTATTGGTTTTGGTGCAACGGCACCGTTTCTCGGGAACGATCTTGCGACCAAACAAACCTTAATCTTAGTAGGGTTTCTAAGCTTTTCTTGGTAATTCAGCATTGATACCTCGTTTATTTGTGTTTGCAATTCCGCGCATGTCTTTTTCTATCAGTTTTAGGCTTAAGAAATGACTCATATTAATTTGTATGTTATCCGGGATAAATATTTGCCCGTAGGATTGGCCTTTGCGATGTTCTGTGAATCCCAGCTTCCGGTACACTTCCTCTTAGGGAGAGGCCTTCGCGTGGACTATGACCCCTCTCTGTGAGGTTTTGCATGGCGCGGAATAATTTAATGAGCTCGTCTTATTCTTATTGATATTCCTTCGCAAAATCGCAACAATACGAACATTTTTGCGTTCATGCATGGTTTGACAATATTACCATGAGACTTACAGACTTACCCTTGAGTTTTATGAAAAGTGAATAACTTACTCGGCATTTATCCGTTCATTGAGTTAGTGGAAGTTTAGTTTCCATTTGGGCTAATATAGTCATACCTTTCTATGAATCGTCTGAGTTTCATTTGTGTAATATGTTTATGTTTTGGCATTTGCCTCCGCGCAATCCCCTCTAATTGAGCGGGACCCAAAGTTTGCTGTCAGGATTTTCATTTTTCTGATTACACCCCCTTTCTGGTGCGATCTCGATGATCCCGCGCTACCCTTGGATTTTCGGGGAACCCATTAGGGAGAGATTTTATCGCCAACAGTAGTGAAAGAGGAAGCATTTTATGCACTGAGTGGCAGTTTTTTAGGCGTTCCTTTTTAAGGAACGTTAATTTTAGAATGTTTTGCGTTCTTCTGCTTGTCTATGCGCATAGGAAAATTTTTTGCTATATATTTATTCGATTTTTAACCGAAAAAACTAGAAGTCATTCTTATTTATTCCATGGTAAAATTATGTGGTGTGTCCGGAAAAATTAGGCTGAGTCACTGAGACAGGTGAAAATGTGTGGTGTTTGTAGTTTTAATATACATTCTTGATGTGCTCCCTAACTCAATGGTACTGTAATTACCAAAATAGTATACCCGAAGAAAAGAATAAAATTTCAATTTCCAGTATACCTTTGCCGCATGCCCGAATTTATGCCCATGTTGAGTCTTTTCAAAGTATATACAATTATTTTTTACGTACTGTACTTATTGTCATTGTTGTTCAAACAATATTATCTCACAATTCTGATTAATTTTGCAGGGCAAAAGCAACCAGCTTAACCACAACCGGGTATTGAAGGACATTATTTTTGCAATATTTTATTATTTCTCTCCAAATGGATCAACGATTAAACCAATTCTTGTCGATGTCCTCCCCGGTTATGTCCGCAGCAAACATGGACGGCAATGCTACGTCGGAATTGACTCAATCAGCATTCAGCGCGATGATCGCGGCTATTGCCAACTCGCCACCAGGGTTAAACTCACCTGGATCAGTGCCGCCTCCAATGTCTAGTACGCCAATCCCGTCACCGCAGTCAGCTTTTGCCCTGTTGCGAAATTCTGCCATTGTAGAGAATCAAAAAAATCAATCAGGCAATTTCCAAACGGTTCTCTCCCCAATCGTTTCATCAGCACCGAATTTGACAGCACAAAATTTGGGGATGTATATGGAAGGTCTATCTACGTCCTCCGCGTTCCACGCCACTAATGCGCCACAAATGCTATCTTCCACGTTTGGGACTTCAATTGCTCCGTCGCTCAATTCACATTTGTCACCGGCTGTAAATGCACTGGCACCAAACTCACCGTTACAACGATTAGCTCAGGTAGCAGATGCGGCTCCACTAAGTCCAGCACAAATGCTTCTGAAATTCTATGAGGCGTCGAAAAACATAGATCCAAATCTCTTAATGGCTCTGGCTGCCAAAAATCTTGACCAAAATCATCTTTTGATGGCTTTGGCGGCCAAACTTCCCATGTCAACTCTGGTCAACTCACTTCCCGCCACACAATCCGCGACCATAGTACCAGAATTGCCCATAAGCACTGCGAATCTCAACGCCAACCAATTCTCCTTTTCGCCGCAATGTCTAAGCCAAACGTTTGCAGCTAGTAGCACATATCAAAATAAAACCTCCTCTGGAAATGCTAACTACAATATAGCATCGCCAAGTAACAGTCAAGGAAGTCCAGGTAAATCTCAAAGCACCACCTGCTCATCGGCAACTTCGACTGGTAATCCACCTCGTAAGATTCGAAGACGAAGACCGAAAAGTCCAGCAGGCAAAAGTGTGTTAGTCAAGTCGCCTCAAAGCAATGCCCACGGTTACCCATCGCCAGGTGGGGTGGGCGCAAGTCCTGAGGTAAGTTAAGGCGCTAAAGCGATGGAAATTTGCAACTTGTATTTTAACTCTGAATCATCAGAATAACAAAGTGATACATTAGTATAATTCATTCCACAATCAAAAATTCATACAGTGATTGAAAATATAACTTTATATATGGGCGAGTTCCAATAACTACCGTAATACCTGTAATTACTCCCCCGGGGGAGTAATTTTTCGACTACCCCCGAGGGGGGAGTAAATATAGGGGAGGGGAGTAATTTTAGGGAGGGGAGTAATTTTTCAAACCTCGCCGTGCCGAGGGCAGGGCGGGCCGCGAAAATTTTTGGCGTTTTTATCAAAATTGTTGGGACTTTTGGCCATTTTTCTCCAAATTTTTGTAAATTATTTTTCTCAAAAAACTCGAAAAATCAATAGGGTCCCCCCTATGAGTTTTTATGCAAAAAATTATTTTTATAAAATTTTTTGCAAAAAACGTAGGGGGGACCCTACGGTACGAAAAATCATTTTTCTGAAAATCTGTCGAAAAAAATCAATAGGGTCCCCTATGGTTTTTATGCAACAAATTGGTTTTTTAGATATCTTTAAAAAATAGCTAAAAATAGACTATATTTTGTCTAAATTTTGTCTATTTATATTAGGGATACGAAATACTAGCTAAAAAGAGCAAAAAATGGGAAAAAACCGCATTTTTTTTGGGGGGGGGGAGTAATTTTAGGGAGGGGGAGTAATATTTCAACTACCCCCTGGGGGGGAGTAAATATGGTGGGGGTAATTTTAGGGGGAGCAATTACAGGGATTACGGTATCTCTTGATATATATAGATATATATAAAATGTCGCCATTTTCTTATAAATTCCTTGATTTCGGGCACAATTGGGCGCTAGGGTTTGCGCATAAACATTTTGCATAAATAAATGCATAAATGCTATAATATTAATTGCCTTATAAAAAGCGATGATTTACAATTTTAAATGCATATCGATTTCAATTGATCTAAGGAGATTCATTGTTAAGGATTACAAAAGGGAAATTAGTATGGGTGCTAGGCAGAAATCATCCGTCATCAAACAGCAACAACTATAGTATACCAAAAAGCTTGAAAGATGTGGAAGCGCTTTCCCTTTTGTGCGCCAATATTATTCACGATGTTTTCCTTTTATATATTCAAACAATACAAAAAGCAACAATTAGATGTGTCAAAACACAATAACGTATTGCCCCGAGACCGCTTATTATTTCGGCAGATGGTGTCAGGGGTCAAAGGAAACGTGATACATAAATTCCTCTTTTCAAACAAAATTTACTGAATCTAAAAATTTTTATTGACAGGACATTCTTGTGCAATAAAATTTGATAATTTAGCATCCGCATCTCATCACATCCGATGAACCGTGCGATCCTATGGTGAACAACTCGCCTCCTTCACTAATTCCTCACCAAGATGTATCTTTTGGCCAGGTCAGCGCTCCCAAGAGATGCCTTTCTGAGGGTAAGTTTTAGATGATAAGTTAGAGGGAAATTATCAATAACGTCCAATGATTTTTAGCTAAACTGGTGGATAGAACAACAAACTGAAAACTTGAGTCTAGATAAAATATATTATACATAGACAAAATTCTGTTTTGGATAGATATTGAGATTCGAAAATTAGCTAACACGTTTTCTATACTTATACTTTCGCCACACAAAAACATTAGTGTAAAAAATAACGGATTTTTACTGTATCCTCTCAGAATATCATTCCTTATTCCAGCATAAATAAGGTATAACGAGAACATTAACCCTTCATTGCCGAGTGTATCCGATCGGATACGCTTTTGATTTGCTAAAGACTTCACAAAAAGAAAAAAACAAATGAGTGTTCATTATTCATACAAAGAGTGTGTCTGTAAATTGATCACATAGAAAAGTGAAATAAACAATGGCGGCCATCATGATTTTGATAAAGACAGCTCACCAAAAGGAAAGCTAATGGTAATGCAGACATTCTGCCTTTTGTCTATGGCTCCGGAAATGAAGGGTTAAGTAAATATAACGATCATAAAAACGAAACAGTAATATAATATCTGTTTTTAGAATAGTTAAATTATCTAATAGTATTTTCTTAGACGGTGTGGCCGACGATCACCATTCGTCGAAAGAAATCTGCGAAGGAAGCCCAATGGATTCGAAGAAATGCTTGGTGTGCGGCGATCGCGCCACAGGCTACAATTTCAACGTAACACTGGAATAATATTTTGCATTCCATAATATTTATCATATTTTAAGGTGATAACATGTGAGTCATGCAAAGCGTTTTTCCGCCGAAACGCCCTTCGTCCAAAGGTATATTTATATTCATTTTAGGCACCTTATATAATAAATATGTTAAGGACTTCAAATGCCCCTATGAAGGGAATTGCGAGATAAACACAGTGTCCCGAAGATTTTGTCAGAAATGCCGTTTGAAAAAGTGCGCTGATGTAAGCTAATTTTAATTAAATTCATGAATCATGTATAATAACACGATTATCTAAAGATTTAACTGTTGAATTAAGGTCGGCATGAAGAAGGAATGGATCTTGAACGACGAGCAATTAAAACGCAGGTATGGGGTCATTCATTATTTTATTCACCGTTATATTACCTGTCAAATAGATTTATTCTAATAATTCAATCTTTGTAGAAAGAACAGTCGACTTAAGAGTTGCAACCAAACTAGCCCTCAAAATATCTCATCTCAGTTCTCTCCTGGCTCCGTAGCTTCTCCGATATCCAGTCCAAGATCTGTTTGCCGAACAAGTTCTGTGCTCAGCCAAATTGAAAGCCCTCGTCCGACGTCTGTCTCGAGCGTTCTGAAAATGGACGTTTCGGAAATAAATGAAAGAAAACTCCATGAGCACAGGCACAGTCCCATGAAAGCACACTCTAGCGGAATGAGTCAGATGAACGACGTGAAGACAAACCATATTTTGACATCAATGCGTCCATCTTTGGATATGCCCATGAGAAACGAGGTAAATTTATTTTGCATAGTCGATAACAATTATTATTTATAAGTTTCCTCGATTCTGCAAATTTTCTGATTGCTAGACTATTTACAAAGTTTTTTTTTCAGGCGGGTTCCTCAGCTTTCCATCATGTCAGCCAAAATCAAATACTTATTCCAAAGTCAGAGAATCTGGGACTGTCATCGGTGTTTGGTAACTCTCAATTTCCTGGAGCACATGCGCTTCTCATGCCTGACTCTAAAGCTCAGCTCACGGCGGAAAACCTTCAGCATTTACTTCGAATTCAGGCGCAATCATCAGCTATACCGCACCTGTTCCTCAAGCAGGAGCCATCAACACCTTGCAGCGTTCCATCAAGTGAGAGCATTGGCACTCCAACAGCAAACCTTGCCAACCAATTACCAAGCCAAATTTCAACAGAACCTCCGAATTACAATATTCCCTCTATTCCTGGTCAGTAAATCTCATTTAAATTGCAAACTGATCATTTAATATAATAATTTAGAAATGGCTACCAGTGATAATTATGCGGCTCTATCCAAATTAGGTTCACCAAAAGCAGCCGTAGGTCAAGAGATGACACCAGAACAGAACATTGAGCATTATAAAAAAATGAACGAAACCATGGAACGTACAATTCGAGACGCGCTCGACAACGATATTATGGATCACGTAGATTATCATCCCCTTCTTATACAGGTCAGATCGAAGCTCATTTCTTGTTTTTAAAAACTATCTCTACTATTATGTATATTTTAGGATTGTGTTTTCAACGATACAAAGCAGAGCTATCAGTTAAATCATGATGAGAAAATGCAAATAGATTTCGTTCTTGATGCGTTTAAATGTTTCGATGAACCAATGGATCACCAACGCGCCAAGAAATTGGAAACTGAAATAAATCTCGACGATCCAGTAAATTCATTTCTGCAAACTTAGTTTTTAAAATAAGTTCGATTTTAGACTAAGGTTATGAACCTGATGGATGTTGTAATGCGACGAGTAGTCAAAATGTCAAAGGTAAGTAACTTAAATCTTAAACATTAGCTCGAATGTCTTATTAAACAAAATTTGCTTAAACCAAATTTTTTAAGAAAATGCCGAGCTTCAACGATCTGTCTACCGATGGAAAGTTTAAGCTATTGAAATGTGAGATTTTCGAACAATGTGGAATATAATGAATAAACTTGTCGGTTTTTAGCGGCAATGATTGCTATGACTACTCTCAGAGGACTTGTAACTTTGGACATGGCCACGCAAAGTTTTAAATCGGAGGTGAGCAATAAAAATCGAAACTCGTCCAATATTTATCTAATAATAATGGTTAACAAATATGCTTTTAAAGCTTGAGTAACATTTTTATCAATTATTCCTCTACTTTATAGCTTAAATTTATAAGTAAACAACCAACTTGGATGTAATTCATTGAACTGTTTATGGCCAAAACTATTTATCGCAAAATCAGTTTTGGTTATATCATATAATAGTTGAGCGAAAAATAATTGTAGCACTTTAGGTTATCGGCAAAGCCAACGTATCCTGCAACATGTTCGACAAGCTAAATAATCCGGAAAAGGATCACCCGCAGAAGGAATGTTTTATGGGGTAGGATTTGCAATACCAAATTTTATCTAAAATTAACACCACTATACTCAAAATTTTTGGTATTTTGAAAGCTCGCTTAAAATGGGAATTTAAAATTAGTAACATTTTCTTTTAGACGACTTTATTACTGCGATAAATGTTTCAAATACATATTTCCATAGTAAAAAAATAATGTCTGATGACACACGAACAATTTAGCCTTGCGAAAGTTTTGCACAAACAGATCCGCGAAGACAAAACGGCCATGAGCTTATTAGCTCTCGTTGTGCTCTTTCACCATTCTCAAAAGCTCACAGTGGAATCCGATAAAGTAAGAATTAATATCATTGACACTACAAAAATATTTAATTTAGGTGAAAGGGCGGCGCCATTATGATGCATACCTTCAATTGCTTAGAAGGTATTTTTTCCTGTTTCTTAATTAACCATTTCGTATTCACATACTTCCCGTAATGTGAGTCATACAATTCTTTGCAGGCACTTGGAATCACAACACGGAAATGAAGCCGCTGCAATTGTCGCGACAATTCCAACAACGATCACAACATTGCAAAAGGTTGGGATTTGCAGTAATATTGAAACTTAGAAAAATATCATGTTTTAGGTCTGCGAAAGTGCAGTCGGCTTATTTATGGGCAAAGTCAAGCGCAGCGAAATTGAGGTAGGAATTCAATTTTTCCGCAAAACTATAACTAATTTTGATATCAGATTTTTAAATATTGAATCCTTGAGCCAAATATGACCGAAATTTAAATATACAGGACACTGCGGTTTTAATATTTTCAACGGTTTAATAACTACAATATTTTGGTATGAAGAAACAACAAATATTCTCGGATATAGGATGTCTTCACGAACATCAATACATTAACTTATGTCCCTTTTTATTGTATTATAGATTACAGTCATTTTACGTATGAATATTTTTAGGCGTTGCCAACGGAATTCTTCCGCACAACATCTGCCGTGCAGAGTTCACAGGACAATAAAGCGGACACTTCGCTTACCGAATAGAAGACTGACAAATAATTGAGGCGAAAAATTATTCTATCTCCTGCTACTCTAATTTACATGAAAATGGACCCTACTACAAATTTTAGCTACATATAATATTAATCAAATTTTGAGCCTGCGTGTATTTTCTCGCATATCTAAGCCATCTGTTATATTTATTCTGAGAGTTATGATTCGAGTTTAGTAGACTGTTAGCTATTAGATTTTTCATTATGTTTTATTTTTACGCAGCACAAATATTTCGATCTCCAGTCCCGGTGTAGCCTCATCTTTCCTTATCCTATATACTATAAATAATTTTCGGTTGTATCCATTCCTAGTCTTCATATTTATTAGTCGTAAATCACCGAGACGGTTAATATTTTAAGGGCTTGCCCGGCATTTTAATTACTATGTAAGCGTGTGAACATTTTAGTTTGTGATATACAAAGAAATAAGTAGAAACGTTTAGTCGAGCGATAAATAATGTGATAATAATAGAATATCGTACTGGAATAGTTTCTCAATGGTATATTAGAATTTGGCTATCGCAAATAAAATTAATCTCATTTCAATTTTTAAGTACACGGCAGAGATGAATATGTTTTTCGGAGAACCAGATGATTTGGTCAATATCACGATGAAAGAATAAGGATTTGGTCAATGTATTCGTCGAGTGCCGCCATTGCCTAAATTAAAATATACCTTTATACGGTTTAACTAAGCATGGCAAGTTCATATCTTATGAGTGAGTCTATGGCTGAATTTTCATCGGCACAGTTGAATTTTTTATAAGAAATTTATAATCTTGAATCGATACTGTACAATTAGGAACAGGTCTGACAACAGAAACTCTAGATGAAAATAAAAAATTCGAGGATAACTTGCTATTTGGCGTTAGAAGATACAAAGTTTAAACGGACTTTTTGAAACGTTAAAGAATTGCCGAACTTTATTTAATTATTATTATGCTATAGGTATCATCTGAGATAGATATTATGTTAGGAATTCTAATTCCGCATGCGAATTACCTCATTTTCTAAATCCTTCATAACTTCCAAAAGTGCTAAACGCAGTCTGTCCTCCAGACTTTTATCTTTTCCAATCAATTTGCGAGCTGAAAAGCAGTGAGTCAAGCATTTGAAAGCCACAAAATTATAGAAATTTTAAAACTTACTCATAAGCCCGAATGTCTAAACATGGGACCATGAAAATATTAGTTGGAATAAACCAGTGATATAATAGAAAACACTAGTTATAACTATACTAGCGAATACTCCAATTAGTATTATTACGAACCTGGCAGTCGTGGCGATATGACTAAACGAAATTATTAACCCCAATTATCGTGTTAAATCAGGAAGCTAACCAATTCCAGTTGTAATTTCTTCTTTTCCACTTTTTCCCGCAAGTCAGCCGACAGTTTTGAAATTCTAAATATTTTTGAAATTAATAACCAAAAAATCGGCATTTCACCTTTCTTCGCGCATTAATTCAGCCGATTTGGCAGTTGTCAAAGAGCTCAGACGATAATTTCCCACATGATCTTCACAAGAATCACCATTTTTGTAGCGTACATCTTGCAAAATCATGCGCTGTATATTCTGAAATTGGTATGTTTTGGAGACAAAGGAATATCTATTTAGATTTTCATACAAAAGACACAGCATGTCGCACATACTTTAAAATAAATTTACCTTGAAATTTGTCATAGCGCCACCAAGCATAATTTGTTGACTAGAAAGCTGAGTTTCCTTTGGTATGGAATTTATAGAGTGTAACTTGGCTTTGGGTGGCGTAATATCTGGCGACTTCAATTCTCTTTTCACATATGACTCTTTGAACTTCTTTACAGGAATCTCCGTCGGGTCAAGTTCGTCATCATCGCCAAATGGAACGAAACTAGGCTTAGACTGTGTGCCATTTTGCTTCACCTAATAGGATAAAGCTTGAAATGGGATAGGTTCAACTTGACTGTCACATTTACTGATTCGGAATAAGTTTAGAATGTTTAATTCCTAAGGTTAAATTAGGAATTATTTGAGATATTATTGATGAGAAAGCAATCTAAGATATACCGTTTTAATAGCTTCGGTCTTCCGAGTTCTCTGCTGAGGTGCAACATTCTAAACAACTTTTAATAAATTTCCTTAAATAAGGACAACTGAGTATACCGAATCCAGTTCAAGCGTAAAGGTAGTGTTCTTGAAGAGCGGTGACCGGATTTCCAGGTCTGCTTGTGGCGGAGACGCAATAGTATCGGATGCAGTGCCGTTCCGACTTGGCGCTTCTTCGGTTGGCGTTTTACTCACACCAACCGCTTGGCCATCATCTGGCAGTAATTCACCATCACTATCATTAGACATTGCCATGTCGGAACCGCTTTTGTCTGGACTTGGAGTACGATGCTTCTTTTTCTTTTTGTCTTTCTTCAATTTCTTCGATTTTTTGACCGCAGAGATGCTCTCGCCACCTCTCTAAAGAGGGAGATTGTGACTCATATTAGAACAACGAAAGACAAGCGTTTTGTTTATAAAGAATGGAGAAATGCAAGAAGCACATAAATAACGACCCTTGACTCTTTTAATATTGGCCAAATCAACTCTATATTTCTCTCCGATTTACTATCGTGATCCGTTAAAATATTTTATACTGCCTGTTTTATAAGTTAACGGCGTAAATAGTTAAGCGTTTAGTTGTATTGAATCGAATAAATACCTCATCATTATTGTTATTGGCATCCGAGCGAGGAGAAGATTGAGCCAAGGACGGTGTCGGTGAGCGGGAGCGCGATTGGGTTAAAGAGCCCGATTTGCTTCTGGACCTGCTTCTACTGCGCGACTGTGTAATCGACTTTTCACGGGATGTAGAACGGCTGTTTCTGAAAATAATCCTTTATAAATGTTTCGCCACTCAGCAAACGCCTTTCGCCAATTGATCATTCTTATTTTTGGAACTATCAGTATAATAGATTATTATATTCACACAAGAAATCGTTACCGTGAACGTCTTCTCCGAATGCGCGAATGGTCATTGTTGTTTCGTCTGTGATTTTCTTTTCGTCCTAAACGAGTTTTACAATATTATTAAATTGCATTAAAGATACGATTAGAACTAACCTTGCTTTTGCAAATGGTTCAGATATCGACGAATATCACGAAAGAAGCTGAGCTCTACTGAATAGCCGAGAATTTCGCGGTCTTGATATCTAATAAATATTACAGATTTTACAATTATTGCTTGCACATTCAAATTCCAGCGATCTTTTAAGTCCATTTTAAAATAGTCGTCAAACAGAAGTTAAGAACTCAAAGTAACAATAAATGTGCTGTACCTGTCGAAAGCTTCTCTTGCTGCTTCTTTTGTCTCAAACCTCACCGCAATGTAGAGCCTCAAAATAGTTTATTTAGAATAAAATATTTTGTATTGGAGCAGTTGTGTATGTCCAAAGGGGGAATTTTATTATTATATGCGAAGAAAATCGATCTTTATTGTGAAGAGACCAATGTACGGTGTTTATGGGAATATCTGTAGAGATATTCGTCTTATTCTGTCGAAAGAACGACACAAGAAATGCCCCAAAATAAAATGTTTTCGTAATCAATGCAACTGTCTATTTATATCTTGAAGTCTATGGTTTAAACATAAACAAACAGTTTCTACCGAAAAACGCCTCTCTTGACGTCACTTCTTACGGTACATTAAGCTACGGTAAATTTTTATTGCAGAATTTAGGT
Organism: Ditylenchus destructor; assembly: GCA_022814885.1. Classification (NCBI taxonomy): domain Eukaryota; kingdom Metazoa; phylum Nematoda; class Chromadorea; order Rhabditida; family Anguinidae; genus Ditylenchus; species Ditylenchus destructor. The sequence continues at coordinate 2,276,659 of JAKKPZ010000010.1, read as the reverse complement.
ATTTATTGCAATACTAATTTCTTACTTGCTTCTATCCGGAGAGGTCTTGATGAAGTCAAACGAACATGGTCCGATTTTCTCTTCGAAGAACTCCCTGAAATTGATTCCTTCACGCGTATCATAATCGTCGAAGTCATGTGTCAGATCCGGTAATCGATATATTCAACTTTAGTCTTACTCCTCGATATTTTATTATGAATACTCATGCTTGGAATTCTTGTAGAGCATATTTAATTATGTCTCATTTCATGAAAGAAACTAAGACGTCGTACTTGTAGTTGCCAGGTTACATATAGGTTACAGGAAGGTGGGAAAAACCTTCAGCAGATAGATGCTGGCCAAGAAAGGCAATAGAAATTGAGTGACGTCGGGAACTTTACATCACAAGCACAGTAATCACACTACCCATTCCCACAGTATTTCAGAGTTATTATTTACAGTCTTCCAATAATTTATACTTTTAATAGATCTAAATTATCCAGACATGGAAAAAATGGATGAGTTATTCAATGGGTTGGAACATACCTCACAGCCGTGGTGGTGATATGGCCGGGCAGACCACGAACAAATAATGCATGCTGAAAATCATAGTTATTTTAAATGTAGTAACATTTTGTCCAATGGTCCGAATTCATTTCAATCTCTTTTAGTAGGCGAACTCTTAAGGAGCAACTTATTATAGTATTGGAACATTTTAATCTTTTTATACCTAAGTTTTTATACCGTGACTGGAACTTTGAAAAATATAGCCAGAAATAGTGAAATTTTATAAAATTACAGTTACATCTTCGCCAGATTTAGCTCAAAACCTGCAAATTTTTACTACATCGTATCACCGACCTGGCTTTCGGGAACATCTTTTTCATTGATTCTGTGCTCAGTTTGCTGACGACGGTACATAACCACAAATATTCAAATATACACTGTCCAATAAACAACTGCTCTCTCCTGAAATCCCAGCATATGCAGGAAATGAAATGTGAGTACGAATTTTTTATTGAACCATTTCTCACAATCAAAAGTTTGCACTAATCCTCAACTAGATAAGATGACGAGTTGCAAATCATCAAAAATAGGTGCATAAGCCTACTATGAACTAAAACCCTTCAAGAGTCGAGTCCCAGTTTCCAAATAGTACAAACGGCGCAACAACAACCGTGCCTGAGTGACAGGTGTCTAATACAGCGTATAAGGCCGTGTGTATGCTAAGAAGAACAAACAAGAGATAAGATCGAAGCGCGAATGTAATTCCGCCAATGTAGTGCTCCTTTGTAGCGAAAAAATTAATTCCCAGCCACAAAATGGGAAAGGCAACCAAATGAGCCGAATAAAGTAAAGGTACGATAAGCCGTTTCCAGCCAACCTGACGAGCTAATGAGTCAAGTTGCTAGGAGAGAATAAGTGTTGCTGCCGCATAGTTGTACCCAATACCATAGAAAGATCGAGAGCGTAATAAAATACTACTCAAACATTGGGTAATTTACACATGTCAATGGCACGCAGCAGTTAATGACAAAATGTTTTTCAAACACCGTTTTGTCCCGCAAATAATTTTTCTGGTTTTATTTAGACTCTAGGTTTGAAAATGATTATACCTGAACGGAGAATTCTTAAGTTCCTGGGGAATTTCCACAATTGCTTCTTCATTTTCGAATTGAAAATCAGTTCGAATTGCACTTACTGCAAACGTTGTACGTTATATATTCTTACAAACAAACGGTTTTAACTATACATAGGTGGAATATGATTAAATTTGATTATTATAAATATATCATTATGTGAGTGTAGTTTATGGTTTTATTCTATACAAAGGATTTCACAAAAATGTTGATCAGCATATCCCTTGTACTGCAAGCAAAATCCTGTTTAAACGGTTTTCCTCCGGAAATCCTTTTGGCCAAATGTGTCTTTTTGAACATGATCTCTAATATATTAATCACAATGGTAATATCTATAAAAACTGCAATTTATTGATAAATATTGCCGTTATTTTCCGTTTATTTGGCGTTTTTCGTAAACTTCTGAGTATAAGGCAATTGCTTTTGATAACATACTTTTTACATGTAACGTATTTGATACTTTAATGTATTCACAGATTTGCTATTCGAGGTATTAAGCACAATTTTACTGCTCATAACACCCCTCAAAATATATCATAGAGGAAATCGAATTTTCTTTGAATTTGGGTCAAAATTGCGACGAAGTGCAAAACAGTCCCTCTTTGCCTATTTTTTAATGGGAAACAGACACTCTCACATTGAGAGACTGCAATCACGCGGTCCAAGTTTCGACCCAATTTTAAAGAAAATTAAATTTTTATTTGACGGAGTATATCGATTACGCGTGCTGAATAATCACTTTCGTTACAGTTCTTACGGCCATCGACGATATTGTATTTCTCTAAGAATCTAAATGCATGGGGCGGAAAAAGTCTGGTTTCGAGAAGCCAGACATGTCGAAGTATGTCATTTTTGAAATATGAAATTACTGAAATAAACTGAAATGACAGTAAAATTTTCCTTTCAGGAAATCACATGTCCGACATTGGAGATCGACAACAAAGATGATTGGTATGAATATTAAATTGTGCAAAAAATTCGTTCGCTAGCTAATTCCTTTCGAGTAATACTAATTAACACTGTATGACTCGAGACAGTATGATTACTTTGCCTGTGATGAAGTTAAACACTATTCAGAAGACTCAAGAGTTGATTGAATTATTGTTATTTAAAATGCTGAATCAAACGATATAAACAATACATGATTTCAATCACAAAATTCTTATTCGAATTAAAATCGGTCTTATCGAGCGAACCATCCGAACAACTATGTTTATACGCACAAAATCAATTTCACTACTGATCTTGTTTAGGAGAAAGATTCGGGAGCGAATGAAAACTGTTTCTGTGGCTCTCGTTCTGTGCTTGAACGTTGGCGTTGATCCTCCAGATATCGAAAAACCTGTGCCATGTGCCCGAAAACAAGCGTGGGTCGATCCAACTCAATCAAGCCCTCAAAAAACGGCACAAAAAATATCTAGCAATCTGCAAAAGATATATGAAAATCTGCAGCCGCGAGCCAGGTATTTTTTGCACGGATAAGGGATACCACGTATTGGCGAAAATTTTAGATATAAAAACTGCATTGATCCAACCGTTGATTGCGTGAAAAAATTATGCTCAAGCCTCAGGAAAAATGCCAAAGGAGAGCGAGTGCTTTTTCATTTTAATGGACACGGCGTCCCGAAGCCTACCGATGCTGGCGAAATTTGGGTCTTCAACAAAAATATAACTCAGTATATTCCATTGTCGCTTTTTGATTTACAATCCTGGATGGGATCTCCATCAGTCTTCCTATGGGTTTGTTTTGTTATTGCAAATTTTGGAAGTTGTTTCGATAATGCTTTAAAAAATCTAGCTATGCCAGTTTATTTTTAGGATTGCAGCTCAGCCGGCACGGTAGTAAATATGTTCCTGCGGTTCGCGGATGATCACTGCATGAGGTAACTAATCGAATATTAGCTATAGATTAGTGATTCTGGAGAATGCTAATTAAACATATGTACACATTAAGTCTAAAACATAAGCTTAAAACTTAAAACATTCATGTATTTGTCACATAATGTTTACTGTTAACGAAGATTATTGAAATGAAATCTTTCAGGTGGATGGAAGAATATCATCAATTCCGGGACCAATATCCACCTTCAATACCCGAGGAAGGAACACCGTCTACATCAAATACACCACAAGCTGGCCATATGTACAATGTGAATTTGATGATGTTGTCAACATGGTCAATAACTATAATTAATTCCAGAATATACCCCCTCACATGCAGCCAGCATCAGCTCTGCAATTGGGTGCATGTTCTGCTGGAGAAAACTTACCTTACAGCAATCCCGACCTGCCGGCCGACTTGTTCACATGCTGCTTAACTACCCCTATTCAAACCTCTCTTCTGTGCCATATGCTCAAAACAGGAACTAAGAATAAATTTCCGCCCAATGTAAGCTGACAAATTTTTCCTACATTATAACATATGTCTGCTTCTAGATTATCGATGAAATCCCCGGAAAATTGACCGATAGGTAAAATAGAATTATATAACTGGCAATATAACTAAATTTTCAGGAGAACGTTACTCGGAGAATTGAATTGGATTTTCACTGCCATAACTGATACAATTGCCTGGAGTGCTTTGCCTTGTGAAACTTTTCAAAAACTCTTTCGTCAGGTTGCCAATTTTTAAACACATGATATTTCCTATAGGAGCAATACTTTGAAATTACTAGAGCGTTACATGTGCTTAATGTTATTTCGGCTGTTAGATGAGGATACAATATGTACTTTGGTGCTGAATTTGCTTTCTTTTGTCCTGCTAGGATTAAATACTTTTGACATTTATGTTAAAGCACTACTGTGTATATTTTTGGCATTTAGGATTTACTAATTGCATCGCTCTTTCGTTCTTTCCTTCTCGCTGAGAGAATAATGTTTGAAAACGGGTGTCATGTGGTATCACAACCAAGCCTTCCCTCTACAAGATCACATCCCTGCTGGGAGTATTGGGATTGTAAGCTATTATATGAATTCTCTAGCAGTTTTGAGTTTGACGCTTCTTTAGTGACATTGGATTTATGCCTTAGCAATTTGTACAATTTGCTCACAGAGAAAGGGTCGAGCATTATGCAAATGGGCGGGAGTTGGTTTGTTCCTACAAGTATGAGACACAACAGTAAGTTCCTATTTTTATATTTGGCTCCCTGCAGAAATGATTATATTCAGGGTTGATCGAGCTACCAATCTTCAGTTACGCAGACTCTGAATATGCATATAGTCGTTTCTTTATTGAGCAACTCCAGGCTTTCGAGGTTTGGCTGAAATTTGGAAGCGATAAGAATCGACCTCCGCAACAATTACCGGTGCTTCTGCAGGTTCTCTTGAGCCAGGTTCAAAAATGTGCCTCATAGTAAAAGTATTGTATAGGAATGTTTAGGTGCATAGGATTCGTGCTTTGGAACTTTTAGCGAAATTTGTGGACTTGGGTTCATGGGCTGTGATGGCAGCCCTCTCTGTTGGCATATTCCCATATGTGCTAAAGTTGCTTCAATGTGTAAGAGCTATGAATAGTTATAATTTAACGTACATCCATCAAATGCGTGTTTTTAGGGTACACGAGAATTAAGACCGTCGTTAGCATTCATTTGGGCTAAAATCCTCTCTGTTGACCTGCTTTGTCCATTGGTATGTAAATTCTCTATATTCGCATTATAGAAATTATTGGCTGGCTTTTCAGGGAGACCGCACTGTTCTTTACAGTAATGTCGACAAATACGCCTGCCAAAATGAACTTATAAAGGAAAAGGGGTACATAGTTAAATTTTTGCAACTTCGAATATTTTGTGCTCTCGTTTCAGATACTCCTACTTTATTCAAATTTTAAACGACCCTTCTGTTGGAGCACGTCTAAAAATTGTACCTGCATTCGTTTTGGCCACGTTGATTTACAACAATTACAAGTTAGCCCGTTTTCATTGTCATTAATATTTATCAATGAGAACCTTTTTTAGACCAGCACAGGAGCGTTTAATAGCAAATGATTATATTCATTTATGCATTGAATTGTTGTCAAATTCACAAGTAATGAAATGCCGCATGTTGTGTCTGTGGCTCCTGATTGGATTGGGGAGACTTTGGGCTGATTATGACAAAGCACGCTGGCTCGCAATCAGGTATATTAATTAATTTGTAAGTAGAGAAATAAAACATGTTTGCTTCAGAAGTGTGGCTTATGAACGCGTTGAAGAATTTCTTAACGATGATGTGCCGGAGGTTAGAGCAGCAGCGGTCTATGCGTTAGGATGTTTTGTACATAATCGGTCAAGGTTAGCTATTGGATTTTCGTTGAAGCATATGTCGTAGTGAAAACTATGTTTGGTTATTTACAAGCGCCTACGGCGCTTGTAAAAGTGTGTAAATGGGGAAACCTATTAGCTAGCAAAAGCGTTTCGCGACGAAAAAAAAAATTTTGTCTAAAAAATGGTCTAAAAAATTTTGTCTATATTTTGTCTAAATTTTTTGAAAATCTGTATCAGCACATCCGTACGAACATTTTAAGCTATCACTTGCCCAGAAATGAGCAGTGGAAGGGGTCTAACCGTGAGGCTTCACAGGCAGGCAGCTTCGGATGGACGCACAACGGTTTCTTAGTAAAGTATCATAATTGATTTTACTGATTGAATTTTTACTCATGAATTTCTACATACCGTATTCCCTTTAACTGAAGTCCATGCGTATTCTAGGGCGAATACGGTGGAGTTAAATGGCTTTTCACACTAATTAAGTTATCCGTTATTACAGTTTCCACTGAACGTAGGAACTGAGTTTCTCTTTTCAGCGTGTATGTGAGAAGCTCAGCTTACGTTTTTTACTTGAAATAGTAAATAAATAATATAAACTTTCGTTCAAAATTGAGACAGGCTAAAACGCACAATAAAAAGGCATTTAATTATATACGTAGCCGGCTAACTAACATATGGATATGTTGACGTTTATATGAAGTATTTGGCTATACTACGGCTGAGGGGGGGCACCTGAAATGGGCCGAAACCGGTGTCAATCGACTAGTCTCGACGAGGTAAGACGAATGGCACCAAAATTCCGCGTCGCAAACCCGTTTATGGGTTTTTATGCCCTGGGGCAATTCCCGAAATCCATGATACCCCCTATGGTTCCAAAAAAATTTTTTTTCGCTATTTTGCCTGAAAACGTGTAATTAGGGGTTTTCGACCATGCTGATTCCAAAAAACACATTTTTAGGCTCCGCCCACTTAGGCTCCGCCCACTTTTCAAAATTCAGCCAATCAGCGAAAAATCGTCCAAAATGCCCATAATCGTCTAAAAAATTATGTTTTATTGCAGACCGTTAGTACCGCCCTAAATCGACTCCTAACGCCTTAGGCGAACAACCCAACCCCTTAGGCGGGCAACCCAACCCAAGGGACTTAGGATTAGGCCCCCCGTTAGGCGAACAGGCCCTTAAGCTGCTGTTTAGGCTTAGGCTTACTTTAGGCTTAGGCTTAAGGGGACTTAGGTTAGGCTTGGGGCTTAGGCTGCTGAGGCCCTTAGGCTGCTGTGCAGAATCCCGAACTTTTGGACGATTTTTCGCTGATTGGCTGAATTTTGAAAAGTGGGCGGAGCCTAAGTGGGCGGAGCCTAAAAATATTTTTTTTGGAATCAGCATGGTCGAAAATCCCTAATTACACGTTTTCAGGCAAAATTGCGAAAAAAAATTTTTTGGAACCATAGGGGGGTGTCATGGATTTCGGGAATTGCCCCAGGGCATAAAAACCCATAAACGGGTTTGCGACGCGGAATTTTGGTGCCATTCGTCTTATCTCGTCGAGACAAGTCGATTGACACCGGTTTCGGCCCATTTCAGGTGCCCCCCCCCTCAGCCGTAGTAACCCCAAGTATTTATTCTTGTAATTGTATTTAAAATTGATTTGGAATATCTTTTCACTATTTACTAATTATAATGTTAAAAGTTTCCAACAAATATTTCATAAAGAATAAAAAGAAAAGGCTACCAAAAGATGAACGATTATTGGAATAATAATATTGGTTTTAGGCATAGTGAGCATGCAACAACAATCGATAACGAAGTATGCGATACGATCTGTGGCAAGTGTACTTACGACGGGTCTGTACTTGTAAGGGCAGAATTGGCAGTTGCAATTCAATGGTTCATCATTGATTTCGAAACAAGATTCTCGGAATTAAGCCTCGAACTTGACCGGAAAATTAACCCGGCAAAAATAGTGAATAGACTTGTAAGTGAGTGTAAAGTGGGTTCAAAATTAAACCTTTTCTCGTTAAGCCTTCTTCACTGGAAATAGATGCGGAAGACGAGCCTCCTAACAGACTTCTGGCGCCAGAATCATCGGCTCTAAAAAAGTCATTATCATCTTTTTCGTCAATTCTAAGTAAGTAATCGTATAGGAATTACTTGTATATTAGATGCATAAGTTTAGTACAAAGTTATTGCTGAAAATTTGTCGCATTTTATTTGGTAGAATGGCTCAAAACCAATAATTCCTATATTCAAGTGTACTACTACTTTAATAGCGGCTTACGATATTTCTACCAAATTTGTGCATTTATAGAATTTGCTAGTTGTGAATATTCATATGTTTCATAAACCGAAAAGAATACTAATAATTTATCTGCTTTATTAATCGAAAGTTTAGGCTATCCGAGAAGAACTCGGGACAAGAATGTCGTCAATGAGCAATCTATACCCGATCCAAATGCCGAAGAGAACGTGAATGTTTTTAGGTATTGGTACTAAATATAATATATATTATATAATATATATTTAGAGCAAAAATCCTGGCACAAATGCAAGCATTGGATGCGAAAACCTTCAAGGACCCTTTCGAGAGGATTTGGCTTTCTGTGCTCCACTTGTGTTTTGATCCCTTCAAAAATGTTGCCGAAATGGGAATGGTGAGCAATTTTGAAAAAATGTCAATTTCTTGTCTATTACCACCAAATTTTCGTATATATCATAATACCTTTGAAAACTATAAAATAATTGAAACTATAAAATAATTGTAAAAAATAGTTGCGAATTCATTATCATATAAAATAGTTGACATTTTAGAAGCTTGTCGGCCACATCTGGAACGTCGCGAAAAGTACTGAAACATCGAAGCAAAAGGTGTGAGATTCTTTCGTCAAATCATTTTAATCAAATATTTTAGGCAATTAGTAACACGATTAGTGCAATCAATAGGGACAACGACGATGCAACTTCGTCTGCGTCTGTTCGCTTTATGATTGGCTCACCAGGTACGTCCAACACAAATGTGCAAATGTGTTCATTTGCTTTTAGGTGTTGCCACTAATGGCCAGGCTACTCGAAAACTTTCTGCTATAGAAAATACTTTGGCGCAAATGCGGCAGTGTTCTTCCATGGCTGACATGGTCACAAACGGTTTGATTGAAACATCCTCGACCAACTTCACACCAAAACGAAGTGTATGTTGCAATTTATAAGTAAATTGTAGATATAAAGTGGAAGTTATAATTTCAGTTATATGGAACGCAGTCTGGTAGATATAAGGTGGAGGAAGTCAATGACGCTGAGAGCCCCATCATGCCAATTGTTACTACTCAATTTGTGGATTGGTGTTCTAAAACGTTTACACAGCCCATATACAAAACTATCTATGAAGAAGTATGCCGAGTTGAAATATATGTTGGCTAATAATATAATATTTTAGCAATCTTCGAGCACATCGACTCGAAATTGTATGGTGGACAGCGACACTCCGTTTACTGTGGCTTTTCCTAGCGACTGGGCCCTGCATACTTACGAGGGACTTAAACAAAAATCTCAAAAGGATTTGGATATTTTAAAATCTAAAGTAAAAATGTTGCAAATATAATCCAAAATAAGTCCAAATATTTTTATAGAAAGCAAGGTGTGAAACACAATTTGTCCATTTTCGCAACGAAAGAACGGTGACATGTGCAACGTGGAGTTTCCTGAGGCCTTATATTTACGTATGCGATGGTGAAAAGGTAATAATTTTTGCGCTTGTTGAAAACAGTTTTATTTTTCAAGTCGCGCATTTTTTGTATACGTAATTTATGCCCATACTTATAAATAACTTTGTAAAACTCAGTTGATAAATGAGAGCTTTTCAAAATACGGTTCTCATATAACTACCATGAGGCAAAAATTTCAGGTGTCAATATACAATTCATCCAGAGAACACTATCTTTCACCGAACGTCTGCGATTTTGTGGCTTATAAGGAAACGTTATTGAATGTATCCATTTTAATCGCTCACATACTAAAAAGTAATCTGGGCTTTTCAGGATGCAATCACCGATCTAATGGTAGCAAACGGTCTGGCTCACGAATTACTAATTACTGGGACGAGAAACGGCTTAATTCAGGTATCTATTTGTCTTTATCTGTTAACTTACAAGTTCCAAAATTTTTTTATGTTTGAAAAATTACTCCTCCGGAGGGAGTAATTACATGGAATACGGTATATCAATTTGGCCGATATGTTGTGATGAAATACTTAAAAGCTAATTTTCGTTAACATAGCGCAAGATTACTCACGATTGTTACATACCGTTAGATAGCCAAGCCATTTGTCTTTGCAGCTATGTTATATTTTATTTATGCCTCGAAGAAAAATATTAGATATATGTCATTGTGTGGAACATGCACAAATGTCCGAGGTTTTTTTTTAGAAACTTTGGTATCCTAAAAAATACGTATCCGTAAAAACTCAGATATCCTGTATTCTATTGTGCAATTAATGTACAGTCACTTGAGCGCTAATAATCACCTTTTATATAACATTTTTTTCATTTGTTGGTTGTTGAGATACGCCCATTTTGAAGTAAGACACCATTAAATAAATGTGTTTCTTAGTTTTTAGCACTATGCTGAGACGTTATACTTTATCATTCACTACTAATTAATTAATGTTTTACCTTACAGGTTTGGAACCCAACGTTTTCTCCTCATGGTCACGAAATGATATCAAGCCCAAAATTGGTAACCTCAGCCTACTTATTGAATGATGTACCACGTATTGCTTCAAAGAAAGGCCACGATACTCTCTATTGGTTAATTTTACCATGCACATTTTGAAATTTAGTGAACCATGTTTTAGTTGGGATCAGAATCATGGCCAAATCGTATGTGGCGGAAACTTTCGCATATGTCGCATTTGGGATGCTTGGTGCGAGAAAGCAACTCTTGATCTGGTTTTGAAAAACAAAAGCTCACCGGGAAATATTACTACCAGCCTTACTGCGGATTTGTCAGCCAATATGGTCGCCACAGGTAGTACTTTTGAGTTGGGCTGTGGATATACTCCTTGCGTTACGTAATGTGGGGATATACTTTGTTTTATTTAGAGATGATACATTGTGTTTTTACTAACGTGATAAACTACTATAACGTACAATTTTACTTTAAATATATATATACAGTCGGCGCTCGATATACCGTCAAATTTGCTATCGTCGTCGATGGGGTGACGGTGTATCGAGGGTCCTTTATATTTCATAAGCTCCCTTTGTTTCTCTGCGCGCACTATTTTCTGTCTATGCTACCCCAAACTGAAAGTTCCCTTCTATCCAGTTTGGCCACTTGTGTTATTACACCATTTTCTTTGTGTCTAGAAAAGTGGATCGTCAACACTCGCCTCTGAAACTAATCACGCTATTACCAACTAGCCAAATTGGTCAGTTGGTAATAGCGTGATTAGTTTCAGAGGCGAGTGTTGACGATCCACTTTTTTAGACACAAAGAAAATGGTGTAATAACACAAGTGGCCAAACTGGATAGAAGGGAACTTTCAGTTTGGGGTAGCATAGACAGAAAATAGTGCGCGCAGAGAAACAAAGGGAGCTTATGAAATATAAAGGACCCTCGATACACCGTCACCCCATCGACGACGATAGCAAATTTGACGGTATATCGAGCGCCGACTGTATATCCCTAATCCCTAAATACTAAGCGGCATCGTCTGTAGTCTGTCTGGAACGCCCAAATTAGACTCGCACTTCGGCACCTTTCCGTCGTTAGACCGGGGCGAGTGATAGCTCATTTGAAAGCCCTGAGGCTGCTGATCCCGGATAAACTATCATACCCAAAATTTGAATATTTGAATTCGCGCCAAAACCGAAAAACGTGTTTTTAAGGGTTTTAACCTGGGGAAGTGATGTTTTTTATGTTCCCAATCGATTTCTAAGGCGATTCTGGACCACTTTGCTTTTTACACTTTTTGATTTGGCGCATTTTTGAAAAAAGCCACTTTTTGGCCAAAAAATCGGGTTTTTTGACGCTGTGTCTACGGGTCTGATTTTTGGTACCCGGGGGTTTTCAGATGCGCTGATCATGAATCTGACGTCAGATTCGAGATTTGTTCTCACGAGGTCGTGGTATTCTCACCAGGTCAGAACTTTGTTTAAGGGGCATACTGAGCGGCGTAGCCGCTGTGGCGCTTCCTCGCGCGGCGAGTTTAACTAGACGCGAATATATATATTACGCCTTTGCAGATGATTATCAAAATATTTTTTGCAAATTCGCTTTGTTATTTCCTGACTATATAGGATAGTCCTTATGTTGGATTTATGGAAGTTTCAATCTTAGTCCATTTTGGAATTTTCAGGTTTCGGAGATGGTACACTTGCTGTATACGACGTACGTTTACCGCCTGATGAATGCCAAATAATGCGGTTACGAGACTTCAAAGCACCCATTATTGGATCATCAATTTTAGATGGCCAGTTTCTTATTGCTGGATCAAATGATGGGGACATTAAAATATATGAGCCACGAATGGTAAATATGTCCCGTAAATTTTTTTTATTACCAATTATTAATATTTAGTTTCACGAATCTACTGTGGAATTTAATGTGCTCGACAGTCCTTTGGGAGATGAATCGTCGAAAGCGTCCAGTGTCAGCCTAATGCATATACAACAATCTGGAAAGGTAGTCGTTTATGTTATAGAAGTTATTCAACTCATATTTACAGCTCGTTGCTTGCGCACTTAATGACTCAACTGTACGTATTTATGATGCCTTAGGCACCGCATGTTTATCCAAAAATCGTTACTCACCGATAATTGTTTCACGTGGAACTCCATCAGATATGAGCAGTCTGTCACCAACTGCAATGCGCTTTCACCAAAGCAAGGTAATATAAAATAGTGTAAAAGGCAATAAACAAAAACGACTACACTCAATCCAAGGAATAATTATCCTCGTCTTGTTTGAAGTATGAATGGGGAAATGAAATCCAAACATCAAGCAATGTTTACTGATCTATTTCTTGGATTGATACTTTCTTAACACCCGTAAAGTCGGATATAGTAAGCATTTGTACAAAATGGAGTAATGCAGTATTTAATAAGCAGTGATTAACAACAATAAATATAAAGATCATTACTGCCATAAATTGCACTAACGGGTCGTGTTCAGCAAAATTTGGCACGTTTTCGTGAGAATAATTTCTCATTTAAAGGCGAGTAAAATCCGAAAACATGGAACCTTTATATCTTAGGCTTTTCTGATCATTGTATTCAGGTAATGCTCGGTATCGCAACAACTGACAATTGCTTTGCAGCCTTCGGCTTACCATCTTTGGATCAAACAATAGATGGGAAAAGAATATAGCCGTAAACCCAAAATCACAGAACCACAGTAATACTTTGTAAATTTTCTTTTACGAAATTATTTTTGTCAATATTGTATAAATTGTACATATCTTTATAATCGAGTTGAGGACCATTTTTAGCTTATTTAGTTGTTTAGGTTAGGAAGTAGATGTTAAGTTAAGACTAAGTATGGCTTTTTATGGATTTTATTAACCCATTCGATTATTTTATATAGTTTTTTAAATGTATATCTCCCTTATAATTGTTGCACTTGGCATCATAATAGCTAGCGAAAGGGTAAAAATTGCTGTCACATTATCGCGGAAAAAGGTGGTTTGGAAGGGGTCTTGCACCCGACTCCGCTTTGGGCCCTCCACGAACGCCTAACCATTAGGCCATCCTCGCCACCGCTGACGTATTATTGCCCTTGGCTTATAAGTCGCAATCCGCGTTCGCGACACTCCCGGCCGAAGAAAGTACAAGTGCGCCCGTTCTGAATTGTTCTGTTGTTTTGGCCGGTATTTTGATGATTTGTCCTGCTCGTCTGCAGCCGACAGTCCCATGCCTCAGCCGATCGCTTTCCTTGGATGACTGTTTCTTTAGGCCGGCCCTTTCTGCCAGCGAGACGGCGTTATGAGTAAGCTGTGGACGCTTGCGATCCCTGCCACCCTCAGGGACTGGCTGTCGATTCATCAGCCGTATCTTTGCTTCTCTGCCATTGATCTCTGCTTGAACGAGGGACACGAAGGAAGGATCGATTCCTTGGGGCACCATATCGCGGAAAAAGGTGGTTTGGAAGGGGTCTTGCACCCGACTCCGCTTTGGGCCCTCCACGAACGCCTAACCATTAGGCCATCCTCGCCACCGCTGACGTATTATTGCCCTTGGCTTATAAGTCGCAATCCGCGTTCGCGACACACATTTGTGAGTGAGCTATTGTAACATTTCATATTTCATAGCACATTTCTGTCTGTTTGTTCCTTTCATATAGGTGAGTGCTTGTTGAGTGCAAATACATCCGTTTATAAGATTTAAAAATTTTATACAGAGTTCTATATATTATTCGTACAATAAAATAATTGCGTTGAAAGTGTTGTAAATGAAACATGACTGGCATTGTAAATAATATTTGAAATGCTCAAATTGTAGTTTCGGTGTAAATCTTTATTTTCGGTGAAATGGCAATTATTGTCGGACACACACGGTCATTTTTATACCGGTTCCGGGTTACATCGTGGCGGCCCTGGAAAAGACTGCAGTCTAGCTCGATAGCCGGGACTTCGGAAGTAAAAGTTAATGATATACGTGGGCTACGCGTCGCTGTCATTGGAGTGCCCAATGCAGGAAAATCCGCGTTGGTGAGAAATAATTGCCCTATTTGCAATCAGATTACCCTATTTTTATTTAGACAAATGTTCTAATCAAAGCAGACGTGTGTGCTGTTAGCAACAAAATAGACACTACCAAAGAGGTTTGTGCTTTGTAAGAAATTTTTCTTAATATTTTTTATCTAAGAACTTGACAACGGCTTTGACGGAAAAATTGAAAGATGAAACGAAATCCGGCAAAGTGCAACTTGTGCTCGTGGACAGCCCAGGTGTAATCGGGCAGCGGCATGCTAGAAAATTCGTTGGCGTGGGTTCAGATGATAAGATTTTGGGCGATCCAGAAAAAGCTATTGAGAAAGCTGATCATATTCTTTACGTACACGTAATATTTGCTATCAACTCAAATATTTTATTGAACCTAGTAATTTTCAGGATGTCACTAGTCCAGGAAGTGAGTTTCTGAATCATAAAAGCTCTTTTAAGTGCCTCTTTTATTGCTCTATTTAGAGTTTATTCAACATAGAATTCTACACTTATTGCACCGGTACTCCCATATTCCCTCATCGCTTGTTTTGAATAAAGTCGATTTGGTGCAGCGGCAATCGGTAATTTTCTTTATTTTTATGGAATGCTTGTGGATTTTATCTATATTTTTCTCATTTATAGGAATTGATTCAATTGGTATGCGTTTTAGCTTTGGGAATTTATTCCTTGAATTATCCTAAAACTTTAGGCTGAAATTTTGACCAAAGGTATTGTGGATGGTGCAGAAATAAAGACAAAAACCGCAACCTTAGGGAGGTTAGAATCGTTAAAATCTAGCTCCAAGAAAAAAGAGGCAGCGGAAATGCGAATTCACTCAAAAGCCGATGTGGCGGGAAAGGACGAAAGCTGGCAGAAATTATACAAGTAAATATTGTCAACAAGTTCTGTATTTATTTGTATTTCTATTTCAGCAGCCTTCTTTACAAGCCAGCTCATAAATGCGGTTGGAATGAGACCAGGTATTTGATTGTAATGCCTCCCACAAATAAAATCTTACGCATGTTTCAGGAAATTATTTTTGGGTGAATCAGGTGTGTATTTCTCAATTCCTAAATAAGTAATCTTTAGGAACCATATACATTTTCAGGATGGCCCGAATTTAAAGCAGTTTTCTTCGTAAGTTGCACAAGAGGCTCAGGTGTTGACGAACTTCGCAAATATTTGCAACATATGTCAACACACGCAACCTGGAAGCCATTGGGTGAAAATACGCTCAGTACAAGGGTAAATTTTGAGTGCAAAATATTTTACAACTTGTATTGACAGCTGTATTTAGAGTCCAAGGCAATTAGCTCGGGAGCATATACGGTCAGAGTTGCTCAATGCACTTCCCGGTTTTATGGCTTACAACGTGTGTTTCTTGATTTGTTTTATTACTCAACTATTTCATAATGTTCATTCCATTCTAGTTAAGACCCCGTATTGTGGATTGGAATCTGGAACAGAGCGAACTTAAAGGCGGGAAGAGCACTCTAAGAATGATTGTCGATATAATTTGCGGTTAGTTTTAGTTTAATTTTAGTTACCGCATTCCCTTTAATTATCTTCTCACGCGTATTCTCTAGAAAACAGCTTATCTTTCAATGCACTGACACTCCCTGTTTCACTACACTGTCGAGGATTTAGCAATGAAATAGGTAGAATTACATACAAGAAGTGAATAAATAAACTATTAGTTGTTCACTTCAGCGCACGAAATTAATTGTGTGCGCTTAATTGTTCAATTAAACTGCGTTAAATCATGGACAAAGAGGCAACATAGTGAAACGAGGCTGTAAATGGTTTCCTGGAGAATATGCGAGAGGGTGTTACAGGGTTAATTACAGGAAATACGATATATAACGTTACCTGTGTTACTCTCGTGCGTGAAAAATAAAGTATAACAATAAACGATGTTTTTTGATAAATAATCTCAGTCGCACAGCCCGAAAGCATCTATCACAAGATTTGTTATTAATTTCTTTGTATTCCAGAGAAAGAAAATTGGGCAATGCAAGTCCTGAGGCTGGTGAGTTATATTGACTATTTTAGTATCGGCACTGTCATATTTAGGTACCCAATATGCAAGTTCACCTGACGGAAAAGTTCACAATATTATTCCATGCGAACGTTCTGCTGAAAATCTGCGTTAAACATGAAAACCGTTTAATAACAGAAATTAATTACAAAGAGAAAAGGGACAAAGCAAAAGATAAACAGGGAAACATGGAAAATGATCCACTTGCTCCGTTATTATATTCGTAAAGTTTGTATAAAGTTGTTGATTTGTTAATAAAAAGATACATCCAAATAAGGATGCACAATTTCTTTCACCTCCAACTATTTTCAATGGATTGGAAATATATCGAAATCCTCTTCCTCGATGTGTTGTCACACATTATGGTTTAAACGTAAAATTTTTATGTTCACAGTCAAGACAATTTTCAAAATTATCATTGACGCATAATTTTTATATTTGAGTAAATAATTCAGCTCTCAAGAAAAACCCAAAAGATAACAGACTGCAATAATATTGTTGCCGAATTTATGAAACAGCTTGTTTTTCTTTAAATTTAGAAAAAAAATTTTAATACGCACTCTGTCTGTGGACATCAAAGATTTTTCATAATGTGCCACGCATTTCTTGCGATGCATTAATAATTCGAAATTTCACAATCATATGCCTAAGGGAAAATTAATTTTTTGAGTAGTGAAACCTAATAAGACAATTGCGCAGTGCTGGAACTTGTGCTTATCACCTTGGATACCGTTGGTGCGCGGCAGATGGAGAGCCGTTGATATTGTTAATAAAGAAATGCCTAATAGCAACACAATTCCCGTATCAAAGACATTGCAATTCGAGCGATGAACTTTAGATTTGTTGTTCTTATTTATTTTGTTGCGTGGGTCCAGTTCACTTTTACGGACGACGACGATGAAGAAGACGATTCGTGCGGCAATGACGATAGTAAGTTTTCTGTAACGTGGCTAAAACGAAGAATCAAAAATAAAATAAACCTTATTCCCGCTTCATAAAACAAGATTTGCATACACCTTACAAGGGACCATCACGAACCACCCCCCGCGGAATTCAAAAAACATTATAGTATTCTTAAAGAGCATGAAAAATGCTACAACTTTTTATATAACCATTTTTGCAGCGGAAGCCCCCTGGTAAAGATACGGGGGTTTAAAGTTTTGGTGTTAGTATATAAGCCTTTTCAATAACAAAGCCAATAAGTGGCTTGAATGTGATTCAAATGTGTATAGCTAAATGTGGCTTGAATGTGATTCAAATGTGAACTTAGCTGAATGTGGCTTGAATGTGATTCAAATGTGTATAGCTAAATGTGGCTTGAATGTGATTCAAATGTGAACTTAGCTGAATGTGGCTTGAATGTGATTCAAATGTGTATAGCTAAATGTGGCTTGAATGTGATTCAAATGTGTATTAGCTAAATGTGGCTTGAATGTGATTCAAATGTGAACTTGGCTGAATGTGGCTTGAATGTGATTCAAATGTGTATAGCTAAATGTGGCTTGAATGTGATTCAAATGTGAACTTAGCTGAATGTGGCTTGAATGTGATTCAAATGTGTATAGCTAAATGTGGCTTGAATGTGATTCAAATGTGTATAGCTAAATGTGGCTTGAATGTGATTCAAATGTTTATTAGCTAAATGTGGCTTGAATGTGATTCAAATGTGTATAGCTAAATGTGGCTTGAATGTGATTCAAATGTGTATAGCTAAATGTGGCTTGAATGTGATTCAAATGTGTATAGCTAAATGTGGCTTGAATGTGATTCAAATGTTTATTAGCTAAATGTGGCTTGAATGTGATTCAAATGTGTATAGCTAAATGTGGCTTGAATGTGATTCAAATGTGTATAGCTAAATGTGGCTTGAATGTGATTCAAATGTGAACTTAGCTGAATGTGACTTGAATGTGATTCAAATGTGTATAGCTAAATGTGGCTTGAATGTGATTCAAATGTGTATAGCTAAATGTGGCTTGAATGTGATTCAAATGTGTATAGATAAATGTTGCTTGAATGTGATTCAAATGTGTATAGCTAAATGTTGCTTGAATGTGATTCAAATGTGTATAGCTAAATGTGGCTTGAATGTGATTCAAATGTGAACTTAGCTGAATGTGGCTTGAATGTGATTCAAATGTGTATAGCTAAATGTGGCTTGAATGTGATTCAAATGTGTATAGCTAAATGTGGGTTGAATGTGATTCAAATGTGTATTAGCTAAATGTGGCTTGAATGTGATTCAAATGTGAACTTAGCTGAATGTGGCTTGAATGTGATTCAAATGTGTATTAGCTAAATGTGGCTTGAATGTGATTCAAATGTGAACTTACAAGGAACACTCACCTGGTGAAACGCTCACCTGGGGAAACGTGATGGATAGGAATTTACCCCACCTTGCGGGCATTCGAACGGTGCCAACCATTTTGGCGAACCAGTGACGAAAAAAAAAGTTAGCATGATACGGAAAATTGGATTTTTACAAGGAAAATGCGAGAAAATCCGACTTCAGAGGCCGTTTTCGGACGTTTTTGTCTATGAAAGTGCCAAAAATTATGTCATATTCGTGTTCCCCGCAATTTTCTGGGTAAGATAGGGTCTTTTCCAGAATTTTTTGAGAAAAAAAGTTTTTCAACTTTTTTCACCTGGTAGCAAAAAAACGTGAAAAAAATTTTTTCTCAAAAAATTCTGAAAAAGGCCCTATCTTACCCAGAAAATTGCGGGGAACACGAATATGACATAATTTTTGGCACTTTCATAGACAAAAACGTCCGAAAACGGCCTCTGAAGTCGGATTTTCTCGCATTTTCCTTGTAAAAATCCAATTTTCCGTATCATGCTAACTTTTTTTTTCGTCACTGGTTCGCCAAAATGGTTGGCACCGTTCGAATGCTCGCAAGGTGGGGTAAATTCCTATCCATCACGTTTCCCCAGGTGAGCGTTTCACCAGGTGAGTGTTCCTTGTTAGCTGAATGTGGCTTGAATGTGATTCAAATGTGTATAGCTAAATGTGGCTAGAATGTGATTCAAATGTGAACTTAGCTGAATGTGGAATAATTATCACTTTTCGTAACTCCCTCCTAAACTAAAAAATATATAAGAGGTATAAATACATTAGGTATACATAATAAAATTACTAATAGCTAGACATAAGTCAAATATGAATTACCTGATTGGGACCTTTTTCAATTTTTACATATAATATTTTCATTCCGTATGAATCAAAAATATTAAAAATGCAATTACAATGTAGAAAAAAATAAATAACGATGAAGGGAATCGAACTAAAAAGCACATGGACCGTGAGGCAACAGCTCTACCACCGTACTATGAACTCTCATATTGGCTTTGTTATTGAAAAGGCTTATATACTAACACCAAAACTTTAAACCCCCGTATCTTTACCAGGGGCTTCCGCTGCAAAAATGGTCATATAAAAAGTTGTAGCATTTTTCATGCTCTTTAAGAATATTATAATGTTTTTTGAATTCCGCGGGGGGTGGTTCGTGATGGTCCCTTGTTAGTTAAGGCATTGGCCTGGAGATGAAATCAGATATTTCAAGAGAATTCAACAATCAAATAACGGTATTTTCACAAATCAAATTGTATTACAAATTTCAATAAACGAACGACTTTAAAATTTTGTAGAATATGTCTTTTCTCCAAAATGTGACATACGTGACTCTAACGTTTAGCAAGATTCTTCTCTTTATGATCCGGTTTTCTATGATACTTTACTCCTTATACCGGACTCTGAAATCTCTCTATCATAGATAGATCTCAATAGAGCATCATATTATCAATGATTGACTGGAGTACTATTACGCCCTCTCCCAGTTCCCCCCCCCCTATTCCGCCCCTGTATAACCTTAAAATGGCCATAACTTTTGATGCACTCAAGCTTAAGCTTTAAATTTAGGCTTAAAATGAAAAGAAAAAGCCCAGGCGGAACTGGGAGGGGGCGGAACTGGTTATTTACCTCAGTGATTTACTTATTTGTGTTTTTGTTGATGTTGTAGTTTAATTAAAAATTTTAGTCAGCCCTATTGAAAAGTTTATGCCATCCACAAGCCTTGGTGGGCAGAATGTATTTCCAGCTGTCTATAAAGGAGAAACCAAAAAGTCCAGTACCACAATTACTTCTGACAGTCTTGTTCGACTATTGGTCGGCATTGAAGATCCCACACAAAAGTTTGGAATCGGAGTAAGTTTATCTATAAGTGAACTACGTTTGTTATAAGCGGTTGTGTATTAGAATGCGCTGACGCGCATTAAGCTACTTCTAGCTTCTCTTTTTATGTGTTCGGGAGTAAGGTGAGAGGGAGTAACATGAGACTTTCATCCGGGATTGTTCAGGGATAAGGAAGAATCATTAGCCATAAGTTATAGGTTGTCGGTGCGTGTGATAGTGTCGAGTGTGTATGTTAGCAACAGGCCCTCAACGCAAGATCCAATGTAATTTGAATATGATGTATTTGTATTCAGGTGTTTGGATCCGGAACGGGTGCACAAATTAAATGGTACTGGAAAGAAGATGGGAAGGCAGATGACAAGAACATTTTCGATTTCGGGTCTTTCGTTGGAGATCCTAAATTTGAAGAAGTGCAATTTTCCAACGTTCTTGGTATAAACCGCTCTAATTAATTCTTCATTTATCCATATTAATTGTTTACAGGACTATTCCATTCTCAAAGTAATTTTGCTGGAAAATACCCCACAGAGGTGAGTTAAAAAGGAGTATAGAGAAATTTTAAAACGACATTTAGGTCGCGTTGATTACGCCGGATTCTTTATTGGGATTTCAAATCGTGGATTCAAATTATGGGGAACCTACCCAAAATTGTTCCTTGAACAGCTCCATCCAGTTCTTTGCGTTCAAATGGGTTGATGACGATGATATTGAAGAAGATCACATGGATTTAAGAAAATGTTCGGCATGGCCTTTTGGATCACTTGTACGTCTTTAATTTTTTAATAAATGTCGTAGGAAAGTTATTCTAAGTTGATTTTGTTGCCTCCAAGGAGTTTATTATTTGTAGTCAAGAAATGATGTCTTACAAAACCTACTTTAGTTTTAAAGGTTTAATTTTTAAGGTATTTCGATTGTGCCCGACTATAATTTCGACGAATAGCAACAATCCATCCCAAGAAAATACATCTCCTAACGAAACATGGCCGTTTTGCACAGAAGGTAGTATATAATAGAAACCCGAAAAATTTACTGAACAGTTATTTGAAGAGAACCACTATGGCAACATCACTCATTGTATTCTCACTGTAAAACCACTGGCGTTTGATTTAGACACGGACCAATCCGTCAACGTTGAACTGCAGGTCATCATTAGATCGCATTCGTTAATTCTTGTATAAAAGAGTTTCATTGTTAGCGTTTGTATGAAAACACATTTTAATCCAATCAAGCAGCTAAAAATGAATCCGATTCCAGGTTTAGTTCCGATTCGCTAATCTCTCTCGGGAAATATATAAAATTAATTTTACCAATTTGTAAAGCTTCCAGGCTTAGTAAAATTCACCAGCTTATCAATTGTACAATCGAGATACCCATAATTTGAGCAATTTTAGATCACATTTAACGATGCACTTAATTTGAACGAAACACCGAGATGTTGGATGGTTTATCCAAAAGACACGATAAGCAACATTTCTATGGAAGTGCATTTGTATGACGAACAAATGACTTTACGTGCAAATGACTCGGGTAAAGGATTATTCGAGGGTGAATTTCCACTCCGTTGTTTGGCATCTACGGGAGCAGGTTCGATATTTCTTAACTATAATGGAATTCTATGATAAAGCATATAGTAGTTAACAGGATTAAATGATGCGCAATTATGTTTCTTCAGTTAACAACCTTAATATAAACTAAATTTAGACCTGCTGCCGGGAAACATAACAATTTTGGTGACTAACTTTACGGCGCTTGTAGAGCTCAGCAACCCTCTCTCGACAACATACTATGAGGATGATATTGATAAAACTTTAACGGTCAGTTAAATTGTAGTTTTATAACAAATCTCCATTATAAATTAAATTTGCAATTGTACAGCAAAGCTGAGTGATTTTTGCATTGAAAACAATTATTTAGACGGTTTTTGCGGTAGCAATGCCCTCTCAGTTTGATTACATTCCCAATTGTGTGCTTGATAATGGTGAGTATTTAAGAAATGTTATCCATATTTGCACTACCAATGTTGATCATAAGAATAATTCGGTCATTATAATAACTTTGTTTGATGCATGCTGTTTGAAAATAATGTGCACCAACATCTGTTCGTTAGTATAAACAAAATGAACATAGAAATGCCTTTTCCTTCGTTGAGGATAAGAGTGAAAAGACACCCGCAGACATAGGAAGGGTGCTCGAAAGAGTGCTGTCTTCATTTCCCTCTCAGTCGCTCGAACATATTCAGTAATAATAGCACTCATAAATGAAAAGGCGGCGAGAACGAAACCAATTGCGCGATGATGCTACCATTTATCACCATCTTTCGGCTGATACGCTCCGTGATGCGACTTTGTAGTCTGAGCGCGATAAATAAAAACCACATAACAATTGGAAACATGTTATTTTGTGAATAATAATGAACTTACATTAAAATTATAAAAACATAAGGCAGCATAAATACATCAAATATGTGCGGCAATATACGCAATTTTGGCATAAGCAAAAATGTAAGCTATTTATTTTTACCTTGATGAAATTATAGCTGACATTACGAATAAAGAATCAAAGCAATTTTCTTGCCTTACGGATCATTTCCAGGTGCTATCCGTTTATCGGGGGAGGGGGGAACCGGTTATCGGGGGGGGGATATTTATATAATAAAAAATCAATAGGGGAGCCTATGGATTTTTTCACAAATTGTATTTCAAAAATACACTTAAATTCATGGGGTACCCCCTATGAATTTAAAAATTTTTGAAAATTTTTTTCCAAAAAATCCATAGGGGGTACCCTATTGATTTAAATGTATTATTTGAAATACATTTGTAAAAAAATCAATAGGGTCCCCCTATTGATTTTTTACTATATAAATATGTACAGAAATTCCCCCCCCGATAAACGGATAGCACCCATTTCCAAAATTATTTATTTTGATTTTAAAAGGCATTTTACGCTATAATAATTTAACCAAAATTGAGACGCGTTAAATATCGGATATATGATATCCCTTTGAAATTCAAGCTGAAACACAAGCAGTACGTGTGAAGTTTTTAGTTCACGTATAAAATACATACGCTCACATAAAAGCTTCATGTCAAATTTAGGAAGCGTCGGTGATGCAAATGCAGTCTTTTCGGCAGAAACCCAGTCGCCATTTGTTGTCTCATGTGATCTTAACTCGCATCCGATTAGCATAGGTGATCATAAAGTGTGGGCTGTACGCGACCCGATGCTGCTAAATGCAACAATGCGAGGCCAAACTCCGCTGTCGGTACATTTGCAATCGAAACAGACCGTGGCTAAAACTGACGCTCCTCCTGGAGCAGCAGTACCGCAAACAATCCAGCTTTCCGACTCTCTTGATTCGATAGTCATTGGCTTTGGGGGAACTAAACTAAATTTCGCCGATACATTCGACTGTTCAGCCATATTTACGGACGTTTCAACTTTAGGAGGTTAGTCGTTCGAATGGGTGTCCATTATGTTTTGGCTGAAAAGAATAAAACCAAATTGGTAAATTATGTATTCTACCTGATAAAAGAAATGTTTTACTTTATTTACTAAGGGTAGGATAAATTTCATAGCTATATTTTAGCATCCCCAAATTGTTCAATAGCTAGCAGCTCGTTTATAATCGCCATCCTGGGCCAGGGCGCAACCGTCAAGGTCGGAGATTCACTTCGACTCTTTTCTCTGGACAACACCCCTGGAAAGATTCCCAACAAGAGTGCAGGTGCTTCGGCAATATCGTTGAATTTAAAAAGTCCTGACAATCCGGTTCGTTAATTTTATCTTTTTGCTATGCAGTCATGCTATCATCCCTTTTGTAGGGGTCCATTCCGACGCATTTTCACTTAAGTAATATTTTCAAAATATATAGAATTTATGGGGAAAATGTCTAAAAAATTCAAGTGGCTATATTCCTACCCAGATGTTTTAAAGCTATGAATTTGAAAATTTTATAAAAATTTCAGAAACTTGAATAATTTTTATTCTGGAAAATGATTGGACCAGTACGCCCTTAAATTTTTACAATTATTTACATATATTCCGAAACATGTTTGAAAATGCTCCAGGGGGTTCTTCACAAATGACACACTTCCGATGTCACTAAGATTTTTTCGTTCATTTTAGACATCGCCCTACGCTTCACTTCAACCTTCAAAAACGAGCTTTGGATGTATGAATTCTGAAGATATCAGTATTTATGCGAAGCCAATCTCGGGAAATGGTCAAAGATCGTTGAATTGCACCTGGCTCATAGGAGGAATTGGTCTGTTTCGTAGAAAGTAGAATGTTTTAGTACAACTACAATGTTCAATTTTAGATCCCAAAGACGTTGAAAACATTTTGAAATCTAGTGGAGATTGCACTCTCCGTCTTCCCGCCAACTTTCTTCAACTTTTGCATAATGTGGGTTATCGTGAATAATTTTCCAAAAATAGTTCTCATTTTGTTTTTAAGATGAACGCAAATGCGTTGGTTGTGTCAGCAACGGTGTGTAATTTGGCCCAAAAATGCACTCAAACAGCAGCCATTTCAATTTCGGCGGAGGCAAATTCGGGAACTTTTTTCTCTGTAAAAATTACAGGTACGTTCATATATTCGATATATCCTGTGTCTAATTCTCTGATTTACCAATTCAGGAATCCCGCTTAATCCAACTAGGTTGGTTAACTTTTATCATTTACAGTTATTATAGCTGGGTCACGTATTACGATGTGAAAATATTTCATGCTCAATTCTCACATTTCAAAATTTATTACATGTATTCGTTGCCTAAATAAAATCACATACAGAAATGACATAAGTCTGTTTTAAAACTAAAAAATTACAAGTAATGAAACATTTATATAACATCATTCGAGCCATTGTTTCGGCTCGAATGGAGATATTTTTTAATCTTTTGAACAATGTGAAACTTCTACAAACGGGATTTTCCACGGTTTTATTGTTTACGATTACTGCATTCAGTTCTCAACGCATAACTTTGGTCGCTGAACCGTCGCTCATAGAGTGTAACTCATCCAAAAGCCTCATGCTCACAGATATAAAGGTAATGCTCAATTTTATGTATAAAATATATTAAAGTGCAATAAATAATATTCTTAGTACACTTGGATTGTTAATGGCTCGTCACTTTCTGTGGTAATTCCAATAAATAGTTTCTCATTTGACATTATTATTCTAAATTTATAGGACTCAACAATAACTATACCAGCACGATTGTACGAAGCTAACGACGAAATTTCTGTGATATTGTTCGCTAAACATGCTCAATCCGACGGTTCCAACAGCAATGTTTTCAATGCTACAACATCGCAGACTATACGGGTAAGGTTTCTATTGAGGCATTTTCGTAGGTTATAACATACTTTATCACAAGGAATCCATTTACCTCACAAAAAATTAAGACATTCTTCATTAAAGCTTCCCCTCATATTTACCGTTCTTTAACTTTCAGCTAATTTGTAACTTTCAGTACGCCGCCGAACCTTTGGTTGTGGTTGTGGATGCAACGTCGAAGTCAGTCGCAGCAGATGAGCACTTGCACATTGATACGAGCAAGTGTTTTAGCCCAAACGGACCTGCGCGCATGCTTTCCCATTTATGGACATGTGTGAATATGACTGCGCAAAGTTCGCAGGAGAATAATGCTTCGGGAAATTGCGTTTGGCCTCAAACTGATGCATTCAAGAATCTAAGCTGGAATAAACCCAGTAATCCTACAAAATTCAGTCTTAGGAGGATACAATTATTATTTTCAGTTTTGACCTTGCCTCCGAATGTACTAACCGTAAATGGAAGGTAGATAATTTCCAATTATTAAGATTGTCAAGGTTCATAAAAAGTCATATTATAGTTTTATGTTTGTTGATAAAATGTCCGATGGGTTTGTCGAGGGAAACGTCAGAGTGCGAGTCAGAGTCATGCCAGCTCAAGTGCCATCTGTCAAATTTATGCCGCTGAGTAGTATTGAGGAACCCACTCATGATCAAAACATTGTGTCGGCCAATACTAGTGCAATGTAAGATTATTGGCAAAATTTAAAAATTTGTGCGACTTTACAATGTTGAGACAACAACATGGCGACGTTTTCATACTATTTTGACATAATTAATTTCCAGTTGTCCGATAAAAAAGTTACCACTCACTATTACGCACTTTAGCACATCACAATTGCAATACACAGTACAGGACGTGATACAAGGATCTGGTGGATTCATTCGAATGCAAGCTTTTGTTCTCTCAACAAGTGGAGATCTCTATACTGAATGGCAACTCTACAAATTATCAGGTAATGAAATACAGTCAGTGGTTAATCAGGTATATTAGGACTCCTAATCTTGGCAGAATCTTGAAATCGGAAGTATGCTCTTGTTAAAAAAGTGATAGACATGAGGCTTATCTTCAGAAAGTCTTCTGCACTTATAACATCCACATAATTGACATAATGCAAATTATACTTTTAGACAACTCCAGCATAGATTTGAATGGCTTGCATATGTCGACAAAGCACAATTTTACCGGAAAAACAGCTTCAAGTGGAAATCGAATTGCAATATCTTTTACACTCCCAACAAAGAAATTATCGTTAGTATTCTTCGAAAGAGTTGGTTTAACTGAATGGCGGATATATTTAGCAACGGTAACTGGTCTGGTCTGCAATTCGATCAGAATTACATGCTGCGCCTTATTGCAACCAATCGTAACGGTATGGGTTACGCTGACTATTTCTTTTGCGTTCACAACGTAAGTTATTAAATTATTCGCTTGTTTATATCTAATTATAAAGGTTTAAGCCACCAACCGCTGCAAGAATTTTGGTAAGCATAGACTCAATATTTTGAAAAATTTCTGAAGTAGTAATGTAAAACCCTTTTATAAAAGGATTTAAGGTGACTCCAAACACAAGCATCGCAGCATTACAAACTCCCGTCAAATTTTCCATCACAGGTGTTGCCGATATTCCCTTACTGCAAACCAGATTCGGAACAAAAGCCTTGTTGATAGGCAACCGATCTGAGGTGTCATGGAGCCGTGCTTCTGTTTCTGATCACTATGAGATATTACTGCCCTCTGCCTGGCCCGAGCCGCATGCATCATGTAGTTTTTTGCCTATTTTCAGCCCATAGTTGCACTTAATATTTTTATTTTTACAGGTGGAGATCGAGTTGGATTCCGTGCGATAGTGGAATTATGCGATATATGGAACGCGTGCACTGTTATGGAAAGTGAACCATTTGTGGTCGACCATGCGCTTAATTCCACAGGTGCAATGTCACAAGCATTGGCTCTAATCGATTCACGTATTGCAAGCGGGGATATCTTCAAAGCTATTGATCTCATGGAATCAGGTATACAATCATTTTGAAATCCAATTTCTTAATTTTATAAGTTATAATTTCAGTAAATTGGGAGCAATGTGGAAATGCGTTGAGTGAAAACGTGGTGGATACTGTTCTCAATAACATAATGGACATCACTGATGCCACTAGGTAAGGTTTTCTCAACCTTAAGATTCTCATTTCATAATGTAACTCATTAATTCTGTCGTATAATTTTAGATTTTTTCATACCTGTCGTTTCTTTTTTCTAATTTTCACATTATGACCACAAAACGTTCCCCATTTGACTTGGTAAAATATTAAAAGAAAAGGCCCGTTTAAATGAAATGTAACCGCTAGTTTTACAATATTACTTTTAAGCGATGTGAATGAGCTGATGGAGGGTCTCGGCTACATGATGAAAGTGGTGGATTTTGCGTCACCAAGTGTCATGAAGCGCATGGAGGATTTATTGACCGACCACATAAAACATTCTATGGGATGGGAGTCTTCTACCGAAACTATGGCCAAGAATCAACAACGTACTCGGCGAAGTGTGAGTTTAATGTCGGCAATGGCTTCTGGCAGCGGAGGAGGTAAAGAAATTACTGAGGCTGCGGTATGTTTCCATTTATTCATGGAAATCATGCATATAGCATTTCATAGGCCTCTACTCTTCTTGTAGCGTATGACATACTTGTTGGCAAAAATCAAGACGTCGTCAAAGTATATCTTAGCAACATCCAAGGTAAAGCTATTTTACTACTAATTTCCAATATGTATTTTTTACAGATATACTAAGTGGCTTTTGTGTTCAAGCCGACTCTTCTCGCACATTACAGGCTTCAGGTGAAACATATACAGGTGAAAATATAGCTCGCGCATTTGAAACTGTGACCATATTATGTTTTAAGAAGTGGAGTCCCAAGCAATTGTGCCCGGCAGTTCTGGATTCGTCAATACTTCATTTCCTGTTGCAGGACTGGAAGGCGATATTGTAAGTCATTTAAGGTTTTGATTGTGTGCACATTTCATATAACTAAACGTTAAAGGTAAGCTTTGACTCAAATTTTGTCTCCGCGTATTCTGTGTGGCTCTGTTCTAACGGCACTTCTTGTGAGCTTTTATTATATTTCAACAATAGAAAGCACTTTATTTACTTAAAAATAGGTACGGACATTTGTATTGCTACAGCACAAACACTTACTTCTGCGCTCAAAGACAATACATATTTGGTGGGATCTAACTTCTTTCGTTTTATGTTTACGAATAAATAAATGCTTATGAGTGATACTGTCTTAATTTTATCGCTATTTATAGGCAAATTACTTCTTTTCTTCGCAATATTCATCCATTACACTAGACCAAGCTGGTTAGTTTCAATTTTTCTGAACGTGAATAATATATTACTAATTTAGTATCTGACTTTTACCACGTATGTTTTTTTAAACATTTATTGGTTATACGGTATAAATATGGAATATCTAGATTTCGTTGCTCGACCCAATATCCGGCAAATCTGAAACTTTGAGAAGCGGAACCCGAATGGTCGTCAAATTGTAATACCTCTTATTATAATTTTGTTTTAGTAATAGTGGAATGTTTAGGCCGATCTCAAAATACCTGCCCTCTGCATATTATAAGGTTCGTTACAAATTATGTGCTATTGTTGATAAATTACTATACTTCCGGTTTGATAGTTTAATTGTGTTTAGTGTTTCGTTTTTACGTCATTATGGGATGATACGGCCTGTGATTCGAGCAACTATGCTTCATTAATAGATCCGAGTTCGCCACAAAAGTTCCAATTGATCTGTACATGTCGAAAATCAGGAGTTATCGGGTAAAATACAAACTAGTCCACTGCCCTATAATAATCTAAAATGTTTTATAGCGTATTCACAACAAATCCACCCACTCCAGCATCTTATCCGCCGTACAATGAAATACAGCTCTATTTTTCAACGGTAACATTCATGATTTTATCCAAGAATACCATGACTCAATTTTACTTCAGGACACAACCTCACAACCGTCTTCAATCCAAATGATGACTTTTGTGGATTATTTATCAGCAGCTTCCGGTAAGACTAACCATTACAATAGCACGCTGCATGCATTAAAGCAACATATATACATTACGTTACTAACCCGCAAAACTTTTGAGCAATTACGTTTGAATTTGTATTCAAACAGCTGGCGCAGCTTCATTTTTACATAGAGCCATTTACAGAGAGCCTTTTAAAGAAGGCGCTCTGAAAAATTGACTGACAATTGATGAAAACTGATATTTGGTCCAAAAGGATCATTTTTACTGGGAAAAATTGTCAATATGACGATTTATTTTGGAAATACGGATTTTTATAACTTTATACATTTTTCCCTAGAAACATTTTTTACAGAAAATGCCTAGAAATGTGGTCAAAATAGCATAAAATGTCAGATTGGCAATTTTTCTCCATAAGAATTTCCGATTTATGGAAAAAATCAATTTGATCGTAACATATATTATGAGGGAAATGTTACCACTTTAGGTGTGTTTTCACAACGACTTGTTGCTCTGAACACAACTACAGACACGTCGGGGCATGTCGTGATAACGGCAAAACTGAGACCACCGTTCAGGGAAGGCCAACTTACAAATAGTTATGTAAGTGCAAATATTGATTGAAAGGTTAAAATAGTAACAATATTTAATAAATTCAGGCAATGCAAGCGATCAAAAGAACAATAAATATAGATGGTGGTTTCACCGCATATGGCACAGTGAAGGTAAACTGAAGCATACTTACAATAAAGATATTTTTATAAATTCAGGTTGTGAATGTAACGGATTATATTGTGCACCGAGGTAACTTTACTTTAATCATTTTTGACATCTTAATATTCGACCTGTTAGCCCTCATTGGTGATCACAATGCGCGCCGACTCACTTTCCAAATCGATCGGTCTTATAAAGAAATCGTGAGCAATGAGTCAGACGGATATGTTTTGACAGGCAAATGGATCTCCAGGATGGCTAGCAATATGCGCATTTCTGCCTATAGATTCAAGAATCCAGTAGTGTCCACAGGTGTTCACCTTTTATAATTGTGAAAATATACAAGGTTTAATACCTTTTAAGGGATAACTTTCAATTTCACCATAACTGTACCATTTGATGGCGAGTCTGGCTCAAATGGCGTGATTCTTTCTGCCGAAGAGATTTCCAAGTGGATACAAGAACAAGTATCATTGGTCGCAATATCATTCTAAGAGTGTATAATATTACTTTCAGATCCACTACGGGGAACTCGATCTTCATGACAGGTCGGGTTAATATTTACAACCCAATTCCTGGTTCAGATTAAAGTTGTTGTACGAGGACAGAATTTAAATCAAATAAAACGGATAAAATTCTGAATTCTTTTTGGTAAAAAATTACACGCAAACAAAACATAGGTAAATAATAAAGAGTAGCAATAAAAATTTTCTAAAATTTTGTTACGGTAAGAAAATGATAAATATTTTAGGGGTAATGCATTAAAAATATTATTGAGGTAAATATAATTACAGCCGAGATCAATCACTACCGGTGGATCCGTTAGAAAATGGAGAAATAACGGAACTACGCGTACTGCAGCCCACGGGAACATTAATGGTTGTATTAGCTATTGTTGTGCCCACAGCTTTCCTGCTGATCAGTTTTTGCGTCAGTGGTCTTGTTTTTATGAAAATCCGCACAGACCGACTTATTGAAAGTCATAACTCGAATTTGGCTAAAAATATGACGACAATCGATATCAGGTGAGATCCATTTTAGGTGCAAAATAAAGATTAAGGCAGAATAATTGGAAATTTTTACTCAAACAGGTATAGTGCAGTTATTTAATTGCGTCGACCAGAGGAATGTTTTTGTCTTACAGATATTTCCGGGCATAATTCCTCAGTTTTACAGCCAAACCTGGATCTAGTCTACGTAAAAACTTGTTTTAGCCAAGCTACACCGATCAATGTACTGCCCTTCCAGTCAGACGATGGAGAGCACAATGGATTAGCTCACAACCAGGAGAGCAAAGCTAGTGACACAGTCGTATTTGGTCGCCGCCGAAGAACCGGTATGCCATTTTTGACCAATATTTTGCTATCATTGTGAATTGTTTAAGGTTGCAATAAAATAAAAATTTAGGGAAACAAAAACAAAACGGGAGAGGTCACACGAGAAGATGATGACATCGTGAGGAATGGCATATAAACATGATTTTTTATATACGAGTGAAAGGCCGAAGAAGTATTGTAATTTATTTTAATAAGTATGTTGCAAAGCCAAAATAAAAGTTTACTACTTGTTGTATAATACTGGTATTCTATTTGATTTTCAATCACTTTCACCACATACTATGAATAAAAATCAAATATTTTTTACATTCCTTCTGTCAAATTTTTAAAATTATGCATAATCTTTCCCTCAGAGAGGAAAGCGTAATTAGATTAAAATTCGCGCTTTCCTTAAATATGGCTTTTTGTCCAAATTGAATATGCGATGACTTTACGAAAGTTTTACGAAAGAAGTCAATCACTTTTAAAATACCAGGATCTCTTTTATTAATTCTTGAAACTGTTCAAAATTTTGTTATAATATTTTAGAAGATAATATATTTTTTAAACGACCTACATTTAGGGAATACATTATGGCGTTTTTACTCCTTTTCATGGTTGCAGAAAACTTCAATGCCCTTGTGAGCCATTGTAGTTATTCGAAGTTGTTTTTTTACAAACAAATCCGCTTGGGACCAGCACTGCTTGAATGCAAATTTTCAATTGTTACTTCAGTATTTGAGAGCGATGAAGGAGAAACCTGGCCGTTATGGTTTTCGATCATGCTGATCTCGAATCTGACCATAAAAATTCGATTATCTTTCTAGAACATTCTAGAAGCTTATATAGGAACATTGTATTACTCTCATAATGACACGGAAACTATCAGGAAATAAGCCTTCATGGATGTTCGAATATGCCGATCTCGAACTTCAACTCGGATTTATGTATAGATTCTTCTTTAATGTTCTGAAATTATCTCTATGCACACTCTACTTTTAAAATTACCACGTGAATAATGCGAGAAGAAATATAAATGCAAATGCATGTAAAAATACCAAGACAAGTCAATCAAAATTCATTCAAAAACAAATATCAATAACAAAGTTCATAAATCATAAAGTTTCTTGCAAATATGAATTTCGCAGTTGCACCAAAGTTGCGTTAAATTCCGGATGCATCCTATTTCTTGTAAAATTGTATTTTTTCATAGTAGTATACATGCTTAACTCATCGTCTATTGGTTTATAGATCCATTCGATAGTTTGAAGTTACGGAAACATAGTTCTTTTTGTGGAAGTGATGCGTGGACTTTGACCGATAATTTGCTTCATTTTCTCATAATCAAAAGCAGGTATTTTGTCGCAAAGATATGCCAATTGTGAGTGGACTATAGGATCAAGGAATGCAGCGGTGACGGCGACATTGACATTGAAATGGGTTGATTTTAGCCAATCGGGGTCTGACAGGTCACCTATTTTCTTGACGAACGCGTGTTGCATAGCTTGAGATAGTGAATTAATGTAGGGATTTTGTTGTGATATATTTTCCTTTATATTGAGCCAGATATTTGATGTTATTCCATACTGGGATAAGTCGTCGAGGATAAGTTCCTGAATATTTCGGGTTGTCTTCTTCACGGATCCCGGCACAGGAGAAAAAAGTATTATAAAGTTGATCTTTTTCCAGCTGTTGGAAATATAGTGAGCAGTGACAGCAAGATAGTCTACGCCATTTTTGCAAAAATCCAATGTCAGTGAGCCACCGGTGTCGTTTAATCGTTGAATGTGTTGCATTAAGTCTATTTTTTTGCTCTTCATAGCATCCAGAATACGGGTCTTTATGGTTTCTCTCGAGGGAACGAGCTCTTGTGCTGTTTTCGGGATGCCATGGTCCATTTGATATTTTAAAATTTGATATTTGATGTATCTTGCATTTTATATGCATTTGCATTTATATTTCTTCTCCATTATTCACGTGGTAATTTTAAAAGTAGAGTGTGCATAGAGATAACTTCAGAACATTAAAGAAGAATCTATGCATAAATCCGAGTTGAAGTTCGAGATCGGCATATTCGAACATCCATGAAGGCTTATTTCCTGATAGTTTCCGTGTCATTATGAGAGTAATACAATGTTCCTATATAAGCTTCTAGAATGTTCTAGAAAGATAATCGAATTTTTATGGTCAGATTCGAGATCAGCATGATCGAAAACCATAACGGCCAGGTTTCTCCTTCATCGCTCTCAAATACTGAAGTAACAATTGAAAATTTGCATTCAAGCAGTGCTGGTCCCAAGCGGATTTGTTTGTAAAAAAACAACTTCGAATAACTACAATGGCTCACAAGGGCGTTGAAGTTTTCTGCAACCATGCTCCTTTTACGCGCTGTAAAAATAACTGGCCCAATAATGTCTTACAAAGCGTTCTTTAAAGTAAACTTTAGCGTTTACGTAAAAATTTAACGATAATTTTTAGTTTGACAAAAGAAACCTTACTCCTAGCAAATTTTTGGAAATATTCACGTTTCTGTCGGATCTCCAGACATATTCTCCTAAATTTCTGCAGTATTTGCAACAACACTCTAAATAGAAACATCTGATAGTACAGACAAACACTGTCTTTGTCCCATTTCCTTTGAGATATAAATCTGTGAACTCTAATCTCCTAAACAAGTTGGTATACTCCTCTTGCACTATTTCGTTGTTCACCTGAGGAATATTCATCAGACATTTCGGGGTTAAAAGGCGTAAACATTTGTTCAATTTGCTGTATAAAAATCAGAAACTCCAACAATTTTGCTTGCTGTGTTTTCCATACTCAATTAGTCTCTTTTTGAATTTATTTCTATTACAATTGTATTGTTTAATTTTGGTTCTATCTTTCATATCATTTACGAAAATATAAATATTTTGAGGCCTTTAACCGTTATATTAGCTTTTGTAGCTGTTCAAATTAATTATCGAATCATTTAAGTCAAGGTAACACACTCTACTCATGCCGTCATATTTCGAAGAACATTCCGCTACTGATGACATATCAGACAATCATTTGGCCATAGCTCGACTCATCGTTGAGGGCGGATGGCACACCACAATAGGTCTTGAATGGCACCATCTTTTTCCAAACAAGACCAAGGCAGCCAGCGAAAAGACCATTGCAAACCTGGAGAGGATCAAAATCGACGACACATTGACTGAAGGTACGTACAGACTAAGAGTACAGGAATTAATGACGAAACATCTTGTTCATCCATTTTAGCAAATGAATATGCCATACACTTAATAATGTCTTATACTGTTTGTTCTTGTACTGTTATATGTTTACGAAATTTTTTACTTCCCAAAATCTTGTTTAACTCTTTGTTTCATATTAAGTAAGATACTTCTAAAAATAATGGCAAATATTTTTAACCTATATGTCATTTTCAACATCATAATAAGGAAGCGTCCGCAGTCTTTGCGGCACCCCTCTCCCCTATGTAGGCCTTATTGGAGTATGGAAAAAATTGCT
Organism: Ditylenchus destructor; assembly: GCA_022814885.1. Classification (NCBI taxonomy): domain Eukaryota; kingdom Metazoa; phylum Nematoda; class Chromadorea; order Rhabditida; family Anguinidae; genus Ditylenchus; species Ditylenchus destructor. The sequence goes on along the minus strand of JAKKPZ010000010.1, from coordinate 2,240,963 downwards.
TTGTACCAAGAAACACCCCGATCGGGATAGTCCTGACCTCGTGAGAATAACACGACCCTGTGAAGTTGAAATCTGGATCTGATGTCAGATTCGTTATCAGCGCATCTGAAAACCCAAAAATACATAAATCAGCCCCATGGTTTCAAAAATGTCATTTTTGGCTGAAATGTGGCTTTTCAAAGGTTGACTCCATACAAGTTGACTCATAATACCAAATTCAAAAGTTAAAAACAAAGTTGTCCAGAACTGCCTCGTGAAGCGTTTGTGAGCATAAAATCCCAACGTAGTATGGCAAAAACCATTAAAAACGTTTAACACATTTTTCGGTTTTGGTGCGAATTAACATTTTTGAATTTTGAAATGAAAGTTTTTGCGAGACCTACCGCCTTAAGGCTTTCCAACGACACCTCACTTGCCCCGATCAAAGGTGCCGAACAAGTATTTAGGGACGTCTTGACCATAACAGACCGTTTTCTTACAGATTCGTTTCATTTCCTCTAATTGACACAATTTAGCCCAATGTCCTATCTGTATCAGCTGTTTTGAAGTTGATGAAAAAGGCGCTTCCCTCCGCCTCCCTTGCCGTCATTTGTTCCATGAGTCCTGTATTTTACCTTGGCTAAAAGGTGCAAATTCGTGTCCTGTTTGCAGAAAGGAATTGGAAACTGACGACAAACTCTATGAGGAATATCGCCGCCAACAGGTAATGGTTTTATTATTGTAAAAACCTTAATCGAAAATTTGAAATAGATAAAAACATTATGAAATCTTTGAAACAATAAAATGATCCCGATAATTAAAAATACGAATGACTTCTTATTCATAATTTTTCAGGAGCGTCAAGCCACAAAAGAGGCAGAGTTGAAAGAGTTGCATAATTCAATGTATTCGTAATTTTCAAGACGCTTTATTACAAAGAAAACTTTGGACAAATATATTATGTATCTATTGAACCAAATAAAAGATATTCTAGTCATGTGCGATATGCAGTATACTAGGTAAGAAGTTTCTTGCATGATCTGCTCGTTAGTAGGGCTCTCAAGGAGTCAATTGAAGCAATACCCAACCGGTGGTTATTTTGAATATTCTAGGTGTTATTTATAAATGACGACAGGTTTGGGACATATCCTTTACATAGAACACACATATTGAAGGTTAAGGGTTTTGATATCTAACTTCGTGAATGTCATTCCTTATATCAATATTTCCGCGAGAACTCAGCCATTTTTTCACTTTTTCCTCACAAGGGAATGTCGTTAGAACAAAGGACACTATGATGAATGTTGATCCAACGAGAAACGTCGGAGTGGTTTGGATTCCTCGAAAAACGATATCGATCGCTAAAAAATATAAATTTGTTTCAGTATCAATAAAAAATATTTTTGTGTTTACCAATATTTAACGGCAGTCCAGACACCATGCCAACGGAAATGACCAATGGATTAAGGAGAGCGATTCCAAAATTCACTAAGAAGTTGAACACTAAAAAATAGCATTACTATGTTTCATTATATACCATTAAAATCGGACTCATCGACAAAAGTGCAGCTCCAACTAACGGCAACCATGGAATGTATCCCAGTTCAATGTGGTCTGCTCCTGTGTAGACTAGAATGCCTGTGGGTATGCTGTTTAAGCATAAATCAATGGCGCCCAAGGTGGACATGAAAAGAGACACTTGTCCCAAAGTTGCATTTCCGTTGACGAATTTGAAGCCGACCTGTTAATTAAACAGTGAATTATGGCATTTGCTCTATGTTTTATAGGATCATTTTAGACAACAAACGGTAAAATAAAACGATATAAATTCACATTGGGGCAATAAATTTTAGATTGATCCCAAAATATTTTAGAATTCTTGAAATTTTGGCAATGTAAAAAATACTTCAAAAAAATGTCGCTATTATTATAAATTATTTAGCCTACTTATCAAATTTTGTTTACTTTAGTTTTAGCTGTCTCGCCTAAGCCAGGCCAGTTAAACGCTTTTCTACTCCTCTTTGCAAAAATTTTGCCAATTTTACCAACATTTAAAAAATATCTGTGTTTGTGAATTTATTGAAACTTTTCAAATTCTTACTGAAAATTTACATAAAACCAAGATTATTTTCCATATTTTTCGCAGGTTATCAAACCTGACCAACTTTTAAAACAATATTCATATTTTAGTGGAAACTGGGCAATATTTCAGAAAATTTCTCCAAAATGTTTATAGAGATATTTGCCCTATACTGTAATGAGTAAGGAGCGGATTTTTAGGATCAATCAATCGCATTTTAGGATCCTAAAAAGGATCGATAAAACAGCGTTTTAGGATCAATCAAATCAAAAATAGGATCAATCAATTTTCCCAAAAAGGCCATTTTAGGATCGTAATTTTGCAAAATTTTGATCAAAATTTGCCAAATTATTCGAAATTTTTCTAATAATTTCGAAATGTTTCGAAAAAATTTTTCACATTTTTTTTTCAAAATTAAAAAAAAAATTTCGAATTTTTCCGAAAATATTTTTCAAAATTTTTCTGAAAATAAATTAATTTGGCCTAATTTTGAGTCAAAAATCCCATTTCAGGGTCAAAATCCTAAAAGTTTTGGCCAAAACTCTTCCAAAATGGCGGTTTTCGGTACAAAAATGCCGATTTTTGCCAAAATAGGATCGATCCTAAAATTTTCGAAAAAAGGCCAAATTAGGATTTTTTAGGAATTTTAGGTTTTTTTAGGATCTATCCTAGGAATCCGCTCCCTGGTAATGAGTGTTTGAAGAAATTTTTTCATTATGATGTGCAAAATCGGAAAATTAAAAAAAAATTATGTAAAATTAAATTTTGCCATTTTACTCGATATGGCAAAAAATGTCAAAATTTTATTACAAATTGAAATGACAAGTATTTGTCAAAAATGAGCAATAAACTCATCTTTTCAACAGCGGAGAAAATCACTGAAATATCGGAATTTCACATTTGTTTAGGGGTTAAATAATTGAGCCACCAAGGTTAAATTAGAGTTTACTTTGTATATAGCGGCGGTTAAAGCAGAGAATAGCGCCAAACCAATTCCAATAGCACTAGCAGTGAACTCTCGGTCCAGGGATATGATTACCACACCTGCGACTGCTAGGATCACTGCTACACACTAGAATTCGTCATTTTAGCATTGTTTTAAGACGGAGATGGAATAAGACAGTACTCTAGAAATTAGAAGTGGTTCTTTCAATATTGCCCAACTGAGAAGACACACGATAACGGTATTCGAGCTGAGAATTGAGGACGCCGCGCTTGCTGATATATGGCCCAATGATTGGCTGTAACTGTAATTCGGAGCAACCCACATGACCAGAAATGGAGTTACTCTCAGGATCGCATTTCTAAAATAAATAAACAAAATATATTCGTAGAAAAAATCTGATCAGTTATGGAAAATTTGAAACAAGTTGAATGTAATATAACGTGCAAACAATAGTGAATATTGAACGTTTAACCCGAGTTTGAGCAAAAAATTATGTCTGAGGTTGTTCGAAATGTGAAAAAAAAGTGACCTCCTTAGTGTTTCGCTCTCAAAATATACGTTAATAAATCCTCACACTTTTTAGCAATAAATGCACCTTTAATCGAGATAAAAATATGCTAATATATTTATGTTAATGATCTTTGAACTTAGAATAATACCTTAGCATGGGTTTGCCGAATACAGTTGAAGCATCTCGGTATGATTCCCGAATTGAAGTCTTGTTACGGATATGATTATAGAGTAAATATACCGGGAAGCACAGTGTCATAAATGATGTGTTGAACCACACCAAAGTATACGGCGCATAAAACCTTCTCGAATCCAAGCTCAGCGCTGATTTAGTAAATTGGGTGCTGCAAGCCCAAGAAACTGCTACTCCAACCACAATAAAGCATGATATTATTAGCTAAAGATATTATAAAGCAAATAAATAATTGGGAATTAGCACAATGAAAGTTAACCTCTTTATACTCCGACATGGATCCTTGTTAATAGGCTGATTGTTTCAAGAAATTTAGAGATTGTCAGATTTCCGTTTCATGTTGCGAAAGGGTACGCGACATTTCTTCCCCCGGACACTTCGTCCCCGGGGACAGTTCGTCCCCGGGGACAGTTCGTCCCCGGGGACAATTCGTCCCCCGGCCAATTCGTCCCCGGACACTTCGTCCCCCGGGACAGTTCGTCCCCCGGGACAATTCGTCCCCCATATATAAGAAAGACTTCTAGAACGTTCTAGAAGGCCCTAAAAGACTCATAAACGTTGTGGAATAGTATAGAATGCGAATTTTCCCACTTTTCTGTGTTTAAAATCTTTTTCGCAACAAATAACATTTTATTTCAACGGAATAACAATGTGGAATCAATCCATCATAAAGTTCAAAGCTACACCTCCCAAAAATTCAATTGGTGATCGATTGTCATATTGTTCGATAACTTTGAGAATTCGCTCATCGGCCATGCGATATTTGGTTCTTTTCGGCTTAGCTTGATATCCCTGAAGCCATCTCACATGGGCCTGATCGCGACCTCTCTGAATTAGTTTCAATCGATCGATGAACATCCTTGAACATATTTCTGACAATTATCGTTTTCCTTTTTCTATTTTTAAACGTTTTTATTTCCTGGTTTTAAATTAATAATTACCTATGTAATTGTGCTCGAACCACGAGGCAACTTGGTCAAGACAATCCGGCAAAGTCTCAAAAAGAGTTGCGGCATATTGCTTTACATCGTTTAGGCGCACAAATGATAAAGCCGGGATCATTCCTGCAATTTTTGCACTCAATATTTCCATTCAAAAGTCAGTAATTTGTACTCCCGAATTTGTATTAACCGATAAATATAAAAATCTTACTGCAGTACAGCGCAAAATGAACGAAAAATAAAAATAAATAAATAACGAAAAATTGAAAGCAATGGCCAGTTCTGGTCTGTTCTGCAGACAGATGGGCTCTTTAATTCAGTGATAAATAAATGCTATATAATGTTATTCATACAATATATTCATTCAAAATATTTTATAAAGGAAGAAAAATGCGCATTCTATACTATTCCACAACGCTTATGAGTCTTTTAGGGCCTTCTAGAACGTTCTAGAAGTCTTTCTTATATATGGGGGACGAATTGTCCCGGGGGACGAACTGTCCCGGGGGACGAAGTGTCCGGGGACGAATTGGCCGGGGGACGAACTGTCCCCGGGGACGAACTGTCTCTGGGGACGAAGTGTCCGGGGGAACTTTTGTCCTGCTCCCGTTGCGAAAACATTCCACTTAACGATTCATCGACTGGCCGTTGAACACAGTATTTTACATATTCCCTTGTCTGTTCTCGCTTTTGCAAACCACAAAGTATGCAATCAGTGCCGTCCGATCGATTATCTTTCTTGATACCAAAACATTATTGGTATCAAATTTATGTCATTTTCACAATGGCTCATCAACAAACTCCGTCTAAAGTGCAGGAACAAATTCTAAAGAATGTACCGAATTTCATTTACGAAATTTTAATAATTGCAAATTATATGAACAACTGCTAATTTGGTCAACTGTTCTTCAAAAATCTATCATAATTGATTAATCTTACAAAGTAAACAATAATATTACATTAACTATATTTTATTTAACAATCATATTGACAGTTATTTTCAGCTGTGAACAATAATTCTGTCGGATAGTACCTATTTGAAGCACTCTGATAAATGGAGGACGATTTTTGCTTTCTTAGCTACCGGCTAAGCCAATTTATTTTAATCAATTTTACTCAATTATTGTGCTTGCAAATAATAATAATAATGTGTCTAATTACTAGGGATCGGCAAAATTCAGCGAGCCCGAGCTTCGAGCCTGACCCACCCAGGCTCGGGCTCGGGCTCGCCAATAATGCCGAGCCGAGCCCGAGCTTCGAGCCCGATTTGAATTTTATTTTTTCCCGCCTATTTTTTGGTCATCAAAAATTGGTCTTTTTTATTGTTTTTTGCTAGTATTTCGTATATTTAATTTAAATAGACAAAATTGAGACGATTCAGTTAATTTTTTTAAATAAAACTTACAAAGCAAAGTCAAATTTTACCTGTATTTTTCCAAAAATTTTTCCGGGAAAATATCAAAATGTCCAAATTTTCCCATTTTTGCTTATGGTTGGGCAAAATTAGAGGAGGGGTAAAAATAGAAGGGGCAAAATTAAACCGCTCGATTTTTCGCGCCGCGCCGGGGGCGCCGAGTTTGCTCAAATTTCAAAAATTTTCGTTATTTTTTGACAATTTAAAAAAAAATTCAAAATTTGGATTACCGCCCCAAAAATTTTGGATTTTTTCGAAATTTTTGCCATTTTTCCAAAATTTTGCAAAAATGGCAAAAAATAGGAAAAAATTCAAATTTTTGCAAAAAAATTTGAACTTAAATTTTCCAATTTTCCGCGTTTTTAGCACAAAATCAGTCGTTTTTGTTACTGAAAACGACAATTTCCGTTCAGTAACAATGGCGAAAGAAATAAAAATCAGCGCCGGCGGCGAAAATTATTCGATTTTCTGCCCTGACCCTGTGATTTTCCCTGAAATCTGTCATTGAGTGTTGCTCAAAATGCTCAGCTTTGTCGTATTTCGTCGCATTGGTACAAAGTGAGAAGAAAACAATGGAAGAAAATACATAGACGCAAAAGCGCCGCAGGCAAAATTTTTTTCGAAAAATTGAGTAGTTTGCGAAAATAAACATTGAAAATTTTGCATGTTCTTCGAAATATTTAGAATTTTTTGCTCGACCGCGTCCATTGGGCGCGGCCAAAAATGACCGGGCCCGAGCCCGTAGGCTCGAAGCTCGACCCCTTTTTTCCGAGCTTCGAGCCCGAGCCCAGGCTCGGGCTCGGTGAAATTCCATTTTGGCCGAGCCCGAGCTTCGAGCCCGACCTACCCGGGCTCGGGCTCGAAAGCTCGGCAAAGCTCGAGCTCGGGCTCGCCGATCCCTACTAATTACAGTTGATTACAGTGTTTTTAGCTTTGCACCAGTATTGTTAGCGTGGTCATGACATTACAATTAAAAAAAAATTTAATGCTATTTTTAATTTCAGAATCATTATGGCATGTGTATTATAACAAGAGAACATTATGTTTAATTAAGCTCTTCCAAATTCTTTTCCCGATTTTTCTTACATAGCAACCGAAATGGCAGCGCGACAAGTGCAAACGAAAGTACAATGCATGAGCATCCGACGATGAATTTTTCCGTCACTTCCATTTTTCGGAAAATGACGTCAATCACTAAATACATAAAAAAATTGGAGCACAAAGGTTGAAAAATTAACCAGCGCTAGCAGGCATTCCTATTAACATTCCGATAGAGATGACCAATGGGCCAAGCAAAGCGATGCCGAAATTCGCCAAGAAGTTGAAAGCTAAACATTCATTATATCCCAGCTACAAGTTTTCCTACGTTATTACATAGAAGGATTAAGTTCCTGTTTGGTTAGAAGTCTAATTATTGTTGCTAAAAATGTGTAAGATCATACTCAAGGAAAGAAGTGCCGCCATACACAAGGGTGTCCAAGGAATGTATGCCCATTCGATATAATCCACATTATTCCAAATGAGTACTGATGTTGGAATTATATTCAGAAACGCGTTGAAAAAGCCAAGAGCGCTCATGAACAACGAAACTTGCCCCAACGAAGCACTGCCATTTACTCGCTTGAAAAGAACCTAAGCATTAGCGTTTACCTTTTCCAGCAATATTCATTTATTCCAAATTTCACCTTGTATAGAGCAGAGGTGAATGCGCAAAATACTGAGAGAAAGATTCCCTGGATATTTCCAGCGTATTCGTCATCCAACGAAATGAGACATACTCCGATGATTGCCAAAATCACGGAAATTAGCTGTAATGAATGTAATCAAAGTCTCAATTAGGCTTCGAAAAATTATTGGCAAAACAAATAAGGGGCAAAACAGATTTTTGCCGTTGATTAAGCAACGTTGGAGAAAAGATTTAACCAAAATCGTTAAAGAAAACCTTACCGGCAACCAATCAAACCCTTTTTTGAGCATAATCCACTCAAGAACGCAGACAATTGCGACATTGGCACTTGCTATGCTAAAATTTTAAGAAGTAATTATATAAAAAATAATATGAGATAAGACCAGAGCACTGCACTTGCCGATATATATCCCAGAGCTTGACTGTAACTGTAGTTCGCGCAAATCCAAAGAAATATGAAAGGAGTCACGCGTATGAAAAATGATCTGAACCAAACCGATAGACATGTAAATTAGTTACAATTCCGGTACCGATATGTTAAACCATGTTCGCCGAAAACGCTCGCAGATTCGATCCATGATTTCCGAGTCGGGATCCCACGGAATATTCGATTGTATATCAGGAAAACGGGAAAGCAGAGGATCATAAAATTTGTGTTGAACCAGACTAAGGAATATGGTGCATAAAATCGGCTTGAGTCGATATTCAGTGCGGTTTTTGTGAATTGCCGACCGATCGCCCATGCAAGTCCGCAGGCCAAAGACAAAGTTATCGATATAATCAGTTGGCGGCACACCTATGCTTAAGATATCACACTCCTATGATATTTTATTCTGTTTTGGGTTGAAGTTTATACTCGAATTAAATTATGTTTTAGTCAACTGATTAATAGATTTGATATTAAATAATAATATTATCGACAATGGTATTACTTTTTTGCACGGTTTTGATTTCTCCACTGGGCCTGGTTCAGCATCACTTGTGGCTACTTTCTCGTAATTAGACGGATCTTTCTTCAATTCGTTTTTGTTTAGCATTATTAAAAATACTTTCGGATAAAATGCTCACAATATAGAAATAAACAACCAATAACAAATGTTTGCAAATTGAATAAAAGGTCAACAAATATCTTTTCGACTAATCAGCAGAATGTGTTAGTTCTTTGTGTTGTACTTTATTTATTGATAAAATGCGAATCAATCGATAATCCTCTGTCGCAACAATATTTCATGAAAAACGATAGTTTCTCATCCAGTGCTGAGATCTCTTAAGTCAGGTCACGACGGAGTAAAATATGAAACATTTTCCGACAGGCAATTTTTGGAGGAAAAAATGAATCATAATCATTTTGAAATTTCTGAAAAAGACCTCTATTACTTTGTTATACAATTTCTTACGATCATTTTAAGACCAAAGATGGAAAGAAACTGTGAAATTGTTCGAAAATCGTACACTTTTAAAGTTTGACACATTGATACATTGTAAACTTGAAGCATATGATATTTGTCAAGTTTACGTCAGTTTTGATCAAAATAGCCCAAAATTATGACTAAATTAAGCAAATACAGGACAACTCCAGTATACAAAAAATCGTTTTTCGCTCACTCGATCCAATCTACATGGATTTTTCAAATATATGGTAAAACATTTTTCTCAAAAAACTTGTTCTCTGCAATCGTTATGACACAAAAGATATAAATAGCAACGAATTAATCCGAATTCAGATCAAAACATGAATATTTCGAGTTTTCGGAAGAAATTAAATTTTACTCCGCTGTGAGGTAAGGATAAACCACAGATTATGAAAGGGAACATATTTGGAAAGGTTATAATAAATACTGACGAATGGAAATTTCGCTCGTAAACGGCGTCATGAGTTCGTGGGTGGCAAAATAGAACACAATTCCGGCAAAGATTGATATGGGAAGGGCGGGCAATGCCTTACGAAACAGAGCCAGAAGCATCAATGTGAAAGCGAGACCCTAAAATCATGAATTATATATTTATTGTACTCAATATTTATGAAAAAATACTGCATGAGACATTTTTAACCAATTAATTTTTTAATTGTATTAAAACAAGGAATTTCTTTTCAATTTAAATAACAAAAACAATTTTTTCGTGTTTAATTAATGTCAAAAATCAAAAAATTATATGTAATATTATATTTTTAATTTAACATGTAAGGTTAATAGTTAAGTTTTAAAATTATACTACTGTAAAGCAGTGTCTGGAAGAGAATATGTCTATATCATGTATTGATTTTACTTTTACTTATATTTATGTATTTCTGAATATTACGTGTATCAGCAATGTATAAATAACTTACCACCAAAATAGCAACGTAACATGCAAGAGTTGTATTCCAATCCCCTACACTGCTAGCTTTTCCAACCAGAACACTATAGAAAATGAAATCTCCAAGGCCCAGCTTCACTCCGCCTAAAGAAAACATAATTTTTACTCATACATTCGACATTATCAACTTACGTTCCTCAATATCCGCTTCACCTGAACTTGATACGCCGGTGGTGGACCGTGGACGTCTATTTGAAGATGTACTTGGCACATTCCTATATGAGATTACAGCACTTGAAACATAGTTAATTTTATGAGTTAAAATATACCCATGGCTCCCTTGATTCGCGGTTAAAATGAGTTCTCTCGTCGATTGAATTGTTTCTTCTATAACGAAAGTATTATAATCAAAATATGTATATCACTGTCTGTAAAATCAAATTTTAATGGCAAATTCCTCAAAATATAAATTGTAATTCGACAGAAAAATACGAGAAAACGTGTCGAAAATGGTCGAAAAGTTTTTGATGGCGATAATTTTGGTTCGTCCAAGTGCTGGTTTTGGCGGTTCGAAAGTATCAACGATTAGCGGCTGTGACCAACTTTATTTCATATATTGAACATTATTAAAATACCTAATACACCAAAGTAGGACAAATAATTTATGCATACCTCCTCTTTTTTTCGAGGCTTTCGAGCGCAGTGGCGCATATCTTGCAGTAACAGATCGGCTCGAAGAACCGCCTGGATTCGACGTTGATGGTTCAACAGATGGACCCACCTCTGCGGGCAATTGCTCTGCATTGATTTCATCTTGTGATTGAACTATGGAATTTTGATCTTGCTCAACGATTTTGCTCGACGATGTGGTATCAGGATCCGTTAGAAGAAAATAGAGATAGAGAACGCCAGAAGAATAAATTAGTGCTGGAAATATGGGCTCGTTTCGTTCTTGCGCGGTTTCCACAAGAATTCTCAGAGGTCCTTTCGGACAAAGAACAGCCACTAAATTATAGCACATTGCAATAAAATATTATTATGTTTTATATACCTAGATCCCAAATCGATATAACTGCAAGTACGGTCCACACCGACCAATCAGGAAGATATTTTATAAACACCAGCGCCATCAATGCTGACATTATTATGAGATATGCCTAAATTTTACGACGTAACAAATCAGTTAGGACAACTTGTAACCTCAATTTCCAACTGTCTAGTAAAATGGTTTCATTTCTCATTTTTTAGACTTTGTGTGGAACTAAATATATATTCTTTTACAAGCTTAATGCATTCATATGAGTATGAGGGTAGTTTTCAAATTAAAATGATATTAAGTATTTCAGGAACAAAACATTCGAGAGCAATATCAAAAAGCACAGGTACTATTCGCTTCTTACAATTGCAATATTAAAATTTAGTTTTCACATACAGGTACTTTGGGAATTAATAACTGTATATGACATCCAAAACTAGTCAGTTTCTTCTATAAATAACGCCAAATCACTTATAATTGTAGGAATAACTAGACTACTACCCAAACCTTTGGCTGTAGTTCCATAATTTTGCGCGCCAATAATTATAAGAATAACCTAATTACAATTTTAATTTATCAGTTATGAAGCAAAATAAATACCTGTTGCAGAAGTAGAGGCCCCTTCCAATGAATGCAAATCATGCCTAGACAAGCGTAATTCCAAATGAAGAATCCTAATGTTACGTAGTCCAATGGCACGTTGAAATTCTTAAACAGCTCTTGTAGATACATAATTGTAAATAGCGATAACAGCATCAGACTACTGACAATGAGCCAGCCATGTATTGTCTAAACATAGATTATGTTAACAATTTACCGTTTGCTTGCAACTTTTACCTTATAAAATCGGAATTTGTATAAGACTATTAACACCAAAGTCATGACCACAACCACAGCCAACATCGTCAGTGCTGAAAATAAAAGAAAATAAGGCAGGTTAATGCAAAACCTTAAAAACTAACCATTTCCAATAGACATAAAGAAGAGTTCGCCTAAATTTATGAATATAAGTTGAACTTCCAATATAACGTATGGCTAAAATGTACGGAAACGAACTCTTGCTGTCCGTTTGTTTAGTGAATGGAGTATATATAAGGTAGACGCCATCATTGTGTCTGTAGTATCCAACTGTATAGACTGTAAGTATCACAACAGCCATACAGAGAGAAACTGAAAGTAAATTAACTAAGTTTTCCTTTATCTTTATCTTGATTTCCAATGATACCGGGAACAAACAGATGAATAATCTAAAGTTTTAATTTTACAAAAAGTTCATTCCTGCATTATAAAAATAAACATACATGAACTGCGCCATATTTCAGTTCCATTTCTTCCGCCACGCATTCTAAAATGAAACTTCTGACAAATTTTAAAACAAATATGAATGTTACCCTCCGCAGGATTTTCAATTTGTCGTACATTCATTCGAGAATCAGAGACGGATTTGGGTGGTTTCTGAAAAGTTTTGAGTCATTAATAATTGTAGACACTTACACCTAAAACATTACTTTTGGCTGTTTCTGCCTAGTCTCTAAGATTTGAGGTTCCACATTCTGACTACTGGAAGCTCCTGGGCCAGGCTCCGACGTCAAATTGGACATCTCTCGATATTCAATGTATCCTGAATTAAAAATGCAAAAGAAGAGCAGCGCAGCGTCTAGTACAAAATTCGAGCATAACACCAAATTTTGAATGCCAGACTAGCATATTTAAAACTGCTAAAGGCATAAACGCCCAAACATGAGCTACTAATCTTGAGAGTTATATTACACAAAAGTTAAGGGTGCTCATTCATCTACCGTTTAATACTAACGCATAAATATAAAGGTTTAATAAACATGGGCCTTTATACATTTCGGAAAATTTGGTAAAAAAGGAATTTTTTATAAAATTCTAATTTCAGCAATAAATTTGAATTGGGGCCAAAAAATTTGATTTTTGGCATTTTTGAACAATGGATCTTTAAGGGGTAAAATTAGAGGGGGCTTATATTAAAGAGTTTACGATATATATAATGTCTCTTTCAATGTTTTTGGAACAAATAAGGTAGACAGAAATAGGAAAGAGTATCTCCACGTTGCGGTAGCCGATTAGGTAAAAAACACTATAGGCACCGGCCCGCGCCCAACCCGCCTCAACCTACCCGGACGGAACGTTTTTACCCCGCGTGGGTGCCCCGCAATAAACTGGATCGGAATTCAAAAATGCCCTAGATTCGATTTCACCGTACCTGAAAACCCCTAAGATCTAAAAATTTGGTGGATCCGTCATATTGTATTAGGTTGCAGTGTGTTATTAAAAATTATTGGTATCAACAAGTATACATTTTAAACTTTATTAAGGTAACGTATTAAGTCGATATTTATATACTGCAACATATCACTAACTAAATTAATTACCCTAAATTTCATTTTTTTGCCATAAATATTAATCAATCCAAAATCATAAATTTGACCCCCCGCTCAGAATTTCCAAGAACTAAATGTGGGCTGCCATCCTCTTATCACCGTCATCTTTCATTTTTAAAAGAAGTTCATGACCCAGATATTTCAAGGGAGGTTGAATAATAAATATGGACAATGTTCCATATTTATCACAAAATTAATGCATAACTAGTAAAGTGGAAAGGGCGCGGCAAAGCCGCGCCCGTCGAATTCTCTTGTGTTTGGTATTAGTTATCATATTTTTCCATTTTTCAAATTTTCGATTTTTCAGTTTTTCCATTTTCAATTTTCTGAATTCTTCAGTATTCTTCGGTATTCTTCAGGATTCTTCGGGATTCTTTCGGATTTTTCCGTTAGAATCTCTGGTGGTTTGGTATTAGTTATCATATTTTTGTCAGTTGTCCTCCCCAGGGTTGGCCAGTTGTCCTCCCCGGGTTGGCCAGTTGTCCTCCCCCGGGTTGGCCAGTTGTCCTCCCCCGGGTTACCTAGTTGTCCTCCCCAGGGTTGGCCAGTTGTTCTGTCTCGAATCATGGATTTGGTAACTTAAATCTCGAATCATGGGTTTGGTAACTTAAATCTCGAATCATGGATTTGGTAACTTAAATCTCGAATCAGGGGTCTGCCAACTTAAATCTCGAATCGGGGCTCTGTCAACTTCAGTCACAAATCAGGGCTCTGTCAACTTCAGTCACACATCAGGGGTTTGGTAACTTAAATCTCGAATCATGGATTTGGTAACTTAAATCTCAAATCGTGGCTTTGGTAACTTAAATCTCGAATCAGGGCTCTGTCAACTTCAGTCACAAATCAGGGCTCTGGCAACTTCTATCTCAAATCATGGCTTTGGTAACTTAAATCTCTAATCGGGGCTCTGTCAACTTCAGTCACACATTTCCAGCAATTACCCCTTTCCAGCAATTTTCAGCTTTTTCGGCCTTCAAGAGTCAAATTTTCAAAAAATGGATTTTTCTGGGAAAAGCCACTTTTTGGGTCAAAAATCCCGAATCTGACCTTCAAAACATCTTAGGATCACTTTTTCCTGCATTCCGAGCGTTTTTGGTTTTGGACCCCCCCCCCCCCCCGGGACCCCCCTGGAAATCGAAATAAGCCCCCCTATGAATTTTTTAATTTTTTTCCCGATAATTTTTCACCCTGAATCCACATCCGTCTTCACTTTTTTCCACCGCTTGACAGATCTCGAGATCTCACCCTTCCAGACAGAGTTCACCTGCACATTATATATAGGAAAATACCGTGTTTGCCAATAAACAGTCTAAGTCGTGAAAATTAAAAAAATCTCTCAAGTTCCACATAACTCAGGGCAGATATTAATTAAAATTTTTCACTGAAAATTTTTTGATCGATCGTTAACTTTGAATAATTCACAAAATACGCAGTTTTATTAGCAAAAGTTGATTTGGCTCAGTACATCAACTGGACAGGCCATCAATGTGTTAACTAACCTCAGACTCGAAATAAACGAGGTCGTAAACTTATAATTAAAAAATAGTAGTTTTTTGGTTGAAATTATAAAATTTTGAGTGATTTACTATTATTATCGCGAAAATAGGAAAAATGTTTGAATTCGCGGGATATGGCGCAGTGGCGCCAAGTGGAAGGAAGAGCCAAGAGGAGCTTTTTTTCACTTCTTCTCCAATATTGCGCCTGCTCTAACAGCCCGCGAATTCAACATTTTTCCTATTTTCGCGATAATAGTATGTTAATGAATATCCAGTGATTAAATAGTTAGTTGATCGATAATTACAAAGACGTTGATTTTTAGCAAATTTACAGATGATCCAAAATTTCGTTCAAATTTTGGAAACATACAAATTCGTAAATTTTTATACAGTCAAATCTGCACCTTGGCCACTCGTCGGCTAGCCGGTGCAGGATAAATCAGGTTTGACTGCAGCTTTTTGTAGGATATGTATCAACAGGAGTATTTTGAGGGTTTGATAATGTTTTGATTATTCAAGAAATGGATTTTGATATTATTTTACATGATCCATTTATTACATTGATATTCATTATTACAATCAATACATTATAAATTCTTATACAATTTTCCATAATACATACTGAAATACTTGAGTGTACAATAAAGATCACAATAGGTTGACGTAATACACAAGAAGATCGAACCTTGGCGATTACAATGAAAGTATTGGAAAACGACTAGCGATATTTATGCGGCATGCAGTATGCCAAATCATGAGGAAATATGTAACACAAAGGCACAGCGGGCTTATCACTATGAATTGAGCCTATTGAGTCAAAGGAAATGAGACGTCTAATTACAGAAATCCGGAATCCTTTCCATGTCGCTTCATTATGTACAAACATATTCATCTTCCTCTCGAGGTATGTCGCCATTAGAATTGATATTGAGTCGTTGCACACCCGATTCTGCTATGGAATTTCTAAAGGAAAATTTATCATACAACATCATAGACCTTTACAACAGCTTTTTATTACAGAATGCAGCCCAGTATCTATCAGCCAAAATTCAAAAGTATAAGGAAAATTGTACAAGCATCCCTAAAATGCTATTTCTCTAAGGTGAACCACCGAAATATTTTGGCTACTGGTATGACTAAAAAATACCTAGAAGAAGTTGCTGATGATCGACCTGATCCACTTTCTCTTTCTCGGATGGTCTCAAAATGCCCTTGCGTTTCAGGATGATTGTGTTGGGTATTTGCCTCCTTAGGGTCAGTTTTGGAAGCCACGAGTGCAGCCAATTTCTCATGATCCGATGGCGATATGAAACATCGGACTTCTTTTAACGGGAAAGCTCCTGTTCCTGAAAACGGCAATATTACTAGTAAAGGGAATAAATGTACTATTTTACTTTATAGTTTCGGGGTATCAGAATATTTGGCAAGAAAATTGTATAGTTTTGGAATATAATTGTATTCCAGGAAAGCTTAGTAGTAAATTCAAAAAAATATTATCAAAAATGTATTTGTGTGTAATGCCAAATAAATTGTTTAGATGCGAACATTATATACCCCGTTGGTTTCCGTGAATACGTCGAGAAGAGTGGTTGCTTTTATGAGTTCGGATAAGAGCTTCGCTTGGTTTTACTCGTTTTCCTTCTGCTGTTTCCTGAGTGTCTTCAGAATTTTGCTTAGAAACAACCAAACTACCGCCATAATCGCAAAGGGATCCACGAGCTGAAGCCGGAGGCCTTTCTCTTCGGCTGGTGTGACTTTCTGCTCGAATTCTGAAAATAAATACATATACTGAAAGATAAGTTCGTTAAAGAATTTTACCTGAATGAAGAAGGTACATCGTCTTGTAAACCTTCAGCTATCGAACTAATGCTATGAGTTGTACTGGAACGGCAGGAAAGCATTGTGTTGTTTGGTGTGAAACTCAACTCAATCAGGTCATCAGTGGGTGGTTTTTCTAAACAAAGCTGTAATTATGAATAATTATATTTATTCATTTAGAATGTTATTTTGGAGATTATTTAAAAATATTGAGGGATTAGGTTAAAACTTAGGACCAATTAGCGGATTAGAGTTTTGCCTTTTTTCTCTAAAATGAGCAATTTTCGAGCAGATGTAACCGGAACATATTAGTGCTCTGAATGAATTATAGTATAAATTAATTATAGTATTAAATGAATCATACTTTCATGCTAAAAAGTACCTGAATTGTTCTTACTCCTGTGGTTACTGCCAAATAATCGGCTTGATAGAAGCGAAGATGCGCCAATGGAATTATGGCTACATGAAGTAGAATGACTTGAGTCAATACTGTCGGAGCGGGCATGTCTAGACGATGAGAACGAACATGTGGATGGCTGGCGAGAGCTTGAACTCAAAAATCCACTGCCATAAGATTGCCGAGAGTCAGAGTCGTGCACCGAAGTTGCCAATGATGATGATCCTAGACAATGAATATAAGCTTTATTTTAATTTTAATAAAATCGTTCTCACCACTCTTCGATGGTGAATTTCTTGAGCGGCTTGCGTTATTGAAGGAAAGTTTCCGAAATTTCCTGAAATTAGAATTTTGTAAAAATAGTACAGGAGCTTTAAAAAAGCTTACGCAAGCCATGAAGAAGAATTGCCTAAAGACAGCGTTCGCGATCGTCTTGAATCATCGTCCGGTGGTGGCAGGAACGTCGGTCCTGGATGGGCCAAGGTACTATTCAGACGCCTGCCATCACATACTGGAGACACGTCGTCATTATTGAGCCTGCATTCATTGCGTTTATGTTCTGTGCCAATTGTAGCGGTGATGGAATTCCGGTTAGATTTCGGTGGTTCCTCGATGGTACCGAGCGAAACAATACCGTGATCGAGATCACGGTTATTGATATCATTGACAGGCCGACATTTTTCGGAAGAAAACGACAATGCTCTATAAAATGATATTTAGTAGGGAGCATTAAATGAAAAGTTGTTGTTTTCCATGAACGGTATTCTTACCTCGGGTTGAGATGTCCATTTACCATAGAACTATAGCAACTATCACCACTATCGCTTGCGTAGGAACAGAGTTCTTCTGGAGTGCCGACATTGTTGCTGCATTCCCCTGGAAAATGAGATATTGTAAGTATTAAATGTAAACAGTGTATATAAAGAGTGCAGAGCATATTTGTAGTATTCTCTTCCAAAGATATTGACTGACTCAGAAAATTAATTTTTCTTTAGACGGGCGCAACTTTTTCTGTCTTTAAATTATTTCGTTATAACTTATTATAAGGATAATCTACTTGCTTCATTATATTTAGGGTCATAAAAGCCATGGCGGGAAAAGTGTTAATAACAAGAATGTTCTCTCTAATTGAAACACCGGGGTTTATTTTTCAATCACATTCGAAAGGGAGCTTCAAATTGAGAGTAGGCATCGATTAGAGAAAATACGGTATTTGATATACAGCAGTGTATTTTTATCTAAGGATTTAGAGAGACACAGCCCTAAGCGTCTAGTTCTACTTCATTTTCCTTGCTATCATTCGAACAGAGAATTGCACAAAAATATTACATTGTTGAGGGACAATCAGATGAGACACACTGCCGGATGAGCAAGAGGCTTTATCCATGAATGTGTACTCCTGGTCGTCGACTGCTTGACGGCCCACGGACATAGAGCTCGTTGTGGAAACATTTTCACTGTCGGCTGCTGAATTGGTTGAAATTCCGGTTTCTCGTCTTCTGAACTCATCGTCAGGAAAGTGTCTTCTGCTTTCTGCTTCGCATGCCGGCGAATTAGTCTCATCTGTTTCGTCGATAGCGTTTTCGTCCTCACAGAAATCGGGGTTGTTGACGGAGGAATCTCGGAAGTTCAGTGTATCCTGGCTGCCCCTTCGTTTAGTCCTTTCTTCATGCCGATTGCCATCGAAGTTTACATCAGCCGTATGGCATTCCACATGCGTTTCAACTGCGAATCGTTGATTAGCAGCTGCAGGCAGGTTTAGCGAACTGGCGGATCGCGAATTTGTGTCGTAGTTTATGCGCAAAGTGCCACCACTAAAGTATGAAAAGTAAGGTACTATATACTATATACTGTAAATCCTCTAATTAATCCCCCTCAAATAAATCCCCCATGCAGTAAAAGACAGAAAATCCTCTTTCGTCTGCAAAGAAATCACAAAATGGTAAACATGTTTACTCAGAATAACTAAAACCGAACAGAGCAGACAAGCAAATTGGTTTTAACGAATAAGCAACGCTTTTTGCGTATGAGTCAATTTTCTATTCAACGCACAAAGATGATATAAAACCTGCCTGCTGCACCAATATTAGAGCTTATGAGGCAATAATCCCCGGGGAATTAATTAAAGTATTTACGGTATATACAAGTGGTTTATATTATAAATACATAGGTATGTAAATGATATTTTTAAATTAACTTAAAATCTTACTAAACTATCTGACAAAGTAATAAAATTAAGTATACAAACCTGTCTTCTGTTTCCTCTTCCAAACCGGAGTTGCTCGAGAAGAGTGAGTCTCTGTGCACAAAACTCATTTCACCCATCAGAGGCGGTGTTGTAGACGTTGAATAACATGTCTTTAATATCAGCCCATCATCGCTACCATCCGACGACGATCCCTTATTCATCTTGCTAAAGAAATATATATGATCCCTTCTGCATAGTTTGTAAAAACTCACTTTTTGGCAAGCAAGGGATATTTTGTTGATATATTTGATGTTGAAAGGGATCCTCGTCCGCCCCTCAAAGGAGGATTAAGCCTCAAAATATCGTGAGCAATGTTTTGTTCCACACTGAAATTCATTCAAGTTATGAAGTTTTCGATTAATTTTAATGCACACCTCTGATTTTTCCTCCATTGGCTGTTTGCCATGAAACGGGCCTGTTGGTTTTCATAGAATATCCGATGCAATTCAGTTTCTTCGTCTAATGAATCGATCTTTTGCTTACATTCGCGCAATGCTATCCTGAAAAATCATAAATATAGTAAGAGCATTGTATAAAAGTATTGTTGTAAATAAATACTTGAATGATAAAAATAATAATCTTAATATCACTTTACCCAAATATTTAAGCTACCATATGCAAACAGACAAAGCAATTACCGTTTTTCCCTGAGGCTTTGACTCATAGAAGACTTCCTGCCTTGGTTAGCCAATTTTACCTCTTTGACAATCTCTGCCGGCTTTTCACTAATGGTGCTTAATAAACTCTCGCCGTGATGGAATAATTTGGAGAGCACAGAGCAATTTTGGGTATTGCTAGTGGTAGGAGATGAACACGAAGAAGGAGATCGAGTTGGAGACACGGCTGTTGAACCACTGGGTTCCGGTGATATTGTTTCGCGCGATTTAGAGCCCTGCGACGATTTCGATTGTGAAATGTCTTTGGATCGTGGAGCCCTTTTTGCGTGATTTAAAGTGCCGGTTTCTGAAAGCGCCCCAAGTGCTCTAAAATTGTACAATAAAAAGGGTTTCCAACACTTTCAAAAGCTTACATGAGCCCTTTGCGTTTCTTCTCAGTTTCTCTCTCAATAATATTAGTTAGTTTGCAATGCATATCACATGCCTAAATTTTTAGATTATATTTTACAGTAAATATTTTAAAATAAACTAACCGCCTCCTCTGAATCACATTGAATCCAGATTTCACATGCACCAGTCGGCGCAGACCTGCCTATCCGCATGAGGAAATATCGCTCTTGGAACCCAAAATGTGCAATGTATTGTCGCTAAAATTCGTACTCATGACCAAGACTCAAATTAGACAAAAAAGTATTACCGAGAGTTCAATGAATTCATCTTGCTTGAAGGGCGGAATTCCGGATTTTGGAAGATCTGCTCTGGATTTTGTCGGCTCAATGCCCATCTGAGCGAGGATAATAGTGTGCGGATAGAAGCAAAGTCTTTGATGCGAACCCGCGAGTTCGGACATTTTGAGGCAAATATTAGGGAAATTGTCCGGGTTTGGGACTGGCTTCTTCAGCTTAGGATTGGCACTTACGGTCACATCCCATGTGCACTCGAAAAATTCATTTGCAAATACTGGTCGCCCAAGTAATACCGCCCTTGATGAGATTACAGCTCCGAAGCACATTTCGTACCACTAAAAATAAAACGTTTAAACAACAAAAATCTTTGGCAAAAAAAGTTAATAATTTGCACATTGGCACATTTCTTTCTCTCGGTAATAAAATGCAACTTTAGATGGAAAATTTTCGTACCAAAATGTATATAAAACACTAATACTTCAATGCTATACTAAACTGTATTTATAGTTTTTTCATTGAAATTGACATCATTGAAGAACACATCATATGTATATAATTTTAAAAGCCCAAAATTTGCATAATGGTTTTGAATTTTAAAAGTCAAATTGTTTTCGAGAATAGTATAAATAATCCTATTTCGCTTCACTTTAAAACCTCTAACCAAAAACGAATCAGGGATGGATAAGAATTTAGAACCAACCTCAACGGTGTCGCGATCATTTTCACCTTTTATGATTAATGTCTCCTCCGGCGTCATTAAACACAAACAAACTTTCAGTTTTGGATATGTCTGAAAGAAAAAAATGAGATTAAGACATTCAATCTAAGTCAAACCAACCATTTGAGCGACGTTGAAGCAGTTCGCCAAATCTACTAGGTGTTTGGCACTTTTATTCTTACGTTGCGCCTTTTCTGACTCGTGCAAATCAATACATCGTTCCGATAACACACCGTAGAATGTTTTCTTTGCTTTCTAAATATGAAATATTTGCATTATTTCATATGTGGAAAACAATTACAATACACAAACGAAATTAAGTAATTTATAAAAACAGAGCCGTGTTTGCCTGTTAATTATATACATATAACTTTTGAGTCTTGCAACACAAAATTGATATTTTCGAAAAATAAAACCAAAGCATCTCAAATTAAAAACTGTCATTAAGTAAAACATTTTACTAGGCGATATCCACCAAAAATTGAAATTTTCGTTTAAAAAGATATACGTAAATTTCATATGTAAATAAGGCTGTTATTTGCCATGACCACACCTCTTGAATTATATATGATATCACTAAAGAACGTGTACTGTAAAAAACTAGTAAACGAAAATGGACTCAAATTTTTTATTTGAACTATAACATTTGATCGGGCTTACCGTCGAATAAAAAAGTACGCTAATGACTCCTGACTTGATTATGCCCGCGTTTTCTTGCACGGTGTTCACCGCCTGCGGTGCGCTTGTTGAGGTGCTGGCCACTGTGGTCGCTACCGTGCACATTTCATGGTCATTCTTTGGCTGGGATGTAATTCTCGGCGAATCCTTCTTTTGACTCATTTTTCGATAATTAACAATAAATAACAGTTAGTAGAACAATAGCATATAGAAAGAGTCGTGGCCTCCTACTTCTATAATGGCGTGAGTATATAAAATAATCGAATGAGGATGGAGAAGGAAGCACAGGTAGACTGTTGTGTGAGCAGGAGGTCACCGTGGGCTGAATCCTGAAAATCATGAGCAGTGTATTTTGGATTTTATGTTTAAAATAACAAACAACTGAACATGATAAACAACTCGCACTGGACGCATATCCTTATAGGGTCCATCATCTACGGTGCCAACACCTTGCTGTCGCACCATGTGATCTGTGCGAGAGCGGACGCCACTCAGCGACAAAATCGTGTCAAAACAATCATAATAACAAAATATGGGGAGATGGCTCGGGATTAGAAATATGTGGTGTCAGTGAAAATGTACTCAAAAACATCACTTGCGCTAGGAGCAATAACAGGGGTGTGTCAACGTGTGCGTTGTGGAATGCTAATATAATATTATACTATAATATTATACGGATCGCCGGCAGGGAATAAAATCTCCCTTCATTGCTTATCCGAAACATTTGTCGCAATGATCACAAGTCAGTTCCCGGAATGGTGGTCGACTTAGCGATGTTTTTGTTCGTAGTGCAGCTTTAAACAATATTCTAAACAAACATAGAAACAATGTGCCTTTGGCCAACAAGGGGGAATACTTGCCAAAGGTTGACCCATCGGAATGAAGCACGAAAAATACCAACAATCACTTAGGACATAGGGGCGATAAAAAAGGATGGATCATTTCCGACTTTTTCTAATAAAAATAACAAGAGACGTGACTGTCACCACTCTATTACTTAAGGCGCAGTCCGCCGGTATGTCGGGAGGGGGCGCAGACAACACACCATTCCCGGGCCGAATTGTTTTGCCCGCTAACGGCTGGTGATAAAAAAGAATGAGAGGTGGTAGCATAACAAATAACAATAATACGAAAAAGGTGGGACGGAGGAATCCCAGCAGCACAACCCAGCGCTGTGGTGGTCGCCAAGCGCACAAGGGCAGACACCAACAACTCAAGTCGTGGAGAGGGGAGGGAGCGAGGGGACCCTGGGCGACGAGCAAAACAAGCCGGTGTGGGTGTGTCTGCTCCCCAACAATACTGGCTTACCCCCAAACAGATGGGAATGGACTGAGCCGTTGAGACAAACAACCCATATCCTCACACTATTTTCACCCTTTACATATGCGGAGAAAAAGAGTGGCGAGAGTGCGGAGGATGCTAGACATGACATACGATCAAAACAGACCCAGCTGCTGAGTCGTTTGTAGTCGTCGCAGGGGTGCCCGGGAGTTGTTTTGATTGCCCCATCGCAGCCGCGGAGCTCTGCTTCCCTGTCCTCCTGCTTCCTTGCCTACCCTGTTCCGTGCTGAAATTCGCAATAACAACTTCACAAACAAGCAAAATCCCTAGTTCCCGCAATGTGACGAAATGGGCTGTTTGTGCGCTCCTTCCATCCCGTTCCCACCACATATCTTCGTCCTCCGTTTGTATGTGTGGTTTCCCTCTCGGCGGTCCCCTGTGCGACCTGTCCCCACGGCCCAGGACTTGTTTTTGCTAGGCTAACGCACAAAAACAAGAGTGACATAATAACACATAGAATTGAGCCCTGTCAGTCAGCAAACCACACATGCAGCCAGAAGGCGGCTAGCCCAAAATGCCCAAAAATGTAAACAAGCTGCGGCGGTCGTCGCTCCATTTATCCCGCAGTGGAGTGTGTGCCAAACAAAACACTTCCTTCTTATTTCATTCGCCAGTGCATGCGTGTGGGGCGGTGATTAACGAAAACAAAGTTCACTGCTATCGTCTCGAAAAAGGGATAACAACAAAAGAGGATGGCTGGCTAACGGCCGCCTTTCCTGGGTTGTTTTGACACAAAATAGCGGGGGACGGTGACTGGTGGCGCTTTGTTTTCGTCTTTCGACGCATTTTTGGGCTGCAGTTCCTTCATTCATCGGAGGAGCCCGAGCGGCAGTGCAAAGAATCGTTCAAGCAAGGTACACCTGGAAATGAATTAGTGTGCAAAATAAGTAAAGGATGGATGTCAAATCGGGTGAGGGGTCGCAACATTGAATTTCTCAGAAATTTTTGAGCAAAATTGGGCCTTTGTGATCATATTTTAGAATTTTTATATTCTTCTAGATAGCTCTCAGGTGGATGATAAATGGTTGATGTATATGTTACAATAGAACCGCGAAGCAAAAGCATTCAACCCCTTTAACAAGTGCACTCGATCAATTAAATAACCCTATTTTTTCTTATTATTTTTTCCATGAGAAAGAAAGAATGAGTCTAAAGACATTGCGTACACGCTTCCATTACACTATCGCTTCACTTTTCTTCGAGCTCGCCTCGACGTAGTCGAGGCGAGCCCAACGAACCGAGGAAACCACATTGCAATATTCTATAAAATTATCAGTTTTTGCTTGGCAAAGCTAATTATCAATTAAAAAATCAATTTCTCAGAAAAGCCTGTAAAAATTCTGAGAAAACAACGTAAAAGGAAGAAGTCCTCGTGCCTGAATACCGTAGTGTAGTGCCCTGCGGTGAGAATTTTTGAACCCCGGGGAATTTTCAAAAACAAAAGGGGGGACCCTTTTGTTTTTTTGTGAATTTATTTTTGAGGCATTCTTAGGGGTGCTTGTTCCCAAAGCTGGACCCCGGGCAAAATCATTTTCAGCTGACAAACTTTAAACCTATAAAACTGAGAATTCGCCTGAATAATATGGGCGAGAATTGCAAAAAGTAATTAAAATTACTACAGACTGTAGCTCGAAAACAATTTTGACTTGTGAAAGTGGTTGGCAACTTGTGGCAACAAGTGTAGCATAGCCGAGTTGTGCCTATGTTTTATAGGGAATAACAAGCGAATGAATTTTGTTTATGTGCATATGTAGGTGCGCAATTGCATACGGAAAATTGTGTATTAGTTCATCCTACACGTAGTACACTAATCCGTACAAAGCAGTGTTTTATATAAAAAATTTTATTATAAGAGTCTGATGGAAATGTGCTACAAGGTAGCATTCGTGATAATATCATAGAAATGAGAAGACGGATTCACTATGCATTGTTGTACTCGGAATAGTTCTCAGTTTCCGTTTTTATTGAGCGATATTCTTGAGGAACTGTTATTTTAATATTACAGTTTAATGGTACCTGAATATCGCCAGCCTCTTTATATATTAGAGTCGAGGCATATTATGAATTCTAAACATTTAATCTCGGGTCACTAAACACGAATTGTGTGGGAAAAGCAATTCAATTCGTGGTGGGAACCGATACATTTTTCTCCGTTAATCCTTCGGCGGTTCAATCGAGTTTTGTAGTTTGCTATGATTTTCCATAGCTATTCTCAGTACTCTCCTGTTTACAATTTATGGCCATTTTCTTAGTTTTGCGTTCCAACTTTCTATGGCTTTGGCTAGACAGCCTCCAAGCGGAAGCAGACCAAAGTGTTTACTCGCAAACACATATCCATAATTATGCGGGGTTTTCGAGCAAAATTACTGTAAAATTTTTTAACATCCATATTTATCACCGTATAGGTATGATGGACGGATACGGTGAAGCAAAATCTATAGTAAAAATTAAATTTTAATACTAAGTATTATGGTTTCCAAACTTAAGGTAACTGTATCTTTATGAAAATCTTTAATAAAGATTCTTTATTCATTACGCTCATATCTCTTATCTATTACAAAACAAAAATAGGTAACAAAATTAGGAATTTAAGTAAATATTTTCGCTCGCGTTAATGACGCTTTACATTAGCATTAATTTTCATATAACATTTGCTCCGTTTAAGCTAAACTGCCTTAATGATAAATGTATATTTCACGTAGCTGTGGATTTAATGCGTGAAACACCCCTGCATCATATTTCGATCAAAATTTCTTTCAGGTGTTTATATTAATAGCGTAATGTAAATTATATTAATGCAAGCTTATGTCTTTTTAAGCGAGCGACCGGTCGTTTTCGGGTAGCGAAATCATGCTCACGAGAAAAATGTCACAGAGAGTTTATATTACGTTAGAAATATTACGTTTTTAGAATGTTTTGACTGGAAGAGATGATGCTTAAAAGATTTACAGTACCCTAATTGGCTACCCTAATTACTGGTTAGCAGTGTGGCAAGGCACTGATTAAGTACTGCCGATTAAGTTTGTATTTTCCTCATGAGTTCAACCCGCATTATGCCGCTGAACAAAGAGAGGAATTGCCTTATTTATTCAATCTCTCGCCCAAACACAAAACACGAGTGAATAAATTGGCCGTGCTGTTGCCGGCTGGGAGAGCCCCGTTGGCACACGTGCTCATTCCAGATAACAACAACCTTTCCGCCTTTTGTTGTGTCACTGCGATTTGTAGCGCAGCAAAGAAAAAAGGGAAAATGAAATCAGAATAAAAACGAGTTACTTTGCGTTATGCACCAACGGTTTGTTTTGCAACGGGCGCATAGTTCCGGTAGAAAATATCAATGCATCTCTTCGAAAATATTGCTCTATTGCGGGATTGCTGCCGTCGTTGCAGACTTTTCGCATAATCACTATCCTGGGCATTTTAGGAAAAACAAGTGTGATTCACACGGACGAGTCGAGGACACACCCTATGCCACCGCTGTCATCAGGAAGACCTAATTCAACAAATTGCCAACACAAAGAACTTTCAGTTTTATTGCAATAAAATTGATAGCGATTGTAATGGAAATAATATTACGTAAAGCGTGTCTGGGAAAACAAAACCAAACTGCTTCTGTCAAAATACTAATTTGTGATGGTTTTCATGTGAACCGCAATGCGGAGTGTCTTGATTTCCATTGGCTTCAGTTCCACTGAGAAAGCTAAAGCAAAAATCTATTATCATAGTTTCTAATTCAGTTTTAATAACAGCATAAATTAATACAATAATTTTCATGCAGATTACAAAATTAAATATAAAAATCTTAATAGCAATATTTAGCTATTCTGCTGCTGAAAAAAATACATATCGATTTAAAATCTGTTTAGCATCTTATTCGAAAAATGAGATCGTGTAACGCTGATCAAAGTTAACGTAATTTTAAAATACATTTTCCAGAAATTTATGTCTATTATTTTTGCGTGCACTTTGCCACTCTGAATTTTCCGATTACTCGACTGTCATGCACAGTTCTGTGCAAAATTCACTATATAAGTTTTCTATTACTTTTTGAAACAATATTCCTTCGGAATCAGTAACATCAAACTGGAATACCTCCCAGCCGTCTTTCCGAGAATTTGTTTTGCTGTTTGTTCGGTTCATTCGTCTGCGTATTTGAAGTTGCCAGTTTGTTGCCGGCTAGCATAAGCTCTTCCACAGTTATAATGTCGAATGGAGAGAACAGTTTCTGCAAAAGATGACATTTAACTTATATCGACTTCTAATCACACTCAGTCTTACGGGAAAGATTAATTTCCCATATAACGGTGGCTCCTTCGAAAAAATGGTGAATATCTGATAGATCAATTATTCTTAAAAGTGCAAATTTAATTATGATTTACATTTTCAATCTTTTAATTTCGTGAGATTTATGATATGTCGTGTAATATGAATATTTTGTCTAAAATTATTCATGATCAACATTTCCTCACCGTTAAATCCACAGAAATCGGCTGCGAAAAGAAATTATCCTCTTGATTTTGATAGAAATGTTCCAGTCGAAGCAGAAGCGAATTGCTTTTCAGTTGTTTCAAAGTGAGCAAATTTACGTGAGGGGGCAAGTCAGCCGATAGGGGCGAAAACTAAATAAAATTATCCTATTTTCTGCAAGTTTTTCACTATATAATTGTATATGTAGGTATCTTTTAAGAGTCAAGTTTTACATTCGGAGATCACAGTGTGAGTTACATTATTCATATAAGTAATTACTATGTAATGAATATACGTAATGAATATAGTAATAAACGTAATAATCTGATTCGAGTCAGAAAAAATTTCGATTATGCATGTTATATATTTTTGTATTAATTTTATTTTTTGTGTTACTAGCGAACAAAACTATTTTGGGAGAGTATGAAAGAGTGTTAAACTACTACATAAAAGCTGTATATTGATTAGCTTCGAAACAGCTTTTTTAGATTTAAACAGTTTATAACTTTCTGCGTTTTATACGCTTCAATATAAAAACACCAGGGGCCGATCCATATCAAGTGCTGAGACACTAAGATCTCAGCATTTCACTGTCTGGTATTTATCACAGCTGTCGTTGTCTCTAACATCAAGGCGGGTCAGAGAGCAAAAGGAAATGCTGAGAAAAAAATTTTGAAAAAATTTTCTAACTTATTTCGGATTCACCTTTTACAAGGTATTTACGAGATTACAAGGTTTTTACGAGAACGAGTTTTTTCTCAGCATTTTCCTGAGACGAATAATCGTCTCAGGCTCCCTGCAAGCGAATCTCAGCATTTCCCTTTGTTCTCTGACTCAGCCGGCCGGCTGCTCAGCAGCCGCCTTGATGTTAGAGACAACGACAGCTGTGATAAATACCAGACAGTGAAATGCTGAGATCTCAGCGTCTCAGCACTTGATATGGATCGGCCCTTGGACCATAATGATGACATAGAAGTTCTCATAATAGTCAGTTAAAACCTATTTTGGATGAAAAACTTACAGTGGTCAAAAATTTTTTTATGTATGCTTCAATGGAACCAATTTGAGCAAAGGAGATTATAGGATGATGGAAGAGTTCGAATGCCAGTGGCCGATGGGCAGGTGATTTAGGTCCGAGCAGGAGCCAATGTGTACCACGAACAACCAGTCCTCGGCCGTCTTCTCTGAAAAATAAGTCTTTGAATGTTCACGTCGATATTAACAAACAATTAGGTAAAGTCGTATCTGAGCTAATCTGTAACTGCATATAACTTCGTATTTTTGTCTTTTTCGAACTGAATTTTCAAAATTATATCTGTCAAACTTTGGCTCAAAGAAATTCAGACCTGAATGTTCGGGGATTGCAAAGACAAGAATTAAAAACTATGACACTAATATTTTGTCATCGCTGATCAGGTCTTTGTTGAGCAAAATTATCAATCAACACATAGAGAATAAACATATGCTTACCCAGGCTCATCCAGAGGTTCATTTACGCCGAAATCATCATCCCAATAAGCCCTTCGATGCAGCTAAACGATCCTTTGTTAAATTACGGTCGGCAGCATGGCGTACAAAATGCGGACAAACTTTTGAAAATATGAAGATAAATTAACATGATTAGCAGTGTAATCAAACCGGAATTTAAATTAAAATCGAAGGGCTTTTAATTGACGCTATCCACATTTGGTATTTCAGGTTATGAAATGTCAGATTTTTTTACAAATTAGAGGATTTATGTTATGCCGTCAGTGCAAACTAAACTATTGCACAGAAGTAATTGATGCACAAGAATGGAAGAATTCATGAAAACTTACCATAATTTCAATTTGTCCGTCAATTAAACTTGAACCTCCATGCGATCGGTCCGTCAATACTGTCATTTGTGTCTGCTCATCAGATAATATTATACGGCTATTAACTGAAATACTACACTTATCTTCATTTCGTCATTTTAATATGACGCGAGTTGGAAGATAGCTTCTTCTAATTTCATTGAATTGAACAAACAGTTATAATTTTATTTGAAATGTGAGTCAAAATATGAAATGGATATCGGGAGTAAAGAATACTGTAACCGATTTGGCCTAATAACAACAGCTATGATGATGATCTGATAGAAAGTGCTTTTCGGTAAAGTGAATAGAGTTACATTAACCTTACCCTACTGTATGCTAAGTTCAGTTTGTTAGTATTCATCATATTATTCAACGAGATTTTTTATGTAATTAGCCGAATGAATACCATTCGGCTCTGTTGCAATTTTTCTTTGAATTATTCCAACAAGAAATGAAATAAAGAAGGTATTTTGTTACCTGGATAATAGTTCCCAGAAACTGGCTCAGTATTTTCGTACTCATAACTGACTGCATTATTTTTCCTAAAATATGACTAAATATTGTTAATGACATATAAAATATATAATGAGGGCAAATGGTTAGACGAGATACGGAATAGCTAATCGATTAATATGGATTAATTTATATAATAATTATGAAATAACTTTATAATTTCATTTGTTTAGTTTCGGAAACAAAGTTAACACTTTGGTCCTAACTAACAATCACTTACCTTCTTTCCATAAGTTGACGGCCATTGGCATCCGTTTTAAAAATTCCTAAACACAAGAAAGAGATGATTATAAAAGGTTGGAAATAAATAAATTACGTTTTTGAGCAAGCAAAAACGGGTTCCGTGAAAAACATTTTCAGCAGCATATTTTGTCAAAAAATCATTCGTAGAGGTAAATGACAATATACTACCAAAGTTTCGTGTGGAGTCAATTTCACAAATCCTTCTTTCGTCCTAATTTCCCAAATAATAAACGGTTTTCAAAAGACAATTTTCAATAAATTGATTTTTATATTTTTTATGTCCAATCTCTCACGTTTTGAAACGACGTTCTCCTAATTTATATATGTGAAACTATAGGAGCTGCTCAATAACATGCATTAAAATGCGTTCTAGCAGATAATGAAATATGCGAGGTATGGACTATACTTTTCAATTTTCACGGGTGTAAAAATAGGCATGTTAAAATCCCTTAAAAATGTTTGTTTTAATTGGAATCATTTTTTAAATAAAACTAGGTTCCCCACAAAATGTCAATATTTAAAAAAATATGAATAATGCCTGCTAATGACATTATCTTGTCAAAATGTGAAAGATTGGTAATGAAACGAAAAAATGGCAATTTCTCAAAAAGTTAGTTTCCCCTACGATGTCGATGTTATTTTGGACAACCCTGTATAAAATCAAATACGACATTATTTTCACCAACCAAAGACAACCGACAGTACCTTTGGAGGCCAAACCAGTAACTGTATAGCGCGTGATCACTTCCATTGTTGTCAAATTCCTTAATTTTCTCAAATATGATATATTTGACAGAAATCCAGTCCTTTGTTAAAAGAAAAGGTAGGAAATATTTTTATGTATCCCAGACTGTCTTAGCTAAAACGACATTCCAAATTAATGTTACAAACACTATTAATGCAAACTGCGATAGACTCAGGTTACACTCAGCGCCGTATTTTCGATTTTCCGATTTAAAATTGAAATTTTTCGCGAACATTTTGAATTTTTTAATTAATAGAATTCATGTGCATAGTTATCCTAAGTAAAATAAAAAAAATAGAAAATTTATTGTAAGTTCCTAAGTATTTTATGTTATACCGTAAATCCTTTAATTACTCCCTGGGTGGACGAACTCAAATTTCCCCATATTTTCAATGAAAAAGTTTGGTATTGGAGTTTTTCTTAAGGTTGTTCTTCTTCTGTAACTCGACGAGATCTACACGAATATGCACTTACAGTCGGCGCTCGATATAACGTCACGCTGGGGACCGGCCCAAAGTGACGTTATATCGAGGGTGACGTTATATCGAGGGTCAATTTTTCCAAAGGAAAAAATGGCCCAAAAATGCCATTTTTTGTGTTTTTTTATTTTACCTTAAATTTACCTAATTTTTAGCTAGATTATCACAGCTAGCGATTAAAATGGGGCTGCCAAGGGCTTTGCAAAGGAGCGCGAATTTGAATTCGGATTTTTGAAAAGTGCTATTTTTCGTATTTCCGACCAAAATAAGCTCGATTTTCGTGTTCTATGCGATAAGCTGAGCATATGGGCCAATTTTTGTAATAAATAAAATTTTATTCAAAAATTTGCTTTGGTCCCCCAAAGGGAATTTGGGAACACCTATGAAATTAGGAGAAAATATAAACAACGAGAGAAAATTTGGTTGAAAAGGTAAAAAATGAGCGAAATTGAAAGAAATGGGCAAAAATTAGTGACGAAATTTTTAAAAATTTGAAGAAAAACTGAAAGAAAATTTTGAAAATTTGGGAAAAATGCTCAAAATTTTCTCCGGCGCCGCCAATGGCGGCGCCGGAAAAAAAAATTTCATGTGGTATCCCCTATGCTTTTTTTCCTCCCGACCCTCCCGAAAGTGACGTTATATCGAGGGTCGGTGACGTTATATCGAGGGTCATTTTGTACGTAAATCCTTATATTTTGGCCGGGACCGGGCAAAACTGACGTAATATCGAGGGTGACGTTATATCGAGCGCCGACTGTAGTTTTGATCGGGCGATCCCGCAAATACGCTTGGCATTATGTTGGAGGCGGACTAAATTGAGGGAGGAGTGATTAGTGGATTTACGGTATTTGCTGAACTCTGTATTTGTAAAACAAACTTACGAGTCATTCTTGGGTATGGGGCCAACGAGATAATCAAATTCGACGTAACTTTTGTTCGGCAAAAGCCTAATCACCTTAAATTTTTCATATTATAGTCTAAGGTATAAACATAATATTCAGGTATACTTGGCTAATCCATGGCGAGACTCTCTGTCGAACTTCTTGAAAAAGAGATGTCTGAAACATACGGATTACCAAAAATAAAAATGATGTAAGTAAAAAATGTCTGGAAACTAACTTTAATGACTTCCATTTCTATTTTCGTATTTGTAGGCCAAGCCGTGGTGCCATTAGGCCGGAAAATATAGGCACCTACAAATGCACTCTTGAAAATCAGTAATGAATTAATATCCAATTTTTGAATACTTATTTCCTAACATGCACTTGGGAGTCTCTACGGGACTCAGAAGAGCAAATGGTGCCGCCTCAGTGCCGTCGCAATTTATCGCTATACATTATTAGCACAGTTATATAACATATGAACTAGTATACTTTTCATCCGAAAATAGTGATTTTACATTAAATCGAGCCTAATGAGAGTTACTATCTGTTATTTCTGTAACAATGATTATATTTTGTTAATGGCAAGATTGCAACAAAGAGAATGACCTGAAGCTCGTTTTCCGTTACTAGAACTTCCGTTGGTCATTCCGACGTAGTAGAAGAATTCTTGTCGCAAAGAGTACGACTTATTATTCATCAAGTCTAAATATGACAGCTCACATAATTACTATGGCTTGGATTTTACCTTTGAACGAAGTTAAGAACCCATTTGAGTCAAAACTGAGCTGGATCAGCTAAATATAAAAAATATACTATTTTCTACCATTTAATACCTTACGTTATTAAAAATCGTCGTTCTGTTACTTTTGGGATTCTTCCATCTTCGATTGGTGTAAAAATTTTGTTCAACTCTTTTGTTAATTTTATGAACTCTAAATTATTATTATGTCATACCATTACGCCACTGAAATAATACCCACCGATTTTCGGTCTTGTTAGTCAAGAAATAAGTTGCGAATCCGAGAGGCGGAACGTTTGCCACAAAAGATATTTCGTAAGGTGCTATGTTGCTGTTGTGCAGTTGTTGCGTACGTCGGAAAGTTTTCAATAGCTGAAACTAATTTTGATGTTTTAAATGTATAAGCATTCTACACCTGTGTTGGAACACGTTGATCTTGCGAATCTTTCACAGACAGTCCTGTTCTGTGAACTGGGATGCGAACCACGGTGTTTAAAAGTCGTCCATTGCCTATACAAAATTTTTTTATCACTTTTATAAAACGAAGAACTACCGTTGAAAACTGTGATACTCAGGTTCCCATTGGCTCTAAATGTTTTTGTTAAAAGTGCCGATAATAGATTTCACTCTTACTTGGTAACTTCGCAAACACTTTCATTGAGTTGCCGACAAAAAACTTGTGGCGGAACCCCAGAGCTAGACTTGTGGCGCTTTGCGAGGAAGGAAAATGAGTCGCTTAACATCGCCTATAATTGAAATTGTGTGCTCAATTTCAAACGTATCTCACATTATTACCTCTCCTACATCCCAAGCATGGAATAGTCGTCTCTCGTAATCCCGGGTAACATTTTCTTTCGATGTGCCGCTACAAGTTTTGAAAAAAAGTTTTTATATTAGCGGGACGCTAAAACGTACGTGATGGCGTCATGATGTTGACTGAATGCTTATGCATGTAATTTCACTATTTCCTTTTCTCGAAAAAACCAACCTCAAAGCGACGGCTCGTTCAAAAACATCTTGGCGAGGGTCACTATCCTTTTGATATGAAAACGCGTTTAGTTGTCGGACTAGCTAAAGTTATTGTGATTGCGAAGTAAGGAAAATTGTAATATTCTTTAAACATAGGAAAGAAATTTGAGAGGAAATGTGTATGCTTTTTACCTGAAGAAATGCAGAAGATTTCCTGACAAGGCCTTTGAGTACGGGTTTGCTCGTGAAATATCCTGTCCAATAACTGTTATTGTTGCTGGCATAGGGAAAGAAGTCATCATTTTTCACGCTAAGGTGTGGTGCAGCTTCGTTTATTGCCATCATATAGCTGAATTCGAGATATGCAGTTTGACAATAAAATCCACGATTACCAAGCAGGAGTGGAATAAAAAGCGGTCATATTATATTGGTCCGTCTAAAAGCAAACTTTTCTTTAGTTGATAAAACTGTAAATTACTCTCTCGTTCAGGGCCGCAATAAGCTTGTCCAAGCTTTCGTACCACATATTTGCACTTGAATAAGTGACTAAAAAGTATAGATATAGAAATATAAAATATTGGACAAATTAAAACCGCTCACAATCATTTCCCATTGTAACCAAGACATGTGAATGTCGTTGGACCGTTAGCTGAAACAAAAATTCATTTAGGAGCTAACTCTCAATGTAACAATAACCAGTTTATTCACATAGTCGACCAATATCTGCAACTTTTTGTGCACGTTGTAGCCCTCTAAGGCAGGATTGTCAATCACCGGATCGTCCTGATCAGAATTGCAAACCACATCAAAACAAAGTCCATCAGGCTGCCCTGAACATCATTAATTTAATTTCTAGATACATTTTGGATAACTTTACGATACCGTAAGTTCCTCTGAAAATATATTTTCATATTTATTATTTTCGTAATAGTGCAAATAGTCCAACCTGACGAAGCCGCCGGTCAAGATATTAGTTTCTAAATACAAAAGTTTTTACTTATTTTTCTCAACTGAAACATTTATTTAAAAACAAACTGAGGTCGTCAGAAGCATTCCAGATTAATTCGAGATTCTTTTCCTTAGCTCGTTTCTAAATTTTAGATAATTATTGTGAATATTGGCTTAATCTACCTCAATCTCAAGATAATGTTGCCGGGCAAAAAATAGTGATTCATATCCCATCTGAGTTGAAGATGATCATAAAGGTAATAAGAAAAAAGCCTCACCAAGGTTACCAAATTGGCATGCTCTCGACTGTGTCCTTAAGAAATTTACGAAAGATATACAAAATATTGTAATAGAGCTAATCATTACCGAATGGATCAATTTGCCAAGCAACCTGAAATCGTTCGGAGATATTATATTCCTGTTTCGGTACTTATATGTTACTATAAAACTGATGACGTTAGATATGCATACTGTATAATCTGCATACTATATACACGTATGGTAATCGAGACCAGATCTTACAAACGATACGCTTAGTAACGTTCGAAACAAGTAAAACAGGGATTGTCTCAAATTTGATACCAAAAAAGGTGGAAACTACGGTAACTTTGAGGAGCTAAAAACCTTACCACATATTCAGCACTATTAATTTTTTATTACAATGGTATTGGACTGATCAGCTCATCAAATAAAAAAGATCTCCATAGAGGTTTGAGGCCAAGAAAGACTCACAGGAGACCAATTGGTCTCAAGCTTTTTAAACTGTATTTAGTCCAATACCATTGCAATAAAAAATTAACGGTGTCGAATATGTGGAAAGGTTTTTAGCTCCTCAAAGTTACCGTATTCTCTCTTGATTACGCCCAGGAAATTATTCAACCCCCTCTAACTGAGCGGAAATTAGGGAGTGCGCGGAAATAAAAGGTATGAAAAACCCATACAAAATATATGGAAATTACGATGGGCGGAAATTAGAATATGGACGTAAAAAAGAGGGAATACGGTACGATAGTTTTTACATTTTTCCTTGGTCTCAAATTTGAGATAATTCGCTCATCCCTGAAGTAAAGTGCAGAATCAAGTACCACTCTTATAATCATAACTGTATTTTTGAATATTCACCCACCCGAGGACGGCCGCATTCGCCAAATGTTTCATTGAGTATGCCCAAACCTAACGAGTACTGATCGATTAGTTCGTAATAATGGCTAAAATTAAACAGTTCCTCCAATAGATCTAGCAGAGCGCATACCTAGCTGCTTCATCCGGTTGCACCCTGTAAAATATAAATTTTAGTTGTCATTTTAAGTCGATGAGCCTTACCATCCACCTCCAATCAATTCCAGCTGACCTGAACCCAAGTTAAGGGAAATCCGAATTTGCATATTATAAAAACCTACCTTTTTCGACCACAAGTTCGTGGAACCGTTTAACCTTTGCTGGTGGCTGATTTTCAAGCCACATTTGGAGAAAAGCGGTTTCAGCATAGGAAAAACGTCGTCTGAAATAACGATAGCATTAATTATTATCCTGAGACCTAAATTTTTTATCAATGCCTCGGATCCGCTGATAATTCCTCAACAACGCTGTTCAAGATGAATTGCACTCCAATAGGCACGAGATCTCTCCGCGCTTTAACAGAGAAAAATGATATTTAAAGAATCTGAAGATGTTTTAAAATCAAGTTACCTCCGGTATAATAGTCGTCCGCAGTCTTTATCCATCCCGCATCCAAAATTAGACTAATTATAAATGGACAAAATGTTAAAAAAATTCGAACTGACCGTCATGAGTATGACTAAAATAATACGTAAAATGTTTATGTACGACAATAATCAATACAATCAAATTGCTGAACATTTTTGCTGGATGCATACCTAAGAATGTGTACATTGATGACGCCCTTTTTCCATTTCGGACAATTCTTAAAGTTGCTTTTTATATTACTTCAAATAAAGATAAGGTAACATACGTCCCAAGAACATTTTTGGTCTTCCTTTGCAGTGGTCTGAGTTACAAGCAATAATAGTGAAAATAAAATAAGCATAGGTTTGCTCTCATTCATCATCCATAAATCCTGTATGTAATTAAAAGACGTTCATTTCCCATCAGATTTACCGCACGATACATTTTAAAACAAAACTATACAAAGTATTTGAAAATAATATCATGTGCTTTGCAAAAATGAGCAAATGAGAGCATTGGTTGCTCCTTTAGCGAACTCACGAGATTTACACCAATCAATCCTTAAATAAAGATCAAAGGTAACATAAAAGTTATATGTGAGACAACTGATTGGGTCATTAGATGCCCTTTCAAATAAAAGCGAGCACACCAAAGAATATCTGCCGCTGCCGATATGCAGACTAATTTTTGGCCTATAATAGACTATAAGACACTTATTATAAATATAACGTATTATTATGACCAGGGGTTATTGAAATCTTTCTACTGCTATACGACTTGCATATGTTGATACAACGGCACCAAACCTTAAGATAACAACTCCTCTTTGACAATTGGTCTGTGATATTGTATAAGAGAATCCCTTACAAACCTGTAAATGACATTACGTGGACGTTAGATCAATCCTTTAAAGCATCAGCAGGACAAAGACAACTACTGTCAAAGAATACATTATCCCGCTCAACCGAGGAATTTATGCTTCATTTTTATATATCGGGACAAAAAAAATATTTGCATTATTCGAGAAATAATCAAATTTCGTCTGGGACATATATAAAGAATAGTCAGAAATTGTCAAATGTTATAAAAAGTGTGTCGCCAGGAGAGGGACACGGACGTTTCATCACACGGACGTTTTATCATACGGCCGTTTCATCACAATGACCATAACTAAGGCTACTCTTAAGCTTTAAATTTGGTCTTAAAATGATCCTAGGGGTTAGGCAAACAAAGTTACAAAGGTTGTTAAGCCTAAGCTGAAGATCAGACTTAAGTCTGAGCCTAAATCAGTGAAAATTGGGTTGTTCCGGAGTGTTAAGCCTAAACCTAAGTAAAGTGTAAGTAAATTGTCCGTAAAAAGCAGGTTAATAAATCATTAATTAAGTAACTTAATATTTCCGTTGAATAACTAAAGCAGGTTTTTATTTATCACCGTGTAGCAAATGTTACATTACATTTATACTATATTTTGCTCCAGTAACCAACTCGTGGCGTTGTCAGTGAGCCTCGCGACCTCCTTTAACATAGCTTAAGTTTCTCTTGCATTATCCTGAGTCAGCATGCCCAGGGCCAGTCCAGCGTTCTTAGGCCAAAAAATTTGAAAAAATTTCAAACATTTTTGTACCCCGGGGTACGCCTATAATTTTTTGATCCCGGATTCGGACTCAGCGCCCAAAAAAACCCTCAGCGCCCAAAAAAACCCCGGTGTCAATTAGCCGCTGAAACTCTGTGAAACAAAAAAATGCTTGTCAGACGGTTAAAGTAAAGAGAAATAGCGTGTAAACTTCGAGAGTCCATAACTCGCGCAGATTGCCTTTGCCCACTCGGGACCTTTGATTTCGACGTTCCCACATCCAGACGCATTTTATGATCAAACTTGCCACAAACGGAGTGGCGCAAGGGTATAACTAAAAGTGAGGACGGACATCAGTGTAATAGTGTAGGGGATTTTTTACGCCGTAATAACTCCATGGAACGTTATCTTGATATGTACGAATGCAACATAGTTTCCGGGTCATGATATAAATTATCATTGATCGTCAACAAACGACGATCCATAGCAAACATCCATTTTGACACTACAACGTGCCCAAAGCAACAAGGATATGATTTTTAAACTTTCGCGGCGGAGTTGTTCGTATGTTCCTAGTTGTATATAAAAATTATGGTACGCTATTTTTGGACGCTGGTCTGCTTTTCATGCACGCAGAAAAGAAAGGTTAGTCGTGGAACAAATAGACAGGTATTTCGCTAGCATATATTCCTTAAAATGGGAGTAATTTATACATGTTAATAGCAGAACGATGGTGACAAAGAGCACATAAAAAATTATACTAACGGTAAACCTGGCCTGATACAGAACTAGTTTTCTTATTTTAGTTGTCTAATGAAACAAAACTTCCTAACCTGCTCATATACATAAAAAACGCTGTAGAAGGTGTCTTTAAAAGAAAATTTAGTAGGTTCTCATTGTGGCTGCTCATTTGTTTAGGCATTGGAGACTATAGAAAACTTCTGTCGTGCACATGACCATAAATAGCTTGCCAGTTTGACTTTAACATTTTTCATTTAGTTGAACATTTTATAAATTTTTTGCATAAATTTCTTAAATTTGTTGTCTAATAATTTTTTTATTAAACAATTTAAGAAATTACGAATTGCTGTTATTACACGTTTCGTAAAAAAACGTATATTTCATTCTCCACGAAAGTCAACATGATTCGACAATATTACATATGAATAGAGATATTTATAAAAATTAGCCGGAGTCAAAATCGCTGTTGTCACTTGTCCATTCATAATGAAATTTCGCTTAATAGCGTGTGATAAAAAAACTAGTTGTACTAATATAAAATCAGTAAAGCAAATAAGTAAATAAAATAAAACCGATGAATTCAATCTAACGCACAATAAGAATGGGAAAATACTAAGTTCCTTAATATATAAACATTTACGATAAATTTTGCTGGAAATGTTTTACAATGTTTATACCGTGTCAATATTTATTACCGTTAATTTACCATTTGATACAAAAATGGAATTAACAAAAAATTAAGGTTAAAACGTAAAAGAGTAAATAAGTTGTTAAGGAAGATCATAAGTGTGACCTGGTGACCAAAAGTTCTTAGCATACATTTTAATGCATTAATTAAGGTCCTTTGAGATTAGTCAAAGTCGACCGATTGTACAGGCGAACCCTCAGTTGTTACAACAATATCATCAATGTCCATTTTTGGTTTTGTCAGCATTAGACAGCCGGACTAGTAAAATTAAGCCAGACCATCGTCTTCTGGATGCATGACTTTGAAGTTGGTGACTAAACTGTTAACCCTTCATTGCCTAGTGTATCCGAATAGATACGCTTTTGGTGACCCCCATTGGTGCCTGGTGTATCCGATCGGATACGCAACGAATTTTGCGCCCGCACGGCGCGCACGTGAGGCGCGCGCCCCGCGCAAGCGTGCGAGGCGCAAGCCAGGGTCTCTGATTGCCTTCAAGCAAACCGCCCGGGGCGCGCGCCTCGTGCGCGCGCCCGGCGCGCAAAACGCGCCTAGGGTACCCCCTAGGCACCCCCTAGCCTCGCACACTTCGCGTGCGCACCCGGCGCGCGCCTCGCGCGCGCGCGGAGCGCTCAAAGTGCAACTACTGTTTTTTGGGGCACGCGCGCTTCGAACGCTCCGTGCACGCGCGCGTCGCGCGCCGTGTGCGCAAGACTCTAGCCAGAGACCTGCCCAACGTGCGCGCGCATCTCGCGCGCCCGGATCATGCGCGCGCGCGCTCATACGGCGGCGCGCGTCGGGCATACCCCAAAAACGAAAAATCGCTTCGGCATAGGAGGGTCTCCCACGGCTCGGCAATGAAGGGTTAAACCTGTTGTTTAGCCAGTCATAAATCAAGTGCTCAACGTTTATGTATTTCCAAAGTTTTACAACAGTTGATAGATAAGTATATTAACTGTTTTCGTATAATAATTTTGCAACCGTTAACGGATGTCCGCGTGTCAGATAAA
This sequence comes from Ditylenchus destructor, assembly GCA_022814885.1. NCBI lineage: Eukaryota > Metazoa > Nematoda > Chromadorea > Rhabditida > Anguinidae > Ditylenchus > Ditylenchus destructor. The sequence continues at coordinate 2,199,952 of JAKKPZ010000010.1, read as the reverse complement.
TGACGCAGAATGTTATCAACATAAACAGGCTTGAACTAATCTCTGCACTGCATAGTCGAATCACTGAAACATAACGAAATACCAAAAGGTCCTTTCCCGCTGAAAACGTTTTAAACATGGATTTTTATTCATGTCGCTCGAAAATAAATTTCAAAATGCGCCTTTTAAAGCCATGAGTTTATAGATAACCGCTTATTTCTGTCAACTATGGCACTACTTTTGGCACGACAAAAAAGGAAAAGGCCAAAGATATTCTGTAGTTGTCCTTTAACTGCCGTGCATTGCTGTTCCCTCAGGGAATTGGTCCCCATAGTCGCAAACTATGGAGAAATGCCCGCATGTTGTGGGCTATCGAGCATATCCATCAAGAATGAATTCATTCATCCGCGGCACTACACCACATTGCTTCTTTATTGGTCTCAACGAGAGTTGGTTTCAACCACCGACAAACATTTTTCAAAACTGTCGTTTCACAGCCCTTTTCCGCTGTTTCGAAATAATGGCTGAAAAATAGTCTTATGAGTGAGTGATTCAACACCTATGACTCATTTAAAATTGCCCTAATAATCTTCGATATAACTGTCAAGAAAGTGATGAAAACTTAAAACATTATTTGAAGATTTCTCTATGTTTGGAATCCAACTTTGCGCCTCATCATTGTATCCTTTCAAGATTCGCAAAACGTGAAGGACCATCTTCACAGTCTCACCTCAGCGGGCATGTACTTTTTATGGAAGGTTGAATACCGCGTATAAGTGGCCCCATCGACCAGCCAGATAAATTGTATCCATCGCCCATTGAAAATCAACTCTCGCACGCTTTATAAAGACTGTTTTGTACCATAAATTGTTAGTTGCATCAATCAAAAATGGAAGGCTCTCAAATTTCTTAAAATGTGAAAATTTCGAGTTAATCGAATCAGAAGAGAATCACCAAGTTTATTTACGTTGCACCCAGATGTTCCTTTCCAGAGCAGTCCTTGGTCTCTTCTGTTGTTTTGTCAGTCGCCATAAAACAATCAGCGGCGAATTGATTCACTCTGAAATATTGGGTAGTGATGTTTATTCCACTGCCAGTAAATACACTCGATAGGCGGTACGCCAATGTGTAAGAAGGGGGCTAAAGGGGGAAAATAACATGTGGAGGCCGGCTCTGCGTCCCTCTATCCTCCTAGGTCAAACTAAAAAGTGCAATGCTGTAATTTTATTCCGGATAATTCTCTTTCTTGCTTGTTTATCATTTGGCATCCCCCCTCCAAAAATATCGGTTCTATATGTGTGTAACAACGCCCATTACACTCGGCAAAGGGCTCAGCGGATTGCGAATTCGGCACGCTATTGCTTGTTTATTTTTGGATACCGGGCAAAAAGAGCAACTAACTGCCATTTGTGGGCATAAAATGTTTAGCTCCAATGGTGACTTTCCGTCCTCAAATGTTTCTTGTTCCTTTTCGATACACCACGAGCCGCTACTAGTACATGGAATTTCCTTCGCTCACTTTCAAATTCGCCGGCTTACTTTAATTATTTCATTATGGCCATGTTGCCAGCGGTAGTCAGAGGAGAGCAAAACACTTGTTCCTTTCCTGGCACTAATAAGACCATCCCTTAAAAATATACTGATAGTCTTGCGAGACCCCAATGGGTATTTCATTTTTCGCGTGTCGGAGCAAGGTATTAACCATACATCTCATAAATCCTTCCTAGCGGTTCCATACCTCCAAATAAGCAGTCATGCCAACCGGAGAGGCGCCCATAAATTGCTGGGTGGTGTTTATTGTGCCTTTGAAATATTGTATATTCGGGAACAACAACAACCGGGCCTTTTCTCGTTATTTTGGGCCAAAAAGGAAGTGCTACTCAGGAACCAGTTAGGACCACTTGGTGTGTTTTAAATCATTCCTCACTCTTTTAGGCTTTATACCTTTTCGTGCCTTTAAATCAATTCATCGCTGCCGTCAATTTTTCGTTCGCCCACACATGTTAGCTGTGGATAAGCGGCCAATATATACTCTTTAGTAACATTAAGAATATTACGAGCTACTCACACACCTGCCATCAGCTGTTGCTAGTGGCCCAGCAAGTGAGTCGTCCTGTTGAGTCATTGGGCTATGGTGGATCTTCGAGAAAACATGGAAATGCATCTTGTTTAGTTTTGTGCAATTATTTTCGGGCTTGTTGGCAAGAAAATTGGATGAAATGATCTGTTATTTGACAGCTGTTACTTAAGAATCTTTCATTTTACTAGGGTATAAAAACTCGGCCCCTTTACTCACCCATCCTTTCTTCTAATCACGTTGCTATTGCTGTCACGTGTGGAGAGAGGGCGCATGGCCAAGTGCCCGATGGGTTATTCCCTTTTCCCAATGATAGGGCTCATCCCCCAAAAGTGACTATATTTCCAGGACATATCGAAAATTTCTGTGGGATATGACTCTAGGTCCCTAAAAACACGCGCAATCCCTTCTATATAACCGGGGAGGGTAGCTCGTTTCTTCATTTTCTGTTTATCTCTTCCGCACAACCGAACCATTCGTGCATTTGGATGTTTCCTTTTAGTGCTCAAAGATCACCATCATGGGGTGTGCAGTTGGCTTTGGCAAAGGAGGCGCCTGTCAGGCTTTGGAGGCTCCACCCACCCCTAGCAGCAACAAGGATGCCCCATAGTGGCGAAATTGGAGGGTTGAAGAAAACAGTAAACAAGTTGGGCAGCCCGGCATTCAGTAACCCATTTAGAGGCCAATGCTCAAACGCCATTGCCTGCATTGTATTGTGGAATACTATTTAAAGGAAGAAGCTTGCGACCTTTTTTGAAAATTGTACATTATTTTGATTACTGTTTGGCTTAAGGCGATTATGTTTAATTTTACCCTTATCGGATTATCCTTGTAAGCTTAGTAGTCTCGAGTTTGTCACCTAACAAACACAAATCCCTTGCTCTCAGTTGTCAACTCTCCATTTGCCATTCATTCGGGGATTATTTCGAGGAATGTGTTTGATGCCATCAAAATGGTTCCTTTATTTCGGCTTGACTCTCTTAGAAGACTCTCCCTTGAAGAGAGGCCGCTCATACAACTAACAATAATTATGGTTGTTGGTAGTTGCTGGAGAGAGAAACCTGTTTTCGCGGCCACATTTTGGAGCGAGGATTACAAAACAACACTGTTCTTCTAAAACGGTGGTCCAGCCAAAAAGGGCAGAAATCCGTCTCTTGTAGTGACACCTTTATGCTCCTGTTTATTTGTCCCCTAGTGGCACCCTTTAGCTTCATAGATTCATTCAATGATACCCAAAATGCGGAAAAAGTTATTCGTAATCGTCGATTCTTTCATAAGAAGTTGTTTTATTGTTATTGTGCACAGCAATTCCCGTATAAAAATTGCCCACCACAAGACCACTTGAGAAGTACGTATAGAGTCAAAGGTGAGTGGGGGCACAACTCTCTCTCTCAACCAAAATTAACCGTTATTATGCGTGTAAGGAGTTACGATTAGTATTTCTTGGGCCAAAAATATAGTAAAAGAGGCCCATCCGTCCTTTTTGGTTTGCCCGGCAACCGGCTAAATGCTCGGCCCAAAGAAACAAACATCTTTGTTGGCTGTGTAGGCTTTGGCAACCCGGCCACATGTTTGGGCTCTGGAGACCGATGAAGTTGACTGAGTAAATGGAGGATAGGGGAAGCCAGCGCTCGTAATAAAGCACGTTTTATTGTTTCTTGATGAATCAAGAGTAGAGCTGGCTTGAAAAATGATAGGGATGTGGGGTGGTAATCTATTTTCACACTACTTCCACACAACTCATTGTGGGGACCCGGCAGCTCAGTGTGACACAATATATGTCTTGCAATTCTTATTTCTTTCATGTCTTCGAAATCACACGACCTTTCATTACACGTGAGACGATTTACGTGGATAATGATCTTTTTTGGCAATAAGCCAAAAAAGCTATAGTATGATATGATAATGTAAAAGTTATAGTATAGTTATAACCAATATAATTTCCCTCCTGTGGCCTTGGGATATGCAGCCATTTTCCCTTTAACTTCAAAAGGTCCTTACCAGACAAAATTCTAAATGTCAATAAAGTATTCCTCCTTGGGTTCAAAAGTGCCATTTCATGAGCTGATATGAAAATCTACTGATCTCCTTACAAGTAATACTTTATAATCTCTACGACTGATTTCCGATGTATTTTCGAATGTTTTGAATCAGCTTATTTATTGAATATTTCAAAACGGTATTTGTCTCTTTTACCCAAAATTGTATTACTCACCAATGACCAAAGGACGTGCAGATGTTACTCGTTCTCCCTTCCGAATCATAAACATGTATTTGCGCGCTATGTTTATTCCAAAGCTGTAATATAGTGTGGAAAACAATTAATAAAATGAATTTTCCATTTTAGTTTCAATTTTCAAGCGCACTTCAGCGACTAATCTGTACAATCGTATCAAAAATGGCGAACATCAACACCGGCTATTTGAGCACCAACCGTGGTATCATCAAGGTAAACGTTTGCTTTCATAATCGATGTTAACCATCTTTCTTTGTTTCAGATCCTCCAAATCATCTCCGGATTTGTGGTCTGCTCGCTTCTCTGTGCCAATTGGTATGGCGGCAAATCGTGCTTCGGTTGGTTACTTCACGCTTTTATACGTTAACATAAACGAAACGTTACAATTTAGGTGAGGGTAGACTCGGCTACACCTCCGGACTCAACTTCGTTATCGGTAACTTTTAACATAATTTTAACACAGTAGTTTATTTGTGAGTTAGCAAAGTCTATTCTGAATAACTGCGCACGCTGATTATTGATATAATTATTTTAGTCATCATCAACATCGTGCTGTAAGTCTATTATTAATTACCAGTGCTGATGATTTCTCATATCGAAAAATGTTTGAAATGCCATTTTTAGGTTCATTTTGAACTTCTTGAATCTGGCGGTGTGGAAATTGGAGCGAATCTACTCGGTCATTGCCACCGTTCTCTTCCTCGTCGCTTCGATCTTGATCATTTGGTGAGTTTTTAATGCAAAAAAATTTATACTGAAAAGGGTGAGGCATAATAATTAATACAATTCATTATGAATTTATTTCTCTATGTTGGAATAATTCATAAGAAAATTAATAATGTTCTAATAAGTAATTTTTCAGGTTCATCATCGAGCACGAGATCAACCGTGGAACGCTGATCGCTTCTGCAATCTTCGTTGTGCTCGAGGTAAGAGTCGTTTAGTAAAAATACAGTTACTAAGAATAATGTAAGATAGTATTTCAAAAAGAGTTATATGAATGCTTTGTCCAATTTCGGCATTTCATTGTTTCCTATTTCAGTTCCTGCTCTTCTTGTGGGACGTGAAAATTCTGCAAGGTGAATCGCCCAACTAATGACCCACTCAATCGCCGAATCACACGATTTTTTCTCAATTTGATCTAAATGACTCCAGTTCTCAACAAAACTGCATAATCCATATTATTTTCATTTTTCCACTTTACTAGCTTTCGGTAAAAGCATGTTATCAACGAATCATAATAATTGCAAGAAACCACTTTCTTTTTCATTTTTGTAAATTCGTGCCGTCCTATAATCTCAGCGTAATTTAAACGATCTTTTTGTATGCTTATTCTCATTTATGATATTGCTCTTTGTTTGGGCGTATTAATAAAGACTTAAAAAATTTGCGACTCATTCTACAAATATTTACATCTAATTGTTGTTTGCATAAACAGACGAATTTCGATTAAAAAGAACAATACTACTTCATAAAACTGGTAAAATTTTGAAACCAAGATTTTGACAAAACTCCTTTAAAATTTGTTATTGTTTTGCAACTTATAATTTTTTATGTGAGGGACAAAAATAAATATACAATGTGTGTTTTAAACCGTATACAGGAAAATAATGTATTGACACATTCATTACAAATAAAATAAGTCACAACGAGAGAAAAATACGAATCAATCAATTTTGTCCTGCATTGTCTTTTTGGGAGTTGTCATCTGATTGATCATTGTAAGCTATTTGGGTTTGGTCATTTTGGACTGGTTGAGGCGATTGATCAGCAAAGGCGTCTTCGTCATCGGATAAGCCACGGCTTCCTTCCTGAACATCCATGGCTCCAGCGGATGATGTTCCTGCGCCTGCACTTCGACCAGAACCACTGGGTCCAGTACATTCAAATTGTGGGGAAGCTAAGCTCACTGCACCACATTCGCTTGCTGATCTCTGTAAAGTAACCCATTTATCTGTAGTGACTTGTTCAACCATTTAGTAATTTCATCATTAACTATTCAGATCATAATTACTACATATTTCCTATTAGAACCCTTAAAAGTCTATTTTTGAGTGGTCGGACAATATTCCGGTAGGAGAATATGTACACATGGAAAATAGACGGTCGGGCAATATGTAGAGCCATTTTTATTAGTTTATTTAATCAAACGAGTTGGAAAACAAATATATCATTTGAGAAAAAAAATAAAAATTGAATTTGGTATGATACTGACCGTAGTTTCATGACTACCATAACAATATCTCTATTAAGTGGGGCATTTTAGTGTGGCATTTTTGAAAAGTGAAGTTATTCGTAATATTTTTTTAGTCTCTTTCAATTCTGCTTTATATGACAACTTCAAAACCGTGTACATATGTGTCTCTATTATCGATATCCATAAATTATAAATTTACTAATTTTATACTTTCCAACTTTGTTCAATAAAAATTGCATCTATCTCTGCTTAAATTTTAATGATGAGAATATACCTGTTGATGTTGCCGGTGTACGAAAACGTGGGAACTTGATGTGGGTTGTTGATCAGCAGTATCAAGAAGACCCTGCATCTCGTCATCCTCCAACATATGTAAATGATTTGGTATCTCAGGCGATTGATTGTCTACTGGCTGTAGTACATTCAACGGATGTGCAATAGGATTAATTCCATGTCGCACGTCCATCCCTGATCGCACACGATTTCCGGCAAAATGATGCAATGGTAGTGGTTGGTGTTGATGCGGTTGGTAGAATTGATTACTGAAAATAACAAAGTATAAGACACTGGCGAAAGAGTAAGCAACAAGTTTAAAACAAACAAGTTTAAAGCAACAAGTTTAAAGTCAATAGATGCCAAAAAAGAACAGTTACAGGATAATATCTAATAACGATGCTAAATTTATAAACATCAGAGATTTAGATAATTTATGTTGACTTATTGTAAAAAATTATAGACAAAAATATGTAGTTCAACATAGACAAATCAGTTTCATATCAATGTTTTATGGCTATACATTTCGATAAATCTTAAGACACTTGTAGCTGATCTAAAACAAGGAGTAACTTATAAAAAGGTATCAAATACCACGATGGTATTATATTCCTCGCAGCACAAAAAGATATTAGAGCGATCAGAAACAAAGTGATACAAACAATAAACGAAATCATATAAAACATTACATGTTTGGTGGCTGGGCAATTGCACCATTCCCATCGCCATGGGGAGCCATAGGCATAAGCATGGGAAGAGGAGCAGGGCCAGGTAGTGGAGCAGGAGCTGTCAGTGACGCTGGTAAGGAGTGACCCGCGTTCAAAAAGTCCCATATCAAAATAGTATCGTCATGGGAGCTGCTAACAATTTGGAATTCGTCAAATTGAAGACGAAAAACTCGGCCAGTGTGTTCCTAAAACGATATTACACAACTACAAGTCATGCCAATATCCATACCGAAAGTGTCTTGATGCAAATGTTATTTGGCGAAGTTCTTGGATCCAATGCTGCTTGAAGATCCCAAACTTTGATCTTTCTAAATATTAACCAATGTACTTAGATGCAAAATATGGCCTAATATTTTTATTGGATGACATATTTTTACCTTACGAAATAATACTAATAACAAAACCTGCAAAAAAGGGAACCAAATGAGGTTTAAGCCTATATAGGGCAACTGGCAAATCGAAATACTTACCCATCGTAAGCTCCCGAAACGATCCTTTTGGAGTCAAAGCGGATGCAGCGCACTAGTTCTTCATGTCCTTCGAGAACACGCAAGCAAGTACCGCATTCAATATCCCACAGTCTAAAATTAAACATATACATATTTTGCAAATACGAACATTACATGAACACGACCCCTAATTTATATGAACAAACCTAATGGAATAGTCAGATGATCCAGATACTATCAAACGATCTCTGTACTGCAAACAAGCAATTCCTCTTTTATGTCCACCAAGCTAAAACTTTGTAAAGTGAAAATAAATCCGTAGTTTGTCATTAATATACCGTTCTCACAAATTCACATGTGTCGGCACTCCAAACCTAAATAACAATACTGCAGTTTGCTTGATACAAGTTAAGCTTACCTTAATAGTTCTATCACCACTAGCGCTCACAATGTATCTTTCATCAAAATCAACGACATTTACGGCAGCACGATGTCCAACCAAGACACGTCTCAGGTCAATTTCCTGTGGTGATACCATGTCCCAGACAGCGATAGAGCGATCCTTGGAGCTAAAGTTGACAAATTAGCGGTATATGGGATATGAAATAATGTGAATACCAGGTAACAAGCATTCCATTTTGAAATCTTAAGTGCAACACAGCCTCGCAATGATGAATCAGTGTATTCAGTTGAGCACCAGTATTTACATCCTATAAAGAAAGATATAGTAACTTGTCATAATATCTGTAAAAAGTTATATTTTGGCTTTCACAATAAACGGACCATGGCAAACTGACAAATATATAAGTCAAATAGGACCTACCCATATACGGACAGTCGCATCACTGCTACCACTGGCAATAATTCTATCATCATATTGCAAGCCTAAATTTTCAAGATAATGAACAAAAATTGTTATTAAATGTTTAATGACAGAAATGATATTCTAAAGCAAATATTCGAATGAGTCTGTGAAATGTGATCTATTGACAAAAATTAATGCAGCTTACAAAGAACAGATCCGGTATGCCCTGTCAACGTTTCCGTGCACGTTAAATCGGATCTTCGCCACATTTTTATGGTGTTGTCACGAAGACCGGAAATTATTTTGTCGTCATCATATTGAAGACAGTAAACGCCTGAATTAGTAATGCAATAATATTAGAAAAAGGTCGTACTATTACTAACCTTTGCTGTTCTCCGATTGACAATTTATGCGTTGAAGCCTATGTCTACCTTGATGCCAGTTATTTTCAATAGTTAGAATGTCGTGGGCCTAAATTAAACTTATGCTATTTAAAAAGACCTGAAGGGATTATTACAGAGCTAAGACTTAACTTGTTAAAACATGCTACATTTTTTATAGTAATACGTAAACTATCTTTTAATAAAAAATAAATGCAAATATGTCACCGAAACGTTAGAGTTTAGCTTAGGAGCTGTTCACAGAAGATATAATCCTACTGGTGAATGATTTGGATTAATAAAATGCTATTATTAAGCGGCAACGTGTTGTCACTCCGTCCGTCCGACTAAATGTTCGGCACCTTTCCGTCGTCAGATCGGGGCGAGTGATAGCTCATTTGAAAGCCCTGGCCATTTGAAAGCCCTGGCTCATTTGAAAGCCCTGGTCCCGACAAAATTGTCAGACCCAAAATTTGAATATTTGAATTCGCGCCAAAACGTGTTTTTAAGTGTTTTGGCCATGGGAAGTGGTGTTTTTTATGTTCCCAATCGATTCGCGAGGCAATTCTGAACCACTTTGCTTTTTACACTTTTTGATTTGGCGCATTTTTGAAAAAAAGCCACTTTTCGGCCAAAAATGACATTTTTTGATGCAATGTGTCTACGGGGCTGATTTTATGTATCCGGGGGTTTTCGGATGCGCTGACCACGAGTCTGACGGCAGATTCGAGATTTGTTCTCAAGAGGTCGTGTTATTCTCACCAGGTCTCTCACGAGGTCAGGACTTTCCCGGGCGGGATGTTACTTACGGGAAATCTAGCGCGGCGTAGGCCGCGTCACTTCCCCTAGTGCTATTATTACTCGCCATTTGTAAAAATTAATACAACATAGAAACCAATCATTAGTTGTATCCACTCTTACCTAAACCGCAGTGTAAGTGTCACATGCCCCCTGTAACGGAAAACCCAACTTTTTACGCTCCGCACCATATGCGGCGTGTGATAGCGCAAACGACAGCTCTCGATGTGCCAAGCAAAATGAGCTATCACCCAGCCGTAACCTATCTCGAAATTTTTGAGTTTTTCAGGATCGGAAAATCCTGGATTTCGGCCAAAATCGAGGTTCTACAAGGAACAACCCAACTCACACCGCTGATGGCAGTGCGCGAAGCGCCGCATATGCAGACTCCGCGCGTACAGTTAAAGTTAATTTTTACAAGATTGCGGCGAAGCCGCAATCTTGTAAAAATCACTATACTAAGACGACCCATACAATTTCATGGTAACAAGTTTTACAATAAGGAACAATCATAAATATACAGGCCGTCATGACAAATTAAGAAGAGTTCCCCATTTTTGGCTACGTTGTCAGGCATAGATTATAGGTATAGATTAAAAGTAATCAAAATATTAATTTTTTGAATTTTTCAAGTAATTATAATTTTAAAAACCACATACGATCTGCGGGTAAAGCTCTCTGTAGAAGGAATGTTGAAACTCTGTCGGATCTGGATGATTCCTTTTAACCTGTTCTGCATCAGATTTGGACCCGGTTTTGCCCAGCGCTATCACATAAGTTGCTTGCTCCTTTGAGATAAAGAGGAACTTTTTCCTGTAATCTCATAGAATAAAAATTGACACTTAAGAGCCAAAATATATACCATCCACGTTTCTCGCTGAGTCCGCGCCACATGGAGTCTGTACGCACTTTCCGTTCGATAAGTTTCCTCCACAGCATTCCATTTGCAATGGCGCGTCGCCAAGCTCTGCTTACACCCGTGCTAGCACAAAGAGATTTTGCATCCAATAATGAGAGGACATGTTCGGCCAATCCAGCTAAAATAATGTCATATATCAGAAAGTTGCTACCGTCATCCCCACAGTATGTTAGCCCTGTGGCTCTAGCATGGTGGTTAGACCCCTTTTGATATGGTTATTTGGGCAAGTGATAGCTTAAAATGTTCGTACCAATGTAGTTCAAAGTTTTCAAAATTTTTTTCCAAAAATAGCGTTTTTCAAAAACGGTCATTTTTTAGCCAAAAAGTGACCACTTTTGTCTTTTTACGTACCAAAGCATATGCGAGCTTTTCAAGTGCTGAATTCGAATCGGACGTCAGGCTTAGGATTTGTTCTCACGATGTCGTGTTATTCTCACCAGATTTCTTAGGAGATCAAATTTTCACGGATGTTAATTTTTAGGGGTGGCTATTTTTCTCCGTGAGTGATTTTGTCCAAAATTTTTGAAAGGGTGCCTATTTTTCACCATAAGGTTTTTCGTGTAACACATTACGTGAGCCAGTCCTGTAGATGGGCGCGGAGCGATCAACCTTCCCCTTGGAATATGAGGGAACTTTTAACATTTAGGTATATCTGTAGACAAAACTTTCATTCAGACTCCCGTAGGGAAGCTAGTGTCATATATCATAGCTGAATGTTTATAACGAGATTTAAACTTAAAAAAAGTGCACATAAATTTTGCTCTCGTCAAGTGCTATTTGTTGCGATGTAGATATTATTTCTAGGCATCGGCGAATCCGAGTCCGAATCTTCTTTCACTGTCTGCACAAAGCCTATACTTAAAGCATTGTTTTTGGTTATCACATACTATTTCTATCTCTCTTTCTTTGTAAAAATATAATGCCGAAAAAAAGAATATTCCAGCGTCCTGCCTTTATCAAGCATGGACGCTGGAATATTCTTTTTTTCGGCATTATATTTTTACAAAGAAAGACAGATAGAAATAGTATGTGATAACCAAAAACAATGCTTTAAGTATAGGCTTTGTGCAGACAGTGAAAGGAGATTCGGACTCGGATTCGCCGATGCCTAATTATTTCTACCAATATTTTGACAGACAATAACGATGTTCCGGGATAATTTCTCCTATGTTTGGTTTTTAAATATATCGCAGTATTCATTAATTTATCTGCCAAATTACGTATCTAAATATAAATAATCGAATAAAAGCCTTACTTGGCAGCAATGTAATGAAGTCACGCTGGAGCATTGGTTTCAAATATTGATCGATCTGGCCATGTTGATGATGGCACATCCTTTGGAGAAGAAGCTAAATAAAGCGACATAAAACCACAATATGAAACATAATACAAAACACATACCTTTGTAAAGTCAGTTTGGTCGTGCTCAGTCCAAGAAAGAAATTTCTGAAAGGGAAAACCATTTAAATAGCAATATTGAATAAGGCTAGAGCATAAGTGGGATCTTAACAGTTAATGTTTCAATCTATCTTGAATGTCCGAGTTCCAGGATTATATTATCATATTTCCTTTAAAATATTGGGCTGAAAAGAATGACTTTACCTATAAGACTCGCCGTTCTTCCCGCTAGACACATCGCCAATACTTTTTTCATATTTACCACAACGAATGCGACGATAGACAGAAAGGCTATTCGGAAACGTGAAAACTTTCCTACCAACCCAATATAATAAGTTCCAAAAATGGCCATTTTGCTCAGGAATGGCTTTTTTGCCCTGTCAGCGCAATACTTCTTAAACACGAAGCCTAGATTGGATTAAAAAAGAATTTTGAAGGAATACAGTATTTAAATAATTACTAGAGCACATAAGTAAATTTGAATCAGAATTGATCAAGGTAATTGAGACTCATAACGTACATAACATTTTGCGTTTTCGTCTTGCCACAATAAACATTTCGTTTTATGGATATTGTTTTAGTGAAAGCGAACCTCAAGAACAGAATCTCTCTCGGACACGTATCGCTCGCTCAACGCTTTTTCTTTTTCAGCCAGCGATAAATACGACATCATATCTGCAGTTGAAGGTCCCTGCAAATATTTTTATAAGCATATTTTTGTTATAGATAATGAATCACCTCTACATCGGCATATTTCCGAAGGTCACCATTACTGCCTGTGCTCATCATGCGTTGCCACCCTCTGAAAATAAAGCATTAAACAGCGTTTGCAGAACACATAAACCCGAAATGTATACAACACATAAATTTACATAAAAAGATATTTGAACCGTTCAAAACATAATTTCATTTGATAAAGTGTAATGATAAAGTTAAATTAAGTTTAGTATTTGCCGGCGTTCCCGGATTTATCCGACAACTATTCATAACGCAGACAGTTAGTCCAAGCATTTATCGATAGACGGTTGGACGAACAGAAAAAGAGCAGTTATGTCATGTCCTTTGGCTATTCGTTGTGAGACAAAACTCAGTTTAAAGGATAAATCAGCGGGTTGGAGAAAAATTTGCAACATTAAAAGCATTCAGAATCCTCTGAAAAATATCTGATAGCGATGAAAGAAATTTAAAACAAATAATACAAAGCTTTCTGCTTCATTGTTTAGAACACTTTTGCTTATGACATTTTCCGAGCAATTTTAAATTTTCACAGAGATAACTCGACATTCAATGGCGCCAAATTTTTAAACACCAATCAATATTTTAAACCAACGCTTAGAACATTTTCAAGCGCAAAATTAAATTTTTGAGGACCTCGATCTCATGAGGACCTCACAAAATGATCAAAAAAATTTTGTGCATGAAAATTTCTGAAAATAAGTTTTTAGATAGGGTTTAGTTAAATGATAAACTTTTGTTCAGCGGCAAAATCATCTGAGGTGATTTTCATCAAGTTTTGGCGTTTTCAGTTTTCCAGCCAATAATAGCAAAAATCCCTATTTTTGCAATTATTGACCCATAAAATTTTAACGTTCCAAATGAACCCATAACTTGTTTTTTAGATAGGAACAAGTCTCCTTGTCGCTTAGCAAAAAAATCTGTATTCATATCGCTTCAATAACGATATTTTACGTGTATTTTATAAAATTTTTGTTTTTTCTCGCCTTGTATTCACTTATTCTGCTTCCGGTCAAAATTTTTTGCTTAAAAAATTCTCCTTTCATTATCAAATTTTAAAATGATTAAAACCACTATTGTAATTCACCTCACACCCTGCCGGGTATTATCATTTCGCCAAATCCTTATAAAACCTACATTGCGCCAACTCCTTATTTTAACCGTTTTTTAGGCTGAACAACCGTTATTTTAGGCTTAGGCTCAATCGGGACTTATTTCAGGCTTAAGCGTTAGGCTAATAACCGTTATTGTAAAGAGTTGGCGAAATGGCCATTTTAAAGAGATTTGGCTAAATATAAATTTGGTGAAATGTTATAGATCCCACCCAATGTTATAGTTATACACCACCTAATATGTAAAAGAAGTTTATTCAAAGAGACCAAAATTAATCTATCAAAACATGAATAATAACTGAATCGGTACTCGTAATGTTGTTAATCTTTTGACTTGCATGAAATATATCTAACGCGTAATGAAAGTGAAGTTGCCGCTTCTTACGAGATGTTTGTGTAGTTCAAGCGGGGAACACGAATATTGAATGGCCAGATCCTCCAAAGACAGTTCACCGTTACATAACGAGGCAATCCTGAAGTTCTTTAAAGCTTATGGATAGTTTGGTTTATCCAATTTTTGGAGATTACATAATTATACTTAAATATTTGGAGAGTTAATACAGATGAAGCATAAAACTCGTAATTTGTGTTAGTATTAGGTATCGTAAGGATCTCTTTGCTCCCAATTTTATATCAAGCAAAGACTCACTTTGTCGTGTCGTCGGGGTTAATTGCAACCGGATATATCAATATTTTTCTTACAAATCCATAATACACTCCAAATTGAATTAGGCGCCTGAAAATTATCAAGATAAAAGGCTCAAAAAATTTCTTGCATAAAAATATGGGAATGTCCAAAAATAATGTGAGCACCAATGTCGCGATTTAGCCCTCTTCTATATCTGGTGGGCCCAAAAGTTCCAGAGCCGTTGTAAAACGTTCTAATTGTTACTTAACTTAATATGAAGTTTTTATCTAAAAATTATGTTTTGATTTTAATAACAATTGCTTGTTTTCAATTTTTGAAATGAGTAACTTTTGTAAAAATTTTTAAGTGATTGTTTAGGTTTAAGCTTGAATTGGTTATTATCCAAAAAGCGTTATTTTCGAAAATCGATTAATTTCTGTTCTCATACTTAAGCAATTAATAAAAAATGTAAAACGTTTTTTAATTAACTCTGGAATGTTTATTATTATAAATCAATAATAATATTTATTTAAATTTTAATTTATAGTTAAATTAATCCAAGCATTTTCAATTTAACCTTTTGTTGACCTCTGCATAAGTAATCATATAATTATTAGTTGACACAATTATTGTGTTAGTGTGTGTGATTTTTCATTTAGCTTTCCACCATTATTTTAAAAATGGAATCCTTTCTTTGTTGTCCTTATAACCTTCCGTTGCAAAAATAACTTACCTCTCATCCACATTCATTTGGCGAGGATGCATCCGTAAACACCACTCCTTGAGAGTCATTCCACGCTATAAATATCACAAGTTATGAACAAATTTAAAATCAACTGAACCCCCTACCTTAAGACTTAGGTACAGGTGACGTATATCGGAGAACTTCACTAGCTTTTCTTTTGGATTCTTGGCGACAAATTCCAAACATTCCTATAAGTGAAATTATTAAAATGAGTGTGAAGTTACAAAAATTTTACTTTAGTAAAATGAATTTTATTCCTATTTACAGTTTACAAGTTGCTTTGTATCATAAAAGGTCATACATACCTCTTTTATTTTGGGACTTTCAAAGAAATGACGAATTTTTTCAGTTGATACATAAGTGTTAGAGTAAAGAAACAAAGGCAATAGCGAAATACAGCCGTAGAAGCATAAATTTCGAATACAGCGTCCAACTAGATCGGCATCGATTTGTACTGCATAGGCGATATCCTTGACACATTTGATTCCATCAATTTGTGGGCAAATCTAAACATACTCAATCAACCATTATCACACATAAAAATTAGCTTTCCGGAAAACGATGACCCACTTTTTGTGAAAGCACATCCATTTTATTCAACTGTTCAAATGAAGTTGGTGGTTGAATTCGTGTGAAAATCGGCACCAGAAATGGATTTACTGGTGGAGGTTCCCGACCGTGGAAAGAGGGGCATAGCTTCAAGTAGAGAGTGGTCTGTTCTGTGACTGTGTAAATGCATTCCCCTGAAACGTTACCTTGAAAGTTTAAAATTATATTTTATTTAAAAACCTTTTTTATTAAGCCCGTTATATATTTGTTTCATCAAGGAAGGCAGTTTGTGCTTCTCCTCCGATAAAAATGAACGCTCCTGTAAACTTTAATATATTGTATGACCCTTAATGAATTCTTAATGCGAAATTAATTACATAACTGTGGTTAAAACTTTATATTTGCGTACACTTTCTTTATCATTTTCATTATGCTCTTTAGAAAAGTCAAATTAATTTTTATTGTTCTACTAACTATCGGATTATTATATTGAATAAGGCAACCTTTTCTAATGTTTGCAGGTACTCAGCGCTAAAATTCATATGTAGCATTACATGTAACATAATCTAATTCTGTACCATTTTTGGACTAACGGTTCGTAAATAATGTCACTGCCTGTGTCTTTCGCAACAATGAAGCACATGTTAAAGATGTAGATCTCACGTGCATATTTTTTGTCTTCTGAATTATAAATAATATAATTAATATTAT
This sequence comes from Ditylenchus destructor, assembly GCA_022814885.1. Classification (NCBI taxonomy): domain Eukaryota; kingdom Metazoa; phylum Nematoda; class Chromadorea; order Rhabditida; family Anguinidae; genus Ditylenchus; species Ditylenchus destructor. The sequence goes on along the minus strand of JAKKPZ010000010.1, from coordinate 2,183,233 downwards.
ATTGGACCTATAGATCACTTACTTATTCCAACGGGATGCCCCATGATTTTGTAGTCGAACATATTTATTTTGATCATACGATCGCGCATTGCTGAAATTTAAATAGTTTCTTTTGCACTCTCCTTTAAACAAAATTAGAAAAATAACCTTCGGACGGAATTATAGCTAAAAATTTAATTATACCTTAATTATATTCTCATACTACCATACCCGAAGAAATTGTGTCAAATCGCTGCTTGTCGAATATTTCGTGTGGTATCTGAAAAGCAAAGACAGCATTGCCAATTCAAACATGACTCTTTGTTGCTAAACACTAATTTTAAATATAAATACCTGAAATTTAATAACACGTCCAATGCTGTTGTCAAATTCGGCGTAAATAATGGCCTCCAATTTGGGGGGCTCTGGTTCGAAGAAATTGTGGTCCATGACTTGCTTAGACTATTTTCAAGTGCTTCTTAAAAGAACTGCTCCACCTCTTGGCATACAGAGAACAACAAGCGAACACGAAGCCAAGTGCTGCTCCGAAAATTGTGCCAAATATGCAAGGTAAAGGCCACTTCTGAAATTAAATAAACGACCATAACCAGAGATAGGGCGCTAGTACGGAAGTACAGGCCCCAAAATCAACACCTCCCAAAAAACCATAGGGGGGACCCTATTGATTTTTTGGCAGATTTTTCAGAAAAATGAATTTTTCATACCATAGGGTCCCCCCTATGGTTTTTTGTATAAAAAATTATTTTTAGAAAATTTTTTCCAAAAAACCATAGGGGGGACCCTATGGTATGAAATTGAGTGTAGAAATGTACAAAAAACTCAATAGGGGGACCCTATCGATTTTAGGGCCTGTACTTCCGTACTAGCGCCAGAGATTGTATTGTACATTGTGTTACCTGCCACCACCTGTCCCAATCCAGAGGTATGACAACAGCGCCTAGCAATCCGCCAAGCACAGCTCCTTGTGAAAAGTAATACGCAATATGTTGTTGTTTATTCCTTGCCCTAAAATATTATATGTAAATATAAATAGATAAACCGTAAATGTTAACGCACTTGAAATGTAACAAGAAATCAATTAAAGATTCGTCGTCGGATTCAAGTACGAATAGTAAAGGAACAACTGTGAGGGCCGACAAAACTAGCGAAAAAACGAATGTGTCTTCAAAGTTGCTAAAATTGATAATATTACACATGTTTGCTTAATGTTAAATTTCGACGTAAGGAATATACATCCTATGTTAAGATTACCTTAGAAGCGGAGCGCCGAACAAGACAGCCAAAATATGGAAAACGGGTATTGATAACAAAACTGTGAAAATCTTAGAGCACAAGAGCATATCGCAATATAGCTAGCCTCATGACATTGATGCGTAATTCAGCTGCATAATTTTGGCTGTGTACACTAAGCAAACAATATGATCAATTAATGGAACTCAGAAGATATAAAACAGGTTTAATCAAAAACGCTGTTTAAATAAAAACCGATAAAGATAGAATAGCAATTCTTTATTCACATAAACAAATAACAACGATTCAAAGATAACAACTAACAATTTTTCAAATTTTAAAGCAACGATAAAATGGAACGTTATATCTGCAAATTCATCGACGGAGATTCAAATACTGCTTCCTTTTGCAACACAGAAATTGAAGGCAATGGCCCGCGGTTTTGCAATAATTTAAACATTCCCGTACCTGTAAAGGCAGAATATTGTCAACATATTTTTATTAACGCAAATTCTTACCAATTAGCATTGGTGTTCCCATAATTATGCACTCGCTCACACCAGCAATTTTGTCATTTTGGCCAAAGAAGGCAGCCTCGTACACTTAAAAATTATTTCTGTATTTTCTTTTGTGTTTAAAAAACTCACAATGATCGGTGGTTCTTTCAAATGACGCCAAGAGGAGAACGGATTCTTTCATTTTCACCAACCCGTTCCTAGTAATTCCGAGGACTTCCCCTCTAAAATGTACAAAATTAAAAGGAATAATATCATATGCATACACATAACATACCGATATGTCATCAAATCGGCTAACCTAAATAAATTCCAATCCAACTGTAATAAAATTGTTCCTTCAAACTTACAGCATTACATGACGTCTATCAAGGTCAATGCTAAATTTGACATAATAATATTGATCCGATTGCAAAATACTTTTAAAGATTACCTATGATTCCGCATTGTCGCAAGGATTTCATTTATGATGGATACGCGAGCCGCTTCAATACCGAGAACCTACAAGATTCATTACTTATTAAAAAATGCGGGATCAGCAGCCTATTTCAGTTTACTAACCTCGGAAACAATTGTTGCGTTATTAAAAACGGTTTTTCTGCCATTGATGTCTGGTGTTGCCAACACTTCCTTAAAATTGGTTCCCTCTACGAGCAAAGTGAATGAAAGACCCGTCTTCTCGTCCTAAATATTTCATTTATCTCTAGCATGATGGTTTATACTTACAGCGTTAATTACGCATCTGTTCACACTAGGAAGCCCTAAAGCAGTATACGTAAATTTTCAGTCAACGAAATAGTTATAAGGTCAATTTAAATTTGCAATTGATGGCACGAAAACGATTATTGAGTGCAAAATCGTGGTTCATAATTTATATTCTCAGTTTGTATAAAAGTTACTCGTTGTTGATATATTCCTGTAAAATAAAATAAAAATTATAATTTACCTTTGACTACAACACTCCCAATATGATATGTGATATAATGCATCGCTATTGACTTCGAAAATTTTCCTGTTTCTGGCGGCCGAATAAGTATTATTGATTTTCCTATGACATTCAGCTAAATGATGCAGATATTAATCGGTAAACGCAGAAAATTATTTCAATCATTGTATATAAATTACCTGTGGCCGCTTGACAGGTACTGGCAATTTAGCTATGCAAATAGATTCCAGTATTGTTTCGATAGTTATCTAAAGTCAAAGTGCGGCTTATGACATAATTTCGTGAAATCGAATACTTCTAATTGAAGAAGACGAATCCGCTTCGTGTTCAATTTAATCAGCACAAATAGGTCATCGGGTAAATAAACTTGTTCAATATAATCACTTATTTCGCCTAAAAGATGACATATTTTAAATGCCCTCGTTAAACATTCAAATACCAAGAGTTGTTTTCTCCAACCTAGCCTTAACTTTCCGTCCCAATTTCTCATCGCTACTGTTAGCCAGCGTAACTGTGATAATTGGTGTGGATATTTGCTTCACTGCATTGATTATTTCCTGAAAGATAAGTTCAATAACCCATAGGAAATTTAGTGGAAGTTCGTCATAAATGCGAGTATTCTAAACACTAACTGTAAAACATCTCTACAATCCAACTGCCCTCAAAATTTATATTGTCAAAAAGCAAACATTACCTTTATCCTTGGAACACCTTGAGTGATATTCATTGATGCAACACCAGCAAAATGGAAAGTTTTCTAAATGATCAAAGTTATTACCATTCAAATGTCTTATTAAAATTTACCAATGTCATTTGAGTGGATGGTTCACCGATTGAAGTTGCCGCAATAGCGCCAACTGCTGTTCCAGGTTCAACAATCGCTCGTTTAATCTTCGACGTACATAAATTTACAAATCCTAAACCAAGTTTCGATTATATCTGTTAAAGACTTGATCTTTCTTAACGGCAATTGAATCAAATGTAAAGATGAGTAGAACCCTAATTTTTTAACTTTCTCTTTTTGCAAACGCAAAAATTATTTTTCCTAGTTTAGGAGATTATAACAAATATGAGACAAGTTTTTCACAGCACGTCAAATAAAATGATTAGTTTCGATACAGTTAATACGTATATATAACTATGACTAACCGGTTATATGAGAAGCACTAAAACAATTATGATTATCAGAAAAGTCAAGGATAACAATAAACACACCTTAAACACTTTGCTTGAACCAACGCCTGTTTATAGAGTTTTGCACTTTTGCAGTACTCGCAATCATCAACAAGTCTAAATAAAAAGTTATAAAGATTACATAATTTATAAATTAAAGAATGCTTTAGAATTTGAGGAAGTAAAATGGAAATACAGATAGTTATTATTAAAGACCCCAAAAATATTTAATTACACTTCCTATATGCTTAACCATTGTCTCTCTTCAAAGATAACACAAAAAAGGCGCTCTCTTTTGGTAAGACGACTATCGTTCAGACAACGCACTCAATGGTTAAATGTTGTAATGTTGATTGAATGATCGATGAGCCCGCTTTCTAGAAACAAAAGGAAGAACAAAGACTCTTTTTAAATATTTTTGATCTCTAAATATTTAAAAAGAGAGTGCCTTTTTGTACAGCCTATTGAAGCGAGACAATGGTTAAGCATACCAGGCAGTGTAAAAACATATTTTTGAGGTCTTTACTTATTATAGATATATTTTGTGATTTGCACATCATTGTTTCGAAACTGTAACCTATAAAATCGCCGTTGATTCCAGTGATGTCAAAATATTCTAATGTTCTTTCCGGTGGTATCAATATTAGTTTTTGTTTGAATTACTTAGTCACATTGCTTATTTTTCAAAATATCAAATCGCTTTTAAGACATTTTGGAATCACTGGTTCTTCCCGGTATGATCCTTTTGATGGGGAAGGTAAAATTCTCAGAATTTAATTACACAATACATACTTTTCACTATGCTTAGAACAATGGTCCGGAAGATCAAAAATAATTTTCGATGGCGAAATATAATCCATTAAGAAGTTGGTCATTGAACTAATAAATTTGGAAGGCACTTGTTGCGGCATCCTATCCGCGACATCTTCGATGTGCAGTTTAAGTTCGGTGAATTCTTTCGGCAGTGGCCCTCTGAAATTAACAGGCATATTCGGAAATGAACTTTAGGCTCTCACTTTTCAGCTGTATTTCGTATCTGCTCCAGAATATGCTCGAAATTGACCATATTCCCATCTGATGACTCCATATACGCGGGATCAAGGCCATCTTCGCCTAAAGATGCAAAATCGGCGACATACCTTCACTATACCAAGGAAGCAACGGATCGTTCCTCGCCTTAGTTTAGAAATTTTCCGTCCATATTATCTCATTAGTGCTGTTAAAATTTTACATTTTTCAAAATTTCCCTGGCAGCTTCACATGTAAAAATGCTTTGTCTATAAATTCTATCATTTATAGTGAACTAAGGCTCGAAATAGACACTATACCAAAAGTTGCTTAAAAGTTGCGCATACAAATAAATACATTATACAGCAACTTATAAATAGTCATAAAAACACTGACCGAAAGTAAATTGCACCTAAAAGTTCAACTATTTCAGTGCAATTAAAAGAAGAACTTACAATTTCTCCAGCGCTTGTGCGGACAGTATTATCATAGCTTATGGCTAAATCCTGAAGTAACACTTAATAGTACATTACACAAAATAATTGAATAATGTTCACCTCAAGGCATTTCACAAGTCGTCTTTGCATATACCCTAAATATACCACGTATTTGGTTAAATTTCTAGAAAACGTTACAAACCAGTCTCTGCAGTTTTGACCGCAGTATCCACCAATCCTTCGCGCCCTGCCATTGTGTGGAAAAAGAATTCCGTCGGTGTAAGTCCAGAATAAAATGAATTCGCGACAAAACCTTTTGCTTGAGGCGTTCTATCGTTACATTCAAAATGTGGTAAGGAACGATTCTGTAATATATTATTGTTTGTATAATATTGTGAAGAACATTTTAGCATATTTCATATTTTATAACAAATTTTCCATGATCTGCATAATGTTTAAAAATTTTCAATTGTGTTTCCAATCCAAATTTCGAAAAGCAAATTCAAATTTTAATAAGCGGGCAAATGCCCCCAAAAAAGGCACTTTGGAAACCCTGTTGTGAACCTTTTTTCTTACAAAAATTCTCGTTAGAATTTTCTATTTCCTTAGCAATAATGTCACAAAATGGTACCTCGAATCCATCTGGTGGTCTTTTATTCGAAATTGATTGCTGCCCAACGCAAGCGATCCTTAAATTAGAATGAAGAAACGAAAATAGAAAAGAAAAAGCATACATCTGAGAAATATTAATATAAGATCCCTTTGATCCACATACGGCCATGATAAGGGGAGAGTTTCTCCTGAAAGTGGTAAAATAACATTTCCGAAAACGAAGTGTCAAGATGTTTCAAACAAAATATTATGCAACTTAAAATAATATTTTATCAACATTTGTTATGTTATTCCAGTACTTTAAGCTTTGTATAATTAAAGACGTAAACATTTGTAAAAAGAAATTCTGTATTTCCATCCAATAATTATTGTAACAATTTATAAAAACAAATTGTTTGAAAATAGGAATATAATGCATAGCTCACACAAAACTTACTTAGGCAAAAAGTCAACACACGCCTTTCCTGCATGATCTCGAATAACAGATAACTCTCCAAGTATTAAGGCTTCTAATGTTTCAACGTCTGAGCAGCCAGCTCGAGGTTTCAGCTTGCCATTTCGTAAATCCTCAATAAATTCTTCACAAGCCATATAGCCATTAGAAACGAGGATTCCTTTCTGGTTGAGTAATTTTTCACCCGGTTTTACATCACCAATGCCTTAAGAAAACATGAATTATTCTAGAATAATGTATGAGTGACACCTATGGAAAACCCGCGATTGGAGAGAAATACGGGACCGGCTCTGGCTAATCGCCACATTGCTGAAACAATGTAAAATTAGAATGGTGAAACTGCATTTTTTAAACATTCGTACCTTCTACTGCACTATCTTCACTGTGATCTCGCAAAAGAATGTAGAAGATGTTGTTCTTACTACCAGATCCAAGGAGAGATTTATCTAACATGCCTGAGAGCAAACAATTATTGCGGATTCTTACGAAAGTGTCCTAAAGTAAATTGTAAAGATCTTTTCAAGGAATATATCGAAACATACGCTTGACGTGAAATCGTCTTCTGTCTTTTTATGATTTTTATTCCTTGCAAGCAGGTTTAATTTAATTGTCGAGTTCACGTTCGGCTCTATTATGAGTTCGACAATCTAAAAATTGTATGTTGTTGAGTTAGAAGAAACATTTTGGAGGATAAAACTACTCATTGGCTGTGTTAAGTTTACGAGTAACACACTACCTGTTTTCCTGTCCATAATTCAACCGGCTTAAATATTGCAGGAGGCGGAATTCGCAATCTTGTTTGAACTTTTGCGTTGGAATCCACTAATGCTGCAGCAATACGGTAAAATTCGCTTTTAGTTAAAAATGTGTCCTTGTGAGTGAAACAGTAAGCAGATGTTATGAAATCCTGTAATTGACTTTTCATTGTTATGCATTCTGGGATGGGTAAGCTTAGAACAAAAATTATCATATTAGTTCCTAAAACATTTTTGTTAAAAATTTGTACGATTTTGTAACACTTTCCATGTACTTGAGGAAGAAATAACCTGAATAGCAGCCACGAGTGGCTCACCCGACCTTGGCGTGACCAAATTAGACTTCAGACCCATCAATAATGAACTAAACAAGTAAATAATGGCAGGGAACAGTTTTCTGAAAAACTTACGCTTCAGCTTTCGCCTCATATGTTTGTGGAAAATGGACTAAAAATTTATTACAGCTCAATATGTAAATCAATATTTCAGAAGTTAACTATTCATTTCGTCTCCATCAAAATCTGCATTGTACGGAGTGCAGGCACATTCGTTGAATCTGTAAATATGAATAAAGAACATCTGATTGTTTTTCTTTTAACATGTTCTGATAGCTCATACCTGAATGTTCTATACGGCATCACCTTTACTCGATGAGCCATTATACTAATTTTATGCAGTGATGGTTGACGGTTGAATAAGACAATATCGTTATCATTCTATAAATAAAAAGATAAAATTTTCTAAACTTACTAGAATAAAAATATATACCATGTGCCTTTCCACAATATCGCCAACTTGAAGACTTTTTGCAGCAAAATCCCTGAGTTTTCTGCCATATCTGTAACAAAACAGTTGGATTGCTTACTTTTAAGGTTAAATATTGAAAAATGCCTCAAGGAACGAATACCACCCGTTATGCCGTCATGTACGTATGTTGCACCCGGATGACGCTCATCTCCAGTCAGAACCAATTTTCTCATATGTTCAATGTTAGTGTGGTTGACAACTTCCGGGAAGGTCAATATTTTCGCTACTAAAACAGGGACGCCCACCTATGTTAATTAAATAAATAACAACAATTACGATACTATGCATTTAACTCACTTGATCGATCTTAAGATTAGGATCAGGAGAAATAACCTAAAATTATAAATTACAGTGCTTAATAAAAAATGGGCTTACTGTTCTTCCACTAAAATCGACACGTTTTCCGGACAAATTTCCACGAAATCGTCCCTGCTTTCCTTTGAGTCGTTGAGTAAATGAGCGAAGGACCTTTTTTGGCTGCATATCTGGTGGTAAACCGCTAAGTTCGCTGTTTATGTACAACGCACATTGAACCTAAATAATTATATATTGGTACTATCAGATACAATAAACAAACAATATAATTTCAAAACTAAATAGAGATCATTCTTGTTTCGAAAATGGTTGAGTATCATAATTCACGAGGGAATTTTTCAAATAACACAAAAATGTTTCACTTCAATCATGATAAATTTTGGTAGAACAAATAAATTTAAGTGAATATAATTTATACAGTCTATTATAATCCCTGTAATGATATTTATTAAAATACCTGGAGGTGATCCCAAGTCTCCGATATCGTTTTCATTGGTGCACCATCGCGCTTGTGCCTTTTAAGTACGTCATTGATTAGCATGATTTCTGTGAGCTTCATCGTCAGGTCATCTTCATTTGTTCCTGCTTTCAAATCTGAGACAACTGAAGGACGAATACAGACAGGTGGCACAGGGATTCGTACCATCATTAAATCTATTGGTTGCTTATTTTCGTCAGCACCCACCATAAGCAAAGGGATATCCTGAAACATCTTACATAGTAAATAAAATTAATAGCCAATAGTTCCATAAGTCATATATGTCGGAATAACATTTTTAGTGTTTAAAACAATTAATAATTATTGCAACTATTATAGAATTCAAAGCCAACTCAGAAAACTCGTTATTGCATTCGAGCGGTGTTTTAATTTCTTATTCAACTTGAGAAAAAAATGGAACACCATAATCCTTTTGAAGCAAAACAATTTTGAATGGATTCGGAACACATACCGAATCTGCGACCCTCCTGAGAATATTAAGCACTTTGAGCGGATCCATAAGATTGAACTTGGAAGACGGTATAAGAGTATTGAGTTCCTTGTGCTCCCTTCGAACGACGTCAAATTCATAAAGCGAATCTTCTTTGACCGGTTCGCCATGAACAATTTTGAGAACCGCTCCAACCGCTTTTTTGACTACGCCTAAATTAACGAAAGGTAGAATGCTGAAGAAACACGTGCTCTTTATACCATTTTGAAAACCACAATTTGTGCAGAGGCTTATTTTCTTGCTAGCTTCTATGATTCTTTTGTGTAGTGCTTTTCGACGCAGGTAATCCAAACTTGGGTTTTGAACTTGCAGTAAAAACTTCGCCTTCTGCTCTCCAGTCAATAGCGTTGCACTGCAGTTCTGAAAATATACTCTCGAATATAGTCGCTTTGCATAACTTTCTTATTTGGAATTAATTCTACAGCAAGCAATTTCAAATGTTCTGTTGTTGATACGCATACACTGTGATTATTTACCTTGCATAAACATTGCATCATTTGAATTACGAGCCGAAAAAAGCCGACCTAAAATCGCGTTATAAATAAATGAACTTATGTCAATCAATAAACATTACATGAAATACTGGATATTCGAGATCGATAAAGCCAAAGTGACCAACCTACAACAAAATGGCCGTACAAACATCATTCGAATATGATACTTACGCAATCCACTTGGTTCAGGCCGCATGTTTCGCACAACATATTTTTTTGAAAGGTACCCTAGAGTATGAATATTACGTAATTGTAAAATTTCAAAAAATCAAAACAGCAATTATTTAATTAATAAAAATTAGGTCTAAAATATGACTCAAAATTGATACTAGGTCTTAAAAACATGTGCCTAAAACATCTCTCACAAATAAATATTTAGTGTTAAACAAATAATAAAATAGGAAGATTATTTACTAAAATTTTAATCATTAAACATTTTATTAATAAAAGAAAATATATTTAAGGTAATATGATAAAAATCATATCACAGTAAATATATCATTTCCCTATAAGATATTACAAATTTCTCTTTGCATTAACAAAATTTCGGGCGGGATAATAACCTAATTTGGCGCTTCTACGGAAGTGCCCTCCCCCCAAAAATCAATAGGGTCCCCCTATTGATTTTTTGTACATTCACATAAAAAACCATGGGGGGACCTTATTAATTTTTTGACATATTATTTTTAGAAAAATTATTTTTCATACCATAGGGTCCCCCCTATGGCTTTTTATGCAAAAAATTATTTTTAGAAAATTTTTTGCAAAAAATCAATAGGGTCCCCCTATGGTTTTTTATGTGAATGTACAAAAAAATCAATAGGGGGACCCTATTGATTTTTTTTTGGGGGGGGGGCACTTCCGTAGAAGCGCCCCTAATTTTTTACAGGTTATGGAATTACAGGTTATGTCATTGCAAATACGAAAATAAAGGCGAGAATACCAGTCTTGTATCCAGAGGTCCGAAATAAGCGGGAGACCATTTTCCAGCGGTTTCATCATATAGCTTATTATTGAATACTTGCACTTGAGATACTTGCCTTAAAATAATGATTGCCCGTTAGATAGTTATTAAATTACCTTACCTAATAAGTTCGGTGCTCCCTGCGGTGAATTTGACACCGGCTCTAAATTAAAATCAACGTATTTAATAGCATCATAAAATATTTAAAAGATCTCGTACACTTTTCTTGAATAATCCGCCTCTTTGAATTGCTCTTTCTCTTTACCCATTTCGAGTCCTAAAACTATAAAGCATCAAATGATAGTGCACCAAGACCAATAGCGTAAGTGTACAGGATGAGTCATTTAAATATGTAACGTATAATGTTGCAATTGTGAAAGGGACTATTATTGTACTATTATTATCGCGAAAATACGATATAATGTTTGAGTTGGCGGGCAGTTAGTGCAAGTGCAGTAGTGGCGAAGAAGAGAAGAGGAGCACCTCCTCCAATTTCCTTCTACTTGGCGCTGCTGCGCCATAGCCCGCCAATGCAAACATTTTTCCTATTTTCGTGAAAATAATAGTATCATCCAACAAAATTATCAGTTTTGTTGCAAAATAAGGCGGTTTAAGTATTTAGTAAATAATAAAATAGAAAGGTTATTTACTAAAATTTTTTATCATTAAACGTTTTATTATTAAAAGAAATTATTTTTAAAGTGATATGATAATAAAAACTACAAGTTTACGCTCCGCTCCATAGTAGATTTGAAACACTACCAATTATTAAAAGCCCTTAAATTCGGTTTTCTTTCGAATAAAAAGGCAGATCAATATCACATCACGAAGCCGAGATATGACAAAATCTATTCAGCTACCTGAAGGAATTATGTATGTTACGGACCCTGGACAGAAATGATATAACTTTTGTAATAAATTTTCTGCGAAGGAAGTACTAGCATTTGAGGGCATAAACTGATTGAATGTTTAAGCAGAACCAATTACAGGAATAAATGGAGGTTACTACTTTTTAAAGAAATAAGGCCACTGAAGCATTATATTGACACGCTTTTTACTGTGGGCGGCGACCAAGAATCACTCTCTGTTGCTACACATGAAATTGGTTGGCAATAGGTCAGCAGGAAACAGAAATCGTAAATTTATTGAGAAATTAGATTAAAACTGAAACCATGAAATTTTCTAAGTGATTGTCCATAAAATCGTTTGTAACAATAGGGGAATCCACGAGAGCGAGTGAAAGACTGGAGATAAGGTAAAAATGGGAAAAAGTAACGACAGAAAGCCGGTTCCGGCAAAAGGATTTTGCCGGTCGATTTTGATCCTAAGAATGTGTTTATTATTCAGCAGTCTCATTTCTATTACCGCGACAGGGTTAAAAATCTGCCAAAATGATTGTTTCTTAAATTAAAATAAACCCACTTGAAATGGCGCGCTTTCGTTATGTCTCTGTCGCCGCTCACATTTTGTCGTTATTCCTCTCTGCTTCCATATCCCAATAGAATTTCACTGCCTTGCCGGTTTATTTCGGTTTTCATGGAATAGTACATGCATTAAACTGCTTACCAAAGTTTCCTTTGTTTTCATACAATCTTGCAATCATTTTCAAAATCCCGTCTTTTACCCCCCGTATTTCTTTCCCAATAACGGATGCAGAATTTTATCGTCCACATGTGTGCTAGCCGCAAAGTGCCTAACTCTGACAAAATTCCCCATAACTATGCACAGAAGAAATCGAGCAGCTGAAGACGGTGGCAGCAGTTCTCCGTATCATTTCTTGGTATTTCCTCTGCAACAGAGATTGATTGGTAATTATTATTGACCCGTTTTTGTAATATTAATGGACAAAGTAGCGTATTCAGCAGCAGATCTGTACCAGCCAAGAGTTAAATCACCAAACGATTGGCATTATTAAAGAACAAAAAATTAATTTCATCCAGTTTTACTAGCGAAAAATCTATGTAACTTTGAAATTTTATAGCGCAAAATTATTCCCTGAGCAAATTAGCAATAATATAACTCGGATTTTGTTTGGTAGATACTCACCTTCTGAACAGGTAGTTCTATTCCAAACTTTTCTTTAAGGGGTAATAATTTTCCATCAAATTGTTTGATAATGGTTTTGGCTCATGCGCGGTATAGGTCTGCTCGATGTACGCGGATGATAACAATGTTAACGTTGTGATTAATGTCGTGAACGTGAAGTGATTTACTCTGTATTCTCATTCTAAAACAAGATTCCCAGCCCCAGCAGGTATTAATGTAGGTTACAAATGTATCCACTATATTATCCTTGTTGTATGACATATTCACAATCAGTGTATTAATTTGCTTTTGTTGTTGTCGTTTGGTATACGCTTGTCGTTAATTTGTATTATTGTGCCACGATCTAACAAATTTGTGACCCTTTGCAGAATTTGAAGCACGACTTTCTGCGCCATTTGTGTTCCTACGCAGGTGGCGTTCTAAACGTTCAGCCAGCGCTCGTCGGTCGAGAAGCACCGAGGGTAGGCGCGAAAACCGCTCCAAAATAGATCCAAACGCCCAACCAGGCATTTCCACCTGCCCCGTCCCCAGAAAATCCTTCGAGAGTAAGAATTTTAATTCATATTTTTTATTAATAACTAATTATTTTAGTGTTACTCTCAAGGAGGCCCAGACCTAGACCTACACTTGATCCTGTATCTACTTCCAGCGATAGCTATAGTCCGCAAGAGGTAGCAGACCGATTTGAACATATTCAAAAATTGTCTGGCCGACTGAATATAAATGGAAAAGTAAGTTTCACAACTTTTCTATAAAATGGCCCCATTTAATGAAACGGCCATATATAAGCCATACGTATGATAATTGAACCCTGTTCTACACACATTTTGGGGACCATATAGTTTATCATCTGTAAAGGAATAGATTGTAGAGAATACATTCATGCCACAAAAGGGGTCTGCTCTAAATGGCAAAAATAGAGTACGGCAAAATGCTCTGCTCAGAGTATTTTGGAAACTTATATGAGGATAAATTGCAACGTAATTTGACATGTTCAATAATTTATACCAACTTTCCATGTTTGACGTATGATCCTCTCCAACAATAATGTCACAAACCTAATGTATTTTTTTTATCAATTTGCGAAGTATTCATTGACTTTTATGTTTAAATATGATTAATATTGTCACTTTCATAGTTGCATAATCCATAAGTAGTTGGATATGATGTCAAAAAATCATTCAAATTTTGTTGACGAATACACTAACATACTCTCATTCAGATCTTTGAGCATATCGTTCCTGAGGACCTGGAAATGGTTTGCGAATTAGGTGAGGGTGTGTCTGGAAACGTGACAAAATGTCGACTGAAGAACCGTGCACTGGCTGTTAAGGTATCTTTTGCTATTTCAAGCATTTGTAATTTTAATGTTGAATTTCAGAGAATGAAGCGAACCGATAACCACGAAGAATCTAAAGTAGTCTATTTTGAGAGTTGTTTTAGTTATTATATTTGGAAATTTCAGAGAATATTCATGGATCTCGAAGTGATCAGAAAATGTAACGACTGCGATTATATCGTCAAATGTTATGGGTACATAATAACTTTTGTAAGTCCGCTTAAGATGTTTTACCTATGACTCGGTTTACAATGCTTTCATAATTTCAGGAGCACCTTTTTATTTGTATGGAAGTTATGGTAACCTTGGTTTAATTCCAAACACAGTTAATTCTATATTTATAGGCCACTTGTTTGGATAAACTTCTTCAACGCCGAAAATGCGGGTTGCCGGAACAAATTATTGGCAAAATCACTTTGAGTGTTGTGTATGCGCTCGACTATTTGAAAGAAAAGCATGTAGGTATTAGGCCTAATCACGTAGTTACATAAAAATGAGAATATCATGGTGTACAATGATATAGCTAACATATATATTAAATAAATTTTAAGCTTAAAAGCATCTAAACAGTAAGCAAATATGTTTTAAAGTAAGCAGCTAGGTTTTAGACAATTTACACTGTCCAAATTGTGTTTTAACACAATTTTAAACACGTTTTTAAAACAAATATTATCCACAAAGTAGTTCTAACAATTTACAGTAATGACTAAATAGTGAATTAAATATTTCAGAAAATTATGCATCGTGATATCAAGCCTTCGAACATTCTACTTGATTGGCACGGCAACATAAAGCTCTGTGACTTTGGCATTTCTGGAAAACTTATTGACTCCAAAGCCATCACAATGAGTGCTGGTTGTGCTGCCTACTTGGCGGTATTGTTTTTGTTATCGCGATTTTATATTATTTAGGGCTCTTTTTAGCCTGAGCGTATTCAAGCCGACAGCGGATATGGATACGATGTTCGAGCCGATGTTTGGTCTCTAGGAATAAGCATAGTGCAATTAGGTTAGTTTTATGCTCACTTTATTTGATCAATATGTTGCAGTGATTTTATCTTTCGCATTTTCCAGTTTGTAAACTCGGTGTATTGATAGTGCACCTTGCTCGTTTTTTGTAAAACTAGGTTCAAAACATATAATTGTAGCTCATTCCTGTCTTAGGTAACAGAAACCAAAAAATGTGTAATTCGAAAAACAGAAATTTTTAATTGCGTTTATCAAATAAATCAATGTTTTTATAACACTTATTTGAGAACATAAAAAGATACAGTTCAAGAAACGACCTTGCATTATAAACTATATATTTCAGCTACTGGCAAGTTTCCCTACGAATCTAGCACACCATTTGAGCTTATGGTAAGCGGCGTGTGGGATATTATTATATAATTTTAATTAAAATTTAGGTTAAAATTCGGGAAGAGCAGCCGCCACTTTTGAATCCAGACGACGGATTTTCCCGGGAATTTTGGTAAAGAACGCTATAGTTTCGTTTTAAAAATTCAAATTTTAGTGATTTTGTACGAGATTGCTTGCACAAGGATATGACCGGAAGGCCGAAGTTTAAAGACTTATTGGTAAGAAAATCTATTTATAACCTAATCATAATCTATATTACTGTATTAATATTATACTCAGTAACTGTTAGAGCAGGCGCAGTAATATACATTATGAATAATAGTAGTAGGAGGCGTATTTAGAATATGGGAAAAGTATTTGTAATTATTCTATTAAATATGGGAATATGAAATGCCGTTTCGTCCCTAGAGTAATTAGTAAAAAATAATTTAAGTTGTGTGTGTTGTTCGTTTATTTTAAATTAGCAGGATGAATAAGTTTTTATACCTTTTTAGAGGGAAATGAATTAAGTAGGCATTCAGAAAAATTTTTTACGTATTATTAAGTGATAAAAATGAATGTTAATCATGTGTTATCCTTTTCAGGAGAAGCCATTTTTGGTAAGATCGGCGGCTGAGCAGACTGACGTTGGCCAGTGGTACCAAGAGGAATGTACAAAAATGGAAGTAGATAATGCATAAATTATATAGTCAGGATTATATTTTCAAGGAATTGTATCTGTAAATTGTCGTGAAAAGACACTGTCTTTCATGCGATAATTACTTTACATATATTTATGATAGGAATAAATTATTTAAAAAGTATATACGCATATCCAATACATACGGAAAACACTGTTCGTATGAGTAAATTCTGGAAGTATGATATGTTCCACTTTTTTATACATTAGGCAAGGTCCACACACATATCCTCATTGAGTAAAAGCGTAATAAAGAACAATTCATTCCAGCAATAATATAGATGCGTTGCTTGGGAATTTCTCTTTTCGTTCGGTTTTCATTTGTCTTCTTTTGGTTTTGCTGGTTCATTCAAATGTGAGCAAAATTGATCAATAATCAACAATCGACAGCCTGATGGCGTTCCTTTCCTTTTCGCGTTCCTTTCCTTTTCGTGTGGACTGAAGTCGTTGCTCAAACAAACATATTGTTCGATTATTTAGATAATTATCTTTTGTCTATACATTTGACCAACTTTTATGTTTTATGTGGATTTATGGACAAGTCTAGGGCCTTGTTCTAGAGAACGATCAGAGAAAAGCTATTGCTCAATAACAAAATCCATTGCGATCTATGTCACATGTATTATATAGCTTGTGTTGCAGAATGAAATGCTTGTTTAACCCATTAATAATGTGACACTATTGAAAAAAGTTTTTTATAGTATTGAAGTGTATAAAGCGCAGAAGGTTATAAAACTTTTAAATCTACAAAAGCTGTTTCGAATCCTATCTATAGACAGCTTTTATATACAAATCGTGTAGGGTGAAGTAAAAAGCATTTATTTTTACTTTTCTATAGTGTGCCTACCGTTATACGAAATACTTAGCAAAGAGAAATTGAAAATGTTTTACATAACGATAGGGTAGCCGGAGTTACATAACTTTTGATTTGGGACATTCTCGGTTTGCAACTATAAAATGACGTTATTACCAAAGACTCGTTTACGCCGGTCTCGTTTTTTTCTCTAACCAAAAAGCGTGTGTTCGGAAAATTTATTTTTCTTTGTTGTTTACTAAGTGACAATCCGGTCTTACAATCCATCGGACTTACAATTCGGTCTTTGCGCTGTTTTTTAAACGACTAAATTATCTTTAAAAAATGTAGCTTAACGTTTCCTTAGATTTTCCAACTTCCTTTAAAAAATTTGAAAAATCGACAAAATTCGCAAAAATGCGACGAGAGAGTGTACCGATCCCTATCGGAAATCTGAATTTGAAGATTACAAATTTTTCTGTTTTTTGCAAAGAATATGGCATATTATGCTGTCGGAAAATGTTAACCCACTTGAAAACAAAAACCCAACGTGATAACCGGTTATAGCATTGTTTATCGGTTATAGTGCGTAAACATTCTAAACAGATAAAGCAAAAGCACAAAAAGACACATAGGGAAGGCGCCCCAAAACCGAAACTCATAGCTCTTGCCAAATCTTCTCCCACAAACTGAATATTTAGAACAGTGTTTGTGAAGTTTTACGTTCAAAATTTTCCCATTATCACATTATATGTAGCACCTAACGAATACTTTTCAATTTCAAATGTGAACTAAGTATAATATAACAAGATGATACTATTAATTCCCATTTAATATTTTCGCGCGTTATCTATTTATCTCCGTAAGAATCACATAAAATTTCTTTAGGTATTTCTGTAAATAATATGAGCGATTCGGAGATACAGGACATGATCCTAGAGAATGAAATACAGACAGCTTTTCTATATGCCGAAAACGTAAGTAATATATATATATATATATACGTAGATGTTTACTTTTCAACATAGTTGGATACTGAAAATTCAACAACTTGGCCTTTAGCGGTATGCTCCTTTATATCGAAAAATACAAAATGTATTGATAGCCAAATAGTAAAATATCCCTTGGCTGAACACGTTTTCAAAAATGAGCGGGGGTGGTTTGCCAGAGGTCTTGCTCTTTTAGGGCTATTAATAATTACTATAGAAATACCATTTCGGTGGAGTTACAGTTCGGGCGTTTTGATAAAAGCCCTGAGCTGTAACCCTTCGAAAGCTCGTATCATCATCAATGATTTCAGACTGATAATTACTCATTCACTCGGAAGCGTTGTCCTATGGATAGTTTAATTAGAAAAGTGGCAGAAAAGGCAGGAATTACGCAGGAAAGCAATCGCAGTCGCAGTCTTCACCGAAAAACTTCTGGACATCGCTGCAGTCGCTCACAATGCAAACAATGGTGAGTTGGCGTTTACTTTTAACAATTCCTGGATATCGTAATTTTTATAAATACTGTAAAGCGTGTGAATGTTTTATGCTGCGTTTTAATAATCCATTGTGAGTATATCCAATGAAGTTTGACACAATAATGAAGTTTAGCGTGGAGTAGCTGCCGCTCTGTTGAATAAAAGCAATATGATAACACAACAGTTAAATGGGATACTGAGCGTTGCACCTCATGCATGTTCTCAATCGAGTCCCTCTAAGGCGCACTATGTCAGTCGGCTTCAACAGAAATAGGCTTAAATAAGCCTTTTTCTGGGATTACGCTCCCGAACCCTAGGCTTTGCGGGTACCCCCTAAATCGGCCAAGCTGAGTCGAATGGCATCAAAATTTTTCACATGAGCACACGTAAAACGTGACTTACGTGAGTCACGTGGGTAACGTAAAAGGGCAAGTACCCCCGTCGGGCCTCGGATCTGGGCGTATGATACGTCAATCGCTTCGTCTCGGCGAGACAAGACGATTGGTACCGGTCTCGGCTTGGACAAACCCATTTTCCGGAAGATATGGCCTCCGGAAAATCCTGGATTTGGGGCGTGGTCCGCGGCGGAGGCCGCGGGTGCGTCCTATGGAATAGATACTCTAACCGAAAAACAAATCATGAATCGCGTTTGAATTACCGTCACTTTTTAGGAGCTTTGATTGGCTACAGCTAATGAGACAGCCAATGGAGCATCTAAATTTTGGCGAAAATTCAAACGCAATTCATGATCTGTTTTTCGGTTAGAATATGAAGAACTGCAGAAATATACTGTGAATACATGGAAATTTTTTTCCGTAAATATGAATCTTTCTCTTACTTGATTCTGAATTACCACATGCAGCCGTATCGTTATTTGTTCGATTTGGAATAATTTGAAAAGAGTACGATTATCCGTTAATAACAAAATAATAACAAAAATACTCATCATAGTCAAAATCTCTGGTCGACATTACGTCAGAATCACTTTGTTCCCTGAATCTGTGTGTATGGCATACATACAGATTCAGGGAACAAAGTGAATTGAATATATTGTATGCACAGATTTGGATCTCTTATATGTGTTTAGAGTTGTATGCAATTGTATTCAGAATCATTTTGTTCACTGAACGTATTTGGATCTCTTTAAGATACATTTATTTGATAAAACGCCTTCGGGACATTTCTTATGAAGTAATGTAGATGAACACATAATCAGTTTTAAATTTACGCTCACAGCTGCCGTTCTATGGTACCACGCAAAAACTGAACGCTGCCGCAATTGTAAAATACTAGAAAAGGGGCCGCCGCTATCGCGGCGTCTAGCGCCGGTGTATATCTTTCATGGTGGGGCCAAAAGTGCCATTTTCTTCATTCTTTCGTGGCGGGACCACCCCAATTCTGAGTCGATTTTTACGGATTTATGGGGGGTTTACTATAAAGGTGATGAGATCTGAGTCGAAAACGGCCAAAAAAGGGGATAAACGTCAGTGGACGCACATTGCCACTGACGGACACCAGCAAATTAGTAAAGTACCATACTGTTATACAAAATACTCTCATTTCGCTACGAAAACGGAAATCATCACCCACGGACGATGGGTGTACTGATGATTCATCATTAAATATAAATGAGATGTTAACCAGACACTAGCCTTTACTGCTACCAAATCGCAGTAGTATACAACGATTTTTGACAGTTTTTAAAATATATTGCCTCTGATGAATATAAACTGATGATCAATTGGTATTTCATTTGAGTGACGGTTAATAGCGCTCAAATATAAATTAGAGACTACGGTTAGTAAAACGATATTTCGTAATATGTTAATGACAATGTTCTTGTTTCTTGCATCATTTTTCATTTACAACGCTTTTCTGTTTCATGGTAATTAATAATGTTCATTTTAGTATAAACATGCTCCAAAAATTAGCTGAAGAGGAAGAGGAGGCCAAACATGAAGAATCACCGCCGACGTTATCATTCAAGGAATGTATTGAACGTGTCAAGGCATTATTTGAGGACGATTCCAATCCTATGGACAGAACCACAAAAAACAACGCAGTCACTCATACTTTTCGAAAATACTTCAACGATGAGGACACGCAGGATGTTTTTGAAGTGAGTTGCGGTTTTTCGGTTAATGATCAGCCAAAAAGCACCAAATATTTCCTAATGCAAAATTATCCTTGTAACAAATTTTTTAAATTATCAATGGGAACAATAGCTGTCAATTTTGTGCATGCAAGTATTTCAATGCTTTGAAAAATATGTATTTTTCCTATTTCTTAAATCCACTCTACCTAAGTCGCTAATCTCCGTGTGTGTGTGTGTCCCATGGCAAAACTTTTTTAGTTCCCCGATACAGGGGTGTGTGATAGCTCATTTTGTAGGTCTCGGCGAGTTATCCACGAATGCACAAACAATTTTTCCCGGAGGTCTCAAAAAGTGGCCTTTTTTTGCCAAAAAGTGGAAAAATGCATGTTTTTTGACTCTACAAAGGAAAGTTTTTTTGTTCCCCCGATACAGGGGTGCATGATAGCTCATTTTGTAGGTCTCGGAAAGTTAGTATACAAATCCGCAAAAATTTTTCCCTGGAGGTCTCAAGAAGTGGCACTTTTTGGCCAAAAAATGGCAAAAATGGAGGTTTTTGAAGCTACAAAGGAAACTTTTTTAGTTCCTTCGATACAGGGGTGCATGATACATGAAAATGCTCCCCTGGGCATGCTGAAACAGAACCCGGAAAAATTTTTCCCCGGAGATGTCAAAAAGTGGCACTTTTTGGCCAAAAAGTGGAAAAATGCATGTTTTTTGGAGCTACAAAGGAAACTTTTTTAGTTCCTTCGCTACAAGGGCGCGTAATACATGAAAATGCTCCCCTGGGCATGCTGAAACAGAATCCGGAAAAATTTTTCACCACATGTCACTAATCGATCCACACCGCATAGTTTTCCCATTACTTGATTTCATGCAGGTGTTGAACAAGCTAAAAGTTTTAATGTGTATGAATCCTAGACTTAAAGCTTAGGCTTAAGCTTAGGCCTAAGCTTAGTCTTAAGTTTAGGCTTAGGCTTAAGCTTAGTCTTAAGCCTAGACTTAAGCTTAGACTTAAGCCTAAGCTTTAAGGACAAATACATAATGGCGTGTAAGTAATTTTATGCGTTGTATCGGTTTCACGAACCGACCCACACCGCATATTTTTTTCATTACTTGATTTCATATAAATAGTTGAAGAAGTAGGATACAGTTTTCTTCTTTGCAAAGCAAGTGGAGAGAGAGTTTTTCTTTCTTTCTCTGCTTTCTTTCTCCGCGCCTTCGGCGCTTTCATGGGTTTCTCTATATGAATGATGATTTTCTTCTGCAGGGTACTAGCAGTGATGCGCCGCGCCTTCGGCGCGTTCATGGGTTAGCGCAATGTTGGGGACTAGATATCAGTTTGCAAGAAATTAATTTCAAGCTAAAACTCTCGAGGGCGCCGCTTTTTGCGGTTAATACTGTTTCGGGGTAATAATTACAGGAAGTAGTACCTAATTTTTTGTGTTTAAACCTGCACATTTCATATTCTATCGTGTGAGAGCTATGAGTATCAGTATAGAAAGCTCTCACCCGATACAATACGAAAGGTGCGGGTGTAAAACAACAAAAATTAAATATGGCAAAATAACGTACAAAAAAGGGGGTGAAAGCGGCGCCCTCGAGAGTTTTAGCTTGAAATTAATTTCTTGCAAACTGATATCTAGTCCCCAACATTGCGCTAACCCATGAACGCGCCGAAGGCGCGGCACATCACTGCTATAATAATAAATTCACAAAAATGATCAAGAGCGAAAATTCGACCTTAATTTCACTGCTTTAAAATTTTAGATTTCTGAACTTTTGTACGCATTTTGCACATTTTATGAATATTTCTTTGGATCTTTTTTAATTTATTGTGAATTGTGATATTTTTAGGGTTTTCTCCGATTGATGGTCATTTTTCATGAATATGCCTGCAACCAAACTGCGCAAGAGCATAATACGTCGATTGTATCGCAAATTCTCCAGATCTTTGGGGAATTCATCTGTGAGTCAGACGAGTTCGATCGAAATACCATTCTGTTGAACGAACCGGTTGACGATATAAGGAAATTTTACGTTAGTTGTCATAATTTATAAAAATTATTTACCTTGCTTGAATTTAATATTCATAATTTAGTTGAAGACCCTCAAGATCTTAATAAATTTTAAACCAAAGTGAGAATTAGTTATTTTATTATATAAACACTGGTTATGAATATCCTTTTTAGGCATCTTCCGATGATTAAAGTCATTTTCCGATTGCACGAAGACGAGAAGAAAATTTCAGAACTAATTCCACTTATAAAGGTTAGATTTGTCAAAGTTTTCTTGGAAAGTAACTTATTTTCAGGAAATTTTGAAAACCAACGATGTCGCAAAAGCTGTGAAGTGGATGGTTTTCTTCAATATCCGAGACAATTTTCCATTCGAAGAGGTTGCTTTTCAATTCATTTGCTTTACCAATTTCTTTTGTTGGAAATGAGACTCTAAGAGGTAGTACCGTTATGTTTATATAAAATGAGTTAGGATCACATTTGAAATATGCAGGCTATTCGAAAATATTTATAATGTAAGTTTGGATATTAAAATAATTTACGACAGTGTTTCTATCCTACATTGTATATCTACGATACTCATTTAGATAATCTGCCACCTGTTACTATCCAGTGAAATGGACGTGTTAGAAGAGTTTATCGGGCCAGATTACCGCAGGAAACGATTCGTTATGTATATGGATAAACTCATCGGCATGGAGCTAAAGCGTTACAAAGGATACACTGCTTTAGAGGAAGAAGTACTCATTTTTATGCAAAATGAAGCACTAACGTATTTATAATTTAGGTTCTCCGAGATATTAAGAAGTTGGAAAAAGTGACTGTAAGATACATGCGGATATATCAGGTAAATTTTGCACTGCTATTACGTAAATTTCCGGAGGAAATATCAATCGAGCAAAAAAGGAATTCTCCTTTGAAAATGTTTTAGAAATGGATATTGCTCAATAAACATAATTTGACAAAATATGATGGAAAGTTTAACAAAAATAGACAATAGCATATGCATGAATTTATGCTCCAATTTCACATGAAAGTTCTTTGTAAAATGTCAAAAAAAGAATGTTTAAGATAGCTGATGATATTGCACCGAATCTAATGGATCTTCGCTCGCGAAATGCACTAATATTTCATCAGCAACAGTTTGAACAGAAGCTCTCTACACAGGAAAATTATGAGACAACAGCCTTGGTAGGTTTATATGTATATAAATACGTTGAGTTCAAAGGGAACAGTTTGAGATTTATAAATTATGAGAGTCGTGTTGATGATAAAATTAAAACTTCGCGTATGCTTTAGTAGTGATCAAATTTTATTTTATTGTGTGATTCATGATACATTTTAGCAAATAATGGAAAAAAGCCAATACTGTCGCCGATATTTCATAGACCGCCTATGTATGTTTTTAGAATTACGATAAGAAATCCACTATATATGAATTTAGGCTTGCACAAAAAGCATCGAATGGGTATGCTATGTCTAATAATAAAATGTTATCACATCCTATATTTTAAATTTAGCAATATACTTTGCCCTTCAATTGGGAGAAACTGAGAAGTCGTTTCCGAAATTATTGTCTAAATTCTGCGAAAGCTATCCAAACGTACTGCAAGAAATGGAACAAGAAGTCAAACGGTGAATACACTTTCATCCATTTAATATTTTAATAAAGTAATTTTTAGGGACAGAGTAAACAAGAAGAAAATAGAAGAACACGAGGAAAAACTGAAGGTATTTCTTTCAAGAATAACGAGGGAAGCAAAATTTTATACTACACTTTGTTGTTTTTATGTGCCCATCGTATAGAGCATGGTCAACTTGCATAAAAAATTTCGGCTTTGTCTAAACTCGATTCACATAAATTTTTTGTATTGCATCAAGTTACAGTTCAATTTAAGATTTTTCTGCAGCATGGCTAAACGGAGTGAATCCTGTAAAATGGCCGATTTATTACTCGCTCCACCTCAAATCTAAATGTCAGAAGTTGTGTAATATATATGTTTCACCTGTGGTAATGTTTTATCTTTTGTCGAAAAGTAGGTGGTGAAATTAAGGTCATACCATACTTTTGTTCACAAAAGTACGTGATTATTTGATATTGTATGGTTACCGCCTAAGCTCAACTTTTCGTCAAAATTTCCGCATGTAATACATCCACACAGAATGTGTTCATATTATACAACTTCTGACATTTAGATTTCTTCGATTAGCCATGCATTCTAAAAAATCAGTCTTTTAAAAAAGCCTCCTGAAAAAGAACCGTACGTTAAAGTTACGTCAAATTTTTTTAGTAAACAGATACCGAAAAAATTTAACCAAGTCAACCACTATACGATTTGCACACAAAGGCTGAACAATTAGAGCATAACGTTTTTACCTTTTAATTAGTCTATCGTCGACCCATATTCAATGTAATTATAGATTGAATTAGAAGATGGGTACCCTATTATCCTGGTGGACGACTGGAGTACTCTTGTGCGAGTAATAGAAGATATCAAAACTCAAACCCACATAGGGTAATGTTCGCATTTATGCCTTCCATAAAATTATATAGTCATGAAACATTCCCATTTGAATGGAAAATATGAAAATTGTTTACTTTTTAAACAATTAAAATATGTTAAATTTAAAATGGATTGGCAGAAATCGACACTAAGAAACAACTGTTATATTACTATAGTGAATTTGGAAAATTAAAAAAACTGAAATGTTAGTATTAAGGTTAGCTTTCCATGCATTAAGCTAAGAAATATAGTATAATACATTGTGTAGTTGCTGCGACACTTCCTGAAATACTGGAAATAGTATTTCAAAAAAAAGTAAACAAAATAGCGCCAGTCGAGTTTGCGCCCGCATCGATATCGGATATAGTGTGCCGCCGCTGAATGGTTTTATTACCCGCATTTTTACCTTCGGCAGCTTTTTGTTGTCGATTTCATGATATGAGTTATATAAGCAAATGTTTTTGTGGAATGTTGTGTAATAAGCATGGTATAAAGACTTTGGGCAAACAACTATAAAAGTGCAAGTGCAAACACGACTATTAAAGTTAATAAAAGAAACAAAACATTTAAATTTATTTAGCATCGACTCAGAATGGCGACCACATTTTTGCTCAGCAAAAGAATTGTACGTACTTTTAATTATTGTTATGGGTTTCGTTAGTGATACATCATCGCCGTTTTAGGCTGGCCATAATCCAGGTAGCTACCTCGAATGCGGTTTATTTGATCGACGTAATCGTTCTCGAAAACAGGTAGTGTCTTGTAAATTACCGCCAATGAGAAATATTTTTCTTTTTTGCTACTAAATAAACGCTATCCGTTTTAGACTATCTAAGGACCAATGGTTTAAATTCTTCAAGGTATTCGAGGTGCACACATATACCTATACAGTATTTATAAATTCAGGTACTTCTATGCTCAGAGAAGCCATGTAAAATCGGTTTGTTTTCCTTAATTTAATGTTTTACTTAGAAGCGCAGTTTTGTCTTTTAGGATACGATTTCGCAAATGACTTACGCGTTATGAAAAGCACTTTTCCTTACCTGAGCACTCTATTTCAAGAACTCAAACAAGTCATTTGCCTATATAGACTTTGCCTTCAGGTAGTATTGCGTTTATCATTTATTCTGTCTAATCTTGCACTACCTTTTATTATCACATAGTATTAATGTGGAGGCTTAGCCCTCCACAATTATGTAATAAGAAGTCTACTTTAAATAGATTAATAAAAAAATAAGAACGAAATGGTGAGAGTGAAAATAATCCAACTGACCCTATGATTAGTTTTTGATGGAAGATTTGTTTTAAATCAAAACTAGCGCCTTAATCCTGAGTGAGGTAGTCAATCTGTATATGCTTTCCCAAACTGTTTTCAGCTTCGTAAACTAATATTTTTACTTTACGAAGCTGAAAACAGTTTGGGAAAGCATGTACAGATTGACTACCTCACTCAGGATTAAGGCGCTAGTTTTGATTTAAAACAAATCTTCCATCAAAAACTAATCATGGGTCAGTTGGATTATTTTCACTCTCACCATTTCGTTCTTATTTTTTATTAATCTATTTAAAGTAGATTGACCGTTTATATTATTTGACAAAGTAAAAATATTAGTTTGTCAAATAATATAAACGGTTACGTATTATCGATCATTGCTACATGGAGCTACATGTTTTCAGAATTTTCAAAGCCCGGCATGAAGCCTTGAAAAGACAATACCCTAACAAAACATTTCAAAATCCAATTTTCATGGACTAATTTCGAAAACAATCAAATTAATGCTCTGCTCTTGTTATCATACACCAATGTTAAATTTACTTATTTTAGATTACTGTGATGCCGGATGTATGCAAGGCAGTATACGGAGGTAATATTTTGATAACTAATAAATAAATAATTCTTTATTACAATTCTTCGTTTAGATGAAAGAGTGGTAGAAAGTCAAAGCTTCTTTAATGTCGCTAAAAAATTTCTGGGAGTGAAGCTGAATAAGGCGGAACAAATTGGCAACTGGTCGAATCGCCCATTACGCACTGAACGTGAGTCGTATTTTTATGTCTTTTAAACTAAATTTGGAATTTCCAAGGTTCTAAAAAGTTGAAATTACTTGATTGATCATATTGAAGTTGCTGAAACTGCAAGAAGTTTCTTTTATATCTTTTGCTTCAAATTTTGCGCATTTTTATACCCTGGTCCAGTACTGATATACTGGTAAATGTAGCCGTTTTCATACATCAAATAGTCAAATCTTCGAAAAATTTTAATATTGAATTTGATCTTACTAAAAAATGCATCGTTTAGAGATGAAATATGCCGCTATGGATGCTCACGTATGTTTTCATATTAAGGTTCAACACAGAGACCCCATTAGGTGAGGCACTAAGTAATTTTAGATGTTACAAAAGTAACAATTTTCCTGTTAGAGCTGAATATTTTTAGAAAATACAATAGGACTTATTACAGGATTACTTATTAGGATTACAGTGATAATTTCACGATTTCTATTGCTTGCTTGTTTTAGGCTTTAATCGGATGCTTTTGCGAAATCGGAAGTCTTTTGTTAAAGTAAGTCGATATTCTGTGCCATACAATGTGTTTAAAAATAAAAATTATCGAAGCTAATAAAATACATTAACTTCAAGAATAATTAATCTAAATATTGGACATCTAAAATTAAAACCAAAGTTTCGATTAACGAAATAGTCAGCATTTGCGTTAGCTGATAAAAGCATTTAACACAATATTTGACCGTAATAAGAATATGGTGTATACTTTTGCTGAAAAATACACTAACTTTAACGAAAAATTGTGAACCTTTTAGGGTAAAAGACAAAGACGCGCTACGAACTCTACAAAGCTTCGCTCTAGTTAGATATAATCAGGCGCCCATTGACAGTGCAGAAGAGAACGAAAATGGTGACGCTAATGGTGAAACGCATGGTGGGAAGAAGATGAAAGAAAATGACGAACAGTTTATCGATTCCGTAATGGTGAGTTTCGCATTTTACATGTTTCAAGAAATTTTAATAGAACCCTTCTAGAAGTATTCAAGAGATGTCGAAGCAAATTGCAGGCAACCGAAAACAGTCAAGGACTACAAATTTGTGATGGACAACATGCTATTTGGTCTCGGTGCTCAATTGAGGAGATGCGGATTTTATACTGAATGCATGAATGTATGTTTAGTCAGCTTAAAAAAATTTGAATTTGCGGCAAAAAATTTCGAATTTTTTCGAAAATTTGTTGAAATGTTTCAAAACAATAGGGGGGACCTATGAATTTTTCGCGCGCCGTCTGCCGGCGGCGCGCATGTTATCGAGGGGGATTTAAAGGGAAAATCGTCGAGACCGAGACCAGAGGCGCATGTTATCAAGGGACGCATGTTATCGAGGTGCATGTTATCGAGGGTTGACTGTATAGGAATTTACCTATGTAAGAATATATACAAACTCGAGTTAACTGTCCCATATCCGGTCTTTGCTGTGTTCGCTTAAATTGTGGACATTTGCCCCTAACCAAGAACGTACCCAAATTTTTCCTCAAACATTACAATTTTATCACTGAAATCTATTTTGTACAAATTTGATGATATGACGAAAAAGGTTTTCTTGGGGCAAAATTTTTAATCATACTTAAAATGTCGAGAAATTGACTGATGCTAAACGGAATTAATAAAACTGAATTTTTGGAACAATTGTTCGGCAAATTTGAGAAAACATCCATCCACTCTATCCTAAGCCGCATTGGTGTCTGTCTGTCGTTCACCTTCCTGTTAGCTAAATTTAACCGCCTTTTTGATTCTCCCGGACCTCAGGCTCGGTGATACCCCTAAATCGATCACGCTGAGTCGATTGGCGCAAAATTTTTTCACGTGTTTTCACGTGGAACGTGAGTTATGTGGGTCACATAAAAAGGCAACTTTCTACGCCCCACTCGGATCGGGCCGAGTGATACGTCAATCGACAGATATCAACGAGCCGAGCAAAATGGGCTATTGCTCGGCCCGATACGAGTGGGGCCTAGAAAGATACAGGTGCCCGAAATTCTGGATTTTGGCATTTCACCTCCCATTTTGCGGTAAATGCCGTGGCGCCCCACTCTCGTTTAAATGTAAATCATAACATAAAATATGAATGACGTTGATGGAAAGGTTTTTAGGAGCGAGAACAATTAATTAAATACTGCGAAAAGCACAAGGATGTATTGGCGATTAGCACCGGAAAAGGCTTTAAGCAGCTACAGTTACGTATTCCTGATCAAGTCAAATACGTACCAGTCAACACAAAGGACGTCAAGCTTAATTCGACAGTAATTCATTTGAATTAGCTTAATTAGAACTACTTGAACACTATTACTACGATTTAGCTAGTGGGCTACTTAATGCGCGAATTGAAGGTTGTAGTACGTCGCGAGGATATGTGGTCCCGCTGTGTGAAAGTGGGTTTCTGCTTTAAGGATTTTCAATAACTTAAAAGGAAACATACTTTTTAATTTTTCATTCGATATACGATGTCTCCCTCCGTATCCTATTCCAAAATTCTAGGTTGGACGAGGACTCCTGCAAAAGTTTGGCTACTTTGGTTATCTTTGTACACTTTTTGATGACGATGAAATTCCTTCCAAGATAATTAACATTCAATAAATTAAATAAATTAAGTTTTGAAAGATGTGAAATACATATTATTTAAGCGCAATATTTACCAATTTAGTGCAACAACACTTCCTTCTCTTTGCTTCCAACGCCAGTCGCTAAGGTTTGTGAGAATTTATAAATTTACGATTACTTTGAAACATTTTTAGGCCATCTTCTATGCAAATGCAGTGCGGCATAATTTAGACTTTCTTGGCATAACGAAGGAAGATGGTTGAGTTTTATTGTATCGAAATTCGTTTATTTTATTTTAATTTAGAACTCGAAGCGTTGGAAGAAATGAAAGAGAAAGCTTCAAATATGCCATATATAACAACGGTAAACTTTTACTCTATATACAAGTTGCAATCAATGCTCTATATTTAGGATAATGCATATGGCATTACCGTAATGGACGATCAAGTAACCTGTAAATTGAGGACGTGCTCGGTGGACATAACGTATGTTTCATTTTGGATATTTTTTGCTAATTTATGTCGGATGTTCCAGAAGCAAACTTGTGCGCCCCAGTTATGGATCTCCAGTGGAAATCAAGGTTGTCACAAACTATGACAAGTCACTATTCGATCGCGACGATACTCAATTTCTCATTTGTCTTTCATGCGGAAGAGTCAACAACTGCTTTCGCCATGAAGTGGGTAATAGTTCTATGGATGAATAATGTTGTTATTACTTGTACTTTTCTTTCATTATGAATTGTTGTTCGTTTGTCACGAATAAATTATTGAATGGATGTCACACATAAAGTAAAGGTAACACAATAGGAACAATTGCAATATAATTAGGAAAGGACGAGGAAGTGAATTCTCAACATTTTATCATGAATCATGTGGATCTAATGTTGAAAATTCACTTCCATATGAGTCATGATGCTCCTCAGCTCTGACCTGTTTGAGCCCTTAATTTTTGCCGAAATTATGGCTCTTTAAATTATGACCCTCTAAATTTTATAATATTAATCTAGGGGGCACCTTCTAGAAAATTTTTGGGGGCAGAAGTTCGGATCAAAACGAAGTAAATTAGCACCAAGGAGTAGGGCGGTGCAGAGGGTCTAACCGCTAGAAGATCTTGTGCTTCCACAAGCACAAGCACAAAGAGATCAAGGACTAACAGGTAGGGGTGTGCAATGAGAACCTTTGTGAACCCTCTCCAATGTGAATCTTTTACAATACAAGGCTGTTCTCATGAGAACCCTGTAGGTTCACATGAACGAATTTCATTATAAACAGCCAATTTATCACAGGATTATGTATCTATGTATTATGTTTATCCCAACTAAGATACGGTTTTTCCATAAATTACTGTATTTAGCTGTAATTCGCATATAATTTCAATATAATTCCCGTAATATTTCAAAATAATGAAGAACATAATCAAACTACAGGCATTATTAATTCTGCTTGAAAGATCTGTAAATAATTATATTTGCAGTCGACATGACATCTGTTTGATCTCTTCTTGGATCTTCTCTTAACCATGAAATTGTTGACATAGTTCTTTCGGAATCTGCACTTGACGCTTGACGAGCGTGTTGTATCTTTGCTAATTCAACCATTTGGGGTAAAATCTATAAGATATATGGGTATTTATATTGATCTAAGATCGTCAAGCTTAGATGGTTTTGAAACAATCTAGCTCAACCTTATAATTTAGCAATAATTTAGACTCATTTCTAATTTTTAAAAATCATCACAAATAACTTACCCCCTTAGAATGTGCCCAATATTGCAATACATCAAATTTTTCCGGCACTGTTAGAATTGCATTTTTTTCAGAAAGATATGACGCAATTTCTAATTCGAGACTTGAACTTTCGTTTTCTTCGATCTTAAAATTGTCATCTTCTTCGTCATACAAACTGTGCTCAGTTGGCGTGTGTACCGTTCTGATTCCTTGCCGTGCTGCGAATTGAATAAGTTCATTTTTTGCCATGTCGGTTGACAAATTAAGCTGATATTTTTCGTTTAGAAATGAGCATATGCGATCGAGTCTTTTGCAAATAGTTGGGTTGAGGAACGCGGAAATTAGCATGGGTATCATGTTGAGTGCCTTTAACTTTCGAGACAAAGCACAATTGGCCGCAAATGCAACATTCCATTTCATTGTTGCATTCTCATTTGTATCCATTATTTTATGCAGGTGGCTGCCAAGGTATTTTAAGCGGAAAAGTAATTTATCGAGCATGGGCTGCTTTGACATTTCGAAGTCGGAAATAAAGTCTCTGAACGGTTTCAGAACGTCCACGTAGGATCGGACGTAGTTATTTGACTGAGCAACTAGAGCAAAATTCATGCAAAGTTGCGCATCTCCATGATTTTCCATGGCTAATGTAATAGCATCAATATTGTTGATGAAAGATTCTGCCAAATCAAGCTCGGAGTACCAGCGAGTTGGAACTAGGGTCTTCAAAAATTGTCCAACGCTTTCATCAATCTTGGAATTGCGCTTGGCGGACAGAATAAATTTCTCGAGATTTCTCAGCGTCTGGCTCATAGTGTCAAGCGTCGTACGTACTTGAGATCCGTATACATCTTCTTGGCCACGGGAAATTTTATATGGTCTGGTTGAACGCTTGATTATTGTGTTACCAACATGGCAAGCACAGCGATGCTGGTTAACAACAACATTAGATCCTTCATCTGTCGTAAGAAATATTTTTGTGAAATCTTCATCAGTAAAGCCGAAATGTTGCAATTCGTCACGCAATATGCGCCTAATATTGCTTGTGGTGTGGTCCATTGTGACGGGAAGCGGAATGACAGAAATAACCGATGTTTGTAGGCCGGAACTAAATTTCAGACTCAGATAAATTTAATTCTTAGTTACTTAATGGTGAGGTAGCGCATTCTGATTTGTGAAATTATTCTCAAATAGTACGGAGTGTGAATTTGATCCGATTACAGATTCGGAATCGGCGCTAGGTCATCTCCCCCCGGACATCTCCCCCCTAGGACATTTCCCCCGGACACCTCCCACCACGGACATCTCCCACGGACATCTCCCACTCCGGACATCTCCCCTCATATATAAAACAGCGCATAATGGCTCATAACTAAGTCTAGACTTAAGTTTAAGCTTGTTTGGCGCCTTATTAGGGTTGATCGGGAGCTTAACCCTTCATTGCCGGAGCCATAGACAAAAGGCAGAATGTCTGCATTACCATTAGCTTTCCTTTTGGTGAGCTGTCTTTATCAAAATCATCATGGCTGCCATTGTTTATTTCTCTTTTCTATGTGATCTATTTACAGACACACTCTTTGTATGAATAATGAACACTCATTCGTTTCTTTCTTTTTATGAAGTCTTTAGCAAATCAAGAGCGTATCCCATCGGATACACTCGGCAATGAAGGGTTAAGCCTAAGATTAAGTCCCTTAGGCCCCATATTGTTCGGGGGCCCCAAGCCTAATGGCTTGTTTGGCGCCTTATAAGGGTTGTTCGGGAAAGTTTAGACTTAGTTATGAGCCATTATGCGCTGTTTTATATATGGGGGGAGATGTCCGGGGGGAAATGTCCTAGAGGGGGAGATGACCGTCCCCCTTCGGAATCAGCGCATCCGAAAACCCCTATATGCAAAACATTACCGGCAGATAGCTCAAAAAATCAACAAAAAATCATCATTGAGTAAATTTTTATTTTCAAAACATTTTTTTCTAAAAATGCATTTTTTGCACTTTAAAAAAAGCTGGTGTGGCGTTTTGGTATCAGAAAAAATCCTAAAGTGTCTAGTTTACTGTGTAAAAAAATCAGGTCAACATGATTGGAAAAGTGTTTCAAAAATCGAAAAAGAAGTATGTGAGAAAAAGTTGCCGCACCCTGTACTCTCAAATAATATGGAGTGTGAATTTTAACGTTTTGGAAATTATTACACTTACAAGTCATCCTTGACAAGGCTACCGGTCACCACCATAAATTGATGTCGTCTCTTCATACCGAGGTCAACGGTAAAGGCGCCGCGCTGCCTCAATTTTGTGATGAATTCTTGCCACTCGGTTGAATTTAGCATTTTTTCATGCAAATTGGTTGTAGTTCGACTCAGGGAGTAGCGCGAAGGAACAATTGTGTTTGGATTTATTTCAATTCCTGCTCTTGCATAGGCAGCGCCAATCTTGGCACATATGGCAGAGTATGATTTCATTGCTTCCGTGCTAAACATGCTAAATGGTCGCCCATCTGTTGCAATAACATTAAGTGCACGTTCTCGAATTTCTTGTGCCAAAGGTTCCAAAATTTCTTGACCAAAATGTACGGCGCGATGAATCCTTAATGTTTTGCCGTGGCGCTTTTCGACTATTAAAGGACACAATTTGCAGATCACCAAATTCGTAACAACGTTTTCATGACGCACTTGATCGAACACTATTGCGTTCGTATGGCCGCTGTTCCATGGTACTTTATCCCATTCAGGTTTTGTGAAATCAACGTCAGCCTGAAAAATAAGCGATATTTTTTGCCCAATTCTTGTTCTCTCTTTTTTACTAATAACGAATGATTATAATTTTTATGAATGACTAAGATTTTGGAAACTTATTAATAGTTTCAATTCTTACCCTTTTACTTTTTTCTACCTTATGCCATAATTATGTGCAAATTGTAAGTATACCTTATTCATTTTCTTTTCATTGATTAAAATTTGACTTGTTGCACTTTGAACGGAAGTAATCATTTCGTTTGCCAGAGAAAGCTGCGATATCGGTTCAGGTTGCGTGTCATCAAAGAAATCTTCAAATGAGTCAATTGCGGGTGGAACATGTGGAATCTCCAAATCAGCGGCCGGTGTTTCTATCAAATAAATTTTTACAAATTATATACATCAAAGAGAGCAATTATAAATATCTTACAAAATTTCATAAATAACCCATTCAAAAGACTTATTATTTCAGAGTTACTATTATACGTATAGGGCACGCATCACCTTTGGTAATAGTACTTCTTACGAAACTTACCAGAATCGATTGTCAATGACTTTTGTTGGCTTCTCTGTGCATTTCGCTTAAGGAGAGTTGGGACCCGAAAAGTTTTACAAATTTTTTTGGATCTTGTCTCCATATCCAATTTCCTGAAAACAAGAAAAAAATAAAATAAAAATGAGTTTTCACATAAACGCACTAATAATAAATTATTAATGGAAAAATAATAAAAATCAATAAGCAAAATAGAGCCAAGTGCCGCGTTATGATTTATTTTTTACTACGTATAATAGGCCATTTTGGAATGATTCATTTACTTTGTTATGTATTATGAACGGATTATTTAACCAACAGCAACTATAGCGTAGATAAAACTGTTTACAATCAACGTTCCGTTTAAATACATAAACTGATCCGTACTATGCAACATCAAAAGTTTAAAAGGGGACATAATCAAATGGCTATTTATAATCAAAAAAGTTCGCATGCTTGGTGTTGCTGACGTTAAATCGTACAAACTCCCACAACTGTACTTGAAACATTATAAATAATAACAGATTCGTACTCAGATATGTCAAAAACGTTTAAAGGGAACATAAACCCTTTATAAAATGGCTGGTTATAATGAAATTCGTGCATGTGAACCTCCAGGTTCACATGAGAACCTGTGGTTCCCATGTGAACCTTCAGGGTTCACATGCCAACCAATGGTTCTCATGTGAACCTACAGGGTTCACATGAGAACCTTCCTTTTTCTGGGTTCTCAAAGGTTCTCATTGCACACCCCTACTAACAGGTGTAACTTACTTGGAGGATCTCGTTTATTTATTTGTGAAATGTCACAAATATTAAACGCGGAACAATTTCGAAGTGCAATATGTTTATTGAGAATATAAAATAACATTGGCATACAAGCATATAATAGAAACAAAAAGCACAGCAAATATTTTTGGCTACATTAGGAGTTTAATAGATTAAGCTGTCATTTTAAAGTTGAAACAGACTGTTGACGAATTGCTCGTAGTCTAATGCACCAGCGATGGTCCGACTAGAAATAGCGTCGACATACCTGAAACATTTGTTATAATGCTGCGCCGAGTATTATTATCACATATTGGTATTTTCAATGCTAACTTTTTGATAAAGTGATATTTGGATATGATTTCAAAAGACATTTCAAAAAAAAATTTTAATGGTTAAAACGCTGTTAAGCACCGGAATGTCATATTATTAGCAACTTTTTTTGGAGAAAAGGCGTTTTAGATACATAGCAAAATCTCGCTTAATTCTTCGGCCATCAATAAGGCGTTACACCTTCTGTTTATAATTAAATACTAAAGGTTTTAGTATTCAATTTTAATATCCATGTCATCGTTTATTTTATTGAACTATATCATTGTTTAAAATAGTCAATAGTTGAATTTTATTACAAAACATACGGTTTCATCCTCTTGATACAATATTCGGCCTGTTCTGGACTCAAGTTCTGAAAATAAAAAATAATAATTGGCTTATAATATAATAAATTTAGGGTTATTTTGAATACAAACATTAAAAAATTTATGAGATAAACGCTGTATCTCTGTTTTATACCAACAATTACCGCATAAAGCTCCTCGGCAGTAACGTATGGACGGAATTCTTTGGAAAGCGCTCGGAAAGCCATTTCTATGTCCTCGCTCGATCGGACATTTTCGGTTTCCTTGTTAATCATAAAGCTCATGTACTCTTGGAGCGTTACATAGCCATCTCTAAAATAGGCTCCATGACTGAATTATATATTGGCCCACACTAAAATTTTACCGATTAGGGTCCACCATATCCAAGATTCGTGAGAACTCTGGCTCGGGCTGTCCTTCATCTACCATCGGCAAGTCGTAACCGAGGGCTCTCAGGCAGCTCTTGAACTGCTGCTGAAATCTCATAAACATTACTACAATTCGTTAATTTTTAATGGATGTAAGAGTTTTCAATTAATAAAAAGACGAATTTGGAAAATATTATGGTAAAATATAACAACTCCTTATTATTAAGACAGTTTTTAAACAAAGGGAATCATAAGAATTTGTAAGAACAAAACTTACGTGATCAAGACGTCCGACCTTCTCCTTGTCAAAGTGCTTGAACATCATGGAGAATTCTCTGAATCAAAACAAATTATGAACAGTGTATTTGTAGCGTTTTGGAGCATTTCATACCTGAGTGCCTCTTCTGTTACACCAGATTGGTTTCTCGCTTGTATTTGTTGTTCGAGGTTATGTTCCATTCGCATAGCCAATTGATCCACTAAACTTTAAAAAACATCAGCTTTGCCCCCAATAATCTGATAACCTTGATCCCAAGCCTGTGCGAGCCCAACAGTGGAGTGTTCTGTGTATCGGTTGTCCAAAATCAGATTTTCCTCCAGCAAGGCTCCAAGGTCCTCAATCTTGCGTAATTGAACTCGCTGAGCACGAATATCTTGTGCTTTACGTTTTAACATTTCCTGAAAATGTGAATGAGATTGCAACCATAGTCACAATAAAATTATTACAAGTTGTTGCTCCAAACTGCCACTCGTCTCCATCATTTCAGTGCGAGTGTCAGCCAGCCATTGATGAAAGGCATTGGCTTGTCCTGAACGAAATAGTTTACAGGTATATACAACGGGTGAATATAAATCCTTTCTTAAACTGTAACGTATGTTTTGCGAAAGAATCATATACTACTTGGATTTTAGTATATCAGTCCAAGGAACTAAAGGTATAAATACGTCCTAAATTAATTCGAAGTGAACAAAAAGAACAATTGTTCAATGGTTTGAAACTCAGACTTTAGATAACCTTTTTTCTTATTTTGTGTACGTATATATTTTTTCCTATTTTTTCTTTTTTTTAAACTCTATTGGAACTTGTTAGGACTTGTACTTACGAGCAAATTCCCGCCGAAGCTTGTCATTATCCTCTTGACGACGATGCTCTTTCTGGAGCTCCAGCTCACGCTCTTTTATAATCTTTTGTAAATTATGCCAAGTTTCCTATAATCAAATTAATAAAATTTCAATACTTATGGATAACGCAAATTTACTTGAAGCGCATCCATTGTGAACCAGGTGTAAGGATTCGGGCCAACATTGTACTGTTTAATTTGTTGATCGAGTTCATGAAGCATTTTGAAATCGCTCTCAGCAGAAATTAAAGATTTTTGGAACTCCGAGTGGGCCTCACGCAAGGCTCGGATTTCTTCCAAACTATTGCACTTTACTGGGTCAGTAAGATCCTGAAGACATTATCAAACAGTTCAGATATTTTCTATAATATATATTAAAGTCAAACCTCTTCAGCGTTTTCAAACCAGGAGTTAAAAGCAGACGCTTTCTTGGCGAAATTCAAGTAAAGTTCTTCGATTTTCTTGAATTCTTTCTGAGCTTCCAGAAGTTTCTGGCGCCTTCCCAGGGAATTTCTCTAAAACAAAAATTTTCAAACCATCTCAGTTAGCAAAAATTGACGAACCAGGAGCTGCTGCCAACGAACCATGACACTATTATGTCCTGAAATAAACAAAACGGATGATCGTTTTCTAGAAATTAGTTTGTAACAAACTTTTGTCAATATTTGGAGTTTGATGATGCTGAGCTTGCACCAATTGGTCTTTGAGCTCAGTGATTCGTTGGATTCCTTCATGCTCAAAAGCCTAAATAGTTGCATTGTTAGAAATGTAAATCAAGGAGCTTGTTTTACGTTCAAGCCAGCATCAAAAGCATCTTGTTTCGTGAGCAAAAGCTGTACCGACGACAAATCACGGCCATAATCATCGGAGCGCACTTGCTGCTCCTTTTCGGCTAAAGTTCTTCGATATAAAAGACAATAAATAACAAAAGAACGCTGATAGACATACCGATCCAACTCTCAACCACATCACACTTCCACATGAATTGGAGATAAGCGCTGTTATCGCGCAATTTCGCGAGACGAACTTGAGACAAACTTTTCACCTAAACTTATTATGATTGTCTTATTACTTTATAAATCTCAAATCACTGTACCTCTTCCAGGTGTTTTTGCAACTCGTCCACTCGTTGGCGAATATTAGGTGCGTGCCAATTTTGCGCATTAACGAGCTAAATTTTCTAGTATAAATATTGAGTAAAAATTCAGAATATTACATCTTCCCCTTGTT
Organism: Ditylenchus destructor; assembly: GCA_022814885.1. NCBI lineage: Eukaryota > Metazoa > Nematoda > Chromadorea > Rhabditida > Anguinidae > Ditylenchus > Ditylenchus destructor. Next base: position 2,144,523 of record JAKKPZ010000010.1, on the reverse strand, counting down.
TGACCAAGTCGTGAATGCGTTGGGTATGAACTTCCAAGTCGACCTCAAGAGTATCGTGTTTTTTCAAAAGTCCTTGTACAGCGGCCATGTTGTCTCCGTAATTGGGACTAGTCAAAATTTGCTTTTTCTCATTAAGCCAGGCTTCTTCTTCATCAACTCGACCGATAAAGTTTTGATACTCCTCGCTTTGATGTAACTTATCATGCCTTAATGGATAAATAGGGTTAGTCAATATTCGTGTTTCGAAATATTCACCTGTTTCCAGTAAGATCTATGATCTGTTTCCATTGACTCTCCAAATTTTGCATTCTCTTTTGAATTTCAGGAGCACCAATTTCGCTTGCTTGAAGCAATTCGACTCCTTTGGACCGGACTAATTGGACTTGGGGTTCCTGAAATGATAAAATATACATCTTAAAACAGATTACACATCAGGTAAAGATTTTCTGGCAGATTAAGATTTTTCCAAAATTAGCTGTACGAAAAATATTTTGATATGAAAACTTGGGATATGGAATTGTTTAAAAGACATACATGAGTGGCCAATTCATTGTCTAGACGGCGATGCTTTCGTCTCAGATTCTGAACTCCAGTCAGATCTCTTCCATAATCGTCACTGCTCACAAGTAATTTCTTCTCATTTATCCACGATTCCTGAAAACGTTTTCTAAACACAAATTCATAATTTTCATGTGAGATACCTCTTCATCGATATCTCGCAAGAATTGGTGAACAGTGATTGCTTTATTGAGTTTCTCTCTACGATGTGCTGCCAGCTCTTTCACATATTCGTACCGGTCGTTTATTCCCTGAAAAAGACTTATTGAATAATATACACAATTATAGAGTAATATACACTAAAAAGTGTACTGGTTTTAAATTCAAATTATGATAAGGTCTCAATAAGTACAATATACCTTTCTGCGATCATCAATCTGTTGAGTTTGGTCAGCCTGTTCCTGCAAGGCCGACAACAATGAGTCAGCTTGTGCGTTCATCTCTGCAACCCTATCTGCATGTGCGGCAATATCTGTCTCGAGAAGTTGATGCTTTTTTAACAAATTCTCAATTGAGTTTAAGTCACGTCCATAGTCTTCAGAACTAGCCAATGTTTCCACTTCGCCCAACCAAAACTCCAGATCTTTAATAGCTGCCATGAAGCTTTTCTGTCGATTGGCTTCTTTTAATCTGAAATTTACATAATTTTTATAATTCGCAAAAGAAAAAAATTTTGACAACAAAAACCTGCTATGATTTATTAAATATTAGACTAATAATTTTACAACAAAAAAGGAATAAATTGTAATACGAACCTATGGCTCTTCTCTGTAGTCTTCTTTACCAATAACTCCCATTGTTCATTTAGAGCCTTGAGACGTTGTGAGACAGCTCCTTCACCACCTGCGCATTTGGCTGCATGGATAAGATTCTGTCCGGCGCTAATGAGTGTGGAAATACGGTCAGAATTAGCAGAGAGTTCAGCTTCGAATGCTTGTTGTTTCTGATGTTTTTGCTGAATATTGGTGGGATCGAGATAACTCTGCTCTTGAGCGATTTGGAATTTCTCTGCGATCCAGTTCTCAACTTCGTCTGCGTCACGGCTGAATTGCTGAAGGGTCTGCGACTCTCCCAATTTGGAACGCTTCTCAATCAGAGCGCCCTTGAGTTTGTCCCAACGCTCGAAGATTGCATCGCGCTTCTTCGCAATGGCCTGCGATATAAAGAAATGTAAACTACTTTTTAAATAATTTCATACAATTCCGGTTGATCTTACTAAAAGATTTTTCATACCAAATTTTAAGGCAATTAACAAAATAAAATTTATAGTTGTATGAAACGAATCAGGATAAACAAATAAATTCGTATTTTTGTTCAGTAAGAATACACATGCTTTTATTTTAACAGGATGTTGTGTGATGCAAGTTTGGAAAAAACCGGACTTGTCTATCAAAAAAAATAATACTACGTTTCATAAGTAGCAAACTTACAGGTGCATTATAATGCTCTCTGCCAGTAAGCTGGTTTGCAAATTGATTGAGTTGATTGATCTTTTCTTGCTGTGAAGAAATTGCCTTATGCTGAAAATTACAATTATAACGTTCTGCTTTATGGAACATATAAAATTACTAACAAAATCTTCATGTTTCTTGATCAGTGACTCGACATTGTCGCCTGTTTCTTCTTGGCTCAAGAAAGCCTCGCGGGCGCTCATCCAAGTGTCGGCTTGTTCGCAATCGCGATAGAATAATCTGAAAAATGAATATGCATTTCAAATTATGCTAATTATTAAATATCTCACTGTAATTCTAAACATTGGTCGAGTATCTTTCTGCGCTGTACCCATGCTTCTTCCAGTTGCAGGCGTGCCTTGCGCACATCTTCCAAACGCTGACGCACATCATCTGTTGCATAATGCTCGCTACCAATAAGCTGGTTACCAAATTGATCGAAGGCTTGAAAAGTGGCTGCTCGTGCATCAATCTCTGTGCGGTAGTCCTGGTGTCGTTCTAAATTCATTACAAATAGCGCATATGATAAAGCTAAGCAAGCGATAACCAACCAAGAAGCGCTTCGGCGCCAGTTACATCATTGGCCAATTCATCACTTGATACCAACTGCATCATGCCGTTAATCCATTGAATTAAATCGCGGTAGTCAGACAGGAAACGTTGCAAGTCTTAAAAATATATTTTAAGATACAATACAGCTAAACAATTGTATTGTAAGACACGATTAACAGGGAGAGTCATAAGGAAAACATTTTTACAGATTTTTATATGATTCCACGATCATTATTAATGTTCTAGAATTTTTCTAGAATTTTAGAAAATTTCAATTTTTCCTAAAAAGTTACAAGTGACAAAAATTTTGAGAATTTCACAAATTTTCAATACGTTGTTTGGAATGCAGCCTTAAAAGTTTCTAAAGTTAGCTTCTAAAGATCCATCATTACTGTTGTATTGTATACATTTATTGTGTCAATTGACATTTGTTGTAGTCGCATTCAAATGCATAAACGTTATTATTATTATAAATAATTCTCAAACTATTTGAAAATTATGATATAAAATCTCTGTAAAACCCCATGAAAATATCACCCTCAATAGTGGAAGAGAACCTAATATTAACATAGGAACCTATTACTTAAATTGAAGCTTTCTACAAAAATTTAAACCCAGGATACATATGTCTAAGATTATTGTATACTACCTATTAACTTAAGTGTCTAGTGGATTTTATTTCGATTATATTTTGTTAACTTTAGAGTACATTTGAAACTAGTTTCTTAGTATACATAAATATTTTACCATAGCTGTCTAGAAGTTTCTCTTTGCGACTATTCGCTTTCTGAGTCAACAACGTCCATTGTTCATTAATTTGCCGCTGCAAGTCATATATTTGTTCCGCGGCTTCTGGATGCGATTGACGCAGTTTGTTTGCCTTAAATTCCGTATTATATAGCATATTATATAATATAGCACACCTTCTCATCCAATGTCTTGATTTTGTCTCCTAATGCAGCCAAATCGCGCTCAACGCCTTCATGTTTCCTCTGAAGCGCTTGTACCGATCGTAAATCACGTCCGAAGTCATCTGAGCTCAGTGCCTCATTCTTCTCTTGGATCCAATCCTAATTTTTAAACGTATATTCAAATTAAGTATAGTAATTTTGTTGTGAAACCTTAGTCTCGTCGATGTCTCTGTGGAATCGCTGGACCTCGTGAGCAGATCCGAGTTGTTGCTCACGTTGTTCGGCTTTCTCCTCAAGAGCGCGCCAACGAGCGTTGAGGTCATCAATCTGCTGTCGAATGCGCACCGCGGTCTCCGTCTGGCCTACTGCTGTTAAGCTTGTCGCAATTTGATTCATCTCTTGTAAGCGAATTTCGTTGGCTTTAAGATCTCCCTTGAAATCATCGAACTTCTTTTGAAGGACCTAAAAGAAAAAATCACTCCGTGTAATTGCAAATTTGTTATACCCATAGGGTAAAATTCCAACTTTTTAATACAATTGTCAATTTAAACTCTTATGAATATTCGGACCATGGAAAACAACGAATATGCTTTAATAAAAAATATGAAATCACCTCAACATGCTCAAGATCTGTGCCAATTTCTTGCTGTGACGCAACGGTTTCTCGGCTCCGAATCCATTCCGCTAAGTCATTAGCTTCGCGAAGTAGCTGGTAGCCTTTGCATGCTTCTTCGAGCTTACGCTTTCGTTGGTCGCCTAATAAAATAAGGCGCTGGTATTGCTCCTCAATTTGAAGCTGCTTGGCATTAATGGTGTTAGGCGCTTGCCCAGCGATAGCTTGATGGTAATGTTGACTTCCAGGTTCGATTTTCTTCACATATGCCGCAGGTACGAAACCTTGACGATCGCTAACTTCCACTTTCCACCTACAAATATTCATACCTTATGGCGTCAATTATGTAAAATTAGTTTTATATTTAATGCAAAAAGGCTTCCATGTATGGCCAAAATATAAATTGTATTTCAATATTTTACCCATATAACAATCTGTTTGTAAATACCCGAAAGGAAAATTATATATCTCAAAACAGTAGACTAATTTTCAAGAAAAAACTATTTCATTTCTGCGTACTAGAAAATTCAGAGTAAAGCAATAAAAATATGGAAATATCGGAAGTTTTGGATGGGTACTAAAATTATTGCGTTCCTCATATAAAATGTCCTTCCGCATTTGTAAAATATAAATAAAGCGTACCAATCTTTGTTTGATGAATTAAGCAAGGATAATACATCTCCCTTTTTCATTGATACCTCACGCGGAGATTTTTCCATGTAATCGTACAATGCCACAACACATTCTTTACCCAGCTGCCCGCCCGGCTGTTCCTGGTACTTGCATAGTCCGGCTTCTTTGCGAAGTTCATCAATAGTTGATTTGAATGCATCGCTATCAGACATAAGGGCACGATGCTTTTTCTAAATTTTCAGAGATAATTTTATACATTACAAGTACAGGCTTACCAAGAGACTTTCTGCACTATCCTCATCTTTACCATAATCCGTACTTCCTACAACGGGCTCTTTTTCGCGCATCCATGATTCAGCTTCGTTGGCATCAGCCAAATATTGGTGTGCTTGTAGTGAGTCATTGAGATCAGTTTTGCGTTTTTCCGCTTTAACTTTCAAATTGCGCCAATTGTCACGCAATTGAGCCAGCTTTTCTCTAAAACAAAATAACAGTACAGTTAATTATTAAAATAAATTTTAAGACTTAAATTAAAATCGGCTATTGTATGAGTTATAATTTCATAAATAAATTTTACCTGATATCAGGTGCCAGAAAATGACCTTTCTGAATCATGTCTTCAGCAGCTGCGCCCACTGCATCAATCTGTGGCTCATGATTATTAATTTCGGCAATGAGGGCATGTTGCTTCTTGATTAAATTTTGCACTCCAATAAGATCCCGTCCACGGTTAGTGCTCGCAGCAATTTGCTCTTTCTCACGGATCCAGCTCAATTCGTCCTCAATATCTCGGAAGAGCTAAATTTATTGACACGTAAACTTATTGACAGAGCTAAGTGACATAATTTTGACTCAACTCCAAAATATGTATGTATTACAGTATCTGTGAGTTATTACCTGGTTGCCTTGGAGAGATTCTGCTAACTTTGCTTTACGACGCTGTAACGGCTCTCGAAGTGCTCCAAATCGGCCCGCCAGCGCCTCCTGTTTCTTCACAATTATTGGTGCATTGAAATGATCTGTGTTTTCGAAATGGCGTGCTTGTTGAGTAATATTCTCTATTCGATCCTGTCGGGCATTGTAGTCTGCTTCGAGAAGAGCTAATTTCTTTTGCAAGTTCTGGACGCTGATCAAGTCCTTGCCAAAGTCTTCACTTGAGAGTTGTCCTTCTAACTCACTTAACCACAATTCGACATCTTCAATGTTGCGATTAAATAGTTGTTCCTCATTGGCTTCATTCAACTTGGCACCCTTTTTATTGGTAGCATCCACTAACTCGCTCCATAGGTCGTCCACGTCACCCAAACGTTTCTAAATAGGCGAAATGTGATTACAAAACTGTGTTAAGTATTTAATAAGGCACTCGAGAGAAATTATATATCGTGCAAATTGAATAGCATATGTAATGGTTCACCTGGATATGTTCCTGGGCGAAATGATTAGCGTCAATAAGTTCCTGTCCAGTGGTTTTGATTTCGTCCAAACGGTTTCTATTCGCACGCAATTCTTGCTCGAAATTAGTGTGCTTTTGTAGTTTTCCGCGGATATTTGTTGGATCAAGGTAGCTTTGGTCCTTGGCGGTCTTTAGTTTCTCGTTGACCCATGAAAGCATTTCTTCTACATCTCGGTCGAATTGTTGCAGGCGGTATGATTCCTTCAGCCGCTCTCTTCTTTCAGCAGTTCTGCTCATTAGCTGACGGCGCCGAGTGAGAAGCTAAAGTATAAGATATATTAGAGTTCTATTATTTCATACAGTTTTACCGCTTCACGTCGTTTTGCCACATCTTCAGCAGCGTAGTGATTGCCTTCGACCAATTTTGTTGCGAATTCATCTAATGCATGGATCTAAAATGATAACAAAATTTAAAACATTGTCATCGTTTTCCGATTATATTTCTAAATAGATTCCGCTAAAATAATTTTTGTTGCTAGTTTTTATTCCAAAAAGGCTACCGTAACAGAAACTGAAATGCAATGAAAATTTGAGTAATTATCATATTAATTATTCTAACAAATTCCTTGACTTTTAATGGGCATAGATATCTTTAACACAACGGTCATGACATAAAGCAAATAGACAAACCTTCTCCTCTTGAGCTGCCAAAGATTTCTAAAATCAACCAAATATTAGTCTATAGTAAAGCTTAGTTGCGTCGTTTACCTCAAAGTCCTCGTGCTTCTTCAACAAGGATTCCACACTATCGAGAGAATCACCTGAAATTATTCATTAAATGCACTTAAATACAGAAAACCAAATAATTACCCAAATCTTCATTAGTCAGAAAAGCTTCTTGTTTTGTCATCCACGTTTCCGCTTGCTCAGTATCGCTAAATAAAATACATAACTATACTGAAATTAAAATTACCTGACAATAAATTTTGATAATTCAGGAAAATTAATGAAATTAAAATTACCGGTAAAATAGTTGTAGGTCCATACATTGTTCGTAGAGAATTCGGCGTTCCTCCCACAAATTAGCTAAGCTTGCCTTCTCAGAAGCCAAGTGGCTGAGGCAAGATCGAATTTCGTCAGAATCCGGCACCCCTTCATCCAGAAGCTTTTGACCAGTTTCTAAAATAAAATTTTTTGTACAAATTTATCACAAAATAAAAGTTGATCATAAGTGACATTTCCATAATTGAGTGTAAAAGACGCCCATGATTTAAAAAATGAGCCGTGTTTCTGAACGGCGGTCTCAAACATTTCTTTGTTCCATGTATGATTCAAAGATATAATGAAATATATAATAGACATTGGTTTGAAATAGGCATATTATAACCTGCAGTAGACTCAAAGCTGTCGGATCTTGCATCGATCTCGCTTTTGTGTTCTTGGTGACTCTCTGAATTGAAAAAGATTAAATGTTATCGAGACTAACAATATTACCGAGCAGCGCTTCAGCACCGGCAACATCTTTGGCCAGTTCACTCGACGAGATAAGCACTTGCATACTTTTGCACCAGTCGCAAAGTTCACGGTAATCAGCTAAGAAGCGATGGAGGTTGTAAGATTGGTCGAGGCCTAGCTTGCGTTCCTGAGCTTTTCTCTTCAGAGTCTCCCATCGATCCTTAGCTTCTTGCATTTTTTTGTAAATGGCATCAGAACGATCGGGATACGAGACACCTAAAAGTCAGGTTAGAGAAATAAAACACAAAAACTGTGATATGTTACCAAGCCTTTCAGAGTCCGTCGTAAGCTTGTCCATCTGAAAATTTAAATGAATTTTAATTATGTTTAAATTATCCATATATTTTACGATTTACAGAGAAAATAGTGTAATAAAGCTCACCTTTGCCTCAAGAGCCACCAGATCTCGCTCAGTTCCCTCGTGTTTCCTTTGTAACGCTTGCACATTATTTAAATCTCGTCCTAAAATGCATATGGAGTCATTAATCAGCAACTTAGCGAAAATACCGTAGTCATCAGTGGAAAGAGTAGCTTCTTTTTCGCCCATCCATGCTAATGTCTCATCTATGTCACGGTTAAATCTCTGAATTTGTTGCGCGCCAAACAGACTCTCGCGTCTGAAAGAAAATATGGGTACTGCATTTGCCTGTATTACTAAGCTCCAAGTTACTACAACTATTTCATATCTTCTCTCCCTTTCTTCTTCATTTTTTTACTACACATTAAGCTAGGGGTGCGAAGCCGTGGTAATGGTGTACCTGACGATCCAACCCGTCTGGTTAATATAATTTTGCAACATTGTAATAAGCTTATGGTCAAACAATAGTTTTCAGTCAGCAATGTTATTACATCACTTGACCAATTTTTTATCACACTAAACATCTGTACCTTGTGGCAGTAAGTGTTCCAAGTCGATGCCAGGCCTCATTCACGTCCTCTCTTTTATTGTAAATGGCTTCCCCATTTGGATGACCTTCTTCTACTAATCGGTCAGCTTCTTGGTTGATTTCTGAGATTCTATACTGGTGGTTGTCTAACTCTTTTAAGAATTCGTCAAATTTGCGCTGCATAACCTCTACATGTTCCAAATCCTGACCGAAGTCGTCTGCAGACACGAACGCAATTTTATCTTTGATCCAATAGAGAATCTCGTCGCATTTTCGCATGAATTGAAGTTCCTTGAATACAAGTTTTATTATCTAACAATTATGGTTAAATGTCGATATTTACAGACTTAATATGGCAAAACATTAGGTATATATATATTATAGCTAAATATACAACCAAACATTAATTACTGTTCATTTCCATACTATTCGAAAAAGACTCACTTTTAGTGCCTGTTGAAGCTTAATTCCTTTGTCCTCTAGTTTAAATAACAGTTTCTCCCATAGCTCATGCAATCGATCAAGACGTTTCTGAATAAATAAATATATTGAATAAATGTTTACAGCATATCTACCCGGATAGTTTCTTTTTCGTAGTGGCCGTGCTGAATCATATCATTTCCAGTTTTGTCAAGCTTAGTTATGGCATTAGCATGTGCTTGCACTTCTGCTACAAAAGCTTCATGTTTTTGGATTTTCGCCTAAAATTTTTGCGATATTTAGGTAAAATTTGAATATTCAAAAAACCTGGAGATTTGTTGGGTCTCTAAACGATTCCTCGGATGCCGTTTGAAGTTTTTCCAAGATCCTAGAAATCAGTACAATACTTCAAAAAGTTTCGCACTGCATAATTTCTTACCATATTTCAAGCTCATCAGCATCGCGCTAAATTGAGCAGCTCGTAACATACAAACAAGCGGAATAAAAAACAAACCTTGAAATATTGGAATTGTCTAGCCTAAAACGACAAAATTTATTATTTTTTAAAGTATGAATTATTTTAAGAAAGATTCAAGCAAATGACTAATTTTGTAGTCATGAAAATTCGCAAAAGTGAGCATTTTCGCTAGAACTACCGAAAATTTGTATAAAATATAACCAACTTTACCTCTTCTAAGCGATCTCTTTTGGTCTTAGCATATTGTTTGAACTGTGAATAATGGTCCAAAACTTCTGTACGTCTGTGCTAAATCAACAACCTTTAAGTCCGCTCGAGGTGAAGATAATGTATACCTGGATGTCATCTGCTGTTTCAAGCACCTTAATTTCGGATGGCGGCGGAACTTCCAGTACTGGATCCGGGGGAGCTCCTTCGTCGTTCATTATATTTTCGCTTTTGCTGTAAAAATACAGATATAAGAATGAAAACCAAAAATGTTGTAGAAATGTGAAATGCAAATATATGGACGAGAAATAATCTGTGCATGCTGGCGCACAATTAATCCAATCAATCGAATGTATTATATTCAAATATCCACATAATGCAAAATCCAATAATTCACTTAAAGGCTTTGCCAAACAAAGAAAGGCTTTACGAGATGGCAAATAGGGTCTGTGTGTCCTTATAAACCAAAACTGAGGACCCGGGTTGGCCAAAAAGCAGTTGTTTCTCTTTGGAATTCGGGAAATTTGGTTCCACATCTAGATAGGCGACATAACCCGGGCACAATAACCGGGAAAGGCAGAGAAGCATTAGTCAGCGTATATACACACATTTTGGAGGCCGAAAATACATTCAGCAGCAGAAGGGGAGTGGCGGTCGATAATCCTAAACGGAGGGGACGCACTCCCACAACGAAGTGACAGGGAAAGAGTGCGAGAGCAATGTTCCTCTTTTCCGCTGCCTTGACCACTTCCCCTCCCATAATATTGGTCTCTTAAATGCATATACCCTTTGCCCTACACTCAAACTCATATATCTCGATGGAATGCGCCTCCACTATATTCTTCTAATTGTGATTAGGGGAAACCAAGGCCACTAAATATACCCGTTCGCCATATATTTTATACGGAAAGTCAAGAGAAACCCATTGATAAATTTATATATACACATATGAAGAAACATCGTTTGATAAATGTCTTTGCATGTTAAGTTTTGACTCATACTTTTATCAGACAACGCGAAGTATCATTCAAAAATGAAATCCATGCAAATTTTATTCAAACTATGAGAATCTTTGAAACACAAGATGTATTATATATGTTCGATAAAATATCTTTTGCGTGACAAAACTACGATAACAAAAATATTTTATACTTCCAACAACAATTCATCAAATAAAGTCCACAAAGGACAAGGTAACAAAAAGTTTTAACGGTTGGATTTGGCGACGCGTTCCAGTTCGTCTTTCTTCTTAATCGCATATGAGTTACTCGATCCCTTGGCGGCGTTGATCAATTCATCAGCCAAGCACTCCGCGATGGTCTTGATATTACGGAAAGCAGCTTCGCGAGCACCAGTGCACAACAGCCAAATAGCCTAAAAAATTGCAAAATTATTAACGAATTTACTGTAATTATTTTAAGTGATAGCATTTTATCCGTTTGTCGGTTTATTAACGTCGGTGACGAAATTAATATTCGAATTGGCACCATTCATTTTAGCCCCTTTAGAAAGGGGCTACCTGGAATTTGATATTTCTAACCCCTCTTAAAATACGATTTTAGAGGGGTTAGAAATATTAGATTTGAGCTAACCCCCTTCTAAGGTGGGTAAAACAGAACGCCAGACATTGAAACATTAATTTGGACCGACATTAATATACCGAAAAACAGATAACCGATGACCGTTTCGAAATCCGGTTAATTTGCTGGCACTATAAAAACAGTAAGCCCACGCTTAAGTCTAAGCGAAACCCTTGCCTAGATCAAACCTTAAAGCTCAAATAGCTTAAGTTTACTCTTACGCCTAAGTCTTCCCCAAGATGTTCGCCTAATGCCTAACTTCAATTTAAGCCATTATTCGCACCTTAAGCTTTAGCTGAGTTATGGCCTTTTTTGGTATTTTGACAAACAGTGTTAGATAAATAGGGCGCATCCCGTATCCTAGCCTCTGGAAGATTTAGTACCATATTCATTTAAATAATTATGATAATAATACAGCTATAATTGACTCACAAGCATCACTGTTATATTCGTCAGAAATAGTCCGAAAGAATCGTTTACATATATTATCAACATTGTAAAATATAACTTGCAAGGTGCAACTTCATTAAAGTAAATCCGCCTCAAACAATTGCAATTTTAGCAATAAATACTTCCCATGATTATCGTTCAATGAAACCTTTAACAGTAAGTATCTAAGCAAATTTTTTGCCACTATCTTATCCCGTTCAATTAGACTATTTATTAGTACGAGTTACTCATTGAATTGGGAATTATTATTTCTCCCTCTTTTTGATAAGAGAATAGACAATTGTTGAGTTTTAAAGGATTTACAATCACAAGTATTGTATTAATAAAGTATACTTGATTAACACGTCGCAAAGGCGAAACGTCAACGGCTTGACGACGAACAGTGCCGGCACGTCCAATACGGGTTGAGTCTTCGCGCGGACCACTATTGATAACGGCGTTAACCAACACTTGCACGGGGTTCTGTAACAGAAATGTTACTACAAAAATATTGAAGTTATAAAATCAGCGCATGATTAATTGAAATGAAATTAATATAATCAACGTTAACCACTACTCTTCGCACAATAGGTCAATCTTTCACTCATTATTCTCTTTCAACCTGTGATTACAATGGGTAATCGCGTAACATTTCGGTACCCGAAATGTTTTGGGTTTCAGTGACTAGCTCTGTGCGGAGTGGCCAAAGCATTAAACAGACAATGTTTTCAGTTAATCGTGAACTAATTTTATATTGAGTTAAAATACCTCTCCAGTTAAGAGATGGATAATCTCAAAAGCGTGCTTGACGATGCGCACTGTCATGAGCTTCTTTCCATTGTTGCGACCGTGGCACATCATCGACGAAGATAGGCGCTCCACTACTGGGATGGTGGCCTTTCGGAAACGTTTTACTTGGTAACGTCCAGCACTGTGAGGCAAATATTTTGCTGACTTATCCTTTACAGCGACGTAGTCCTAAATAAAACATTTTGTTTATAGGAATTATAACTTTTGTGATATTGTCTAATTGAGTGTCTAATTCGGTGGAAATCCATAAAATACTGATCTTTATATTTTCACTTGAACTCAGTGTTTTGTCTAATTAAGTACACCCTAGTTAATATGATACACCGCAACCTCTAATTTTGACCCCGCGGATATAAATATTCAAATGTTTATTTTTTCTCAATGGTAGTAATTAAAATATCACCCAAAATGTGATATGTTGTTATAGTCATAACAAACTATTTTTACAAGACGACTGTAAAAAGACTATATTTCTCTAATATACATGACAAAATAACGACATAGCGATTGGAAAGGTATTCTTCGATATCCCACATAATGTAGGGTATCGAACAGGGTTTGTGGGATATCCCACATAGAAGATATCATAGTATCCTCATTTTAGATAGGATGTCCTCGGGACGTCAAATGATATCTACACCATTAACTATTGGGGCGTTTCAAAAGAAACCGGACTGCCTAGTCAGACACAGCCCTATTAATCGATTGAGCTACCTCACGTTTCACGTGGGTAATCCCCAAACCTGATATTGCTAACCCCCTCTAAAATACGATTCTAGAGGGGGTTAGCAATATCAGATTTGCGCTAGGTCCTTCTAAACCCCTCTTCTGAATAAATAATTTGCGGCTTGTCTCTGACTTGGCAGTCCGGGTTCTTTTGAAACGCCCTAATAGATTAAATAAACTTAAGCTATACGCTTACCACAAGGGAGATGTCGGACACTTCAACATCGTTGAGAGACCATTTGCCAAAAAGCTTAATGTCGGGTGTATCAATATTGGCAGTCAACGCAGGTTGCTCCGTAAGCGGCTCTTCAGTCCAGAAATCAGTTGCAGCCATTTTGCTAAAATTGTAAATCTTGTTGCAATATTTTCAACATACTATAAACGTTCACCAATCAAAGTTTTATAAAATGCCAATAATCAAAAGCACATTGCAGAGATAACACAGTTATTGTATAGCGAGCAATTTTTATAAAATACTGGAAAGGTGCGTAAACCATGGCAGCCGCCTCGGCATTTAGTCTACTAAAAACAGTCGATCTTTTTACTTAAGTTGTTAGCTTAAGCAATGCTTAAATAACTGCTTTCCAAATCGTTTCCCAAAAAATTGTGGCGTTACATTAATTTTTGCTATAGCTTTTTATTCAACCATAATTGTTCAAATTGGTCGTATTAAATTTTAAACTTGAACATTGTACTTTTACCAAACATGAATCCTTTGAAACGTTACTAAAATACAGGATCAGGCTATGGACTGTTGCTACATTAATGGTCACAAAAATGAGCAAATCTCTAAATTCCTTCTCAAAAATCTCGGCTTTCTGAATTAGTGGATTCAACATAAAACTCCAAACAGAGTTTAAAATTGGCTGGAATCATGAGCAAAAATTGTAAAATAAGGATGGTAAGTAAAAGATCGTAGTAAAATTAACATGAGGACGAAACCCTGAATACGATTCCTATTGAGACGAAATTGCGTCTGAACTCGAATTTCATTTGGCGTTTTGCCCAAACATTGGTCCAATCAAAATTGCCCACGAATGTCAAAGACACACTCAAAAGTCTTGACCTCCATCATCGTTATCGGATCGCGCACTTAATAAAATTATTATTTTATCCTGACGGCGAGCCACATATATTTGTTTTTCGGGAGATGAAATTATTTGTTTTATTTCTATTGGGTAAGTGCATTTATTACTTAATGTTTTACGATGTAATATAATATGCTTTTTAGGGTTTCTCGCCACCTTTGCGGTGGTCACAGCCTTGTACGATTCGTCCGATGAAGTCGTCGAATTAACATCAAGCAATTTCCAGAATAGGGTTCTCAATGACGACGCAGTGTGGATCGTTGAATTCTATGCGCCATGGTAAGGCATTTATAGAGAATTTTCCTATTTCAGGACATTATATCCTATGGCACCAAAATTGGGCATCCAAATTGTGAATACATTTTATTCGCCATAAAATTTAATACCAAAAATATTTGCTTTCCGAGTGTGATTTACGCCTGAAGATTACAGAAAATCCCTTGCCCTGGGTTTTTCTCATATTTAAATCTCATTGATCTTGTCTGCATTAAAATAATTGAGAAAACAACTTTTCCATAACCATCAAATTAAAAGCTATAAAATGCTTTTTTGCTTTCCAGCAGCTATATCCAATGTTTATACGGATTGTTATTTTTCGCCAACTCCCTTTAAAATGTCCATTTCGCCAACTCTGTATAATAACAGGAATTCAGCCTAAGATTAAGCCCAAAATAAGTCCCGATTGAGCCAAAGCCTAAAATAACGGTTAAAATAAGGAGTTGGAAAAATTAAGGAATTGGCGAAAAGTCAGTTTTAAAGGGAGTTGGCGAAAAAACCGATTGGCGAAATAATGCGCTCCGGTTTGTTACTCATTTCTAATTCTTGTTTAAAATCAGTAGGGTCAATCGTGTGTAAATGTATTTATACTGATTACAAATTGTAGGTGTGGGCACTGCAAAAACCTCGTGCCGGAATACAGAAAGACAGCAAAGGCTCTCAAAGGACTCGTAAAAGTCGGTGCAGTTGATATGACTCAACACGAATCACTTGGATCTCCTTATGGTGTTAGAGGCTTTCCAACCATCAAAATTTTCGGAAGCGACAAGAAGAATCCTTCGGACTACAATGGTAAGCAACTTTTCATCAATCATCTTCTTAATCATGGAAAATATCAAGAATTATTTGCGTTCTCTAAGATTAATTGCTTATACTTAAAATGTAGTGATCAACATTACGAGGCCTGTCTATTAAGTCCAAATTTAGTTAACTAATTTTTATTTTTGAATTAGACTTTAACTTGAAAATTGGACAATAAAATTTCTTAGATATAAACCGAAGCAGTGAGGGACGAAGCGGATTGTATTAGAATTAGAAAAGCGAAAGAGAAATTAACTAATTAGTAACACTCATTAAGTGCAACGCACGGTTAAAAAATGGCCATAGTTGGTCGAAACACAACATCGATAAGTTTTTCTGAAATTATCAGGAATCAATTCTTCGGCCATTTTTTGCATATGAAGATGGCTGAAAATTGATATTCTCGATAATTTCTGAAAAACCCATTACTTGACATTGTGATGTAGCTAGCAAACAATGAGAAATAAAAGATAAAGTGCCCCCGTGAATCAACGGTACTTCGCCGAAGCTTTTCCCGTGCGGGGTCCCCAAGCCTACTTGCCGAAGCTTTCGACCGGGGATGCTTAGCAGCTTGCGGCGGCCTTAAAGTGGGTGCGGGGAGCAACCCCCTGACCCCGGCCATTGCCGTCTTTATCTCCAGCCGAAGCTGTACCTATCTATCCGACCCACGGAGGGATGGAGCACCTAGGTTGGGTGTGTGACGCACCAGGGAATCGAACCCCAGTGGGTTGGTGCGGTAAGCCGATGTCTTAACCACTCCACCACTACGCCAATGAGAAATAATACACTCGGACGACCTAGAAAGGGTGTCAATAGGAAACGGGCCAATATGTCTTTAAGCTTAATTAACTGACAATTTAGGCCAACGCACTGCTCAGAGCCTGGTGGAATCCGCTATTACCGAAGTGAAAAAAATTGCCAACGCTCGCCTTGGGATCTCTGGAAGCAGCAAATCTGGATCAGGAGGAGGCAAAGTCGGTAATGATGTTGTTGAGCTCACTGACAGGTTGCATTTTATAGAAAATTGCATACATATAAATATGTTTATGGTTTTAGCAATTTCGAGCAGCTTGTTCTAAAATCAAAGGATTTATGGCTCGTGGAATTTTTTGCTCCTTGGTGTGGCCACTGCAAGAACTTGGAACCTCATTGGAAAGCCGCCGCGTCTGAATTGAAAGGAAAAGTCAAGGTATGTTTTTATTTGAAGAATGAAATTAAAAATAAAGAAGAAATAGTTTGTGACCATATTTTGATAGTGTTTTAATTTTTCATAACTACTTATCTCTTTATTTTGTGTTTAAACAACTACTGTATGTTAAAAACCTAATTTTCAATGAAACCGTTAAAAGTTCTTGGGATCGGTAACGTGTAATAATTTTTGAATGGATCACCATAACACGCTAAATAACAATGCATTTTTAGCTCGGAGCCGTTGATGCCACTGTTCACACTATGCTTGCCAATAAATTCAATGTTCGTGGTTTCCCGACAATTAAATTCTTCGGTGCTGGAGAGAAAACCGAAAACAGCGCTGTCGAATATGATGGCGGAAGGACAACAAGGTATTAAAAATATTCTTGATTGGACAACACAAATAATTTTTCAGCGACATCGTGCAATGGGCCATGATCAAAGTGTCTGAGAATTTGCCACCTCCGGAGCTAAAGCAAGCCACATCCGCAGCAGTTGTTCAAGAATCGTGCAAAGACAAACAATTATGTATCGTGACATTCCTCCCTCACATTTTGGATTGTCAATCAAAGTGCCGAAATGACTATCTGAAGTTGTTGAAGGAATTGGCTGATAAGTTCAAGAAGAATCCATGGGGGTTAGTATTTTTACATTAAAGTGGCGGTCTCTTTGTTTGACCAATCCTAACATTGTATGCAGGGCCAGGGGTGGACGAGCGGACCGGTCCGGACCGGACCGACCCCTGAGCCGGTCCGGACCGGACCGACCCCCCCCCGGTCCGGTCCGTTTTCGGACCGGACCGGGCATGACGAAAAATTTTTTAAAAGGTGCCTAATTTGGTGCAAATTTTTGAGAAATTTTCGAAAAATTACCGAAATTATATATTAAACATTACCTCAACACTGAAAATTTTCTTCTCCAACCTCAAATGCCGTTTGCCAATTTTTTGTGAAAATTTTTGAAAAATTTTGTGAGGTTGGAGAAAATTTCCTTTGAAATTTTTCAATGTTGAGGGAAAATATTCAAAATTTTTCGCTCGTCCGCGCCCTATCGGGCACGGCCGAGTGCATTCTTGAAGGTGCAGAAAAAAATTAGACAAATTTTACTTACTCGAACTTTTCCTTTTTTTAGAAATTTTATGATAAAGCAAAATCAAATTTTTTCAAAAGTGTTCTAGCTAAAAATTTTTGTAACATATTACACCTATTGAATATTTGAGACTTCTGAATATTTGAGACATTTACACTTTACGCTAATTTTGAAAAATTATCACAATTTCACCAGAAAATGTGACTTTTTATGACAAGTTGGCAAAAATTCAAGAAACATCTAAAGTTCTACAACTTGCAAATTAAGCCTAAGACTGCAAAAAATGTTCTAATTAAGCTTAAAATGCCGAAAACTAATAAAAACTACAATTTTTAAGAAATTTGAGTTCGGAAAATTTTTTCAGATTTTTTGAGAAAAATTTACTTCCGGTCCGCGGTCCGGACCGGACCGGACCAACCCCTTGCCTGGTCCGGACCGGACCGGGCACGAGGTCGGTCCGGTCCGGACCGGGTAAAAAGTCGGTCCGCGTCCACCCTTGTGCAGGGCCGTATCTAGGGGTTCATCTTCCCGATATTCGGGAAAGGTCGTAGTTTGTACCTGTGATTGTGTACTACAAATCCTTACAGTAAGTTAGAGCAAAACTTCCTGACTAATTCCGCGGACGGAATTAGTCAGGAAGTTTTTGGTTTTGTCACTAATTCCCCTATTTTTGAGGGGGCAGACCCAGTTTTTGTCACTAATTCCCCTATTTTTGAGGGCCGGACCCAGTTTTTGTCACTAATTCCCCTATTTACCCGGTGTGCGAAGCGCCGCTGATGCGCGCTAACCGCTTCCTAGCGAAGTGAGGGCCGCGAAGCGGCCCCACTTCGCTAGTACAACATATAACAAATGCACGGGTCAGCAGTCTACATTAATTACGGACTATATCGTTCTATGCCCCAAAGACCGAAATTCACGAAATTCAAAATGTATCTACTTTTTTTGAAGTCAACCATATTTTGAGATCTTAGTATCAAAATGTTCGGAAGAGCTGCCCGAAAAAACTCCGTAGCTGAATTTTCAAAACACTTGGAAAAATGTATTTTTTTCAAAAATTTCAAAAAATTTTTCATTTTTTTGCACTTTTCTGAAAAAAAATTTCGTATTTTTCCACGTGTTTTGAAAATTCAGCTACGTAGTTTTTTTCGGGTAGCTCTTGCGAACATTTTGATACCAAGATCTCAAAATATGGTTGACTTAAAAAAGTAGATGCATTTTGAATATGCCCTACTAGGGTTACATAATGGCTGTTTTTGACCGAAAAATGGCACTTTTTGATGTGATACAAAAAAACTAATTGCAGATTCGTGATCAGCGCATCGAATTACCCCTAAAAACGCTCAATGCGAAAAAAGTTTTCACATTTTCAAAAAATCGGTTTTTTCGAGCACCATGTGGTCCACCCTTTGCTCCAAAAATCGACTTTTTCAAGATTTTCATAATTTTTCTGAAAAATGTGTTTTTAGGGGTAATTCGATGCGCTGATCACGAATCTGCTATTAGTTTCTTGATATCGCATCAAAAAGTGCCATTTTTGACCAAAAATGGTCATTTTTTACTTTCAGGTACTTGCGAAAAACCAACCTGACACGAAAAGTGGTCCATAATCGCCTCGAACGAAAAAACAATATTTTTTTCGAACTCAGCGCACCAAAAAACCCCTATTTAGGCGATTTTTGTTAAAGTTCTGGGCTGTTCCCATTTTTTTTCAGTTTTGGTGCATCGTGATATATGTATAAATGAACCGGAGATAGGCATTTTCGATTAATCAGCAACGCCTAACAAAATTTTTATCTGTATTAATAAGGTGCGTTGGTTATTCTAGTTATAAAATAACTTGAATTTTATCAGGTAGATGATTACTTACTTTTCAGATGGGTCTGGGCCGAAGCAGGACAACAGCCAGAGCTCGAGGAAGCGTTTGGAATTGGCGGTTTTGGTTACCCTGCACTTATTGCTGTAAATTCTCGCAAAATGAAATACAGGTACTAACATTGCGCAATATTCTTAGAGCATATTCGTAGAATGGCTTTGCAAAATATTGGCTTTTTCTCATATTTTTTGCAAAATTTGAGTTTTACTCAGAATTATCCCTATCATATGACTAGAAATTTTTATTTTTAGCACGCTAACTGGAAGCTTTGGAAAGGACGGCATCTCTGAATTTTTGAGGGACCTCTCTTATGGCAAGGGCAAAACTTCTTCTATGAAGGGCACCGAGTTTCCCAAAGTGCACGACATTGAGCCATGGGACGGAAAAGATGGTGCTGTCCCTGAACTGGACGACATCGATCTCTCGGACGTGGAATTAGATGACATCGAGCCAACAAAAAGTGAACTTTAAACCGTGATAGTGCAATTATTTTCTTTGATTTGTTATTATACCAAATTTTTGTTGGATATTTTCTGTTCTCATTTTTGTTGATTTGGCTATTTATTATTTCGTATGTAATGTGTTCCTTGAGGAAGCATGCCTTTATGTGTCCATCGAGGAAATAAAAAATTTTATCTAGTTCTACCATTTCTTATTCAATATAAAAGATAAATTATAAGAATCATAAAGCTGTGAAAATAAGCATAATGCCTATTACAAGATTGCCTCTTTGAGATGCGCAAAAACAAACACAAAAATACCCGTTTCATGAGATAAACACGGCAAAAATATCACAAAAAGAAAGGTATCACGCGGAAAAATATAGCAGATAATCGTGATATTAAAATGCATTAGGCGTTAAATTACAGACACTTAATAATGTGCAACGAGGAAGAAATGCCCGCACATTGGATATAATGAAATTTGCTATTACAGTTTCAAGTTCACATTAAAATTATTCGAAATACATAATATGGCGTTCAAAGAGTGAACAAATATGGATGCTTGGATGAACAATGTTGCAAATCAAAGCACAAATTATAGGCGAAAATTATACACTACGCTGATTATTGGAAAATACAGTATACCATGACATGTGTGTCCAAAGATGGAGGCAAATAAGACAGGAAGTATCAAATCGTATTTTGGATGTAATATTAATGTGATTTTCTACATTAAATGAGAAGTAACCAATTTTGAGGAAACTGCTACTTTATTGAAACATTTTAGTTTGACTTGATTGGAATGGTAAAAGGGATACTAAAAAATTTGAACAGAAATGTCTTTGGGCGTAAACTTTCCATTTCCAAAGTTGGTATGGCTAACTAACAAATAAACTAATGAAGTTGAATATTTTGTCATCGCTTTGCTTCTCCGTTGGGCTGTTCATTATGAAATGCGGCGGGCGTGTCGTCCAAAAACGCATGTTTTTCCAATGGGTGATTAGCCTGTTCCATGGCTTTCAGGTATAAACGCCTCCTGCTTACTGGTGGGCCTGAAAATGTAAACATAACACTGATACAGTAGAAATTATGTAGAAATTATTATATTAATAAATTGATTCTCGAAATCATGAATGAATACTTACCACACAAGCTAAGCAAAACGGGGAGCAAAATAAGACCGTGGGCTGCGCCTATCACTACAATTCCCAAAAACATGCGAAAATAGTACACCTAAAATATTTTGACTTAAATTTTGCTCAAATTGAAAGTTGTTAGTTACGTTAAATATTTGCGAATGTGCAAATGCCAGCACTACAATTCCTCCAAGTTTCGTTAGAGTTATTCCACTCAGAACCGAGCATCCTACATTGGACAAAGCGTCAGAGGCCCGCTCCACACGCGTTTTTTCAGCGCTTAGTGTAAAAGCTGAAAATATGATAATTTAAATCTGAAAATGACAATAAAAACGGTCCATACCTCGTACGATATGAGCACAAAATTCCACACTTATACCCACAGACTAAAATGTGAAGTGAAAATAAGATCTCATAAACTAGGTAATAATACCATGACTAGGTTGACTACACTGATCGCATTGAAATCAATGGACCACCAATACATGAGGCCAATTACATTCATCAAAATTAGTCCAATTACTAAATTTATTCGAAATATTTTCAGGATTACATATTGTGATTTAACTGTCACCTGTTACGATAACAAATGCTGACCTAAAATTAGCCTTATAGTACGATATGGATTTTATGAGGTAACAAACCATGGATCCATTCCAAGCAAAACAGTCGTTACACAGAATATTGATGCTAGAGATAATAGAATTTGTATGATTGCGGCGCGAACAATACCCTAAATGTAAGAATTATGTCTAATGACAACAAAATTAGTATAACAACATTACCTGATATTGCTCATAAAAGACATAGAAAATACTAAAATTGAAAAAATACCATTCATTTTTGTTATATGAAATTTACCTGTAAGGAAAAACTTCGATTTCTGGCTGATTGAGGTCTTTGAGTACTGTATTTATCATCCGAGTTGCATTTTGAGCGATCAGAATTGCACTTTCCATAGCTGCAAAAAATTAAAATAGTTTTAACGTGTTTGTCATTCTCATGATTTTACCTTTAATGTAATCTTCTGACGTCTTCAGAACAGTATGATAAGCTAAAATGGTTATTAAATTAAAACCAAATTATTACAACCAATATAATTAATCAAAAGAACTGTAAGTTTGGCCAGTTTAAAACGGTTAACTTATTAGTTATTTTAAACTTTTTAGTATTTCGTAAAGCTCATTAAGAAGCTTAATTATTTCTTAGGCTAAAAGTGGAGAAAAAGAGACAATGCCCACGTTTATTTTGTGAATCAAATCGAATACTCACTCATATAACTGGAAGCAACAACTTGAGATGAATCGTTACTGAGTCGGATAGCCGAACCATATGCTGCGTGGCCTCTAAATATAATTTAAAACTAAATTCGGAAAATGCACAAAATCACGTACGCCCTTGCACAGGTTTTCGATGGATTTTCGGAAAGAAAATTGGAGAGAAACACGTGGAAGCTTTCAGGCTTAGGTCTACCGTTGTGGAAAGGCACCTCGCATGACACACAAGCGTTGAATGCTTGCACTAAAATTAACACTAAATGTATAGTGCTTTGTAAAACAAATAACACCGGAAATAATTAAAATCATAAGGGTGCTTTCCTAATGTAAATGCGAAATAATAAGCAAACCATTCGGAGAACAAAACGAATCATTGCTGACAAATTGCCTACAGCATGGAACTGATCCGATTGGCCTAAGCCATTCAACATAATCGTCTACCCAATTCATGGCTGGATGTGCTATGTAAGACCTATAAAACAGTATGTTACACTAATTAAATATGGATGCAAACCTATCAGGGAATTTTGCAGCTGTTGCAATTTGGGATCCAAGCGATCGAGGTGAACAGCCTATTGACGATTGACAGATCAACTTTTGTTGAACATCTTGACCAAAATCGAATGGACCTAGAATAAATTTTATTTCATACTTTAGTTTGGTAAAATTGTCAGGAATCACCTCTTAATACAAAATATACAACTGGGCCAACGGACAAAAACCTATCCATATTGAGAAAATGATCGAGAACGTAAGAATCCTATAAATTATTGAATCGTTCATTATGAACTGAAAGTATTCCAAATTGGCGTCGGCCTTCATTCTGTTCTAAAACGTTCTAGAAGGATAAGTAACGGCTCAAATTAATGCCGCAACTCTAGGCTCGCGATTGATATATTACTAGTCCTTCTAAATTTTGCAAAAATTATTTGGCCAACGCCGCCAAATTGGTATCCTTCCAGATCATAATGAACGACCCAATAGTATTTAATAATTAGTTGCAAATAATGCTAAAAATACCTCTGGCACAGCCATCTTTTGATCAAGGCCAGCTTTAATATTATTAACAACGAGAACAGATGATGTGAGCCATAACGCAAATATAAGCACCTGAAAATGTTTTAAGTGGACCCAATCTAATATCACATATATGCTTCTAAGTGTATAGAATTAAGGTGGAAACGGTTAAAGGATAAAATCAGTTTATACTGTTTCGTGTAGCCTTTATTTCCTTCAATTTTCTTAACTTCTTTCCTTTCTCAATTTTTCATCGTACTTATTATCCAAAAATCTTATTCTACTTTGCATGGAATAACACGGTTCTCATGTTATGTATTAAAAATGAATGCTGAATGACATACCACAGAAGATCGCACACTTGATCGTAACAGTGTAGGTGCATAATATCTAAAATCACTTGAATAATTCGCCGTTTGCATGGAATATCGCACTTTTTGAACAATTTGTACATGTAACTCTCGGGATTTTGCGTCTCAAATCTCATCTGGACACAACAGCACATCTCCAGCCTGCCCTCCTGAAATCACTTATCACGTTGTTGTTGGATACAAAGTAATTTACAAGTGTCTTGCTGTTTTTTTTCTCAAATTCTATCATCTGAATTATTTAGTCAAGTTGGACGTTTTAAACATACTAGTATACTTTACGAAAATCCCATATTATATCTTGGAAACATTTCAGATAATGTTTTAAGTTTAAATATTTGTTTACATATCTTTTCCTGATACAACAATACCAAACCTCTTGACGTCGTATATCCCAAACAAAAACAGCGAGGAACACTGTCACTTGCAGGAAGAAATTCAGGAAAATTGCCAGAGAGGCATATAGTGAGAATGCTTGAACGGCTGGCATTTCCGACATACCACCTAAGAATTGTCATTAGCCATTTTCGAAGTATTATCATGTGTACGAAATTATTACCAATCAAGAAGCACAAGCACTCGCTTAAGCTGCTCAACAACATTGATGGCATTACCTAAACACATTGAATGATAAAATTCATTCCCATTTTAATTCATACCTCAGAGCATATAAGAGAAATTCTCTCCTGTAACGGCTTGTCAACTTGGTCAGATAAGCGCTAAAATGACAATTCTATAGACAATATGTTACATTTTCAGTGTATGAGATAATTATCACGAAGAGCGGGTCCGCGACAATGGCGTTATAACGCCAGCAATAAACGGTTAGGCTCATATCATTGTCCATTTTTACTTTATTCCTAATATTTTTCAGCAAGGCCACCGTATAACTATTTGAACCAAATTCCAAAAAGATGTTGATTAAATAATAATTACCTGATATGCTTGGACAAACTGAAAATAATGAATCGGTTTACTGCTATAAAATAAATCTGGAAATATTACTATAAATATATTGTCAACACCAACAGCTAGGACGAGGAATGGTTCAACTTCTAGAATTAATAGCGACGCAGGCATATCATACAACGCGAACAAGCCTATGGAGCTAAAGTATTTTCGGCATTTGCATTTAACCTAATTATTTGATAAAACAAATTACCTGGTAACACTAAGCGTGACGCTGAAAACTCCGCAAATTCCGACGAGAAATTTCGAATTGATAAAAAGTGAGCATAATTGATTGCTACTGACTAAAAATCTATGCTGAAATTTTGTATTATGACATTTTTTTACCTTGATATTGTCCAAGGGCAAAGGCCACATAAACAAACATGAACACATAGGATAACACAACTAAAATTACTGCCGAATACCATGGATTGTTTACGTGGATCAATCTCACCTGTTAAGGCGTCTGAGGTTGACTGCCTTTTTATTTCATCCTGAAATCCGGAAATAAAAGGTCGAAAATACAATAACAGAAAACAAACCTGCAAAGATCTCTCGGCCATGAACGATATTGTAAAACTCGGATTGTGGATTGTTCTCAAATATTTAATATAAGCATATTCCCACGCCATAGCCTTTTCGTTTTTCTCCGCGTCCAAATGATTGTTAACCAAAATTGTAACCACCTGATTGTATGAAATTATATGGAATATTTAAACGATAAGAAAGCACCAGTCCGCGTGACGATTCATATTTTGAATTTTTGAAGTCCCCAAGTACAACATACGGTTGGATTGGCCCGCCAAAATCCCCCAAACATTGCAATCTAAGCTTAGAGCTCTAAAATAAAAAGAAGCTGACAGAGATAAATAAATTCTTGGTACCATTGTGTAAGGATTGCTGAGGCAATCGAGTAAATGGTCTAGGTAGTTGTAAGTGGTAAATGTGCTGTCGTCGATTTTATGCATAAGCTTCTCATCATTCTAGAAGCAAACTTTGGATTAAAAAATTATGGCACAAACTCACTTGAAAGTAGTTGAATATGCTCAGTACCATACAATTGCTATTTTCAGGAGCGAGTGGCTAAAATTGGAAGCGATAATTAACGATTCTAAACGAATAACCAAAAAGTATGCTAATTTATATGCCAAAGCTTCATTAACTTTTAACTATTATTATCTATAATATTTTCGAGTGGAATAAATCGAATTTTTTAACAAAATGTAATATTAATTATTATCTATAATATTTTCGAGTGGAATAAATCGAATTTTTTAACAAAATGTAATATTAAACTTTTATGTTTTCTACGAAAATTTGTTTCTATCTGTACGCATTTGCAAAAAATAACCACTTCTCACCTTAAAACAAATATCTTGCAAAGTCACAGTATCGTTTCCCATTGTTGCTTTCAAAGATAAAACGGTATCATAAAGTTTAAACGCCTGATCTAAGAACGACTCCCGAAACACTGGTCCATATTCCACATTCCGCATAAAATTTTTCGGATCTTCTCTTTCGATTGAGCTTTGATCTCGTGGTACAATTATAAACTGAAATTGTGCTGTTCGGTAATTTATATAGAAGAACATGCTCGAAGATTACCTGCTCTGCTCGATAAAATGGCCTAAAGTCGTACATTTTATAAATAAATATTCAGAGTAACGAAATTTTACGTCAAATATTTGTTGAAGAAATCGCGTTGCTCTCTAGCTTTGCTTCCTGGGGAAGACCATAATTCCACGGGGTCTGTCGTGAGCCTCAGCGAATAGACGCCCAAAGATGCAATTAATGCGGGTATTAGGCCCACAAAAAACACAAATTTTGAGTGATCAGTCACGAATCGTCCATAGCTGGCACAAATCAACACTAGCCGTTCTTCCAATTTCACTTTGGAATTTGATTTTGCATGATATTTCACGTAATCAATGCTTTCTTCTTCAGCTGTATACCTTTGCAAGATATAGTGCAAAACTATCGTTATCCTGGAAAAACGAAAAATGAATAAGAATTTATGACACAAACTGGCTAACATGATCTAATCTGCAAGAATAATATAAAATTTATGAAATATCTAACATTATTGTTCCGCATAGGACACCAACTGCAATTATTCCCATTGCGGTAGAACACTCCATCAGAGCCATCTTACAGTTTTCCTGTAATTAATTTAATTCAAAAAATAATAAAGTAAATACGTTAAATATATACCTCGAACAGTATCGGAAACGAGACAGAAGTAGCCGAACATGACTCAGCGCAGTCAGAACATGAACATCCGTGGTCAGATATATCAGAGGACTCATTGCACTTATATACTAAATATAATTTGACTAGTGTAATAGTTTTCAAATATTCGTTCTAAAAATACAGAATACAATCATATCTATTTTATCGTTTATAGTATTATAGCCGGAAAATAAGAGAAACGTTTTTGTTTAAAATTTTAGCAATACGGAAATCTTCTCATATGAAAATACACTAATTATCACGTTTTTGAACATTAAAACTCAAACCCTACCTGTGGCATTCATGGGCCTCATAAGCCTCTTCCCTACTTGTTTGTTGGCGTCAGAAACTATTACATCGATGGTGAACGGAATTTGAATGGCTTTGTTATATGTGCCCAGATATTTGAAGAGTTTCTGCGGTGTACAATTTTCGATGTTGGTACCACAGAGCATACTAAGCACGTAATCACCTAAAATGAGTCATATTCACAGTTAGTACATCGAGAAGGGGCCTAGACGAGAAAATAACATACCATTCGTGGTTTTTACCTGAACATTATCAATATTATCTAGAACAATTTCACTAAATTTAACTATAAAGTAAACAGAAACTGAAATTTGATATAGGGTCAAAAGCTGGAAAATAACCCTAGCGGTATTTAACGGCCTTAGAAATGTTCCATGAAAAACATTTTTAAATCGTTTGCTCTCCACGTTTTCAAAAATTTAGCATGCTTATGTCAAAGCTATGGCAAACAAAAAACATAAACGTTTAACATTATTAAGTATTTATAACTGAAATATCACTCACACAAAGATATAAAATGCATTTTCCATGTAATTGTCCAAATTTTAAATGCCTACGAACATCGAATAAAATAGCCTACATTTTTGCACGATTCAAAGAGTCCATGAGCATATTTTGGCGTTATATAGTATTGCACTCGTGAAATATAAGCTTCATCATCGTAAATTGCATTTGACCCGTTTTTCATCTCAATCACATTCACAAAATTGCGTTGCATTGGCGAGCAGGCAAATTGGCACCAAAAGTTCACAAAGTTTGAGTAACAGCTAAAGAAAAGTTGTTTTAATGTGAAGTGAAACTTGTAAAGGGAAGAATCAAATAGAAGGGCACATGGACATCCAGATTTTCCGGTCCAATTTTTCAAGCAATCTCCAGAAAACCTGTTCGTTATGAGATATTCAAAATACCACAGAAGAGGCATTTGGCAATCAATCCTACCATCAAATGTAATATTTACAAAAACAAACCTAGGGCATCTCGAGAGCAATTGCTGCGGAATTGTCATTTGCTGGCGAAGTATTTCGAATTGAGCGTGATTGCAACAAACGGCTATGTTGTGGTCTAAATATGAGCCTAATAATTTATAAACTTTCTTACTTTTGCAGTGTTTTAAAATAAATTTATGTTATTTACCTGTAAACAATTGAGGGCATAGTTCCTTATAGAGCTGATCTTGACGAAATGAAATTGGAACTGGCGGACCTTGGTACACGCTAAAACGGATTTATATTCAGGATGTATTGAAGAATTAAACACTAATAAATCTAATGTAAGTAAAAAAATAAAAATAAAATATATTCATAAAAACGATTGGAACGAAATTAAAAATTTTGCAAAAAAATTTCCAAAAATTTAATTTCAGCACAAATTACATTTTATCGGCTTGGGACATGAGAGCTCTACAAAAACAAGTAATTTTCAGTCTTCCTGTCACAATTTATTGGCATCAAAGCAAATAAATTTCATTGTAAAGTATGATATTTAAACGAAGATCATTTAACATTTGACAAACCAGTTCTGATGCATGCCACCCTCTTGACCACACACGTCGCGCATAGCACAGCGCGGTAATGGTCTATCGCGAGCCATGTTATTGTTGTCGTTGAAGGTTTGCGACAATTCAGCAGAGCCGTAGTCTTTATCGTGAGATGCCGGTGGATGTAAATTTGCACATTGAACGAAGAATATTGTAGAAAAATAAATTAAGTTGATGAAAAGCATTGAATACACCGTAGTCATTGCAATAACGGTAGGCACGGAATGGTCAAAATGAAGAAAATAGAAATTGGCTTTCCGAATGCCCCATTTCACTGCTAAAAACTAAAGGCAATACAGGCAACTAAACGGGCAACATCTGAAGGACCTGAAAAATATATGATTATTAAACGGAAGTTGAACTTTGAGTATTGACCAATTTTATAGAACGCAGAGTCAAAAATATTTACTGAAATAAAACTTGAATTAACTGAATTATAAAAATAGAGGGGTCGGGTGAAAATGGGATATTGAATGCCTGGATTTGAAAAATCTCAAGCACATGGGAAAAATAGTCATTTTCTTTTCTGAGATGCCAAAGGCGAAAAGTATGAGCCTCATGTTTTGTGCCTCATGTTATCCTGAGGCAGTTAAAGCGCACAGTTTAGAATACTGAACCAATTACGGGGCGTGGAAACACCAATTATTTTTGAAATTGAATACTTTCTATCCCAAACGCAAATAAACTCCTCTAAAGACGGTCCTTTGACGCGATCAGAGAACGATTTTTATTTCAGTTTTAACATTGATATAACTTCTGATGTATTATTCCGGCCAGCCCTTTACATGAAATGAAAAAGATAAATGAAGTAATTATTACTCGCAGTCAAGAGCAGAAATATAAACTTGAGGGACAACAATCATCCTCGAGGGTCTTCCTTCCAATATTTGGGGATCCGGGATTGGATTACAATCACCAGTGAATTACTCTCTATTTTTCTCCGGCTAATGACGTTTTCACAAGATTCTCCCTATAAAAACAACCTGTTCGATTCTTGCAGCAGCGAGGCATGTCGACAGTCTCAGCTACCCCAGGAGTGTGGGCTAGGCACATAGGCGGCGAAATTAGTGTGGGAACGCCCAACTGGCTGCTGCCTGGCCCAGCTTATTTCCTCTCAAGCCTGTCCCTAACACCGGAAAGTGCGCTTGGGACGGGAAGTCCCGTACATAATGGCCGGCTAGAGAAGGGATTTTTTATCGGTCGCGCTATGCCTGCCAGGCGGCAAAGCACGACTAGTCAAAGTGGTCATGGTTTTGAATAAAAATAACACCACCATAATGTATTGAGCATTAAGGCGTTCGAATTAGTGACTCTTGAGAAGCTCCTTGAAACGAAATGGCAGGATTAAGTTGGATCTACGCTGATTTAAGAACTTTAAAGTATAACGCAGCACATGAACTCTGGCTCGAAAGACTCTCATCCAAATTTTTGATAAAATATGTCGAAAACATGCGGAAAAGAAATCCAGCCGATAAATTGAACTCCTTCCATCGCGCTGATTAGCCACTGCTCTGCATCCCTCTCTCCAACCAGCCTCTAATTTAATTTATTTCAAATATTGATTTCTTTGTTTGTCAGTCACGCATGTGAATTTGCTGTAATTCTCGCGCAGGTGACATAAAACGTAGAATTCAGAAATAAAAACAATAAATGATATCTAACTGTTCTTGGAGAAGGAGTTCTTATAAAAGAGTTTCCAGATATAAAGATACACTTTCTCCCGAAAATACGTTTGAAAACACTAAATTATTTTAGAAATACACTGTAGGCTATATTTATATCACCGCATTTTTCAATTTATTTACATGAGATCACATTACCCTTGCGTTCACGCTTTGGGATATATGTTTTTAAATGAAAATCAGAGGGAAAACTTCCTAGGCCTGAGATCAGAAGCGGAACATAATGCTGGACATTTATCCTAATCAAGTCATGGCCAATGAAAAGGTGAGGAAGACGATTTTATGAAATAAAACGTTTCGTGTTTTGACAGAAAATAATGTTTCATTTTGAAGAAAACGTTTCCAGAAATAGCCGTATAAAACAGAAAAATCTTAAAATAGCAACATATCAACGTGAACAATTCAATCGTTATGAAATTTGGCCAAATGCTAAGAAGTTCACGGAGAACGTCTAGTGTCCACCTGTCTAACCAAATCCCGAAATGGAGTGGACAGCTGCGATGGAACCCACCCAAGTATCGCCCTCTTATATTCTGCATATATAATCGCCGCACCGTCGCCAAGGCCATCTCTCCGCGGAGTATGAGTCCCTTGCCCCAAAAAGCACGTGAAAGGATAAGACCGCGACAATTGCGACATAACAATGCGCCATTTTCTGCATAGAATGGAACTCGAAATGGAACTATGATTGTGGGAAAATATGAGATATGTGAGAAGCGGCAAAGCAAGCAATATTCTGGAAAACGCCATTCTCAATTCCAACGAAGGAGGTAACATTTTAACAAATAATCGGTTAGCATATTTTAGAAAAAAAATTCCCGTTTATACGTAAAAATACCCGAATTTTAATTAATAACCAAAAAGTATCGTTTTAATTATTTATATGAAGCATTTATTACTTTCTAAAATGTAGTAAAACTTACAATTTTCTATCATTGTAGTCCCTCCCCCATAGAAAGTTGTAGCCGACCCAAACGGACTTTTCACCCGGGGCATTGATTTCATGCTCAGGGGCTCCCATTCGGTGAGAAAACATGCCCGCAAAAAAAATTTTTGAAATTCGCATGTTGCACCCCCTGTTTTTACCCCCTCAAAGTCAGACTCCGCCCCTTTATTTTTCCTGTCCGCCCCCAATTGTTTAGAAATATCCAGCAAGCGCCCAGAGGCGTGTAATAGCTCAATCGATAGCTCTCAACGTGAAAGGTCCGGGAAAATTGAAATTTTCGAGATCTAACGACGGAAATCGAAGTTATGAGCCCTCAGGGCATTTGTCGAGATTGAGCGTTCCTGACCATCTCCAGAGGCGAATGAGGTGTCAAACGTTAGCTCTCGGTGAGACAAAACGAATGGCACAAGAATTTTTGAGATCGGACCACACACGATGGAGATATTTGCCCTGGGGGCATATCTCGGGATTTTCGGTTCCTAACCATCTCCAGAGGCGAGTGAGGTGTCAAATGATAGCTCTCGGCGAGTCAAAGCGAATGGCACAGAAATTTCGGACATAGGACCACACACGTCGAAGTTTTTGGCCTGAGGGCATTTAGCTTAAAATGGCTTATATAAGCCATTTTGAGCGTGCGTTGGAGCGGCCGAAGGCCGCGACGGACGTACAACCCAATCATTACCCGCATTATACCCTGTAAAAACTATACCGTTTTCTAGACGGCCGAAGGCCGAGTTCTTTTCGCGTAGCGAATACCAAAACTGTTATTCATATTCACCCAATTAAAATTTATTGACCAACGAATTCAATCTAAACCACGAATATAGACTCCCGACAGCTAGCCGAGCTCTGCTCGGCTAGTTGCAATCATTTAATATTTAGAATATTATATTTAGTCTGGGATAGTTTCAAGTACAAGTATAAATTTGGGAAACTTTCATGTTTTATCGAATAATGTAAAAATACACACAGAGCTCTTTTATTTGACAAAACTTAAAAGATAAATTCCTCAAATGCACCTGTTGAACCCAAATCCGAGTGAGCGGCAAGGTATGTCGCCAAGATGGCAAGTCATTCTTCTTAGAGAAGACCAAGCAATAATAAGAACATAGAAAATGAAAGCCAAAAATGCCTACGGGTTTCTATGGAGACTTAACTTAGAACTATTCGGTTATTTTGCCAAAGGGCTTCTCCAGTGGCCAATATCGGGAAAGCGTTCAATAACATCTGCGGTCATCCAAACTATAAATTAGACAGAAATGAATCCTTATAATAAGGGTGGAATAGCCATATAAAGTATTTCCAAGCCTACGCATTAAAATATGGTAGAAAAAGTGATCCTGCACAGACATACGACCATTCTCGCAATACGGCACACCCAAAATTGACTCAAAGCTTCCCGCTTTTCTGCACAATGAGTCATGTTCCGTCAATAAAAACGCCTCTCAAAAATCAAAATGATTTCCGCAATTTCACATTAGCAGTAATAATGAAATTGCAATTGCAGTCGCAACATTAATGGCGTCAATTCTAAATCTTAAAATAATCAAAAGGACAACCGCAATAAAGAAAATGCTCTTTCGTTTTAAATTTCTGTTCCGCAGCCAATGTTTACACTAGCGCAATGGAGATGGAATAAAAAGACATTAAAATATATATCACAAAATTCACACTTTGAAAACATAAAAGGAATTTTGTACCTTTGTGTGGCTGAGTGTAAAATGATGTGAAACATTTAACTGATGACAAGCTCATAAGAAAATTTGTGACAAAATATTTAGAATTAGTTCGTTTAAAATTAAATCATCGACAAAAATTAAAATTTTTACAACACACCTAATAACGTTTTGCAAATTTTATGGTTTGTATCAAATTGGATATTGTAGTTTGCATTTGGGAGTCCCGAAAATAACAATTATTTGCATAAAACGGTTTGTTTATATTTTCGAGCGTGATAATAATTCAGGAAACGAATACATTACTGTGAGCAATATATTCGGCTAAGAAGAAACGAAATTTTGTAATTGTGAGATATTTCATTGGCAACAAAAACACGATCAACGGAATTGATTAATAAGCGATTCCGGAAAAGCAATGAAATCATGTGATTTTCCAGATCCGTATAATGAACAAAGTCATCGTTCTCGCTTCCTCCCGATTTGGTTCATCATTCGATAAAACAACAAAAATATCATTTGGGGAATAATTACAGAATTTATATTCAAGTCGAGAAATACATAGAGGAAAATTTATATGAAGATTTATATATAAATGGACAAAGAATGGCGAACACACAGACCGAGCTGAGGAGATTATGACAATAGTCAAGCTGGAATGCGCATTCATTTCCAGCTGTCTCGCAGCTGCAATGTTTAACTGGCAGCGCTATTCATAAAGAAAAAAAACTAAAACAAAATATAACCGAGAATAATCTATCGTCATATTTATCCGATTTTTGAAATTTTGCTTTTTGTCTTGTATTTGAACATATCAAAAATTTTTTAAAATCTGCTCGAAGAATTTCGTAGTGTTGGTGTGCATTTTGATGCTTACCATCCCTATAATTGATATTCTCAAATATTATTTATCAAGCCGAAACAAAAGCTCCAGTTGTGACTGTTGTTGATATCTGATGCTTCAGATTTTTCAGAAAATTTGCAGCCTTTGATTACTAGCGTTGAGTTGTGCGACTTTGAAGCTGATGAGAGATATGATGGAAGATGACTTCTAAAATTTTACATTTTTGGTAGGTACGAAGTCGAGAACGAAAAAACAGACGATAAAAGTTAGAAATGAAGCTTTTTGTCTGTTTTCGGTTTCATAATATAAACTAAGCCCAAAACGGATTTGCAAATTCAGTTTGAATGCGCACCCAAATAGCTGGCGAATTAATCACTTCTACAGAGGTGCCATTTACAGAGAGCTTTAAAAATGCGCCAATTCAAACTGAATTTTAAAATCCGTTTTGGGCTTACCGTAGTCCCTGTAATTACTCTCCCGGTGGAGTAATTTTTCAAACACAAAAACATTTAGGAACTTCAAATTTCAAAGTCATTTTTCTCCGATATTTTCAATGACAAAGTTTTGGCATTGGGGTTTTTCTTACGTAACTCGACGAGATCTACACGAATATGCACTTAGTTTTGGTCAGACGAGCCCGCAAGTACGTTTGGCATTCTATTTAGGGGAGTAATTAGTACGGTAGTTTATTAATTCAACACATTTGAAGGCATCTATGGAATTTCACAGCGATGGTCACATGATACTACATTTTTAGATGAACGTGAATATGAATGAAATTTTTGGCATGAAATTCAACAAAAGACCCAAACGGCGTTACCATTCAAAATCTGACAAAAGGTATATTTTGCTTTGTTTGTATATAAAAAATTAGCAAGCGATTGTTAAATATCTCCTTGGGTGGTCACTCCAGTGATCAAAAGACATTCTCAAATCCATCGGCTCAACTCCTCCACACTTTCTGCATATAAATGTTCCTACAATAAATCTTCCTTCTCTTTTATGAACACTGAAATGCAATGTGTCATTTATTGTGGGTTAGGCACAGAGTGAAGCATTGTTCTGTCTGTATATTTTGCCAACCGCCACGCTATATCCAACAATGATTGATTTTACTTTGGGTCATTTGATTTGATTTTCAGCAGGACATATGACTATCTTTCTGTACATTCTGTCATTGTATTCGTAGGCTTAAACAAAATTTTTGATGATAATTTGACTTTGAAATCCTTCTTTTACTTGTACAAATATTATTTTTGCTCATTAATTTTTTGGAAATAAATGACAGCAATATATAGTCACCATTTTTGGCATTACTTGCATTCCTATTTCACTTGTTTTACCGTTATTGTTTAATATTAAAGGAAGTATTGGCAACTTCTATGTGCACTCCTCTGAGTTGTTGCGATGAGGATTGTTTGCCGCAATTGTCAGGTCACCTCTAATTTTTCTATGCATTTTTGTCTACCTGTCATCTTTTGGTGACAATACACCGATACGGTAATTATTCCACAAATTTTTAATTAATTGCCACTGAAAGATTTGCCACAAAGACATCGCTTTTGAGGTAAAACATGGCTTTACATTGCCACAACTAAAACCAAAAATGTACTTTTTGGAAGGTTTTTATTCAGTACTGATTGCCTCCAAACTAGTCAGACACGCTCGATTCATTGATTATTCACCATAATGTTCCTCCACTGATATTGCAACCATAGACACGAGTGAAAACGGATAAATTGCGCCACTAAAATCGTCCAGTAAATTTTGCTTTACCCACGAAAAGGATTCTTTCAAATTATTTTGGTAGTGTCACATTCTTTCGCTTGGTCAAGTTTATGCTGTGTTATGCTGGATTAGTCAAGTGTTCCTATATTTGAGGGATATTTATGAAAGGTGTGATTAGAAAATGCACCGAAAATATTAACGCCTTATTCAAATAGGGCGAGCTTTCTCGAAAAATATTCTATTTCACTTTTGATGATAGTATTTCATTCAGTTAGCCCGCTGAATACTCTAACTTTTAGTCGAACGTTGTACCTGCATGATACTTTTCCTTGCACAAAATCAAAAATTATTTTTCATAATACCTTGAGTTATTGGCTGATTAATATGCGTTTTATTTTCAGGATTCCTTCAACCTTACCAATTATGAACGGGTGCATAGACGAAAGAATCGCGTCAGAATCGAGCAACACAGAGAAAAAACGAACATCATCCGATAGTGCTAAGCCAGTTCGTCTGCCTTACGATGTACTAGTAAAAATATCAGAGAAACTGATGCTCTCCCCTGACAACGAGTTCCGGCTCGATCTACGCGATTTCAGCACACTTAACTACATGGTATAAGTTGTACTCTTATATTTTAGTCTTACAATAAGTAAAACGTTTACGTATGAAAGAATATATTTTTGCTTCAAAAGCCTCTACATACTAAAAGACAGCGTTCCATCCATCCGCCACTTTGTCTCCTGCATTTGTTCAGACCAAGTGAATTGTCATTGGAATGCACTCAGCGAGTACATGACGGAAAAGGTGACCTCGAATTATAAAATTTATATTCGAGAGTTTCGCGCACCAGAAGAATCCTCGGGGCATGGTTTAACCCATTCCAGAGAATTGCAAAAATTCGTTACCACGGAGATTTTTGTTGACGGAAAAACACGATTCTGCGTTTTTCTACCACCTGAGGATACAGTAAAAGAGCTTATGAATCCTGCCACGGCAACGCGGTGCCGCCCTTTCCTAGTATTGTAATTGATGTGCGTTAAATTTTTTACTTTGTTCAATGTATGGTTAATAGCGAATGATATTAATACTCCGTCAGTTCTGTCTGTTCATTTCTTCATAACGTATCCTAGTTTGTCGATCGGATGTGTGAGCACAGTTTCCTTTTTCAACTCCGCCAGATGACTAAGCTCTACTTATCCAGAGGAGGACTTGAGCTCAGATCACCAATTCCAGTGAGCAGAAGCATGTTATTATTTTCATCAGAAAAGGTAAAGTTTACTTTCAAGTTATTTTTGCAGCATAAAATAAAGCGAACTACTAAAGAGTGCATGGTAGATATATAGTGGAATTGTGCAATATAATAGTGCAATTACGATATTTTATAAAAAGCGACAATTTTCAGCTCTTCGATGGGCCCTTTAATATCAATGAATGGTTTTTCGTATTTCTTCTCAAGAAGGACATCTTGCGGTTGAAGCATCTCGAAGCTTTTTTCATGTTGGATGGTGGCGCTAACCTTGGTTCATTCGGTTTTCAGATCCATAAGAAAAAAGAACGAGCATCAAAAGGAATGCCTTTGGCCGAATCACTAGTGAAACTGTTCTTTTTTCACGGTAACTACATATGAGTTTATTGTCTATTTATTATTCCCCTAATATACCGTCATGCTTAGAGAAACCCGACAAGGGAACCAGTGAACCCTTTTTACCACAGTTAAATGTTTGACTGGAAAATGCAATTCAAAACTTAATTCACTTTTCCCGTTTCTTTTTTATATATGGTCTGCATTTTATATATGGTCTGTAAAATTTAATATGTCCATTGGAAGTTTACACTAAAACTGTGCCTTCAAATTCAACCAAATCTTTCCACTCGTTGCTGAATACACAGAATGACTCATCAGCAGCGTCAATCTGTAGAGGCAGTAGGTTGTAGACTGGCTGAAAACTTGCTAGCGCGGTTTTGGTTAACCAATTTCCCTTGCATTTCCAATGAACATATTCAACTTTAGGTTGTTGTAAAAATTGTCTTCTGTACAAGCTAGTTTTTATTGACAATCAGTGTTTACAACTATATATACAAGCATTCACCGTGCTATGTCACTTTTCAGGACTGATTTGGTTCATTAAAACGAACAGATAATTGTTTATATTGAGGCATTTAGTATATTTAGATAAACCAGAAGAACTGAAGAAAGTCCCATTCAAGGATCTCACTCACTGCATGCTTTCATTCGACAGTGTAAAGATCACAGACACAATCTTCGCATTTGGTAAGTATATGATCTTATTAGTTTTTCCTACTTTGATCCGTTTCAGATCAGCTAGATCACATTTTGAACCTCAATCCAGTATATCTCCATTTCGAGTGCAGCGCTTCGTTATCCGACTGGTTTATCAACTTAGATCTGTTATCACGGTTTGTTTTCTTTGCAATATTTCGAATCGCAACGTATACCAGGCAAACGCATAAATTCGCGGAATGATATTTGTGCGTTTAAATTCGCGCCATTTCTGTTTAACCCCCTTAGAATGGGGACTAGCTTAATTCTGATATTTCTAACCCCATCTAAAATCGTATTCTAGAGGGGGTTAGCAATATCAGATTTGAGCTAGCCCCCTTCTAAGGGGGCTAAACTGAAATGGCGCCAATTTAAACGCACAAATATCATTCCGCGAATTTATGCTTTTGCCTGGTATATTTCGAATTGGCAAAATAATAAATTTTGGTAGAGGAGATATTTTAAAAAATGATGATCATAAAGTTGGTGTTGTATGGAGAGTGAAATGCGTTTTGGGTGTAGACAGATTCACCGAAAGTGTCTCTAAAATTTTTGCTGAAGAATGGATTCATTGGTAATTGCTGGATTTTCGAATATAAATATTTTAGACATTCATCAAACTTAAATATGACTATGCAGAACATCTGCAGCGTTAGCTGCATTCTTTTCCTGTGCATTCGTTTCGACAACCCAGAAAGTTTTAGAATTAATGCTAACCGAACAAAGCACATCTCGTTCGTCTACGCGGTGGACATCATGAATATCGACATCGATATGCGGAATTTCCCTCACAATCAACTCACGCAATATATGCACTTCATTACAACATGCTGCCCAAACTTGGCAAGGATTTATGTGCGGTTTTCGCTAACGGGTGAGTTTTCCGACAGCGACTTTGACACTGTTTCTCAATGGTTGTGCGAAGCGATCGACACATTGTCGAAAAAAACTCTTCTGGAAATAAGCTTCAATTCCGAGATAAATATCGCTTTTCACGCTTTCTTTCCGGAATCGACTCTCATGGTATTTTACTAACTTAATTAATGCTAACAAAATTACAGCTGAAATTCAGAACTTACTATCAGTATTGTAATAACCTACCCTATCTAAAAGAGCGGCGTTATTTGGTCAACACTAGTATAATCTCCTTTTCGGAAAGACACTTCAGCAATTCACCTCGAATTTATAATTTACCCTTTTGTTTTTAAACGAGAAATCACCCACGTCAATGAAAATGTGATATACAACTCTACCTTTCATAGATCAATAAATAATACAATTTATATGTGTATGTACATTTACTCATTTCTGTCATTTAACCTAAAGAAAATGTAAATCGTGATTATACTCCTAATATAAGTGTTCAAAAATCTGCTGTTCAAAAATCCCATCATAGATTTCCGCTAAACTGGATTAAGTGGACAACTGATTTTCAGAGAGCTATCAATAATAATCATGTGCTTACTCGACTGGGTGAAAGTTACATGACATTTGGAGAGAATGAACTCGCTGTGGACGAAGATCTTAGCAGTGTGAGTGGAGCGGAATCAAATCATACTGCCACCACAATTTCTCGGATCATCAATGTTGATCGTAAGTTATTTTAATATAAATGCTGGGGCCGATTCTTATCAAGTGCTGAGATGCTGAGACACTGAGAAGCGTTTCTCAGCATCTCAGTCCTTATCAAAATCCTCAAATGCTGAGATGCTGAGAAAACCCTATTTTCTTAGCATTTCAGTCCTTATCAAAAATTTCTCAGCACTGCAAATGCTGAGATCAGCACCAAAATTCTGTTACGTTTTTTCGTCTCAGCGCCATGCTGAGAACACATTTTTGGATCTTTTTCACTATGTTTGACATAAATCTGATGTCACTGACTCTATGTCAATTTTTTGTCAACATTTCGATACATTTTTCATATTTTTAAAACTTTCGGATTTTTACATATAAAAATGCCATTTTAAAAAACACTCCATTTTCGAGGGATTTTCACTATATTTTACCAAGAACGTCTCAGATACCCATGGTGTCTTTGTAAAAGTTGCTCAGGGCATTGAGTTGTACACGTTTGTTAACTTTTTTCCAAGACAAAATTTTCAGATTTTTTTCCGAAATCCATAGGGTCCGCCCTATGGTAATTTTTGGAAAATTTTGGTATTTTACTGTTTTATTGTTGCATTGTTAAAAATTTGATTAGTATTCCATAAAAAAGCACAACATTACACAAACAACGAATAAATAAGCATAATACATCAAATAACTGTTAAATTTGTCAATTATACTTTCTCAGCACTTCCTTTCAATTTCTCAGCATATGCTGAGAAAGTTTAGTTTTGATAAGGACAGAACGTCTCAGCACGGCCCCTGGTATTAGTATGATCGGTAAATTTGAGCCTTGTTCTTGTTCAGGATTTGATGCCTCACTCAGGGATCTTTAGACTTTTTTAGCCCTCTTGCTGATTTTTACTTATATCAAATTTTAGCATGCAGAGTCAAGATTAATTTAAATAAAGTCATTTACAATAAGAATATTTTACAAGGTAATTAATGAAAAATAGTTAATTAAAATGCACTTCCCAAAATGTCCATCTATTTTGGAGAATAGTAACAGTCCTGGTTCTCTCAAATTCCAACTGCCTGCGGTGGCTCAGCCAATTATTTATATGGCTGGCAGGAGCCTTGGTAGACAGGAATCTTGTGATTACCTCTGACTGATCACCTTATCCCTTTAGTCTTTTGACTTCTCTGGTCAGCTCCAAATTATTGTATGAGCGACTTTTGCTCAGTTATACCCAAGTTAGGTCCACTCTTAACACTTCCATGGCCGAGAGTGCCAAACGGCTTATTTTGTAGAGAATTTTGTGCTGATTAATAATAAAAAAAGAAAGTTTGAAAAAAAGTACTCTTTGACCCCTAACGTGGCTTTTTCCGAAAACCACTTTTTTCGTCAGAATTTTCGAGGTGCCTCTATTCCAAGGCTTGTATCTTTTGTTCTTCCAACAGGAGCCTAGACATGTTTTATATC
The DNA here is from genome assembly GCA_022814885.1 of Ditylenchus destructor. NCBI lineage: Eukaryota > Metazoa > Nematoda > Chromadorea > Rhabditida > Anguinidae > Ditylenchus > Ditylenchus destructor. Next base: position 2,103,587 of record JAKKPZ010000010.1, on the reverse strand, counting down.
AGTAGAAAGCCCATCACTTGGGCTACAATAATTTACCAAATATAGCCCTTGGTCCCGCCACGAAATTTTAAACTTGGCGGGAAATTCAAAATTTTCAAAATTTTTTTTTTCATATAAATCTCTCATAGCCGGTTTTCGGCGTTCCAAGCAGTTTCCGAACGAGATTTTTGGCCCTATAAGGTTTTCGACCACGCTGAACACGATTCTGATGTCAGTTTTGGCATTCAGCATACTGTAGTACCAGTTTCTGGCGTTCTGCCCACTTTGGCTTCTTTGGGGATTTTCGCCCGAAATTTTACACCCTAGGGGGTTTTCGAGTGTGCTGAAATCAAATCTGAGATCTGTTTTCACGAAAAGCGCCAAAATTTGGCGATATTCTGGCGTTCTGCCCAAAAACGCCAAAGACGAATCCTCGATTATTAGCGATTTCCATCTTTGGCGTTTTTGGGCAGAACGCCAGAATATCGCCAAATTTTGGCGCTTTTCGTGAAAACAGATCTCAGATTTGATTTCAGCACACTCGAAAACCCCCTAGGGTGTAAAATTTCGGGCGAAAATCCCCAAAGAAGCCAAAGTGGGCAGAACGCCAGAAACTTGATGGGCTTTCTACTGATATAAAACATGGCTAGGCTCCTGTTGGAAGAACAAAAGATACAAGCCTTGGAATAGAGGCACCTCGAAAATTCTGACGAAAAAAGTGGTTTTCGGAAAAAGCCCCGTTAGGGGTCAAAGAGTACTTTTTTTCAAACTTTCTTTTTTTATTATTAATCAGCACAAAATTCTCTACAAAATAAGCCGTTTGGCACTCTCGGCCATGGAAGTGTTAAAATTGCAATCCACTCCATTATTTGGAATTTGCAGGGCTGCATTGTAAGAGAATCTCATATTCACTGGTGGGTGTCCAGCCAAACGACAATGAAGACGATATCGATTGGGCGGGTTTTCCTGGAGGAGCTCCTCAAATACAACCGATGCCTGTGAATGCAATTCCTCTCGGCGAATGGAATGGATTCGGTAGTACTGACGAAGAAGATGATAATGACTGAAGTTAAAGAAGATGTTAATACCTAAGTACAGCTTCATGTCCCAAAAAGTGTGTTTTGCATTACCAAAGCAAAGGATTGTTCCATAAAACATGGTGTCCGCTGACAATGAGGTCACTCCAAAAGAAACACTATGTCTACGCACGTGGGGAATCCCCCGGGGGATTTTGTATTTTTCTTATAGATTAACCACAGCGCTGTACTCTCTCATCCAATCCCCCGAAGAGAAAGCGTTGTAAAGCAGACATAAAACATGTCTTTGTCGACATACACAATGGCATACACAACCAAAATTTGATGTCTGTGCGAAAATGCTCTGTACAGAGAAGACAATTTCATTTTTGTTATTCCAAAACAAACTCCTTTGTTCTAGAAAATCAAATCGATTTGATTTTTCACAATTACACAAAGCGAATCCGCCGGGGGATTGGCCGGGGGAATGAGAGAGTATTTTTGTGCAGTAAAAGCGATAGAAAAATACAAAATCCCCTCCCCCTTTCCCCCACTTGCGTAGACATAGCAAAAGGCAAGATAATAAAATGTGAGGGAAAAAGACGAGTTGGGAGTATATTTCAGCTAACAACCTTTTTACGCAGAATTCAAAGATCCAGTTATTTTTGGCGAAAAAAGCTTTCTTTACAAAGCATATAAGAACGAACGGGACGAAGAAACCTGTCATAAGACCAAAACTTCCTTAAGCCAAATGAAGGACTTGGCCTAGCCAAGCCCAAATTAATTCGGCCCACTCACAACATCATAATATTTTTATTTCAGATTCGTACGCTACTAAACCTTCACGTGTTATTCTGTAAATTATTGTGTGTATATGTTATTCATTTATGTTACACTGCATTTCTTTCTCTTGTTTCAATAGTTTTATATTGCAATGTTACAAATGTTAATATTACAAATACATGTATTTGTAACTACATTTGCTAGATAATACCATGGTATTTCAAATGTAGACATCTCAATGCGTTATACTCATAATTTAGCATCACTAATTATAATTTTCATATCATTTGATGAAAGAAAAACATTTACTAGTTAGTATCATTTTGGATCAAACTGATAGAATTAGTATGATCTGAGCGAATTTAATTCCGTTTCGTGATTCACTTTAATCTGTTCATATAGTTAAGTCCTTTATTAAATAATTCTGCATTTAATACACACAATATAATTTAACATATTTTCTGTAGGAATGAGTAAATAAATTATTATGGAACATCACAAGTTTAAATTATGGCCGAATGTCTCTTAATACTAATTTTATCACACGAATTAGTTGCTATAACCATTTTCTAAATGTCCATTTGTGCTCCTGTCAACATTAGAGAGTAAGACTCGAATATACGAAGTCAGAAGGTCGTCCATTTTGTAGCCCTGAATGCGTAATTAAATTCTCCTATCTAATGGAACCAGCGCAAACCAAAACTTACTAGTGGAGTTTCAAAAAGCAGCCGATTTCCTTTTATCAGACTTCCGAGTGTTAAGTGGAAGTAGCTGAAAGAGATAATTTAGACAAAAAATGAAGTAGAAAAGGAATTACGTATTTCCCGAGGTCCAATTATTGATAACCGTGAAAGGGTAAGTAACAATGTGTTCTTTATTGTCTTGGTTATAGAGGTTTATTCCATTACCTGAAATTCATGGTAAAATACATTTTCACAAATGTGAAGTAAAAATTTACGATTTATGGAGACAATTACGCGAGATGCCAGAGTTGGATCGGCAGATTGTTTTACCTGAAATCCGCAATAAAGTCATCTTAAATTGGCGAAATTCAAACTAACCTCAAAAAAGGCTGATCCAAAGGTAGGATATTTCGCTATACATTTCAAGAATTCCACTTTAGCTTCCGCTGAATTTCTGGCTGTTAATTTCTCGTAATCTGCGAAGATTAGCTAAAAACGTTTAGTTCAATTAAATTTAGTTCAACATATGTTACATTTACGTGACATATTTCTATATAATTACATCATAAACTTAAAAGAGGCGCAACCTTTTTCCATTCTGAAGCACTGTGTACTTTAGCCAAATCTTTGGGAACAACGTCATGTACAATATGCTGGAATTGTTGGAAAGGAGGCTAAAAGCAAAGCACGAAAAATGAAAGATATTCATAAACATTGAGATTAAGTGTACCTGTTTGTCATCACGGGTTTGGGCTAAATTATGTTAACAGTACAAATGGATATAAAATACGAATTACCTCTGAGGATCAAAGCTGCAATATGCACGGCATCGCGCCGGCTCACGTTATGATAGCCTCGGAGATATTTGGGTAATTCCTACAAGAGAAAAACCGTTAGTTTATCGAATCGTTTAGACCATTTTGAAGAACCTGATGGTAATGGAACAGTAAATCAGCAACCAGGTCATCTCCAGGCTGTACGTTAATCCACAATTTTCTCCTGAAGATTTACAAATATAAAATAATTTATATATTCGATGCCATGCTTTAAAAATCCGAACAGTAGGCTCTGTAACTACGCTATGATATGGACTTTACCAAAACATACTATAAATAAGGCTGGCTTCCAATAACAAAAAAGGGGACTTTTCAGGAAATAATGTGCAACAAATTTTCAGTAACTTAATTGACAGTAATTCGTATAACACTTACATATAAAATACTTGGTATGAGGGGAAAGTTGGGTTAGCTCGACCTCTTGATGATTGTGACCCATTGTGGAGCGCCCAATCAGTTATTTGGTGAATAAAGTCGAAGAAAAATTCATCGTCGGGCATGCTGATCACTAAATGCATTTTACTAAACAGATTAAAAGTATTATAAAGCATACCTTTTTCACCCATTTTCATAAAAACACCAAATGCACCAATGCCAATAGACGATGGTTTTAGTCCTATTTTTGTGGCGATTCTACGGCAAAAATCTCGAGCACGTGTCAAACTATCAACTTCAAAAGCCTCTTCAGAGTTATCAGGGAAGAATATTTTATGGAATATTTGCGTCGTTTTGTGTTGTATTGCCTCCACCTCAACCTGGTGAGGAGGGAACTTTCGGTTTCCTGCTCTAAAATATCACTTTATATGCAATCAGCATTTTTAAACACAAAACTAACCTTATCGACTTTTGTAGTCTGTTCGCTAAATAAGAAAAAATTGGAATTTATTTCTATAATAATACAAAAGTGCGTACTACAGTCAGCAGCGATTGGAACAAATCGAGTTTTGAGGAACTGAGACAATTCTGTATATAAACCCTTGGAAGGTGGAAACAGTCCCAGACAGAGCCACTAAAATATGACATTATTACTACTAGTAAGTTTAACTCTTGACTAGCCATCAGTTCCCATCCACGCTCTTCACTCATGGGATTCGGATTGTTCGTCAATTGTTTCATCAGCTGGCAATAAATTTCATCACGAAGAATTTGCTAAAACGGAAAAGTATACAAAAATTTTGGTGTACCGGAAAGATTATACATATTTTAAAGGCCCCCTGAATATTATATCGGTAAATTCCAGAAAGTACGTAGGTGGGGATGGTGGTGCTTGATCGCCCATATAGGCTTGAATGTACGCATAGCTGAGAAGAGCCTCGGCATTGGGTTCCTGTTTTCCATCAAGCCGTTTCAATAGCGGCCTTCGAAGAGTTTCTCGTGAATGGGCCCAAAGAGGAGGAGAATCACTTATAGAGCCAGCATCCACACTTTCCGTAGGTGTGGCGGAATCTTCAGAATGGAAATTCTCTTCAGCGAAATTTTCGAGGGTGTGAGGTTTGTATGCTGTGGGATAGTATGGATTGAATGGAACGATAGCGTTTGATTTCTCTTCGCTGGTACTCGGTTCATGATTTTGATCGCATATTATGTTCTATAAGTCGAGAATGTAATAAAAACACCGTAAATAAATATGCCAATGATCCATAAAATGTAATCAATTTTTCTCTGTGTATGTAAAGTATATAATGAAGGCGTATAAGGCCAAATTAAAAATTTTTAGATAATTTAAAGTTTCACTTACCACAATATCCACACTCGGCTTCGTCATTGTTGGTAGCACATGGACGAATTTCGAATTTACTTTGCCACGTAATCCCGTTCTTGTATTTTCAGCATATATGAAAGGTTCATTCTTGGCAATTTCTTGTTCAAAGTTTTCCCCGAGAATTAGAAGATCGCCTTTTTTGCATTCCAAAGATTCATCTAGAATAAGGAACATTATTGGATATTCCACACAAATTTCAGAAATCATTGATAAAACAATGACTGATTTAAAAATGAAAATGGAAAATTCTTCCCCACTCTTGAAATTGTTATTTTGATGCAACGACTGTTTAATTATTATCAAAAAATCACCAAGCATTAAATCGAGATGGAGAAAATTTTCATATCAGCCACTGTATCGGGCTATGAAAATTAATAAATTTTATGTTAAGTGAGAAAGCCTTTTGAAAATGCTTAGTAATAATAAACAATAACTTGGAGTAGCCAACGACCACCCAGTTTCAGTTATGACAAAAATGCGTTTGCATTGGATTTTAGCAAATAAAGTGTATAATATAGTGTTTTGCAAATAAAGTTTGACATGTAACACTCAGCAACACCAAAATATAAAAATAGTTCACACTATTTTTTGTTGCCTCAGTGGTAAATAAAGTTCAATCGTCACTCACCGTTTCGCTCATTGGCCTTAAGAACTAACACATATTTGGAGCGCCGCTTTAGCCCATCCATGAAATAAGCGATCAATTCCTGCAGGTCTTCGGCGGGAGACCGCGTCAAAAATACGTGCTCATCATTCTTGACGGTCAACAGAGTTAGAGATCGCAAGCCGGGAGCGCCATGACTGGATCTAGATTTTAATGATGAGCGGATCGCGATTAAATAACAGAAAGACTAAGAGATTTCGGTTCATAAAAGGAATAGGGATATTGTTACGTAATCGCCTTATAAAGGTAATTAAAAGTGTAAACGAACTTATTGCATCGAACATGGCGGATTTCACAGTAGGAGAAATCGAGAAGAATATCGTCCTCATTGGACAAAATGAAAACACCATCAGAGTTTATGGCAATTACCACTTCAGTATTTACTAAAGACGGACCACAAAATCGGGTTGCTTCGAAAAACCTGAAACAGGAAATGTAGAGAAATAAAAAGACAGCTGAAAAATATTTAATTGTTCTAATTAACCCTTCATTGCCGAGCCATGGGAGACCCTCCTATGCCGAAGCGTTAGATTTTGCTGATTTTTGGTATACGGGTAGAACTCGAGATTCTATTAGACGCGTATTTTTTCTTTTTTTCAAAAACCCATAAAAAATTCCAATTTTTGGGGGGTCAAAAGTCGGGATTTTTCCGAAAATCCATGATACCCCCCTATGGTTTTGAAATTTTCAACTAACTTTCGTAAATTTTCGTTCCGAAAATCCATGATACCCCCCCTATGGTTTCGAAATTTTTCAAAAGTGTACCTTTTTTAGAGCGCTCTAAAAAAATTTTTAGAGCTAAAAAACAAAAACTAATTAGATATTCTTATTCAGGACAAAAAGTTGACTGTATAAGAGTAATATCAGATTTTAGCTAGGAAGCCAAAAAACTGGCCAAAAATTGCTCCAAAGTTAGCGTATCTATTCGGATACACCAGGCACCAATGGGGGTCACCAAAAGCGTATCTATTCGGATACACTAGGCAATGAAGGGTTAATGTATACTCTCGAAAACTAATATGATAAATAAACCGATTTTTTAATCCAACAAAAATGTGCGGAATTATGACAAATTATGGAGTGATGTCCATTTCAAATGCTAACTGTATGCTTTGAATTGGCAGATAAATTAGCATTTCTAATAATTCTGCTGTTTGCAAGTGTAATCAACTCAAACCTGGAAAACAACAAAGGCCATCTCTGCTTGGCAAATGAAACCACCTCAGCTTTGACCGATTCGATACACGTCTTCTTCTCTTTGGAGAATTTCTGAATGAACGCCGTTAACAAAATATATTGCGATAAACAATACCTTTCTATATGTGTATAGAATTAGTTGTAGCCACTTTTCCAAGTGCAGATGACCGCCTCCTTCCAATTCACTTTCAGGTAAGTATTTAGTCAATAATTCTTCCAATTCAATGACACTAACAGGGGCTCCTTGGTGCTCTACAAAATATTGTTGCGCTATAATTGAAGCTAGATCATCGTCCTGAAATAGCAAGGAATTAAATAAAATAATTCATATTGTTTAGTTTATATGTACCTTCAAGCATCGGTATTCTCCAAAGCGAACACCACGCACAGTTTGCTCATAAATCAAATTCGTGCTAACTTTGTCGCCTCTGAAATTCTTCATGTAACTTTTGGTATGACCCATACCAAATAGTTATTTACTAGCTGAGGTGGCGCCTCCGGCGCCAACTCAGCTAGTCATGTATTAAGCATACACTGTTTCATACTTAGGATTACGATCCATGATTCATGCTTGGTGCTATGGTCCCTGGGTCATGCTTATGGACAGTTCGCCTGGGCATGCTTGGTGCTATAGTCCCTGGGTCATGCTTATGGACAGTTAGCCCAAAAAAGTAAACATGTAAAATGGTGCTGTTCACCTAATCAAAAATGCAATGCTTGATCAAACATTCTTATGATTCGATATTGATTCCACAGTTGGTTCCATGCTATATGGAAGAGTAAATGCTTGGTTTACATTTGTTTTCAATTTAATCGATTTTACGTCTTTATACTATAATGTTTTTTACTCACAATGGATCATGCCAAGAAGCAAAAATTTCCTTGCGGAAAAAGAGGCGCCATGGGCAACGTTCTCTGCTAGTACCCTTGCCTCTTGCAAGTTGTTCACACTGTGCGATTGCATCCATGACATGAGTGTCGGCACATCCGAGTGATGTTACTTTATCCATGTCCATAGCGATGTATAGTGAAAATCCGAAGGTATCTTTCAATCCGAGTTTTTCCGACAATTGAGACACAAGCTCACGAGATGTGGTGGCAGAGTCCGCTTTGAACGGCAAAACGCTACCATCCATGAGAGTCACACCCAATACTATCGGCTTACTCGATTTTACAGCCTATAATTATATATGGTGTAGCGCAAAGTGAGATTCGGCACAAAATGAAATGGACTTGTCCAAAGTGAAATGGTTGGAAAGTGATTACTGTTTGCAAATAATATCACAGTAACAATATCACAAACAATGCATATCTTGCTTTACAATTACATGTGTTTTCCATTCAAAGATTAAGCTAAATTTCAAAATTAGGTTTTGCTAAAAGGTCATATATTAGGTCATTATTTGCAAAGTAATCACTTTGCAATCATTTCACTTTAGCCTACAATTTATATAAGACAATTGTAGACGAATTTTATTGCAATTGTAGCTTTATATTTAAATTGGCTGACCATTAATTCAAAATACGTTGGAGGCTGATGTCTCGTCCCATTCTTGGTGGTCCGCTTCAACCGATTTTCAACATATATGTTGTTTTTGTCAGCTGCGTGACGGAATTCGCGAATGAAAGAGCGTAGGTAGTTTAAAAATGCAGAAGACGGAACATAACATCCCACACCTGAACTATTTAGGATTAAAGTTTTGTATAGAAATTCAAACATACATAAAGAGAGTAGAATCCATCCGCGAGCAGTGGAAGAAGCTGATGGATTGTTCGTTAATTGCTTACAAATCTGACAGAATATTTCATCTCTGTAAAATTTACATTTTAAAGCTAACATTATCCAAATTCCCGAGTATTGTTGCCTTCAGATGTTTAGTTTTATTTTCAGGTTGAAATTTTTGAAACCTTAGTAATTCCAGCAATACCTGAGTGATGGGCGCAGAATCCCATGTCCAATTATATAGTGCAATTTATCCAAAGTGTGCATATTCTCCGGTAAGCGATGTATACGGGTCATGCCATTTGTTGTTCTTACGTAAGACGCAGCCTTTTCGGTTAATAGCTTAGTACCGGTCGAGTAAAGCGAATCATGCGAAATGGCATTTGACATAATCGTTTCTTGTTGATAGTCGGTCGTTTTTCTCGTACGATGCTAAAATAATACAAGATTACAATAGCCATGTTGTGCAGGTCACAACTATACCGTGTATTGGTCAGAAGCTTGAGATCTTTTCAACGATGCGTAGAGTCTCTCCATTACAGAATTGGATGTCTTAAATTAGAAAGGAAATATTCCATATGAGTAAATTTTACCTATAGGATTCAAACTCATGTTCATTGTGGACTATGAATGCAAGTTATCCCTTAAAATATCTATTGATATTTTGAGCCTTAAATCAATTAATGTTCTACATTTTATATGACACAACTGATAAAATAATTTCAGTATATATTTGCCGTATCGAATTGCCAGTAATGAGTGTAAGTGAAATTGTCCTTAAGGTATGCATCCGTTTTATATAAGAAAGTGTGAATTCAAAACAATGGCAAATATGAAAATTTCCTAAACATAGTAGACATTAAAATAGCAAACCTGGTTCTGTACAGGCTTAGAATCTTCAGATGATTTCGGATCAGGTAAGTCTCCCATTAAACGACAAATGCATAGCCAAATTTCGAGTGCAGCAGTTTCATCTCTTAGATCATTATGCTGCAGAAGCGATCGCGAGAGATTCTTTTTCACATAAGTGGGTGATACGTGATCCTTCAATGCATATTACCTTATTCATATTAAAGTTAAAAATATAGATTTCAATTACCTGGAAATGGATTGCTGCAAATTTTCGGAACTGAAATACAGACACATCTTCTGGCCAGTTATCGTAGTCAGATGAGCTATTCCTGTGTAGAAATGATTCGCCGTTGCTGCTAAGTGTTGAGTAGTCACTTGTTCGATCGTACTCATCTTCGCGAAGAAAGTCGAAAAATTCATCAATCTGAATAATGCGTAAATATTGCAACTTAGAGTTATTAATTTGAAATTAACATCAGAATCCTGGATGGGCGGTGGAGTATGGGTGGTCGTGTAAATTCCTTCATTGTTTGATGCCCGCGCTATCATTATTGCTCGTCGATCAGATGGTGACTGAGCGGAATTCAATTCTATGCGGAGCAAGGCCCCTCGGCAATAGGCCTAAAATTAAATACAGTTGTCACACGATAATCGAGACCAATCGGGTAATATTCCGAAACCGTCCCGACCAAAGAAAGCTCAGAACAATTAATTTTTAAATGTTAACACAATTCTGAGCCCAGATTTGGAGTTTCCAGAGTTGATTTCCCAGAAAAGATGTTTAATCATGAAAAAGGTCAAACATACGACAATTACGAAAAATCTGACTATTTTGGAGCAAAAGGTTTTAAATTGTAGGCCAATTTTCAAGTTGTTTAAAGGGCTTATAAAAATTGGCGAATAAATGCAAAGATTCCTAATTGCCAGATATTTTGAAATACTGGGAAAATAAATAGCATCTACCTGGAATTGAATAACGATAGACTTGAGGCGAGTAAAGTGAGCGACTAGCTGGTGAGAGCGGACAATTGATTGAAGTCTCGCAACGCCCAGCAGTATCTAAATTTTCGATCGGTCATTCGCGGACATAAAACAAACAGACAAGAAAGTAAATAATGGTCGGAAATGCGAAAAACAATACACGCTTTTTCCTCGTTGCTGTTAAACAAGAACAGAAGTATGTATAAGAGAGCGCAAAATTTTGTGTAAAAGCTACTTTTTTGTATGCGTTTCGCTGAACATGAGTTCTCCAATTCTTTTGAAAAACAATAGCTGCCCATCGGAGCCTCTGAAAATGGCGACGCGCGATCCAACCTCGAACAGTTCGCTGAACGACTTTGGCATAGTGTACAATTGCTTTTTGAAGTTGCTAAAGCTTTCAAATGATTATGGCCATATCAAGTGGCAAATGGAATAGTACCTGCTCTAGAAGCGCGTCGTGGCTCTCTCTGAGGAATACTTTTGTTTGTCCAAGCTGATAGTCAGTATTTGGTGGTAACATTTTATTACATATGAATTGCGCAGCCTGAACCCAATCACGAATTTTTTGCGTTGGATCTAAATTTCAGATAGAGTACATGTCTCAAATCAATTAATATCCTTATATAAACATAATAAAACAATTTTGGAAGGCATTTTCCAAAAAAAGCAGAGCTATAGAAAAATAATATCTAATCCATACGTAAATTTGGCAAAAATACGCGATAGCGGTTGACAAATGAGACAAAATCATGACGAACAGGATATCCCATTTTTCTAATTCTGCAAGTGTCGAGCATGCCCGAATAGCGCAGCTGAGTCATTACAGTGGAAAAATCAAACATCTAAATGCAGTTTTAGATTTAAGAAAATCACATTTATTAATAGGACGTTCATATACATTCGTATTATCCTTAAACACACCTTTAAACATATTGGATTTATTTAGGTATTTTTAAAACATGAAATGTTTTTAGATTTTATAGCTATCTTTAGTAGTTATTTAGTAGCTATTCTTACTCTAGGCTAAAATTTCAACCTCTATAAACCCCAGAAGTTAGCCTATCATAACGAACGGATTATATAAAAAACGAAATTTATAAGATAATGCACAAACAATTTCCTCTTTCAAAAATTTTGAATGTCCATAACTATAGGGTATTCATGATTTTGAATGTTTGAAGGAGAAAGATGTAGAAATATATTTACTGCAAACATATTGTAAATGAGTACCGTTGGTTCTTTGACGTTATTCGACTTAAAGCAACGAATAAAATAAGGTTGGCGTATCTCCAATTGTCCCATTAGCGCATCCAATGAGCGGCGGAATCTTGAAAGAAGAGTCTGTTTGGCCCGGGATACATTTGCGGCTGGCTCAGGTTCCTCGAATATGCGTCGCAACAATTTTAAGGAACTCGATTGCACAAGTGCGTGGTGATCCATTCCGAACTAAAGAAAAACCGGTAAGTAAAAATATTCATTGATATTACAACCTGGTCGCGATTCTTTTCCAAAAAGTCCTTGGATTCATAGATAACTGTGCCAGCATAGTGATTCACGCTAAAATTTGAATGTTGTTCATTGAAAAATTTTTAAAATTTACCCGAATATTTTGCTCAAATCCGATTTAGGTCGAACGTAATGCTGTTCATTCCTGCTGTGGTTTGAATGCAATTTGTGTAGCAATGTGTGGTCGGTGGCCTACACAGCTTGTATTACGTATGTAATAATTTATTAATAGATAAATCTTTCTCGTTAATTTTAATTACTTCAATTCAGAATTTGATACAAATATGAGAAATGATAAACCACTGGTGTGCCTAGCAGATATGTTAAAAACAATCTAACAGTCTATGAATAACTTTGAATTAATTTATGATATTAATAACCGTACCTGTGGGAAAATGCTCTCATCGTCGATCACATTTAATATACTCATTGGCTGCATCGCAATCATTTCAAGAACAGGATGGTTATCGACATAGTCAATTCTATGCCAGTTGATACGCTGCGCTTCATATTCAGCTTGCTCTAACTTAAATATGTCGCGAAGGAAAATCTGCTATAATATTTATGACATTGCTATAGCAAATCGGTGTATAAAGTATCATACCTGAAGTCTCTCATTGGCATAATTGATGCATAACTGCTCAAAACTATTGTGAGGCATGCTCTCAAATCCATATATATCCAAGACACCTATGGATGTCGTTTCCACGCTCTTCTTTTGAGGCTTATAGATTGTTTCATTGATACGTCTAATAATGTAATCAAACAGACGACCATATATGCCTTTGATGAAAGCATCGCGAGCGTCTAGTGCTTGGCATGCATCGAAATACAATCGTATTCCTGCGTATGCATTTAAATAACGGTTATAAGAAATGTAAAAATGAAACTAACTTTCGCCTTTTGCCAACATTGTTTTGCCAGTAAGTGAATCAGCCACATCATTTGGGTTGACTTGTAGAATGTTCGCAACTCGCGTCAAACAAACAGTATCGCTAATTTGCACGGTATTATCGTCGGATACTAAATCCAAGTTCACTTAATGGCCAGTGTAATTTTGTCCTAATCTGCGTAAAGGAATATAAATTAAGATAAAATCGAAAAAAAGGAAATACATATTTTAGAAATATTCCTCATATAAGAAGGTATGCTACGATCATACAAGGAAGCGACTCATTGACTAAAGAGTTCAATCGTATGTTACGAAAGCAAAATCTGAGAGGTGAGCGGCAGTGCAATTTCTCAGTTACCAACTATTATACCTTCGTATCCTATATTGCCAATATGTAGCAGAGCCGCCAAAATCTTCACAATGGAGCTTATTTCTGCTTCTTTGAACATTAGCACCTGGAAATTCCAAGTTTTTAAAGGCTATTATGCAAAATTATACAGTGAACCAAACAAAAGCCGAAAACTAACCTTCATGGCACCTCGAATTTCTGCAAAACCTGGAATCCCCTCTGGAGTCTCGGGTTGATGAAAATTGTTCCGTTTCTGAAAATGCGAATTGCTTAAAAATGTCGCTTGGCTCACCAAAACTTTCAATACCTGTGTAAGAAGATGGTAATCAGCGGGGCTTCTAAGCTCCAATTCGCGCTTTTCGTGATTGTCTAATCCTGCCAGCAATGAATAAAACACATGATAATTTTGCTCGCCCGGAGCATGAGAAACAATCCTTGACTTTTCTAGCAGGTACTGTTCAATTTTTGCGTTCACAATGGCTCCGCTGCTATTGAATTGAAGATCAATGAATTTTCCGAAACGTGAGGAATTATTATTGCGTATGGTTTTCGCATTGCCAAATGCTAAAGTTTCACATATTTTCTTGGAATTATCCATTAATTTTACTAACCTTCCATAATAGGGTTGGACTCAAGTATTTGCTGCTCTACACAGGAGTGTTGACCGGAAATTGTGGCCAAAAATTTTAGTACCAGTTTTGCACCTAAATATATGAAGGAAACGAGTAATTTCTCTTAACCCACAAAAGAACTAACTTTCTGTCTTTCCAGCGCCTGATTCTCTAAAGCATTGCTCTTTATAAAATTTAAAAGAGATTGCAGACAGGTAAGGGCTTACCCAGTAATAATAATGCACTGTGGATTTTTGCTGGAACGCATATTTTCGTAGGCATTATCAGCCATCGCAAAAATGTGTGGTGGTAAAACCCCAAATCGTCGGTTGCGATAGAGTCTGACGTGATCAGGGGTGTAAATGGCTAAATCCCGATACGGATTCAGAGCGACGAGGATATTTCCCGTGTATGTCTGAAAGAAGTAGAAAATGTTTTAAAATGTGAAGTTTTGGCAATCTCACATAAATGAGTTTCTCCTTGAATCGAATAAACAAATTTCTGAGTATAGAGGCTTCGTGAAGATCGCTCAACTGAATCATATCTTCGACTCCTTGAATCGACGTTGGATGCCTGAACAGGGTTCACTAAGTGACTAACACAAAATATTATCTAAAATGTGTCGAAAGCCGGACTTACATTATTCTAATGCGTTGGTCGGCATTCAACCGTCTCTCCTAAGATTCTGTATTATGACATGGAGAATGTCTATCAACACTTACGTTGCCCTCATCGTCCAAAATAACTATGTGAGAATCCTGCAAACGCAACACACGGGCGCCAATGGCCATAGGTGAGGCTCTGTTTGGCCCATGCCCCACGGCCTCCACCCACAGAAAATCTCCCTAAAATAATAAACACGGCATGTCTTTAAATAGATATATCTTTAAAGACCACCCAGAAATTGGGTAAGAAAATAACAGGATACGCTGGTTAGAAAACTTGATATCGCTTTAAACGTTGTTCATATTAATAGTTTTTACCAGAAGGCAAGAAATAGATAAAAAATTATAAAGAATGCTGACAAAATATACTTAATTAGGCTGGCATATTTTGAATCAAAAAGGAATCTGTTGTGAAAGCAACTTGTGGATATAACTATAAATTTGCGATTTGAATAATTTTTGATCACTAAGACTTTTCCTCATAATATTAATAAAGATTCGGTAATCAATTAAGTATTACCTTGTTTATATAAACCATTCACAGGTGAATTTACGTGCAATATTTCGTTGGTGGAAATCCTGTGAAACAAAAATTTAGCAATGAAAAAAGAAAACAAAAGTTAGCCGGTAGAGATAAGCCATCAGCGGGGCAAAGAATGCAAAGAATCGAGCAGAACAGCAGCGGTAAACCATAGTACATATCGCACATGTTGAGAGAGATGAGAGGAATTCGGGTGGGTAGGGTGCGATTCACCTTGGGGGACCCAATGACCTATAGCGACAACGGCGGAAGGAATGGCGAGTCGGGAATTGGAGAGCTCCCGCCGCGCAAATTGGGAGATCACCTAATGAAATCAATGCGAAAAGACCGAAATCGGCTCAGCGTAGAGCAAGACCACCAATGGGGACAATTGCCAACACAAAATGTTTTAAGGATTTTAAATTTTTTAAAGATTTGAAAGATTTTGGTTCAAGCTTCAGCACCGACAATTTAATTAAACTCTAAAGTTTTACTCTAATGAAAATGTTATTGTTATCAGTTTGGCCGATAAGTTGTGATGGAATGTTCTACCAATTATATATCAAATATTGGTTTGGAAACTAAGTCTCCGCGGTTTCATTTAAATACATTTTTCTTTTACGTAACCCTAGATTGCTCATGCGTGTTATATACTGTTGGATAGCTAAGACTTTTCTCTGTGCAACTATGATCGGGGAATATTTTTGCGTCTGAAAAAAATATTTGATATTTGTGATTCCATGAGCCATTCCAAAGTCACCAATTTTCGAGGTATTTTTATATCTTTTGCATGCAAAAAACTTAGGCATTCTATTTCCAATTGTGCAATATTGAAGAGAAACTTGAGTGCTAATAACTACCTTTTACAGAACATTTTTTCATTTGGTAGTTGCTGAGATATGGCAATTTTAAGGAACGACACCACCAGAAATTTTGAAAATTTCGATTTTTCCGAATTTTTCGGTTTATGTCCCAACTTTAAGCGATCATATCTCGCAGAATTTCAATGCAAAAGTTGTTCTGTAAAAAGTATGTTGTAGAGCTAGACCTTGCCTACAAATACCGCAATGCCACTTTTTTGAATAGTGCCAAAATGTAAAAAATGATATCCATGAGAGTTGCTAAAAATAACAAAAAATAAATTTTCTGGGTGTGCTTCGTGAGTATCATAATAAAGTAATTGTTATTCTGTAATGGTAAAGTTTGTTATGTGCTGTTTTGGAGAGTAATGGACGGGGTATCGAACGGTATATAACACTCAAGAAAAACGTTGCATTAGAAGAATAAAAATTGACTTTACAACAACCGCGGATACTTAGTTGCCAAACAAATATTTATTTATCAATATGTATCATAATAATAACAATAATGATCGACAACGCCTACTTTCTCAAACGGCATATCACTTGCTTTATAACTCTGCAGCAGCCTTTATACTGAGAAGGTTTTAATAACACGCACCCAAAGTTTGGATTTTGGTTATTTTGAGCAACTTTCATGGGCAAAATACCCGAAAATTTGGCTCTACACAAAACTGTAGCATCGCGACTTTTGTAGGCAAGATCCAGCTCATCAACATGCTTTTTTCATAATAAATTATGCTTTCATGTTCTACGAGATATGACCGTTTTAATCAGATTTGGAAAAATTTGGAAAAATCGAAATTCTCCAATTTTATAGCGGTGGCATTTTTTATATTGTCATATCTTAGCAACTACCAAATGAAAAAATGTTCTGTAAAGGGCAGTTATTAGCATTCAATTTATTCTACATTACTGCACAATAGAATATAGGACATCTCAGTTGTTCGCAGAAAGAAAATTATAAAAATACCTCGAAAATCTGTGATGTTGGTTTATTTCACGGTCTCATAAAGATCTAATAACTTTTTGGGAAAAAAAAACACAAAAGCTAAACATAGTTGCACAGAAAAATGACTTAGCTATCAAACGGTATGAAACACTCGTAAGTAATCTTACGCTATGTAAAAGAAATTAGCTAGTAAGAATTACCTCACGACATATCGGCCAAACTGACAATTTTAAAAATTAGATAAAACGCCTAGAAAATTATTTTTAAAGACCACCGCTAAAAACTGCACAAGAATAATATCTTGAGCAATTTTTCATTACGTATAAAATTTGTTAAAACAAGAACGGAACCAAAGAAATGTGTTCTTGTAGCTGATAAGACGTGAAAACGAACAACAGATCCTTGGAGACATTCCAATTTTGTGTTTCTAACATTGTTTGCGGTCAATGACGTGTGTAAGGAATGTATATATTCTAACGTCAAAATTATTGCCATGAAAATGATTTGAATCCATAATTTTAATGTACAATTAAAAAGTTTTAATTATATACGCATTTTCTCCCGATTTTGAATATTCGAAATAGCTTGGAACGAAATTTAACTAAAATTAAATTAAGACATACCGAGGCAAGGATATAAAAATATAGGCATTATGGTCAAAACTGATCTTGACCGAAAACCAGTAATCCTTTGTAGCAAAAATTGCCACTATGACAAATTGCGGCTATTTTGGCCATAAAGTTAGTTTTTTAGATTAATAACTTGACGAATTTAATGAAGTTTCGATTTCATCGAAAAACTGCTCTAGGAACAATTTTTTCATCACTCTATTTACTATCTTATTATACATTTGGCATGACTTCTGATTTCATCACGTTACCCAAATCTTTATAAGGAAGTTTAGCTAAACAAGATGCAAACTTTTTTGCGGTTGCCAATTTGTAGTGAAATTTAGTGCCTCTATTCAGAATTTTGTGTTCATATGCTCCAATTTATTTATTAATCTATAACTTCACAAAATTCTATGAATGGCCAGCTGAGCGGGGTCGCGTTTGAGTAGAGGTAAGATATTTGCAAACTTAAACATTTGGGTAAGACGGAAAATTACCTTTTTTGCAGAAATGTTGATTTTGGTTTAAAACGTCGCTCCTTGGATCACTAGTTGCTTTCTGTGTGTTAAATACTATAAAGACTCTAATAAACCCTTACGATATTACATCTTGACGCGTCTGTGCTACAGACGCGTTTGTTTGTAATAAACTCCTTCAAATGCCTGGTAAGGCCGTTGAAGTTTTCTGCAACCATGGACGGTAGGCAGGCGTGCTTCTATTCTTACTTTTTAATAATTCACTGCTTGTAAATAATTCTATATTATTTTTACATGTAAATTATGCATGTTACCAAATTCATTTAAAGTTAATTTGTATATTTGCACAAAGACATTTCTTATAATACACAGCAATCAATCAATCAGTACACTCAATCAGTACACAGCGTTTCATCAGTCATTATTGTACCCTTCCACTTTGATCTATGTTCGTCACAAGTGATTTATCACAGTGTTATTAAAAAATTGTGTCTTCTGTTTAATTTCTTTGATTCTTCTGATAGGCAATTTGAAATAGAGGCCATACTACGGCCTCCATTTCAAATTATCTGTACAGCAAAAATAGATCTATACAGCAAAGCAAGAAAACTTCTTAGATGTTA
This sequence comes from Ditylenchus destructor, assembly GCA_022814885.1. Classification (NCBI taxonomy): domain Eukaryota; kingdom Metazoa; phylum Nematoda; class Chromadorea; order Rhabditida; family Anguinidae; genus Ditylenchus; species Ditylenchus destructor. The sequence goes on along the minus strand of JAKKPZ010000010.1, from coordinate 2,085,046 downwards.
GCGGAAATTGTTCTGCCGGTCCCACTCAGTTTTCAATCAGGAGAAAAATTAAGTGTCCCCTGGGTCAAACCTGGAGCGGGGAATATTGTCTTGGGGCACTTTGCTTGTTGTGGTCGGGTGAAATCCCTCCAATGACGGCTGCTTTCACTCTTTTTGACTGTGGTTGGACAGAGTTGCGGCAAATTACTCCAAGTCCAGAGCACTACGACGTTTTGAAACGTCCCGGCTTTAATTAATCTGAGCCAATGGGGCATGTCCGCGACTACGGAATTAATTCTTGCAACGACAACAAAGCAATGTGCCCACGCTACTGCTTCTTGATTCCCAGTTCATGCCCATATTGTTATTTATGTGCCACCGACGGATGGGAAATCCATTCGTCAAGTGTAATGTCAAATTAAGAGACTATGAGCGGCGGATTTCTTAGTTAACGGCATCACATATGCTAGAGTCTACTTAGAGGAAACATCAAAAATTTAAAACACAATCTTTCGGGAACGCTATGATTTATGCGAATCTGGTGATCACAAAAGTTCTTGATGTGTAGTTGCAATTATTTTATTGAACAAAATAATGCCATTTTTTATGCAATTGGTCTGAAAATTGTATTGCTTAAAAAATCTCCTTCATGAGCAAATTGGAAACAAAAATCGTTATGGAAAATGTGAACTTTCAAGAGACATGTTTGACATTTATTAGTAAAGGAGTTCCTGAATCTACACGAAATTTTATACTTTTACGCGTATATTATATATGTTTTTGTTATCCTTGTGTAAGTTTCTTAGACACTACCTTTACTCTCAACAAAATTCTGCTATATATCTGCTGATTTACAAGTTTCGTTGCCATATGTCATGTACTATTGTGGGATAAATTTTAGTTTGAGACAAAACCTTTAAAGTCAATTCTGGGAATGAAGTTGCGGTGTGATGCTCCATTGACTTTGGGCTTTTTCTGTTTCAAAGCTCTTCATTCTAAATTAATTAATAATGTTTCAAGTCTCCTAAATGTGTTGTGCACCGCTTGCCTCTGAATGGTTCTCATCTAAAGGAGAGGGCCATTCGAGGGATGTCGTCGTTAAAACCGGCATTATGCCGCCGAGATGTGCTCCATTGTCCTTTCTACATGCTTCGAGCGAATCCTTCATTTGTATCAGTGAAGTGAAAGTCAAACCACACGCAAAAAGCTGATGCATTTTTGAGACAGAAAGATGTGACATGGCTCAATTGCAGCGGGAAATTTTATGAGGTGCACATTGATTGTTTACAATAACTTCAATTGAGATCAAGTTATAAGGAACATTAGAAAGGCTAGTAACCAGGCTCCAAAATTTCGAAAGGCCAAAAGAGAATACATTAGGCCTTTGATTCGGTAACAATATTAATTGGCCCCATATCTGACCTGATTTTTGCCAGCTTTATAACGGTAGAAATAAACATTATCCAAGGAATTTCCGATTTTGTGGACGTCATGACAGTGAACTATAGCTAGGCTACTAATGTACTAGAACGTTTATGCCGATAAAGCGATACATTAGTCATTAACAAATATATAAAACTACATGATGATAAAGAGAATGTTCAATAAAATAATGACTAACATTTAAAGTCGGAAATTATATTTTTGAAAGTTGGAATTGTAATTTACATTGGAATCGTTACATTAGAATTATCGAAATATGTGACATTAAACAAAATATGTTCTAACGGATATGTTCAGACATATATAACATTTGCAACAAAAATTAAAGCTACAGAGAGAAGCCGACTGATGCACCGGGCATACTCAGATCTAACACATCTTCATCTTCCCGCCCCTTGTAATTATCGCCTTTGTTGTCATAAAAAATTGTGGTATTTGATTGGCCGTTTAATGCTAGCGCCTTTGCAGACGCTTTAGCGAACAGTTCGTCAGCTAGCTCACCAATGCCGAGACGGGACAAAACGTGGTTCGCACTTTCTTTTGTTTCTTTTATAGGCTCCAATTCCATTGGTTCACCCGATTCATCAGAGCTGGCACTTACTGCGAGCGACACACTTTCGGTTTCTAAAATTTATAAATATTTCGTAAATATTAGTGTTAAAATTATAAAAATTAAGAAATAATGGCTAAATATAAATTATTTTTCTCTGAGAAATCATTCTATGAAAGTCGCAGTTTGTAGGAAATATGTGTTTTTTGAACATTTCGGATTTCTTTGTTGATAATATAAAACACTTAAAACGACAAAAAGTGATCGTTTTCCGGTGCATATGTGATAGTTGGTAAAGAACTAACCGTCAGCAAAAAGCGATGCAGCAATTGCTTTGATATCATTATCCAAGTCTTTTACGTCAGTGTCGCAATTTCCTATTTGAGGCACTTCTGTTATCCGATGCGCTTCGCTGCAAGTAAACTATTAATATTGACCAAACAAGAGAGTTGTTAGGAGACTATTTTATGAGAATCAATAATTAAGAAATTCCGAGCTAATCAAAAGCTCGTTTTTATTACTAAAAATGCTAAGAACTAAAAATTTCTCCATAGTGTAGAGAAATGTCTATGACATTGGTGATACAAAATTCTGAGAATAGAGCCATACCTTCGAAGCAAATATTTAAAAAAATGTTCCGAAAAATACATATAGTTTTCTCTACTCAAGATAGATCTTTGCATAATATGCGTGAATTTTCCCCGAATTATTGACTCCCAAAGATATCGAATATTTTTATTCCATCTACAGTTTTAACTTAGCAAATTGAGTATTTCAGTATTGTGTAAAGGAAATCTCCCAAATATCAAATTTAAACCTGTGACGTCTTCGGTCCACTTTCCGCTGGAACGTTCGACCGCAAATATCACATGCAAAGGGTTTGTAACCAGTATGTTTCCTATAATTGTTTCTGTTATTAAATGTTCAGTTTAAAACTAAGGATACCTGGTATGTGTTATTAGATTTGAAGACTGCGAAAATGCCTTTCCACAAACAGCACATTTATGGGGTTTTTCTCCTGAAACAATTCATTTTTATATTTTATAATTGAGATTCAATCTAAAGTAGATATTATAATTACCTGTATGTATGTAAGTATGCTTTTTCATATCCGATTTTTGGTGGAATCTCTTGCCGCAATATTCACAAGGATATGGCCGAGTGTCAGAATGGATCAGCAAATGAGTCGAAAGAGTGGAGGACCGTTTGAAAATTTTCCCGCATTGTGGACAATCAAATTGCTTGTCGCCTGACGGTGCACTGGTTATGCTATGGAGCGACGAGGACAGAGGCCGGTTCGGGATTGAAAGAAGTGGGGAAGACTAAAATATGTATTTTATATATAATTAACATTCATATAATTAACAACACGAATTACATGAGCCTCCGAAAATTAAGGGCTGAATTTTCGGAAATTCATTTATATGAGATTTTACTAGAATGAATTTAAACGGCAGAACTGTAAAAATATTATATATTCAATTTTATTGGGCCATATTGTTTTATATTATAAAAATACAAACTTCAACTCGGAAATCAGCAGCCCGAACTTTGTTCTTTCGGGGTTTATGCGCCGAGATTTTTGCGCTCTTTTCATCAGAGAGCGAACTGAAAGTTTGCGTGAAGTCATGCCCAGGACTATTTAAACTATCCGACTTTTGGAAGAGCGAATGTACGTGTGGCGAATCATGGCTCGATTGGTTGAAGAAATTATTGAAGGAATGCAGCCAGTTTTGAAACTGCGGTTGAACTTTGTGGCTATTTTGTTCCGATTGACTACTTCCTAATGTTGCATCTTGTTTCATCAAATTGTATGAAGATGCGCTTAACGGACCTGCTTGGTGATTTCTCAACAAATTCAATGCTGCCATCTGTCTCCAGTGATGTTGTTGCGCAGCGAACATCGCCAAAGCGTTGTTAATTAACAGTCCTTTAGGATCCGCAGTTATCGTCTGGTCCGAATGATGATTACTCGTCTGGTGGGAAAGCGATGGTGTTAGAGGTCGTGGAGCTCCGAATGTAAGAGGTGTTCTCGAAAGCGAACTCATTGCCAGTGCTGAAATTTTCGGTTAAGTTAGCTGGCATAAGGAAAGAATGTTGGTTTATTTTATTCTTAAAGATAATTTTAAAAATTGTATTTTCCTTTTTCAAACTACCCAAAATCAAATTAAGTTTAATAAATATGCTAAACTTTTCATTTCCTATTTAAATTTTAACTGATGTGCGTGATAGTAGCGGTAATCTCATGGCGCACTCCTTTGCCCATTAATCCCATCCTTTACCGTATCTCCCTTTCATGTATTCATCTTTGCCGAATGTTTGGACACCAAAAGGGCAATGATTTATTGGTGCGGGGAATGTCGGCCGCTTTCTTTTTCAATTATGAATTGCTTTGAATAAACTTTATATTTACGTTTCTTTGGTTGACTCAATTATGAATTAAATGTTCTGGGAAGTGGACCCATCATTGTCTTTAATTATTAATAATATCCCAATCCGATAAACGCATTCAACCTCTGTATTCTCGCCGCTGTGGTTGGCAAATTCGCCACCGCGGTTGGCCACCGAATTGAAATCTTTATGCATTTTCCTATAACCTTTCCGCCAGCCGGACATCCAATCATGCGACAATTTCGTGGATTTGCCATTGTTTTATTGCTCATAAACTGGATTGCATTGGGCGGAAGATTCACCGCACGCTGGCTTTCACTCGTGATTAATGCGTTTTGGCGCATAAACACCCGTGTACAATTTTGGCTTTGACTTGTGTTGTCGGAATTTAGTATAGTTTGAGGCAAAGGCATAATAAATGTCATAAAGTATCAGATTTTGTACATAGAGAAAAAAGAAAAGATTTTTAAATAAAATTTACGCTTTTAATAATTGATATTTAATCCACCAAACAATGATTAAAATTTAAATCGAGACTGTATGTATTAGTTAAAGTATTAGTAAAAGTTTACAGTGTTAGAATGTCTCTCATTGCTAGTCATAGAGCCACAAATATGATTAAACTGCAGATATAATGAATTCACACATGACACATTAACAGCATCTCCAGCGAGGCACACCTTTTCGAGTCTTTTGGACCGGACGGTAAATAAATAGTATATGTAAATGTTTGTTGTCACCAATGGCCGATAAATTAGCTGAGAATTGTGCGAAATCAATGGACTGGTTTCAGATTTCCCATCAGGAGCTAGCACGAGCCATTCTCACAAAAGCAATTGACTTTGAAAGAGTCCAAGGAAGGGCAACCAGAGGTTGTCGTTTGGTGCAGCACCTTTTGAGCGGCTTTGGGCCAAAATGGAATGAGATCCTGTTGGCACACACATAGGGCATGTTATATTCTTGAACTAGCTTGGATACACCTGCATGACATGCCAAATGGATTTGGCGGCGAAACGGTGATGGGAGAATCAAGGGTTTGTTTGCTTTCAGGAAAGCTCTACTGTGTGAAGTGGCCCACAAACCACTTTGGAGGGTGTTTCGAGAAGGAGAGCCAAACTCCGGTCTCGTATCAGATTATTTCTATTCACCAAAATATCTATATGGAATATATATGGACACGGTCGAAGTATAAGGTGCAAATTTGGCATTGTTCTTAGAACAAAAAAATAGACCAGAAAATATATACAATTAGCACAACTCGGTCCAAATATGAGTATGTTGATTCCATGGTAATATGCATAGAATATTTGTTATGTTATCCAAGGATATAGAAATTATACAAAGGCTTAATGAACGCTAATAAAAAGTTCATTTGGCGAATGAAACAGAATGGACCCGCTGAAGAGAGAATCTGAATTACATAAAACAGGAGGTGACCATGGTAGATGCAAGATATGTACAAGAGACAGTGTTTCTTTCGCAGAAGTCTACTATTTCAAGGATTTTAACCAGGTAATACAATTTTAAAAATAAATAAATTTTTTAAACATTTGAAACACTCAAGTATTTTCAATTTTAGGCCAATGAAAATGGACCCAGGAAAGGAGAGGAGGACCTGTCTGTGAAGTCATTTTTTATTTCCCTATATAGGTGCCATAAAGAAGCAAATATTAAAAATACAAAAAATTCACTTACATTGTGCTAGAAGTCTTTGCTGGAGAAGAAAGGCGGCACCTGCACTTATTTCATTGTCTGATTTTATTTCAGAGCCGTTTTCATGAGAGTCAAAAACTGGTGATGGCGGAGCGGTACGGTTTCCGTTTGAGCTGGATCCTTTGCTAGCGTTATTCTGTAATAATTGGTCAACACTGTATCCAATTCGGTGGCCACTTGGAGACTTTGGGGTGGATTCTTTCAAAGCCTGATAAGAGGTCTCAAAGGAAGTCATCCCTCCGATAATGCGGATTATGTCCTCAATTTTAGGCGGAATTTATAGAGTGGTCAAATTTATTAAGACGACAAGATTCCTGACTCAATTTGAGGATAACTCCAAATGAAGCAGATAAAAACGCCGCCTTGGCTTTCGGCACTGGCTGAGTTCTTATTGGCTATCACGGCAGCGGTTTGGCCGGTTGGGATTCCTCCATCTTTGGTTTAGGCCCACCCCTTTCAGTCCTCACTTGGCAGCCAAGCCACAGAGTCGAGAGTGGAGGATTTCTCGGCCCTCACTTGTTGCCCCGCCCATTGCTTTCCCGGCAATCCAAAACGGTGACAAGGTATAAACGCGGAATATTAATTTCAAAGAATCATTTGTGTTAATATGGCGAATAAGATATTAAGAATAGAACAGTTTTATTATTTGTAGTATTTAAAAAAAATCTTTATGTGTTATTTAAAATATATGCATGCCATTTCGCATTACAAAACTATAAGACGGGACACGGACAGTTCATCACATGGACAGTTCATCACCTGGGACAATTCATCACCTGGGACAGTTCATCACCTGGGACAATTCATCACCTGGGACAATTCATCACCTGGACAATTCATCACCTGGGACAATTCATCACCTGGGACAATTCATCACCCATGGAGAAAAATGGCCAATTTTTATAAAAATTTGTGTTTTTATGCTATTTTTACCATTCTTATACACTTTTAATTAAAACTCTCAGTATTAAACGTTTGTTTGCATTGAATGATTCATGCTACGTTTGGCATTAATTTTAGGTCTACATTGTATCCGCTGCGCGCCTAGGATTTGTTTGGATTTTGGTTTAGGATTTTGACGTCAAGCAAGAGTGAAGCAACATACATCAGCATTTTTGCAAAGGTACGACAGTTTTGGCCGATGTTCAACCCGTCCTCTTTCGCAATTGATTTTGAGACTGGCGTCATGAACAGTATACAAGCGGTTTTCCCAAACAACTCAGTGTGGTTTTGCTACTTCCATCTGTTCCAAAATATGAAAAAGCACGTGAACAAAGCCAATTTGCTGAATCGATATAACACGGATCCTGACTTTGCTGTCAAATGTAGTAAGTTTTTTATGAGTCTTAAACATTTTGTGAATTATGTTTTGTGAAAAATAAATTTTTAAAAAGAAAACACTTTTTAGAAATGATAATCGCGCTGGCCTTTGTAAATCCTCCAGACCTCAAGGATGCATTTCATTTGCTGTGTGAGGTATTCGAAAATGAAGACGAAATCAATCCTCTCATTGAGTGGTTCGAGAAATACTACATTGGTTATTCAAACTTTGGTTTTCAAAGATAAAGATATGCTTAAATATAATATAAAATTTTATCAAATTTCTTGGCCTGAGTTCTAGCATTTGTTCAAATTGAAACAATTCAGGTGCTGAAAGAAGAAGAGGAAATCGCATAGTTCAACTAGAACCGAGATTCCCTCCTGAGATGTGGTCGGTCTACCAAAGAACCCTTGATGGCGCCTCGCGGACCAATAATTATGCCGAAGCTGCAAATCGTCGAATTCAATCTGAGTTGGGCGTATGCCACCCTACGCTTGGAAATTTCATCCTATCGCTCAAGAAAGTTCAGCATGGCCGAGATCAACAGTATATGCAGTGGGTTGCAGGACGTCAACCGAAAGACAAGCGCAGGAAGTACAAAGATGCCGACAAGCGAATTTTGAAAATGCTGCAGGAATATCGAAGAAATGAGAGAACTGTTATTGAGCTTTTGAGAGGAATTGCTCAGAATATTGTTATTGATGATGTTGTTGAAATTGAGGATGAGATTGAAAATGAGGAATAAATTTTGTTTGTTACACATTGTTATCATAAAGAAATTGAAAAATGTGAAATTTTTATAAAAATTGGCCATTTTTCTCTATGGGTGATGAATTGTCCCAGGTGATGAATTGTCCCAGGTGATGAATTGTCCAGGTGATGAATTGTCCCAGGTGATGAATTGTCCCAGGTGATGAACTGTCCCAGGTGATGAACTGTCCCAGGTGATGAACTGTCCATGTGATGAACTGTCCCGTACCCCTATAAGACTGTATTAAAATAATCATACAAATTAATGAAAATTTTATATTTTGAATAACTGCCCATTTTTATGTATCACAGTGTAGGTGGAACAAAAATGGCAGAAAACTTAGAATTTTCATAAGCTTGACACAAAAATATAAACTCAAATTTCGTTTAAGTCGAACCTCCGCATAACGCTCCTCAAGGGACCGGACAAAATCGGCGTTATTGGGAGGTTCCCAATTTGTGATATAAAAGTTACTCAAAATACTCCCTTTTGTATTTTATAGTTATTATCAATTTTTTAAGACAATAATTTAGCTATTTCTGTACCAATTTAGCCGTTTTAGCCAAATTTTGGTTAAAAATGAGCAAAATATTTTTTTCGGGCGCAAAATTTTTTCGCTCACAAAAGCTGGACCATCTTCATTCTTTGCATTAATTTTTGTGTTGTTGTTCAGCTTTCTAATATTTTTGGAAAATATAAAAACATAGGCAAAAACAGTAGCAACTGAGCGATAGCTTGCCAGTAACGAAGAGTGTTTTACATTTATGTTTCTAATGCAACTCTTTTCCTGAAATGCGCACGTTGCAAACAACATTTTAGTGAAGCATTTATTTGGTTTTTGCAGAACATCAAAATCCTTTGCAGAATGTTAAAATCCCCAGAATCGCTGAATCTTAGGTATTGAGCTATTCTGCGGTAACTTCAGATGTATTTTTCATATCACATAACACTAACTAAATCTGCACATGAATTATTTTCCTGTGTTGTAGATTGAAATGGTATTTTACAATGAATAATTGCTCTGCCGTTTTCCATCTTTTCTTGTTCTCTCTTGTTTCTCCAGCCTCTTTTGGGTGGTAAAGCCCAGTCAAAATAATTATTAAAAGATTACTCGTCGGCTGTCTAATGCCGTTGGGATTTGCCCAATCCACTGCGCCGGTTGTTGCAGCCAATGAAATATAACCCAGTCCGTGAATATGATTTCCCCACAAACCCAAAAATTGGATTATGCCTACTCAGCGAATTATTTTGGTTTGCCGACAGAAAAGAGGTCACCTCTTTCAGCACTCTCATCGACTTTAAACCAACTTAATTCCCGGATTGATTTACGCACCAACTCGGAAGGAGTCAAATCTATGGGTAAGGAAGATTTTGAGCCCAAACCAATTACCTTGGCCCCATTCTCGAAGGAATTGATATTGCAGAATATTCCCCAAAATTTTCCAATGCCCTCAGGCAGAAAATGGATGCCCCCACGGGCGAATGTCTTCACATTACAGGACTCCATAATCGCTGAGAGATCGTCCTGGCTTTTAGCAATTGCAACTTATTATTCATCCTCGCGTTTTCATGCATTTTTATTTCTTCTAAGGAGTCTTGGATAACCCAATTTGATGGCTCCTTCGTCGCCGAACCAATCCCCAAAACCATCTTTGCTCACTAATTAATATGTAAATCGTGGTTTTGGGCCGTCGAGATCGCCCCCTCCTTGTGGATGATGTCTGAGGGAAATACCGTAAGGCAAATATTATTCTCGAACTCAAGGAATCCACGGAACAAGGAAGAAAACCCCGCTGTGCGGATGACATCAAATTTAAGACTTGATGCGTCTGATTTGGACACATTGTTTATTGACGACGTTTTATGCCAATCTCAATTTGAAATTTGAAAGCAGTTAGTACTGAGTAAAGTAGTACTGAGTATTGAGTAAAGAAACGAAGAAGAGTTTGAAGAAAAATAAAATACTGCGCTTCACTCGTACAATATTTAATAAAGAAATAAACTATGGATTTTTATCATAAGTGTTTTCCAACACCAAGATTGATAAGCTTTCTTTAGCTTCGTTCTTTAATTTTTAATGGCAATATTGCACTATCCTTATAGTTTCAATTAAAATTTATAGTGTAATCAATGGCAACGTTTCTAGAATAATTTCACTCATAACGTTTGGTCTATGATAAAATAACATCTACCGTAAAATGACATTTTTTCTGTTTAAAGGTTATAATAGTTTCCTAGTGTACGTTATATGGTCAGATTTTATGCGACCGTCATATTAGCAACTAGAGGCGGCAAGGTGAAGACGCTCAGGTGTCACATTTCGCGCACCCAAAAAAGTCATTGAAACAAAAGACGAAAGCGCAGGAATGTGTAATTTGTTTGGCCAACACCCCGCTCTGTCGCCTTTGCTCAGATGAAAGGATTAACCGATAAGGAAAAAGAAGCAAAGGGGTCATTCGACGGTCAACTGTGAGTGTACATATAATTAACACTCCTAATTCTTTTATACACATTGTTCTTGGCGGCAGGTCAACGGAAAACCAAGACGTAATCCAGTTTGGTACTATTGTTATTCCATAATTAGTCAAAGTCAAACCTTACGGTCTTTTATTTTCAAAAAGAAAATTCACATGCTAAGAGTCCCATGAGAATATTATATAGAAATCACCCAAAATTTGTTTACAATTTATGATTGATTTATATACATTTAATGAATGAGCCAACAAAGAAAAATCTTTAACTGTTTGCTGCTTCGTTGTCAGATTCAGCAGATTCACTTTCGCCAATTAAACCTCCTCGTTCTCTGAGAAAATCTTCTAGATGATAGAGTATATCTGACTCGTATATTCCTTCATCATGTAGCATTTCTTCTTCCATTTCTTCCTTCCTTTCGATCACTTCTTCAATTCCGGCAATTTTATCTTCTTTGAAAAGCCTTCTTTCACTGTGAATAGCACAAAGTATTTTGTTGCCTGTGAGAAACAAGATAAGAGCGATGAAAGCGACAAGCTTGAGCAAGCCGACCATGTTCGTAAATTCGAGCCAAAATGCGCCATAAGCCAAAAATACAGTTCCTAAAATCTTTTAGTTTAAAAATAGGACAAACAAAATTTCACGTTTATTTCTAATGTTCAATAAAACTTTCCATTTTCCACTTTAGGTAGTAAGCATTATTGTTTCAATCGGTTATTTTAACAAAAACTATACTACAAAGAATAAATATTTAGTTAGCATTAAATGGCACCTAGCGATAAATGAAATACAATAGCTGCCCACATGTTCGGAGGCGCAACACATTGGCCGACGTCGCCGAAAAGTACCCACTATAATTTAAAATAAATTAAAATAATGATAATGTAATATACCGTAAATCCTCTAATAAGTCCCCCGGGGGACTTATTATTTCGGAAGCTCTAACACTGCTGCAGCAGACAGAATAGATATCTTTATGCGTTGAAGAGAAAATTGAGTCAAATGCACAAAGCGTTGTTGTTTGTTAAAAATAAATTTGCATTGTCTATTGTGCGCTGTTCTGGTCAGTCGACAGTCGTCGTGTTTACCACTTTGAAATGATGAAATAGTGAAGTCATTGTGTTAAATGTTTTGCAGACGAATGACGCTTTTCTGTCTTTTACTACAGAGGGGGGGACTTATTTGAGGGGGGACTTATTGGAGGATTTACGGTATTCGGAAATACCAGAACAAGCACGACGAACAACGGAGCAGCGCACAAAATGCTTGCTAAATACGCCAGAATTCTCGCAAACAGTGATTTATTTTGACCTTCCTTCGGAGTGAATTTGTGCTCAAAATCGGGTTTGGTCTCGGATTTCAATAAAGATTGGGTTTTTGTAGCGATTCCATCCACAAATGCATCAATTAGATTCCATTTGAGTGGATTCTTCATATATTTATCGCCAATAATTAAGAAAACGTTATATTTTCCGTTGGGTCCAGGAAATTCTTTAGCGTTCTAAAATCAAAGCGCGTCATTTTTTAGCATCGTAATGAAAAATAAAATAACATACCATTGTTAATTCGTATGTGTTTTCTTTTGCATTATACTTTGTCAAGAATCCCACTTCTTTAGACGTTTTCAGATGTGTGAAGACCAAGAACGCTTGATGACACCGAGCACGCGTTCCATCACTTTTACTTGTGATAAAGAAATTTAAACTGATCCTGTGATTCTTCGTCAGATGAAGTACTTTAGGGAACTTTTGTGGTGATATTATGCTAAAACAATTGCATTTTATGTATTGAACATTTATTCAGTTTTAATTTACCTGAATCTTGCCTGCCGATTGGTGACCGAGTCAATAACCAAAAATGACACATCAGTTACATCATATTCTTCCACTACTTCAATAACAAAGTCAGTTTTTGTCTTGGAGAACATTCCGCTTTGTGCAATCACGGAGAAATGGAATTTGTAAGGACCTGTGCGCAATTTCGTCCCATCTAGCTGCATGGAATAAATCGTCCTGAAAATGAAAAGTGAAAATGTTTTATTTCGATACAAAGGAATGACCTCTAGTAATATTTTGAGCATAAGTTTAGAAACAAAACTTTGTGTTATCAAATTGCCAATACCATAATGACTTTAGTTCAAACACTAAAACATTTTTATAAAAAATACACACTTGTCACTGTCATTTTGCCGCAAATGTACGTTTTTGGCATGTACAGCCAACAGTTTTGATGTTTGATGAGTGGCATTGTCCAATATGACTTGATTAATATCCAACGGCTCGCCAATGATATTGCATACTTTAAGTATAATCGGGGTCTGAAAGTTTGATAAATAATATGTAACTAACGATTATAGTAATATGCTATGAAATAAAAATTTAATGCAAAATAATCTTAATTGCACAAGCGGCTTTACTTGTATGCACTAATAGGAAAGTGTTCCATTGCCATAAAACAATAACCTTTTCTTTCGATATCGTTCGAGGTGATTCAAATGAAACGATAGTTGGGGTAAGAAATGTATCACTAGCCAAGTCCATCAACGACCTCAATAAAAAATAAGCTCCACGGACGTCTTCAACTGTGCGACGACTCAAAAAGTATTCCGCGAATTTCACTAATTGAATCTAAAATTATCACATATTCGTGTTTGGAAATTGATAACAAACCGCAGAGAAGGTGGGAGACTTTCCAACATTTTTAGACAGGCGATACACCGACGTAATTGCCAAGCCCGTAAATGTCAAGCCGCCTTCGAACTAAAATGTACACTAATTAGATTAATTGGGCAGAACTTGAAAGTGACAATAATTCTATGTATGTTTTCAAAATCATGACAGACTATTATTAATAGTCTTATGTACAAAAACATAGCTTATGAATTTTAATTCTAGCACAATACTTTAAAAACCGTATTCTCTCTTAAATAAGACCCGTCTCTATTATGCATCCCTCCATTATATACCACGGGCTTGTTCATGTCCGATAAAACGGAATGTTAGTTACCCTAAGAATTGTGCCATTGATTTCGTCCGCTTGCATGAGTAAGTCGTCTATTCTATGAAACTGCTTTTTTGTCTGCTCCATTTGAAGAAACGAAAGACAACCAAAAGCGTAAATATAACTGAAAAAGATCAATCTAATAAAGCATTAAAATAACGGCTTATTCAACGTACTTCGAGGTGGAGCCAGAATTGAATAGTATCGACAAGACATTGAGGAGATGTTTATGGTCAACTGAAATTTAAAAGACGCTTAATAAGTGAAATAAAATATCAGGCAACATCTAAAGTCATATTTCTCGCTCTTAATTATGAATCCAATTGTAATGTTGCATTCCCCGTTAATCATTGAATTTTATAGTTAAAATGGCTGGAGTTTGACCTTTTATTTGAAGGCTATTCGCCACATTCACTGCATAGAAAATTGCTTTCGCATCCGGTTTCTTTCCGTGTTTAATAATTTCATTTATTTTTATATTTACGTCCACAGGTGCTTTGTACGGACATTCTTCAAGTAACTTTAGAGTTTCTGTTACATGATATATGGTCTTTATGTTCCCATCCAATTTTTCAGATTTCACTCTTTCGCATAATTGCTACAAAACTTAAAAGTTGAAAATTTGATATTAATTTACAAATAAATACCTTTTGAGCATCCCGTTCAATGTTCCGTTTCAAAAGTTGCAATCCGGCTAGCGAATAGTGAACTGATGAAATGTCGGCTTTTGAAATGCCAACTTCGAAAATCTTTGCAAAATTTTGCCTATCCTCTTTCGAGAAATATGGTTTTGGATCAATAGAACTTACTGTGCAAAATAGGGAGAATAAACAGAATCCTTCGATAGTCAGTGCTCGAAGTAGCATTGTTTACCACCTGAAATTTGAGTAATGCATGAAACGAAGGACAATGGTTATGAACTGCTATCAATTCTCTGAATTTTTTTGTAATGCAGGAAAGCGAATCATTTTCTGAATTTTTGGCTAGCCAGCAAGGTGTTTCTCTCCATGTTTTTGCCATTCACATTATTTGTTTAGACTAACTCGTTTCTCGCTTGACTCCATCATAGCTATGGATCTCTTCAAAATCAATCAACATCTACACGTCGATTCTTGTTTGACTTGTGTCCCTTGAATTACCCTACTGAATTTCCCGCAAAATACGTTTGTTGGCCATATTGGCGTTGTGTTAAATTTTAATATGGAAAAAGATAGATAGCAGAGGAAGCGAGGAATGTGATTCACTTCATTTGCGCCAACGGCTTGTTTGCTTTTAAACTAATAAAAAATTCGACCGTCCTTTTTGAATCGATATGTCCAGCAAAGACCAACGGTTAACCAAAGATGCGTTCTATTATTTTGTCATTGTTGGACACAACGATCAGCCAATATTTGAGATTGAATTTCCTATTCCTGATCCGAAAAAGAAGCGCGAACAAGATGTCAGGCATTTGAATCAATTCATAGCTCATGCTGCTCTGGATATTGTCGATGAGCAAGCGATTCAGAATCAGCAAATGTACCTAAAGGTAAGAACTTTGAAATATTTCTGTTTATTTTTATATTCATAAATTCGAAACACTTTAACATAGACAACATTTTTCTAACGGAAAATATATGAAATATTATGGTGGACAAAATTTATTTTAACAATATTCCTAAATTTCAGATAATCGACAAATTTAATGAGTGGTTTGTGTCCGCTTTCATCACAGGTTTGATTATCATTAAATTGATTGTGTATTTATCCATCATGTAATTTAGCAGGTCGTATGCGATTCCTCATCCTTCACACTCAAAAGAACGATGAAAGCATTCGGCAATTCTTCCAAGAGATGTATGAAACCTATATAAAATTTTCGATGAATCCTTTCTATGACCATAATTCACCCATCAAATCCGCCAGTTTTGAACAGAAGGCTGCGTTTTACGGGCGCAAATTCTTAACTGCATAATGTGGCTTTTTTAGTTATGTAATTTTTGTATGTACGTAATTATATTTTATTGTTAAGTTTGTGATAAAGATTTATTTATATTTGTTGCTATGCCGTTAGAAATGCGATTCTTTGTCGCGGAAGTATTTCACGAGGTGTGAAGGCCTTATAATTATTTCATTTGTTTGTGTCTATCAATATCGTTCCCGATTATAGAAAGATTTCCTACACTAATCATAACTTCAACTTGATTTGATCTAGCAAGTCATTTTTTGTAACTGCTCTTTTCGGAGTAAATATATAAAAGTACAAAGGGATTTCGAGCAAAAATAATATTTGTTCAAATATAAAAATTCTTGTAGCAAAAAGACTTCAAGAAATTTGTTTGAGAAAGCCAACTGCTGCTCTGAAATTCAAAAAATATTCGAGAAATATATATTTTCCTGTAAAAATAGCATTAGAGCTTTAGCAATATATTTTGGTCACTTTCATTGGCCTAAATCATTCGTGCTGATTAAATGTTCATATTCTGTGTTCGTTCTATGGTTATTATTAATTGTTTTGTATTCAGACTTTATCGAAATCTTTCGCAAATAAAGAACAAAAATGTGCTCCTGCCTTTTGCTCCTCCTGGCGATCATTTTCCCGGTAATCTATTTTATTTGCATATATTTTTATAGTTAAACAAAGTGTTATATTTAGCCTTTGGCTGTGCTTGTGAAACAGGGATGTACAATCGATTTGGTAAAAAACATTATTTTCTTTGATTCACCTTAGAAACATCAATTAATTATTTTAGCTCATCAACCTCCTTCTCTGCCTGTTGGGCTATATTCCCGTAATTTTTGTTTTGTAATAAGAATACGTCAATTACGGTATGTATTTTCAGGGCATCATTCACGCCATTTACGTTTGGTATGTATTGCATAGTTCAGATTTTTTCTTTTGTAAATATGTATTAATGTATCCAGATAGGCAAACTCAAATTTATGATGAAAAGTAAATTTTGGCACCCATAAAATTCTGGTAGTCCTATCTTAAACAATTTTTCTTCGTACCAAAAATTTTCGTCACTGAGCTTGCCGGCAAAGGGCTTTCTGGCTAAGTATCTTGACTATTTTGCAACACATTTATCCAAAAAAAGTCAATGTTATATTTTCGCCAAAATAAAATTCAAACACATCCTTAATAGTAGTTTCGGTTTAGCTTCTATGTTGACCGTCGTCATATCTGAGATGCTGAATCATCATGTATTTCCATCTTCAAAGATCTTCACTAAGTTCACGCAATTTTTGGTACATTACTGTTAGCTTTACTATCAATTTGTCTTTTATGTATCTCATCACTTTTCTGCCCATGTCAAATAAAACTGGTTCATATAAGGCTGGTGAATGATTGCGTTCAAGTTGATGTATATTTACACTACAATTCTCTTAACTTATTCCAGTATGGATTAATATTTAAAGATTGTCATTTTAGTTTAAAAAACAAATGGCACAAATAATATGTAGGGCTGAAGAATTGCCGTTCTTTGTAAATTCATGTTACAATAGCATACCTACAATAAATCTTCGCCGGGTAAATTTTTGTTTGCTTGTGATTCTAAAAAGGTTATTTGTCTTAGAAGACAAGGAGGACGAGATTTGTCCAACGGACTTTGGCCGCCGTCGTTATTGCTTGTATGATATTAGGGTTTCTATATGTACAGTTTTTGTCCTTTCCTGACACTTCTCATACCGAATCAGAGCATCTACAAGGAGAGAATGTATGAAGTTTCACAATCATAAAAAACCATATTATTGTGTTACAGCGTGAAAGCAGAGAAAAACATTTGGAAAAGAATCACCAAGGAGCAGTTATCGGAGCGCCAAGTTTTCCAATTTTTGAAGGTTTGAATAATTTATTGAACATGAGATGACGCGCCGAAACCTTTATAAATGTTTTACATTCCAACTCGAAAACAAACACTAAATACGTGAAAAATAAGGTGTGATTCGTGATCAGCATGGTAGAAAATCCCCTGGCACAAAAATCAGCCCTGTTCAATATCAAATAACAGTTGGATTGAGTACTATTACTTTCTAGGCATTCCTTTTCAACTTCTAGCCATATGACTAGAACGGGAAGCTTTGATAGCTATAGAAATTCTAGGCATGCCTAAATAGGCATTTAATAGCTAGCGTAGTTGTTTTGGGTTGAAAATTTCCGGTTTTTTACACCAAAATAAAAAAATTTGCGAATAGTCACTAAAAGCGATTGTGATATTAAAATCATGATTTTGTCTCGATCTGACGGTAAAAACGCGTTTCTCCCATGTGCCATAAATTCAAATTATGAATTTCTAATCTTCCCGGATCTTTGAATCGTTGAATGCTACCTCACTTGCCCTTAGAAGTGGACTGGATCATCCGAAACCTACGTGAATAGACAAAGGGAGAATTATTTTAATGTGAAGGGGAATTAGCTAGGATTGGGTTTAGATTTTTCGGTTAAACATTCAGAAACAGGAAAACTTTTCATGAAATATTAAGATTATTTAATTTATACCTTATAATGTATTGCATACCTGTATCACAACATTTTAGATCCAACAAATGAGAGGCAAGTTGCTGTCAGGAACGGTTTCAAGTAAGTTCTTATATTTCATTAGAAAGGGTTGAAGAAAAGTGTGACTCTTTTAGACACGCCTGGAATGGTTATAAGGACTTTGCTTGGGGACACGACCACTTAAAACCGCTGACAAAAGGTTATGCCGAATGGATAGAATGTGGGCTAACTATCGTAAGTCATCGCATAAACAGACTAATTTTGTTGATCTCTTATTTGTATTTCATTGTAGGTCGACTCATTGGATACTTTAATAATAATGAACTTAAAAGAAGGTATATTCTTTGCTGAAATTGTTTCATTTTATAAATATGACAACATTTAAGAATTTGCCGATGCGAGAGAATGGATCACTAAAGAGTTAAACTTTGGTATGACACTAATAAAAATTTTTCGCATTTCCTGTGCTCGTTTAGAAAAAAATCGCTTTGTTTCATTATTTGAAACAACGATACGCGTTCTTGGAGGTTTTTTGAGTGCATACCACTTAACCGGCGACAAATTATTTTCCGAAAAAGCCGAGGATATTGGTATTCATTTGCTTTATTATAATTCAATAATTCCGATAAAATAGGTCAACGTCTGATTGGTGCCTTAAACACGCCGTCCCCAATTCCATACAGTGATGTTAATCTACAGACCAAGTATCGTGAAATATATATCGTATATTTGGCAATTTCGTGTTTTGTTTAGAGGTGGAAAACAGCCTGGCTGGAATGGTGATTCATCTTTATCTGAGGTTAGCTCCATTCAGCTCGAATTTCGCGATCTGTCGAGAATAACCGGTAATCAAACCTACGAGAAACGCACTTTCGCGATATCGGAGCATATTCACTCTATTGGATGTAATGACGGATTATGGTTTGCTTTCCAAACAAACATTTGCGTAATATGAATCTTTAATTTTTAGTGATATGTTTATTTCACCAGCTGACGGAAAATTCATAGGTATGTTGCGAGTTATACATGGGTAAAAGCACATAGCAGTTAAGTAAAAGTCATTCTTCAGCTTCAACAACAATCACTTTTGGAGCTCGCTCTGATTCATAGTATGCTTTAAACACAATATTGTTATATAATTAAAACTGTTTCCAGTTACGAATACTTGTTAAAACAATGGCTACAAACTGGCAAGAAAATCGATTGGTAAGGAGACATTCACCAAAATTTGGGACACGGACAATTCATCAAATGGACAATTCATCACATGGGACAATTCATCACATGGGACAATTCATCCCATGGGACAATTCATCAAATGGACAATTCATCACATGGGACAATTTATCACATACTGTGGAAAATGGCCAATTTTTATAAAAATTAGTGTTTTTATGCTATTTTTACCATTATATACTTTTTAATTAAAATTACGCTATTTTACCTTAATTTACCCCAATTTTTACCTAATATGTGGTTACTTATAAAAATTTGGATATTTATGCTCATATGCCATTACATTTTTCGCGCACTTTATAAGGCGCCAAACAAGGATTTAGGCTTGCGGCTCGAACAACCTGGGGCCAAAGCAAGACTTAGTCTTAGGCTTAAGCTCCGAACAACCCTTATAAGGGCTGCGCGACTTTTGCTTCAAGCCAGTCGACAGTCCCTGAAAGAATGAAATTTTTTAAGGTAAAATAGCGTAATTTTAATTAAAAAGTGTATAAGAATGGTAAAAATAGCATAAAAACACAAATTTTTATTAAAAATGGGCCATTTTTCACAATATGTGATGAATTGTCCCATGTGATGAATTGTCCATTTGATGAATTGTCCCATGTGATGAATTGTCCCAAGTGATGAATTGTCCATTTGATGAATTGTCCCGTACCCCCAAAATTTACAATTCGCTATTTTTGCCGATTGCAGGTTGATGACAGATTATTCGCAAGCCGTTAACTCGATGTACGAAAAATTGTGGCGTTACTCCGAGCCCAATAAGTTAGTTTAATAAGTGACGATTGTGCTTTAATCTTTCGTTTAGGTTGTCTTTTATCGGTGAACTTCTCGGTGGCCAGAAATACTCTCCAAAAATGGACCACTTAGTATGTTTCATGGCAGGTACTCTCGCTCTTGGCGCACAAAATGGTATTTTTTTGTTACAAACTATGTTTGTTGAACCAATTTAATATTTAGGCATTGCCGCTCAACTACATTTGGGTTTGTTGCACAAAACACTTAATAACTCGACTTCTCATTCCAATTAAATTTTAGAAATGGCTAAAAATTTGTCCGAAACATGTTACGAGATGTATAAAACGCCTACAGGTTTAGGTCCAGAAATAGGTATATAATGTTACTATTTAAAGAATTAATTTGATAATAAAATTTAGTACACTTCAATATGCTGCCTGGCGTGAAAAATGATATTACAATTAAGGTATTTTTAGAACAATAATAGTATTAGAAAATGATTTTTAATCAAATTAACTATTTTGTCATTTTTCCTGTTCGATACTTTATAACCACCTAAGTTTAAAATGAAGTAATTTAGCCCCTTGATGCTCATTCCTTGCTACGGCCCGAAGCTTTTGAGGCTTGGTTCTATTTATACAGGTGAATCATATATCAAACATGCAATTATTTAGAATAACGGTTTTCAGAATAACAGGCGACAAAAAATACCAGGTATTGTTTTGCTATAAGTAATGTAAATACAGTCAAAACTCGTTTATCCGGAACCATATATTAGACTTACGGATATTTTAATTATTAAATGCCTATTTTGAGGAATGGGGCTGGCAAGCATTTCAAGCTATCGAGAAATATGCGAAATTGGATGTCGGGTAATTTAATTTAAAATAAGGGCAGTAAATGTTTTTGTATAATTACGAGATAATACTTCATTAATAATCTATTTAATCCGCATCATTATTGTTTTCATAGTCATTATTTAAATGTTATTGATCCACTAGTTTTCAGGTATGCATCCGTGAACAATGTGAAGAAGATACCAGTTACGCATCGCGACATGATGGAATCTTTCTTTTTGGCTGAATCTCTTAAATATTTATACCTACTCTTTGCGGACGATCAAACCTTAATTCCTCTCAACAAATACGTATTCAACACAGAAGGGCACCCACTTCCAATCTACTCAAACTGATTTTGCGTAACTTACAAATTTTCAAATTATATTACTGCCGAGCCTATACGCACTTGTCCCTCCGATTCGTCCAAATTCCAAATTTCACTCTTGCAGTCTTTCACTAATTCTCGGTGAATTATTCGAATTTCCCTCTGAGCTTGTGATTCGGGTCGTTGTGCATAATAACGTTGCCGCTAGTAGCATATTATTCGACGATATTTCTATTTCTCTTATGGGTATTAAATTGAAGTCAGTATTATTGGTACATACTGATAATTTTTAACAATTCATTTAATTTTTGGCAGGAAACATTAATCTTCTTTATTTGTGAATATAAAATATGGAATTCTTTTTTGGTGATTATTTTTGATACGGTCTTTGATCTGAATATATGTATATATCAAATGTAGAATAATAAGTAAGCATAATAAATGAACTTGCGAAATAGTAATTTGACATTGTAATGGTATTCTAAGAGAACAGTGTATATATTGCAAATCCACGCGTTCGGATTTCTCACTGTAGTGAGTGATTCAGCAGACTTTGATACTAATGTACTAATGTGCATACGATAATTTTTTTTATTATGCAACACTTATCAATAATAAATATATAATAATAAAATCTCTCAGAGATGTGTATTAAATAATTTCAAATTGACCAGTTTCGTATGAATATCTTTGAAAGAAATGCGGGCGAAGTGACATAAATTAAGTTTCAATCAAATTAACCGTTATCATAGTACATAGCGTAATAGTCATTGTCTCTCCTATAATTGATAAAAATGTTTTAAGAAAATAATTAAATTTTGGCACCTGAAATTCTTCCTTGTCGTATGAGGCGTCAGTGCAGTTGTGCTTTTAGATGTTTGATACGATCTCGAAGTCGTGGTTGTAATCGGATTGGAAGTTGTATTTTGACCACTTTCTTGGAAAAATCTTCTCTGCAAAGCATTGGATTTTGCTGTGACATTGTTATTCACTTCGATTATGTGTTTATGCGATATGTTTGATGATTGTGCTACAGTTTCTTGAGGCCGCTGTTGATTCCTTGAATTTACAATTTCTTCTTTGTTAACTTCCATGAATGATTCAAAATCAGAGTCAATCGGTCCATCGATGGATTCAGATATTTCTGGCATTGGCAAGTTCGACACCAATTTGGTGGTAATTGTAGAAGTAGTTGTGGTGAGCGGTTTTACCCCATTTGCCCGCTCTGGGACTTTTGATTCCACAACTTTGTCGATCTGAACAGAGAGTAGCTTCAGTTAGGAAATGTCACTTTTGCATTAATTATTATTTTTAACGATTAATATTCCTAAATTATCGAAATCAATTGATTTTAACATATTAGAATGAATTATTGTTGCAATTCAGCACTTTTTTAACAAATGTACATAGTCAGAATTGCAACTATTCTCCGAGAAATTACTGTTCTAAACACAAATTGTTGTTCCCAAACAACTTACAGAAGAATAGTAGTCTGGTGCATCAATACTGGAGGCAATTTCCGGTAATTCTCCAGCAACCGATTTTTTGTTCACCTCGGGCGTTCCATCAACCAAAGACGAGAAATCAATGCCAATATTTCCGTCTTCTGATTTCAGATCTCCTCTGGCTTTAGAATTCCCTTTTGAATGAGTGACTGACTTAACACCACCAGCAGAGCCATCGCTTTTTCCAACGAAATTCTCTATTAAGTCTGGATTTGCCAATAAGTCTCCAATAATATCCCATCCTTTGGGGTCGTGAATTAGGGACATGGCAGTCTAGTAATTTAGGATGTAGAAATAAAACCAATAGAAATTTATCAAGATGGAATAATACCTGGAAGTTTGAAAACATTTCGGATTTTCTGAATTCGTCTACAGCCTAAGTTAAATAACAATGACGTTAATAATTCATTAACTTAATTTAGGTACTTTATATATATCTCCGCAGTTCAGTCGATTACATATTCCAATGAATGGTAATTCCGGCAAAGGCTCGTCAAAATTGCCATTTTGATTTTTTAGTAATAAGGTATCAAGAATTTTCGAGAAGTCTGAGAAGGTAGAATCTGAAATTTTTTAACTGGATTTACAAATTTGCTGAAACAGTTGCCTGTATAGTTCGCTGATTTCACTGAACCGACTTTTAACAATCTCTAAACTGTTCGATATGTCCAAATATACATATTTTCAGTCACGACGTTTATTTTTATATCAATAAAATAAAAGATCAGATAACCGTGCTTTGTTGAATTCGAAGAACGAGGTATACAATGTTAAAATTAAAAATTTATTTATGCAAAACTAATTTTTTCTATCTAATAATAATTATTTCTATCTAATTATTTCTACTTTTTTACTTAATTTGCAATTGATGTGGTTCAATTTTGTCAAATTTTAGTGCTAGAAAGGTAGATAAAGGAGTGAGGTCATTTTAACAAAGTACTCTTTCTCAGCCTAAAAGTAATTGGAACCTTTACTTATCTAAAGCTTAGACAAAGAATGCCTCACCTGCTTTGTGTCTCGAGTATTGGCTTTCTACTAAGATATCACCCATATACCTTATTGGTTTATGTTTGGCCAATTTGAAATTTATATTATATTCTCAAAGGAAAATCGAATGTTACGCTATATTTCGCTATAGTTTAAGTATCGGTTTAACGTAACAAGACTGTAAAATGGTTATAACCTGCTGGCAAATCTGCCTGTGCTTTCATCTCCAGACCTTCCTTCCGTTTATCGTTTACTAAATTAAATACTTCTGTAAGGAGTCCACTCGGTCCGAATAAAGTTTTCTTCCATAGTGAGCTGTCCCCTATAATTGACACATTTTTAACCGATCCCTAAATAGCAATGGATATAAAATTTTATACCGAATGTTTGCGAGACTGTATCCAAGCTGAACAATGATAGAGGCGAATCGACTCCGCCAGCACTGGTTCTGGCATCTGACGATAGAACGTCGGACTAAAAAAATTTAAAACACATATTAACAAATACCTCCAAAATGGATTTTAGTTTCAGAAATCTTTATTTTTATTGACAAAATAGCAATTTTGTAAATTTGAAGAGAGAAAATAAATTTATAAGGAAGTTAAACTTGAATATTTCTTTCAGGACCTATGTAGTATATACAGTCGGACCTCAATCTAACGCGCCTTAATTTAACGCGGGTTTTGCCCGGTCTCGGCTGGTCGCTAAAGAAATCGTATGAGTTAGAGTCTCGAATTAACGCACCTCAATTTAACGCGGATTATTTTTGGAATATTCTATATAAACTAGCCGAGCAGAGCTCGGCTAGCTGTCGGGAGTCTATATTCGTGGTTTAGATTGAATTCGTTGGTCAATAAATTTTAATTGGGGAAATATGAATAACAGTTTCGGTATTCGCTACGCGAAAAGAACTCGGCCTTCGGCCGTCTAGAAAACGGCATAGATTTTTAAGGGTATAATACAGATATACCTATGTTCTAAGTTCCCTCACATTCCAAGGGAGAAGGTCGGGCGCTTCGCGCCCGACCACAAACGTCCAAAAACGGCTAAATGCCCTCAGGGCAAATTCGTCAATGTGGGTGGTCCAAACACGAAAATTTCTGTGCCATTCGTTTTGTCTCGCTGAGAGCTTTCATTTGACACCTCACTCGCCTCTGGAGATGGTCAGGAACCCAAAATCCCGAGAAATGCCCTCAGGGCAAAAATCTTCATCGTGTGTGGTCCGATCTCAAAAATTTCATTGCCATTCGTTTTGGCTCGCCCAGAGCTATCATTTGACACCTCACTCGACTCTGGAGGTGGTCAGGAACCCAAAATCCCGAGAAATGCCCTCAGGGCATTTTTCGTCAAACTGGGTGGTCCGATCTCGAAAATTTTTGTGCCATTCCTCCTGGCTCAGCGAGAGCTATCGTTTGACACCTCACTCGCCTTTGGAGGTGGTCAGGAACGCCAGATCCCGATAAATGCCCTCAGGGCCCATAACTTCGTCGTGGGTGGTCCGATCTCGAATCTGACAATTTTCCCCACCCCTGCTCATCGAGAGGAATCGTTTGACGTATCACACACCTCTGGGCGCATGCTGGATATTTCTAAACAATAGGATCCCTCAGGAAAAAAAGGGGGCGTGGCTTGACCTTTGAGGGGGTAAAAACAGGGGGTCCAACATGCGAATTTCAAAAATTTTTTCTCGGGGGGTCTTATCTCACCGAGTAGAAGCCCCGGAGCCAAAAATCCATGGGCCAGGTGAAAAGTCCGTGCTCAGGCTTTCCAACTCTCTAGTGGGGGGGGGGGATAATTCTCAAATTAACGCTGATTCAATTCTTATACTTAACGCTGATTCACATTTTCTGCGCTTCGCCAAAGGCGGAGCGCAAAAATTCAAACTAATTTAAACTAATTTCGAATTGGCGGCAAAAAATGTTTGTCAATTTTTTCCAAAATCCGGTAATTTGCATAATTTTACAATATACAAAGCAAAATTATGGTTTCTTCCATTACCTGTAATATTTTTGTTGTCAAATAATTGAAGAGTCTCGATTTAACGCGGATTTTGGGAGACAATTTGACCCGCGTTAAATGAGGTTCGACTGTATAAGTTTTTTTAATATGGTTTCCACAAAAAATTAACTAACCTGTGTGTTATGGTTATGTTGTCTTTTCGCTGACTGGCCACTGCTATGCTGCTGGACATGACGTGCTCTTACTTCTTCGTTTTGCGTAGCATTTGTTGCATTTTTGTTCTTTGAAATGGTTTGCACCAAGGATTGGAACACTGGGCTTTTTTCCAAGGCTTGTAGGAATCTACGGTTTTCTAAAATTTGCATTTATGATTGGCGCATTTCTCAAATTACGACTCGGCTAGGATTGAATAAGACTGAAAGGTTACTATTGAAAAACATTTTATTTAAATCCTAATTGTCTTTTTCTCACATCTTTTATTTAAACTATCAGTCGAAAACCTCTTAAAATAAAATAGGTGACATAATATTGTGTACATACATTGTGTACCCTGTACATAATAATGGTTATTATTCCAAACCATTCAAATTTGTTAAACAAAAATTGATTATGGCTCTATAAAGATAGATTTTTGCTAAACATTTTATGGAAATTTTAAATGCAGATTTAAAGCAATTCCATACGAAAGTGTGTTAAACATTGAAAACTCAAAATACAAATAAGATCGTTTTTGCAGGAAAGAAATATACTAGTTTCGCTGATATTTCTAGTAAAAGGAAACATTACTGCGCAGATTATGAATCATTGCGCTCTTGCTGATTGGATAAGCAACGCGTTGCGCTATTATTGTGTCATATATCAGAAGAATGACTAACACATCTTTAGGATATATTTGAAAAACAACAGGTCTAAAATAAAAGGATAAAATGCTTTTTTATTCTTTATACCTTTTTATAAAAGATTTGTATAAAAAATAATGGGCAATACAAACTTACGAAAGTTCAGTAACTCTTTTTCCTATCTCTCTCTTCAAAAGCATTACTAGAAAATTTACTTGTACAGCTTAATGACGTGTTTCAATCAAATGAATGTAATAATATTAACTTCATATTTCATCCTTAATTTACCTGCTTCTTGTTTGAGAGCATCATCTTGGTCAACTGCAGTGATTGTATATGTGAGACGGCCCTTGTCCTGCAGCGGTTGATCAGGCTGTTTGGGTGCCGCACTAACGGCCGCTTTGCAACACGTCGTCCATAATGTTATGGTTGTTATTAAATAAAAAATCGAAAATGATATATTGAACTTAATCGACCAATTATTGAGCGATATATCATTACGAGTCATTTATCTGAATGAAGATTAGTATTGGTTAAATATTAATAAGGAGGATAAATATAATTATGCGGTTTTCAAGCTGAAACAAAAATTGCATTGCTAAAAATTAACACAATTGCGCTGGAATCATGAAACGTTAAGATTGAAAATCAAAATAAATATCTCAGAACTTCACAACTCAACATTAACATTTATTGCTTTCCTGATATTAGTATCTTCTCAGGAAAAATGGCAAAGTTATTATTCAGAGTAATAGCTTAGAACGCGAAGTTTCACAGGTGTAGATAATTTATATTCAGAACCGTAACTCATATTCGAAATAAACTGTAAAAAACTTTGTTATACACAAACTTTAAATATTCGCAAAATTGGTAATAACCTTCCAAATTAAAATTTAAAATGTAAAACATTAGAAAGGGCAAATAATTGAGGATAACGGGAGGTATTTGCAGAACCCTTTTGTAATTTCGGTTGAGCGCAGACAGCGTTTAGCAAATTTCGCCACAGAAGCACGATATTTCCATGGTCGCTTTCTATGCAGCCACCACCAACAAAGCTCAGGGAAAAGAAAACGCCTTCAAGGTGACAATGTCGCCTTGCCTGGACTATATCCCTCGGTGAGTCTTTCTGTGATCGTCTGTCTTTGCGTTGCTTTCTCAAACATTGTAACCGCGAAATAACCAGTTTCCAACCTGTCTTTGCACGCAATAAAACGCAGCTGATTTGCGTGTGGTTCAAACTTCGAGCTTAACCTTGGCCCGAGTCCCTTCGCCGGGCTTTCTCTTTCACAAATTGACCGTTTCCAAATCAAGATCAACTGTCTTCAAAAAATTATTAAAATTCAGTTGAGGCAAATTGCAAAGTTCGATTATCTCTCGACAAAACGACGATTTTCGATCTCATTTGCCTGTAAACATAGTCAATTTCGTATTACAAGGCCCACATTAAACATCGGTAAATTTACTTTGGAGCTATCATCAAAATCTAGCCATCCAGGCATTGAAATTATTCTGGTTACCTTGAATTCATAATATTCCCTAAATTGGCGCATTTTATATATTTTTATGTAATCATACATTAATAATAAAAATATATATTTTATTAGTCTATAATAAATAATTTACAATTATGATGTTGCGAAAATGCTTTGAACATTGCTAAATTAGTTGTATCAAGTTATATAAATTAATTCTGGGCTAAACTTCTAGCAATATTGAAATTCATGCAATTTAATGAATATCTTACAATTTAATTTCATACAATTTCACGCTTGTGCAAATTTTACATGAATACAGTAAAATATACAAATACCCGCACACAATGAGAATAAAATATTGGCAAAGAACAACAATTGACAATAGGGATCGTTAAATTGCGCATGAATACGCAACTTTAGTAGCGTAAGAATTACTTTTGACTATTTAAATTTTGACGCTCATTTTCCAATGAATTGCAAGCAATTGAGTTTTGTGAAGGAACCATTGGTAGTCTTTTTGGTCGAAGCAGTTTCGTCACCAACAGAGTTGTTAGTTTTTCGCTGGTGGTCGGGCGCCGAACTGACTTGATCGTAGTAATCAGCCGCTCGCCTTACTCGGCCACTACCTATATGGTTTTCACAATCTTCACAACTTTCGTCTTCGACAAAATCAACGGTTATGGATTCCTCTTCTGCTTCGGGAATGGAAGATTTAGCGCGAGGCACTCGTAATTCTTGTGCAGTCGAATAAGGTCTGGTGGGTATTGTGGTTTGTATCGGGGCCAATTTCGGAATATCCCATCCTTGAGGAATGTCAGCTCGAGGGGGACTTGCCGGGGGAAATGGATTCGATTTAGTAAATGGTCTAGCCGCCGGTAATGGCATGGTTTGACTGTGGCCGTTGATCGATACTGCCGTGAATTGAGGATGATTAGTGGGCACTATTGGATGAACACTGCGCGGTCGTGGCATTATAATGGTGGTAGCACTGGTGAGCTCACTGTAAGGGACCACATTTGTGGAGGTGTTGATAATACTCCTGGCGGATGGTTTCAGACGCAATTCATTGTTGTGTCCTGGTGGATTCCGGCCATTGCCACTGAAAAGCATCCATATTATTCATTTGTAATTTTTCGAAGCCATTTTAACAGCGAGTTTGATAATAGGCACAATTTTCTTTGAAGGAAATAATTATTGAACAAAAATGGTAAATATAATCCCCTTAATTTGGTTTTCCTTTGTCCTTTTGAAACAAACATCGTTTTTTTCGTTTATTTTATTGGATTGGCACTTATCTCCTTCCATATCTCTGAAAAGCAAAATAATGCTGCCGATACTTCCCTATAAAGTTAGTTTATTATTAACATATCCAAATATATAATGCTTTAAGAGTAATTGTGGAAATTAAACAACGCCGGGAAATTATAAATAAATGCTATAGCTTAAGGAGGAAAATAGCTGAAAAAATATTATTTTATTATATTTTCAAGATATCATGCATTGGTCAAAATTTATTACGAAATAAAAATTTTAGTAACTTTAAGTCTGTGTACATATTTTTTCGTATGTTAGCACTAAATTCTCCGTAATCAATAGATGATATAATATCGCTAAAAATTAAATAAAAATCTGCCAGTTTGTTAAAAATACAAAGCACACCTCACGCTACTATCCGGTAAAATAGCATCGGAATTTGAATGCGTGGACCATGTGCGAGAACCACGTCCGATTAATAGGCCAGTAGGTTGCCTCACATTAATGTTGCCACTAGATGTGGTAAAGCGGCTAACTGGCTGTATTGGTGTCGGCTTTGGCGTAGGTTTTACCGGCGCATCGTCCTGCGGTTTAATCAAAGGGTCATCTTCGGAATTCGGCTTTCGCAAAGGGTTTCTGGTGGGCTCTTCTCTCGTAAGATGATTGGGGCTGCTTTTCGAGGCACCCTCTGTATTGGGCTTCTCAATTGTCCCCATGAAGCGATCTATTAGCTGAAAGCCACGTCCAAACAATCTACATTGTTCCATAGAAAGACCTTGTTCCTGGCACACAGTATTTATAGTTTCGGGATTCCTGTAAGTGAAATTATATTTGAAGCAAAGATAATTGCACTAAAATTATATAAAATTTGACCCAACCTAGTAATTGTCCTCCTGAATTCTTGATCTCCTGAAAATTTCAACAATACTTCCATAAGATAAACATACGCATACCAATCAGCTGAGCAGCCAAATTGAGATTGGCAAAGTTCTGATCATGCTTGAAATTGTGCGCTGTGCACGAGATAAATTTGCAAATTTGAGAATTACCACGGCAAATCGGTACGTCCCTTAAAGTTGAATACATAGGAGCACCGAGAATGCTCGAGTCTCTCCTATCTAGCGCCGGGTTATCTACTGATACCTGCAAAGAAAATAAAATTTTATTTCGATATATTTCGAGCGACTTCAAATTTACCTTTTTAGGAATCATAGGACTCTCTAGTGGCTGCGATGGATCGAAGATCGGCCGGACAATATGTAGTGCGGAAGAAATAAGATCTTCCAATGACACTAAATGAAACTTTATTATGAAATTAAATTTGCCGCCAATATAATTACATTGCCTCTTCCTACGTTCAGCATCTGAAGAAGCAGAAAACACATATGCCATTAGAGCCATCAAAACCGTTACAAGCAGAAAACCCCTCATTGGCGGCCTACATAAATAAGCGTCGCTGATACCTGAAAATGGAAAGTCACACCGAACTTTTTATTATGCAAAATTCCAAAGCATTCTCATATTGTTTGTGCGATTTTAAAATACCACATTAGTGGTGTACTGTACAGTATACTGGACAGTATCAAATCTATAGCTTTATATAAAACTAGATGCCATGCATTCATAATTGGTTCGAGCGCAGTAAAACATTTCAGGCGATATCTAATGATCCAGTACTAACGAAGGAAGAGGGCAAAAATAGTGCGCAAGGCGCCGAGATTTGAGTTACATTAAACCAATCCTGTACTGGCTAAATGGAAAAATAGGAATTAACAAAGTCCGATGAGATTATTTGGAGAATATTTTGCACGCGATTATATAAAGTTGAATGAAAAATTTCATTTCAGCGCAGCTGTTGGTCGCTCGGATACCGCCTTTCTCCTGCCCTCCGCTAGCGATGATCATCATTAAAATTTCTAGCCCTGTTTTGGATGTATTGGGAAAGGGCGAGACACTCGCGGAGTGACGAGAGAAAAGAGCGCCATCGATTCCCCGCGGCTCCCTCACATACATTGTGTTGGCGAGTGGTCGAGGTTGGAGGCGCTGACCACTGCGTGGGTATCAAACATTGCAGAGTTGTGTCTTTCGGTCCACGTTGCAAAAATGTGAAAGCATAGACATGCGCTTAAACTGAGAAGAAGTATAGTTAAAATGCACTCTCGATGTTGCGCCTTTCGATTAGCAACAGAAATCGCAGGAACAAAACTAAAATATTACAATAGCTATCATAATCTCGACTCTACATCCTTTCTACGTTTGGAATGTCCATAGGGGCATTCGAAATGGCGCCAAATAATAAGACGCACATTCCAGAACGAAGTTTAATATGAGGCAATGTAAAGGGAATTTCGTTACAAAAGTTTCGATTGAGACGTTTTAATTCTCGATTTTAGTTGCATAAGGAGACAATAATCCGGTAACGATTATTTAGGGTAACCAACAACTTGGGCTATTAACTTTGCTTCGCAATATTATGGAATGTAGTGACACAACACGCGCAGAATATTTTATCAAACGGCATAATCATTATGACGCTAATATCACAAATGGGAATATTCGGGAATTTGAGCTGAACAAAATTGGAGCATACCGGCAAGGAAATCAGGTAACCGAAGTTCCAGAGCTCGATGACAACGACGTCGGTTTGCATAAAGATAAACCGAATGTGGAAAACGGTATTTATAACGTCGCCTCAATACGGAATGACAAAAATGCACCGCCAACATATCGAGACGTAGATGATGTGAGTATTTTATGGCAAATCCAATATTTCAGAAATTTAAGAAATTATGGTCACTTCGGCGGATTTTATGATTTTTTATCCGATTTTGTATCTTTTGATAATATTCCATTTATTTAAGAGAAGCAATTTTCTATATTTTGTGGTTACATTAAATTTGCTACTAAAAAACTTTACAAATGCGCACTAGATTATGGTAAAAGTTTTAATCGTTTATGATTAACTGGTTGGAGTACTACTAGTATAACAATAACTTACTTGCCCATCATTTAAAAATAAACATATTTAAACAAAATACATGAGATCATAATATGAACTTGAGACCATTTGTGGTGCAGTTGTATTTTTGAATCCCCGTATTTCGAATCTCTTGGCTATTTCTTTCTCTTGCAGATTTTCTAGTAAACTATAAAATGCTTCCATTAGTAAGAAACCTCCATCATTTTGCAAAATTGTCTACTAACGCTACAAAGACAAACATAAAAAGCTGCCTAATCAATTTTTACTGCTGATGAAGATCTAAATACATCTTTCTAACACAAACTCCGAACAAGCTTTGTGTACCCTTGTGCGCGATGACGTAACCGATGAAGATCCCCAATTTATGGTGAAATGACTTCCTTTCATGTCTCAATTTATGCATTTCCCCTAGGAAAGTGCATTATTTGTAAGGCTGTTGAAAATTAACTATTATATTTCCGCTTAAGCGCAAAAACAGCAAGCCCTGGAAACTTCTTTTTCTTCAAGTGATGCTAACATGTTTTATACGTCAAGTACTTTTCAAAGACATTTGTTTATACTAAAATAATATATTTGTTTTCAGGAAAATTCGCCATACGGACCTTTGGCTACAAAACCGAGAGCTTTGAACCATATGGGTGATGGACCTCCAGGTAAGTAACACTGATTCGATTGATATAGACAAAGCACAATAATATCGGTTGACAGATTGAGGAAAATTTGTTAAGGAACTCAAATCAATCTATTCGAAAATTGGCATCTCAATATGGTTATTGTGTGTATTACCATTCTGTTGTATCTCCTCAGGCTGACTTTTTCTATTAAAGATTTCGCCGCGCAATCAGCTTGCGCAAGTCAGGACTTCTAGTAATTTTGAACTATGGTTATGAAATATATGTCGGCATTTCAAACCACCAAATAAAGCAAAACAGTAGTACATTAGCTAAATTAACGAAATGATAACATGTATATAGAGAGATAACATCTTGCAACCGTCGGAAAATAAGTTTAGAAAACATGTTATAATTCTTAATCATTTGTATGTGAAATGTTTACCGTACTTAGTTTCAGTTTCAATACTCTTCTTCCCTCAACTGACGCAGGCTACTGAATACCCAAAACTGGTGAGTTTTGGCTTTATATTTAAAGTTTTGGTAATAAGCACATAAGTAATTGCTGCTGTATTCAAATTTTAGTTGAGATATAAAGCCGCTTAGAGACATCAAATCATAACATCATATAGGATAACTATAAAAAGTGAATGAAACTTTTGACTCTCACTAACATATGCAGTTATTAATGCATGAAAGTTAAAGAATTTTTTGTCGAGGATGTCGTTAGAAAGATACCTTGCTTTATCAAAATGTTTTCAGATGCATGCACCAAACGGTTATAACAACGGGAGCGTGGAAAAGAACGAAAAAATGGACAAGCGCTCGTCTCGCAAAAAGAAAATTCGTGACAAGGAAAACAAGTAATTTTCTCACGTTAATTTTCAGTTCGTGACAGAAGTACATTTTACAGGGGAGAAAAGATTGAGCCAGAGAAATTACCTGGCTTCTTTGGCAATTTGGTATGTGTTTCATTATTTAAAATATTTCACACTACAATGGAATAATTTAAAAAAGTTGTGTTAAAGATTTTTAATTATTTCGATAATTTAAAATAAATTGTCTTATGTAAAAAGTTGTAAAATTACTGTAATAGATGCAATTGTCTATTAATAATAGCTTAATTGTAAGAAAATTTTATTTTTACTATTGAGATATTTGTGATGTATAATTGGAAGACGATTATTTTCATTATGGAGATTAAAATTCTTTAGCCTTGTAGTTTTTAAGCTTCATGTACCAACGTTATTATTTTTAATGTGTTTTGAGTTTTAATATTTCACAGAATATCGATGACATTTATACTCGTATCGAAGGCGTACAGCCTGCATCGACGCAAAAACCAAAGAGACAATCCAAGAAGAAGAATAGTCAGCGTAAAAGCAATGTAAATTCTGAGAAAATTTTATAGCTATAAATGTGCTTCGTTTAGGAAAGCAAATTAGCTGCTTCAGATGAGGTCGAGGAGATGGATGTCGACATAGTTCTTGACGTTTCTGGACCCGAGGTAAATATTTGTTTGCACTTGAACTAGAAAACTCCTGAAACGTAGTATTCCTGACAGAATATAAACAAAGACCTCGTAATAATTCTAAAGTGAAAATTGCATTACACTTTGCAGTAAGTTTTAAAACTGATTGCAACGAAATTCGCAAATATTCAGATTTTAGCTGTAAATAATTATACCGTTTATGGCAAATCGATTAACTAATTAATGAATTAATTCTGTTTTTTTAGGAGCCGGCTTGCAGCGTGAGCATTTTGAAAGGTGCAAAAGAGAATATGCTTAAAATAAACAACCCGTTTTTGAACCGCGGAATGATTCAATCGGAAACCGATGACTCCAAGAGAAATACTTGGGCATCAATCGTAGATGCAATTCTGCCTGAGGATAAGCAAAACATTCTCACGAAGAAGAATCAGGTCAAAAGCAAACACCAATCCTTGGAAATGGATGACTTGATCTTTCTTGAGGGTTTATGGAACGCCTTTGTATCAAATGGTAAGATTTAAATAATGCACACACTTGTAACATCAGAATAAATATGAGAGTTTTGGTTTTAAAAACAACCTATTTTTTTCAGTTCATGAATTTTGATGATTAATATAAGCCTGTTACATACTAGAAAGTGCTATGGAACATTTTGGTATATAATATGCCTATATGAATCAACAATGAAACATAAAAACTGGAAAAATTAGATTAACTCAGTACGTAAAATAGTCACATATATTAATAGTTCAAACCAGAACTCGTGGGCAACGGTACAGAACTTCTCTTGGGAAAACAGTCCGAAATAAAATTGGCGGTATTTCTATTTTTTCAGTAATACCATGGTAAATGTTTTGTTTAAGGCTCCAAACCTGTGCATTATGCTTCAAAGAAATGAGCTGAATTTTCTCCTTATCTACGAATTATATTGCCTCTTTATGAAAAAGTATATCTGCCCTGTATTGTAATTGTTGCAGCTCACGTTGTTGATAATTTGTTGCCTTTCTTTCCAGAATATATGTTCCATAAAGTACGTGTGATACACTTTCAATGTTATAAGATAGACGGTTATTTATATAATTTTATATAATTTACTTATGCATTCTAATAGTATATGGCCGTAAATCATCAAACGAAAGCCTTGAATAAGATGATTCGGGTGCGTTCTCTGCCTAAAGCTTACTGATATTTGTAAGCTTTAATTTGAGCCATTATTCGGCCTTTAAGCTTAAATTTTAACTGAGTTATGGCATTTTGGTAATTAGGCAAACGGTTTTAGGCAAAGAGGACGTGTGTCGATGATTCGGTGTTTAAAAGAGTCCTACGTGATTAGACTCGAAAACGGCTCCTTTGGATTTCCGGGCTACATTTATTATATGGAAATAGAATATCGACTTTCATTTGATAATTTACGGTATTTCAATCTCATTTAATAATAGATTATTTTTAGTTCATTATTAGCTCCATATCGTTCACATCCAAATTTCTTTGGCATTGTAGTTGATAAACGGATCCAAACTGTTCCATCCTCTGAATCTGTTGTAGTTTTTTCGTGTTACTGTTAATATTGCTTTATTCTCTAGAAATTGTCTTATTTTGTGTCCAACTTTAATTTCTTGTGTTGCTAAATGTTGTCTCAATTGAAAATTAAAATGTTGAAGCGCTGCTTTATTCTAACAAATACCAGCAAAATATAAGTCAGATATTTAGAGTAGCGGAAAAATTTAACACTTAAATTTGACACTTTGCTGTTATCGATACTGCAGATTTTCATTTTCGTAATTTTTACGGGAAAAGTATGATTGGGGGGAGTTACGATTGGGGGGGGGACAGTTGGGGGGAGTTACGATTGGGGGGTTACGATTGGGGGGGGTTACGATTGGGGGGTGTTAGGATTGGGGGTTTTACCCAAAACCCCCCAATCCTAACTCCCCCCAATCCTAACTCCCCCCAATTGTAACTCCCCCCAACTGGTATTGCCATAGTAATTTTGAATAATCCATAAAAATTACCTAAAATTACCAGAAAAGTACCTTATAAGGTAATTTTTCGCGTAGAATTCAAATTTTCGGTTATTTTTCCATTATGTGTCTGTTTTTTGTTGCTTTTTCGTGTAATCAACCACTTTTGATGACTGCAAGCGAGAAGGGAAAAAATATCCTTTCCGCTGATTTTTATGTTTTTTAAGGTAATTTTTCGCGTAGAATTCAACTCTAATTCTCCCAACTACCATAGTGTTCTAATTCCAATTTTCGGTTATTTTTCCACTAGAGTCACCAGTGAAACACCTTTCCTGGAAAAAATATATTGATTGACCAGATTTACGATTTTTCCTGAATCAGTGTTAGGTTGCATCTGCGGTTGAATTAAATGATCTGTTATTGCTCCAGGAAAAGTTTTTTATGCATCCGCGATTATTTATGTCCGAGACCAAGCTTAAGTCAAAGTTGACTGTATTGCATTTTTACCAAATTGTGCTATGCTTGACGGTGAAAGACAATGAAATAGATCGGACACTCCATATTAGAAGATGAAAATCGTGAAAAGGGAACTGCACAGCCTAAGACTGCATAAAAAACTTTTCCTGGAGCAATAACAGATCATTTAATTCAACCGCAGATGCAACCTAACACTGATTCAGGAAAAATCGTAAATCTGGTCAATCAATATATTTTTTCCAGGAAAGGTGTTTCACTGGTGACTCTAGTGGAAAAATAACCGAAAATTGGAATTAGAACACTATGGTAGTTGGGAGAATTAGAGTTGAATTCTACGCGAAAAATTACCTTAAAAAACATAAAAATCAGCGGAAAGGATATTTTTTCCCTTCTCGCTTGCAGTCATCAAAAGTGGTTGATTACACGAAAAAGCAACAAAAAACAGACACATAATGGAAAAATAACCGAAAATTTGAATTCTACGCGAAAAATTACCTTATAAGGTACTTTTCTGGTAATTTTAGGTAATTTTTATGGATTATTCAAAATTACTATGGCAATACCAGTTGGGGGGAGTTACAATTGGGGGGAGTTAGGATTGGGGGAGTTAGGAGTGGGGGGGTCTGGGTAAAACCCCCCAATCCTAACTCCCCCAATCCTAACTCCCCCCAATCGTAACTCCCCCCAATCCTAACTCCCCCCAAGTGATCCCCCCAACTGTCCCCCCCCCAATCATACCATCGTCATTTTTACTTCCAAATTCAGAATAACGTAAACTCTAATTTTACGCCCGGGCGTATTCAATCACAAAACATTTTTGGAATTGCAAATTTGAAAATGATTTGTCTCTGATATTTTCAATGACAAAATTTTGGCATTGCTGTTTTTCTTACGTAACTCGACGAGATAGACGAATATACACTTAGTTTTCCCCAAGGTGGCTAGGGAAAAATTGGCATGCTGTTGGTTAAATAGAGGTTACGGTATCTTTAAGCGCATTCAGCTACTCTGTTATTATGACTGTTGTTGTGATTGTTCAAGCAACGAAAACTTTCATGTAAGCATGAGTTCGAAATGCTGAAATAAATTTTTAGTTGGGATTCTCAAATTTATCTAGAAATCATAATTCAGTGACATTGTCAAAAATGACTTGAAAACGGAGACTTCAACCAATAAATAATTCTAAAAACATGAATTTATTCTTCATGGCCATAATCTTTTACGTTAATATTTGGTGGAGTTTGTCGGATCCGCTTTACTCTTAAGTGAAATAATATTGGCATATTCTTGCTCACGCTATCTATTATGAATGATATATGATAAGGAACATCCGGAAAATGTATTAAAGGGTAAAAACTATAATGGCCGTTTTTAGCGAGTTATGCACATTTTAGCAACACCTCCAACTGTAACTCCCCCTCCCCAATTGGGGTTTAGCCCGAAATAACAATGAAAGAAAATTTTGTGCTAATGAGAATTATTATATTTCGGGTCAATTTTCTGGATTTTCTTCATTTGAATGAGTAATGCGCAGTTAGTTTGTGAATAAAATTGCTTATGTTCTTCCTTGACAATACAACAAGGTGTTTCCTATAATAAGCACAACAAAGATTATAACAATTTTATTAAATCTTTTAGAACAATTTATATTAATATTCTAACTATTTATATACCCGAGATTAGACCATTTCCCATGGATGAGTCAAATGTTCGTCTTCTTCATCCTCATCTGAATCGCTGAGAGGCACGTTTCCCGGCTGTGCTTGAATAATACGAGTTTCGTCGTTGCGTTGAGAATACGATGCGGGTACTATGTTCCTTGTCATATAGGTAGGTTGTTGAGCGATTGTTGAAGGACCACCCATTGTACTAGTGCGGAATGTGCCCGAAGTGGAGGATGTGTAAGGCGTGGGCTTGATAGCGGTAGCTCGATGCCGATAATTTGGTATGTAAGTTAGTTGTACGGGCGGCAGAGAATGTGTGCTGAATTTGAGGTCACTGCGAAGAGTTCTGCCAGAATTGCTAGCATCATACATTGTTCGGGGAGGATAGGCTAAAATAGTTATAGAAAATAGCACATCAAAAAGATATAATTTTGTTTACATTTTCATATAAATTAAAACAAATATAATGTATTTAGAAGCCATGATCTATATTATCGTCGCCTAAGGAGAGTAGAACCGAATCTTCACAAGCGTTTGAAATTTTGGATCAAATCTTCCCTTCCGCAAAGGGTTTACTTTGTGCGGAAGAGTTGGCCCAAGCATTATAACGCTTTGTGTGGATTCTGTTGCTCTCCTTGACCGACGATTATAGTTATACTAACTCCAAGATTACCATGGAATATAAAATCGTCTTTGAATTACTTTTCAAAAATTTACATCCTCAAAACAGAAAATTTAACCTGCTCTATCGCTGTACATTTGAAGCTCTGAAGGCGTTCTTGGCGAGGGCGAAGGAGGCATGTGGGCCAGTTGACCATCCATTATGGAATTTGAATGACTAGCATGACGATCCGAATGTAGTGGTGCCCTGGAAGAATATAGCGACGTATTTTCGCCAATATGAGTTTGGTAGGTGTTGCGTATCATTGGAAATTTTCTTTGAGAGGCTGCAAAGTGTGTGTCTGAATGGAGGGGTACAGTGTCATCTCTGCTGTCGTAATTGTCATAGACATCTGAATCATACGCTCGGTCTTCCTTTTCATAAGGACCACTATGATATGACGAGGTATTTGCAAACGTTCGCTGCTCTTTGGTTGGTGAAAGGTGCGGATATCCAGACATATGAGGATGTGTTGTATGTGGCGCCATTTGATACTGATCTCCAGCTTCCATACCCACTCGTCGGCTAATTTGCTCTAAATAGTATAATTACTGATACGTGAAGGTTTCATTATATGTTAAAATAATTCACGTACCTGGCTGAGGACGAAATAGCAAAGATGTTTTCTGAGACAGTGGCATATTATGTTGTCGAGATTCTCCTTGAGGAGGTGATGGAGATCGAGAATGGCCCAGTAGCTGTTGGGTCTAAATAATTAACAAGTTACATAGATACAGACATAAATTTTATTAATAGGAATTAATCTTTAAAGTCATCATATATAATCCCAACTGTTCCATGGAAAACTTATTTGGATACAACGTTTATTTACTATAGTTAAATAAAAGGCCTTAAATTGTTCAACCTGTAACGATGTTGGTGGATTTTCATGATCCGCTTTACTGTCTCTTCGACGTAATTGAGCACCAGACCCAAACCGTGATAGGACGCCTGATAGACGACGACCACCAAAATTTTCACTGGGTTGTTCAATATTGTAATCGTCCTCCAAGCTATTATCGTGGCTTTTTGAAGCTTTATTGTGAATAGTATCAACCAGGGTGGAGAAAAGCGAAGGTCTCTGTAACATAAGAGAGTTATCTTTTATTTTGTATGTTTCAAATGGCTTATAAAGGCTCACCGTCGAAGGGCTGCTCATTCTTTGTTGATTTCCAACAAATTGAGGTGACAAAGATTCTGTTCCTGATACGGATTTTGTGCCGGATGCGTTTGGAATTTGGCCTAAATGGTATTGGCGGATACATCAGAATGCAAAATATCTAATAATCGCATACCTGTGCCAGCTGCTGTTTTTGCTGCTGCTACCAAACTTCTGAGCCCTCCTCCACCGAACAGACCGCCCCCGCCAATCTAAATTGTTGGAATTCACATGGGATAAATATTTAGAATGCCACGAAAACTGGTCATGGGTTTTTATAAACATTGATGAAATGGGTTTATAAATCAGAACTGAATTAATGGACACTACTCCACAAATTCAAATCCATAAAACGGATTTCTCTTTTTATTTTACTTGGAAATACCAAAAATACGAAAACCTAAAATAGCACCGCTTTTTGTGTTCTTACGTTTTTGTATTGTAATTAAAACCTATAAAATACTATGTATGCACCGAAATACAAGAATTAGGCTTAAAATTGGATGAGAAAAGTCATATCAGAAAAATTGTTGAATTTATCAAGAAACTCGCCCAATAGCGTTTGAATTTCTTAACTATGTCTTAGGGAATGTACCGACCTATTTTATATATACCGAAATGAAAAGTAAAACATCCCGAAATTTGAAGCACTAATGAGTAATATCAATACACGACCATATATACCGTTATGGGAAACACTTTGTTTTTGAATCCATTTGTCTGGATTTTAAGCCTGTTCGACATATAACAGAAAATTTAAAAATAGCAATAAAATAATAACTGTCTAAGTATAAATAAACAGGTAAAAGTAAGGGTACGACTTATAAGGAAAATAGGAAATAAAATTTCAAACGGATGATTAAAAATAAAGGAAGACCTCTCCAATAAAGTTGCCTAATTTAACAGCTGTGGGCCGTCGTGGCCGCAGAAGCATATCAGATCTTCGTTTTATTAAATCTAGCTAAAAAATGTCCTTGAATCACTTAATTAATAATTATTCTCTCTGTTTTTGCTAACAATTAATTTATTTTTCATACTTCAATTAGGTTTTGTCCATGATTACTTTTTAATTCTTAATTATTGTCAGTAAACCAATTTTATTCTATGCTTACCTCTGTTCCCGTTTTTCGCGCTCTATAATTTTCCAAGATAAGCAGCCCAGCGTATATTTTGCCCACAGTAAGCTTTTGGTAACATAGCTCTGAAAAATATAATTTCTCAGTTGTAAAACTTAGTAAAATTTACCGTTATTAGGCGGCACAACGAG
This sequence comes from Ditylenchus destructor, assembly GCA_022814885.1. NCBI lineage: Eukaryota > Metazoa > Nematoda > Chromadorea > Rhabditida > Anguinidae > Ditylenchus > Ditylenchus destructor. The sequence goes on along the minus strand of JAKKPZ010000010.1, from coordinate 2,043,517 downwards.
ATCAATCATGTTCTTTTTGGCTTTCAGAGGCCAAATTTTTCTTAGAGTCTGGCGCAGCTCCTTAAGTTATAATAGATAATTTAATACATTTTTAATATAATTAGAGCACGAGCAACTTAATAAATTACCTCGTCGGCTTCATCCATTTCTTCCACTAAACAATAAATGTTATATTTGCGGGGAAGTAAAAAGAAACAAACCAGGTCTCATTTTGATGCTTAGAGATTCACGGATAAGCGCGAATAGGGTAGTAGTGAAATGAACTCTAAAGTTAAAATAATGAATGCACAGAGCCGTCTTGATTACATACGTGCCGTCCTCTGCAACAGGCATATTCATCCTAATCAGATGTTTGTATGCCAATCGATATGGACACTTTCTGCCAAAACCCACAGGTGGTGCGATATTTCGTAGCATCTAAACTGGTATTTACAAATTTCTCCTAAAGAATATATAATATATTACCGAATACATATCTGTATAATGAATTCGTCCACTAAAATAGTAAAATATAATTGTATTAAATTAGTGGCCATGTTTAAATTCAAAACGTAATTCGTAATATTAAAAAATTACGTTGCTGCAGGATCGTAGTCAGCCCATACGCGAATAAACTCGTCGAGGTGATGAGGTCCGAGAATGCTGCTATCTCTTGTCAGGTAATCGAAATTGTCCATAATGACAGCAACAACTATAAATAAAACCTTTAAACCAAATCTTAATACCAAACAAGCATTTTCATAAATAAATTTTAACATAACTTACATAGATTGAGCATCTTAATTAAGAATCATGTAATATTTTCGAGCATGTTCAAGAATACTGCTTACCAGAAATGACGACAGAAAAACGAAAGAAGTGAAATATCCATAACTCATATTCGTACCACAGCTTCTTGTACCTGTTTCTGCAATTAGCTTGGTCCCAGGAGCACAATTCCTGCCTGAAATGCCCGAGTGAATTCTAAAGACACCAAGATAACTAATAACCTGCAGTGCATGCCATCATAATTTCTTGCCATGCTTCTCCTGTGGCACACCTGAAAGACAAATTTGATCTGAATAAAAATCAAAAAAAGTCAAACCGGAATAGTAAAATAACAGAATTGAAAAACGATTGGAAATTGTTGTGCCGATTGATTTCCTGAATGAGAACGCACGATTAATACCGTTTTTAAATGAATATAAAATAACTAACCGTCGTAGGATCCAGAAGGATGTTACCGAAGACCTAAGTTTGAAACAGTGTAAACAATAATATAAAATATGGGATTTGGATTGTCTACCTGCATTCCGATAATTGCATAAATGAAGAATAGCATTCCAATTAAAAGGCACACATAAGGAAGGGCCTAAAAGTAGCATGTAATTTTAGATTTAAAACTGCCGAATAAATTACTTTGAACGACTGAACGAAGGTCCATAAAAGGATACGAATGGTGTATCCTTGCTGAAGGAGTCGAATAAGACGGGCGGCACGAAATAACCGCAAAAATCCAAGAGAAACGAAATGACCGCCGAATTCAGTCACAAGTGCATCAGTAATGGAGCCCACCACTAAAGAGCATTAAAAAGTGGTAATAAAAATGTTGAGAAATTGGGCCATACCGGTAATAAAGTCAAAACGATTCCAACCGTCTCGGAAATAATTCTTAAAATTAAAAATGCACGAATTAAAAATTAATCTAGAGACATACTCTAACGCCGAAAGCCAAGATCTTCAAAATTGACTCTACTGTGAAAACCGCTGAAAATAAATCGGTAGTAATGAATGAAATTAACAGAGGTATTTTTACCTGTAAGAGCGGTGTTGAAGAATCGAAGTATTTTTTCATAAACTTCAGAATTTCCGTGAAACTTCATCATTAAAATGATTGTATTCACTAAATTATTATTATTAATCACAATTCTAAGCAACCGAATATTTTAGTTTTATATAATTTCCGAACTAAAAAAATACTTACCACAAATCATAGCCATGATGAAATATTCAAATGGGGTCGATGTCACTAATCTCCATATCCTATACTTCATGGAATTCTTGTCTTCCGGCATAAATAGACTCCTTGGACGAGCATTCAAAGCAAAGTCGATGCATTGTTTCTAATAATGAGATTTTATCTTAACGAATTATGTCTCAGAAATTGTACAATACCTGGTTTTTGTCGAGATCGCCTTCGGATAATTCTGAAAAACAGAAATGTGTGAAAATATAAAACAAGGAATACAAGGGTTTCATAAACATAATTATACAATCTAATATTTCAAGCAAAGTACCTGCTTCGCCTTGCTCTTGAAAGGTGATAATAATTAAAGCGACGAAGATGTTCACGAAAAAGAATGGAAAGACAATGAAGAACATCACGTAGAAAAGAGCCACCTGTCAAACAAAAATATTAGATGCAACGATCAAAACAGAAAACAGTGAAAAAACACCTCTACTCGGAAAAATGGCGAAGGACCCATATCTTCCTCAGTAGTGTCCATACTATTTTGGCGAATTCCGGGCCAGCCTTCACTAGTTGTTACAATAAATCTAAAATTAGTATATTCCTTTTAAGTACACACGTTACATTGGTTGCATTTCAAATGATTCTTGATGAAATAAGTTTTTAAAGCTGAAAGATTAAAAAAGCATGCATTTTGGGCCCTTGTTTTAGCATATGCGATTTTTCGCGGAGGGGCTGCCTTTAAGTTAGCGATATTTTTGAGTATCCCTTTGAGTTAGTAGATTAGCGATTAGTGAAAAGCAATAAAATTTCGGGTATGTACTAAGTGAAAAAATCAAACTTTTCTTTGATAACTTTTTTCGACGCTTTATATAAATTTAGTCTTTCATCATATTTCACCAGTTTTAGACGATTTATATTTTCCATTTTTGCAGCTGTTTTCAATATAATAATATATACTGTATAGTACATACAGTATTTCATATCGATAACTCAAAATCGACTTTATACAGCGATTACTATTCGTGTTCCAGATTTTTCAATATATTGGAGAAAAGGTAAAGAAAGACTGATAAAACCAAAATATTGCAATACTCATCAGTTGCAGCTGAAGTCTGACCTTAGTTTTACGAATAAATTTCGTAAATGCCGTTTATTTAAGTCCAAAAAGTAAAAATATTAACATGGACTTACAATGTCAGCATTGCATTGATGGTATTATCGTAATTGAATGGTCTTAACCGCCACTCTCTATTCTCAACGCGTGGTAAATCGCTCTAAAAATTCAACATAAATCTTTTGTACAAAAAAGCAGTAAATTACATGTCCGTCAAAAACGAAGTATTGTCCATGGCACTCATGAGCGAATTTCTTTGTTTTATCTAAAAAATATAATTCTGTTTGCTTGATCCATATATTTCTATTTAACAGTTATAGATAACGAACCTGTACAATAGAAGAATCGGCCCTTGAAAAGTTGAACAGCAATTACAGCGAAAATGAATTGAAATAGGAAATAGACGATCAAAATGTTGAATACGTTCTTCAGTGAATTTACGACGCAATCGAACACTGCCTTAAGTTTCGGGATGCGCTTAATTGTTTTCAGAGGTCTTAGCACTCTCAGCACGCGAAGAGATTTTATAGTGCTAAGATTCTTTCCAGCTGCTCCTCCCGCAGCACCAGCACCGCTAAAACGGAGACGCGTAAAGTTAGGAATATTTACATTATTAATCTTGCAATCCAAATATCAATTTTGCCGTTTGGTTTAAAAACTGGTTTAACAAAAACGCTTCAACGTTGTTATCCCTAAAACAACCATATTGTTTAGTCAACATTTTGTCCACTCTACCTAAGTCGCACGTCTGGGTTCGTCTGTCGCATGGCAAAACTTTTTTCGTTCCCTTGATACAGGGGTGTGTGATAGCTCATTTTGTAGGTCTCGGCGAGTTATTCACCAATGCACAAACATTTTTCCCCGGCGATCTCAAAAAGTGGCCTTTTTTTGCCAAAAAGTTCAAAAATGCATGTTTTTTGACGCTACAAAGGAAAATTTTTTGTTCCCCCGATACAGGGTTCTGTGATTTTCTCATTTTGTAGGTCTCAGAAAGTTGGTATACGAATCCGCAAAAATTGGGCACCGGCGATCTCAAAAAGTGGCCTTTTTGTTGCCAAAAAGTGGCAAAATGCATGTTTTTTGACGCTACAACTTTTTTTGTTAGCGGCGAAGCCGCTGCGCATAACTATCGTTTTTAACTAAATGTTCCTGGACTGATTTCTATTTACTGCCCAGTAGGTACTTATAGGAATAATATATAAGAAATTATATAACTTAGGAGTTAACTAAGCTATAGCTACTCTAGCAACTTGGTTGATCTGAAATATAATTTATTGACTAACCTAAACGCAAAACCGACGAGCGCGCATACAACGACCACTCCATCCAGAACATTCCAAAAATCTCGACAATAACTGCCTTTGTGTAATATCACTCCTTGATCGATGAGCTTAAGCAGCATTTCGCAAGCGAATACTCCTGTGAAGCAATAATCGAAATATTGCAGGATCCTATTTCTCGGGTTGTCATCATCTACGGGGTCTTCCGCTAAAAAAATTATGGAAATAATAATTTGGTAATAATAAGGTTTAAAATTGAAACCTGCAAGCGATATTGATGACAAGCAAATGACCGCCATCACAACCATCTCGAAATATTTAGTGGCCACAACGCTGTGTACTCGGCAGCGGAATCTAAATAGAAAGGATGTGCTATATTCCAATTTTAAACCTAACTTACGGATTTGTTGGCGATAGTATAAACATGGAGGAATACGGAACAATGGGCTTAGGACCACCGAATGGTGACTCTTCTTCTTCGCATTGCTCTTCTAAATTTGGATTATAATTAACAAAGAGATACTACAAATAATATAAAAATCGTGCCATCAGTTTCTCGAGCACAACCTTCACCAAGCATTTGACCATCCACATCAGCACCTCGTCCCTAAAACTTGCAAAGTACAAACTAAATGTCAAAACATAATTTGAAAACGACAAATTGGTTTTCCCCATTTTTTAACATTATCTCAGGTCCAGAAAGTGAATTCACAATTTGCTCATTACGAAATTATCAGTTTGTGGAAAAACCAATTCATCTTTCTCTAATCATTGTCACAAAGAGCATTATAAAACAATATAACCAAACTCACTTCTTCTGTATATTGATCCTCCAATGACTCAGAATCGTCAAAAATTTCATTGGCTTTTTCATCAGCTTCTTCCGCAGCAGTAAGTTCTTGAGCATTTGCCAAGTTATCTACGGCGATAGCCAAGAACACATTCAGCAACGTGTCTGGAAATTGGAATATATAAATTGTCCATGTGATAAATTCCCGAACATACAGTTGCCAAAGAGTACGAGAACAATGAAGTAGATACAGTAAACCTGAAATATGTTTTTGCAATTTTAACACGATTAGTGACTAAAACAATACCATGCCTCCACCATAAACGCCTCCTTGCGCCTCTATAGCCAAGTACTAAAAAATTACTATATAGTGGATTTATTTTCATTATAGTGTTGCCTATATAATATAAGTTTCGAAAAATCTATACCATGACTTCATTCCAATCTTCGCCTGTCAGAATCTAAATTTTAAATTATTATCACAAATCATAAATCTTCTGATGAAACCTGGAAGCATGTGATCAAAGCAATGGGGAAAGTATCAAAGTGCGTGTATGGGTGAACATTTTGAAAATTGAATCTGAAGCACGCATAATTATTATTATATCCATGACAAATATTAGCCTACTTTCCACCAAAAAGTTGCATTCCCAAAAGCGCGAATATGAGGATGAAAAGAAAAAGAAGAAACAGAAGAGAAATGATGGAACGCTAAATTTTTGTTTTAAGACGAAAATTTGATAAATAAAGAGGTACCATAGAGTTCATAAGAGATCGCACCAAATTCCTCAGGCTGACCCAGTAGCTGAAAACGACATCTTAATATCACAGAACAAGGTTATGAGAAAGACGTACGATGTAAGTTTGAATATTCTGAGAAGACGCAATGCGCGAAGCACAGAAATACCAAAAGAACCTCCTTTCACTGCGGCCCAAATCACCTCGAAGGCACTTCCCACAATAACGATACAATCGAATCGGTTGAATTTGGATGCAAAATATGTTTTATAGCCCATTGCGAACATTTTGATGAGCATTTCACCGATAAATATTGCCAAAAAGATGTACTCAGCATAATCTAAACAATTTTTAATTTTCATAACTTTCTCAAACGTAAGAATGGGAAAACAAATATGTAACGATAAGAATAAATTTTTGTAATTGCATAAAGTTAGAACAATTTTAGCATTATTTAAGAATATATATTTTTAACAATATTGAATTCAAAATGTCAACTTACTCAAAAACTCAGATAACCACTCGGGCTGCCCATAATGTTCGCTAGCTACGCAGGCTGTATTGAGAAAAACGAGTGTAATAACCAGCCAGTAGAATATTTGACTTTTAACGACGTGGCGGAGACGAAGACGAAAGAGTCGTACTTTTTTACAGAACCGTCCATATAGACCTCTTCTGTTCTGAACACGGGATTTTCTAGAGGCAGCTGCTTCTTGTCCGGTATAACTGCCCCCTCCGTTGAGATAACTGCTTTCTTCGTCTTCGTAGTCCTCGTCTTCAGCATCATCATAATCCTCGTCTTCTTCGGTCTCCGTTGACTGTTGTTTAGAGTTGGCCTGTTTCATTTTCTTTGTATTTGCTCGCCTTCTCGCTAAATGTCAGGATATTTAATAAACATATGAATTATAAAAAATGCCAAGAAATAACATTAACCCTGGAGGGGATCGGCAAAATTAGAGAAAAATAAGCTCAGGGCTAGATAATCTGAGATTATGATATTACGTAATTTCCCGAATTGACTCTATTTTAAACCTTAACAATCTACAAATTTTTGACTTAATTTACTAACCTTCCATGATAGCAGCACGCTCCTCATCCGTTGTACGATCCTCATGTAGCACAATTTCCTCGGCTATCAAAATCCATTCGAGATAGCCGTCGAGTTCCCGCTCGATTTGCTGTTGGCGTCTGAGTTTGAGGAAGTCTCTCCTGTTTTCCACTCTTTCTCTTTCTTTTGCAAATTCACCCGACAGAACACCAAGAACCAGATTGAGCATAAAAAATGAACCAAGCACAATCAATGGGATAAAGTATGCCCAATTGTAGGTGCTGCCAAGTGAATCGTTTGTATAATACATAACTGTCGTCCAACCCTCCCTGAAAATGTTTACGTATTTAACGTGATTTAAATAACATGTCAAATGTTTATAATAAACTAACATAGTAATACACTGAAAGACAGTAATCATAGCGAAGGCAATGTTGTCAAACGAGGTAATTCCTTAATATTTTTGGTACAGATAAAAGTTTTGAACCAATTCTTACCGTAATTCGGTCCCTCCCTAAATAAAGTAATAAGTTACTATCTTTGCTACAAAAATAAAACACAATACCATTGATTGAGACATGTTGTGCCGGGCACCCCTTCACAGTTATAAGCACCGATTGATGAGGATTTGTTAGAACTAAAAGTAACATTTTGTCACCAGAAGATGGTTTAGTATAAATCCTACCAAGGAAAAGGTTTTTCGCTTAAGTTGATAATATCGCCATACTGATTATAGCAGGCTGAGTGAAATATGCCGGAATAGAACTCTAATCCTATAATAGCGAATATCACAATTGCAAACAGCACCAACAATCCAATTTGTAGCAAAGGAGCCATGGCACATAATATCGACTTGAGGACCACTTGAAGACCTGAAATGGTATGTAATTATAGGTAGCAATAAATATGATGAATTTCAATGTAACTTACTGGGAATTCCGCTAACTAACTTCAGAGGCCTGAGCACACGAACAGCACGGAGGGTACGCAAATCGACGCCCTCCTGGCCCGATGGAGAAAATGGCAGCATAGTGAGCACGCTGAAATCAGTCAGTTAGGTCAGTAAAAGTTGACTAGTGCTTTAAACTAACCCGGTAAAGACGACCACAAAATCCATTATATTCCAGCTAAAACAATTAAGTAATTATATAGAGAAGGAAATCATAACATGCGATCAAACCCACCCTGATCTGAGATATGAACTAAAATTAATTTTCAAACTATATTTCGCAAAGATAATAAAGTTTACCCTTTATGCAGAACAAATCCAAAGGCAATATTTTTCAAGAGGCACTCAAGACAGAAAATTCCCATGAAATAAGGCTCAGTTTTTTCCTAAAATAAGAATTACGCTATTTAATATAAATTGGGTCCGTACTCTGAGGAAAAGCCTGCATGTTTTATCATTAGATTAACTGTATGCTTTTTATCTGGTAATTTTTTTGGCAAATTTTTTATCAAAATCGTCTGATACACTGGCAAACGAATTGATCCAATAATATTTTTAAATTTGGCGGGAAGGTAGTTCGTTTGGCGTTGTCATTTATTGTTCTCCTCTCATTTCTTCCTTGGTTTGAAAAACGCCAAACGAACTTCCTCCCGCCAAATTTGAAAATAATTCGGATCATTTCGATTGCCAGGGTATATTAATGAAATCTTGTAAAGTGTGCTAGGCTTGCCGATTTATACACTTTTAAAGAATACTTATAGGATACTTTTAAAGAAAATTTTTAGCCATTTTTCAACAGCAAAAGGTGCTCTTTTACCGTATTCCCTGTTTTTTAGCCCCACCCTCTAATTTAACCCCACCCTCTAATTTAGCCCCACCCCAACAGAATGCCAATTAGCGCCCTAGCCATCTTGAGAAAAACTAAGTGCATATTCGTGTAGATCTCGTCGAGTTACGTAAGAATAACCCCAATGCCAAAACTTTGTCATTGAAAATATCGGAGAAAATTGAGTTTGAAAATTCAAATTACAAAATTTTTCAGAGGTTGAATAATTTAAGCCCATGGGGCTAAATTACAGGGAATACGGTAGTTCTCAATATGAAAATTTTGAATACTTAGGGAAATACCTGGAATAGTCCATTTTACATGCTGATCATTTTTCACAAAGGTATCAGTGATTAAAAGACAAAAATTGCACCTCTAAGCTAGGATTTAAGCATTTAAAATGATGAAAAATGAGGATGCTTGAAAAGGAGCATTTTGAACGAGAAAATCACGAAATTTAAGGTGTAAGAAAAAAAGCTGAAAAATGTAGCGAAATCTAGAGAAATATTTTACAGAGAGACTGTAGCATCAAATTTATCGACAACAAATTGAAAATTGTCTCAAAAACGGAAAAGCAGCTACAGACAAGGCCTTTCTTTAGCTGACAAAAATGACTGTTTTCTGCACTTGCAACATATTCTAAAACCCTACTTTCTTTATGAAAGTCGATCAACACTTCAAAATTGATTTAATTCGAGACTTTTTGGAAATAGTAAATTTCGGACGCTTTTATGCTGCCATAAAATTTTCATGTGCATTCTCCTTAGTTTTCGGTAAAAGCTGTCTGAAAAACCTGCAGGTTTTCCTCAGAGTACGACACTGGTACACGAAAAGGTTACTTACCAGCATTTCGGATAGTGGCTTTTTGTCATTCCTGGGCAAATGTTGTTCCATGGCCAGCACCACACAGTTACCTGAATCATCCGTTAACTTCTCTTCCAAAATCTGGAATGAGCCTACCAATAATAGTTAACAAAATGAAATATTCGAAGGGACCTGTAATGAAGAAAATAAACAAATTTATTTTTTCATTTAAAAAATTTTGCATACCCCATTCAATAATTGCTTTGGCATTCCTCCTCACAATATTGTCTTCACTGAAGATAAACAATGAAGAGGGACCCTAAAATTCAATTTTTTATTCTGAACTATGATGAAAAATGGCAAACCTTCTCCTTTGCATTGCCGAGCATGGCCTTGCGCGGTCCTCCCCCGAAGGGACCTGTGCCGTCGGCTCGCGCTTGTTCCTTGCGGGCCTCCTCTGCTGCGAGTCTGAAATAATTTTATATCAACTATTGTTTGGAAGAGAGTTTCTTTTATAATAAAGGAAATTGTGATTGATGAGTAGGTTATGATTAGAGTTGACACCATTACCTGGCGATTTGATCAATCCCTAGCATTGTGAAACTATTTGGCTTCTATGACTATGTTTAGCAGTGTTTGCAGGAAAGAAGAGGAAAATATCATGTCCCTGAGCGAGAAAGTGCCGTAAACTTTGGGCGAAAAACTAATCGTAGCTCCAATGTTGATTTATAACTTTTGCCGGCCACTCAGTTTGGCCGTCGCGATGTAAAGTTTTTGTTTTATTTGCAGACTCACAAATGGAATTGAATTTGGGAGCGCCTGTGTAGACGCATTTGAATTGATCCGGAAGAAGGGAGGGGGAGAGGCGGCAGATATATGCACCACCCGGCAGCAAAGGCCCACGCAGGAAGGCATTGGCACTCTAGGCTGGACTCAAGGTTTTGTCCTGCATGAGACATTCAAAACAACCGCAGTATTATTGGAAGCCGAGAAAGGAGTGAAAATAAAATAGAGAAAGGCTCATGAGACAAAGCGCCGCAGGCTAACGCCGACAATGTCGTAAATCCGACAGAGAGGTGGAAAGACAGGCAGTGAGGTCGCTTGGAAATGCCTCTAGCCAGCTTCAGGCGTTATTCTTAGCTTTGCAGGCGTATTCTCCCGGAAAAGAGTGGTCCGCCGCTTTGGGACTCAAAAAAGGAAAGCGGTCAATCTAGGAGTGAAGCTTAGAATTCCAGCCTTGTCCCAGAAGAAAGCTGACTGACAATACGCTGACTGCCTACTCAATTCCACTTGGATGGTCAGCCCAATAATAAATTTGCTCTAAGATAAAAACAAAGAATCTCAATCAGAATGAATGGAAATAGAAAATGAAAAGGAAGCGGAACGCTGTTTATTTTAACGACTAATGAATTATGAGAATATAATTATCCGGGATACCATTTGTGGTATTCTGTATAAAATCAATAGATATAAAAGTCACAAATCTATTTCTGAAAAGCCACAAAAATGGAATTGTTACATTATTCTGAAACATTAATCGAAAGAAGCAGAGATGTGGAATTTTGCTTGATAATTTATCATATGAGATATACCTGATAGAAAAATTAAAATCAAACAGTAGTATCGACATTCAGATAAAAGGGAAAAATCAAGTGGCGTTGAAATATTTCAGCAGAGTAGAAATCGGTACTGCTTAGGAAGTATTTGCTAATTTTCCTCACGATTTTTTTCAGATTTAGTAACTCAGTTCGAACTCAAGGTAAGACCCGAGTAATGGCTCAGCTTGAAGCTTAATCTTGGGACAAACAAACCAGCATGCCTAACCTTGAAAATCTATGCCTTAACTTATAGCATGGCCACACTTAAGCATAATTGTTTAGACTAATTGCCCAAAAATAGGATTTTAGCGATATGGTGGTTTTCAACCTTACGAGGTATTGTTCGACTTCTTTGCCGACTTTTTTGAGCTCGAGACTTTTTTGAACACGAAAATTGGGAAAAACGCTATTTTCTTCAAAAAATGGCCATTTTTTGTCGGGACCACCTAAAATCTGACCTCAAATTCGGATTCCCCGCATCAAAAAACCCCTATATAGGTGAAATCGGCAAAATTTCTGGACCTTCGATTTTCCGGTAAAAAACCTGCCTCGAGTGTCAAAACTTAGTGAACAACCTAATAGTTTTTCCGGCATTTCAAATATCAGTGTTTTAGGCGAAAATATCCAATTTTTAAATTACCCGTAAATGTTTCTTTTGTGTTGCTAACATTGCTAAGATTCTAACTAAATAGATAATCGTGAGCTCAAAAACACAATTGAATCGGACATCAACTTAAAAAGTTGAAAAAAATATTGCTGTTCCGGCATATCGCTAATTAAACACATTTCCCGAACTCAGAGCGCAGAGATAGCAAGTTTATTCGCTTCACCGTGCCCATTTACCCTGTGCTCACTTTATGGAATGGTCAAAAATCACATACAATTTGAAAATGGGGGTTCTAACTCAGATATACCTGTCCCGACGGTTCCATTTATAAGAATAATAGAGAAGCTGAAGCCTTCCTGGCTCCAAATATAATTTCTGAGCCTTTGAGTACTTTGGCATTGCAAAAATTCAATAAATATGCAATGCCCGTAAAAATACCAAAATTTACACCTATAGACAAATTCAGCGATACGATTGGGTTTGTGACACTTCTAAAGTGAAAAGAGCCGGTGTCTCAAAAACCCAAAGCTATGCTTTAGACAAAAATTTTCTGTCACATTGAATTAAGCGTTTTCGTAGAGAGGAGCTGGTAAATATTTGTAATTTATGGAGTGATTAATGAACGTGTTGGAAGGTAGTACCCTCCAATAGCGGGCCAAGTGGCGACTATCCCCAGTTTTGCTACTTCTTTGAACACCTCTTCCGGAGGAAAGGGTGAACGTTGTCCTTCTAGTTGGTCGTAGTCGAAGAATTGTGCATCATCATCCATAGATAACTTTCGCGGATGAATGGGTGATGGGAGGAAACCTATAAGTTTAAATGTATCAATGTTATACATAACTATAATGGGCAAAAATGACTTATAGAAAATCAGATATAAGCGATTATATTAAAAACAAATTTTAGAAAAAGTCAACACATTACGTGGCAGGCTTTTATAAAAATGTCTTATAAAAATTAGACTTAAATTTTGTCACGAAATTTACACAGACAATCACAAATTAATATACATTTCTCTAAGCAGCCTATGTAATTTTGTAAAAACGAAATTTCATTCATTAGACACTTATTAATGGTTACTTTAATTAGGACACTGGGACCTGGCATGGGAATTGTCTCAAAACAATCAACCTACCTATGGCAGTAGGTAGCATCCATGGCTCAATAGCAGCCGGTTGGATTCGAGTGGGCTCTTCGAATACATTCAGCTGCGGTAATGTCCGTCTGTGGGTCGCGGCAGGAGGAGGCGTTGGCGGTGTTTCCACTGAGTCAAACCGTTTTGGCTCCATATGAGAAATTCTGATGATGGGTCTAGAGGTAAGTCGTGCAAAGTGCCGCGTACTACCGCTAAGTAATGCAGAATTTCCAGGACTTCTCCCAAAACCGCTGATATGAGAACTATTAGCTGGCGAGGGATTATATCCGCCATTACTACCGCTGGATGAGTGGAAATGGATGCGTGGGATTCTCCCAGACAAAGGCACATATCTTCGGACATAGTCTGCCTGAAGATAGTTCGGTCGGTGAATCCTCTCCGAGAGCGACATGTTGCTAGTCCGGGAGTGGGGAAGCCCAACTACTGTCGCTGAATTGTCATTTCCATTTATTATGGTGCTAGCAATTAAAGTACTCTAATAACGCGAATTATGGGAAAGAGGAGGCCCTATGTAATGTAATTTTCTGGCAGCACGGTGTTAGGAACCAAATTTCAAAATAACCTCCTGTAAGAAATTGCATTTTGTGACCTAAAGCTTCAAATTTTCGAATTAGTAAGTTTACCTTATTACCTCCGTATGTTCACTGCTTCCGGAACATTCTAGAAATACGAGTAATTGCTCAATCGAAAGCCCAGAATCTCGGTATTAATTTGATCTATTATTCGCCCTATTGAACCTTCCAGCAGCAGTGATCAGAAGCAGTCAAAATCCAAAAAATTATACTATGGTTATTGTCATAGATATTGACATCACTGCGTTTTTTGCATCTTTTTTTAATTTTTTTTTTAATTCTGTAAAAGTTCTATTTTCAACTCTTCTCATAGGTCTAATATAAATTTTAATTATTCTCTGTCTTTTTACCCTAATTTTGAGATTAAGTGGATAATAAAATCCAAAAACTGCTCAACATAGCAGCCGGGACATATTTTTGCGGTAAAAGCAACATCGAATGTAATCCGGAGAAGACGAATATCTCAATAGCCAAAACGGATACTGGGACTTTCTCTTCTAGGACCTATACTAGGACTTTCACATATATGCGCTAGAACAAAAGTAGGCACATAGTACTTTTAATTCCAATGAATATCCGAGTAGGGCGGAACCGCAGTTATATGAGCACAACACGTTCTCAATATATTGAATGAGGTCATTCGGACACAAATTTGAGCCAAAACAACATTCACGTTTGCCTGAATTTAACGCCTTAAATCAAGGAACGAAAAATAAAGAGCGCCATAATTGCAGGGTCAAATTTGAGAAGAAAAAGCTCAGAGAATATATGACTTTTTGAAGAAAATGATGACATAATCTAAACGAAACCCGAAAGCATATGGATAGAAATGCTTGAATAAAACCGAATGTCAAAACCGATGTAAAATGGCATCAAGTTTCCCCAAATACACCTGTAATGGGCATTGAGATGGAGTTTCCGGCAGTGTCCCTCAGTCTCACAAGCAGACTTCACGCTAAACGATGCCCTCCAGCGTAAATGCAGAGTAAATGGAGACACGCAATTGCGCCGGGCCTTTTAAAAATATTAGAACGCTGGCGAGGTCATCTAATTGCTATCGGTTTAGCGGATTAGATTATATTGGGATATTATAATCCTATTTTTGGAATCTCCTTGGGCAAAAACAAATTTAGCCGTGATTATGACTTGAATTGTGGGCAGACATAAGTGTGCTGAACCTTTCGCGTGATAAGAATTTGATAGAATGAGCTTGAAACTAAATAAGCTAGTTTAGCATAAGCAAGTTAGCATTTAAATTGTACGATGTAAACAGCGAAAATAAGTTTATGAGCGTTATATAACTTTTCAAATGCGCTTGAATGTTTGGATTGTTTTTATTTGTTAATGTATGAAAAAGTTTCTGGAAGTGTTGTAACCTAAAGTGTAATTACAAGCAACTTACTGTATAGAACTGCAGTTGGCCTCCTTCATTTTGCTTTGCAGTATTGCGCATGTTTTATTGACTGCTACATCGCAAGCTCTGCAATAAATAATGCTGCATTAATCTAAATTATTGCAGTTTTGGTTGGTAAATTCAACTATAACTAGAAAGCCACTATATTTAAGGAGGTGTGTGCATGAATCATAAGTTACGAAAATTTCCTTACTGTGAGTGACTAAAAGATATCTTCAAAATAGGTTGGCCATAAATGCCGTATTTCCAGAACACCCTGGCAACGGTCCAAATTTCTATGTACCCGTTTAGGGCTAAATTCGGTCGCCCTTTTAAGTAGAATACCCGTGAGAAAGCGTAACTTCAAACAAAATGGCCAATGAGAAAGGATGCCTAAAATGAGGACATTGACTCCAGCTATATGCTTTCCCATATGGGATAAAAGACTATTCTAAATAATAATGGGTGGTCCCAAAAGTTCTCTGACATATTTCAATTGCAAATTTTTATTGATCAATCTCAGTGTCAATGCATATTCCTGAAACAGAAATGCTCTTTTATGCACAAAAGATGTTATAAAATGCAGAAAGATGAATAATGGTTTCCAAATTGAAGATTGCTTTCCGACATTTCAAAAATTTCAATAACAAAATTTGACTAACAAAATGTTGGCAGTTTGTTTTCAAGACATTGTTTTCATTTTAAAATTTTAAGTCTTCAAGAAAGTGTGACGTATTTATGAATGAAATAATAATACAGCTTTTATAATGAAGTTTTACAGGAGCGTTATGATTTGGATACTGTTCACAAAATTAAACATAAAATGGAAAATCTCCTTTTCGTTATGAGCCTCAGATTTAAGATGAGTACATCATTGAGGATATTAGGGCAAGAATTTCACGTGGACAACAAAGGAAAGTTTTCAAGCCACATATATTTATTTTGTGATTTGAAAAATACAAAATTTTGTTGCTTATTAATTATGTTTCTCACTTATCCATCAAAAGTTACTATATGGCTTTAACTATTTCGTAATTGTAAATCTCGTGAATTGTAAAAAATATACTTCCTGAACATACAAGGGACTTTCCAAACAATGTCAACTTTGCCAACCCTAACACTTTATAATAGGTCAATAAAATTTGGTCTAAATTTACCTAAGAAATTGTTTTAATAGTAAATTAGGCACTCTATTTTAGAATTTAAGCCTGAACCAGGGATTATTCCAATAAGTAAGAAACAATCTATTTCGAAAACATGGCTGTTTTGGCAAATGTTGCAAAAGCCGTAATCAAATCATATGGCTGCGAGGAAATTGTATAAATCAAAAGTCCTTCCGAGGGCCAGAAATGGTCTACTCCCTTTAATTTCATGTTTGAGTACCGAGAAGAATATAAATCCTGAAGGAACAATGAACCAATTTTGATTTATAGAAGGATCGTTTTAGAATGCTTTCTTTATTACCAACTAGTGGACTTATTTCGGATCATTTGCTTTTGTAATCTCTAAACAAACAAAAAGTGGTAAGGCAGAAGCGCCACTTTTTTCTTGTAATCCACTTTTCAGGTACTTCTATTTGTCATTTTAGGGGTAAAAAATAATCGTCTGGAGAGACATTAAGAAACATAATTTTCGGCATAAATCCCAGAAAATAATGTATCATGACGTTTCGCCAAAGGAGATTACAAGCCACAGATTTCAGCGAAAATAATTTATCGAAAAATTGGTTATCATTTAAGCTCTACGATTGTTGGATTATAGTTATATTATTGTTGGATTGTTATTGCTTTGAGACTAGCTTGAAAAGTTTGGAATCTCAATATGATGTTTCCGTTTTGGAATAATCTCTTTGGTAACTAGTACGTTACGAACAAGTGAAAGTGGTACATCACTATGCTCACGAGAAAATTTTGAATGACAATAAGAAAATGTTATCATTGTCAAGATTGAAAGCGTTTCTAGCCATTCTCAAAAATTTTGGGACAACTTAATAAAAACAAGCAAATTTGCGGATTAGCAAGCCAAGTTGACTATAACGGATGGTGCCAGACGCCTAAGTTTTGACTTAATAAACTTTAGCATAATTAGATAAGTATTTTTAGACTCCAACCTGCGTCTGCCGCTTGGAAAAGGTGACGGACATGGATCGTCGGCATCATTAGTGGGAGAAATATGACCACGATCTGTTGTTATACTGTGTCCCACAAGGCTCTCTTGGTCATCCATTTGAAATGCCGACGATAGTCTCCGGCCTTCGCTAGCTCGACGTGCGGCCTAAAACGGCTCAGCTGTTTAAAAAGTTGAAAATACTTATGAACCATACTTCTCATTAATTTGAGAAATCAATATGCTAAATTATCTAATTTACCAAAATAAGGAAATATGTATCTGGACGTAAACATTTCAACGCTGAAAAGTATACATAATACTTTTTTTACCATGAACTCTCTAATTTTACCCCTAATTTAACCCCGTGACTTTGGAATTTCCCGAAAAAAATTTGTTAGAATTGTTAGATCTATGGACGAAATAAAATAATGTTTTGTCCCGCTGAATAAAATACTTTTCATAAAATTTTAGCAATGGCGCAGTTATACCTAGTATTGATGTATATCACATCAAAAGGATATGCATACAATTTAGTGCAGCATAGAAGCCACTGCACTTTATAACCGTCCTTACGCTATTCCCTTGAGTACTACATAATTTTGGTAGGAATATTGCATCAGCAAATATTTAATTCGTTTAATTGGAATACCTGAAGTACGGCACTGGCGAAGTCAATCGAAGGACGCCTTTTCTGTCGATTAAATGTTTGGTTTGCCTCATATTCCGTAAAACTGTCTAAAATTGCGTTAAAAAATTGTTAGGTAGTAACAATTTAGTTACCTGATTCATCAGTGACTCCGACCACCGGCGCTGAATATACGGGCTTGACCTTTTGTTTTTCGTCCCTCCGATTTCTCTTCTTGGGATTTGCTTCTAAATTTTTATACTGTGGATAAAAAAAGTTGTATGAGAATATCTTCCAATATCATATAAATGGAGCGGGTGGATTGTATAATCTAAAAACCCTGTATAAATTGATATTTTCTCAGAAGATATTATTGTGATCGCGAATGAGTTGTTCAATTACATTAAACAATGATACGAAAATGTTTTGTTGCTTAGAGAATGCCTCTCGCAAACAATGAGGTAGAAAATCCTCTCTGTAGGACATAACGAAATTCACTGATTACGTCTCGATTTGATTGATTCATTGGTTCATGTACCTTGGAATGATCTTATCTATAGTTATACCTCGCTCACCTGAACGAGGAGAGCGATTTCCTAGTAGGGATCCAGCTACAATTGTAGAGCGTCTATATTGTAGAGCATTACGCCGGGAAAGATTCGGCGCGCGAAGCATATTTTGTATTACAATAATTCGCGAGGGGCTATTTGTAGCAGCACGAGCTTTTCCGGCATATTTCTGTTTGAAACCGAAAATACGCTTAGGTATTGCCCTGGGGAATGCTAGTGTTAACCGGAATTGTGCACTAGGTAAATACGAATAGTGCTCGCAAAGCTTTAACTGCGACAACATTTTTGTTATTGCCGCTTCCAAACCTTAATTTTAAAATCAATTACTTTTGGTGGAAAATCCGTTCGATCCAAGCGTGTTAGCGGATTGGCGGCGTTTCGCAAACAAAGCACCTCGCCCAACGACCATTATTCCTTTTAAATTATTAATTCGGCGTTATTTTCTCGAAGGCCTCATTGGATCGCTCAAGCTCAAATAATATGGAGAGCATAGGTAGGCAAATGTTGCGAAGTTGCAGGAATGTCAGAACAATCATTGTAGCTTCTAGCCAAGAATTATCAGTTCGAATGCAGAATCACATGCTAAAATTGTAGTAGATAATTTTTACGTCGGGATTCACGGGAACTTTACACTTTCACGTTTGTTTTCAACCAACGAAATTCGAAAATCGGATTTATATCGAAAACAGCGAGATTGGAGTCATTCACTGGCAGCAGTTTGGAGTTTGTTTGAGCAAGACAAAGGCCAAAGGGGGAGTGGGTAATCCTGAAAGACTTGAATTTTGACACGCATCCTCCAACCGGCTAGCTTACTCGCTTTTCCTTTATGGCCCATCGAAGGGGAATACCGGAAATGCGTTAAGCCGCAACCGCTCGCCATACTTGTCGGCCTTTCTTTGCTATTGACCACAATTAATTATTGCTTACAGATTTCTGATCGCGTAATAATATTTTGTATACATGGAAAACGTAGTAGCCAATCGAACGTAGATTCACACATTAAAAATTATTTTCCGCCTGAAAGACTCATCAGCCTGAGAAGAGTGCCAGCTCTTGGGTATATTCTTCATTAATGAAAAAAAAGTTGTGCCACCGGCTTTGTAATCATATTGCCGCCTGCTAGGAACTCGGCTATAATAATAACAGGCTTAATAAAGTAGGAAGTCAACTTTTCCTGCCAGCGGTTCCCTCCCTTCAAGAAGCGCACATCCTAGCCTGATGCTGCCATTATCCGTTGTCCCGCTCCTTTTCAGTCATATTTTGGGCGTTATTATTTGCGAAGCACTCTCTGCTTTTCGTGGCCGCATAATGAAGAGAAGTACTCACTTCTCACATGCTGGAAGAATCGTGGTGGCGATGCGATTCCTAATGGCCCGTGCGAGAGCATGGGAGGATTTCATCCGAACTGAGAGTTGGAAAGAGAAAACCACCCAAGTCTTACTCAACCCGGCAGGCCGGATGTCGGGCTCACGTTTCCACAAGTTAGTGATTTTTGTCTTAATTCCCCACGGACCATATCCCAATAATAAACACATATAAACACAATGAGGAAATTCTTTATTTTGTATCTAGTCTAAATAAAAGTACAGATCAAGTTCACTATCAATAATTTTGCTCAGATGCAAAACTGCTTCAATCAATCATTTTCGTAGATTTCATATCTTTTCTATTGGAAAAGGAGCTTGCGCATATTCTCCGCGCTTCGGTCCTGAAATGGCAACATTGATATATGAAATCACATAATCATGAGCAAGCTAGTATGTTTGCCCCGAGGTAAAATCGTGGATCATTAGTATTCCTTTTAAAGATACAAAATACATTGTTTTTATTTCAAATGCAAAGCAAATTAATTATAATCGTATTAAGCGAAATTAACATAGGAAATGATATCGGTAATTCATTGCAGGTCTACTTTAAACTTAAATAGGTCATGGTTCACAATGGGTTTGATAATTTAATTATTCACGTAACATACGGTAGCTCAACTAGCGATAAGTCCCTAATTATAAGTGGTGGTTGTTTGTTGATACATAAAAAACTACTCACTCCTGCAAACATTTTGTCGTCCCATGAAGGGAAAAATTTTTTAAACGTTGGTGGCTGAAAATCAAACAGTATTTGGGCCCAATAAGTGTCAAAAGGTACCTCTTTTCCTTGATATATAACATCAATGGACGCCTTTTTGTGTCGTGGTATGGAATCGGTATTCAGGTATTTCTGTAAATGTATTTATAGAATTAAGTTCCAAATATCCAAACAAAAATTTAATTCCAAAGCATACATTTGCAGTGTCCTTAGCAGCTTCTTTTTCTTTCGGATTCGCACCATTACCAACCCTTTAGTCAGTAAACAAATAAATATTCATTTGTAATTTAATTTCGTACCAAACATAAATCAAATTTAGCCCATCCAGAATCATTACATCGTCGCCATCCAAATCCTGTAAAAATATATTACACCGAGTACCATGTTTAAAAATACCGCTTGAGAGAAGTTGGCAATTTCTTCGATGACCAATTTGCCGGTTTCATTAGAGCACTGGTAGAGCTTAGGTTTAAATGTAACAGTTTTCCTCTGCGCATTCCAATTAGTGAACCACTAAAAATTATACTTACTGATCACTCAGCTCAGAAAAGCGAACCTGAGTAAAGTCTGCGGGTTCTGCGCCCTCGAGCACGCGAGTGATCGAAGTGTAATCGGGGCGTTTCTTAAATAACGATATAAATAGACAAGGAGTATTAAATATACAAAGAAATTTTTCAAAATACCTGCTGTTTGAGATACTCCTGACCCCATTCCATAGCTTTTTTGCGCTCAGCCGTCGTGCAACCCTTTCCAATCCATACAAACACACCGCCATTTACTGCATCCACGATGAACGCGTCCTATGCAGCAAAATTATTTAAAAATAAAAGAAATATTCTCTGCATTTGGCTATAGAAGTAAAATCATAGAGGTCATTTCCAATTTTCTATTGAAAATCCATGACTTGCTTTTGTTAAAAATTTTCTCAAATCGGAACTAAATTTTGTTGCCTCTCATTAATGATAACCTTAGAATGATTATGTGTATTAGTACATGCATCCCCTCAAATTAAAGCGCTGTTCTGTCCACTGTCGACTGTCCGCCCAGAACGCTCAAATCTCGCGATCTAGCCGTTATCGATAGCTCAATCGATAGGTCTCGAACAGTTAGGACCGGCCCGGGGAAAAATTTGAAATTTGAAAATTTAAATTCGCGCCAAAACGCAAAAACGTGTTTTTAAGGGTTTTGGTCGGGGAAAGTGGTGTTTTACGTTCCCCGTCGCTGCGGCGTAAGCCGCAGCCCGTCCCTCGTATTATACATATGCAAGTATTCACATACATATAATATTCGCTCCAAACTATGTTTCAACTCACTTCATATTAACATTAATAACGTCATATACCTTGGTGTCAAGGTCGCTGACATTGAGACCTCCCTGACATATCTGTAATCATATATGTAATAATTTAACGTAAAAACATTGTTTGTAAAAGTTGTATAAAACGTTTTGACAAAGGTAACTTATTTTTTGTAAAATAACATTTTAGAAGCACAATAACTGCAACATGATTTCGTAATTATATTATGGTATATATTACATATATACCAAATCAAAGCTTTGATTTGGTATATAACTCTCCGTTAGCAGGTTTGAATTTTGCGTCAAATAAGTCAAAAATAAATTCAGGGTAATTACGAAATCAAGTGGCACTTATTGTGCGTCACCCTTTATACGGTACCTTGGTGATTTTAATTTGGCCGCTCGCGTCCGAGATTCTAAAAATATCCATAGAGAAAGCGCAAACATAATTTTTGGTACAATACTTCCATAGCGAGATCTGCTGACGATTCTCTCGCCAATAATTTTCGTCATCGCCGGCAGCTTTTGGAGCTTTGATTTTGTCCACACTACTTATTCCTCCGAATTGCGACCAGAATTTATCATTTATTTTCCAGTCTTTGTCTATAAGTATTGACAGGGTAAATACTAATAAATTATCACATATCGACAAACCCAAAATGTGAATCTTGGGCCGGCCTGCTCTTTCAGAGTCACAAATGCTTTTGGCATGTTGCATTCCCTAAAGTGGGTTCAAATAATAAAAATTAGGCTCTTTTTAGGTACTTTGATTCGTTCAAGACGCCCACCTAAACATGTTAGCTATCATTCAAGGTATAATTGAGATTTGTGCTGTAATTAACACTCACTTTCTGGAGGCATCCACACATATCTGGAAATAAACTGAAATGAAAGAAATATGTCCTGCTAGTAGCTTACATGTCGAGGCCTTTATCCAGAATAAACACGTCTCCTAAATTCAGAGACTCCTTCACACAATTCACTTGACGACATCGAACGTTCCGCTTTCCCTTGCCTAAATATAAAAGGTTAGCGGAAAAAAGTTCGTCCACTAACAGTGAAATAGACGCGGCTTGAATTTCTCATATGGATCCAGTATATGATTAAATCCTGTAAAATGAGGCGTAAATTATAACGCTATCTATTATATGTATCGTATGGTTTACCTGACTTATTGCCACCTTGCAAATACCTAAATTACAGTACTACAGCATACGCTGATTGAGATTTATGGTTGAGATCTTCCTGCGCGCGGAATTGTTTAGCAAAATGTGATTTGGGTCTCACAACGCTACAATAATTTTTGTTTCCTTCCGCAAAGAAGGCAATGGTTCCTTCTCTGCGCTCTGTCCGTCCCTGCAGTCTTTTCTGTGCGCCGCACAATAGCACCAAAACGACCCACAACCAACACAAAGCGCTGTCCTCAGCCATAATGTAATTGGGTCAATGGATTTCATTATGTATTTGTTGTTTTTTTGTTGTTCTTTGTAGGCAGGGGTCAGGGCTGGGCGAGCTTTTGATTTTTCGAGCTATTGATTTTTCGAGCTGTTCCCTTTCCACAGTAAAAGTCTTTCTTTGTTTGTCTTTTGTCTATCGATAGACAAACAAAGAAAGACTTTTACGTGGAAAGGGAACAGCTCGAAAAATCAATAGCTCGAAAAATCAAAAGCTCGCCCAGCCCTGGCAGGGGTGTTATCTGTCCTTATTTCTAAGATTTGTTCTTATTTTGAGAGTCCAAATCTTAGAAAAATAAAATGTCCTTATTTCTAAGATTTGTCCTTATTTTGAGGGTCAAAATCTTAGAAAAATAAAATGTCCTTATTTCTAAGATTTGTCCTTATTTTGGTCCAATGTTCTTATTTTGTTCTTATTTCACGCAATATCCATTTGCAAATGGGAATTTTTGAAATATAAGCAACTTTTCCTAAAAATCTTCGCCTGCGGCGCTGTTTGGATGCCATTTTTTCTCCAAGTATTTTAACCCTTCATTGCCGAGTGTATCCGTTTCGGCGCGAATTTTAAAAATTTGAAAAAATGCACCTCTAAGAATGCATTTGGAAAAATGCCAAAAATTTTTCTGAAAAAAATTTTTGCCAAAAAACCATATGGTTTGAAAAATAATTATCTGAAAATTTTTGTCAAAAAATCAATACGGTACCCCATATTGTTTTTGGCAAAAAAATTCTTTAAAAAAATTTTTGATAAAAAACCATAGGGAGGACCCTATGGTTTGAAAAAATTATAAAAATGTTCTTATTTATGCCCCCGAAATCTTACTTTTTGGGGCAAATGTTCTTATTTTTGGAGCCGAGTCTATAACACCCCTGTTTGTAGGACATCACAGAAATAATTTGTTGTTTTTCCTGCACTATTTTTGTTTGCATTTCGGTAGGACTTCACAGAAGTAAGCTAAAACTAGTGAAGGGGGCTCCCTACGAATGCAGAAAGGGGCACCCCAAAATGCGGGAATTCAAATTCGAATTCTCAATGGACGGACAGACAGCACTCAAATATTTTTAAGCTAATATTCCGTCATATTGACCAAAAACGTTAGTGAAGAGTACAACTTACATGATTCCATCCTTGAAATATGACAGGAATAAAGCACTTTCGTGGTCTTGGACCTAGTATCGAACAAAGAATTAACAGAAAAGTAATTACAAACATACTTCTCTGTACTGCACAGGGAGACCTGAAAGATAAATAGAATTGATCTATTGATATATCAAATAAAAGTTAACCGCTCAATGAGTCGTCTAATTCCACGGTTTTTATTGCTGCAGTGCCCATTTCATCCTAAAGTATGCATTATACTTTTCGGCAATTCAACAAATAATACATAAAATGTGGCAGAGGATGGGAGTAGTGTACAAAAATAATTGTAGCATTGACTTTTTATATTTAATCTATGATTACCCGTCCTTAATAATCAAATCACTTGGAAAAATTAACGTTTAATTAGGCAAATTACCTGACTAGTCTCTCTTCCTAGCCAAAAATGAACATCCCAATCTCCAGGATTTTTGGTCTGAAATAATACAAAAATTATATAAAATGGATTTGTATTAAATTACATTGAGAACTATGTACGAATCACCACTATAGAAGTTGCCATATTGCTCTTTTGGCACATCTTCCAGTGAAAATTTCTAAAATTTATTCTTTGTTCTAGGATTGAAATATCGTGTTACGTTAATGCGCCAAATTTGTAAACCGCGAGTTTTGCCGATTCCCTTCAATTTAGGATCCACCGTCATTTTCTAAAACAAAAAATCCTTCATTATCAACTCACAAAAAGCAGAATGAGATAATTTGGCTTATATCGCATCAATTCGTCAAAAGTTTCCAAGTGGCCTCTCTTTATCTCCCACATGTTCTGGCTTTCGACTGCTTTTATAAGCGAACACCATGCGGCCAAGCCTAAGCCCAACTGTTCTCGTTTAATTACCCCACAATTTTACATAGAAATTCCCGAAGGCCAGATCAATGAGGCGAACAACAAAGCACCATAAGTTTTGTGGAGGGCAAAAGCACGCTTGAGGAAAGGTCAAAGAGTGTAAAGTTTTGTGTCCAAAATCATTACTCATCATTTTCTGGTGATGAATGTATTTTGTTGTTGAAGCACGTTGAAATCATTTTAATCTGCAATGTTTGTTAACAGATGGTTTGCTGGAATGCACTAATGTTTTCAAAGCAAAACCTACCATTTCATAGTAGAGTGCTGCTGAAAAAAAATTATATGATAGGAAACCAGCACCAAATATATGTGGCGTCGTGTTTCATCACGCGAAACTGTTTGACAAAGTGTCATTTCTTTTTCCAAATTTTTATTCTCAGTATTTAACATTTAGATAAAAATATCAAGTATTTTTTAGTAAATTCTGTTGAGTTTTTGTCAGGTTTGCAAATTGGTGCAAAAGTAATCAAAATCTGTAACAAATCGCCCATAATAAAACTATTTATAATCATTTTTTCATTTATCAATAGTTTTATATTAATAAATTTTTACGGTTTTGGTTTGGAAATTATCCTGAATACTCTGATTCACACTTCAAAATTCATTCTTCCAAGACATTGATTTTAATGAATTAAGATTTCCCCGGAAGCGTCATTAGGAACCGAAATTTGAAAAGATAGGAAGTCACTGAGCAATTAAGACAATTATTGCATTTTGCAATTCCACTAATTGCCCTTTCGCTGACGGAAAACTTTATCGAAAAAGCCTTTGATTTGGTTTTTACGAACTCATGATTCTGGCAGCATTTATACGTACCTGCTAGTAGCTCTGCGGAAAAATTAGTTTCCAGCAGAGCCAACAAAATCGAGTCAACTTTCGTAGGTATGTCCAACATTTTTAGATTCCTGGAAAATGCACGCTATACTCAATGCTTTTGTTTTGTGCTGTGGTTTCAATAATTCACATGGGTGGTTAGCACACATTTCAATTAATGGCTGATTATTTAGCACAAATGTTTGAAATTTTGCTAACAAAATTCGGAGGCAAATAAAATGTAAGTTACGCAGTGGCTAATTATACTAATTTTGAATCAACTTATTCCCCCCCATAGAAAGTTGCAAGGGCTGAGGACGGACTTTTCACCTGGGGCATTGATTTCATGCTCAGGGGCTTCCATTCGGTGAGAAAACATGCCCGGAAAAAAAATTTTTGAAATTCGCATGTTGGACCCCCTGTTTTTATCCCCTCAAAGTCAGACTCCGCCCCTTTATTTTTCGTGTCCCGCACCAATTGTTTGAGATTATCTAGCAAGCGCCCAGAGGCGTGTGATAGCTCAAACGATAGCTCTCAACATGAAAGGTCCGGGAAAATTGAAATTTTCGAGATCTAACGACGGAAATCGAAGTTATGAGCCCTGAGGGCATTTGCCGAGATTGGGCGTTCCTGACTACCTCCACAGGCGAGTGAGGTGTCAAATGATAGCTCTCGGTGAGACAAAACGAATGGCACAAGAATTTTTGAGATCGGACCACACACGATGGAGATATTTGCCCTGGGGGCATATCTCGGGATTTTGGGGTTCTGACCACCTCCAGAGGCGAGTGAGGTGTCAAATGAAAGCTCTCGGTGAGACAAAACGAATGGCACTGAAATTTCAGACATCGGACCACACACGTCGAAGTTATTTGGCCTGAGGTCATTTAGCTTAAAATGGCTTATATAAGCCATTTTGAGCCTGCGTTGGAGCGGCCGCGACGGACGTACAACCCAATCAGGAGCTCGACAATTAGGTGTACGTTGTGTGGGCCATGCCGGGATCCTCGCGGCGCTTCGCGCCGCTCGGATCCCGGCATGGCCCACACAACGTGCACCTAATTGTCGAGTTCCCAAACCTCTTTATTGTAGGTATAACGCAACGATTACCCGTATTTATACCCTGTAAAATCTATACTCTTTTCTAGACGGCCGAAGGCCGAGTTCTTTTCGCGTAGCGAATACCAAAACTGTTATTCATATTCACCCAATTAAAATTTATTGACCAACAAATTCAATCTAAACCACGAATATAGACTCCCGACAGCTAGCCGAGCTCTGCTCGGCTAGTTATCACGTAATAATTCACTATTTAAATACCATTATTTGGAAAAGGAAAATGATGACAAAAAAGTAATTAATCTATGGTAAAACCTTAAATTCCAAACTGTAAATAAAATGGGTATTTTGACCGATTTAAAGAGCGTTCCTTTGAGTATAAAGCAAAATTGAGCCAATTTAGTGCAAATGATTTGCGAGTGAAGAGGTGTTCATTGTAAGGCGCAAGTTTTATTCGAAGACAAATAGGGTAAAATGTACAAAGTGGAATTGACAAGATAAAAATGTACAAAGACGGATATGTGTATTGCTTTGTAAACCTAAGAAATATTTATTCTAAGGAGGAGTCGTTGGGGCGTTTGGACCGTTAACAAGAGTAAGAAGCTGGATTCGCGGTGTCGGGCAACGAACCATGCCATTACGCTGGAAGGACGAGCCGAGACGATCAGATATGAAGGAGAACAGTAGCCTAAAAAGCATAAGTAAAATTTGCTTGAACAACTCATAAAAACAAAGGTTTTAAAGGCAACAAAACATGAAAGGTAAGCACACCTCCACGCTCGTGTTGTCTCTCTATGTGTTTTGCCAGGCCCTATCCACGAGCTAATTGCAGCGACCAAAGCTTCACCTTAAATAATATTTTGAAGCTGGTTAGCAATTCGATATGAATAAAGAATGTTACCGAATGCATCCCAATGTTTACTCCTAAAAAATAAGAAGTAAATTATGGTAAACGAATATCGTCGTAAAACACCAACTTTATCGCAAATCCGGAATGGCCTTTGCCGATTGTTTCCAGCCATGGCCTATAAAAGATATATAGATAAAAGCAGTGAATTTTTAAAGTGAATGGAAGGATCTAAGAAGGTTTTTCAGAATTTGCTCAGAAAAGTGGGAAATAATACCTCAGTGCGCCCTCCATGTCAGCCAGATTGTCGACTGCACTTTGCACTAAATCCGCAAAATAGCGCTCGTGCCTGCCAATTGCGCTAACATCGCCGGCAAAAGTTTGCGCAATGTCGCATTTCTGAGCCATATTTTCGTAAATACTTTTGCCAATAAGTGATTTGGAAATCCGCTGCCAGGATTTTCTGAATTTAAAGTTGAAAACCTTAATTTTGTATCTTTTTCATAATCAAACCTGATCAAGTTTTGTAGCTCGGGGGTCAGCAGAGGAGCACGGACGGCACCGGGAGAGGCACTTCTACACCTTCTCAGAGACCTGGTTGGGGCTAAATGATGTTTGCTTGCGCCACATACATCGGAATTAAATGAGCGAGTCTGAAAACCAAGCGTCATTAATTTATGGTGTTTTACATACACATCATTGTGTTTAATAATATCCCCTGGGATGGATTTGCTCCATGTGATATTCAGGAGTTTTAACAACAATAAAATAAAAGTTTCAGTATTATCTCAGGAATTAGGCCTACGTAATGAGCTAAATTGAAATCGTAAAGATTCGACATATGTTTCTATATCAACAACCTAACGTTTTGTGTTTGTTTCATAATTTTAGATTGGTCACACTTTCAAGCATAATTTAAAATAATAATTCACCACTAGAAGGAATGTAGCCAAAATCCTAATAGAAAAAAATCGTAATGTTGCTATACAAACGATACCGATGTTTTTCTATGGAACCTGTCTAATAGTTTAATGTCGGAATTTATTATCTGCTCTGATATAAAATGTTAATCTACTTTTCCAAAGATTATCAATTGATCTATGGAAAACTAGAAAAATGTTCACGAGTTCGTTCTAAAATTCTGCATGAGATGCTAAAACAACATTTAAAGTCAGCTTAGCCATAGAAATCATTAAAATTAAAGCCTCTGCAATGTAAAGATGCTAGTTTTTGAAACTTTCCCGTTATTGGAAAAGTACTGGCAGCTGTATTAGGTAAGTTCAGAAGTAATGTTTTGCTCATCTTAGACATTATATACAAAAGCTATAATACAAAAGCTTCGACGACCATGGCAACAGAATTTGATTTCCCAATTGAAAACATATTTTTATATTTTTCCAAAAAATTTAAACAAATTTTTTTCCTGGGATTTTCTTCTTTCACTTCGAGTGCTTATTACTTTAACTTTAATATTGAGAGGTTTTGCATCCTCGAGCAAAATGTAAACCCTAAAATAGGGTCGGCTTATTCCAAATGGACGTGATTGAAACCGTTGACTGGCTATAGGTCATCATCATAATGGCATAAATCTTCCTTTGCCGTACAGTGAACACAAAAATTACCTCTGTCACTTCAGCGTGCATTGTGGCTCTGGGATGACGTTTCTGGTTTGCATCGCCGCTCACACCCAGCAAACAATCGGGCGAAATCCTTTTTGTGCAAGTTGGCGGGACCCAATACTGACGATCCGTGTAAATTTCGACATTATTTTCGAAAACGTTTGACTGTCCCATGAGCATTCCAGCACTGCCAAAACAAAATATAGGCGATAATTTAATATTAATAAATAGATTTCCGGCTCCTTAGTTCCTTTCTTTTACACAGCATTCATCGTCCCTCCATTTGTCACACTATGAGTGAAAAATTGCCCCAAGTCTCGCTCGAGATGTTATTCTTTAAAAACACAAGTCTCATCGGAGGGCGTCGTTAAAACTCGACTTTTACATCCAAAGTGCATTACCAAAATTGGGTCGTTAGCATATTTTTTTCTTTTGACGCTGCTATGAGTCAAAAGTGCATCACGAGGACTATAAACAATAAAACCCACAATTTTTATTGCTCTTTGAAAGTTACATCATTTCTTTAAAAATGCACTTTCTATGAAAAGTGTTCTGTTTTCTGAAAGTACGTTCCAGTGTTGAACGGAAAAAGCGAATTTGACAGTATCCGAGTCAGATACTGCCTATTGGAAAACCAGATGAGCGATTTCACCGAATTCAAATTTTAAATTCGAGTTTAAACATAAAGGGAATTGCCGCCGAAATGGAATAAATATTTTCTCTTCAGAGCAAAGGAAATAGGAAAAGAAACAGAAAACGACGAAATAGTGTGGTCAATATTCTATTTTGAATGTAATTTTGAACAAACATTGGCATTTTGACCACATGGCGGGAAAGCTGTGAATGGTGAAATCGCTCATCTGGTTTTCCAATAGGCAGTATATATTTAAAATTATTTTTGTTAAACAAAACATACTACAGTCTACCCTCGTTTATCCAGGCCTCAGTTATCCGGAATTTCAGTTATCCGGACGAAATTGGCCGGAACGGACTTTTCTCATACAAATTTCCCTCAGCTAAGCGGAAAAATTGGTTTACCCTGAATGAATTTGGTGAAAATTTTGGCGAAAATAGAATAGGGTCCCCCTATTGATTTGAAAATATAAGAATTTTCCCGAAATTTTCACCAAAAATGCTGAACAATTTGTGCAATCGTCTAGCGGATGAAGTAAAAATAATCACAAATTACTGATTTCTTCCAATAATATTATTTGTTGTTCTGAAAATTCGGTTAACCGGAAAAGTTTGGCGGTGAGGATTTTTCCATACAAATTTCCCTCGTCTATACAGAATTCAGTCATCCGGAATGAATTGGCCGGATGCGATCGTTCCGGATAAACGAAGGCTCACTGTACTCGGAAATCAATGGTCAATAAAATGAATTTTTATTGACTTTGATTATTGGCACAAGCTTACATTTCCCAATATAAATTGAGAAGAAATATTATTTTCAGTATATATCGACTTAGTTATCTATCATCTTGACGACTTTAGTAATTCCGCCCAACGAACATTTATAAACTCTGGCATTATCAAAAGAAAATTACCTGTGAAAATAAATGTCACGCGCCAAATTGTCTGCCAAATTTCGGCTAAAATAAAATAAGTGAATTGGCACTGCAGTCACGGGTTTTTCTCAACCTGTGGGGTCATTTGCCAGTATTTGGGTCTTTAGGTACGAAGCCGAAGAAAAAAGAGAAAAGGGGCGGCCATTGGGAGTCTAATCCATCGATTTCTCTTTTCAATATTTTAAAAATATCGAATGACAACACAAACAAAATTCCAGCTTCATTTTATGGGAGCGCAGAAAACCGCTCTCCTGAGACCGGAACGGTGGCGAAGGACACCATTTCCGATTATTACGATTATTCATATATGAGAAAAACCAAGTATGCACGTAATGCCCATGGCCCCTGGAGTAGGCAATAGAGCTCCAGCGGTTGAACCACAGGAATCCACGGGAATATGCGGCCACAAGCCCGTCTAATTTACATTCAAGAGGAGAATGGGAAGGAAGGTGGGCCGTTGGTGAAATATTTACCCAATGGATGATTGTTTTCCGCCGGCGCTACGTAGAGCCCTGCGGCGAACCACCCAAATAAGGCCACATTGTTATTTTGCGTTCCGGGTTATAGAGCATAGTATTCTTAGGTCCTAGGTGGCTATAATCGAGGTCAGTACATACCTCCAGTAACATTCTGGGAAAATTCTGACGCGATTTATAGCGACGTAATGTCCCGTTACGTAAAAACGTGTCATTTATTTTAGGGAAGTAGACAGCAACAACAACTTATAGTTAAGAAGTGCAAGAAGGAATTGAGCAAAATATTTACTTGAAATGGACGCCGGTGAAATAAAATCTCGTGTGGGAAATTAACCAATTCAGTTATTTGCTTTAATGATCTTTGAAATTTGTTGAATTACTATTGCGTATATTTTACGCATATGCTATATTTGTCTATGCGCAATTAACTCAAATTAAAATAGTGTTGAAAATGTTCATTCTTCAAATTTTCTTGTCGAATTCGCTACGTAAAAGTCATTTATGGAAACAAGAAGCAACAAATAAGGCTAGTTAACATGTTCGGCATAGGGAAATGAGGACATGATTCAGCATACTCTGCTCTTGGCATTAAAGGAACAAATGATATGCTTAACAGAGTTTTGCCAGACGGTACTGCTACAAAATTGCTTGAAAATTTTGTAATCGTTATAAAACGATAGACCTATCAGCTTCTGGCTAATAGGTCCTATTTCAGTATTAGCGAGAATTTTTGCAACAATCTAAACTACATTTTCTGCAGCGCTTTAAACTATCATGTTCCATATTTTAACAACGAAAGTGTCCTTATATAATATTCCGGTGTTCGGAAATGGGAGCCAATGGCTTTAACAATAGAACCTATTCCAGCTATTTTACCCAGACCGCTGTCCAGAATGAGGACGAGTGCGAAAAAGCCATATTTAAATCCTTAACTGTCTCACAAATATGAACGCTCGTTGAATAATTTTTAAAATGTTTTGGTAATAGAATAAAATACTTGCAAAATGTTTTGAATGAAAAAATTTTTCACACATATTTCATTTATTAAACACAATTTTGTGCGCTTTTACATAAATAAAATCTTAAGGTTTGGTCATGCAAACTTTTATTTTTGGGTCAGGTCCTATTTCACGATTTTTAATCGTTAAAATTTAAAAAATCAAGTTTCATATTTCATAGAAAATGAACAAAATATTTATAAACGTTTTTACCGGACTTCTTTTTGAGATAGACTGAGACAAGAAAGGTGATACCGCAATGAAAGAATATTCCGATACCAAGTAGTTTGGGTAACCGACACCTGAATGGACTCATAGGCAGGAGCGAATGTAATGTTTAAAATGGAAGTACATAACAGACAATTAAAATTTCACTAATCATTCCAGACTTACACATATTTCTCAAACAAAGTGACATTCTCCAATTTTGGAATTATGTTTGAATGAACGATGTTTGAAATGTGAAAATGTTAACAACTATGTGCTGAAATAAATGTGCCAAAAAATGGAAAGTACGCTTAAAATTTCCATAGAACTTTACGGTTTCGGTGTAGTAGTAGTCCTGTTGACTATGTGCCCTGTATAGTACCCTCGTAATTGGACAAGAACATGTCTATGAAAGTATCATGCGGTTAGCACAAAAATTTTCAAATGTATTAAGATGCTACCTTTAAACACAATTTTTATCATTTTTGGATGCTTCAGCAGTTCCGCCCCCCCCCCGTCCGACGGCGAGGAACTGCCTATTTTTCTAAGGCAATTTTCTGCAGTTCCCCCTCCCCCCGTCCCACATAGAAAATTAAAGTATTGCAATTTTTTTAGGAAGTTTATATTCAGCTCTAGATAGGGGAATTTCCTTCAAAAATTTTTTTAAATACTTTGATTTTCAATGTGGGACGGGGGAGGGAGAACTGCAGAAAATTGCCTTAGAAAAATAGGTAGTTCCCCCTTTCCCCGTCGGATGGGGAAGCTGTAGAAGTACCAATAAAAATAATTCCATTCCGAGAACTCAACATTTCCGTTAAAAATGTTAATTTTGAACTGTTTTTCGAGCTACAAAACATGTACAGTCATACCTCGATATACCGCACACACGATAAGCCGCACTTTCGATCATCTGCACAAATCTGGCTGGAACGGATTTTTTCTATGCAAAATTCCCTCGATATACCGCATTTTGTGCGGTTAAACTCGATATACCGCACAGATTTTTGCGGAACCAAAGTGAAATTTCCAAGTAAAATTTTTCGTTTATCCGCACAAAGAAAAATGGTACTGTTTTTGGCGCAAATTTGAATTTTTACACAAAATTTTCCTGTTTTTGTTCAATTTTTCGAAAATTGTGTAAAAATCGGCCAAAATTCAGTAAAAAATTCAAAATGTTTGGGCGGGAATTCAAATTTTATTTTTTATTTTGAAAAAATGACAAAAAAATATAGGAAATTTCGTTTATCCGCACAACTTTGCAATGGAAGGATTTTTTCCATACAAAATTCCCTCGATATACCGCACTTCTGATCAACCGCACTTTCGATATACCGCACAAAATCGCCATTCCCGATGTGTGCGGTATATCCAGGTATGACTGTATTTGAATAATCTTTTTATAAAATAACATCTCTTTACAGCTTATACTATCTTGATGTCAATACTTAAAAAGGGTGGCAATTAAGCGGCTGAATAATGAAACTAACTCCGTCACCAAAAAGACAGTTTGTGTTTGAGAAATAATTTTTATTTGCATTCAGTGAACAAATAGGCGTGTCGTAATGAGTTGCAAAAGAATTCATTTTGCAAAATGTTTGCCGTCGAAAAATTATGATTAGCGATTGAAGCAAAGAAAAAATTCAATGGCTCGGTAGCTGTTATGAAATTAGTGACGAGGAATATCCATTAATCCACAAGACTCAAAAGCGAACATGACGACATAAAAAGGACACGTGCAAACATAGGAAGAGACTGCAAATGAAGACGAGAATTCCCTTGTGGCTGAATTGGTCTATGCTTCGCAAAATACTGCGGCCTATTCTTGAGCCTGTCGACGACGGACCCAAACAGAAAACAAGCGTGCTGCTATGACTCATTAATTAGGGTACTCAATTCAGCTATCTATCTTTCGAGTGATGTGCATGCGTCTTTTGGAAACATGATGACGAACAAATAATTATAATGTTCGAGACTATGTTATTTCACTCGATTTGTCAAATTTCCTTTTTTGTCCAAAGACTCATTTGTAATATCGCAATCCAGTCAAAAACACACACAGGTTCTCAGTTTTCATATAATTATACGAACCGCAAAAACTCGGCATAATAACGTTATATATTCTTGCGATTTATATGTACCGTATACTCTCGGATTTTCACCACAGGCATATAATTATTCAATCGAGCTCTAGGGGGTCAAAATTAGAGTTTACGGTAGGTATATTCCAAAGCTAATTTTTAGTAATTTTACAAATGCAACTGCTTAAATATCAAAGTAATCTTTTCGTTTTTGCTCAAAAACATTTTCTCAGATTACATACTTTAAAGAACATAAACTGCAATTAGGAATGCTCATTGAAAACTGACGCACAAAATTTAAATTATATCCTCTAGACAAATTTTGCGTCCGACTGACAACGGAAGTATTTTGAGTCATATATTTTTCGAGCGGTCGTTAATTTTCTTTTTCATCGTAACACTGTAGAGCTATAGTGACTTCATCGAAAAATTGGTTGTAATCAAATCGTATCTTACGTAAAACGGAATAAGACAAATACCCAAAATTGTAAATTAGTCATTTTTGCTAATTTCAGACATACTTTTGGGCACTTTTTTCAGCATCTTTCCACAAAACGGACTCCAAATTCGGATTCAGCGCGAAAAAATGGGTATATACCAGGGTTGCATCCGCTTTGATTTTGGCATACCGGTATCCGGATCTGGTTAAAAACCTGGATCCGGGGGGGGGTAAAAATAGAGGAAGGGGTAGAATTAAACCGATGTATTTATCGCGCCACGCAAAATATCATTCAAAATATTTCTCCTGTGAGTAAATTGGAAGAGAATAAATATGTCTAAGGTGATTGATACAGTTTAGTGTGTCAGAAGAATATTTCGCGTTAAAATTTGCATTGGTTTAAATTTTAGAAATTTACAGAAACAGATGGCAACTCCTTTGCATTTTTATTTGAAACAATAAAATATCCGTGAGAAAATAAAACAAATACAAATTATTTGCACTCTCATATTTTTGTGACTTTTGATCTAAATTTGGTACAATTGAATTATTAGAGAATTATAATGGAATACTAGTAGAAAGTAATATCAAAAAGGACTGCTGTTGTATTTGGCAAAATTTCTGCGCACTTAATTGGTTGCCCTGCAATAGAATCGTTTTACTGATAATAATTGAATTGAATATTTATTCTCAGAGGCATAGTACATACACTGACGTGAGAAATATGAAGAGACAAAACAAGTTATAATGAAGTGCTCGAAGTATGTTGATGTTTATAGCAACTGTAGTAGATTGAGCGCCAGACATAGTATGCGGAGATATCAACTCACAACGTCCTCACCTTTAAGAAGCTAATAACAAAATGATTTTCACCAAAGATTGATTTTATTAGCAAAAACCGATACTTTCCAAAGGAAATAAATTTAATCTGTTTTTATTGCCGAAGATTGAATTCTATTGTTGTTCATCTTTTACTAATAAAAATCAATTTTTACTCACCATCAGTTTTCACTGAAGCATATACAAAACAGTTGAAAGACAATGAAGAGGCAGTAAACAAAATACCTATTTGGTTACAAAATACAGCACAGAACAAAATTATCTAAAATCTTTGCTACGGTGGATTCCCCAAAGAAAGTGCGAAACCGTAATTCCCATTTTCTAATATTATCGAATATGAAAATATTAGAAGTGTTACTCATATTTTCCTGGTAATACTTTAGCTCGTTTTAGTCTTTCTAAAACTTTAAGTGTTCGCTTCACTTACTGAGGTACATAAAGGCTTAAGTACTTATAGACACTCTAAAGGGAAATTAGAAACGGGCAATACAATTACAGCATTACAATTATAACATCAGAATCGAGCCTTGGCGTAGGCCGCACAGTAAGAGTTAAGTGAAATGATAAAGTTTGCGGTGGGCACCGGATTAAA
Organism: Ditylenchus destructor; assembly: GCA_022814885.1. NCBI lineage: Eukaryota > Metazoa > Nematoda > Chromadorea > Rhabditida > Anguinidae > Ditylenchus > Ditylenchus destructor. Next base: position 2,007,010 of record JAKKPZ010000010.1, on the reverse strand, counting down.
ACTAAGTAGCTACTTTGCAAATCTCTAAATGGAAAAGCAACTTAAAGAAAGTGGAATGTACACAGAACCTAATCCATACGACAAAACAGAATGATTATTTTTATGATGCTGTGCTAGATGCTTTCTCGTAGTCTTCTGTATCGGTTTCATCATGCTGCTCCTCCAATTTTAATTTTGTAGATTTATTAACATTGGAATCATTGCTGATAGCCGTGGGAGTAGTAGAAATTGCGCCTGGCTCTTTGCAAATCTGAAATTATGGAATAACACCCGGTGGAACATTACTATACAAATGGAGATACCAGGAATGGCACATAGAACATTTTGCTGTGTAAAAGGACACTAGACGCCGAATGAAGCATAGGTAGCCTAAAATTTTATATGAGTAAATTTGGCGTTACAATCTATTATATAGTATTACGTAGCTGTCACGAAAAGGCAAAGTTTAGGAGCTGCGATAGCGGCTGACCCAAGCTAGTGTACTGTATTGGCGGGATGAAAATGACATCCGATTTTGCGCTTCATTTAGGAATCTGATATGAAACATTGCGGGTAAGTAAAGGGCAATAGCGCCGAATAAATTCGGTTGAATTCTCCGGTGGCGTTGTATGCAAATGACGGATCCGTGCGAGACTCCCAACTATTTCGGTATTCTTTTTCAGGGCTCATACTATTTCTCCTTTCTTTCTTTTTACAAACAGACTTAAGGAGACATTCATCTTATGTGAAGCGCTTTCTAGGTGGAGAGAAAGTTCTCGCAGCGAGGCAGTAAAGAGTTAAACTTGGACTCGGTTTAGGCCCAGATCGTCTTGGCTTAGGCTTAAGCGTGAGGATAATTGAGACGGATAATTGAGACCTTGCTAACTCAAATGGTGAAGGGCTAGCGTACGCTAGCCCTTCCTGATTCACCCATTCACGAAAATAACGGATCCAATAATTGAGGCTGCGGTTTCGCTGCTATGGTGGCCCCTAACTCATTGTAGGTACCATAACGTTATGTGATAATATGATTTTACATGGAGATTCTAATTTAAAACTGAAATATTCAGTATATTTCTCATATAAATAAAGCAAATATTATTTGATGTATACCAGGTTAATATATCGGATAGCCGCGGCCCATTTTCGCACTGGCTTAAATGGATTTGCAATGCCTTGACGAATTGGTCCTGAATTATAGAAACCTTCCGGAAGAACCCTGCATGCATCTTCGCCGATTTACTGCCAACTTCTTCAGTTTCTATAACACAGAGGTGATGTAAACTGACGTGTTAATTGAAAATAAATAATATAATACCTTGATTTGGTGGAGTATAATGGAGTATCGTAATGGCCTTTAAGCATACATACGCTTCCAATGTTATCCTTAGGCGACAAAATGAATAAAACTAAAATATATAGATTTGTACATTCTCTGTTACATTTTTACAAAAATTTTTACTATAATAAATTAACATAAAAATATTTTCTCTTTCGTTAAAAGCGCTTCATTAAACTTAAACAAAATTTAAAATATAATGGCTTACCAAATTGGTAAATTTGTCAACCAAAGGGCCAGCTTCCCTAAAGATTATTATTTAATAGAAATTATGTTTCAATCTTTATAAAAAGGATTGATTAGTGGGATTTTGATAAAGTTTAAATAATTTGAGGGAATACGAAAAATGACTATATTTATATAGCCATTTCCGTCTTATTTCTAGATTAAACACTATTTATGCACAGAGAAACTATTTATGTAAAAGTAATGCAGTAAAGCTATTAACGACTCATATTTGATACAATCAATTGACATATTTCTAATTATTTGATTTGTTTACCTCGTGACGTGTTCAAGCGGGATATCTTTGCTCATTACGGCCGAGAGCCGTGTCTGTAATATCCGAAGGTTCACCGACGCATCCACACACGAAACTTCGTCACTAGAATCTGCTGTTGTGGATGATACAGGTTGGCCGTCGCCAGGGGAGTTTTTCATGCAGTAAGCAAAAAAACAAGTGGACAATAATACCTAAAGCGAGCAATAAACCATATCTAGTTTTGTTTGATTAACAAATATTGAAAAGGTAAAAAAATAGAATATTTCGGCATTGCATGAAGACAATGGTAAATGATGAAACAAGATGTAAAATGAATGAGGTTAGATATATTATATACTAAAAGGGTTTACACTTACTAATTCAGCCCATCGTTGAGTCAATACTAAATTTTGCATTGAGAAAATGAATTACAGATAATTAGTAGTTGTATTATTACGATGCGTATGAATTTCCACCGGCAATTCATTATAAAAGGGAAGCATTTTTGTCCATTCAACCAGGTGTTCCACAATTTCGTCTCCAATATGCGACAGCCTTTGAGCTGCTGTCAAATTTTCAGCACTAGTTTGGTCAACACCGCGAATTTTTAACCCTCGAAGATTAATCAAGCCATCCAGCTGGTCGATTTCGATGAGCTTCTGAAAATCAGGAGTCAGGACCATAGGGACTTAATTGGGCACACGCCCTGGATGTTCTGTATGGACATCTTACCTTATAGGAACCCGTATTAGCTCTTCAGAGATAATACAAAAATTCTTGAATGTTCATTAATGGCCAGGAAAATGACTATTAAGAACAATAAGATTTTAACTTCACAGAGTTTTCTTATGCACACAGAAGTCCTAGTAGGATTTTCTCTTCCTCCCTCCTTTTGCATTATCTCTACGTTCCCATCTGCTAGATAATCCTACTAGGATTCTGTGTGCATACGGGCCATGGTTAGGTAACTAACTATTAGAAGACATCGGTGCTTTCTTTAAATACTTCAACTACCGTATTCCCTCTAATTACTCCCCCGGGGGAGTAATTTTTCAAACACCAAATTTCGAAGTCATTTTTCTCCGATTTTTTAGTATGAAATATTTTTTAAACTGGCTAAACATGCGTAACTAGATGAGATCTACACGAATATGCATTCAGTTTTGCTTAAAGTGGCAAGGGCTCCGAGCGGGGTCGAACCAGGGAGTGAAAATCCATACAGGAGGAGTAATTATAGGGAGGGGAGTAATTACAGGTATTACGGTAATTAAAAAATGGACTAATACTAAAGGGCCATGTTCAGTCCGTCTATGTGTGCATCCGGCACCAACCAGATCTCGTATGATATTGAATTTTGTTTTAATATTTTTAATAATGACCGTTTAAGCCCTTAAACTAGACGTTTAGATTTTATCATACTGCGTTGGTTTCGGGTCACAACGACGGGTATGAGATTTGAATTGTTTAACTAAAATGTCTCTGCACGAAAATAAATTAGTGTCAGAACACTGTTTTACATTCTAAAATTTCTCTAGTTGAAATGTTTGTGCATACATACAGTTCAATTGAGATCTCTCCAAGGATGTCTAAACCCTTTTAGAGTTGTTTTTGCCTTAGAATTTCATTGTCAGATATTATAGGCGAAACAATCGAATTCACCATTTCACTTATTCAAAAAATTTTTCCATTTTCACAAAAAATGTTTCTTAATATTTTACACTAATTATATCCACCAAGAATATCTATAACCCATTTACTATTAAGCTTTTTTTTTTAAATTACGCTTTCAGCAGAATCACAACCATTAAGCTCGCCGATATTTTTAGTTTTTGTCGCCAGGTAATGCTCTAATTTGGATAATACTCTCGGATAAAACTTATAAACATGATACCTTGATATCAGGACCTAGTATTTTGCTTAGATTTGAATATTTAAATATTGTCTACACAATATTTTTACAGAATCCTGAATATTAAACAAATAATTTCGTTAGGTAAATTGTTTACCAGAACTGTGAGATCCCAGGAGGAAATGATTCGACAAAACTAAATATCAAAACCTTACCTGAATTAGATTCTTTCTTACAGGGGTATGACTAAAGGTGTCAATAGGACTGGGTTCTTCTTTCGGCGGAACAGTGGAAACAGTTGAGTGTTCCATTTCGTTATTCTGAGAACACATTGGACCATTTTCTACATCCATTGATTGACAGATCATTGTTTCTGGTACTATCTCCGCACTGGGCCCGACATCGCATGTTCGATCTACTTTAGCTGTGCTGCACATGGACTCATCTAAGTCGTGCGAATTTGTGCTCATAGAACGCTTTCCTTTCCGATATTTTAGCTGAAATATACTAAGTTAGAATTATACAAAGTATCAATTATCAATAATTTCCATTTCTCAAATATTTACAGTTTCCATAAATTCCTAATTTTTTATTTGCCCTTAAAATGTTGTATATGTCGCATTTTTTATTATTAGATATTAGAATAATCTGTTGGTTTTCTGATCTCACATTTTTAAAACCTATCTCCTCGATAGAAAATAATAATCCGATCTATAATTCATCCGCTGAATACTAAAGTAAAACTGAAAAATAGCAGAGCTCTAACAAAAATATTTTTAGTTATGGAGTGTCTTTGGAATCAATAAACACTCAAGTATTTAATTAATATAATCACCATCATAGCAAGAAACATTAAATTCATCGCATTTTACAATGTAAATAGCAAGAAACATATCGGATCATAACAAACAATATGAAAATTTTAATGTTTTCACAATTTGTTGGGAATAAAACAAAGCAGATCGAAGGCAAAACGAGCTGTAAAACGGGCGAGTTTAACGAAAATCAAAGGAAGAAATTGGGTCAGGTCAGCAGAAGTAGTATTTGGATGAACGGAAGCGCCAAAAGAAAAATATCTAAAGGAAGCACCGGGAAAGAGATCAGCAGAAGGCCATTTTTATCGAATACCGGCTGTGCTAGGCCATTAAGGAATATGACGGTGTCATAGGGCAAACACTTGGTCTCGACACAATATCTACATATAAAATCGTATTCATAAATCAAAGATAAATTCAAATTGACGCCTGTTCTTGAGAATCATTCCTTTTGTTTTCTCAATCTCTACGTGAAAAACAAATGGAATGATTTTCAAGAAAAGGCGCCAATTTGAAGCTGAGCGTTTATTTATGAATACAAACTCAATTTTATGAAAGTTATGTTAATAATAATGAAATAAGGAATGATACCATACCTTATAGAGGTTATAGATCGCAGAGCCATTTCGTCCGCCCGGCATCCGGTCTTCACGAACTGCCTCAAGTACCATTCCTTGCTAAATGCGTTTGATTGATTGATATTTCCCAATTTTATTAAGAGCAAAAATACCTGTAAGCACTTTTGGAATCTGCAAAACTGACAGCGATTCCGTTGCTCTTTGCTCATAGGACAACTCCCGGCTGGATTTCCGCCGCTAGCTGCCCCCACACACGTGTACACTCTTTTGTTCTGTACAGTCCGTTTGAAGAACCCCTTGCACCTAAATCAAAAGAATTATCGAAGAACAAAGGCAATAGTTCGCCAAATATGAACTAGGCCGGTAAAGATGGAATGTTCGGCATGTGTGTTTACTTCCAGAAGTTGGGTGTAACGGGCGCAGTAGGTTCCCAGGATTTTATAAATAAAAATAGACGGTAGTTTAACAGGTGCTTATTTAAAATTTTCATGTCGTTCAAAACCTTATGTAAGCCAAATGGATTAAAAAATAATTGAACGCAGACAATGATAATAAATTTATAACCGAGAATATAAACTGTGGAATGATTTAACAAAACCGGAGCACGTTTCTTGAAAATCATATGTCTGTAAATTACTTTAATTTTTAATAAAATATAAAAGATATGTATAAAAGCGGTCCTGGAAGTTTATCAAATAACATAGTTCCAGGACTTTAGGAGGTTGTGCCACTGCAAGTGAGCGGGAGAGAGTAACAGAGTGGTAGCCTGGCACAATTATGGATTGCTGCCTGGCACTGACCAACCGCCTTACTACCATTTTGAGGCACAATAACAATAATAACGATATGAATACACTCGGCATAGAAAGCTAGCAACCAGGCACAGCTGCCTGTTCACTCGAGGTCCACTTACATGGGTAGGAAGGCGTTTGTATTGTGTAATCGGTAAGAGAATAGAAAAGTTTGCAAGACATAAGGTCACGCAGTAGGCAATGCGAGTGAAACAGAGCTGATTTTTAGAAAAATCAACTATTTAGTTCAGGTAAAATTTTTAATTTAGGTATGACTTTGGCTAATATTACGAAACAATTAAAATTGTCTTGCGTATTTTATTTAACACAAATCAGTGACTGAGAATTTTGTAGTTTGGGATTTACACTGAGAATGTACTACGAATTTGCCCACCAATAAAAGCCAGAACAATGGGAATGAACAAATAAAATGGAATAACAAAAATGTTGCATTTATAGTAATCAAACACTTTAGATTGTCTGAAATAAGCCGTATAAAACAGAGATATTTCCAAATAGCAAAGGAAGTGCTTGCAAAGTGATCGAATATGTGTGTGGGGCGATTTTGAGGCGGGTGGCTCAAAATTAAATAACCAGGTTATGGTGTCAAGGCCATACCGGCCGCAGACCATGGACACCATCCAGAAAGTGGCATTGCATGCACTCGCACCGAAATCCGAACAATTGAAAAGGGGGATCTCCCAGTGGCGAGAGAAATTGGGTGGCGGCGACAGGCAAATGGGGCACGCAGCCGCAGTCTGACCCATATTATTCACAGACAGATGGCTGCCTATTAGAGCAATGAGTGGGGAACAAGGTCAATGGCAAAATCGGTCAAAGGCACTCAGCAGCAGCCATGAGTGCAGCAGACAAGGATGGACTCACCTACGTAACCCCTTTATGTATTAATCTTCTTTCGAATAAATCCCAAAATTTGAATTGAGTAAAGGGCAACACATTTGAGTAAAATAACTTATATCAAGAATAGCAGTGACAAAAATTGTTTCAAAACTTAAAAAAATCAGATAAATATGGAGAATAGATAAAATTTTTGATTTTGGCAAAATATTTAGCCTCTTCTTTATCAACTATAAGATCACAGGCGCTTAAAGGTTTAATATAACATATTTGGGCATTATTGCGAAACGATAAATCCATGTAAGCCCCATAATAAAGTAAAATAGGGAAGGTGAAATTATAAGCTTTGCCTCCACGTTATCTCAAAGATAATATTCGTAACGAAATTTTATTTTAGCCAAGTTTCCTTTGACTATAGAGAGGTAACAAAATGTGACAATTTTGACGTATTTTCCTTAAAGACGCATGTTTTTCATAAAAATGGGGACTAAACAGATCATGAAACGCCCGAATTAGTGGTAAAAAAAATGCCCAAGATACACCAAAGTAGACTAACTTGCAAATCACTCGTTAATCGTATTTTGTAGCACAGGTATTACATACTGATTCGGATCAAAAATTTATAAAATACTACATAACATTTCTTGTTAGAAGTAAAAACCGAGAAATATGTTCAAAATTAAAAGAAAAATTACAGCAAAACCTATTTATGAATAGTTTATGGAAAAGGTTTTAAAGGGATTACTGTGTTTAAGAAAATCATTACAAGTTTTGTGAGAAAACTTACTATCCTTTGCAAAATTTATCCAGCCTAGTAAATTTAATGCTTGTTATATGTATTTTATGCTACATGTAGCTCGCTTTTTGTTTAGTACTTTTCACCCATGATTTTATTCAAGTTTGAGGATGAGTTCGATAGTTATTTCTCTCCAATCATTTTTGTTAACCCATACCCACTGTTGTGAAAGATGAATGGAGTGACCTTGATGCGGCGGGGCCTTGGCGGATTTTTCTGCCTTGCAAGAAGAAGCGAACGTGGCGGGAGTGTCCCCCAGACGATACTTCCCACACATACTTTTCCCGCGATTTCTTTGCCAAGTTCATTTTCATCCACTCAAAATAAACCGGCGAGCGGGCGCGGAATGTGCGCGAATACGCAACGAACGAAAAAATCTCACACATTACAAAGAAACGCAGAAACAAAACAACAAAAAGGATGGAGAGGAAAGGAAGTTGACCTTCAACAAAAATGAAAGACGGCCCTTGAGCCAATCACACCCTTGGCGCGGCATTGGCTCAATAGAGCCGGCCAACCAAAATAAGGCGGCAAAAACAAAAGGAAAAGCCTACTTACCCTTCACAGGTGTAGATACCGTAATGGAGGCCTGAAATGAATCGACCTCAGATGAAACCCAATCAAATTTGAGTAAAATACCGGAGGATTTGTCCCTGCAAATTGCACAAAGGAGCGGATCTTCGTCGGTTAATGATCCTTCTTCATCTGGAGACGGTTTTGCTATTCTAGATTGAGAGTCGGGTGAAGACCAATTGGCCCGGGGTGATGTGTTGATTGTGCCGCTGCTATTCGGACTAATAGTAGTTGAAGTCGATGAAGAGCACTGAGATGACAACTGAATTGAGTAGAAAAATTATGCGCAATATTCTAATCACAAAATTGAAATTAACATTTTACAATATAAAATTTGTCGATGCTTAAATTAATATAGGAATTCTGTGAATTTCGGTACGCTTTAACGTGATAATTTAGATTATAATTGAAATTAAATCATATTGTTATAAAAATAAGTTTTAAAATACGTTTGGCTCAAAAAGTGCTATCTGAGATGCCGTTGATTATTTTTGGAAACGCATTCGTGTCAATCAATAAAATAGTTATTAGTCTCAAAATGTTTAATTTGTGTACTTGATAATCAGGGAAATCGAAGTATAATTATGTCGATTGAATATTTCATCAACCATTGGCAAATATAGCTAAAGTTCTGTATAATTACCTGTTCCAATTTACTATGGCCATTGATTCCGTGCATATTGTTATTATGGTCGTTGTCTATTGAATCATTTTCATGACCGTTGGCCCTATTAAATTCACGATAATGCGCAATCCAGGACGAGCTCTGACTCGCTGTGGCATGCACCATTGGCTCATTACCAGTACGACATTTCTTTGCACCTGAACTTCGCGCGGACACATAGTTTGTAGCATTATGATGGATTTTCGATGTATTTCTTTGGTTTTCACGAGAATTCGGTGACAAATCAATAGCCGAAGCTTGAGCAGGTGTTATCGATGTTGGAATTCCGTACTGGAAATGCTTAGGAAGCGCCGCCGTATTATTTGCAGCATTGATATAGGCATCTAATAGGAAAGTGTAAGAACTGCGAAAATCGTCGGGAATAGGAAAATAAGATACGGGAGCCAAACCAGGTCCCTCATTTTGGGACGAATGTATTATCGCAGTGTGTTGTTGCTGTTGCGCGGCAATGCGGTGCAAATATAGGCTGTAGAGTCCAAAAGCATCGCCGACGTTGTTGGAGCGTATCATCCTAGAGCTTTGATCTGGTTTAGCACTACCATGATATAAAGGCGTGACGTGAAAAGGTAGATTCTGGGTTTCAGGATTCGATGAAGAAACATCAGATGGAGGAATGGGCCAACTTGTAGGGGTGGTAATAACTGGAGCTCGTCTGAAGATCACACCAACGGACTGATTAGGCAAGTGTGCTGAGGTCAGATGTGACGTGCTCGCGCCGCCGGATTGTTGGCTCATCGCAAGGGCAAAATCTAAAAAACGTAAGATATGTTGCCAAATAAATACCGAAGGATTAAAATGAACGACCTGGCTGCATTTTAACTCTAATAGGCAACGAGAATTGCATGAAAGGAACAGACAAGGCCATGGAAAGGGAATAGTGGGACCTTGAAAAGGAAGTCTCTCCCATAAAAACAGCTACAGAATGACAATAACAATGTAAGGCGGACATGGGCTATTTTAGAAATATACGTTGGTAAAATAAATGAACACTAGCACATTTTATGAAATTTCGTATTGAGTAAATAAAATAAAAAAGGCAAATGAAAATAAAATGTGAATATTATATATATCCGCTTTAAGAAAATGGATAGTAAAGTGCTGTTTAATTGGTTTCATGATTATTCAAATTTAAATGTATCAAACCAAATTACTAAAATAGTGCAAATTTTTGATTAAGTTATTTAACTTTTCGTCTTATCCTTCCTGTGTTTTAATTTTTCAGGAATTCACAAAGTTAGATGACTTGGTATCGATCTCATATCTGAGAATTTACTTTCTACCAATCACTGTACTCATATTTTCTCAAAATGTCCCTTTTATAAGGTGAACAGAAATAAAGTGATTCAAGCAATAATGATTACTCTTTACCTTCAAAGACTGTCCTACTGAATGCAATTAAAAAATGTCCCAACAACTTTTACCACCTAGTATGGGATTTCGGTGGAATTTGCAATGGCAATGAGGATTTAACTGATTTGCAAGAAAAGAATAAAAGGAAGCAGCTCGCAACGTGAAAGAGTGACCTAATCGGAATCCGGGCTTTCTCTACAGCTGTCGCTGCCTTTTTCAGCGTCGCCCATCCAGAAAATGCAGTGTAGGCACAGATATCGCATCCAGAAAAGGGGCACTGCAGGTTATTACGTTATTAATGTCAACGGGCAGGCAGGAAGGAAGAAGAGATGAAGTTTAGTACCTCTCTTCGGCATCTATTGTTCCTCCTGGAAATCTGTATGCATTTCCCGATTCCTCATGGATTCTATTTCTGCGGTTATGTAAGAGTGGGATACGCACAGCCTTCGGATCGCAACTTGTGGGGCCCTCAATTTCCGCAAGAGAGCCGCCGATTCATGGATCTAGGTGAAGGGGAGGGTGGATTTGGGGCGAACGCAGAGTGGAATAGCCCTCGAGGGCAAATATGACATGATAGAGATGAGGAAGCGTTGCCGCACAAACGGAGTGGTCAAGTGTGATTTCGAAGTGAGGGAGTGACCCCTCGCTTGGATAGGAACAAAGAGATGGGGTCTTCTTCAAGGTGGATCTCGGTCAACGCATCTCTCAAAGCGCCCTACAATTCAAGGAGCGAAACAAGTGCGCAGATACATGTGCTGACCTGCATCCTTGATGACGATCGTTCCCTCTGAAAATTGCGCCCCATCCCTATTTTGTATGCCCTTTATGACAAATTTTCACACGAAACAACATTTTGGCACGGTAGTAAATGGATATAGCAACCTATTTGGCAAAGTCACATTCAGAAAGTGGGTCTTTCCGCAAGAGAGCCGCCGATTCATGGATCTAGGTGAAGGGGAGGGTGAACAATGACTCCAGTATGTAACGGATCGGGATCTCGTTGAAGTATAATAAACATTTTCTAAGGTCTTTAGACTTTTACGCCACGATGGTTACACCTGATTTCGTATCTTGATAAGCTGCGAAATAACTTTAAATTCGAAAATGTAACTTAAAATTTTAGGAGCACCTAATTTTTCGCCAGAACAAAATCATAGCTTTCTTAATTGTAACATACTTCCTAAATTTTCTTGCAAACGAATTAGTGGCAAAAAAGTAAATTAAGAACAAGAAAAGTTGAATCCTATTTTCTATTGGATAATTTGGATAACCGGTTGTTACTGGATGCTGAAAATGACATTGAGAACAACTTATTTTAACATAAACTTCAATATATTAGTTCACCTGGGAGTGTATCGAGAATTATAGAATGGCCTAATTATGCATAACTTAGCGTGTAAATTATGACGACCAAGAGTTTGTTTAAATATTTGAGTGCTCAACGCAAATCTTTACGTCCGTTAAAGATGAATTTAAATTTGATGCTTCCGTTCTTAGCTTTCTTGTCATGAAAGTTATTATTTTCCATCTAAACCGTTATAATGCTATGTTCGACTTTTCTAAAAGAATAGATCAATTTTAATTCGTTCGAATTAATATTGCATGACTTAAACTTTACCTCAATATAATTTCAACATTATATAATTCGGAAAAGAAAATACAAAGGGATATCCAGGTCACTGGGCTACCGGGTCGGCATAGAAAAGAAGAAAAGGAATCCACGCTCTCGCCTTCTTTCCATTCACTGTTTTTATACCGACCCACAGAATACAACAATATATAAAATAATAATGTAACAATAAACAAAGATTTAATATTTATGGACATTACAAATGAAAATATCAAAATCTGCTTAATATAACTGGTTTCAAGAATAATTTTGTTATAAACAAGCACCATAAATATTGCAGTGTTTTTTTAGCCGAATGCAATTGGAACCATGGGGAATTGTGCACGCATTGGTTCAAGCATATCGGTCAAATAGCAAAGTGTGCCGGCCAAACCTTCAAACAAACTGTATGGATCATCTGGCGTGTTCGCATTATCCTAAATCGATGTGAACAGTTACATGGAAAAGTGGTGAACAATATATACCAAAAATCCTGGATTCATGGCGATCATAGCAAAAACCTTAGCCTTTGATAAATATTCTTCTTCAGATGTAATACGATAGAGTAACAAAAACGCATAGCCACTTCCAGCAACTCCATGGCATATACCTAAATAAGAAAGATTAAAGTGCAATTTTACACACCTCTATTGTCCAATACGACAAAATAACAAGAGCTCTTTACTTTGGATACCTTCAATTCACAAAAATATAACTATTCTGGTAATGTAAATTACGAAAATTGGTGTATTTAAGTTGTACAACGATATCACAAATTCGAATTGTTATTCGAAATCTGGGTAAAAATGTCAATACTATTTGGAAATAGTTTAGAAAATATATTTAACATTTCTTCAATGAGATAAAAGTTTTAGAATTCTTAATCTGAAAATTCGATATACCTGGCCCTTTACGTAGCAGTCCTCTTTCCCAGATCAACGCAGCGCAACGCTTTGCACTCTGAAATATTCAACTAAAATTTTAACTAATAACAATTTCGAGTCGATAAAATTTCAAAATGTTTAACAGAGGGCTAATTTACTGCTTTATCTCTTTCCGTGTTTTACAATATTTTTTGTTGAGTAACCACCTTTCTATTTGTAGTACCCTTTTAATGTAAGTAAAAAACCTAACTTTATGTATATTTATATTTTATAAGCGACTCCTTCAGTAGTGAATGAAAAATATATGCATCGGTGTTTACTGAAGAAGAAATATGGTATGAGTCTAGGTAAACCCCTCCCCCCGGTAAACCCCCCGCGGCCATTTTTGCCATAACTTTTTACTGGAACCTTCTAGAAGGATGAGTTATAGCTTAAATGAAAGCTAAGACTCTGGGCTACAAATTGGTATATTACTTGCCACATCTCGATTCAAGATTCTCGAGATTTAATTATGTTTGTCTCAAATTTTCGAATTTTCAAAAAAAGTTGAACTATTGAGACAAAAATAATTAAATCTCGAGAATCTTGAATCTAGATGTGGCAAGTAATATACCAATTTGTAGCCCAGAGTCTTAGCTTTCATTTAAGCTATTACTCATCCTTCTAGAAGGTTCCAGTAAAAAGTTATGGCAAAAATGGCGAGCGGGGGTTTACCGGGGGGTTTACCCATTCCCATATGGTATAATTATATACTAAATACATTTATTCAAAAAATTAATTCAAAATTTGTTTGTTTGGAAATATATTTGGAATTTTGTATAAAATTTCAGCTGTGTCAATTTAATTATTAATCCCCACCTGTAAAAATGCATCTTGTTTTGTTATAATATACGCGCAAATTAACATGTGGATTGCTCCTGTAATGAAAATTTATACTATTCGGGAAAAAACATTTAAAATATACAAACAACATACCGGAAGCGCCGTGGCACCAATGAATTAATTCGTTTTCCCCATTTGATGATCCTAAAATAAAAACTTTTATAGCTGAAACGTTTGCAAAGCGAACCAATATGACCACTCGATGACGGAAAATTCCCTTCGGGAGACTGAATAGTGAGGAACCAATTCAAAGTCTGTAGAACGTCTTGGCGCTCCGCGTTAGTCAAATAGCCCCAATAACTGGAACATTATTTTCAATGATTTTAAATGAAGCCAAATGTTTGTAATGATACCAAAGAAACATTTGAAGAATGCCTGATAAGCCATGCGCTGCTCCAAGATATTCCTTATTATGCCATTGATACATGAGCGGAATTTTTAGCTTATGTGAACGTGAATAATTACGGCCTATAATTGTATGAGTATTTTATTAATAAATTGGTTCATGTTACCCGAAGTAAGCATAGCCTCAAGTACGCGCCGAATTTCGTTTTGAGTAAGAATTTCTTGGCCAGTCTCGATCCTAAAAGATGAATTGAAAGAGCTTCAAGATTTTCCATTAAGATAATAGCGGAAAATTTTAAATCTCTTTCAAATTCCTAACCTAAGGGTAAGCACTCCAGCCAAAAAGCCTGCTCGACCGTTGAGAATTTCATCGTCTCCACTTGGCTGATAACCTGGCTCCACTACGACATCCACTAATTTTTTAAACTTCGAGATGACCTGATCTATCGATTTTCCTGCCATAGAGTCACTAATGCCTCGAATCGTGAGAAGACCCGTTGTTCCCGTAAGATATCTTGAATAACGGCTGCGAGAGACGTCCTAAAATTTACAAAATTGGAATTTCACTTCATTGTCCATTTGTACCCTTGAGTAAGCCATTTGATATTCCAGAAGGTCATTGCAGCTGTTGATTAAATCCTGTTGAGAGAAACCATTTAGACGAGCGACACGCAGCAAGGCATAACCGATTCCTCCAACGCCAGTATAAGGCCCACCTAAACGGGAAAAGGACTGGTATGGAAAGGGTGGTAGGTAAAGACCCCAAAAATATTTTTTAAATAAAAAAAATATTTAAAAAATATTTTGGACTTTTTTAAACTAAAATATTTTAAAAATATTTTTTTTATTTAAAAAATATTTTGCATATTTTGGGAATTTTACTTATATTTTAGTAAATATTTGGCCTTTTTGGACAAATTTTGTGATTTTTTGGCAAAATTTTCGCGGCGGCACTCGGCCGCCGCGAAATTTTTTTTTGGCGGAGGGATTTTACCAAAAAATTTTGCCGAAATTTTTTTTACGAAATTTTTCAAAAATATTTTTTTTTATTTTGCCGTTTTTTTTCATAATTTGTTATATTTTTTGAATTTTAGCTTTTAATTTAGTCTGAAGTAACAATGAAGGCTAAAAAAGCAGAATTAAAGTCTAGAATCGGCAAAAAATAGCTACTTTTAAAAAATATTTTTTTAAAATATTTTGCGATTTTTTTAAATATTTTAATTAATTAAAACCGGAATTTAAAAAAATATTTTTGGGGTCTTTAGTGGTAGGATTGTGCAAGTTTTTGATTATCAAAAAACAAATTACCGTAAACTCTCTAATTTAACCCCCGGAGGTATAATTATTCAGTCGAGCTCTAGAGGGGGGGGGCAAAATTAGAGGGAGGGGTAGAATTAGAGGGTAAAAAAATCCATACAAAATGTATGGAAATTAGAGGGGGGTATAATTATTCAATCGTGCTCTAGAGGGCGGCAAAATTAGAGGGAGGGGTAAAATTAGGGGGAGGGGTTAAATTAGAGAGTTTACGGTACATTATTATTATTAAATCATTCCTATTTGTTTGAACCGTTTTTAATTTTTCAAATCATTGCTTTACAAATTGTAATATACCTGCTTGACACTCTTCAACTGATACTTGGCGAGAAATCAAACGCCTTGACAAATTCTTCACAGTCTCTTTCAGCCAATCTTCTGTGACATGACTCGCTATATTCGCTGTAGTTGCGGGATTTTCGACACACGGATTCGTAAAATATCTCAGATGTTGACCCTTTAATTCGATGCGCGACATTGTTTACAGTCAGAAAATAATGTAAATTTTATCGTAGTAGAAATAGCAAATTATGCTTCTTATATATAAGAAGTTTAGATAATACGTCTAGCTGTCGATCCAATTTCAACCAAAGATCTTCTAAGTGGATAAAGCAGTAGTTTGTTTCCCAAATAAAAATAAATGTAATTTGTCAATGTCCCTTTGAACGTTAAAAATAGACGAGTAAACATCCAGTTAAAAATGTTCGTCAATAATTCGGTTTAAATTGGCGCAATTGGCATTACATTTCATTTTGCACTCTCCAATCCAACACTGCTTGCTTTGTCATGTACAATTTTACATAAATTTCGTGGATTCTTTCCTGAGCTGTGAATGTTATCAAATGGATCAGCACACAAATGTTCAGGCTCGAATTGAATCGCTTTTGTGCAGTAAATTAGAGGAAGATGAGGTTTAGTAAAGGCGATTGGTGACAATTTATACAATACTTATTTTTCAGAAATTCGTTGAAAGCATTGAGTACCTCCAAAATTTGAATGTTTGTGGTGCCGACGCAACTGAACGTCAATTACGGCGGAACCTGGTATATTTTGCATTAAAAAAAAGAAAGAATGGGAACCGGTCAAAACCCACACCCGGTCAAAACCAACCCTGCAACCATTTTTCGCCATAACGTTTTTCTGGAACATTCTAGAAGGATGAGTATTGGCTCAAATTAGAGCCAAGACTCTAAGGTATCCATCGATATTTCATGCATCTCGATTCAAGGTTCTTGAGATTCAAGTTTTTTTTGTCTCAAATTTTAAACTTTTTTGAAAATTCGAGAATTTAAGACAAAATGAATTGACTCTCGAGACCCTTATATCGAGAAGCGGCATGTAATATACCGATCGGTAGCCTAGAGTCTTAGCTCTGATTTGAGCCATTATTCATCATCTAGAATGTACCAGAAAAAAATTATGGCGAAAATGGCTCCGGGTATATTTTGACCGGGGTGGGTTTTGACCGGTACTCAGAAAGAATACTGTGAGCTTGAGCCTAACAATTGAAGCTGTGCTTTCAGGAAGATCGTGAGCTTGAACTTAATCATGAATACCTTAATGCGGTAGAGAAGGTGGGCTTTGACTATCCCGAAATTTCAAACTAGGATTCGGATTAGAAAATCAATCTTTCAGATCAATGACCAAGTGCAAAGCTTTGTGGACAAAATTAGCCAAATGAATGCAATTTGTCGAAACCTTACTGATCGCATACAGTCGAATAAGGAAAAAACGAGAGAATTATTGAAAAGAACGGGAACTTTACAAAACGAAAAGTTAGTTAAATTCATAGTAATTAAAACTTACATATATTGTAGTTGATATTGACTCCAATTAGTTTATTTTGGTTTTTTGGTCATAACTAGGCTTGCACTTAAGCTTTGAATGTGGGCTCAAAATGATTCTAGGCTTTAGGCGAACATCCCTTATAAGGGCATACGTTAGGCTTAAGTTTACGCTTAGGCAAGATTTAGGCTTAGGCCTAAGATATGCTATACCCTAACGTATGCCCCCATATAAGGGTTGTTCGCCTTGCCTAGGATAATTTAGAGCTATCTTTCAAAGCTTAAGCGTGAGCTTAGTTATGACCAAAAAACAAAGATAAACTAGGTAGAGTATAAACTACAATACATATAACATAAATTTTAGGGAGGAACTGAAGATAAAGCAAGAATATCTGAATAACTTCTTCGAGAAATATTCCTTGACTGAAGAGGAAGAAAAAGCCTTGTTAGGACCAAAAACAGACGGATCTCTTCCTGAGAGTTTTTTCAAAGCTTTTGCATCGCTTCAGAAAATAGTCCAAAATGCTGGCGAACAACTGAAGTTGGAACCCGACAATTTGACATTGTAAGCCTATTTCTATTTATACAATAAATGAAAACAAATGTAAGACGTACAAATGTATACGTATTCATATAACGGAAAGCCCATATAAAAATGAGATATAAGATTGAAATTTCGCAAAAATTGAGTGGAATCGGACGAGCTTTAAAACCCCTTACAGGTTTACGACCACCCTAATTGCGAAATAGAGATCGTTTTGGAATTCGATATTCTGTAGTACCATTTTCTGGCATGACCCCTATTTTGTCTATAGAAATTGGCTGTATACCAGAAATTGGTGCAGCGCAATACCAGACCTCAAATTCGGTACCAGCGTGCTTGTGAAGCACAAGCGGAGATAAAACATGTAAGGGCTACTAAACCTCGGCTGATTTCTCTCAATTTTTGCGAAATTTCAATGTCATATGGTTTTTTAGTTATGTGTATTTTTGTTATCTGAATATGCTATATATGACTGTACATGTAGCCAAGTGAAATGACAGTGCTTTAGCATCGAGATTTCCCGTTCATTACAACAAAAAATGGAGAATGCATATTCCGTGGTACATCAATCCGTTATAAGTATGTTTTGTTGAACTTTTCATTGAATATACTTTAGAATATAGTATAGAGTTAGACTTTGAACATATTTTAGGAGAGTGCCGGCTGCTGAATGTGGAATTTTTGGACCTGAAACCGACAGTGCATCGATCGCTGGAATTGCTACAATCACGACCTACATTATTTGAGAGTGCAACCAGCGAATATGGTATGGTATTATATTATATGGTGCACTTATATTTTAGTTCAATATCTAGGTATGGCTAGAAGGAGCAATGTTGTTCGTGCTTATATCGATGCGCTCACAAAAGGAGGTAATTTGTTTTATATATAATTTTACCATAAGAAAATACGTATATTATTTAATAGAATTCTAAAGTTTTAGTGCTTTTAGTATCTCTGAATAAATTTTTAATTACTGGAAATTGTTTAGTATAAATGAAATAAACATATTTTGTAAATAACATTACGTTAATTTATTATTTTTACTGTAATACTCCTTAATTAAAGCGTTGTTTCTGTGCGATAATAATTTATTTATTTATTAATCTTGCGAAAGCTTCCCATACAAAAGATCATTTATGTAGTTGGTACTAATTAGAGCTGTATTTAAATAATACATTTCAGGGAAAGGAGGAATGCAAAAATCAATTGAACAGTTTTCAAATGAACCACTTAGGTTAGTTTGTACATATACACTTTAATAACTTAAAATGCGATGATACTTTTCTTTTGCACCAAATTTTATTTTGCGACTTATCTTTTCACCGAAACATTACCCCTTAATTAGCAATCTAGTCATGGCCTGCGGACTTGGTAATACCGAAAATTTAGGCACGTCGTTAGTCAGGTTACACGAAGAAAATGAGCTCACTCTTTTATTAGAAAATCACGAATCTGTAGTTTCATATGACTCCAAATTTGCTTTTGTGATGTCACATGTCAAAATCCAATTTTCGGGAGTCTCATTTTTATTTATCACTGTTAATTGTACAACAAATATTAACTTCAGATATGTTGGAGAGATGCTGTCTTGGATCCAGGGAGCAATTTCGGCGGAGCGCGAAATATTGATATCAGCCGTGCTAAAAAGTTGCCAACCTGAGAATATTACTGCATTCTCAAAAAGCGTTTTATCGAATATTTCGGAAGCCCTTTGCCAGCCGCTTAGGGTAGCTGTTTGTAGTAACTAATTTTTCTGCATAAATAAAATTATGCATATTTAGGTTCGTGTTGAACAAATTATTACTAAAGAAACCAATTGTGTGGCCTTATACCGTTTATCTTCTCTCTTCCTATTCTACGCCAAAAATTTTGTGTATGTATTTATCGTATATTTGTTGGCTTATTGAATTTCAAGGTGATTAAAATGAAGCCTTATTTCGTTCATTTTAAGATCCGATATTAACGCCGATTCAGTCCTAGTGAAAGTGCTTCACGATCTACATGAACTTTCCCAGCATATGTTCTTTAGCGTAGTGAACGCAACAGTGCAACGAATCACATCTAAGGTTGTTTAGTGAACTAGTAAAAATATACTAATAGTTTTTCTAACAACTTTATGAAAAGAATTTCAGTATTTGAACATTACTCTCAATACTCTTCGAAATTCAGCAACTAGACAAAACTTTTTGGTTATGTGTTTCAGGAAGAATTAATATTTAACTATGACATCTCTCGTTATAATATAGCTGACACTAAATTGTAACTCTTAATTTACAGATGGATGTTCCCGATTACGACCTGCTTCCCGTAAATGCTGTCCACCAATGCCTTTTACTACTCCGCGATATTTTGGAGTCACACAATGATAATGCTTTTGCTGCAGTATTGGATAGAAAAGAAATGCACGCCAAGGTTACGTTCTGCATATTTCTTAGTATTATATTTGTTATCTTTCAGATAACAAATTTTGTTTAGCTTGACATTTTCCACTCTCGTAAAACCACATCTAAATTTTAGATATTCGCACACATTCTAGACCCGTTACTTCAGTCAATCCAGCTGGTGTGTTCAAATTTGGACAATCCATTGGATGTGGCAGTGTACATGTTGAATTGCATGGTATTGAATTTTGGAGCAGATACGAATAACAGTTATATTTTCAGAACGCAATTAGATCCGTTGTCATTCTGCATCAGTTTAGTGACACAAGATTAGAAGGCTTAGACATGATGGTAATAGAATAATGTCAAATTTTAAATCAAAAATTTGTTATTATTTTCAGATAACTGCAAATGAAGATGTGTTGGTAAGCGAGCAGGCATCCAAAATATTGTCAGATAATGAACTGATGGATATTTACACTAGGTAAATTTTTATGTTCATTTTGTAGAAATTTGTGTTAATAATATGCAGTTTACAGATGTTTTGCACATCAGACAAATCAAGTAACAATTTCGCGCTTAATTTATTTCTTATGTACAGTTACACAAAGGAATTAAGGGTCCTCTGGCACGAATCCCTGGAATGGAACTCGAGCGTGTAAGAAACGCATTGGCAATGTTTAACGAATTTTTGTCTCAACCTGATGGCTATCAATGTCATCAAACCGTTAAAATATCATCAGCAAGGATACGCGAATCTGTACAAAAGAGGTTAGTCTATTTATGTGAAAGAATATAATTTTCGTAATGTTAATTGCTGTTTTTTGCTGAATAAAAATCATGAGATAATTATGTCAATTGTGTGTTTATATTTTATATTACATTTTTTTATATATAACTTGAGATTTTTTGAATTATATGACCAAAGTCCAATAAAGCACAAAAATTATACATGAAATATAATATTTTTTATAACATACTTTCAGGACCTTCGAGAATGTCTTAGCTGCTTACTCCGTGATATACAACAAAATAAGCCAAACAGAAAACGGCTACACAGATCTTAAAAGCCTACAAACATTGGACGAAGTGAAACAAAGTCTATTCAAATAATTATATACAAATTGTTTTATTAGCCAAGTGCAGTTATTTTATGCCAATGCAAAATTTTTAATTTATTGATCACTTTTGCATAAGACTAAAGATTTATTTGTAATTGGCCAAAGTAGTACAGCATTCATTACCATATAGGGCGTTTACGCACATAACCGTCCTAATTATCCGTTCTGTGGCACTTCAGTCTGCCGAGATTAATTAATTTCAATACTTGTCTCATTCCTAAATATAATTAGGTTTGGCACCGTTTAGCAACACTATTCATAGGCCAAAGAAGCAACCAGTTCTCTAGCCGAAAATTTGGCATGCCTTAAATATTACTCGTATTCAATGAAAAGTAACTCGAATTTTTCGAAAAGTGTGCCCGATTTAAAATGGGCATAAATTCAACTAAAAAGATAAAACGGCTTGTTTTATATTGAATCTAAATGGTTATAAGTTATTTAGAATTCTTTATTTTTTCTGCAGGTAAAAATTTTAATTAATTTTATGTTATAATCAAAAATATCTGAAAAAATTCACAATGTTGGAATAAAATTGGGTATTAACAGAAATGCAAACTGCGCAATTACTATCCCCTCTCTTGCAATTATTGACTCCATTGTTGTCTGACCCACAAAAGGAATTCTAATAATCTGTTGAAAATGCACAAAAGAATGACCACCTGTTTCCACCAAATGACATTTGTACTGTTAGCGTTTCCAATATACAAAAGCAGCGCGAGAAACAAAAATAGGTTGCCCTTTAATCTGTAAAAGGCTTAAATATCAGACCTTCAAAAATCTGAGTTTTGAGCTGCAAATATCTCGAAAAATGTTGATTTGTTGATATATTTACATACGCAACATTCAAGGACCTAAGCCAGGGCCGCGGGCAGGATTTTTTTGGGGCGGGGAGGGGGCACGTTTTAGTGTAAATGGCCATTGGGGCGGGGTACGCCATTTTTGGGTCCCGCCATTTTTTGGGTTTTGGGGGCGGGAGAACCGGACCGATTTTTGCCCAAATTTACACTCGTTTTTCAAAATTTTCCCATTTGGGGGGGGGGGTACGTACCCCCGGTATCCCGTGGCTGCGCCACTGACCTAAGCCAAATTTACACTCGTTTTATAAAATTTCCCTCCCAAAGGTGTTCCCCCAGTATTTTGGCATCAGGCATCGCGAAGAATAATCTACTTCCTATTAGGTTGTTTAGAAAGTCCTTGCGTATTCCAACAATAATAACATTCTTCTATTTAGCCCTTAACATTTTTTGTATAGATGTATAGATAACGATTTTGACGTTGTTTTTTCTTAAGGTATACAGAAACGACTGCAGTAAGACCAATTATGTCTAAAGTGCATTTCAGCTATACGCAGCCCTACTACGGATATAAGTCATATTGTATAACTTATATTATGTTTTGAGTTATCAATAGTATCCACACAAACAGTTGATTTGTTATGTTCTGTGAAAAAACATAAAGCGGGATCTTCCAATCACATATCTATCGAATAATGCGAAAAAATTTCGGATTAGCAATCTGTATGTAAAACGTTAGTTGTGACCAGTCCTGATTATCCGAGTATGACTGTATTTGAGCATTAAACAGTACGATATTCACATAGCGCAAATTTGTATGGTTGATGATGAAAATGTTAATGTTTTATCTAACCGAGAGACTGCTCGTATTTATTAGTCACGGTCTTTAACAATAGCGAAAGTACGACATGTATAAACAATAGAGTGCATAAAATGGCCAAAGACCTTATTAGGCTAACAGATATTGAAACGAAGCACAGAAAATCGTTATGAGCCATACAAAGGCGCTAAATATTGAGACGATCCTTCTCTCTTGAGGACAGCGACTCAAGTGGACAGTTTCTTCTCGAGTTATTTGTTTAATTCGATTTATAGCGCTTTCCCCATCCATGACAGACAAGGTGCGCAACAAGTGAAACTATTCTCCATTTCGCCAGCTCCATCTTTGTCGACTTTCCCATTCGCATATTCTGGCCGGTCCTTTCACGACACATTTCTGTGTCCGGTTTGTAATTATTTGTGCCGCCACAGAGCGAGCTTTTTCAAAGCTTTCGAAGAACATTTTATTGGCTCTGTTCGGCGGCTCGCTTTTTGATTATACTTTTCTGGCATATGCAATCCAATTTTATTCGTTAAGTTTTTCACCAAATTTTTGTTGTGGGAAGCCGTCCTCATAACTTTTTGCGTCCAAGTTGTTGTGCCCCGAGGGAGCGGAGCCGCTGACCATCCCATCCCAAAGCCATATCCAACTTGTCTGGACACCCGCCGAAACACAGCAAAACGTGTTGCTCGGGTGTCAATATACAAGGGAGGGACGGTTGGACACCCCATTCTCATTTCCCACTAGTCCACTGAAATGTGTCAAATTTGTGAAAGGCTATGAAATTTGTTTTGACGGACGTAAAAGTTGAAGAGCATCCACTTGAAAGTGTAACTTGTGAAAGATGATCGCCCATAAAGGAATTAGTCACTAAGAATAGACGACTCCAGCTTCATAGTCACATTAGTCTTTTGGCTTGAGGGCTTTTATCTGGGTGAATTATAACATAAGGATTAGTCATTTAATGGGTTGCTACATAATTTGAAACAAATTTACAATTTGGAATCAAATTTCGGATACAAGGAAATAAGGTTAAATTTTAACCCTTTTTACTTATTCCATAGCCATTAACTTCAAAGGTTGATCTGATTTGAACTGATCTAATTCAGCTTACCCGAGCGTCTAACAACTGTTCTCTGGATTATTTAGTGACAATAAACAAATTAACATATGTCTATCTCGAGAACACTTAATGGAACCAAACTCCAAAAGTCAATAATTCAGCATTTGTAATTAATTGTGCGCCTGTGGTGCCGATCTGACACCTGAGAAAAGCGGAGGCAGCTGTAGATTCACACCTCTGTCCTTCCCACCTTCCTGCACTCATAAAATTTGCATTTTATTGGTCTAAATCCTCAGCAGAGGAATGGGGTTTCCTTTTATTCTCACCTTTTTCAGATTCCGGCCTTCACTTACCAATTCTCCGGTGAGAATTAATTTCACATCAAATCATCACATTTCCCACACATATAAGGGCATACATCTATTTGTTATAGGAAAAGGAATTCTCATTTTTGAAGCATATTGGACGAGGAGCGAAATGATTCAGCGAAAACAATTTTGATGTGCTGCATTAAATTTAGATATCTCTTCTAGATATATTATAAATGAGAACTGTCTGTAAAACTTGGGTGCTGCAATATTTGAAACGATTAATCCACTGCAATCATTTTTCCAGCCACATTTCCGCCATATGGCCGTTCAGCAAAATGCACCTTGGACATTTCAATATTTTAGGCAAACAAATTCCCTCGTTATTCAATCACTAATAATTCTTGGAAACAGGGCTAAGAAAATAACCGAACATTATTTGCCGCCTATTGCAATTTTATGCGGTGGTTTTCGGCATTCCTTTATTCTCCCGTTGGCTTTCATCCTGGGAAAAATGGGTGGGGGAGTGGTCACTCGCTTTGATTGCCTACAGCCACTCCCTCTCCAACCACCGGGCCCCACTTCACGCCCACAATTTATCGGTGCAGCATTCTCGAGCATGTTAATTGCACGGCGTAAGTAGCCTTTTGACCATTCAAGACCGAAATCTTATTTTTAGGGACATATCTCATAAATTTGCAACATTTTATCTTTCAAATTATAGAGCTCTTCAACATGTGCACCTGTAGTATTCACATTTAACATTCTAATAGAGATGCGGCGATCAATTTCACGGCCAACATATATGAAATCATATCCTGAGCATCTGACGTTACTTTATGAAGAGCCATCTTCTTCGTCCTCATCGACTGTATCTGACAATTGGCAACATTCACAGAGACCACTCGTCACAAAAAATTCCTCAAACTACAGCCCTAGCAAATTCCCGGGCAGCCTTTATTCCACGTCGACGTACAAAAAGGCAGTGAAACACACCTCACCCTTTCCGATTGATCCCGAAAAGGATGTGCGACGTAGAGAAAACGAGTGGGCCCCACTTTTACCAGAACCAACATCGATTCTGAATCCGGTAGTTTCGCCGCGTAATTTCAAAGATAAACGGAAGAAAACGTTACCCCACAACGACGAGTTTGATGACCGGCGCATGAGATCAACGGCTGGCCAATTTGAAGCGATAAATAATTGTATTCAGTTTACGCAGCTTGACCAAGCACAGGCCCCACTAATTCACCCAACCAGTAGCAGCACACAAACTAGTCCTTCCGTCTTGCCAAAAACTCATCATCTACCTCATCAGTGCGAATCGTCATTTCATTGGACTTCCTCATCAAGTTACGAAACATCTATTACCTCGTCGAACATTACAAATGGCGAATATGTCACGTTCGGAAAAAATTGTAAAGAAGATTCGAAATCCAATCATAGTGCCAAAGCTTCCTACCTCTGGATCTCACTTGTTTTAGCCATATTTGTTGTGTTGTTTGCCATTATGCTACTGCTCTTTACGTTATTTTCGAACAACGACTGGATACTTACATATTCACGCCTAAAATTAAACCAAGATAGCCTGAAGGCAACATCAACCTTTACAGAATACGAAAAGTCACCGTTTGAATCACGCAGAGTGCAAGACGTCGCAAAGGTAATAGTTTATTATGTAAACATAAAGCAAATCCCGGTATTCACGTAATCACTAATATTTCATATTGTGTAAGTAGTTTTACTTTTACGCTCCATTTAGAATTTTCGAAAACACTTAGTTAATTATAAAGAGAGCTTTGGGTAAACTGTGCAATAGTTGGCCGGACTTTATTTTATATAAATTTCAAGCATATTATTTACGAATATTCGCAAAACAAAATATGGAATAGTAAAATCAAACATTTCAGCAAAAATGGATTAGCAAATCCCTAATGAGTCTGTTTGATGGAGAGGAGATACATAGGAACTTGAGATGGATCTCTTCAACTGTACATGTTGCAGGTAACGGTGGAGTTCAAGCAATGCCTAACTCAAAATTTGTTTTATAGGCACTCAAGAACAGTTGGATTTGATGGACCAATTGGAAGAAAAGGTAACAGTGTGGATTTTATATTCATTACAAGAGACTTAATTTCTAATGCATTTACCGTAAATCCTCTAATAAGTCCCTCCCCTCAATTAAGTCCCTCCCCTCAAATAAGTCCCCCCTCAAACAGAATGCAAACGTACTTGCGGGTTCGCCCGACCAAAATTAAGTGCATATTCGTGTAGATCTCGTCGAGTTACGTAAGAAAAACCCTAATGGCAAAACTTTGTCATTGAAAATATCAGAGAAAAACGACTTTGAAATTTGAAAATTTTTTTGAAAACCCTTACGAAACAATAAGTCCCCCGGGGGACTTATTAGAGGATTTACGGTATTTAAATAATGGAAACCGATTGACCACTTATATCTGTCTTTCACATCCCTTAATTATGTTTTGTTCATAAATTCTTGAGCAATTTTATTATGGAATAAATATTCTATAAAAATGTTACTTTATTTGTTTGTTGTTTGTTCATAATAGCATTTATTTTAGTACAGAGATCTTGGCTTTGATGTCACGCCTTATCAGGTATACAATGTTACCTGAAAACTGATGAAAGAGATTACTTCTAGTACGAAGATGTGCTTTTGAGCTATCCAGACTATGAGAAACCCAACTGTATTTACATGAAAAGCGGCGCCGATAAATGGACTATTATATCAAATGGGTTGGCTGAACCTTTAGGACCAAAAGAAGCGCGAGAGGAACAAAATGACTATCGCTCGGCAGTTTGGTGGAATGCTTATTCTGCAAATGGAAATGCTACGGGTCAAATTGTTTATGCTAATTATGGCACTATAGAGGACTACAACATTTTGGAGAAGGTTTGTTCTTTAGTACATGTTTTTATGGTTATGGAATTCAACCTGAGATTGGTTCTGAAATTTAATGAGGTCACCACAAAAACAGAATACAAAAAGGGAAACTTATTATATTATACTGATACAGCCTTGCTTTCCCTGAAATGTGAAAAACGGTTAAATTTTTTATTGGAGTGTATAAAATAGGATCATAATTATGTTAATGGAATGATAAAGAGCAATATTCCAATTCTCTTAGAGTCGTGCTTCATGCAGTCTTTTCTAGACCTAAATAATTTCTTGAAAATTTGTTATTTGTTAATCCATAATTATTTTCAGCTGAACATTTCTGTAAATGGGAAAATTGTACTGATCAGATACGGAGCCATTTTTAGAGGTATGAAATTCTTATACTTTCTCTGTTATAGCGTTCTGTTTTGTCTAAGGTGACAAGGTGCTACTGGCAGAAGAAAGAGGAGCTATTGGCGCTATTCTATACAGTGATCCATATGACTTTGCTCCAGAATTGGCTAAAGACAATAAGGTTTGTGATTTATACTATCCTGGTAGTTTCGTATAATATTCAGCCATTACAGACATTTCCTGACCAAATTTGGCTGCCACCGAGTGGAGCCCAAAGAGGCACCCTTCTGCGAACCGTTGGCGATCCTTCCTCGCCTTTGCTACCATCGAAGCACTATGCCCATCGTATTACGGAAGAAGAATTATTAAACTCAGGGGTATTGCCAGCTATTCCCGTCACTTCGATTGGCTATCGCGACGCAATTAAGATTTTCGACAATCTGGACGGTCCAGAAATTCATGTATTCTTTTTAGTGTTATTGAATATTCCAACCTTATAACGGGACAGACAATTATAGCTGATAGAAAAATTATATGTATTTGTTTTGGGCAGTTTTATTTCCTGTATTCTGTAAAAGTTTGTAAATCGGCCGAATTACATCTTATATGAAGCTTAACAAAAAATTAAATTGCTAACTAATATTATTTATTCTACTACTTCAACTAATTTATATTATTGGTTTTATGCGTAGTTCAGGATAATCAATGGATTGGTTCATTGCCTACAACGTATTTTGCTGCAGGCAAGGCTCTATTTCGCCTTGAAGTGAGAAGTTTAATATCTCACCGTAAGATCAAAAACTTTTTGGCAACCCTTCGAGGAAGAGAAGAACCAGATCGGTGGATCCTTTTGGGTAATATATACTTCCTCTGTTTGACTAAATTTAGCTCATTGTTAAAAATTTAGGCAATCACGCTGATGCGTGGGTAAAAGTAAGTTTGATATATTAACTACATTTTTACTATGATAGATTTTCAGGGTGCGATCGATCCTGGTAAGGAATTGGACACCACTGAAATTGTTATGCCTTAGAAATTAACAAACATTTATATTCAGGCACTGGGACTGCAACTATGCTCGAAATGGCTCGGGTACTGTCGAATTTTGCGAGCTCGACTGGGTGGCGTCCGAGAAGATCCATTGTCTTTTGTCAATGGGATGCCGAAGAGTTCGGTTTGATTGGGTCAACGGAATTTGTGGAGGAAATGTTGCAAGTTATTCAAAGCCGGGTGGTTGCTTACATCAACGTCGATAATATTAACGGGAATTCCACACTTCAAGTTAAAGCCGTACCTATTCTTTATCGAGCCATTGTTGAATCAGCGAAAAGGTTGTTCCCAGTATATAATCATTGTATTATAGTTTGATTTGTAACTATCAATTTTAGAATTCCTCACCCGCTCGCGGGCCAAATTGATCCAAATCAACGTACACTATTCGATGCCTGGAACTTTTACTCCCCGAAAGGTCCTCTACCGGGAGATAAATCTATTCCAGGTGTGTCAAAAAGGTTCGATATAATCTTCATTTATGGGTCAATTTAGCTATTCAAACACCGAATTCCGGATCAGACTTCCAAAGATTTCTTTCCTTTGCTGGGATTCCAGTGTGCGATTTGCGGTAAGTTCATGATTTATCCCTTATGCTAACAAATTTATCTAAATAAATTCCCCAAATAAACGTAGAGAAAAATACTGGCTTTTAGCCAAATGATGTGTCAACAATTATTTACCATGCTCTTCTTCAGCAAAAAGAATCAGTAAATATCCAAGAACAGAGAATACCGAGAAAAGTATGACTAAGTGGCAAATTATAAACAAATGACGATATATTACGACATAAATGTTTGTTTAGGATGGAATCAGCCCCGCAATATTCATATATGCTCTACCATTCAATGTACGAAATCCCATGGACTGCGGATAATTTGATTGATCCTTCTGAACGAGTATTTGCAAGTGTTGGTCAAATCTGGTTAGTCATATCTCTGATCTTGGTTTTACATTTATCGCTTCTCTAGGCTCGACCTGGCACGAAATATTGCTGATAGTTTGGTAAATTTTCCAATTTAAATGATTTTACTATTTCATTATCGCTTTCAGATAATTCCTTTCAATATCGAAGACTACGGCGCTGTACTTTATGAATTTTTCCTCAAAATGGACGCACAAGTGAACTTATACTTTGCAAACTTAAAAATAAATGCTTTGTCAAAATTTTAGCTGCTCCATTTGGAAATAAATGGGGCCTTGGGAATTGACTGGTACAGACGCCAAATGGGTTACCTGCAAGAATCAATTTCCAGATTCCACCAGTCAGCTAACAGAATTCAACAAATTATTCAGGTAAGTAGGACACTAGCTTGGGAGGAGCCTCTACGCGGCTCTAATCTTCAGCGCACTAAAAATATGCTCTAAGTTCCCTCACATTCCAAGGGGAAGGTCGGGCGTATAGGGACATATAGTCAGCCTTAATTTTGCTTAGAAAGTTAGGCCAATAAAACTATTCAGGCAGTAAATAATGGTGACAGCTCTATATCAATTTTGCAATCAGAAATGATCAACAGCCGTCTTCAAATGGTAATGTATTGACCTTTATGCTAGTCAAAATGATCTCGACTTTCAGATTGAAAGGTGCTTTATAATCACCGACGGGATTTTTAAGGAGAGGTCATTTCACAGACATGCCATATTTTCTCCTTCTGAGCACGACGCTGTATATTCCAGTGTACGTTTGATATAAAATTCTGCAATTTTTAAATTGAGCTTCTTTTCTTAAGATCAATTTTGCGCTAATTCTTGATCCAGCCATAAAGTGGGCTTCAGCGGTGAAAAACAATAGCAGTGACGAATCCCAAAGCGACTACTGGCTGGAAACTGTCCGAATCGGTTTCTCTAAACTCCAGTACTCTATTGAAAGTGCAATTCTGGTCCTCAATTTAAATGCAATCGGTGATATTAACTGAAAATGTGCATAAATTTTGTTCTAATCGTTTTATAATTTTTCAATTTCTATTATTGTGGTCTTTTTATGTACCTCATACATTTTCTTTCCAGAAAAGTATTATTGAGTCATTTTGTGTTATAAAGTTGGCAAATCGTAATAACATTAGACTTGCCATAGGAAAATGACTATAAATAAAATTGTTTCTTCGTAAATTTCGTACATCACTCTTCAACAGCGGATATTCATACAATGTTCTCGTTCCTTTTCACGGTCACTGATGAGAAGGCACTTTCTTTTTCTGAGAGCTTCATAAAGTGGATTCTCTTCGAAAGATTCTCCACTTTAAATGCTCAAGGATAAGGAGGAAAATGCATTCATAATGTTCATTTAAATTTGTCTTGTTTGTGTCTTGAAAAGCGAAAGTCTGTGTGAGAATCTCATTATTCCTTTAATTATAAAAGACAGTCATGGGTTTGATGCTAGGCACAATTTTATATTGGGTGACTTTGATAATCCTGACAACTAGGCTGAAGATAACGCGACAGTGTGCTGCCACGGCGCCAAAGTATTTTAACCCACCCGAAGTTAATATCAATATAAATAAGTTTATTATAGTAACCCACCCGAAGTGCCACCACAACAAGAAAACCCAACCACATCTCCAACTACAGCATCTACTGGCGGCTCTAATGGAACATGTATGTTAATTGTTCGTAAAATAAATAGTTACAAATTTGGAGACAAAAATCCATCTTGCTGGGTCAAAAACTGATTGCTCCCCTCACCATGTGGGTTAATGATAATGGAAATTTTAAGATTTTCAACAAAATACAAATATTTACTATTTTTGGATAAAATCTTGACGTATCTCATTTTATTTTCGCACTGAGTGAGGCTACTTGACTTCTTGAAACTGAAAAGAGGATTTATTTGAGAGGGACTTTTTGGGATTTTTCGCCAAATTTCTCAAAAGTTGTAAAAATTCTAACCAATTTTGAAGGGACGCCCAAATTTTTTTGACAAAACTAGAATTTTTTATTTTTGACCGAATTTTGGATAATTTTTTGAAAATTTTTCAATATTATGGTAAATTTTTTTAATTTGGTAAAAATAGCAAAATTTATAATAAAAATTGAAATACGCCCCCAAAAATTTGAATTTGCGCCAAAAATTGAAATTTGGAAAAAAAACCCATTTTGGGGGATTCATTTGAGAGGGAATTATTATTTCGTAAGTGGTCCATAGGGGGAAATTATTTGAGGGGATTTATTTAGAGGAGGAGGATTAATTAGAGATTCACGGTAATTTTCGCTGTTTGGTTGTATTTAAATAAAAGTAAATTTCTATACATTTCAGCGGGAATGCCATGCGGCCGATGTCAACATCTACCTGTCCGGCGAACAGATAATAGCAAGCATTTTTTTTACAATTATTTCACTCCGGTGGTTTATATTTCCAGATTCGCGGCCGGTCACACAAACGGATGGCACTGGACCAGATAGTTGTCCTACTATAACGGCCAGCTGTGAAGGCAATGCCACTGACCAGGCCGTTATTTTAACTGTACGCAATAATTTGGTAACGTTTACTCAGATTATAATCAATATTTAGTGGTATGATTCCAATGGAATGGACGTTGGCAGCACCGTAAGTGAAATCATTTCGATTATTTTTGCAAACATTTCAAACTAATCCAACTAATGTGACCTTCGATTTTAGTTTGGTAGCGGAACAGTTACGGCGGTACTAACTTGCACTACTTCCAACCAACTGACCCTTCAAGGAGGCATTGTTAATGAAGTTGAATGTATTTCTGCTTAATTCAATAAAAATTTATGTTTTAAATTCTCACAATATACATACATATTTTATGCGAAAATAATTTGTACACGTCAATGTTTATGTGTAGCAATGATGAGCTCTGACTGCTTCGTCCACTCTTGAGTGAAATATTTCGGATTGTATTTTCTTTGAGGTATCTGCAAAGGGATTCTTCAACACAGTTTCGATGTATATTTGGAAGATGGACTGCAACAGATCCGGTATACCATCGGCGTCAGGATCAGTGTTTAGCACAAATTTCAGCCCCGTATTTGTTTCCATATAATTCTGAAAAATGGAAGGAATCATAATCGAAACTGATAGTGTTAACTCGTGTGTTTTATGTATCAGGGGTGGGCGAGATTGGGATTTTCCGATTCAAGATTGCGAAAAAATTTCGAGAAACGAGATTCGAGACGCCAAAAACCTCGAGACTCGTCTCGAATTCGAGACGGAGGAATATTTTTTCAAGGCACTTTCCAAATTTTTTGTCTTTATTTTTATTTTCTGTCAATTTTTCGCAAGTTTTGTATGCATTTTTTGTTTATGTGTAACAGCAATTATTTTATTGGCATTTTTTACCATTTTGGCTATTTTCTTATAATATATCGGCAAATTTAATTAATTTTTCAAGATATTTTAATAATATTAAATAAAACTTTGACTGTTTTTCAGTAATTTTTCAAATTTTTGTCCTTTTTCGGCTAATTTGCCAACTATGTCGTTTTTCTATAATTTAGTCAATTTTCAACAAACGAACCAGTTTTTTTCGAAATTTCCTGCGGCGCTATTTACTAGAAATTTTTGGAAATTAGTGATATATTTAAAAATTAGGATAAAATTGCGCCAAATTTTAAGCGTCAAACGAAAAATTTTTGACAAATTTAGCTTGTTTGCTAAAAATTTTGATCCAGAAAGCGTTGGAGGTTTTGCACGGTCCATTTTTCCAGTTTTATATTTAAATTTATATATCAAAAGGTAAGAAAAAACAGCGCCGCAGGCGAAATTTTGGAAAAAACGGCTTTGTTTGTTAAAAATTGACTAAAATTCACTTCAAAAACAGAAATACAACCGGTAAATAGGGTATCTATAAGTGTTGAAAAAATGGACAACAATAATGAAAAAACAGTGCCACAGGAGGAAATTTTTCAATATATAAATTTCCACTATTTTCAAAACCACTTGGAGAAGAAAAGGTAATTAAATTGCGCCGCAGGCGAAAATTTTTGAAAAATTACGCTGTATGTAAAAAATTGACATTGAAAATTTTGTACATTCTACAAAATTTTCAAAAATTTTCGCCTGCGGCGCTGACTGCATTCTTAGGGGTGCCTGTCTCGAATCTCAACTTTTTTTGCCTCTTTTTCGAGATTCAAGATTCGAGACGCCAAAAATGTCGAGACTCGCGAGATTCGAGTCTCCCCACCCCTGTTATGTATGATTGCAAATGACATGAATTTTGAAATTAAAAAATATCTGTCATAAATATTTTCTGACAGTTTTCTGGAGTCAGTTATTCTCATACATTTCCCAAAATAGCAATTCATTCTCGTACATTTTAAATAAATTAATGCTCACCAAATTTATCCAAAAAACTAGTATTTAATGAATTATAGATATTAGAAAAATCCACGCCAATAACGACATTAGAGCTCTTTGGTACGCTGAGAGCGTTAATTCAAACATCGAATATCATTATTGGCGTGGGATTAGATGAGAATATTCCAAAATATAACACGACTATATTTGACGGAGTAATTTATTGATGCGAACATTACCATTCGATATGACGAGGTTCTGAAGTTTTGCACAAGCTGCTGGCCGCCTTTGATCGATAGCTTTGAACAGAAAGATCTCAATGACAGAAGCATTCCATAAACGAGTTTGAATTCCTAAAATAAAGCATACAAACTAGAAACATAAATACATTTCTAACCTCTTCTTGAGACATTGCAGCCCGCTTTTCCCGGCTCCATTCTTTATATGCAATGCATATCCCGTTTTTGTTGAAGAAATAAAAGTTGTAAATAGTCATTAAAAATGAGCTTGCTAATCGCTGAAAAGAAAGAAACAGGTATTAAATATACGAGATAATAAAAATAATACAATAAGCTAACGACTTGTATAAGTTATACATCAGATGGAAAATATGAACTTTCTAAGCTGATCAAAACTACATACTCACAAGGCGACTATAACATGTATAGTCACGGTATAGACAAGGTATGCATAATACAAAGCTTTATTCACTGAAATTTACTACGCCACCTGTTGATTTACATGGATTGTGTAATATAATATAATTATAATACCGTATTTTCTCTAATTAAGCCCCCGGGGGCTTAATTATTTCAATCCCCCAAATTCGGGCAAAATTTTTCTCTAACCTCTCACTTTTACACGCTATTTCTCTTTCTCTAGGGGGGCTCAATTATAGGGGGGCTCAATTAGAGAAAATACGGTATATAAGATAATAATTACAAAAGTTCAGGTGACAAAACTTTCTGGTACTAATGCAACGTCTTACTGTATGTTCCATATCGTTGAAGGACGATAAAATATACCATAACAAAATAGGAAGGAAATAGTGCTGCGCGTGTTTTATGTTTAGAATCTTCTAGATATGAAACATTTGAGTAATAAGAGATTTCTTCATTTGCATAATCAGACGTTGTTTTAATTTCCCTCCCTATTTTCACATTATAAATCGAAATCAACATAATTGGAGCCGAAAAGAATTACAAATACAGTGATGAAATTACTTAGGGCTTTCATAATGCACTCCATTTCATTTTTTGAGATGTAAAAATAGCATAGAACGTGCGAATTCATATTTAACTTTCCCTGCCAAACCTCACGAGCTAACCATCTTGAAATAGTACTTCAGATATGTCTTTCTTTACTTGATACATCTTTTAAATTTATAAGTTAATAAAAAGTAATTTTTAACACTTTCTCTTAATAATTCTTCTTTTAATGATTTCAACTCTTTCGCAAAGTAAAATAGTGACAATGAGCCAAGAAATTGTGTGGAATGAAACACAATTTCAAACTTCGTGAAAATGCAATCTTCTTTTAAACATTTGAATATAGAAGTAGTATATTCAAGTTTGCTAGGAACCAAAAATCGTTATTGTAAACGAAAAATCATTAAAGAGTCATTGTAGTGGAAAATGACTTCTTAATTCAAATTCAGATTCACGCAAAATCTTTCTCTATTGATTAGGATATATTGGGGTAATATATTCGGTTTCTCGATTCGATAAATAAATGTTAATAATAGCAAAGCAATGATTTAAGTCTTTAAACATTTTCCGTTTTGCCACGAATGCGTAAATTTGAATTGGCGTAAGTTCGAAAAAAGGAGGGAACTTTTGAAATCTGCTCTGTTATACTCTCCTGGTTTCAGGATGAGTATTGTACAGGATAAATATTGTATCAATTATTAAGACGGCGTCCATTTTAAATATTGACGTCGAAGTGTATTGTGTTCAAGCTTTGTACTGTGAGATTATTTTAATGTCCCACTTTTTTGTATTTTAGTGTCATCAGCATCTAAATTAGATCTCACTCACATTAGTGCCATACTTATACCACTCTCTAAGCATATTCTTTGTCAGTGCTGATTACCACTCTAAATGTCACCGTTATGCATACCGCTTTATTATCTGACTAATACAGTGGAACCCCCGAATAACGCACCCCGCCCCTCCCCGAATAATGCCGATGTTCTCCGGTCCCGGATTTACATCAAAGGATTCGTATGGGATTGCTCCCCCGAATAACGGCGATCGAAAAATTAAAAACATTTTACCGGAAAACGTGTTTTTAAGGATTTTGGCCTTACAAAGTCGTGTTTTTATGTTTCCAATCTATTCCTAAGGCCGTTCTTGACATCTTTGCTTTTTATACTTTCCGTTTTGATACCATTTGCCAATTTTTATAGAAAAAGCCACTTTTTGGCCAAAAATGACATTTTCGTATCAAAACATCTACGAGGCATTTCCATACGGGGATTTTTGACCATGCTGATCACGAATCTGAGCTTTGTTTTGATTTCTCGCTCTTGGCGTGGATGTAAGTCCGCAGCGCGACTACGCTTTATAGTGTTTTTCTTTTCCCATAACTAAACATAATTGTGAGTAAAAATATATAAATTTTGCACTTTGTACATTGTCAGGCCCCAGAGGGAGCGGCGTAACTAATAATTATAAAAGAGTACAGCCGATGTTTAGAAGAATGTTTTATATGTTTCTTCGTCATATATTTGAAACTGGAGCAAGTATGATCAATAGTTTTATGCAAAACATTAGAAAAATATCGAAATTCGGCATTATTAAATAATTAGCTCGATTCTGTGAATCTTTCAGTATACAGCGTATAACATATGGATAATGTATTTTTCGTTGCAGAAAACTATGAACGCTACAACAGAACTATCAAAAGGATTCTTCCAGGTAAATCGACTGAAGTTACTTTCATTAGAAATCAATTACCATTCACATCTTTGTTTTACCTTTATTATTTCTATTATTGCAAAAATACGCTGCTTTACGAAATATAATTATTTCACTACTTGAAATCAATTATTTTTTATTGTTCAGAAATTTCATGAACACACGGTTCCACCGGGATTTCAGCCTGTTCTTCAGGTGCTGGAAGTAAGGTCTTGTTTTTCATACTCACAAATAGTCAATGTCTCATTTTAGACCAGAGCTATGACCGGGAATGCAACCAGTTTCCGTGTTCGTCTCTCAGACGGAATATTCTCTTACTCTACCTGTGCTTTGGCTGCGCCCTTGGGGGACCGCTTTCTGGCGGATGGTCTCACCGAAGGCAACGGAATCATTCGTGTGACAGAATGTAAAACGAGTGAAGGGTATGTTACATTTTGGAATACCAGATCAAAGATATACCGAATATAACCGTAATGGGGCTGTAATTGTATTAATGACAATTAAATCCTAAATTTATCTCGTTTTACGTACAGGTTGGTTATGAACAACGCTTTTTCTTTTGCTGCATTTTTGTTTGAAATCAACAAATGTGCTAACAAACACTAAATGCAGATACGCAAACCTGAACATGATTGGCTCAGAATATAAGTATTAAAAGAAATACGCGATTTATTTGCCACAAACCTTGTAATAAAAAATTTGTTTGTTTTAAAAGTTGTTGGCACATTTTGCATGAATTATATACAAAAAGACATGAAACCAATAAAAATTAAGTATATATTGTCATGCAATATTTGATCTTGAAAATAACTCATGTGTTGGCATTTAACAGATCTGTTTATTATATTACAAAAAAATAATAGACTACTGAATATTAATTTTGAACGTTATGGAGTATATTTAAAATAAATGTTATACCATTTAATGCGATATATTTAATATCATTCGTTTTAGAACCAAACGCTCGTTTATCATTATGGACTATGAACTGGTAGGTCAATATATAACCAAACGGTTATGAAACATGTAATTTGCACTTTAGCTCGATATTAACTCGCCTGTTATCGGCCAGCCTCAAGCACATTCAGGAAATCCGCAGGACTATGCCGGTATCGAAAACCATCAACTAGCACCAAACAGAGCTGTAAAGCGCGGGACTTCCCCTGATGCGAACCAGCCTTTGCGAAAACGCCAACCGTCAGGAAACATTCCGCAGTACGACAAGACTGACATATCACTCATCACCCCTTATATCAATAAGTTTGTTTATTTTATTATTTTTGTCATATCAAGACGTTAACTTAAAGTAGAATGTAGCGAATTTAAGTGCACGATGACAAAGTAGCTGTTCGAGAGATCACTATTGTTAATATAATGAATTTGTGCTCTGTGGCCCAAAATATGGAACTAATATATGGCATGAAACATAACCACATGCTGTATCCGTTATTATATTTTGCTCCGAAATTTATTGTTTGTGTTTGAATTAAGCATTTTAGCTAAAATTATATTAT
Organism: Ditylenchus destructor; assembly: GCA_022814885.1. Taxonomy (NCBI): domain Eukaryota; kingdom Metazoa; phylum Nematoda; class Chromadorea; order Rhabditida; family Anguinidae; genus Ditylenchus; species Ditylenchus destructor. Next base: position 1,969,072 of record JAKKPZ010000010.1, on the reverse strand, counting down.
GGATATTAGTTTTTATAAAGCGGCGCTATACACATACCAATAATTTAGGTGGCGAATTTGTGGAATTATATCAGCGAAGGAAAATATCAAGGATATCAAAAATGCCAGAGGAGCGTTTCGGGTTTTCAGTTTCACTGTTACTGACAAAGAAGGATACGCTATTAGAGTGAGCGCCTTTGGAGAACAAGCTGAGAAATTCCACCCACTCATCGAGAATGACAAGGTATTTGTATGTCTTCAGAAATTATTTACGTAATAAATTCTTTTAGGCATACTATATTAGCGGAGGAGGCGGTGGTTCTGTTAGGGCTGCAAACAAGCAATGGAACTCAACTGGTCACGATTACGAATTAACGTTATCGCGTGAATCTGATGTAAGCTATCTTGTCAAAAAAATTTATTTACTAAAAAACTTTAAATATGAGACTTAATTGTGTTCGCAATTTGTCATAATTAAAATATTGATTAATTAGAATTTTCTGTTAGATTCTTTCATATTTTATTAAAATTAGAATAATTTAAAATTAAAGCTTATATTGCTGTTCATTGTTTATGTAGCATAATACTAATATAAATCAGATGTAAAGCTTATTTATGTACCTGATGAGACTTTTTTTGTAACCTAATGTCGCAATATAACTGACAGTTTCGCATTGCGGCTATAAAAATGCGAGAGTAGCGAGTTCGTGGAGGCCAATGATAGCCTTTATTTCTCAATAGGGGTATCGCTCCAGAGGGTAATAGGGGCGAAGTGCTCTATAGGTCATTTACAAGAACGTACAAAATAAGTTACATTCAAACGCCATAAATCGCATCATTAATACGCTAAGATTATAGTATTTACGTTTCATTTTTTTAGGTTGTACCTTGCACCGATATTACAATGTCACAGACGAAGTTCAAAATTAACGCCATTCCGCTTCAAAATATCGCGCAACATATCAGCGAGTAAGCTTTTTTATTATTTATTTAATACTAATAAATAATTTTTAGGTGCGTTGATGTCGTGGGAATTGTCGAGCGTGTTTCTGAGGTCACTCAGGTGACTGCCCGCGCGGATCAGAGACAACTAAACAAGCGCGATATCTACATCGTTGATGACTCTGCTATTGAAGCTTGCCTGACTCTATGGGGAGATCATGCGCTCGAATTTGACGCAAGCAACGTTGGAGAGGTTGTCGCTTTCAAAGGTGTTGTCGTCAAAGAATTTGGAGGTAGTTTGATACTTCTTTTCTGGTTATCGATAAGCAGAATACATTCTCTGGATAAACTCCATGCGAATCAAAACAAATTTTTACCCATGACTGTTTGATTCTAGTTGGCTCAATATATTACCCTTACTTTTTGGTAATAGATGAGGAGATTACACACCTGATTTTCCATAGCCGAACGTAAATTGACAAAAAATAAGAAGCAGAAACGAATAAAACATTTACAATATTTTCAAAATTTTTCCGCTGATATTAACAAAGTTTCAAATATATTTTCATATTTAGGCGGAATTACGCTTAGCAGCGTATCAGGCACCGTTATTAAGAACAATCCGGGTGGAGTTGCAGCATCAAGGATTTCCGGTTGGAACACTGATCGAAAGGTTTCGGGAGCGGAAATTAAGTCAATCAGCTCGACCTTTGCAGATGGTGGTGCTTCTTCATTTGGTATGTGCTATTGACAATTAAATATAATGGCGAACATTGAAATAGGTTACCCATGTCAAAAATAAAATTTGTGCAAAACTCAAAATTTTTGAAGTCCATCACAAAATCTTTTATACTGCTGTAAAATACACTGTAAATGATGAAATATTGATTGAACATTATAATATTATTATTGTAGAGCGTGAGCTGCGTTTGATTGGCATTGCTGTTCAGCATCATATTGGTCGCGACACGGATCGAGGTGCTTACTTTAATGTCAAAGCTATGATCTCGTCTGTTCGAAGTGAAAATGCTATTTATCAGGTTAATAGTTTTATTTAAGTTCAGCTTGTTACAGACACACGAACAATAATTACCAGTTTGCTTTCGGAACATCTTGGAGTCACTGATAGTTTGTACTCAGTGGTGGCTTGTCATTAGCGGACATCATTGTTCGACAGATCACCTAGAATCGACATCATAGGCCAATTCAATAAATGGAATAATAAAAAATAGTTTCGCGACAACTGTTGTAGTATGTATCTTGATAGTTGTATTTCAGAACTAAATATTCCCATCCTCGTAACTCTCACCCAACCATAACTTTGGTTTTATTTATTTATTCTATTACCATGTTTTAGGGCTGCCCAACAGAAGGTTGTAAGAAGAAGCTCACAGGAGACGCAGGACAGTACCGCTGTGAAAAGTGCAACAGGACTTTTGATACTTGCAAAAACATTTTGATGCTCTCAGTAAGTTTTCGATTTTATGCCTTTTTATTTCAGCTATTTCTCCTGTAATTTTTCTTTAGGTCGAGCTTGCTGACTTTTCTGGAACCGCTTGGGCTACTATTTTTGAAGAACAAGCAACTAAATTGCTCAACCTTGATAGCGAACATTTGGCTCAATTACAGAAAGAAGATGTTAGTTATGGTTTTATTCAAGATAAATGTATTAAACATCTTATTCCAGGCAAGTGCATACACTGAAATTTTGGAGGGCCTCCGCTTTCGCCATTACAATATCCGCGTTCGAGTCAAATACGACATGTTCAATGTAAGTACTTAGCGATCATCTATGTATGCTACAAATGTATCTTCCACAATTTCCAATAAGTTTTCATTTAGGACCAGCAGCAGATGCGTTGGACGATCTATGACATGAAGCCGGTTCCGCACGAACGTTGCATGAGCTTGTACAGCGAGGCCATTGAAAAATGCGAAAGTATTTAAATCTTTTACCTCAGTTTTCATTTCGATCTTTGTAATTTCGTTGATTCAAATTTGGTTTTACAATAAAAATTCATAAAGCCCAACTTATCAGTTTACTTGTACATTTTGTGGTAAGTTTAATGGATTAATTATGACCAACATTTTTATTAAACATTAAGTGGAGCAAACCTCAAATTATTAACATTACGTTGAGCATAAAATACACTTATATTATACCAAATTTGTATTATGACGGAGCACAGATATTGAGCAGTAGCAAAGGTGTTCGCTGCCAGAAAGACCCATTGAATGAAAGATAAGCACCCGTTTATGAAGAACAACCGCATATTCTTCAAGGATTTTTGAGCAGCGTTTTTAAATTCACAGCTTAGTGGCAATGTACGTGTCGGAGATTGGATTTCATACTCAAACCATTTGCTATGCCGAAATTCGTACACGCTGTCCAGCATACCGCAACACTGACCTTTTTCGTGGATACGATCAAACGCTAATGTAAATTCTGTGTTTGCTCCGTATTTCGATTGAAGTTCTTTGCTCATAAATGAGCCGTTCGCAAAAGGCTAAATATGTTTTATTAAATTGTGAATATTAACAGGTACTACAAATACACGCGATACCACTTTAAAGGTATCTCTATAGTTCACTGATAATTATTAATCATGTATACGTTTAAACTTCGTAATTTTAGCCCAATGGTTAGGGCACAAATTTGTGTTTAAAATTTTCAAGAAGAAAAAACTGACAAATATATAAAACACTTGATTCCTCTGAAATTTATTCGGATTTTGTAACTTATGCCTTTACTCTCATCATTTGAATAGTTTTCATTATTCAGTTCATTACATTTTTCTCTTGTACTCCGCCTTTCCCGTGGTCATTTTTCAAACGCAAATATGTTTACTAAATACAGATCTAAAATCCTGAAGGCTAAAAGTAAACTTGTTCGTAATTACCGTATTTTCTCTAATTGAATCCCGCTTTCCAATATAAACCCTCCAGTTGGAGAAAGAGAAATAGTATGGGTTACCCTTTGTTCACGCACCCATTCTAGTCTGGAATGGGTTTCTCGAGTTCGGCTATTTTGGCCTATGTTGGGTATTATTTTGACCACTAATTCTGGCATTTCAGGATCGATTTAGTCACCAAGTTTTTTTTAATTTGTTTAAAGTGCGATTTTCACGAAAATACGTCAAAATTTGGCACTTTTTTCTAAAATGTGGCAAAAATGTGCCAAATTTTGACATATTTTTCTTAAAAACGCACCTTTTCAAAAATTTAAAAAACTTGGGGACTAAATCGACCCTGAAACGCCAGAATTAGAAGTAAAAAATACACCCAACATAGGTCGAAATAGCCGAACTCGGGAAACCCGTTCCAGAATAGAATGGTTGCGTGAACCTAGTGTTAGAGAAAAGTTCTCCAATATCAGTACCGTCGGAATATAATTGAAAAATTAAGGCCTATGGGATTCAATTAAAGAAAATACGGTATATCTAGAACACAGTGTTACCGCTATCCGGCATAGGATAAGACGTACTACTTTCAGGATTACACTTACCTCGAAAATATGAATAGCCGTAAAAACGAATATAGACAGATTTGCGAGAGTCGCCAAAACGGAGAACGGAGTATACTGAAATTTAACGGATTAGTATGACTGTACTACTTTGTAGGAGCGATGTAGTACCCCTTTATTAGTATATTTTGAAGAAAAAGCTAAATTTCAGAAATTAGGGATTCGTAATTAACAGTAACTATTTTTTATTCCCTGTCACGGAATCATATTATTTTAATTTTACAGCTGCTTCCAAAATCTTGTTTAGTGTAAAGCTATCTTAAGACTTACGAAAATGACGAAGATTTCGAATTTAGCGTCAAATCGCTCTCTTATTCTCTTATGATGGATCAGAAAAATGGCAAATAATAAGAAATCGGCAGTGCTTACAGAAATTCCTATGCATAATACCAAAAAGAAATAATTGGAGCTGGTGATTAGGAGAATGTCATACACATAAATAATCACACATACTTGCGAAATTATGTGCCACAGTGTCCAGGTCAGCTGTAAAAGGAATTATTAAAAACCGTTATAAACGAAATATTTGCTGTTATTATTCATCATATATGCATAGTTTATGAATTGTACGATTGTGATTTATATTCATTATATTGATACACAACAGCTAACCACAAAAATATTTATTTCCCTATAACGTTGAGCAACGCAGGAGTTTACTATTGGTTTGTAGGAAAAGTGCTTGCCATTTTATATGAACTAATTTTTTCTCACATAACGCAAGTGTGCCTATGAGTGTTATATATGCCGTTTGATAGCTAGACATTTCTCTGTTCAATAGTCCTAAGGGTTTATTTTTGTTGAAAATATGAAAATTTTAGTGAATGACACCGCTGAAAAATTGAAAAAAATCAATTTATCCCATTTTTCGGTTTATATCTCAACTTTGAGCAATCATATCTCAAAGAACATGAAAGCATATTTTGATCTGTAAAAAGTATGTCGTTGAGCTAGTCTTTGCCTACAAATTCCGCAATTGGTTTATGCAGTACCAAATTTTCAGTTATTTTGTCGATGAAAGTGCTCAAAATAACCAAAAATCAATATTTTGAGTGTATTTCATTTAGGCCATTGTAATCAAATATTTTTTCTATACTTGAAAAAGAAGTCTGTGACCGTCTAACAGAGAAATGAATGGGCTATCCAACGGTATATAACACTAAAGAAAAACGTTGCTTTAGATGAATAAAAATCGGCTTTGAACAACCGGCAAAAACTTTCCCTACAAACCGATACCATAAACAAGGAATTGTTCCCGTTTAGCCCTTCTGGATTTTAATCTATCGCCTGCGATCATTCATATTATTTGTGAAGCTCAATTTTACCTTAAAATAATGCAACATTATGATGACATACAGACTACAAGGTAGCCAGTAAGAATCGACGCCAAAAAGAGAATATAAATTACTGTAAACATAAATAGTTTTATCTAGAATTAGTGTCAAGTCGGGGCAAAAAAAACTTAAAATATAAATAGTGCAAAGGAAGGATGGTACGAGGGTGGACTGCATTGGGGACAGCTTGGGCAAGGTCCGCGCACCTTGAGGGACAGCGATCGTCGAGGTTAGCCCACAGCCTATGAGAAGGGCGAGAAAGGACAATGGGAAGGTGGCCATACAGTCCCTGGTCAAATATTGACATATCGGTGAGGTGACGTAAGAAGCCCACCAGCTTTTACAATACCATTCAGAGTAGTACACACATAATTTTTAGGACAATTCCGCAATTTGAAATTTGACAAAAGTAAAACAGAACGTGATAACTGTAGCATGTGCTGCAAATATTGGATATTCTCGACCTTTAATCTTTAAAATTAAATTGCAAATGAATGAATAACTCAAACTACAGAGAAAAATGAAGCGCATTTAAATCTCAGCTATTTTCCCAAGGGTAATCTCAATACGGAACTATAAAAGATCTTTAAAGGGCATTGTCCAACTCCGCATTAATTTACATATGTTTAATAAAGTATTGAAGGGTCTGGAACAAAAGAGTCACTTTGAAGGCAGATTAATTGTTTCTTCCAAATCAAAATATTTTGCTTATCATTAGTGCGGGACATAATATTTAATTTACACTTATTCGATGTAAAATCTGTTTCTAGTCTGATCACCAGCTTCATGGCACGGCGAGCGATCAGCCTCAGAGAGCGCAGGAGAAACACAAATGAGGTGCTTTTCATCGAGGAACTTTGTCCACTCTTCAACAAGCCAGTGAGTCATGCGTCTAAGCAAGAGCAACCACAAATAGAGAAAACTAATTTTTGGGAATAGACAACATGTTCATAGTTCACTGAGTTGCTTTTTCGAAATTATCATTACCCATAAATACCAACGACTAGACCACCCCATCATTCCTCTGCTACTTGAAGCTAGTTCAGAAATTTTCTTTAATTACTTTTTCTTTCCAAAAGTAGCTAAGTGCCGTATGCGGAAATGAGGAGTCATTGGTTTCCTGTGTTCCTGAATTCCTTTCATGTTTATCATGTTTTTGGCGTTGGGGAAGAATTTCTGTTTTGGAATTTCATTAAACAATCTGCATTGCACATTGTGCAAAAAGGTTCGCAATCTTGAACTTTCTCGCCAAGCGCACGGGAATGTTTGGAATATGCTGCTAATTTTTGTGATAAATTTACATACATGCATAGGTGTCCTTTCGTTATTAAAAAAAATACGCGACTTCATTTTCAAATTTATGATAAATATCTAATGAATTTTCCTCCTTCGAACATGACAATACCAATCAACAAATAGAGGCGGGTCCTTGCCCCAGTCAATATCCTTGCCGAACCTCAGAGCCTCTAGCCGGTAGTCCGATAGCTCTCTTTCCAAAGGGAAAGGGTATCATAACAGTGCATAGTCTGTTCGACGGATTCACAACCATGAATTCCAAGATCAGCTTTCTGGATGATAGTGATACTGGCACCCGACCGAACCCACCTTTACCAATGGGTCCCCTCATGCCTATCCTAAATACATCGTGCGCTTCTAATTGGGATGTTCAATCTCAGCCTCATTACGACTCCGCGCCACTCTCCAGAGGTGAATCCAGAAGTGCTGAATCTCTACCTTCTACAGCAGAACCACATCAATTCGATTTGGAAGATGCGCCAAAGTTTGAGCTTGGAAGCGAGCCCAAAGAAGATATTAATCTAGAAGAAACCACTAAAAAGGCTGCTGATATCGATGATAGCGGTGAAACACCAAGCCGAGATCCGCAGTTGATTAGCAAGACCTCAAAAGCGTCTACAACTGGTACTAGTGGTCCACCACGAATACAGAAACGTGCTTCCATTCTCGATCTCGGCCTGAAGGTGAAGGAAGTCAGTAAATCGGTGAAAATGGCCGCTGAGGACGAACTTCGTTATGAGGCTCTGCGCTTTGCTCACTCAACCACTGCTCATGGGATACCAATGGTATGTTTTCCTTGCATAGTCAATACCAGTGGTAGTAGTAGGAGGTGGTTGATCGTCATGGGCAGAAAATTTTGTGGCCACTCTATGAGTTGGAGGAAATTGAATGAATTAAAATTTCTCACAAAAGTCAAACGTAAAGACTGAATTCATTTGAGATTGGATTTATTCAATTATTTAACTTCATTTTAGGCCTTCAGGTTTGTTTCCTACTGTGGATTCTGTTTTGAGTGTGTGGCGTTTTTAGTAGTACCAGATGGTACGCCCGAGCATTGTGGATGGCTCTCAGTCTATTCTCCGCCGGTGTCTTCATTTATCAGTTTGTTCTAAATTCCGTACGATGAATTTTTACTGCATCTTTTAAAAATTTTAGATGCGTCCTTGTGTTTGAAAAATTTCAAAGGAAAGACAAGATCGTTAGCGTGGAGGTGAGTTAGTTTTTAGTTGTTCAGCAGGTCAGTAGCTGGTTTCTTTTATGTTTTTCTTTTACAACCCGCAGACATTTCTTTTCTTTATTAGTAATTTACGAACAGTCAAAAATGGCACCTTGAAAGCATTTTATTTTTGGCAGGCACTTCCTTAGTCCGACAAAGCTCATTTGTCAAAAATGTTATGACTAAGTAATGAACTTATTTTGATAAACTCCTAGTGCAAAAAATCCCGTATGAAGTTGAAACATGAAAACAAAATGAAGTGAAATGAAAATAAAGAAAGGAATAAGAAAATCAAGAAATCTTTAGCAAATCAAGGAAAGTTACAATTTCAGCTGGAATTTGAAAACGCGGTTAGTACTTATCTGACAGTTAAATTTTTCATATTATCATCTATACTTAAGGCATTTCCCGCTGTCACAATATGCAGGTTTATACTAATTATGATTATTTTATTTAAACAGGATATATTAAATACCAATTTAGCCTGAATCCGTTTAAAAAAAGTTTGGCAAGGAGAGTTCCTGAGATTGCGGTACTACTATGCTTTGTTGAACTATACCGAACATATTTTATAGGAAACATTGGATGCATACCATCAGGCCGTGACCTATAGTAAAGATGCAGCTAGTCAATATTATGGCGGTAACAGTAGCCCTTCTCGAGATCGCAGAAATGCTAATACGCCAGGTTCTTTCGCCTTTTCATTAAAGCGAAAATATTAAAATATTTTAGGCGGATTTCGGTATGCATACGATTTGTTCGCAAAAATATTTCGCCTTATATAGATATGTGCAATTTGAGCCAGTTATGTCTGACTGCGAATGTGAAAGACCCTTTCCTGGAAAGAAAGCGCGAGTTGATTGTGTACAAAAAGACTCTATCCCCAGGTTTTCGACCTTTTAATTTTAAAAGTACCAAATGTGAAAGCGTTATAGAGACAACCACACACTTTGTATTTGTAATTACGACCGTCAGGACTCAACCGTGTGGCCTTGCTACTCTGTAACGTAAGTGTTTGCCTCCGTTATCCGTCCAACATTTCTTTAAGGACATGGTACGAATCGGTTTGCCCCGATTGTAATGATATTGGGTATTGCAATTTGCCAGAAACAAATGGAACTAATATTTTACCATGCATATGTCAAAAGGTATTTGTGAAAAATTAAACGTTTGTCCATTGCAAAACTTTCTTTTTAGACTTTGGACTATTGTTTACTTCGCCCCGAGAGACTAAAAAGAATGTGGGAAGTTAGAGGTTGGTGATGGCTAAAACAGTAATATAGGAATGTTACAGCAGCTTATAAGAAAGTACTTATAAGAAGCTGCTTTCCATTAAACAATTCACATATACAAACATAAATTTAATTGTTTAGGAAATAAAATACCTGAAGAAAATTCTCCGTTTCGCGCTGATTTTCTGGCCCAACTCAAAGGTTTTTATCCGTTGAAACCTAAGTACTAATATATCCAATTTTGGAACTTGGATACGAAAACATGACTGATGAGGTGGCAATCACTACAAAAACAAAGGAAAGGTATGTCATATCAGAGGAAAATCCGAAAAGTTGAATGTCGCACATACAATATTACTATCCTGCTAATAGCTTAAAATGTTTAAATATGCGTCACTTTTGAGAAGCTCTGATCGGTTATAGCTAATGGCACAGCCGCACTTTTTGCGTAAATTTAAACATTTTATGTTAATAGCAGGATATTAATAGTAAGCTTTATTAAAACTATTCAGACTGGTTATGACTATGGCAGGTAGGCTTATTCTTTGGAAGTACTAAATAATTATCAGCACATCATCTCTATTTAAATAGGACTCCCTGTTCAACGTCGAATTGCACTCTCGTACGGGTAAGTAAAAATTCAAACTCGATCAGATATATTCCACATTATTAGAAAATCCGAATTCATTCGCATGTGTTCCTTCAATGGACAGCAGTGTGATATTATAAGTAAGAAAGTTTACTGCAGCCGTACTCAAGACATTTTATGACCTGGATAGCAGAAACCGTAAGGCTAGAAACTTGCTAGGAACTTCATTGTTAAGGTGAACATATAGTGCGCAATCAATAAATCCTACATTACTTGCGTACGGCTGATTTGTTTGCAAAATTTTTAGAGTGATGTTATTTCTTAGATGACTTCAAACTTCATGTAGATCCAGCGTTTGGCAACTGCTATACTTTCAACGTGATTCGATTTTCTAATTGTCATTATTTTCACAAACGACATTTTAGGCCAACAGAGATCGCCCCTTGGTGTCGAGTCGCGCTGGGCCCAGCTACGGTACATTTTCGAGTTTTATCGTTCATGCAACAAATCCCCATTTTAAGGTTTGCGGCTTTTGGTTTTCATAAATGCATCGGAATATTTGCCAACAACTCAAGCATCCGGGGTTCTTAACATAAAACTGACTTATTATCTTATAGTCGCAATGTTTTAGGTTCGTATTGCAATTCATAGTCAAGAAGAGTGGCCTTTTCCCGAGTATATTTTCATAATCGAAATTCTCTCAGAAATTAACTTTGTTTTCAGTTCGTTCGGATACAGTGCTCCAACTGGTTAAATATCCAACCATTTGAAATTTCCTATTAAAAAATATATTTAGATTCCGTGTCTTCTTTCGGAATTTCTCTGGTTCATTTTCGCAAATTAACTATTTACTTTGTGGTCTAACATTGTGAATTTAGCGAAAGGTTAATCGGTTACCGATGCCATATGGTGATTGTGTGATGCCCGACGAGCCCTTGCCCGAGGTAGGTTATTTTGGCAATTACATGTGGCAGGTAAAACATTTGTTATTGCTTTCGGTCTGATTACTGTGAAAAATTACTCTCGAAGCATTTGATTATGAAACTTTAGGACAAAATAAATCCTTGATGTAAAATACATATAATACTAAATTAATATGAGGATAAAATGGGCTGTTCCAGGATTACATATATCAAGACTACAAATACGAGCCTGAGGTAGACTTATATAGAGAATGCAGCAGCATCACAATGTTTGCTGATATTTAGGGTTGTTACAAAAGTTGCTATCAGAACAGAATTATTCGATTTTGCGGTTGTGCTGATCCGAGGTAGGTTAACGTTAATCTGAAAAGAAAGTAATCGGGACTATTTAGATATCCAACGGCAAAGAATGACACAAAAATGTGCGACAGCCTGGATCCACTTTCGCGTAAATAAAAAATACACTTAAAAAAAGAAGAAATACGATTTTAAGGAAATTGCCTGCTGGTCGAAGGCATCAAATTCACTCGACAGCATCTCTGCAAGTGCAAACATCCTTGTGTGCATGATGTTTATACTACCACGTTCTCGTCAGCAAAACTCACGCCAAATGCATTTAAAGCGTCAAATTGTGAAGGAAAAGACTGTCTAACGGAATTCGACGCGTAAGACTTTCTTTTTACATTACAAAACGATTACAGACGGATTGTTCCTATAACAGTAAACCCCATATAACACTCCTCCATATAAACGCGCTTTTTTGCTACACCTGCATATAGGACGCAAAATGTATGGAAATTTATCTCTCTTATAGCGCGCTTTTGGCCGGACGGAAAAATAACGGGCGTCTTGATTATTTGTTACCTATAATTATACGCAGAAATCTGATATTATAAAAGAATTTTTGATAAAATATCAACGTTATATGATCCTCACAATTTCACCTGGTGAAATGATCCCGAAGGTTACAGTATTTTTTAGAAATTCTGCGGCAATGTTGGAAATTTACTATGAACAAATGAGGTAATTCAAATTTTGAAAATTTTTCATTCATATCTCATAACTTCTAGCTACGAGATATTAACGGAAAGCGAATCATACCTGGTAAATTTCTATTATATAAAGGAGTCAAAAGGTATTTTTCTGACTTCGAATTTTTAGTTTGTCAATTTCATGTCTGACGTGGGTAAGTAACTAAAGATACTTTGTACATATCACTTCTACAAGGAAATCTTTATCCTTGCACGAAAAGATAATTATTATTGCACCGTAATCGGCATTCGTGTTGTGCGCAAACCCTTATAAAGGCATATTTTAGGATTAGGCTTACATTTAGACTTTACCGACCCATTAAGGGGGTCGATAAAGATCCATAATCATTGTTTAAATTATACATATCATTTTTGAATTTTGAGGGAAATATGCTGAAATTGGTGCAAAAATAGTCATCTATAGTGCAAGGAAAGTTACCAAGCTATCTACAGTATTTCTTTAGGTGGTCAAGCTGGACTCTGGCTAGGTAAACTAGGTTTGTGTCCGTTAAGTTTCAAACCCATGATATTTAGGAGCAAGTATTCTCACACTTTTTGAGATTATCGTGTTCTTGCTGCGAATCCTGACCATTTTCTGCCGTCGAAGATGCCGCAGTAAAAAATATTCCAACGCCACGGACCTGGGTACAGCCGATTACATGTCACAATACAACGGAAATCTGAAACGCGTTTCGAGCACATTAACTAATCTCAGTGCGGACTCAAAATTAGCGGCACTAAAACAGAACCGACCTCACAAAAAATACCAGTCAGCTCCCGACGTGAAAGTTATTGTGAATCCATCGATGAACATTCACAACAAAAAATCTATGGACAGCAGTTTGTTTCGAGATTCACCCCAAAAACCGCCGAGACATAGAATCATTCAGGACAAAAGGAATGATCTACAGTAATAGTGAACAGAGAACAATAGTTTGAAATCGCACGTTTCCCGCCAAGAGGTCCCTCTTCTTTCCAATAACTTTTCTTTCACTTCTCGTCCTTTAATACTTTAATTGTTTCGCTGATTACATTTATTCTTTGATCGATGGCATGCGACTACGTGCAATGAATCGTTGCGTTATTGAATAAACTTTACTATTATTTTGTGCATGTTGTTTTGTGTAATTATAATTTAAATAAGACTTTCTCTGAAATTAAATACCGTCGGTGTCACATTAAAATGTGCAATAGGCATAAATATGAAACATATTTTACGTCGAAATTTTTATTTCAAAATACATTGATACGTCAAATTATTTTTCATTACACACAAAATGTTCGATATTTTCATAATAGGATGTTTCCGCTTTTAAAGTACGCAACCCTCTTAGGGTGGACATATTTCCATTCACAGATTGTCACAACACCAATGCATTGTTACAAATAACAGAATGCATACCTGTGCCTCGTTCGCTAAACATAGCTTTCAGGCGAGAGATTGCAAAGTTATATTAAACAAGAAATAGGTATATTCATTTTATTGGGCAGTAGAGCAATTTTATATCCTTGATACATCAAGTAACTATAAACGAACTGAAATTGCATTTCGTAGCAAGTTTGATATCACTGAATTTCATTTTTTTTCATTTTCGCGTTACTTCAAGGTTTATATATGTGTTTTTTATCAGCCATATGTCTCATGTGGGCAACATTAAGATCAACATACGCATCATTTGCTAACAAATTTACTTGCTAATGAATGTATAACCAAACTACGCTATTCAAAATCCAATGAATTCCATTTGCAAAAAATGCTAACATTTATACTATAGTTGCATTTTATAGCGACCGTTATCTCCTTATCAAATATGGCTTCTCGAGATTGTATTGGAGAGGATGCAACAAGCCTCGTTGGAAACACTCCGATGATTTATCTGAACCGGGTTACTGACGACTGCAAAGCAAAAATTGGTTAGCAACATTGAAATCTATGAGAAATTAAGAATGCGAAGTTTTAAGCTGTGAAATTGGAATATTTAAACCCGGCTGGCTCAGTGAAGGACCGTATTGGATATTCCATGATTGCGGAGGCTGAAAAGGAGGGAAAAATTCGCCCTGGACTCACCACCCTTATAGAACCAACATCAGGAAATACTGGTGAGTTTTTAATGATTGCATAGGTTCACGCAAAAGTCCTTTTCAAAGGTACTATAAACAATAAATAAATAGGATTTGTAAAGAACTTTCTTGGAAGAATTTATATTTAACCGTGAGATTGAAAAACAATATTTTGTTGGCCGAGAGGAAATCCCCAAATTCAAGCACTTTCCAAAACTTTGAGACTGCTTCATACATTGTACAATATATGATTACAGTATATTTTTTATTTTTATTTCTAATGGGAAGAGTTTAGGTATTGCATTGGCGTTCGTGGGTGCCGCAAGAGGGTATAAAGTCGGTAAGCTATTAGTTAAATAAACAACCATGTCATATATCAATTTTATTCACCCACTTTACTCCACCCTTTTACATAACCATAGCTATGAATTTTTTATTTAGTGCTGACCATGCCATCGTCCATGTCCAACGAAAGAGTAAATTTTTTATTTTGTGGTATTTTTAGAAATTTATCAAAAACCACACTTTCAGCGAACATTATTGCGAGCATATGGCGCAGAACTAGTGCTAACTGACCCCGCGAAGGGAATTAAGGGCGCTATCGAGCGAGCCCACGAATTGGCAAAGAATATTCCAAATTCATTCATTCTTCAACAGGTAATAAATAAAAATGACTATGGAGTGCCCTTCTTTACACTGAAAAACACTATTTGAAACTTATCGAAAAAGATTGGACAGTTGAATAGATAAAAGGTTTAGGTAAAAAGATAGATAAAATGTCTAGATTCAAAGTTGACTTGCGCAGCTTCGGAATGCCACTTTGACCATTTAAACCTGCAAAACAACGATTTTTCAGTTCACTGGTTTATTTCCTACTCATTCCGTTTCACTAGGACTACGCACATGGGGATTTGTCGGGGATGCAGAGGGGATTGCCATAACTTTTATTTCCGTATAGGGATAGTTGATTTTTTCTGAAATGTAGGAGCAAATGTTTAGTTTTCTAAATACTGAAGAAATATTTTTAAACCCAATTTAACCCTCTGAAAAATGCAATCTCCTCCGGAAAAAAGTGTTTTTCGGGGTTATTCAGAAGGGATTGTATATTTTAGGGGGTTAAATGGGAGTAAAAGACTTTTCTTCGGTAATTAGAAACTCGACACCAGCCCCTACATTTTTGAAAAGTCAGCAACTAATCCTAGTATGGAAATAAAAAAGCTATAGCCAATCCCCACGTACGTAAAGCAAACGTTACTTATTTAAAACCATTTCAGTTCGAAAATCCGGCTAATCCAAAAATTCACTATCATACCACAGGGCCAGAAATTTGGCGGCAGACAGGTGGAAAAGTTGACGTGTGCGTCTTTGGCGTTGGAACAGGTGTGGTGTTTTAATATGATACCAATCTAATAGCTTAAATTCAAGGTGGTACTATTACCGGAGCCGGAAATTACCTCAGGGAGCAAAAACCGAGTGTTCGCGTAAGTTTTTAATGTCACACGGTAAAACACCAATGGTACGGTTTGGTCGAATACATATTTCAGTTATTCGCTGTTGAACCGGAGGAATCGGCTGTATTGAGCGGTCATCCTCCTGGAACTCACAAAATTCAAGGTAAGAGGAGGATATAATATTAAGAAGTGAATGAAGTTTTGCTCCTATAAATAATAAAATTTTAAATAAAATTTTGACAAAACAGTTTTCATACCTCATTGAATATTATTTTTTAAGATTCATAAATCATATTTTTGAATAATTACTTTCTACTAATTAACATATAAATTGTTCAGGCATTGGAGCAGGCATAGTGCCTGATGTTTTGGATACCAATCTTTACGAGGATGTTGTGAAGGTCTTTGAACCCTATTTAAACTAGCTCGTGAATATCTAATATGTTTAGGTCCATTCTGACGAAGCATTGATAATGGCTAGGCGTCTCGCTCTTGAAGAGGGGTTGCTTTGTGGTAACTCTCACTTTACTTAGAGAGATATTTATAAAAAGTTTTAGGAATATCCAGCGGTGCTAATGTTGTACGTTTTTGACATTCATACATTATGTTTCGTTTTGATCCCACTTTAGGTCGCCGCTCTCAAAGTCGCCAAATTGCCAGGAATGGAGGGAAAGCTTATTGTGACGGGTAATTTATTACATATGGATCAAATGATATATGGTTTATTTTAGTCTTACCAAGCTATGGAGAACGCTATTTGTAAGCTACTTCTTACATAGACCCCTTAATCTAAAAATAAACTAATTTCTAGGTCATCTGCATTGTATGTGGATCTTCGCGACGAGGCTGTTGGCATGGGCGTTGAAAGTCTCAATGAAAATTTGAAACGACTCAAATTACACGAATTTCCAGTCGTAGAATAAAAGAATAGAATAATTGAAATTCATAATATGTATATTTAATTTTCAAAATCCAGAACGCTTATGAAACATTTAATGGATCGCGTTGTGGTTCGCCCATGAAACCTTAATGGAAGTCACCCTAATAATGCATAATTCATATGGAGGCTCACCACCAAAATTTTAGTTTATAAATGCTGAAAAGCTTTTGGGCAAACCATTTCGTCGACAATTTACGATTGTACATCATAATTGCATTGTGATTATTGCCTTATGTTTGGCAGCTCATTTATTTTGCCTTCAGTGAATATATTTATTTACCGCGATAAAAAAAGTAATAGAATCACATATAAATATGAAGAATTGTCAAACATTTAAACAAGGAACATTTAATTGGATTCCAGTCAGTCAGTTGTATTTCTTTGGAACATTAAGAAAATCTTTGACCACCACTTTCAAGGGCCCTGAATAAGAATGTGAGGTCGGTTTTGGAATTGTGTCGAGATTTGCTAATTTCGAAAATTGTTTCCCTTGCACCAAATTTCAGTGTTTTGCATCGTACTATCTGTAATTAACCACCCCTAGTTTATGACTTGTTCCCTTCCTCTATTCTTAATCACATGAAAAACAGCGCATCTGTGAATTTCGTAAAAGAAAATGGACAAAATGACAGACAGAGCCAACACTCTACACAAAAACCTGGCTCTGTCTATTATTTTGTCCAATTTGCTTTTACGAAATACAACCGAGGCGCTGTTTTTCGTGTGATTAAGAATAGGGAAGAAAACAACACACTAGGGGGTTACCGTATTTCGTCTAAAATGAGCCCCGGGGCTTATATTTTTCAATGTCCCTCTAGAGGGGCTTATTTTAGAGGGAGGGCTTATTTTGGAGGGGGGCTTTTATTTTACAGTGTCTTTCGAAAAATTTTTGAGGAAATTTTTGGCAAATAGTAAAATTTTAGTAAAATTTAGTCCAATTTTCTCAAAATTTTTTAAAATTCTAACTAATTTTGAATTAGAGCCTAAACATTTTTCGAAATTTTTTAAATTTCGAGCCTTTTCTCACTATTTTTATCGAAATTTCTCAGTTTTTATTTAAATTACCCGAAAATTTTAGTAAAATTTTCGACAGTTTTTTATTCACTTTTGTCGTCTTCTCTTTTGTTTTAATTTATTGTTTAAGTTAGACGTCACTTAAGTTCGAACCTGAATTAAGCTCGAGTTTTATTTGGAATTTATGGAAATCCCTTAAAAAACCTCAGTTTTGTTCAAATTTTAAGATCGACCTTGGTTTAAGTTCGAGCTTGGGCCGGTCAATTTGGTGTTATTAAAGATATCAGCAATAAATTTTACTACTTAGTCAATGCCGAAATGCAAACAGTCAGAGAAAATATTCGAAATTGTTATCAATAGAAAAATTTTGTTCGCAAATTTTGTATGCAAATTTCGATTTCGAAATTCGACCAATTTCGAAATTGAAACTTGCATTTTATCCTGTTTTTCAAGAAGAACAAATTCTGTAAAATAAAGCAAAAATTAGCGATATTTGACCAAATTTCGACTAGAGTTTTTCATAGATAAAAATTAATTAAAATATTAATCTGTTATTTTGGTGCACCTTATGCAATCATAAATATCCATTCATTTTCTACAATGTAAAATTAAAACCTAAACATGTTTTTGTAGAGAAAAAACTTAGCTATCCAGCGGTATATAACATTCATAGGCGTTCTTATGTTATATAGAAAAAATTATTTTTTAGAAACGATCATGTGTTTCCGGCCAAACCAATATATTTATGTTAAAAATACGTAATATTGTGGCGGACAGTAGCTTAAGATGACATTTATAGTATAGTTAATCAAAGAAGAAAATGAAAAAAAAAACAGAAAAATTACGCAAATTTTTTGAAAAATGTGAAAATCTATATTTTTGCTATTTTTCTTAGAAAAATCAACTTTTTTGTAAAATTAATAGGAATTAATCATATTTCACGTATTAAAAACCTGTTATAGTGTAACTCGACATACAAACACCAAAAAAGCCTTTAAAATGCACTAAAATACATAAAATGCCGTAGAAAAGAGTTCGGTACGCTCAAATGGCGATTTGAATTTGCGCCAAAACATAATTGCATGCCAAAGGGGTTAAAAGAGGCCGCTGAAAATTATTAATGAGGGGGATTACTCGGCAGGGGTCTCCTCTAGACATTGGTAAACAAAATTTGAGTGGGGCCTTATTAGAATAAAAATTTTCACAGTCAACACTTTTCCCTATTAGAGGAGGCTCTGTTCAGCATCAGGAAAAGAGTCTCCTCTAATAGGGAAAAGTGTTGACTGTGAAAATTTTTACTCTAATAAGGCCCCACTCAAATTTTTTTACCAATCTCTAGAAGAGACCCCTGCCGAGTAATTCCCCTCATTAAAAATTTTCAGCGGCCTCTTTTAACCCCTTTGGCATGCAATTATGTTACGGCGCAAATTCAAATCGCCATTTGCCCTGACCGAACTCTTTTCTACGGCATTTTAATAAGACAAAAAAACTAAAAAATATGGGCTAACATCGCTGTCCTCTAAAATAAGCCCCGGGGCTTATATTTTTCAATGTACCCTCTAGAGGGGGCTTATTTTAGAGGGGGGCTTATTTTGGGAAGGGGGCTTATTTTAGAGGAAATACGGTAATTACAGGTAGTACGGTAATCGTCGTTAGCGTTGTGCGCAAACACTTAGGCTGGTGTTATGTTACACTGAACCGACCCCATAAAGCTAAATATAAAATGCCAAACAGGGAACTAAAATCCGAAGCAGGACCACAGGTGCAAAAATCTCGATGGGAACGTCAAAAAATGTCAAAAATTGGTGGTAAAGGGAATTGTCCAAGTAGAAATAGAGGAAGGAGGAAAGATGTCTTAAACTATTAACATGTACAATCCAATCTGTCAAGTGCTTTCCACGTAACATACCAAATGACTTTTGAATAATTTATTGTACCGTTCTTCAAAAACAATTTCTATAACATAAATTCTTTATTATTTACAAGAATATATCTTCCCGTAATACAATTTATAATACGCAACAAGAGATCATAACACAAATAAGATCAAACCAACTACAGAAATACGAAATATGATTATATTCATCAAAATAAAAAATACACAGAATCACAACCATTGATGTTCGCAGGATTTCATTCGTGCGTTTAAGTGTTTACTTATAATTTAGACTTAATATAGGCCGGAATTACCAATTTTTAGATAAGTGGCCCGACATGTTCCCTATTTTTTGAGAATCACACAATTTTCCAGCGAAATTTCAGACGACAACGAAAGGAAAAAAAAGCTATTTAACATGAATCACTGAATAAAAACATTGAAAAAAGAAAAATCACTGCGAACATTTTTTCATAAAATACATTCCAAATGTATTAAATTTCAAAAACACATTACTCCGTTGTTCTTCTTATTCCCATTCGTTGATATCACTCGCGCCTTTTTGGCAGATGGGGCCGCCATAGAAAAGTCAGTAGTGTATCCTGAGGCGTTGTACATCATAGGTGGTGGCATGTTCGAGAAGGGTAGCTCTGATGTGAATTTTGCTGACAATTGGCTGGGTATAGGCGGGCGTTCAAGAACTTGCTGAAAATACTTTGGATTGTAATTGAATATATATTACAGCTAACTTACCCTTCCTTCTTCAAAATTATGCTCGATAGCATAGCTTAGGGCCGATTTGTCCATCATGTCGCGTACTGTTACGTCTGCTTCGGCTTCGACTAGCACCTGGACAGCGGCTAATTGGAGATTTGCAGTGGCCAATATTAGAGGAGTTTTGCCCTAAAGAAATATCATGCTTACAAAAATTATACATTTAAACGTTAGAATAAATCACAGAAAATGTGAATATTGTATTGAAAAGTTTTTTTCTCACGACGCAAAGAAACAGAATCACATACACAAATATTTTTCCTAAGAAATTTGTAACTCGTTTTAATCTTAAAACTGTTATAATAAAGCCTAATGAAGATGCGAACCTCGTTGTCAGTAGCATCTTTGTTCGCACCATTTTTGAGCAGAAGATGGATCATAGGAACATTGTTCACCAATGCAGCCAAATGGAGCGCGGTGCGTCGATTGCAATTCATAGCGTCTTTGTCGCCGGTTAGATTCACATCAGCTCTGAATTGAATGAGCTGATCTGCTATGGGCACTGCTCTAGGGCCTGTCAGAGCGCAACGCATCAATGGGGTTTCTATGCGCTTTGCTAAGGCATTTGGATCAACTCCCATATGCAGCAACCTTTCCACTACCTAAATAAAATTGGGAATATTTTGTATGAACTCTGAATATACATGATATACCTCAGGCATTGGTAATGCCACAGCGTGATGTAGCGGTTGTTTGTCCTCGAAATCGGCCAACTTAGGATCGATATGTTCAAAGGAAAGCAAATGTAGTATCACTGCTCTGCGTCCTTGCTTGATAGCCATGATTAACGGTGTAGCGCCTTCTGAAAAATGTATAATGCATGTTCATTTTGCTGACAGTTTAAACTTTTCTTTGATGCCACTCCAAATAAATATTCGAAACTATGTAAAGATGTGAAATCTATTTCAACGATTATGATTTGTAAAAAGATCGCACATATATCAGAGTAAATTTCATAGATAATTTTCTTAGAGAGTGATTAAATTTTTGATTTACCGAAATATTTTTGACAAATTAAAAGGCGTACCGTTATCCCTAGCGTTGATGTCAGCTCCAACTTTGCACAAATTATTCACACTGGTAATGATTTTCTCGTCTTTGAGGTTCTTGTGCTGGTGAGAGAGTAGAGTATGCAGAGGTGTTCTACCCGTTTTCCTCTCCGTCCATCCGACCAGCACAGAATCTACAGGTTCGCGAATATCTCCTGTGGCGGCTTGTTCATGTAGTACCATTATCGTGTCATTGAACTCATTTTCTGCTGGGGAGTGACCTCCTGAGCTCACTCCTGAAAACAAGACCGGTATGCAATGATTAAATTTAAACTTAACAAACACATTCTGTAAAGTATTCGATAAATACTTTTGACAAGCATAAATTATAGAATGGTAAAAATGTACCTGAACTAGAGTTGCATGACATAACCGTTTGATGCCCGGAGTGATCCACATGAGGTCCGGAGTACATCCACATAACATTATCTGCAGGTGAATGTCCTTCTGAACTCACTCCTAAAAATTAATCAGAACTTATTAATTATTTCTAAGACAGCAAAAGACAAAAATCAGTATTATATATGAAAAAGTAATTCAGCTAAATAACATATTCCTGTTAGTTCTCAAGATTTCTGTGTGGATTTTTACCATTAATTTTTGGATATTGTATATCGTAATTTTGGATTTCTACAACCTTTATATCCCTATTAATTTCATATAAGAATGGTCTGTGACCGTATTAATTTTGATACATAAATAATACCTGACGAAGAGTTACACGAACCAACAGTTTGGTGTCCAGATGTGCGGCCATTTGGCGGAGAACAGGAATACATGGCAAAATTATGGTTCATAAGGTGATCTGTATGGCTCAAAGGCTGTCCGACTTGTGTAGCATATGGCTTCTCAACCAAAGGTACAAACGGCCCATTCCAAGTACGCGTCAAAGTGTTGCCGTCACAATCTGGCATGGGATTCTGGAAAGCCTGGTATCCACAAAAGTCGTTCTTTATAATAGACGCTTTACCTATAATTTTGTATTGTCAAATGCGGCAAGAATTTATAAAACCTACAATGAGTAGTACTCAAAGGTGGAATCCACACCTTCGATTTCTTTATCTTTTTAGATTTTCTCGAGGCACTTAGCACTTGAGAGACGAGAACTACGGAAAGCGTGATAGCGACCATACAAGCGACTGCTACGTAGAATAAATTTCGGTTTGGTTTTGGGGCGTCTGGTTTGTGAACTTGAATTCGATGGAGCGCTACTCCCATGTCCTCCAAACTCTGAAAATGGATTATTAGATAAAATTTATAGAGGATCTTACTATAAAGGCACTTTAACTATAAATCTTTAAGTATAAATGCAAATATTTGACAGCACATCTTCATTGTAATTCGTATTTAAGTGAACACATGTAATATTTCAACCGGAAGTAGATTGGATAAGTGTATATGTCTTGTGTCAATCAAAAAGTGTTCTGATAAGTGCATTTTTGCGCGAAAGCGCTGGCTTACTTATATGTTTTAATAGGAAGATAATCCAGATAGTGCGTTTCACTCAAAATATCATTAAATTTACACAAAATAAACAAAACCAACTCTTTTGGCATTTGCAGCACCCAAATAGGCAGCGACGCTCTCCAATTCATTGAAGCAAGAAAAGATGCCATCTTTGGAATGTTGCAGCACATGACACATGGCAACATCAATTTCCAAATAGATTATCACACCTTCTAGTGCTGGAACTGAATTCGCAAAGTTAATGTTGAAAATGGCAAGAAACACTACGAAATACCTTCTCTTTTTGTACGTCTCGTCTCATTGTATACGACATCGAGGTCCGCGGAGTCAAATCCGTCCATTTCCAACAAATTACCTTGTCCGGTATCGCTCCGCCATCGATAAACTTTCGGCTTTTGGTCATCGTTTACACCTACGCGAATAGATGCCCGTAAGTGGCCACTTAATGTGACGAGAAATCCTCGTAGGAGTTGGGGGAAGGTGGTTGTATCAACAATTAATATTAATGATAATTCGCCTCTCAGAACATTGAGAGGTACTTCGGGAGACGCTGTAGTGTTTAAATCGCAGTCGCCACCATCCTAAATTTAACTTTAAGCTGTTTGTAAGGGAAAATTTTTAAGATGTTGGAAACTGTTGCTAATTCGGAAATGTTTGGAAGCTTCAACTAATGAGTTAGTCAAATTTGTGAGTTAACATGTAAAAAGCCAGTTTTGTTCGCTATCACCCGATGGAGATTTAGTTGAATAAATTTAGTTCTAAATGGCCCATAAACTATTTCATACTATTTCTCTGATATAAAAAATATAAAGAAAGTGTCAACTTACCCATCCACATGCTGTAATATTGCACTCTGGATCGCACTTTCCATTGGCATAGTGCTGACTGCAGTAGTTGACTAAATACACTTATATTGACACTTTAAATCAAAAATAATTGTCTTACAATGTGGACATCTATGGACACGTTGCTCGCAATCAAATCCATCAAACAGACACTTTTCATTATTGCATAACTAAATAAGAGTAATTAAGAATATTATAATTATAAAACTGAATAATTAATTCAAAATCAATAAGCCAAAATCAGCGTTTTATGAAAAAAACCTGCACTTGCAAAAATGTTTCATTGAAAAGTTATGGCTTCGACTTTGACTTGGTATCACCGAGTTATAATTCTTACTTCATCGCATCGTCCGTCACCAAACACATGCGCACAATAGCTTTGCTGAGCGGGTCCCCACTGTTTGCAGTGCTCAAAAATGTTTGGCAGTTGTGCTGTGCAATCGCCACCATCAAAGCTGCATGCATAGAAGTTGCACTCCGAGTCACAGACACCGTTATTGGCTTTTGAATCACACGAGTGGCGATGACAATTATCTTTCTCAACCTAAAAATAGAAAATTTTTAATCATTTCATAAATTTTAGAGGAGTTTACAATATTGCGCTTATAGTAAATATTAATAGTTTGAATTGAAATTGTCCAAAAAAGCATGCTGATAATTTAATTGAGATGCGTAAACATTACGTACCAAATCTGTGCGATTGAATTTGTCCACGTCAACAAATGTTTCACAGTACTTCCCAACGAAATTTCGCGGACAGTTGCACTGAAATGTGCCCACTTTGTCCTCGCACTTACCGCCGTGCAAACAAACCCTAAAATAGTAAATTAATATTTACCGTATGCGGAATATATAAATAGCTTACGCAGTTTTGCATTCATCAATGTCCACCTCGCACCGTTCCCCAGTGTATCCAGGAGCGCAGTCACAGCGAAAATCGTTCACGAGATTTATGCATCGGCCCTTATTGAGACATGGTTCTAAAGATGGATTATTAAACTTTATTATGTGGTCAGTCCATTTTGTAATACAATAATAAATACCGATGATACATATAGCACGTTTTAAAGTATTTAACAAATAACTCATTTTAATCGCCTTGGAACTTACTCGAGGCACATTCGTTGACATCGTATTCGCAAAACGGACCGGCAAAACCAGGCATGCAATGACATTTGTGTATATCCGATCCATCAGGCTCTTGACGACATAATCCATTGTTGTAGCAAAAAGCACCCCGACAATCTTTATCGTTCTTTGCTATAACCGATGTAGGCGTTTCGCAAAGTTCACCAATGAATCCACGCTTACTGAAAATATAATAAAGTGTTGTTCTCAAACATTTTATTTCAAAGAAACCATTCAGAAGATATCACGGTAAAATATTATTAAGATATATTTCTCCTAGTCCGTAAATTTCGAAAGAAAAAGAACTGTTTTAAGTTAGTTGTGGATTAATATTTTGGTTATCCAAAAGAAAATCATAAAGCTGGCAACTTACCAAAAACATTCAAATCCATCAGGGCGATTTTGACAATATCCACCATTTAAACAAGGATTTCGCTGTCCCAAAGATGTCGACAGTAGCGAGCAATGATCCGCGATTTTTTTATCGCACAGAGCTCCTTCATATCCAGGATCGCATTTACAAGTAATAGAAGTCGCGTTTTTGATAGCATCATTCAAATGACATGTGCCATAAATGCACGGATTGTGTTCGCACGGCTGCATTTCCAATTCGCAACTTTCGCCTCTGCGATTCTGAGGGCATAAACAGTAATACGAACTAAAAATTGAATTTTCCAATAAATATTTTATTATTCCAAAAAAACGTACCCGTAATCGAGATTTGGTATACATGTAGACCCATTGTGGCAAGTATTGAACTCACAAGGATTTTTCTTTTCAAACTCGCACACAATTCCTTCATAAGCTGGAGGACATTCGCATCTATCTGCTGTTGCACTTCGGCAAATACCACCATTTTGGCATGGCAACTTGCAGTTGTATAGATCCTGGTAAGAATGCGTCTCGCAGTTAACTCCACTGTATCCCGGAAGGCACATGCAATCCTAAAATTAAATGAATTTACTTGGGCGTTTGCTTCCTATGAAAAAAGGGCGTATTGGTATAAAACAACGAAAATTACAAAATTGTTTACACATAAGTTTTAACGAAAAATTTTTTCAAAAGTAAACTTAAGATAGAGACATTGTTTTCGAGTTCTGCTACAAAACTATAAGGAACGATTTAAGTGCTAGTTCAGATCATTGATAACGAACTGTCAGAGGACAAATTTTGTAGCCGTTATATGACATTCCATTTTTGTTTGGAATGTTTACTGAATTTGGAATTAGCTTTAGCATGCTATTGTTGAGAATTGCAATAAAACTTACATATCTGCCCTCGTCGTTTATACAAGTACCTCCGTTCAAGCAGGGATTTCCATGACAATTGTTGATTCGGGTCATACAGAGTGGATCAGTGTATCCCGGTTTGCATTCACATATGAAGGAACCTTCAATATTGATACATTTGCCGTCAAAACAAGGGCTGTGTTCGCATTCGTTGATATCCTGGTCACAATTAGTGCCCTAAATTTAATAAGATATAATAAAGCAAATCACAAGTAGAATATAGGATTACATTATATCCACTATCACAATTGCAAGTGTACGTGCCATGTTCGGGATCTGGAGAGCAACTTCCGTGCTTGCATTTGTTGTTCTCGCCGTAACATGGATTTGAATGTTCACATAGTTCACCTGAATAAAAAATTAATTTCAATCCCTTTGAGTAATGGAAAATACCGATTCTGCTGGGCGCACAGAGGCATTCATAGCGTGCAATACCATCGACGCAAGTTGAACCGGAATGACACAAATTGTCCTTACAGTTGTCGATCTGAAATAAATACATGTAAAACTGTGAGCAATTGGTTATGTATTACATTGATCTCGCAATGGTCACCCTCGAATCCGCCGACACACAAGCATTGGTATGTGCCCAGTTTGTTAATACAAGAAGCGCCGTTGAGACACAATCCACTGTATTCTTCGCATTCGTCAACATCGAGATCGCACGAGCTTCCTGTAATAATGGTTTTCAGAAATATAGAAAAACTAAATCCCAGCAACATTATGACGAAATTAGAACATTTTGGTAAAACAAAAAGTATTTATTCTCCTAACAAGTATACATCCACAATTTCCCTCTTATTGTTTTTACATTATATCTTGTAATTTATGACGAGTGCTTAGACTTAGGTGGCAGCGGCATTCGCAGCTGCGCCGAGTCGGTATGCCAAGACAGCTTGAATTCAATAACGACATCCTAGTGCAATTGTGAAAAGTGATTACCTGTAAATCCCGCAGGACACTTGCATCCTGCCTCGAGCCCAATACTTGGATCCCCATTTACACACACTCCACCGTTTATGCAGGCTATTGTTCCCGACATGCAAATGTCCACTCGGCGTTCACAATGAGGTCCAAAGAATCCTTCAGCGCAGTCGCATTTGTAGTTTGCTGTGGCCATTGCAAGTTCGTCGCTGTTTGCGGAAAGTTCACAAGTTCCTCCATGGAGGCACGTATTCGGGGTGCAGAATGACGGGTCATGTTTCAATTCACAATGCTTTCCGGTATATCCGGGCGGGCAGTCGCAGTAATAACTGCCTAAAATATCATCCATATAAATTTGAAAGTCAAGAAATTTTAAGTACGCTTTAAATTTTAGCACCATAGTTATGCAATTTAATCATAATTATTTTAAGTGTTGGAAAAATAGCTATAGGTTTAATTATGTATTTTTAAACATGTACATGAGATTATATTATTTAGAAATTGATATGTCATACTTTTTTAAATAAATTATAATAATGAATCTGACACCAAAATGTCTTTTCCAGATATTTAGAAAGAATTTTTCAATGCGTTGGTTTTTCTTGGGATTAAAAGTTCCAACCAGGTGTATTAACGCAATTCCCCAGTTCACATGGATTGGTTCGGCATTCATCAATATCTTCACGACAATCAGCAGCGGTCCAGCCCTCATAACATTGGCATCGATGTCCGTTCAGCTCATTGACGCAGTCTCCATTTATGCAGAGTTGTCCTTTGCAATAGTCCACTTCCGAACAGGTTTGACCTGAAAAGTCCTCGCTTTAATGTTTGCGCATTAACGGCGCCCTCATTAAGCGTCTATATAGTTTCAGTTCAGTCGGTGTGATCACTCACTTGAGCACTTTATTGGACCCTACATAATGAAGAGGAAGGCGGCAAATCAAAGTAAAAGAAAAGAGGAGACGTTATACGGATATTCCAAATCTTCTCAAAAGCCAATTTTCTCAAGCTTCTAGAGAGATGTCCTACCGGAAGTAAAGGAAAAAATCATAAGTGTCACTTAATGCATTTGCACGAGTGTGTCAAAAATAGAGACAAAATAAGATAAAAAAATAATTATTTTTAATATTTTGGTTTCGATACTTTTCTTTTCTGCGGGATTTCAAAATCTCTTTCGGAGCCTTCAGGCATGGAAATCAGTATTAGACAAATAAACAAACAAATTCCTCCCATCTACAAAGTGCTACCGTCTTTGCAAAACCTTCAAGCGATTAATGACTTTATACAAACTCATGCAAAACCCTCTCTTTTGTTGACTTTCCCACGAAAAGTCAGAGGTAGGTCGAGGTAATAATGGTGGCAAATATCAGATAAGCCGTTCTTCCTCTTGAACTGTAAAACGAAAACCAGGAATCTTGGAAATGTTTAGAGTAGGATAATCAAGAGCTTGAGTATCAAATTGAGTCAAAACAAAAATAAGAACGAAAATTGGCAAATAAACATATGCGTATGTACCGGGGATTAATATAATTTTAGTGAAGGAAAACAAAATTAACTGGTTTAATATTTAAAATCGCTTAGCTCCGCTTCATGTTTGCGGTTTTATAGTTTTAGGAATCGTTATTATTTGCGACATCTTTTTTATTAACACAATGCACTTTTATAAACACTATGTGAAGATATATGGGATTTGGGACATCGCGCACTTAACCATAAATAATTTCAGTCTAAGACATCATTTATGCAAATGTGCACTTTACCTCGGATCTCTATACATTTTTCCAACTCTTTGACCCGCACTCATTATTCTTCCTTCTTAGTGACTGTGACAATTTGTTTCTTTTTGTTTTGGGACAGCCACTATAAATTACGCTGGACCGCTGTTTCGTGCAAGCAAAACATCGGTCAAAATAAAGCCTCCGCTCCAAAACTTTCCCATGGTGCTCGGCGGGTGTCTGTGTCATTGTGATTTGACGAATTTAATTTCACGAAAGTTAGGGGCATACTGGTCAACAGTTTGATCGCAAAGAAGGGAATAAAATCTCCTTAAGGGAATCAAAGGAGAGCGACAGATGGCCACAGCTGAGCGCAAAACAGAGTGGAGGCCGAAAAAAGGTGGCAATAATAGAACCAGATTGTTTATAGGAAAGGAAGCTTGACAAAAAAGCAGATGATATATTTGAGAAGATAGATTTGATCGTTAATTATATGGCCAAGTATTGTTTAAAAATAACCATTTGGAATTTGCGCTCAATACAAGAAAAACGAACCAGTGAATCCGTAGTGACAGTCGCATTCGAAATCTTGAGCAGAATCTGTCAGACGACACCGACCGTTTTGACACGGGTTAGAATCACAGACTGTGGTTAATTTTGTGTCGCAATGGATTCCTTCGAAACCTAAATTTAATGTTTCAAAATTATGTATTGAGTTTGCACTGTTTTGTGCGCATTTCAAGCGTTTTCTGTATTTTATCCACTTCGTGTGTTACTGCTTTTTCTGTAAAATACCTTTGGTCTATCCCAATTATCTTTTTACCGATAAAAATTTTCCGACAATTTGTGAGAACGGAACGCAATAAATTCTTTTTGTAAAATCCCATCGCCAGATAGAGGAGATCCTCCGAAAATGTTTTTATGACTTTAATAGTGTTTCAGTCGAGCGACTCTTAGTTACAGGCTGAACACCAGCAAGTAATCCATTGAACGAATTTGATTGTATGGGAAGTTTATGGTTACCCATCAAGCCACTACCGAACTGTGGGAGTAGTTTTTTGCATTCTAAGATACGACTGGGAAAGCAAAAACAAAACCTTTCTCATTTTCTCTTCAAAATCAAGATGAAAATGTCTTTGAAACTGACTTGAGCAATTAATATTTACTTACCAGGAAAGCAATGACATTTGTAGGTGCTGTTACCGTTCTCGAATTTCTCACAAAGTCCATTGTTGCGACACGGGTTATCTAAAACACATGGTTCGTGTAGTATATTTTTACATAAGTTTTATAAGTTGCTTACAATCCGGACATTTCCTCCTGTGACAGCGATCGGCAAACCATCCGTTGTGGCAGCTAGAATAATAGTAAATCAAAATATAAAGACTGCAAAAATATTTATTTTACGTTAATACGAAAATTAGAAATAATTTTAAGCTAATTTTAATCCGCGTTTGCAACATTAGCCTTTGAAGCCATCTTCTATTGTTACTTTAAGTTGTGTTATATGACCTCGTAATGTTCTCAAAGTGCCGTATTTCACTCATTTTAGTATTCCTTTTAAGATCCCGAAGTTTCTTTTCTTTTGTGAATGAGGGCAATGATTGTTCGCTTCCTTAATAATTTAAAGGTATGATGTTATAATTATGAGATGTGATTGCGTGATGGAATTTTCCCACACTGAAATTATAGGTGTATGCCCTTTTGTTGCAATGCTCTTCACGATGCTCTTGATTAACATGAGTGGGGAAGGGACCTCCTGTGGTGTCTCAATTAAGTGACCCTTGCTTGCTGTCCCAGTTGCCTCGATAACTTTGTCAAAATCACGGGCCTTAAAAGGAACAACGGTTATAAACGGGCGGGAGGGAGAATGGCTCTCGCTCGATCGGGCACCGTTCAGGGTCAAAGCCCAGAACGACAGAAGGGACGACGATGAGGCGTCAATAACTCAAAGGAGAGCCATAACATTCTTTCAAGGAGAGGCCATGGGAAAGTGCATGTTTTGCATGTTTCTTGCCACAAACTAGATTAATCGTATTGAATGAACACTCAATGCACCTTTATAATAGAGGTTTGATACGGTAATCCATATGACTTGGAAACAGTAGATGTATTTTGTAACAGGTTTGTTCAGCTATTATATATTGCGGTCACATTAATCCCAAGACCGGTCACCAATTTGTAAACTACTTTAGAGCCAACAGGTCGGTAAGTGTTCTTTTGAGAAGGCAACATTGGGAATGACCCTTACCTAATCGCAGCGGCAAATCCCTTTATCCCCGATTCTGGGCCTAATCCTCGTTATGCGCTTTTGTTACCATCAAAAACCTAGTCCAAAAACGGAAGACTCTGGTAGTATGAAAATATATTATTGCGCAACAATTTTATGTTTATTCTTGAATTTCCTCAGTCGTTTTGTTATTGTTTGCAAGATATCCAAAAATGAGTAATTTGGCTCGACAAGTCCCATTCCATGCATGGATCAATAATTAATAAAAGATAGAGTTGGGCCTAATTAAATTATACATCATGTGCTCTGTTTGCTTTGTCATAACAATAAGGAGGATGATCGTTGGATTGCCTTTGAGGCATTGTTTATATAATATAGGAAATGGGCATGTCTGTCCGTCATTTGTAATTTGGTCAAGTCAAAAGGTATTTGCAAAAAAAAATACATACTCAGAAACCAGTTTAAAAATAAATCTTGGATTTTATTAAGGATGCCATTAAAGCACTATTAATTTGCTTTTACTAATTTTCGTGAATTTTTACGAAAATAATCCGTACATCAAAACTTACTTGCACTTCGATGATCCATCGCGTTGAGTCATACATTTTCCATGGGGGCCACAATAGTCTGGTTCTGCCCAGCACGAATTTTGATACACCAACGAGGAGGAGACAGCTGAAAAATTGAAAATATTTTCGCGTTAATCAAGCTATTAAATCTACACAATTTACCATTAGCACGAGCAGAGAATGTGCATGAATATAGTAGAAGTAGGAATGAAATGGGGAGCCACATTTTGGCTAGTGGCGCTGAAAATGTCATTGGTTAAGTTTTGAAATGTATAAGTAAACGCGAAATAGTCATACAGGTTCAAAATATAACAACTATTAGAAAAAACGATTTTGTTTATGGAATTATTCATTGTAAAAACAATAATAAGCTTCAGAATTTTCAGAGAGAAATTTGTCTACGAGGAACTTTATTAGAACGAGTTCCAAAAGGGCATTCTTAGGGTGCTTAGCAGAAATTTGTTATTTTAAAATTTTATCTCCATGTAAATATTACTCTATGGAATTTCAGCATTGTATGATAAAAGAGTAATTTCACAAATGCATTAAACGATCGACAAGTAATAAATATTTTAACGAAATATATTGTGCAAACATAGTCATATTTCAAAGTCAAAAATTTACATGAAAGGGAACAGAAATTTTATGAATTTCTGCACGAAAGAGGGCATTTTTACCTTCTTATAAGATCCTTCCTCAATACGTCCCCTGACATATTGATGACCGAATGAACAAATCAAATAGCATAACATTCTTCTCAACGGCCATAATATGGTAGCGAAACAGAAAAACGTGAAAGGAGGAACGGGCATAGCATTTTTTCGGGATATAATGATAAATTTTTCAGCAGAACTTTAGCAACCAAAATAATGTAAACCGTCATCTTATAAATAGAATTATTAGTTCACTCATGGACACATCAAGAATTGTTCAAGTTGAGGAAAGAGCAGGAACAAAAGTTTTTTTAATTTTCTGAACTCGTGTAAGGAAAAGTGCCTAATGCATTAATTAAAGTTAACTGGTTAAGGGCAAATTTGCATATTTCAGTCATCGCAGGACATCTTTGCAATAGCAAGGAGCGCGAAAATAGGGCCATTGGTTCACCAACAAGCCCGATCAATAAACGAATTTTGCATAGTAATTTGGCAAAATCGAAAGCAACGGAACCGTTTCGCGGGGAACAGTGAACATGCCGGCGAACAAGCCGGTAGAGAGCTGTTTTACACGCAATAGAGGCATCAGTGAAACAAAACACTGTCCGGCTCGACAGCAACGGCAACCACCGGCAGCCGGGGGTGAATAATGGGCGGGGAATACAAGAAAGGGATGATCACAGCAGCCCATCGGCAAAGTGGCTGAGGAGTTGCTGGGCTTCTCCCAGATTATACAGGCACAGAGTCGGAGAAATGGCGGGGCAAGTTGTTATTCTAAGGCGCTGTGATCTGCGAAAAGTCTTCATTAACAGCCCGTTCAGGAGTCGGACGGCAATCACATAGCGCAGTGCCAATAAAAACATTCGAAAATAATTTGCAGAAAAAGGGCCATAATGGAAGTTTGGCAGAAAGAAAGCTAAATGAGCGCTTTTGAAAAGTGAATGATTGAAAAGTCGAATAAACAACCCAACAACTAAAATGATTAAATGACTGGTCAGTGGCAAAAACTGTAGGGAGATGGTATTTTCAAGGCGAAAATATAAAAAGAGTGTCTATGATAAAGGGTGTTAGCTGACTGGCATTGAAATGCAGAGCTGCATTATAAACAGAAAGCTCACCAAGTTCACTCATATTGCTCGTCAGTCAATGATTTGTAAAAGCGGAAATGTGCAAAAAATTACGACTACCAATAAGGTAGAGTAAGAATGTTGGACCTTTCCCAGTTTTTTTCGGGTAAACAATTTATAAAATATCAAAGAATCCTGGTTTTTAATACTTTATATATAAAATAGGAATCTCATGGAATCTCAAAGGAAATAAACCCGTCAATAGCTATCGGAAGTCACACTCAAATATGTCAGTTGGAAGGAAAATTTGAAAATGGAGGAAATGTCAATCAAGCCTTATAAGTGGAATTCCTGGACAATAAAACATTGAGAGGGTAAATACCTTAAAACTATGACGAACTTCAGAACAGTACAAAATTTTGTATACTTCAGGTCAGAACAAAAATCAATTTTGCAGAGCAAATCGAATAAAGACGGCCACTCGGTTGAGACGGGGTGACTGCGGGACAAATTTGCATTTTGGGGAAGCGTAGCAAATCCGTACAAAAACATTTGTCAGTGCTCGTCAGTGGCCTTACCTGCCACAATGGCGGGCAGAGTGGTCAAGCCCCTCTGTTTTGTACGCCCTCACTCTCCGACCCACAAGTTTTTCTAACCCTATGCAAATGTGTATGTGCATCGCCTTCCTTAGGCCTCCTCTTTGTCCCCGTCATTTTCCTTTGATTGGTAGAAGACAGGTAAATGGCGAAGCAAAGTTTGGCGACCTGGTGCCCTTTATTTGCCAGGATTGCAGTGCTACTGCACATTCTTTTAAAATTTAATTCGATGGAAAAATAAAAGTGACTGAATAATTCGAATATAAGGAAAGGGAAGATTAGTTCAATGAGACAGATTAAATAAGTTATAAACTTACGGTACTTAGGTACTCACATACTTATGTAATCATACACGTGAAACATGTTTATTGAGATTGTGATGTTTGTGTATTTCTTTAGTAAAGACTCCATACGTTGAAGGATACTACCTTTACTAATTACTTCCTCTACTATTTCGTGCCCAAAAACAGAATCTGGCATATTTCATGAAATGAAACCGCTATCGCTTTGCATAACGAAATTCGTTTCGGAAAACAGTATATTTTCATAGTTTTCTACCTTCATAATCTAAAATTTTTATGAAAAAGTGAATATATCCGAATTTTGGATACAAATACAAGTTAACAGTTCTATTGATCATGGAACATCTGAGTTCATCAAAATGTAAGTTGACAGTTGTCACGTAAAACGTTTTACTATGAACGAAAATTTAGTAGTAACGGAAATTTGCGAAATAAGTTATGGATAAAAATGTAGATGAAATAAGATTCAATGCATATGTGTGATGTGTGAGTACGGTAATTGAAAGGTACAAGGGTAGGGTTTTAGGTCCGTACCTAAATTGAAAGTACACAGTTTCTTTTCAGCTAGCAATAAATACACACAAACTCTTAAATTTCCATTAAAAACAATAAAAAATTTCCATTTGAAAATAATTATAAGTCCAGTTAGCAATTTTGTAAGTAGCCAGATTTATAAGTAAACTGCATAATTATCTTTTTAGCAACAATAAAGTAAGAAAAACGGGAAAGCTGATAAGCTGAAGCGAAAAAACTATAGCTCCTTTTTCATATAAATATTACCAGGATGGACGAAGGAACGTATTGAAATACTGAACAGAAACTGAAGCATTCCACTGTTTTTAAACGTTCCAATGATTAAAGAACAGTTTCACACTCACACGTCGCCAGCGAATTTCAGGAAGTATTAAGAACGAATCCACAAATCTGGGAACCCATCATCCAGTATCGTTTAAATAGTGCAAAATGAGCCCTTTGTCCGTTGAATGGCACAGTCCGGAACTTTTAATTTTCACACACTCTGTCTCATGATCGTTGATGATTTCGACTGCCTTTAAATCCTCGAAAAGGTGAGAATCCTTTGGTAATTAACTATAACTGATCATTAGAGCAAAGTGAGTGACATAAGTGAGTAATTGGGCTATCACAATTTAAAGTCATACTCTATGGTGTGTATTTTCGTAATTATCAAATCATTTTCTATAAATTTGTAGTCATGCTTCAATTTAAGTGTCAGGAAATAGATCCAAGATAAAGCGCTAATTTGAGGACCAACATGAATATCCAAACTAGAGGCTCAAAACGGAAGTCTAGCACCATTCCCACGACTTACAGGCGACATATCCAGGAATTCTTCCAATTACATTGTTCATTTTAATTGCGGAATCGCTCAGAGGGAACCTCATTGTTTCGGGTTCCGTTCCCTCACTTAATCTCTTCCATGTGTGTTTTTCCTCAGAATTACAGCACATGAACCTTTTTGTGATTTGAGCGAAACAAATGTGTAATAATTGCGCGTGTGAAAAGTTTGAGCCTCGTTACAAAGGGAGCCAATAGGTGAAAGGCGTGGGAGAACATCTGCTCAGATAGCCCCAGAGCCGACAACTTGACAAATTGAGACGTTTACAACGTAGTCTTGTGAGTAAATAGCCCGGTTATATTGTATGGGAACGATGCAAGTTACATGTGCCTCAACCACGATTTCCTTGTTTTGGCGCTCTAAAACGTTATACCAAAGTTGCCAAATTTAATTACGTGACATTCCTGAGAAATGAATCAAATTGATTGTTGTTGCGCGTATCAGATATAAAGAGATTTCGCTGTGTAGCGAGCTTTATGTGTAAACCTGGATTAAGCTAGTGAAATTAAGTTGAGAAGAGGAAGAAGAAAACATTCATAAGTTTTCATGAAATTTTTGCTTGATGCTCTATGGAGAAGAACCAAAATACATAGCAAAATTTTCCATTTTTTATGAAACCATTTTTTGAAAATTTGACTTTTGAAGGCCTAAAAAGCTGAAAATTGCAGGAAAGGGGTGTTTCGATGCGCTGAATCCGAAAATGGAATCAGATTCGGGATTTAAGTTACCAAACCCATGATTTGAGATTTCAGTTACCAAAGCCCTGATTTGTGACTGAAGTTGACAGAGCCCCGATTCGAGATTTAAGTTACCAAACCCATGATTTGAGATTTCAGTTGTCAGACCCGTGAAGCTTGACTAAAGTATTAGGCAAGAAAGTCATCAATGAAGCTTGAATCCCGAAGAATCCTGAAGAGTGCCGAAGAATTCTAAAGAATTCCGAAAAATTGAAAATGGAAAAATTGAAAATTTGAAAAATGGAAAAATATGATAACTAATACCAAACACAAGAGAATTCGACGACTTTCCACCTTACTAGTTGTAAATATTGTATAAATTGTAACCAAATTCAAGGAAAAATGCAGGTATTTTCCTCAAATACTAAGCGGCAACGTTCTGTTTGTAGTGACGCTCAAATGAGACTATCACTTCGGCACCTTTCCGTCGTCAGATAGGGCCGTGTGATAGCTCATTTAAATGCCTCTGTTAAAGGCTCCTGTTCCCGAAAAAACTCAGACCCAACATTTGAAAATTTTAATTCGCGTCAAAACACGAAAACGTATTTTAAAGGGTTTCGGCCATGGGAAGTGGTTTTTTTATGCTCCAATCGATTCGCAAGGCAATTCTGGAGCACTTTGTTTTTTACACTTTTGGATTTGGTCAATTTTTAAAAATTTTATAGGAAAAAACCATTTTTTGCCCAAAAAATGACATTTTTTAGCCCAAAGCATCCATGGGGCTGATTTTTTGCATACGGGGGTTTTCGGATGCGCAGATCACGATTCTGACGTCAGATTCGAGATTTGTTCTCACGAGATCGTGGTTTTCTCACCAGGACTTTCACGAGGTCAGAACTTTCCCGGGCGGGATGTTACTTGGTACAAAACAGTTTACCGACTCTAATAAGGCCCCATATTCCCACAGTTTTAACCCTTGCGCGGCATAGGCCGCGGCGCTCCAATAGTTCCCTGTAGCATTTGGGGAAATCATTTGGAGATCTGAGACTGTAGGAAACCAGCTAAAACGTAGACGTTGTAAACTATCTTCTTCTCGGATTTTCGTGTGAAGAGTGTTTTCCATGCGAGGTCTTTCTGGTGCGATTTTTCGAGCTTTAATAAATGCTTACAAGGACACGGGTAAAAGCCAACTGGGGGGGTTCCAACTGGGGGGTTACGATATCTCGAGATTCAGCCGTTGGCGTGAGCCTTAGGCATGCTTCCTACCTTAGTTAGACCCTAAGGGTCAAAATGAGTCAAAAATCTGATCCTAAGGATCGTTTCCCTGCAAAATCCCTTGGCATTGGCGTTGTGCCCAAATAGCCTTAGGCTCTCGAATTAGGCTTAGGCTAAGCCTTAGGCTTAGCCTTAAGGCTTAGGCTGAATCTCGAGATATCGTAACCCCCCAGTTGGTATATACCCCAAGGACACGCTCTTACACTCTTATCCTTACTGTAAGCTTGCGCAATGCTATCTCCGTCTGCGAAGACGGAGGAATTTTTGTCACTCATTCCCCCTTTTTTGAGGGTCGTCTTTACGGGAAGGCCATTCTTACCAGTGCTTATTTTTGTTATTATTTTGTTTATTATTCCCCTCACAAACATTGCGACGTGCCGCAGGTGGCGAGTCAGTCCAGTGGTCGGCCGCGGAGCGCCCGACCTTCCCCCTTGGAAGGTGAGGGAAATTAAAACATAGGTATACATGTAGACAAATTTTTTAACTAGACTCCCGTAGGGAGTCCCTGAAGCTAGTAAAGGTATATCCTTAAGGTAAATTTAGGCTTGAGCGAACCAGAAAGATCTCACTCAGAAACTGCTCTCCACAAAAATTCCCAGACGAAAAACAATTTCCACCTTCTACTTTTTGGCTGGTTCCTTCCTTCCAAATTCCTATAAGGGCATACTTTTAAGCATTAGGCTCATATTACAAAGTTTACCAACGAAATATTGTTGCGAAATTATAACCGGAGTTTGTAGACCAAATATATTGTTCAATCATAGTGGTGAAGCAGAAAATCGTTTGCTGATGAAAAAAGAAGATTGACAATAGATCGAACCTGTTGCAATCCACAAGGCTAGCGACGATTTAGCTGTGCGTAAAAACACTGTCAAGCTTATCTACACCAACTTGTGCATTTAGTCATTTTCCTGTTTTGGATTTTACAACAATTTTAACCAAGCATTTGACAGTCATATACATTGCGGTTTTTTGCATTCGGTAGGACATTTTGTCTAATTCCTAATGGCATAAAAATATTTGCTTGTCTAATGAAAAATTAACAGATGATAATGTGTCGTTTTGGGCATATTTCAATCCAATCCAATTTCAATTCAATCCAAATCAAATTTTACAAGTTTTCTCAGCATTTTATACGAAATGAGTTTTGCAATTAACAAAGTTTTCCGAGTACAAACGATTATATTCGAATATACGCTACTAGCGCGCTAACGCGCGCTAGCGCGCGGGGAGTCTATATCAGTATGCCTTTTCTATATCAGTATGCCCTTTCTATATCAGTATGCCTTTTCTATATCAGTATGCCCTTTCTATATCAGTATGCCTTTTCTATATCAGTATGCCTTTTCTATTCTAACTTCACTCACATTCCAAGGGGGAAGGTCGGGCGCTCCGCGCCCGACCACAGGAGTGGCGCGCCACCTTCGGTGGCTCGCAAACTCAGACTCAGTCTACAAAATAAGCACTGGATAGAATCGACTTTTCAAAAATTCGGGACATACCGACAAAAAGAGACTCAGTCTACAAAATAAGCACTGGATAGAATCGACTTTTCAAAAATTCGGGACATACCGACAAAAATTCGGGACATACCGACAAAAATTCGGGACATACCGACAAAAATTCGGGACATACCGTCAAAAAGAGACTCAGTCTACAAAATAAACACTGTATAGAATGGCCCTTCCAAAAAATTCGGGACATACCGACAAAAATTCGGGACATACCGACAAAATAAACACTGTATAGAATGGCCCTTCCAAAAAATTCGGGACATACCGACAAAAATTCGGGACATACCGACAAAAATTCGGGACATACCGACAAAATAAACACTGTATAGAATGGCCCTTCCAAAAAATTCGGGACATACCGACAAAAATTCGGGACATACCGACAAAATAAACACTGTATAGAATGGCCCTTCCAAAAAATTCGGGACATACCGACAAAAATTCGGGACATACCGACAAAATAAACACTGTATAGAATGGCCCTTCCAAAAAATTCGGGACATACCGACAAAAATTCGGGACATACCGACAAAAATTCGGGACATACCGACAAAATAAACACTGTATAGAATGGCCCTTCCAAAAAATTCGGGACATACCGACAAAAATTCGGGACATACCGACAAAATAAACACTGTATAGAATGGCCCTTCCAAAAAATTCGGGACATACCGACAAATAAACACTGTATAGAATGGCCCTTCCAAAAAATTCGGGACATACCGACAAAAATTCGGGACATACCGACAAAATAAACACTGTATAGAATGGCCCTTCCAAAAAATTCGGGACATACCGACAAAATAAACACTGTATAGAATGGCCCTTCCAAAAAATTCGGGACATACCGACAAAAATTCGGGACATACCGACAAAATAAACACTATATAGAATGGCCCTTCCAAAAAATTCGGGACATACCGACAAAAATTCGGGACATACCGACAAAATAAACACTATATAGAATGGCCCTTCCAAAAAATTCGGGACATACCGACAAAAATTCGGGACATACCGACAAAATTTAGGTACATTTTGTCTAAATTTGTCTACATTTTAGCTAAATCTTGACCTCAAAATCGGATTCCCAGCTAAAAATTACTCTAAAAATAGGTACATTTCAAAAATAAGCACCCCTAAGAATGCACCCTTGAAAATGGAATAAGCACCCCTAAGAATGCACCCCAAAAACGTGCGGCGTACGGACGGAGGGACGCACGGACGTCACTAACTTATTATAAGGATCTACTGGGTTTGTGAAAACATTTATACACTTTAAGTTTCAATAAAAATGACGTTTTTTAGTCAACTTTTGAAAACCTTTGAAAATTTAAAAAGTCTTAAGAGATTTCTTTTTATATGAAAACTTCACGTGTCTGAAATATTCTAGAATCAATAGAATATCTCACGTTATTTCACAATTAAAACAGTTCAAAATAAAACCATACACGTCAGTATCATGTAAACTGTTCTACGCAAAAGTTGTAATTACTAATTTCAGCTACCTTTTTTATATCAGGAACGGACTCAATCTTGTCCTAACTTGTAGCTTGACCTGTGAATCTGTTCTCAATTCCTCGCCGCTTTCCCGTCCCCGCCGGCTATAATTTACCTACTTAATGTGAGAGGGAACCCTACGAATAAGTGTGGATTTGTGGGCCGTTTAGGGGTCCTCGCGACTTAAGTTCACGTCTGAGCCGAGTCAGTATACAAGCGCCTGTATTTGTTATGCCAACCTGTGCATTTGTTATGCATGTGTTTACAAAATTAAAAAACACCAACTTACATGTCCAAAATCCCTTAAAAACCCGCTTTCCCGTCCCCAACCGCTTTCCAGCCTCCCCGGGAAGTCCTGACCTCGTGAGAATAACACGACCTCGTGAGAACAGACCTCGAATCTGACGTCAGATTCGTGATCAGCGCATCCGAAAACCCCCGGGTGCAAAAAATCAACCCCGTAGATGCTTTGGTGTAAAAAATGCCATCTTTTGGTGAAAAAGTGGATTTTTCCATAAAATTTTCAAAATCTGGCCAAATCCGAAAGTGTAAAAAGCAAAGTGGTCCAGAATTGGCTCACGAATCGATTGGGAACCTAAAAAGCACCACTTTACGTAACCAAACCCCTAGAAACATGTTTTTCGGTTTTGGCGCGAATTCAAATATTCAAATTTTGGATCTAAAAATCTCTAAATTCCTAACTTTTCAAGAGCTATCATTTGAGCTATCAATCGCCCCAAACCGACTTCAGATTCGAGATTTGCATTTTATGCCCACAGGCAACTTTGATGAGTCATAACTAGGGGGCGGATTTTTAGGTACGTACCTAAAAACACCTAAAATAGGTATATTTAGGTACGGTACCTAAAAATACCTAAAATGGGTTTTTGCACCTATTTTAGGTTTTTATACCTAAAACTGCTTTTTTCGCGGATTTTTAGAGCAGTTTTGCACAATTTTGAAAAATTTTAGAAAAATTTTGGAAATTAAAAAAAATTTTTCTTGAAAAATTTTTGAAAATTTTTTTGGAAAATTTTTTGGGAAATGTGGAACGATCAAAAAAAAGAAAGTGAAAAAGTTCTTTAAAAATAGGTAACTGAAGGTAAAATAGTGTCATTTTATTGCAAAAATGTTTAAAATAGTTAATAATAGCATAAACACACAAAAAACGACCATTATGGGCCATTTTTGGGCCAAAAACCTTAAAAACCTAAAATACCTTTTTTTTAGGTTTTTCGTACCTATTTTGGACTTTTAGCGTACCTTTTTAGGTACCTAAAACAAGATTTTTCGTACCTAAAAATCCCTAGTCATAACTCTCGAAAACGAATTTTCTCGGTCAGTGTTTTCGGTATGTACTCGTCGAGGGGCGTCGTTTGACACCAACCTCGTCCCAAATGAATGCAGGAATCGAATGTCACGGACAGACGCACACAACAGAGCTTTAATTAAGGGGAATGGGGCGGCTTGATACACCATCTCAAAAACGCCGTATTGTGATAAACGAGACGAAAGCAAAGAATGTCATAGCCTTTTTAGGTTGTTCATTGAATGTTTTGTAATTTTTGAATGTTTTTCTTAATATTCAAGATAAAGTATACGGTAACATTTATGAACGAAATAACATGCCATAAAAGGCTTATCATTCAACAAATAACAAGTCATTACTGCTCTTGAAGGTTCTTCAAATGCAGCAAATATCCCTTCTTGTTTGCAACACGGGCCTTGCGCTCTGTCAGCGTCAGCTTCTTGGCGGTCCATCGCTTCTGGTCCTCTGGCTTGTGCTCCTTCTTCTCCGGCTTGACGTGATCTGGATTTTCGCGAATTTTAGCGTGAGCATTCTTGTACAAGTCAGCCAACTAAAATTTATAATTTGTTGGAGTTAGTGAAAAAATTACAGAAGAACATACCCCTTCTGGAGTAACTCCACTTTCGATGAATTTCGAGAACTGGCGCTTGTAGGCGGCCTCATCCTCGTCCTTCAGATGCTGCATGTAGTCGGCAACGTGCTTTCCGAAAATGCGATCACGATGTGCCTCTGCGTTGTACTCCTTGCTTTCTTGGTCATAACCGAAGAAGCGAGTTTCACTGTAATAAGAAAGAATTTTTCCGGGTTTACGATTAAATTAAAGAAATTATTAGAATGGCTATTTAATGACTAATTAACAAATTAAAATATTTCGAAAAACATTATACCATTAAAAAGAATGGTTCATCCGAGATATCCAACTTATCTTTGATGTTTTTACGTTCGTTTATTTATATATATATCGTGTTGGAGATATTTCAGATTTAGAATAAATGTTAACTATAATCTTAACACAGAAGGAAAATGAAGTAATTACATGGATTGTTATGGAAATTATTACTGTGTATACTATGTAACCATTATAATAGAGCACTTAATTTCTAAACGTTATAACTCAAAAGAGATGTGTATTCAATAGAATAAGTTCCAAAGCCAATGTTTAACACTATACAAATAGTGAAACTTGGTAAAAAAAATAAAACCTGTGCGGAACATTGATTCCTCCGTCAGTGACACCTTTCAGCACGGCAAAAATCTTAGCTCCGGTGCTAGTACGAGCGAGTCCTACATCAAGAACGGCAGAGAACGGATTTGGGTTGTCCCCCTCACATTCGACGTTGTAGT
The DNA here is from genome assembly GCA_022814885.1 of Ditylenchus destructor. NCBI lineage: Eukaryota > Metazoa > Nematoda > Chromadorea > Rhabditida > Anguinidae > Ditylenchus > Ditylenchus destructor. The sequence goes on along the minus strand of JAKKPZ010000010.1, from coordinate 1,926,084 downwards.
CTTCTCCCTTGATTTCTTCCACGCCCTTGTAGAGTTGGTCCAAGCTCAGCTTTTTCAGGTGACGGCGAGCAAGAAGCAATCCAGTCGCATACGCTGCAGCGTAATTGGTCAAGCCAGCCTAAATGAAAAACCATTTAAGAATTTTTCATTGGGAGAAAGATTTAACCTAATCTAAACTGTTATTACCCGAAAAATATTGATTTTTAAATTTAAAATTGCACATTTTTTTAACCAAAGATAGCCGTTTCCTGAAAAAATAGTCACATTCAAATTCTGCGTCATAAAATAGCTCGCAAAACTTTTCGACAAAATAACTGTTTGCATAAAAATAACTTGCTTTGCCAAATAATAACCATTTGCTCATAAAATTTTAAACATACAAGAAAAGTACCATAAATAGGTATTTAAAAATTTTCATGCAACGATTTCATGGTGAAAAAATGTCGTTTTTGTAAAATAAAATCTTTAAATTTCGCGCTGAAAGAACCCCTGAGGGTTTTCTACTTTAATGAAATTATATGGCGAAATTTAGACAAATAATGCTAATAGAGCGCATGCCACAATCACATACCTTAATTCCGTATTTTGGAAGTTCATGCGAATAAGCTGCGCACACGATAACATCTCCCTCAATACGAGAATACGCGATCTAAATCTCAATTTAATTAATAACCGACACTTATGGGCAATAATAAAGCAAACCTGCGCAATGACGTCCTTGTTCGTGAATCGAACAATGAGACGGTACTTCGGCGTGTTGTATTTGTTCTTGTCTTGCACAGTCAAGCGTTTTCGGGCATAGTAATCGGTCTTGCCCTGACGGCGTCTTTTGAACTTTGGCTGGAATCGCTTGAAATAAGCGCGGTTCTTCACGACTTTCACGAAACCCATTTCTCAATCTAAAGGTGGATATTTAGAAAAGCAATAGATAGTAAGAGCGTCATATTTTAACAGTTATTATAACATTTTAAATGAAAATAATATATAAGCACAGGAGCGCTTGTCAATATCTGAGGTATAAGGCATATTTGGTTGCACATATTCTTGGGCTAAACAGAAATGATACTCAGCGTTTGGAACGAATATGCCAAGCGCCAATTCAAACAATATTTACTTACTGTATAGCGGGAACGAATTTCTCGAAATAATTTCCATGAATTAGTGAATAACGGGTAGAATGCTACATTAAAAAGAACAAAAGAGCTGTTTGAAAAGGGATATAGTTTTATGAATAAACATTTGAGTGACTTAAATGTACAAAAGCGTAAAACGGGATCACTATCGCCGGATATTAAATAGTTAGTTAAGCTGCCGACTCTAAAGCTTACGCCATTCGATACTATTTTATTAGACAACATTTTGGAAGAATTTTATATAAAAAAAGACATGTAAGATTTTAAGTATTAATTTTCAAAGAAATTTAATTGAATTTTTAAGCAAATTAAAAGTTTATACGTAAACTATGCACGAAACATTGCAAAAATAATTGCTAAAATTTCATAATAGTCGGTGTAAATATTCGATATCATCCTCATCCTGGAATTATTGTGTTTTATGGGCTTGTGGCAAATATTAAAACATTCCAACTTTATTTTATTTGGGAATCTTCACAGAATATAAAATATTTACTATACATTCCGCTATTATTTTCCCATTCAAATATGTTTCGAAATTAAATGTGTTTCGCTTGGAAGCATATTCATTCAACACTACTCCCATAGGGGTAATTTTTTATCTCAATTCTGCGCTTTCATTTATTGTTTTACAGAGGACAGTGAAGAATGTCCGAAATTTGCCTACAATGTGGATCAACAGAATTCTCTCTGGTCGATGGCTTCTACTTCTGTAACGACTGCGGAACTCAATCTACAGTATTTTTAAGCACTAAAAATATATATAAATTACTCGTTTCCAGACACGACGAGAAGTGGACGAGGAATTTATAGCGCAAACTCAGCGAACTACAAAAGGTGTCGAAAAAGCGGTTGATAGGAGGAAGAAGGAGGTTGGTTGTCTATACTGAAATTATTTCTGTCTCTTGCTATCGAGTCCCTCTAAGGCGTATATACTAAGCAGACACCGCGACAAGCTGGTAGTAAAAATCCGGGAGTTTTTGTGTGACGAAAAATAAGGCAATAATGTGCCCTTTGGTAATTGAAAAACGTTATTTAGACGTACAACTGAATTTATCTAGTAATGCTTTAGTAGAGAGAGACAAGAAAAGGAGTAAAAATCAATTTATTCATAAAGTATTTAGCTACGATCTTTAAACCAATATTTGCTACTTAATAAATTTACTCACTATTTCGCGCTTAGCTCTATATAGTGAGGTCTAATAATCCGCTACTGAACCGCGGTCCTCAGTAGAGTGCTTCAGTAACCTGCTAGTATAATGGATATTTTTTTGAGAGAGAGAGAAAAATTCGAGTAGATTTTAGCCAATTCTATGCTACAGTATACTGTATTGTATAAAGATATTGAAACCATACCTGAGTTTTTCGACCTTCTGATTTGTCTGTAGCGATTTCCTCCAGAGTTTCTTCAGCATTGATTTGCGCATGTAATAACAACATACTGTAAAAGTTAGAAAAAATGCAGAATTTTAAGTATACGAAAATGAATGCACAATAAACTCGACGATATTAAGGAATTTCTCTCACAAAGACAAGAAGCGGCTGAGTTGGAACAAAGAGATGTCAGTGTAATTCTCGACGATAGAGCGCTTCCTAATGATCATACCAAAGACCAAGACTTTCCAAAATATTTGGGCACAGTCGGTTATCGCTTGTTAACCTTCACCAAGCTTGTCAACAAAATATCGTACATTCTTTCGGTATACTTTCCTGTATTTATGTGTGACCCATAACTTTATTTTCTAGCAAGACTATAGAGTGCCTAGATGTTGTTCTGTAAGTGTTATACTTCTTTCACGTATACGTTTATCTTTTAGGAATATTCGTATTGGCTTATTCAAGAATATTTCCGAAAATCCGGTGTTGCATTTCATGAAAAAGAATTAGGAGATGATGAAAGCAAACAATTTACGCCTAAAATTCCACTAACAGAAGCGTAAGTTTTATTCCTTCTAGCAGGATTTCTATTGTACCTTTATCATTTTATAAGATATAAAAATGACTATATTACGTCATTTCGCCTATTACGCTAATTAAATTTATTGATCGCATTTGCGTAAATGTATAGCTATTTCTAGTGAACGCGCTAAACGCAAAAGGGCCGAAAAGAAAGCTAGAGATGAAACTCTAAGGGTAGAGAGAGAAGCTCGTCGATCACAACTTTCTGCTTGGGAACAAATTATGTCACAGGTAAATTATACTTTGGTATCTGCTATGCTTAAATTTTATGTTTACAGGATGCAGATGTTGAAGAAGATACAAAAGTTCACGAAGACGAAGAAATGTTGTTCCACGATTTTATCAAAACTAAGCTTTCTACCGACACCATAAAAGCGGTAACACTTTTCAGTGTAATAGTCCTCATCGTCCAAGTATTTATAGGCGGCAACCATTTATCTCGAGATAGGTATAGTTTATACTTGGCTTTAATTAATTTAAAATTACCAAAATTCCAGATATGGTGTTGGTTCTAATATTTGTGAGTATCTTGCTTTCTGGTTGCAAATGGTACGTGATTATAAATCGTTCTGATTCTTGTTATTTAGCTATAAAATTTGTAGGATTCAGTTAACGGATTTGTTTCGGTAAGTGTTTACTGAGCAAAATAAGCATAGTTTAAGTTGTGTACTCTGTTGAACGACAAAAGTGAATGTGTCCTCCATTCAAAATTTTGATTACACATTCAAAATATTTGTTTACACACTATTTTATAAAGAAACATTAATTGATTCCTCAGGTTTTCGCGATCCATAGTAGTGAATCGATTTTATTAATTATGGTGCTAATGCCACGCTTTCACACTAGTAAAAAGCAAGACCAGTCACATGCTGAGTTGAACACATTTTGAGAAAAGAAAATATCTTCTATGTTTCCTTTTAAATCTTGTATTTGGGCGCTAATTTGTCATTCTTGCGCATTTGCTTTCATACGTGCTCCTTTGTGCTCGCTCTTTGGAGATCCGAAGGATATGCTAGCTTGAGCCACATATACAATTCCAGTTATATTTTATCAGACTATTGTTGAATAAATAGTAACAATAACCTAAACTTGTGACATTTCCATATTTAATTCGCTCTCTAATGTAATAAATTAAGCTGGTACCGGGAAGGAAGATTTATGATTACGAAAACACAAATAAATGCATTGTCAATGGCAATTCAATGGGATAAAAAGGATCATAGCGGCACAATAGTACGGAGAGTCAGATCCTCATATGAAGCGGTAAGTGATACTGATATAAGACATCATTAATACAGGTTTTTAAAAACGGACAAAAATCATGCCTAGGTTCGTTATTGCGCCGAATTCAAAATTATCGACCAATCAACGTTTATTGTTATTTTTAGTGGTGCACATGCCTCACCCAAAAACCTCCTCAATCCGTAATTCGATACTGTTGGACGCACAAAAATTATAATTGGTTAAACGTTTTAAACGAATCGCATTTTTCACCAAAAGATGTTTTTAATATAGTGAATACCGGTTTCTACGTCAATAATTATCTTTAGATTAGAACATTTTTGGTTAAAAAATCAATTTTACCAAAAATAGATGTTAAGTGGAAAAATGGCAGAACTTTGTTGTCTGTGCAAAAAATACTCTGGACATTTTTTTCCTCATTTTTGAATAGATTCAAAATAGTCGACCATAGCCGGTGTACCACATCGCCCAGAAGACCATTTTGATTACTTTTGGTCGGGGTATTTAAAAATACAAGGCTCTGTCTAAAACAAAGACTGTTACTTAAATTTTTAGTCTGCAATTTGCTAATGACAGATTAAGCATATATATTTTTTAAACGAATGTACTCTATAGTATCTTCCGTTATCGGAAAGATAAAACTTTCGATTTTTTTACTTCATAGCTATATATTATAGTAAAATATAAATTTTGTCAAAAGGTTTTAAATTTACAAGTAACCGGATATTTTAGACATACAACTTTTCAGGTGCAACCTGCTAGTGAATGTTTGTCCGTACTGGCGCTCTTTACACAATGCATTGGTATTCCAAGAAGCATCCCTACTTTAGAGTTTAGCAAGGTTTTTAACCATTGTTGTACTATTTATGTCTGTGGTATCTATGTAAGTATTTAGGTCTTATCGCGACTTGTTTACACCCTTAATTTACCTCAAGTATTTCTGCATCATTTAAACTTCATAGCACGACAACTACCTCCCGTTAATGTTGAGTGTGGCTCGGAATATTTTGGTTCAGTGCTGACCATGGTCGACTCTCTGAATGAAAAACTGATACAGAGTCGACATCTTGGTCCACGATCTTATTTTTCCGTCGCATTTAAAGATGCACCGACGAACATTTACACTTCTGCTATGTGGAACTGTCTCAATACTAGGTAATATTTTTTATTTTAGTAATATAGTATCAGTATTTCTTTAGTCAGCTGATGTCGACTGAAGTTAAAGCGGTTTGTATAAGTCATTGTGTCATACATATAATTATATTCTTTACTACGCAGGCGGCCCTCATATTATTCTCACTAAAGTTATTTTTTGGGCTCGATGATAAGCGAGAATATAATCTGAAGGTTTGTTTTTGGAAATCAATTGTTATTGCTGGACAGTAGTGGCACTTGTTTTACGTACTATATTCTTTATCCGCAGAAATTAATATTTAACTCTGTAATATTTTTTATTCAGACACAAGAGTCAGCGCAAAATGAGGGCGTTCAACCATTTAATTTTAGCGACTGGCTGCAACAGCTTCGATTGCGTCTCCATATATGGCAAGGAAAATCAATGACTACATTGATTGATGAAAGGTGATTACTATTCAGGGGTGGACGAGCGGACCGGACCGGACCGGACCGACCCCTGAGCTGGTCCGGACCGGACCGACCCCCCGGTCCGGTCCGTTTTCGGACCGGACCGGGCACGACGAAAAATTTTTTAAAAGGTGCCTAATTTGGTGCAAATTTTTGAGAAATTTTCGAAAAAAATTACCGAAATTATATACCGAAATTATATACCTCAACCCTGAAAATTTTCATCTCCAACCTCAAATATTAAAAACTTTTCTCTTTGATCTTTACATTGTATCTTAGGGATTTTTAAAATTTATTCGCCTGCGGCGCGATTTTATCCTTCAGTTTTTGCTGTAATTTTAGATAGCGGCGCAATTTTAGATGCAAATTTCAAGCATAATTTATAAACAATTATGATTTCATAGACACCATATATACTAGTACTAATCATTGCGCCGCAGGCGAAAATTAAAATAAATATGCTGTTTGCCAAATTTTTTGCGAAAATTTTTGAAAAATTTTGAGAGGTTGGAGAAAATTTCCTTTAAAAATTTTCAATGTTGAAGCAAAATATTCAAAAATTTTCGCTCGGCCGCGCCCTATCGGGCACGGCCGAGTGCTTTCTTGGAGGTACAAAAAACATTAGACAATTTTTGGTTACTCGAACTTTTCCGACAGAATTTGCCCCGGTTATAAAATTTTATGATAATTTTTTTTCTAAAAGCGGAATTTTGACAAAGCAAATCAAATTTTTTAAAGTGTTCTAGCTTAAAATTTTTGTGACATATTACACCTATTGAATATTTGAGACTTCTGAATATTTGAGGCATTTACACTTTACGCTAATTTTGAAAAATTATCAGAATTTCACCAGAAAATGTGACTTTTTATGACAAGTTGGCAAAAATTCAAGAAACATCTAAAGTTCTACAAGTTGCAAATTAAGCCTAAGACTGCAAAAAATGTTCTAATTAAGCTTAAAATGCCTAAAACTAATAAATACTACAATTTTTAAGAAATTTGACTTCGGAAAATTTTTTTAGATTTTTTGAGAAAAATTTACTTCCGGTCCGCGGTCCGGACCGGACCGACCCCTTGCCTGGTCCGGACCGGACCGGACCGGGCACGAGGTCGGTCCGGTCCGGTCCGGACCGGGTAAAAAGTCGGTCCGCGTCCACCCTTGTTACTATTAATATTTTAAACGTTTAGTCTTCATGCACGTATAACTCAGCTAGTATTTCATTCATATCCATATTTTATATTTTAGCTTTTCTGCTGACCAAAGCATGTTAGATGAAATGAGACCTATAAGAAGAATCAGAAAGCCTGCCACGTAAGTTTTCGGGGAGATGTTATTAACTATGTATGTATTTTAGTCAACTGTCACGCTTGCGACGAGAACATTTTCCTAAATGTGTGCCGAATCATGTGGGTCATACAAAAGAGAAACCGTTACTCTACGAAGTCTTTATGGATGACTTTGCCAAGTCGACTGATAATTCACACGAAGCTCTGTTTAGTGGGTTTTGTTGATTTTTGCATTTTTAACGCAAAATACTCAGAATTTTATTTTGTAAATGATCCTTTTAGCTCCACTTGCCTTTCATGCTGCACACAATGCAAATATTTTGGACGAAATAGCCGACAGTGAACAGAGTCATCTACAAGGAGGGACTAAGAGTGGAATCGATAAGAAGAATTTAGAAATTTTCTTCAGAAATTTCCATGTACTTTTCTTAATATTCTTCACAAATTAGACTAAATTGGATTTAGAATTATAACATGGATTTGCATTTAATGTATGACGATAACAATACCACATTGGAGTCTGATTTTGGGCATATTTTCCCATGTTCCAACACCTATCAGGTATTCTGCAAATTATTATTATTTATCGCAGAGGTAAAATACACTTGTACATTCAACACACATACCGTAAATCCTCTAATTAATCCCGTCTTCTCATCGTAAGGGTTTTCAAAAAAAATTTTGAATTTCAAACCCAATTTTCTCCGCTATTTTCAATCACATAGTGTTGTCATAGGGTTTTTCTTACGTAAATCGACGAGATCTACACGAATGTGCACTTAGATTTGGTCGGGCGAGCCCGCAAGTAGGAGGAGGGTTATTTGAGAGGCGGGTATTAATTAGAGGATTTACGGTATATAAAACGAAAAAAATTGGCTGTTTCCCTAAATATTAAATCCAATTACCTTTTGCTATTCATTTTTTATATTTTATATAAACGGTAACATTAAATTGTTGGCTATTAAGCTTTTGGAAGGATGTTTTTACTTAAACTAATTCACCGACTTACAATTTCTATAATTTTAAAGCTTCCCACGTATTTTATCGACGTGTTAGGATTTTTCGGGATACTGACATTCTATTATGTTCATTTCAAGTAAATTTTATATTGAAGCAACTTTATATATGTTGTTTATATATTAATAGAACTAGCGTTAATTCTGATCGTTCATATTTAGAGAATACCTCCGCATGACATTCCATGTTTAGCAACAGAGGTTCTTATATAATCTATAAAAATTTATATTGCTACTTTTCTTTTTTCGTTTCAGATGTACTACAAAGGGGCGAATGTCAAGAAAACCAATTCAGCGCAACCTGTAATATCATCTGGCGCCACCTCAAACATTTTTCGTTCCTCGAAACGCTTTTTCTCCACAAATTTTGCCACATTGCTGAACCATTTGGCTATAACAGTCGGTGAAACTGAAGACTTGCTTTACTTCGCCTTTATTTTGTGCGAAGCGTTATTTTTAGAGAAAAAGCGGTATTTTTTAAATTGTTCTTTAATGTGAAGTAATGGTATTTGTGGTATTCTACCACAAATATCTTGCCTTAATTCTATTCATAAATAACGTTACAGAATTATTATTACAAAATTTCGAAATGTTGATGTGTTTTTAATTGAGATATCCAAGCTATTTTCATTAATATTTTCAGCATCAAACGCCTTGAAGAAAACTTGAAGAGTGGACAATTTTTAGCCCTACCGGTAAAGAATGCTCATCTTTCTTTACAACAAGAGCCAATCGACGGAGAACCATTGTACAAACTCAGATACAAAATTGGTCCTTTTCGTCCAGGGTTCATTGATAAAGCACCGGAACAGCCGACACTTGAAGCGATAAGAAGTCGCGAACGCGCTCTGCGTGAACGTGGCAGTGAGCAAAGCTCAGAATCTTCTACAGATTCGGGAGGTAAAATATATGTTGATGACAATGTTATAAGGCTAACATATATATTATAGTATTAGGATTGGGTCACATTTTTTTCTCCGGGCTTTAAATCGCGATATAGAGCCCGAGTTTTTTTCTTACGGACTAAGTCGGCTATAAGGAAGGCCTTGAACCAGTTTTTAGACCGATCTGATATCTAAATTTAGACAAAAGTGTATTTTCAAGGGAAAATGCACCCCTAAGAATGCACTCAAAACAGCGTAACGGAGAAAACGCACCCCTAAGAAACGACCTTTTCAAACATTTTTGTCTAAAAATTTGTGTAAAAAAAGTACCTACTTTAGAGTACCTTTTAGACAAATTTTTGGACAAAAATGTTTGAAAAGGTCGTTTCTTAGGGGGTGCATTTTCTCCGTTACGGTGTTTTGAGGGCATTTTTAAGGGTGTATTTTCTCCGTTACGGTGATTTGAGGGCATTCTTAGGGGTGCTTAATTTCTAAATGTACATATTTTAGAGTACTTTTTGGATTTTTAGACGAATTTTTTTCATGCCGCTGATATAGACTCCCGAACAAATAGAAGGCTGCGCCCGGCCGAGCGGCGCGAAGCGCCGCGAGGGCGGGCGCAGCCGAGCGAGGCCCGCAGGGCCGAGGTAAGTGGCGCTGGGCATACTGCTTGAGGGCCGAAGGCCCGAAATAGTCTGATGCTGCTCTACTCCCGAACAAACCTTACTCCCGCACAACAGTTGCTTGAGGGCCGAAGGCCCGAAATAGTCTCATGCTGGTCTACTCCCGAACAACAGCCGAGGGCATACTGATGGCGGTGCGCGAAGCGCCGCTGATGCACGCTCCCCGCGGACCTAGCTTGGGAGAGCCGCGAAACGGCTCTCCCAAGCTAGTTAGGTTAATAAATGCATTGAGGCTGTGCAGATTTCAGCCACAGATAACGAATCAAACCTCGAAAACTTATAAAAGTGAAACCATCGGGTGGTAACGGCTTGCAATGCGCAAATTAGCTCACGTGATCCTTACAAGGATATTTCAGTGCTAGATCTTTTGCCATCCCTTCGTGACTTGTGTACTTTTGTTGGGAGTATTTATAACATTATAGCACCCGAGGTTTTCCGCTTCCGGAAGGCACCCGAGTCAAATCTGAGGCCGGATTTGGATTCAGCGTGATCGAAAACAGAATTAACTAATTGTTTCGACCCTAATCCTAGACAGTTAGTTATTTATATAGTTATATGTCGGGATCCTTACCAATTAACTAAACTAATATAAATACTAACGTAAACCTATTTTTTATTTTTTATTCGTTGTATTATCTTAAGCTATTTTCATTTTAATAATATTGTTTTAGAAGATGAGCTGATTCAGGATAGAACGTGTTTCAAACTGGTATGCTTTGTATATAATTATGATATTTAATATATTGTGGCTAAATATCTGAAAACAAAACTTTCAGCACAAAATTTGTATACTTGCAAGACATTTTAGGCAATAAAATTTTTCAAATTATTATCGGGTTTCTCTAATTTATACACTAATGGATATAAACGTTTGTTGTAACTTTTATGCCTTTATTGCAGGTTCCTATGCCTCAATACAAAGCCCTTGGACTTCTTGGATTTCATTTTTGGTAATAATATTGTAAGACAGATCAGGCAAATCCCATATTAATAACCGCTGTTTTGACATGTAGATAACTCACTTTAGCCTTACTTTGTCAGTCTTTCGCATCGTTGCAAAAACACCTACGCTAATCACATTTCATATGTCACAATATCATTGTCTTCGAGTTCGCAAACGAAGATATTTATTTGCCATTATGGCTTTCATTCCACTGTGTTTTCTAATTTTGGGCATAATTAACAATGTTGCAAAATTTGTTGTTAGAATTTTTTTAATACGTTTATTTTTATTTAAATTTGCTACATTCAGATAAATAAATAAAACTTTATTCATATTTTCTATTACCATTCTATAGAAATGTAAATATGTGTTTGAGGAATATAAAATTGTTTTATATTCAGATTAATTAGTTTCACATAAAATAAAATAAAGTATAATAGCACAATGTAAGGAAGTCGACCTGTGTGCATTAAAAAATAATAACAATTCACGAATCGCTATTAACTATCAGAGATCCCTTAACAATAGCGGATGCATTATATAATTTTACAAAATAACTCGTTTCCTAAATACAACAAATTACGATTCTTAAACACTATAATAACTTTTCAATATGAGTGTTATAATTTACATTATCTAAAAGAGCGCTATGCATTTGTAGGTGGGACCATTCCATCTGTTCGGTTGGAATCAAGTGCTGGATTTGCATTTTGCGAGGCGGTGCCGAAATTATTGCTACTGTTATTATTTGCATCGTTTCCGCTCTCCATGAGAATAGTGGGATTTACGAGCAAAGACGCTAGAGAGGTGTGATCCTGGATTCTCGGAGTGTGTGAAAAGGAATCAAGCGCCGCTTGATGATTAATCGCTGCGGAGATTTGTGTCGTTAGCGTGTTGGTGAGAGAGGTGCTCATACAGTTCTGAAGGCTCTCGGCTAACGAGCTCGTGGGCGTAGAAGCTAGTGTCGATAGAGCAGGCTTCAGGGGATAGCTCGGAGCAGACAATTTGGCCAACAAAATTTGGGTGAGGAGGGGAAGTTGAACATCGTTTGCCGCAGGCGGCGATGCCATCAGCTCACCAAGCAGACCAGGTAGAGGATTGGGTGCAACTCCGCCATCAAGGAGGATCTGCTGCAGTAAACCTGAATAATAATTAAATTATAATTTTATTTTTCTTCTCATTGTGTTACATATTTTAGATATGCTCAATTTAAGAATATCAAAATATATTTTACCTATTTCTGTTACATTAAAAATGTAGTAATCTTCATTATATATTCCCTAGCAATAGTTTGCAAGAAAATTAATTTCTTCTTCGTCGGGTTTATCGTCCAAGTACTTTGTAGAGAATAGAAACATGCTTTAGAAAAGTGGCCTTACCTTGCTGATACAAGTACAAGTTCAGAAGTTGTAACCGTTGGATCTCATTGGCCACTGTTTGCGCCAATGGGTTAGCTGTCGGTTGGGGTAATGCGCCTGCTAGGCCGAGCACTTCTCCCAGGATCCCGTCCATCGACCCGTTTGAACCCAAAAGAGCAGAGTGTAACCGGCTTGGCGGTTGACTAAATGACGGAGCTGATGTTACTGGCGGTGTTGCAATTGTAGTAGTGTTCAGCAGGTCAGATAGTAGCTGATTTTTGGCCAGAGCGATGGGGTCCATTGTAGGTTGCGGACCGGGGAGTGGGGCAAAGCTGGTGGGAATAGCGTTGGATTGCATATAGTTTTGATGCTGCTGTTGGAAAGAGGTTAACAGTGATGCACTGCAAGCTATTGGCAGAATGTTGTCCAATCCGAAGGTGTTGCTACTGCAAGACGTAGTAGGCTCATACGGGTTACAAGCTTGACTGGCGCTTACTATGGCTGCGATTGTCGCGCTACCGCTAGAAGTCGGACTGTTGGAATGACTTTCCTCACCACTCATAACTCCACTGTCCGAACTCACACTTTGCCGATCCTTGGGCCCCTTCAAGTTACTATTGTTGTTATTTGAAGACTTCGGTGACCGTCTTCCTGGTTTATCGCCTGCGGGTCCATGTTTTGAGTGTTTCGTAGCGGCTCTACTCCTCCGCCGACTTGAGCCGTGCTTTTCTTCGGCATCGCGTACCACTGAAAAATGATGCCATCTTAGAAGACAAAGTAATATTTCCACATACGGAAAAACGCGTATTTTCAAATTTTGTAATTATCATAATTATTTTTATGCTTGTACATTGGTTATAGGCATAAAACATTTCTTACCTGTCCAATAATGTCCGACTACTCCACTCGCTGATGTTTGCTTTAGGGGGAGCTTGATGAAACAATCATGAAGACTGAGGTTATGTCGTATACTGTTTTGCCATCCCCATTGGTCTGCTCGTTTCTGAAAATATTTTGCTCAACATTTTCAGACATAATTGTTTTTTCATTTTCAGTTGGATATTTTCAGAGAAATGTTTTAGAATAGTTTAAAATAATTATTTTCTACTAGTTTTTAATTATATAAAATGACGTTGTCTTACAAATTAATTACTACTTTCTAACAGATTACACAGAAGTAATTACACGAATATTTCTATGATTTTGCAGATACGGTAACGCTTTTTATAGTTTGTACTTTGGTTCTTATTATGAAGACTTGCTTACCGAATAATAGGGGTGCAGGTACCGAATAACCTAAAATAGAACGTTCATTAAATTTATGTTGCTTTTTCTTTCTCGTTTTGTTGTGAAACACAATCGTTCATTTGCAATTGTTCGTTTCCACGCACCGATTTTCTAGCTGGCATTTTTCTTTTCACAATAAATGGCCAAACAAAAAATGATCTTTCATGTTTTGCGATGGGAGCCCAATCATTTATTGTGTGTTGCGGTATAGTGGGAAGTGGGGAACGAGCACACGTGATGCGACAAAAATGAAAAAGGGACAGAATTTTGGACTCGTGACTGGCCGCCGGGCCATCATCAAGGGACCTCTTAATACTTTGTGTTTTATTTTTATCACTTCCATGATAAAGAGTGATTACCTGATATATCTCGCTAAGTTTGAGCCTTTTCTCCGGACTGCTCTCGATTGCTTCTATAATGAGATCCTTATAGCTGAGCGAAGGGCGCTCTTCTTTTTCATCTGCTACAGCAGGTTGGGTCAATTGGGACAACAGAAGGGTTGAAGATTCCTCGGCTTCATCCTGCATGCCGGAAGGATCTCGCATGCTTTGAAAGGAGGTAGCCATTTCAGCTAGCAAAGGTGATGTGGCTGGGGACCGTTTTGAGTCCTCAATAGGCAGGGCCACCACCTCAGCCATGACAACTACAATAATAGCAACAAAAGTACGGTGGGAATATGCTCGAGACGAATAAAACTCGTCCCTTCTCGGTACACCTCAACAGACTTGGCGAATCGGCGTCTAAAAAACGTTGGTACAAAAAAGTCACATGGCTAACAAAGTACATTCCGTTTCCGCATATTTTAATAAAATAAATTGTAATGATGGTGTAACAATAAATAAATAAGTTTAAGACTTCGCAGGAGTCGGGTCAAAATCAATGCTTTCAATTGAGAGTTTGGCTCGAAGCTCATCCATTCGATTCGGTTCGCAGCGCTCTAGGCGGCAGTGAGGGCGGAAGGAAATTTCGCAGGAGCACGGAAAATAGGGCATCGCTCCATCCCATTGTGTCATCCCCTTCCAAATGTGCTCATCCCAAGACATGGGTTGTCTGGAGTGTGACGTACCGCCAGACATCCAACAATCCCCCATGTGTCTTTCTGCCAACTCAAACACGATTTTATCAAACAAAGCATAATGGGTCACTCATAAAATGAGGGCAAAAACAAACGGTGGATTTCCTTCATAAGCAAAAGTGTTATTAAAGTAATAAGCAACCGCACCTAATAGTCTTTTATGGTACATTAAATAAAATACTTTAGGGATGAGTTTATCGAAGGATAACCACACAATGAATGCCTTACTACAAAACAAAATCCAATTATCTTATATGCCAAGAACAGTTCGGAAATAATTAGGAATACATATAATTGGGCATACATGCGGTAGTTGTTTGACACAACTACAAATACTCTAAAACATGTTACCTACCGGTTAACGGTCTAAGAAACTAAAGTAAATCTGGCCGTTATTGCTGATGTGATTCAAAGCCCAAAATTGTTTTCATACCAGACCCGGCCGACAGATTGTTTTCGTGACAATAAAGAACCGTGGAAAACAAACATGATCACTCGCATGGTGGTCCTGTGGCTCCGGGGCAAAGTATTTTGGCGAAACAATTGAAAACAAACCCTCTCCATCCAGCCAATAAATAAGTAAATAAGTAAACGACGACTGTCGGCGGAGCACGAGTTGTGTTGCTCGCTCCTCGGTTGTTCTCATCCTTCTTCCCGCCTCGCCGCATCGGAGCGGTGTTGTTGTTTTGGTTGTTGTTCTGCTGCCTCCTCTTCGCTTCTTGATTTAAAGGGGTGCCCACAACACCAAAAGAAACAATGTGTCGGCGTGGGGCCCGCCCCTCTTTCCCAATACTCACACTCACAGACCATCATTGATCAAACAATGCGTTGAAGTTAGTCGGGAGGGACAGTTGGTCCCTTCCCTTGGCTGGGTCTGAAAGACGCAGACGGATTCCAATCTTTTCCGACCCCGCCACACATCGAATGATCATCGTGTTGGATGCCCCCGGAATAAAAGCCTTTCGAGAGTGGCAATAGACAAAGATGCGATAAGAGAACATTTTAAATCGCCCATTCTCCTTTTATAATTGATGGGGATATTTTGAAAAGGAGCGAATTGTTTCAAACAGCTAGCGAAACACAATAGGAAGGAGTGCTGATTTGGCGGGGACTTCAAATTTGGTGCGTGGCGCACACTACCGTCAAGTCGTTTTTTTTATATTTTAAGGTCTACCTTTGTTAAATTGTCCACAATAAATTATTTTCGATAAATAAAAAGTCCAAAATTTTTGTTCATTTTACATATATATTTAAAAATAGAAATAGTCGTAAGCTTTTCATAAGATGGATACCGTATACACCATTAATCTCATTATCTTATTTGAGTGCTTCAAAAAATCTCACACCATTTTCACCTTTATTTCATGTTTTGCTGACTAATGTCTATACAATTTCTCGACCTTAAAAGATTTTAACGTCTGCTTATAAGGACTGATAAGCATCACTGCCATATCGAGAATGAGGGTGGTCATCAAATAAACAGAGGTCCCATTTCACTAAACATGGTGCCTACTTCAGGAGCCGAACGTGATCGAGAACTAAGAAATCGGCCCCTATATGATAAGGTATCGCGTGGACTTCTGCCAAGCGTCGCCATATATTAGACGGGAAAGTCAATGAAAAGGGCAGGACAAAAATAAATAAATGATTAACTTGTGTGGAAGGACAATTAAGGAAACGAGGGATTTTCTTTCGACGCGGGGAGGAATAGAGGGAGGGATTGCGGGAACACACTCACGTTGGCGCCAACTATCGGGATACTGCGAAAAGATCGTGATAATTATCTAAACGAGTGCGCGCAGATTATCTCAAAAGCTGGCCAGACATTGGCATAACTCTCAAGAGCGACTTATGTATCCATTAATGGAAAAAGGATTTAAAGCTTAGACTACCACGGGACAAGCTTAGTGCATCAGAAGTAGCACCGGCAGCCGGCTGTCTAACAGTTGCACCGAAGACGGTTTTGTTGGAAGGTGCCAATTAATGTAAAGTGCACTTTCCTTATTTATTTACTAACCTTATAAAGAAAACAACAACAAAACACGCGCTGTCTGGCCATGTGGGTAATATGTGTGTTTTAAGATGTCATGTGACCCGACTAGAATGTGTGATGCGGAAGGAAGTGTGACATAAGACGTCAGCTATGAAATAAATCATATCAAATAAATTATATGAGATAGTAAAGGAAACTTTGTTTCGCATTATACAAAACAATGTCAAAATAAAAGGTCATGCATTCTTTAACATAAATATTTGCCCTAATAGAAGGAGAGGTGTACAGTTCTCTGAAATAACATCCATGTTGTGGTATTGAGTCATAAAAGATAAAGGCTTCCCTAATATTTTTGGTGTTTTGCGGACTTTATAGTTAGATCGCTGAACCACTTCTAACCATTCACAAATGCTCAACGAACACCCATTAGACTAAGTTTTCATGAACACTCGAAATATTATTCAGCTGTTTAGAAAAGTATGTGAAAGGGACAATAGGTATGGACATTAGCTGGCGATAACTATAAAAAAACTTTTTTGTGAGAAAGTTAAATAAAATAGTCTAATTTATGCCTTCCACTTAGGGATTATTATATTTTCCGTTAATGTAAATCTAAATAAAGAATGCTATTTTGGCGTTATCATAATTCAACAAAAAGCTCTCCCATCAGCAAATATATGTTTCTTATTGCTTCCTGATTGAAACAAAAACTATTTCTATAATCATTTATTTTTAGAAATAACGTGATAACAGCCCTAATATATAAATTATATGAGCCGTTGGAGGTTAAAATTGTCAAATTTAGAACATCGTACAACGTATTGGAGAAATATACAGAGCTTTTATATGGTTACTTGTCTAATAACTGTTATGAGAGCATTGGTTCAGTATATATGATGCATCAAGCAGAAAAAGCATGGCTTTGTAAGCAAATATAACATCTATATTACAATCGCTTACACCTCGAAAATCCTCCTCTAAAGAAAAACAAAGTGGAAAATATGCATTGGACATTTTTTACTACAATGATTGAAAATATGAATTGTTATTTAAGATTTCTAAAATACTTAGCAGAAATGTCATTCACTTGGACAAACTAAAGTGTTACAGCAACGTTATGATGTGGTAAGAAGGTATGTTTTTGTTATTACCCAGGCCGCGCCTCATATGCCTTTAAATTTACCCAACCTGCGAACTTCTGACAACCGGGATTTTGCATTAATTTTGAATCCCCATGGGGAAAGGCATTAGAAAATATCGTTAACTTTTGAGTTTTTGTCTTTAAAAATATTCCCAATAAAATATTTTAAACTACTATTTTAGTTTAAAATATTCATATAAATGCTAACGCATAAAGACAATAATTTTCGGTTTCGTTGAGGTATTCAATATAAAGTGAAAGAAAACTAAAGAGCCTAGAGTCCAGAATTAATCATCTATTAATTCCTCTATTAATTTCCTCTATAAAAATTATATTTTAAACTGATAGTCATGCTTAGAAAATATGACGGGATATAAAGGCCGGCTAAAACAAAAAAAAATAACAACTACTTTCAGAAAAAAAGAGTGAAGAAATAGCTTTGCCAAACTCAGAACTATCGATTTGACGTGACCTTCGCTCCCTTGAGAGGTGTATGGGTTGCTATAATAAGATCAGGCCCAGACATACAAAACTACAGTTGAAGGTGAGATACGAGAGTCGTAGCGAGGTCGTACCCAACCTCACCCCACAGTTGGCCTCCCATTTTTAAGCCTAGAAAAACAAATAAAAGCATCGCACCCAGCGAATGCTACACTCAGAGTTGGGTTGACATTGCGTCGAAAAATAAACAAAAATACAGAAGGCGTCTGAGGCAGCGGCGGCAAAAGAATGAAGAACGCCCATGTGGAGGGGCGGGACAGCAGCTGTGGGAAGTGAAAGCTCGCAAAAGGCTTAGATAGAAAAGAACGAACAAGCCCTGGCACCTAAAATAAGCACCAAAAGTCATCATCCCCTTTCCAGCACTCTAAATAAATGGGAAATTGAGAACATGACTCAATTTGCCTAATTTATCGGAGACGAGGTCTGAAGTCAAAAGCCGAAAATAGTCACCGGATTTACAATATCTCTGTACCTTTTTGGTCAAGCCCTCCAAAACTCAATTTTTGGATTCAGTGTTTCGGAAAATTTTTCTTTGTCCACGTTCCCGGTTTTTGCTCATGTAAAGAAAAAACATTCCAGTCGCAAGAAAAACAATAAAGATAGAACGCGAGATGAATGGAAGAAAAGAGTGTAGCTAAAATTCCAAACCTCAAGTAGGCCAAAAAAGGTTGAAGTCGCACAATAGCAAAAATAGAAAGAATGAGAACAATAGGTTGCGGGAAGGCACTTGCTCTGAAACTCTCTGAGATTTTTTGTCTCGGGAGCCCGAACATTATTCTCGAACACGATACGTCAAGCGCCTTTTTGGGGACGGTGAGAAAACGGCGCTTCCGTCAGCTTCAATACAATGCCCTACAATGTATCGCACTGGGAGTTTTCTCAAAATAAAATACCAAATAGACACAAATTATGGTTCAGGTGTGAGCTAATTATGGCATTTAAAATACTTGCTCGAGAGTCTCACTGGGAAAGCAATTTGAAAAGTATGCAAACAAAAAGCGGCAGCAGAAAATAATAATAATCATCTTTTTGGTTTGGACAGCACTCCGTTGCTGATTTTCATTAAAAATTTGCAGCAGTGAAGAAAATGGAGCAGGGAATGTTTCCAAAAAGCGAATATAGCAAAAAAGGAAGTGGGGAGCGATTCTGCAGAGGCGGCGGTCGTGGCCGAGAAGGGGCTTGGCCAGCAGTCTTAGTTCTTTTAGTTGCATCGATCGTGGTTGCCCCTTTTCACATGTCCCATAGCTGCCGGCGCCGCTGTTTCCTATTTCCGAAACAATTGTTCACATCGAGTCTCGGCCAGCTCTCTCTATAGAGACGATAGAGAGAAAGCACAACACATAAACACTAACAACAACAAATACAGCGAAAAAGCGGCAGCGAGCATTCAGCTCGAGAAGGTGCAAAAAAGAGAAGGAAGCGAATTCGGTGGACACAAAGGGTCGCGGCGGATTGCGGAATGATGCGACTGTGCCCTCCCGAGATGCGGGAAGGCACACGGGGCCCGCATGGGCGGCTATTCTCTCGGCAACGAGGAAGAATTAAAATAAATAAAAGGGGTTGTCGTGAATAATGGCGTGAAATTGTCGTCGTTGCCATATCGCTATATTGTTACTCTGGGCTGGGGGCGACCAATTTTGCCACCAGCTGAAAGCGCATTTTCTATCGAGTTTTGAGCCTCGATTGTGCTTATTAGCCGCACACACGAATTATTAATTAATTGAAGCGAACTGGCGAGACTACGGTGGAACGCAAGTCCAAAAATAAATAAATTGTGTTCAGGGGATTTGTGCTCAGTCTGTGGCCTCATGGCACACCTTTTGCCCATTCTGCTTCAGTTTATCGAAATTAATGGATGCGTATAATTTATGTTTTAATGGTTAAAAGAGTGCGAAGCCAAGATTAATGCAATATTTGAGATAGGGATTGAGGAAATGTAAATTTGCGGTATTTCTGTAGTACGGCAATAGTGG
The DNA here is from genome assembly GCA_022814885.1 of Ditylenchus destructor. Taxonomy (NCBI): domain Eukaryota; kingdom Metazoa; phylum Nematoda; class Chromadorea; order Rhabditida; family Anguinidae; genus Ditylenchus; species Ditylenchus destructor. The sequence continues at coordinate 1,906,025 of JAKKPZ010000010.1, read as the reverse complement.
AATGGGTCTCGAAGGTGTTCCTCGCTTTTGTTTGTTTTGGGTAATTCGAGGAGAAACAGAAAATCTACAGCAGACAAAACGCCGAACACATACGCAGTTGTTCTTTGGACCTGGCCATTGCACAGAAAAATTGAGCGCCATGTATTAAAACACACAACGGCGAGGATTGACACACGCGCCTGACGCAGCCGATAGACCTGGCCCGTCGCTCTCCATCGAGAAGAATAATCTGACATTTTCTCAAGGCCAACGCACAAATCGACTCTCTAAAATGTTAAGAAGAAATGTGCACCGAAATGTAAAGAAATGATGTGTGAAAATTAAACTTTATTGAATTTGCAAAAATCGATTTAAAAAGGGAACGAAATGTAGAAAAATGACTGGAACCAGTTTTGTGCTTTAATTAATTCGTATTTCCGAGACGCTAAACACTTGTAATAACTAAGAAACCGTAGATGCAGAGTAAACCTTTCGAACTTCAATTTTACGGTTATATTACCAGATTATGGGAATACGATGGTAATGTAGTTTCTGCTCGTATTCAAAGCCCCAGAGTAATCTTTCCACATTCCAAGTGCTCTCAAATCATTTTTAATTCACAAAGATTTCTACAATATATATCGTGAAAACGATATGTTGCAGAAAGCGAAATAACGTACAGGCGAGAATTGCTACTGCGAGCGAGCATTTGCACTATATTTTTTAAAACTAATTTTGCTTCGCTTATACCTTTAGTGAAACGGAAAGCGCTTCAGAATAAGAATGCGCTTTATTCGCCTTATTCTCTAATTTACGAAATGCTGATGTAAAGTTTCCATGTGTATAAAAAATGAAAATATACATACGTCAAAGCAATACAAATTGATTAAATTCATATTTGCATTCGCAAATGTTCAGAAGATCAAAGGTCAACAATATGCTGTACATAAATAAGAATCTAGAGATAGTCTTTATTTGGAAATATAACTCATCAAGCAGTTGCACTCAACCTTACCTTTCCCATTCTCAAATTTGAAACAGTTTTGCAAGGATAAAATTAATTAATTTAAATAAAAATAATTTCGTTTTTATTTCTTCGTAAATTACATTTTACGGTATTTTCTTTTTTAGGATTTGCAACATTATTCTCTCAATTTTCACTTTCTATCAAATTAGTGAGGACAAAGTGTCGAGAGGGAGCGTCGTCCATTCGCATTAACCCCACCCAATGCCAACAAAATTCGTTACTGCCGCGATTATAGTTCCTCTTTTAGCGTCTGTTCTCCCATTTTTCCATACGTTCTCTCGTTCACTTTTAGGCCCACATTCATTGTCGACATCCGAAAAACCAACTGCGTGCAAACGACGCGACACACACTGAGAGAGATAATGGGCTTCCATCGATGGGCCCAGCTCAGTCGTCGGCCGAGCCTATGGTCTGTCTTCAAGCGCCACACCACCGATGAAACATGCCAGAAAATGGTGAAAAGAGCGGGACCTTCAAGGGTGGGAGCTAACCCCTTAGAAAATATATACACACATAGTAGCACTTGTCAAATTTTGGAATGGGCCAAATTAATGCACTCAAGCGACCGCTAGACGACCGCCTGTTCTCTTCCGGCTTTAATGTTGGAGCGGAGAGGCCAAAGACCGAACCCTCACAAAAAGTCTCTCGCAACCCAATCGAGGAAAAGAACTGACAGCACTGTTCACGTTCTCAACCCGCTCTATGGCCGGGCACTAAGCCTGTTCCCGCCGCCGTGGCAAAATCCACGTGCTAATGAGATGTGGCAGAAAAAAGTAATATCTAAAGCGAAGGGGCTCGACTGGCTGCCTGAAAGAGGACAGCCATTTTAGTTGGAGGGGATGGAAATATAAAAATGCGTGACTATGAGGAAAATCCCACAGCAAAGTGGAAATGGCGCCAACCGCGCGCTAAATATGGATGTCGTGTCAAGGCTTCGAAAGTGAGCTTAGCATTTTCTGTCTGGATTCCCGAGGATTTAATAAAATGAAGTGTGTGATGGTGTGTGCGTTTGACATTTACATTGACAAACTTTTATTAAATGATATAAATTATGATTATTATTGCTGATCCAAAAAAGGATACATGGGAAATTAAACAGTGGTCGCTGAGTTTATACTACATAATTAAAGCAATTCATTGGTGAGAAAAAGCACATCAAACAATTAGGCACAATATTTAAATACTACCAATTTTGTCTGCTTGGCAAACTTGTGGAGTAGAAATGCGATTAAGCAAGGCAATGAGACCAAAGGCAACGCATACTAAATGAAAGAGTTTGCGTTTTATTAGCGCAATATAATCCTTCAGACAATATCGGAAGCAACGGTGGTGAGTTTTTTGGTTTTTGCGCACAGCGTGGTCTTGAATTGCTCCGGAATCGGAAATTCGACCTGAAACCTTTTTGATTAGTCTCTGATGAAATGTGGAGTCATGTAAACGAAATGTTTTAATTGCGTAACAACATGAATTATAAGTGCGACGGATTCGTAGCAATGTTCCAGCTTTTATAAAATAACTTACAAAGTCACCGTCATCTCCGATTGGCGCAAGAACATTCATTTCCGAAGACTTGCTGGTAACAATCTCCGCGTTCAGCGAATCATTGCTCAAATACACCTGGCATCCATCGGTTTTTTGAATTGAAATCGTGGGCAAGGTCCCAAGTGTCTGTAATATGCTTCCAAATATAAAGTTGGCTGAAATAGTTACATGACTCACTTGAACTTTAATGCTTTGGCAATTAATCACCTAAAAATGAAACGATCACTTTTACGAATACATGAAATCTTGGGGAATTATGCACACTTAAGGGCTTAACGTTAAGAGGGATATTTTACCATTTGTGTTTCTCAGAGTAATTTTTGCGTAGAATTCAAATTTTATATTAAATTTTCGTCACAGCACTTTCGAGAACGCAATCACAGCACATTCGGTCCCGATCACAGCGCATTTTTCGTGCTGCGATAGTCATTTTACGGGAAATCAGTGGCATGCACCGCGAAAACTTCTAGGTGTTTACTTGAGGGATGCTGCTTCTGCGGCACCCTAACCGTTCACTTCCTTGGCTTCGCTCACTTATTGCCTATTAACAGGGTTTTTTGGTGAGGATTCCCATGCTATTGTAGTTTTCCATGGTCGTAGGATTCACGTAGCTGAGCTGGTACCTCGGGGTTTTGAAATTAAAAATAGGTTAATCGTTCGGAACTTTTCTGTATTCTCACTTCTTTTGCTTCTTTCATTCTCGGTAATGCTGGTCTTAAACAAAATATCTCTGGTTAGTCTAACGTCTTCTAGAAGGTTCTACAAGTGTCTGCTCGAAATACGCAAAATTCGAATGTCGAGCTTAGAGTTAATTCTAAAAAACTTCCTTCAAAATTTGCAAACCCTTATTCAGGATAGTGACGAGAATGCTCACGAATAAAATGCACGTGAATTGTTATACTTTAATTTACCTCAATTTGTGCAAGCAGATTCTCGAAGACTACGCTAGACTTCTTGCAACTGTCAATAGTCACGGAGTTGACCTTTCCTTTTATCTGAAAGACTGTAATGAAAAAATATAGACAAAAATATTATACCTGAACGACCGAATTTTCGCATTTATATATGTAAGCAGCCTGTTTCTTGTCCGTCTCTATCACAATTCCTTCGTTGTTCTTGTGATATTCCTAAGAGAAGTTTATAATTTCATGATAAAACAGTGGCAAAGTCGAGCGTATACGAAAGGCTGCAAAAACAGAAGAAACGATACCTCGAGTATCGCACGTCGAAATAGAAGAAGCGCTGAAATCAATGAAAAATGGAAAAGCACCTGGACCAGACGGAATAACAGCCGAAATACTCAAAGACAGCGGACAGCTCCTATGGAAACAAATGGCAAAGCTCTACCAAGAATGCATCAACGCAAAAAGAATCCCGACACACTGGAAGGAATCAAAAACAGTACTACTCTACAAGAAAGGCGATCCACAAGAACTCAAAAACTACCGACCCATTTGCCTACTTTCGATTATCTACAAAGTATTCACCAAAATACTTCTCAATCGCGTCAACAAAGCACTGGATGAAGCTCAACCGAAAGAACAGGCTGGTTTCCGGAGCGGTTTTTGCACGATCGATCATCTCCAGACGCTTACGCAAGTCCAAGAGAAGGCAAGAGAGAAAGGCCTAAACCTCTACCTTATCTTCGTTGATTACGAAAAAGCATTCGATAGCATCGAAATCAATGAGGTCCTCAATGCAATCGAAGAACAAGGAGTACCACAGCAATACGTCGATTTACTAGAAGACATCTACTCAGAATGCTCAACTGAAATAACGCTATTCCACAAACCAGTTCGTATCCCCATCAACAAAGGAGTCCGACAAGGCGACACAATCTCACCTAAGCTATTTAACGCAGCACTAGAAAGAATATTCCGAAGGCTAAACTGGAGCAAAGGAGGATTCCAAATCGACGGGAAAAGACTGACACACTTACGATTCGCTGACGACATCATCATTCTCAGCACCACAATGTCCGATGCAAGGAAAAAGCTCGAAGAACTCCACCAAGAAAGCGCAAAAGTAGGTCTAAAGATCAACAAAAGCAAAACAGCTTGGATGCACTACTTCAAGACCAACGCCCGCCTCATACTGGAAGGAGAAGAAATCGAAAGAGTCAACAAATACGTATACCTAGGCCAAGAGCAGAACCAAGATCACAAAGAAAGAATGAACGGCGAAATAGATAGAAGAATCAAGGCAGCATGGTATGCGTACAGCAACACAAACGAAGTGCTCAAAAAGCTCAAAGACAAGAAACTACGGGCCAACATATTCAACACCACGATCCTCGCTGCATTGCTGTACGGATGCGAAACTTGGAGCCTCACCAAATCAAAAGAAAATCGTCTCAGGACAACACAGAGAGCAATGGAACGACGAATCCTCGGAATCTCGTTGCGAGACAAAACAACAAGCAGTTCAATCCGCCAGCAAACACAATTCCAGGACGCCATAGATGAAGCAAAGAAACGAAAACTTCGCTGGGCAGGACACATAGCAAGACGCGAGGACGTTTTTGTCCAACCGTTGGACAAAAATTGCCACCACATGGGAACCAAAAGTCAAAGCACCAAAAGGCTGGGGCAAACCTCTAAGCTGGAAGCAACAAATCACCGAAATAGCAGGAAAAGAATGGATGGAAACCGCGCAAGACAGAGAAAAATGGAGAAGCATCGTAAATGGGCAACCTCCGCATCAGAAACTCGCTACCCGAGCAAGTGGATGATTGATCACGGAGAACAAGTAACAAGTAAGTAACAGTGGCAATAACGTCTTCAACATAAATATTTTTATATACAGCTTTATATTTATATAACAGTTAAAATGACTAACCACATTCCACACCTAAAATAATCATAAATAATATAAAATATATAAAAAATAAATACTAGCCTTGTGATCCTTCAATTCTGTTTTTGGTGGTCTCTCTGTGGCTGGCGCAGCTTTGGTACCGCCTGGCTTTGGAGTGACATTTGGTTTAGAGCCTGGAACGGGTGCATTCTGTAAGTTTTTGATATAGTAAAAATTAGTACACCAAAGATTAATCTTAACCATATAAAATGGTAGACACATGAAAACCATACAGAGCTTTGCACTCGGCGGGTGCAAAGCTCAGTATGGCTTTTATTTATTATGTTCTATTCATTCGTTCATTGTGTAGTTTGTTTGTTAGTGGATCAGCTATCGATTTTACTGAACGAGAAATAGTATATTGTGTCTATCAATGTGATCAAGAGATTTTTCGAAAATGTGCTTTTTTGGTGATATTTCAGAAATTTTTTGAGAAACTCTAGAGGTTCAATGTAAAGAAATTTAGGAAGCTTTTTGTACGGAATCTCTAACCCGCTTCCCTCATTATATCATAAGGTCACATTTGTATTTCAAAACAGAGAAAAATAATATAAAAACTTGATGTAATTACTCCAGAAATATTAACCTGTACACGCAGAGTAGGATTCTTATGCGTTTGCATGTCAGCAGTTACCTTTTTGAGGCCTGAAGTGATTGCGTCACCTTTGTTTATTTCTGCGAACAAAGCTTCCCGAACGTTTTTCGTGCCACTGTCCGATGGTTTTGTTTCCGCGAATAGTCCTGAAAATTTACAAATGTCGCAAAATCAATTGAAGGAACAAATTTTGTATGACTAATTTCACGCTATAAAATTTGCCCTTATACGCTTTGAAGGCTAATTTCTTACAAAGCTGCTTTTTTGTTGGTCGCCAATTGATTATAGCATGGAGAGTCAAATATCAATTACCACACGCCAAAATTTTCTTTATTAATATTGAAGTAAAAGTAAATCCATATGCCGTATTTTCTCTAATATAATCCCCGGGGCTTATATTATTTCAATCCCCCAAATTTTGGCAAAATTTTTCTCTAACCTCTCATTTTTCCACTCTAACCTATTTCGCAGTATATAAGTTCGTGGGGCCTCTTTTTGGAACTTTTCACGCTGTGTTCGGATTTTGGCGAGTGATACGTCAATCGCTTCGTCTCGGCGAGAGAAGACGAATGGTACCATTTTCAGCCCCCAGACGACCCCCTGTGGCCCCCTATGTCCCTTTTAGCCCCCCCAGGGGTCGTAAAACCCAACTTTTCAAGCTGCGTTCGGATTTGGGCGAGTGATACGTCAATCGCTTCCTCTCAACGAGACAAGACGATTGGTACCGGTTTCAAGGGGGGCACGACCCCCTGTGGCCCCCTACGACCCGAATGCCCCGTGAAATATAAAATTGCATACTGATGGCGAAGCGCCGCGGATGCACGCTAACCGCGAAAAAAAAACAAGAGAAACCCGCCGATTCGAGGCGGTAATCCGCCGAGAATCGGCGGGTTTCTCTTGTTTTTACACACTATTTCTTTCTCTAGGGGGCGTCTATTTCAGGGGGGCTTCTATTATAGGGGGCTTATATTAGAGAAAATACGGTATTGTAGCCAAATCTTGAAGATCCACAAATGGCGGTTCTTGTGTACAAAATCCGTTAAGTTATCAATATGCTACGCTGTCAAATTTTCTTCATGTATATGGTTAAGTTATTGATTTTAAGTCATTTATGACGCTGATCTTCCTGAAACTAATGGTTCATTTTACTCCAATTTTTCAGGATCGTTTCATGCAATATATTGTTACTTACCTGCTGGAGGTGGAGGCGGTGGAGGAGGCGGCCCTCCGGCTTTCGCTGGGGCTGCTTTAGCAGCAGTCTGCGGTCCGTCAGCTGGAACAGCTCCCTATAAGTTACATATGAGAAGAAATCCCAGATTAATAAAATATACCGGAGCGGAGTTCCAAACGAGTCCTGTTGTGTGCACTTGTCGAATATATTTTTGAAGTGTGTTAAAAACTTCAATTAATGCATTAGCCCAATCGAGGTGAACCTGGTTGCCCTTATTGTCCTTCCGCACTCTGTTTATATAAAACATCGAAGCCTAAATACACGTTTCTAAATTTTTCATAAAACATTTTAAACTCACGTCGGAAATCTCTTTTACATACGGCGCAGGCGTCTTTTTCTTAAAAATATAATATCTTTTAACAATACGTTTTTATTTATTTTAATTATTCGTTCGTTTGGCCACTACGGTAATCTGAATTCCCTAGCTATGTGTATATTAAAATTGCACAAGTATAACCTAAGCTTAACCGATTCGAAATTAATATATAATAGCATTGATATCTCATAACAAGAGAACAGGTTTTATATTATTTTAAACAACAAATAGAAATAACCAACTTTATGACTGATTTTTATTACTCAAAAATTTTCAACGTTAAATTTTTAATGTTTCCATTAAATGCAATGTAGACAAACAATATTTAAGCAGTAAAATATATCTTTTTGCGGCGAAATAAATGCTTTTAGCAATTTATACGATATACATACCACGGTGACCCAGAACACTGCAGGCATTCCCTCGGCAATGGCGGCCAAGTGCTGGAATTGAGGCGAGGTCTTTTTTGAATCCTTGAACGATGTGAAATTTTGGACTTGTGTTAAAATTGGAGACAATTTCGACTGCAAAGCTGTGGCATCCGACGGCTCCGCTTGACCAGCCGCGCTCCACAAAAAATTACGGTGCAAGTCAAAAACGATTCTGAGTTTGCTACTCTAAAATAATATTCTTATCACTCAGCTATCAGGTCAGAGTCTAAAGGCCTGTTTTCAATAGCGGTACCGAGACCGAGACCGAGACCGACGGACCGACCGATGTGTTTACAATAGCGACCGAGACCGAGACCGATACCGAGTCCGAGACCGAGACCGAGACCGACGTGTTTACAATCAACGACCGAGACCGAGACCGATGGCGCGACCGAGACCGAGACCGAGTCCGAGACCGAGACCGATGAAAATTGACCTTCGCCAAAAAATCGCATTTTTCCACAAATTCTTTCAGATATGGCCATAGTGCGACCAATACAAAATTTGTAGGGGAGACCTTCACGGTTCTTATAGAAAAGACCATTTTGCTGAATATCAACAATTGAATGTCGAGAGTGCGGATGTGAAAAAAATGCTGATTTTTTTTCACAAAAATTCAAATCCATTTGAAATCATTTTACACGCGTCGGTATTCCGGTACTTTTTTGACGCGATCCGACCAAACGGTTTTTTGCATATGGTCGTACATGTCCTGGGCTCCATTTTATGAAATAACATCGCAGTCGTCGAGTTTGTGAAAAATGTCGAGAATTTCGATTTTCAATTTGCCAATTTCGTCGGTCTCGGTGTCGGTCTCGCCCATTTTCACCAATTACCAAACTGAGAGGAAATAAGTGGTGGAAAAGTGGCAAAGACTGCTATTAGGGTAATTGGCCACGGGGAATTCAGATTTTTGGTCAGTTTTGACGCCAACTTTGAATTTTTGGCGCTTTTTGGCATTATGCCCAAATATGGTCATTTTTCGGGATTTTTGCCAAAATCGAAGAAGTCTCCGCACAAAATATGCTTCTAGGGGTAATTTTTTGTCCTGAATCCGAATATGACATTATATTTTAACAAGTTATCACATTTTTGGCGTTTTCTTGGCATTCTGCCCAAATGCAGAAAACGCACATATTTACCCTATTATTTGACCATAATTCGAGATTTTATATCTAAGGATCCTGTCAGCCGTTTTTTATGAATAATAGCTCATTTGAAAGCCCGTGAGCTGCAGAAACGGGAAAATTTTATATTTTCATTATTTAAAATTTGAATTCGCGCCAAATCTTAAAAACGTGTTTTTATGGGTTTTGATCAGGAAAAATATATTGTTTCATGATTTATATTGTAAATATCGGTCATTTAGAATATTGCTGCTTTTATATTTACGAAGTCGCCATTTTGCTATAAGTATTTGGTCATTTTTGATATTTTCGGCCAAAAAGCCGATATTTTGGTATTTGACCACATAAAGAGGTGAGAATTTGTCAGAAAACTTTGCAGATTTCACCTATATAGGGGTTTTTTGATGCGGGGAATCCGAATTTGACGTCAGATTTTAGTTGGTCCCGCCACGAAAATAAGGAAAACCGCTATTTCCTTCAAAAAATGGCCATTTTTGGCCAAAAATGCCCATTTTTTGGCGCGATATGAAGAAACTAATTGCAGATTCGGAATCAGCGCATCGAAATACCCCTAAAAACACAATTTGCGACAAATTTCAAAAATTTTGATTTTTTGCCATTTTCAGACCATAGGGGGGACCACATGGTTTTCCAAAAAAATCGATTTTTTGAAAATGTGGAGGAGTATTACGCAAAATGTGTTTTTAGGGGTATTTCGATGCGCCGATTCCGAATCTGCAATTAGTTTCTTCGTAACGCGTCAAAAACGGGCATTCTTGGGCCATTTTTGACCAAAAAAGGCAATTTTTTGAAGAAAATACCGGTTTTTCGTATTTTCGTGTCGGGACCAACTAAAATCTGACCTCAAATTCAGATTGCCCGCATCGAAAAACCCTTATATAGGTGAAATGGGCAAAATTTCGGAACCTCGATTTTCCTCAAACCAGCTTATATTCGCTTAATCCCACACAAAAGAGGCTCAAAACCTCACAAAACCAGCTCAAATCCGCTTAATTCCAGTGAAAACCAGCTGAATCCGTCATAATCTCGCTTAAAAACGGCTCAAATCCGCTTAATCCCACTCAAAACCAGCTCAAATCCGCTTAATCCCGCTGAAAACCAGCTCAAATCCGCTTTATCTCACTCAGTTTCTCATGAAATCCAGTTAATATGAATCAGGTGCAGCTCAATTCAGCACCAAACCATCTTAATCTGCTTCTAAATCTCATCAAATCGACGTAATATGAATAAAATATAGCTTAATCACCTTAACCCCCTCGAAACTAGCTCAAATCTATCATAATCTAGCTTAAAAACAGCTCAAATCCGCTTATTCCCGCTGAGAACCAGCTCAAATCGATCTCAATCCAGTCGAAACACCTTAATCCAGCACAAAATCAGCTCAAAACCGCGTAATCCGGCTTAAATCCATCTTAATCTCGCTTAAAAACAGCTCAAATCCGCTTAATCCCACTCAACTTCTCATGAAATCCACTTAATATGAATCCATTGCAGCTCAATCCAGCTCAAAACCATATAAATCTGCTTCTAAATTTCATCAAATCGGCGTAATATGAATAAAATATAGCTTAATCCACTCAAAATCAGCTCAAATCCCCTTAATCCGACTCAAAACCAGCTCAAATCGGCTTAATCCCACTCAACTTCTCATGAAATCCACTTAATATGAATCCATTGCAGCTCAATCCAGCTCAAAACCATTTTAATCCAGCTCAAAACCATCTTAATTCTGCTTCTAAATCTCATCAAATCGACGTAGTATGAATAAAATATAGCTTAATCCACTCAAAATCAGCTCAAATCCGCTTAATCCGGCTCAAAAAATGGTTTTTAAGGTATTCTAGAGCATTCTAGAATAACTTACCACACAAAATTCTGAAAAAGTTGATTGTGAGCACATCGGTATCGGTCTCGGTAAGGCATTTTCTGAGAAAGCCCAAAATTGCCAGAATTTGTTATAAAAAATTGCCATATTTTGTTTTTTATACGCTATAGAGCATTCTAAAACATTCTAGAATACATTTTCAGATATTAGTACAAAAAATTTTGAAAAAATGTGCAAAAATTTGAAAAAGTTGATTGTAAACACGTCGGTCTCGGTCTCGGTATCGGTCTCGGTCTCGGTCTCGGTATTTGATTGTAAACACGTCGGTCCGTCGGTCTCGGTCTCGGTCTCGGACTCGGTCTCGGTCTCGGTCTCGCTATTGAAAACACCGGGTAACTCACAGCTTCGGCTAAGTCTCTACCAATGGCTGTGCAATGCGAAAAAAAGGTTTTCAGCGGTTCATCCATATGATCATCATAAGTGCGGACGGATTCGGGAACCTCATTACTAGCAAGCACTGAAAACGCGGTTATTGGTCAGAGAATATTAATGAACAGAAAAATTGAGAAATCTCAGACTTTTCATTATGCAGTAATATTCATTAACTTATAGAATCATAAAAAGTTTTATTGTAAAACAACAGAACTCAATAATTAGTATGTTTTATATTTTTAATTTATTATCCGTTAGTTTTCAAGAAAAGTAAAAATTTTTACACTGAGTGCCGCTTGTACCACCATTGCTGGTCGGTTTAGGGGCCAAATTAGGTTTCTGGCTGCTGATTGCCTCGAGTCTGGAAACAGCCACTTCAAGCCGTTTCACGAGACTGTCTTCCATGTTTGATGTTATAGTAGGTAAATATTAGAGTCGAAACAAAGTAGAATCCGAATAAATTAAAACGTAGAGTGTTTTCTGAAAATAATCTATTCGTAAAATAATAAGATTTGAGTTGATCGGAACACAATATAATACAAAGCATTATCATGTTTATCTGATATTTAAATTTAAACCTAACATTTATGAAAGACGCTTTTTGTTATGAAAGATGCTTTCTCCTGCCTTTTTCAATGGTGCTAGCACCAATGCTAGCACCAATGTCAATTATTCGTTGATGTCAGCACCAAGGCTTCAAAAATCTTTTGACAGCTTTGGGCTGACTCCAAGTCAGAAGAAGCAGCATACAGTTAAGAACATGCAACTGCATCAATTAAAAATGGGGCAGAAAGATAATGTTAAAAGGGGAGACGCAGAGCAAACTCCTAGCTTGTGCTTGTAGTACAAGCACGAGCAAACTCCTAGCGCCGGTGTCAAGTTATGGTTAAGATGCTTAAGACGTGTACCTGGTTCTAATTTTTTCGCTAGAATATGAGCATTTATTTATATTTTCGACCTTTAATTAGCTTGGCGTCGCTATAATTAATATGTTTTTGTTAACACAGTGTCTGTGTCAAAAATTATTGACCAAGCAAAAATTTCATAGAGGACAAATACACAATGCCTTCGGCGAAGTTATAAAGTATAAATTTAGTGAATGCTTTCTTAAGAAGACATAAAATTTCTCACATGCATTCAGTTTGGTTGCAGGTCCGTACTAAAATGACTCTTGGCTCTTTTCTCAATGTTTCCATCTAATTTGTTATATATTTTCTTGTTTTCAATACGGCAATTTGACATATCAAAGAAATAGAGAACAAATCAAGTAAATAAAATAATTTCGATGACTAATAGTGAATGTGGCGGTTAAATATGAGACAGTTCCACCTTTCTGTAGAGCCAGTGGGGCGAACATATCCTGGCGGACGGAAATGACACACACACTCATTCTTACACATATTGAGATGAAAAGAAAGGTGGGCGTGAAATAAAAAGGGGACACTAGAGAAACAAGAGATGGTGGAGAACAATCAATCGAAAGGAGCAGGTGTCAGATCCAAGAGGTCCAAGTTTACAACAAGGCCAAATTTATCATAATCTTTTGATTAATACAGAAACAACATGTATATATTGCAAGCAAAACAGATTTTCATTCAAAGTGATGATGGCTATGGATAGACTAGGCAAAACACATCCACTCAATTTTGTTTTTCAGAAATTCGGTTCTTAGATTATTCATTTATTATTCGAACTTAGTGAAACGTTTAATATATGTAATGCTACGGTCACATATGAAGCATAAGCAGATGAGCCAGAATCAAGATAAAGGAGGACCAAAATGTTATGCCTTTTTGTCTGAATATTTCGTTTATTCAGTTTTTTAAAAATATTTAGAATACAGAATAAGCAAATATATATAATCATATATAGGCTTGCGACTAAAGTGGGCCTTAGATACCTAAATGCTACCTGTCAATTTGGGGTGGGAGGGGTCTCGGGATCTTCCATATTTGTTCATCTTGCGCAGTGGTCCCAAGAACAAAATTGCTTGGAATGACCTTATAAGCAACTTTGCTCTTGGGACCCCTGCGCGAGGTGCACAAATATGGAAGATCCCGAGACCCCACCTCCCCAAATTGACCGGTAGCATTTAGTATCAAATTGGAGGGGGTTTGCTTGGGGATACAAGTTGGGGATAGAGCTTAACCTCTCGGCTATATAATTCTCTGGTGTAGCTGAGTAGAGAACACAATCCAGCTCCATACAACATGATTTTTGATTATGTGACTTTATAAAGTCCCCAAGCTGGTACATGCCCAAGCTAGTATCCCCAAATTGGTAGCCCCATCTTGCACTCCCTCCCTCAACGGTGTATCTGTTTCTCCGCACAAAACGAACCACTTTTCAGGGAAAGCGACTATTGTTTCAACTTAGTGAGTCACATTTGCCGGAGTCACACAGCCTGGATATGTACAGCAAAATCCGCAACGCGAAAATTACGCGACGTTTTTCTCCCAAAATGCCCATTTTCGCGAAAATTTACGGCCCCTTTAGCCGAAGAAAGGAAATATCGTTTCTGCCTACCAAATTTGAGAACTCTGATGTAGTGAGAGTAATTACTGTAGTGTTATACTGCGATGTTGAAATAAACAAGACTTTAAAACAGCACTGCTTTTGCGGTCATCGATTTTGGAACGACGGGCGATACAAAAAGACTTTAAAGAGCAATCAGCATTGAGACAAAAAATTTCAGATGAATGCCAATTCGTCCTTAAGAAACGCCTAATTTCATAAATGCTTTGGCATGGTAAAGACTTCATTATTTGCTATGCAAAGGAGAAGCAGATGCTCCAAACAAAAATATGCTTCAAATTGCTGCATTTGACAATGTATTGGCGAACTGTCAAAACATTAGTATACAGAGCAAAAGACAATCAAATTCAAGTTTAGCTAGCACAAAAGGACACATCTGATTGCTGAACGGTAACGGTCAATAATATTTGCTGCAAATACCTAAAATTCACTCTGCAAGGATGGAGAATTGGGATGATGATGAGGTGGGAATGCTTTTCCTTACCGTTATTGGTCCAACTGAGCCAACTATGGAAAAAAATTGAATTATTTTTATTAATTAAGCAATTTAGCGCTAACCATACAAAGAAAATAACATTTGGAAATTCCGAATATTTTAATTATATTTTCTCCATTAAATTAATATCAAAATATTCAAAATATCAAAATTTATAATAACTAACGAAAATTATATTGATTTAAAACATTTTCAGCCGGCCACCGATTGTTTTCTATCAACGGCCATGCCAGCCAATGACGGCACAGATGGCTTCAATGATGAAATCATCCAGCAACTCGAAGGTGCAAATTGTGCTCTTGAAAGCGCTACCTCCAGTTCTTTATTCCCAAAACTGCCTAGCGAAGAGGTATTTTTGGACTTTAACACTCGTTAAGATACATCAGCTACCTATAATGACCATTAAGACTCTCAACGTGTTTGAAGTTGGAGACTTCGGTAATATTCCGTGCAGCAGCAATGATCTGCTAAGCCAAGAATTCTATGGTACAAATTTCAATTGCACATCGTCTACTTTCATACATGAACCGTCTATATCGCCTCAGAAGCAACGGAAAAATGAAGCACTCAGGTATTTAGATTTGATTCGAAAAAGAGCTTTAACTAAAAAGAAAAACACCCATTGATGCCTTTACTCTAGCGCAGAAGATTATTTAATAGCTCTCTCATTCAATAATAATAGTTACCAAAGCGGCAGACAAACCGTCTTTTTGAACGGAAAGCGCAGAAACTGAAAGAAGTAAAAAGAAGTATTGATTGTTTATTGGCTCCTACATCTTTTCTAACAAATCGAAATTTTATTTTTCTGCAAATTTCGTAATGGTTCGTAACAAAAAACGTTCGAAAAATTACAGGTATAGTTTTTAGTTTTAGATTGAAGCCTACTAACTAAGTAAAAATTCACGTCCGTAAAGCACTTAGCCTTTACGGATATGAACTATTTTAATGTCCTATTTTCTACATAAAAAAGTAAATAATTTACCGAAATATTTTCGATTTAGAAGACGATTTGCATCACGGATGTTCAATACTCAGCCTAAAAAAATTGTCGCTGAGTTAGACGAGGATTGCATTAAACGGATCTCTGATGCCATACAAGCTTCTAGCGAGGTATAATAATAATTGAAAACATGAAATCTAGAAGTTTTAAGTGCCTCTTTTGATTTTACTTTTAATTAAATTTAAAGAAACAAATTTCGCCTTATTTTGAGAAATCTATTTTTCCAACCAAATATATTGCAAGGCTTTCTAATCCACGTTTTGTTACCATTTGTGCAGATCCATGTCGTTACAAAACATTTAAACCCTAACATTTAGAAATTGAATAAATCGAAAAAGACAAGGAAGAACGAATCAGAATCAACCGAGGCTCCCAAGTCTAACAAAGATCGATTGACTCCAGATAAGGTGATTACCATATAAGTTCATACTTTATAATTGAAGTATGTAGAAATAATAAAAATGCCGTTATCTATTCCATCTACTGTACAATCGAGCATTATAAGAGATAAATAAGTATAATTTAGGTGTTTGTGGAAGCTAAGAAACCTGTGAAATCAAGTGATATGACCGAGCCTAGACTTGCGGACAAACTGTTGGATGACGACATAAAACCAACGCCTTCGTCTGGTGATGTAAGTTTATTTTAACACACCAATTAAACGAAACATTTTGAGTATAACGACATCCGTTTAATTTTCTTAATTATAACACCGAAAGTTTCCATCATCCGTTTCACTGGTTAATTGGAATTATTTTATGTTCCATCAGAATCAAAAATAATTTGTGCTCGGTTTTCTTCACATATAAATCACAATTTTTCGCTCATTATGGTAGAAAAAGTTAACCAAGTTTTACCATAGGTGAATAATTTGAATTATCTTTAGACCCTGGAGAAGTCCAAGAAACGCGCGAATGTGGCTGAAACGGCGGTTCATTTGACTACGGAAAACGAGTCCTCGTCTCTTCATAATGTAGGTTTTATTCCAAGAGTGCTAGATCAATAGTTCGGGATATAACATTGCAACATAACAATAGTACTAACCACCTGCTTCATAGAAAAATGCCCTGATGAAAAGTGGCCCAAAAGTTAAAGAGTTACAGTAGTAACATGCAACTTCCGATTAGATTTTTATATGCGCTTTTAAAGCACTATACTTTTTTTAGTAAATATAACCGCATATTGCATATTATACCTTGTATTTTTTTACAAACAATGATTCGTTATTTAGGCTCTCACAAGTGCACCAGAGGAAAGTGAATTATCGGAAGAGGATAAAAAAATGCTGCTTCTTCATGGCTTCAAAAACTGGTAAACTATTTAGTTTTCAAATCGTTAACAGTACTTCTCCACTTTTGTTGTTTTCATATTAAGTTGATCATTTTTAGTTATATTTCGACCAATGATGACTTAAACAAGATTTACAACAAAGAAATTATAAAAGCTTCAACTAAGCTGGAACGCGATGACCGGCAAAAGAGACGTCCGAGAGACAATTCACACCGTCTATCAACTGGTAAGTTACTGAAACTTGGGTTACTAAAACGTTTTGGTTTATAAAACAAGAGATTTAGAATCCGCTAGAAAAAGGAAAAGCCGTCGCCGCTCTTCAAATAGTTTGTCGCGATCACTATCCCCCGTAGCGTCAACTTCTGCCAGTAGTGTATCAGGAACGCCCAATGTTGGAGCTCAACAGAAAGAGCACAAAAAACGCCTCTCATCGCAGAATCCCTGCTACATGTGCAAGAAAACAGTTGACGTTCGGTATTCAAATTTGGCCGAAAATTCAGGTGTTAATTTTCATTTCACTATTTATTTGAAAACATTGCATTTAAACCCTTTTAGCCTTCTGCTCCACTGAATGCATTTCAGCACAGGTGCGAATTGCCCGACAGGTAAACTAAAAGTTTATCTGATGAATTAATAAAGAACGATCATTAATTTTAGTGCGTCAGGCCGGGAGAAGCTGGTAAGTTTTTAAATGGTTTTAATTGCATCTGTTATAATATTTTCAGTGATGTTAATGAACCTTGATGGCATGGTTCTCAATGAATCTAAGTCTCCGGTGCGTGTGTGTGTCATTAATTAAGGTAGTATGGGTAATAATGTTTTGTTTAGAAGCTCGAGGCCCTGGAAGAATTCTTGCAGCTTTATCCGAATTTCACCCCAGTGTTGAATATGAGTGAGTGTCTTAATTCATATGTCATTATGGTATTGTCTTCGCTGTCTGATTAGATTTAAATTTAACATCGGAAGTGGAGTGACTCTACGGTTATAAAAAATAAAAATGTACAAAGGGTGGAGAAATTCATTTTTGGAGAAGGTTTCTGTTATTTTTTGTTTCTATTGGAAAATGTCCTCGTGTCTTATTTTTATTCATACATCAGTTTCTTATAGGCAAAATAGAAAGCCATGATCTGAATGACACAAAAGTTGACAACAAAGCAGAACAAAAGAGGATTGAAGTCAGGAAAGTGATTGAGTATCAGTTACAATTGAGGTAAAAACTTATACATTGATTATAGATTTTAAAACGTTTTTCAGATGCAAATCCGCAAAGATAAGCTTTTCGAAATACAAGTTGAAGAAAATATGTATCGAAATTGAGGAGGAACTTTTCCGGATGCATAAGGAAGTAGGCACGAAATACAGGTAATAAATAAATGTTGAATTTGTTTGTTTAATGAAACATCGTAGAATATATTTGAAACTGTAGTAATAACCTTAATAAATAGTCTAAAAGAAGTATTCTGTGAGAAATAGTCCAAAAAATTATTCCTACTCGACAACCGAAATGTTTCTAATTGACATGATCATTCAATTGTCAATACTTTTGCCATCAAAATATATTAACTGGCACTGTATTGATATCAAAAACTCGGAAAGGAATCGTATACGTAAATTCAATATAATGACCACCAGTACAAATCTGGTAGTACAAATCTGGTAGCAAACACGTGTCATTGAGTCACACTAGGCCCGCGCGATTATAGTTAATCATCGTCCGTTTAATGACTATTATTTACAGAAATTGGTGTCGTGGACTTCTCCAGAAAATTAAAGCTGATGATAACGTAAAGACTTTCTGATAATATATACTGATGCATTTTTATTATTATAGATGTTTTTTCGGAAAATCGTATATGAAAAAATATCCGTGAAGAAGCTGGTAAGAATTAAATACACAGAAAAGTAACTTTTATTTGCAAACAATAGGTTACAATGAGTCCTGAGGACATGTACACACCTTCTGGTATTATGCAACCAATCAAGCCTGCAAAAGATCAAGCGACGGAAAATGACAAGATCGAGCGTACTCATGACAGCCAAAGCAACAATTCAGCTGAAACCGCTAAGCAAATAATGGGTGAAAAAAGCGTAGTTCCTGTTGAAGCTCCATGCGAAACAACGACTACGCTAGAACCACGAAGTTAGCATATTCGGATTTATGTAGAAAATTTATGATCCCAAAGTGCCTAATCAAATCAATGCAAAAAATAGCTTAAGCCCGAGTAACAATTAAAAATGAAGCTTAAACATTATGCTATAAACCAATGTGGCAAGTTTAACCCTTCATTGCCGGAGCCATAGACAAAAGGCAGAATGTCTGCATTACCATTAGCTTTCCTTTTGGTGAGCTGTCTTTATCAAAATCATGATGGTCGCCATTCTTTATTTCTCTTTTCTATGTGATCTATTTACAGACACACTCTTTCTATGAATAATGAACACTCATTCGTTTCTTTCTTTTTGTGAAGTCTTTAGCAAATCAAAGACGTATCCGATCGGATACACTAGGCAATGAAGGGTTAAGTTAATAATTTAAGCTGAAGCTCCAAATAACCGGTTAAGTGCGGTAGGGAACGTACCCTGATGTGAATCACTATGCTCTCACCTAAAGTGACCAACATGAACCATTGTCCATTCACAATTACATTCTTAGTCTGACTCGTTGCTTAAGCTTTGGTTCAGCTATAGCTCGGGTGAAGAACTATCGCTAACTTTTATTATGTTTATAATGTTGGTCGGCGTGATTAATTTAGAACAAATAATTGTATTTTCTATTGCAGGTGAAAATAATTCTCCTGGTCTGCAAATAGCCGAGGAAGACGATGATTTCTCGAGCGAATTAAGAAGTAATACGTCGAAATATACCATGGTGAAAAAGACTCCGCTTAGCACTGTCAAAGTTCCGGTAAACATTTATTTATCGAACTGCGAAATTTTATTTCAATAACTTTAAACGAAAATTTGTTGCAGAGCGCAGTGGATAACATATTGGATGACACGGAGCGTGATACAACTATGCGGCACAACAGGTATGCGTAGAATATTGAATGTTGCTTTTATATTTTAAATCATCTCTTAATCGACGCTTAAGTGACCAACATTAAGTGGGTTGCTTAATCCTAGGCTCAAAGTTGTTTAGCCAAATGGTAGTTTAGGTTGATTTTTTGAGTTTTGGTGTTAAAAAATTGTGGCACTGGCGCAATTTTTGGCAAAAAGACTTATATGCGGCTAATTTCGTTTTTTGATCTGATAAATTTAGTAACCCCAAGTTAAAAGGGTTTTTATTTAAAAACCGGTCTAATTTTAAATTTTATTTGTTCTTTTATCAATTTGCATAATTATGCTTTTTTAGTCATCTTTATGATGTGAATTGCTCAATTTGTAAGGAAAAGACCAAAGCCGACTTCGCAGCAAAAGAACGGTTAGAAGCCAAACTTCTTTTAGGAAAGGTAACCTTTTTCATTATTCTGTGGGGATGATTTTTGGGCGCTAACTATTCGTTAATTTAGAACAGGCCAGAGGATGAACCACGAGCTAAAGTTCCACGCTTTCCAAATTTGGACGCTGCCAACAAAGCTGCCGAAGAACGAAGGGAAAGAAATCAAAGACATGGTCAGCAAGAGGTGCAACCTGAAGCTCCATTATATTCAATCCCATCTCGAGCTCCGTTAGATGGAGCTCCTGCAACAACTGATGAATCTCACGAAATTGATGAATATATGGATACTGGCTTTCACGATGATGATGATGATTATTCTGCTGGAAACACTGGGCCAACCAATCAGGGGGAAAGTGGCGGTGAAATACAAACTTCAGCGACCTATCTGGACAGCTTACACCGAATGAACGACGCCAGTTCTGGAAATGAAAATCGTGCTATTACCTCAGAACGCCATTCTACATGGGACAAGACAACATCTAATGTATCTCAATCTAAAATACCCGAGCCGGTTTCTATTGCTAGCATTAATAAATCATCAACTGAAACCCTTTCGAAAGCTGAATCCTGGAAGAAATTGTCGGAATCAGTTTGTTCGAGCACCGAAGAAAACCCATGGAAGAGGTAATGTATTTGATGATTTAATTTTAGAACTAAAGGAATTTTAGATTTTCCAGTTTAAAATACCGTATTTTCTCTAATTTTTACATTTTAATTATTTCGATAACCCTCTAGAGGTGTCTCAATTATAGGGATGCTTAATTGTTTGGATCACATTAATTACATGGACCCAAAAAATTCTCGCGCCCAAATTTTTTGGGTTTTTGGCCATCTTTTGCAAAATTTTTGAAAATTTAAACCAATTTTGAATTCCCGCCCAAAATTTTTTGCAAAATTTTTTACATTGAGGAAAATTTCTCATTTTTTGCTAAAATTTTGAAAAATTTGGTAAAAAATGGCAAAATTGTGTAAAAATTCAAATTATTATAGGGTGGCTCAATTATAGGGCGCTGAAATAGAGAAAATATGTTATATATTCCGCTGTTAAAAAGATATGCTTTTATTATTCTAAATACTTTTTAGTGATAATCACAAGATTTGGTCGGGAACACTGACGTGGGGTCGAAAATTCGAATTCCCTTGCACCTTTACTGCCGTCAGCAACAAAGCAGCTTTCAAATTAGGAAAAGAACTTCCTCCTGCCGCCAAAGTGGTCGGAAGAATTGAACCAGCTCAGGTATATATGATATTTGTGATTTTGTTTTAATATTCATTTATAGGTATGGTCATACATTCGCAGTTTGCGTGGAAGTTGGGCGAAGCAAGTAATTGTGCTACTGATAGACCCACCTTCAGGTATTTCACTTTACATTCAGTGTACACATGTGTGGCCACTTTACATTTCAGTGACTAAAACTGCGATAAAAATACAATCTCCATCTAGCCAAATTTGGAATCACCAAATATTGTATAAACGAATTTATTACTATTATGGGTTATTGAAGCAACTTAGCAGGAATAAATATGAAATCCACAGTTTATTTAGTCAAATTTATCTTGCAAAATCATATATTTCTGACAAATTTACGCAAAGTCCGCTTGTTGATCTCAATTTTCTGATAAATATTTTTATTGTAATTGCTAACATTTTAGAGAAAATTCAGCGTGCGAACTATGACTCATGCTATGAGGTACCATCAAACACTTTGTAATATTATTTAATTATAAATGTTTAGCTTATGCGAAGCGAAAACAAATATGGAGTAATCGAGTTTGCAAAGCATCCGACAATAAAAGATGGATACATTTTCGCTTTGGAACCATTCGAGCCTTTGCCCAGTGAGTTTTGATCATTATCCCCAAGGAATGAGATTTGTTAGTATAAATAAAGGTCAAATTTGCACCTTATAACAGTAGTATT
This sequence comes from Ditylenchus destructor, assembly GCA_022814885.1. Lineage (NCBI taxonomy): Eukaryota > Metazoa > Nematoda > Chromadorea > Rhabditida > Anguinidae > Ditylenchus > Ditylenchus destructor. The sequence continues at coordinate 1,883,962 of JAKKPZ010000010.1, read as the reverse complement.
GTTTTTAATAATATCTTTTAAATGTATATTAGGGTTTGATCCCCCCCCCCGCCGGAGGCGGGGAACGGGGATCACGGGGATCAGCATCGGCGGGGACGGGGATCCCCGGGGAACGGCATCGGCGGGGACGGGGATCCCGGGGAAATACGGGGAAATGGGCTTTTTTCAATTTTTTCACATTTTTTGCCCATTTTTTCAAATTTTTGCCCTTATTTTGTCATTTTTCGGGTTTTAGTTCATTCTTTTGCACTTTTTGGTTATTTTTTCATGTCTTTGTTCATTTTTTTCGCAATTTTGACAAATTTTTACTGTTTTTGTTCATTTTTTCCCAATTTTCGGCCACTTTTTTTGTAGTTTTGTTCATTTTTTTCTAATTTAGACAATTTTCCACATTTTTCGTCTTTTTTTCGAAAAATTATAGAGAAAAATCTCGACTAAAAAAGCGCCGCAGCTAAATTTTTTCGAAATAAATTGGCTTTCTCTTTAAAAATTTATCTAATTTAGTACAAAATCTAATTTAGTACAAAATTAAAGAAAAAATAGCGCCGCAGGCGAAAAATTTTTAAACTTAGACATGCTCAGAGTAAAATGACTCATTTTTCTAAATAATATGCAATCGCGATTTTATTGTGTTTTCATAATAAATTCTATTATTCTATTTCAATTCTTCTAGAAACATTCGTTTTAATGACGCCAGACAACGAAACAATATGTAATGTTTTGAATAGCTTTTCGAAGAAATATTCGAGCTGGGCACAGAAAGTACTATAAAAGATAGTGGGGTCTGGGGGCGACAGCCCCCAGACGGTGAAGAAAATTTGAGAATTGGGGTCAACTTTCTTTGAAAAATTTGAATATTCGTCGAAATTTTCCCAAATTTTTCGCCGGCCGCGCCCGATAGGGCGCGGCCGGACGCATTCTTAGGGGTGCTTGTCTGCCTTTCGGGTGCATTCTTAGGGGTGCTTGTCAATCCCCGTTTTTCCCCGTTCCCCGGGGAACAGCACATGGGGAACGGGGATCCCCGTGGCAAACGGGGACGGGGATCCCCGGGGAACGGGGATCCCCGCGGGGGGGGGGGGGGGATCACACCCTAATGTATATATTGTAGTTGATCCTGACGCCCAGTTGATCTTAACCTCAACTAATTGATCCTGACGCCCGGGCCGCAGACGTGTCGGTAAATTCGGGGCCAGACCTGGTACTATCGTACTCCGCAGGTTTTCGTATCGGGACCAAGGGGCGATAGCTATCAAATGACCATATGCATATTCAGCAAGTATTTTTCGCACTTGACTCAAGGGTTTAAAATCGGGCCCGGGCGTCATGATCAACCAGTTGGAGTCAAGATCAACTGGACGTCAGAATTAACTACTGCCTATTACAAAAAGGGGAAGCTATTTCTTCAGTGATTTCAAATTTCGAATTCGAGTTTAAATTCGCGCCAAAATTTATAAAATCGAAAAGGGTTTGGTTACTTTGGAAGTCGGGTAATTAAACCGTAGACGTTGGCTGAGGACAGCGCTTTGTGTTGGTTGTGGGTCGATTTGGTGCTATTGTGCGGCGCACAGAAAAGACTGCAGGGACAGGCAGAGCGCAGAGAAGCTGGTTATTTCCCACTGCCTTTCGTTATAGATTTTGACTATAATGTTGGCGTTTTGAAAAAATGGCGCGAAGCTATGATATGGCAAAAAATAGCTTCCCGTTTTGTAATAGGCAGTACGATGTATATAATAAAACTGATAATTAACTGTATATTTCAGAGGATTTATATCCGTTGGAAGGTCCAGGATTACCAGGTGATTTCGTTTAGTGTATAGAACAGCATTATGAACAAAACTACCATTTTTATTACTAGATGGCGCTGAATTGAATGGAAACATTATTTTGGTGCTGATAAAGAAGATGGAGAAAAAAGATGCGCTATCACAGCGTAGCCAAAAGAGTGAAACTTGGAGGACATCGAAAAATTTACTGCCTGATACTCAACAGACAGGTACGGAGGATAACGCGAACAAGAGTTTGGAAACAACACCCAATAATCCACAATTGGAAGAATCATCATGTGAACTGGAACGGTATAATCTTCTGATATAAAAATGTTACTTATGTGGCTGTGTCAACGTAAATTGAAATCCGTGTTGCGGCCATGAAAATTAATATATTTCTCAACAAACTCTTCTGAGAAGAATTTTACGTTCATCAATATAAGTGTGACAGTAATATCTAAAAACACGGAAATATCTATACTGGCATGAATTTTTTTAAAGAATGTATTGTAGAGTAAAATCGCACAAGCCGGAACATGTCGCAGAACCCAACCATGTCAGTATGAGCAAACTCCCGCCAGCGATATCTGCAACGAGTGATAAAGAAAGTGGCAAAGAAGAACTTGCAAAAACTCCATCCGACTATCTTCAAAGTCCTGAATTTAACTCACTCGATGATCTGCTCAAGGCTATTGCGATGACTGAAACACCAGGTTATATATTTGTTAAAACAACAAAATTTTAAAAGTTGAGTATGTTGTAGAATCACAAAACATTTTGAATATTTCTATGAATTTTTGGTATAATGATACATTTAATACGTAGACAAATATGAATAAAATCGTTTAAAATATAAGTACAACTTTCTAACCTGTTTATATTTCAGCACACATCGTCATATTGGTTGGAGCATACCTCAATCGGTATACAAATTTGGTATATTTGCTGTGTTATCTAATACTATTTTTATAGTCGTCCTGACGTGAGCGAAGAAGAACGCGCTATAATTAAGAATGTGATTATGGAGAAAAGCGAAGCCGAGCGAATTCGAAATCAAAGAAATCTTACTGGATCAACGCTACGAAAGGATAATACACCCGCTGAAGAGAGCTCTAGCAGAACTACATCTGCTTCAATCTATCGACATAAGGAAACGAATGATAAATCAAGTCACAATGCTTCTCCCGATACAAAGCAAATGTAATTGACATAGCTCGGTTGAATATAATGGCACTTTTTCTAACCCGTAATTTCGGAACAAAATGTAGGGTAGGGAAAGTGGGAAACTTCATGGGTGCTTCTGCTGTTCTATTTGCTCTATTGGGAGGGGGTGTGGTTTGTAAGCGGACGAAATCTGTGCCACAAATTAGTTTTTAACTGAGTTTTTTTCACGTAAACACAGAAGGGAGTTGTGCTTTGTAATCTTTTTAGCAGTTAATTAATCTTTCAAATGATGGAACTTAATAAACATAAGTTAGGTGTAGCTAGTATTCTAAAAATGCTTCTCCGAAAATTTCAAGTTTATGAAAACCCAGTTAACATTAGTTTAAGTATGTGTAAAATTTAAATATTTGCACAATCTAAATTGTTCTTAATGGGGTGAGAATTATAGACATCGCGATTCATAAAAATTTTGCATGTAATTATACGAAAACAGTTCTGTCACATTGATCATTTTCCTCCTCATTTTATAGCAAGTGCCTATTTACATGTTGATTCTACAACTAATGGACATATTTAGTGAAAACAATGCAAACAACTTTCGCCCGAATCAGATTCGCAAGGACATAATTTATTCCATGCGTTCTTCTTCGCGCGACTCTGGACATTCCTCGTCGAATGACAGTATCTGTGCTCAGCAAATCTCGTTTGGCAGTGCTGCACTAGCGGATGCTCGCCCTAGTAGTTCTGGTTTGCAGGCTGGCACGTCTATGGATGAAAATGTAGCGTCTCCAGATGCGGATGTTTACAGCAGAGCTCAGACTCCTCCTCCGCCACCTCCGCTTTCCACTCCACCATCTTCAGTTATATCACCTCCACCGCCTCCAGCACAAAAACACCCTACTCCAGTGCCTGCTCCTATTATGGTATTAAACAAACTGCTATAAATCGCATATTTTTACTTTTTAAATCAATATTTTTAAAAGAAAGCAACTTTTTGTTAAAAAAAAACAAGTTTGGTTAGGAAAAAATATTTTTAATTTATAGCATAACTTTTTGCATCTAGAAAATAAGTCTAAATTGTGCAATAATGCACTATACAGCTGCTGAATATTTTAAGTATTGTATTACAAATGTTTGGCACTTACCGCAAAAGCTTCTTCAAATAATCGAGGCAATATTTTATTCAAATGCAAACTGATTTGCTCGAATTTATTATGAAATTACTCCATAGTCTCAATCATTAAAAATCAATGTCTTAGCCTAACCTTTGTATGCCGACGATGTTTCCTCCTCCACCACCTGCTCCGAATGGCACAATAGCAAGCTCAAAAAAGTACGGTGAGGACATGGATATATCCTCGGACGACGACACACTCAGTACTCAACTTTTGCCCCCACCACCACCTCCTCCAAAATTATCTCAGCCTACTACTTTGCCAATACCTACACTTTCAAAGCAGTTACCTTCGTCATCTAGCAGGTTTACTACACTGTCTCATAGTGCATTACGTCATCCTGGTAAGCAGATAGGCATATTTAAATATATCCACAAACTTCAATTTTCTAGAGGCGACGACCGGGTCCCCTGCGGACATTTCCAATATGTCTCCTGAGATATCGCCGCGATTTGGCCAACCACAAGATCCTCGCTTTAATAACAGTGGTATGACATATCACCATTTTGATGTACATATACAATAGATCGATTTTAGTCATTTTATCAAGATCACCGATACATACCATAAATAGGTATCAGGAGGCGGCAACTCGGTATGATACTCGCCATAGCAAAGACGGTATAATATTTTTTGTTGTCATGTATATTTTATCGAATAATAGTTTTAGGAAGTTTGCCCAGATCACCCATGGAACTTCCAAATGTTCTTCACGAAAGAGCAATGCCAAGTGATCCCCGTTCTCGAGGACATTTTCCTATGAGGGGCGGTAATCCCTTGCGTCCGAGTTTGTCTCACCAAGAAGGCAGTCATAGGCCCTATGATCTGCATTCCACACCTCAGGTTTGTAAATAAAATCCTCTAAAATTTTAGCTTTATTAACTTTGCCCAAAGGTGGGAGGTCAACGTACCTGACAGACTCCTAAAAGCATCAAACTTGGCCTTCCGACTCCTAAACGTCCCAACATGACTCAATTTTTGAACGTTTAGTCGGTCTGCCATGTTCGATACTTTTAGGCGTCTAGCACATACGTGAATCTCCGATATTTGAAAATCTCGAACAGGGTCCAAAAGGAAAAGTTGCCTGTCTCGGCTATAGAAGATGATCCCCCTTTGTCGCTTATTCGTAAGTGCTCCCCCTGCATGAGATTATATTTCTTGCCTTATAAGGCGGGACCTTTCCTCTCTCATTTTTTCTCTTTCTCTGCAATTTTTTTCACTCCCAAATGGCGACTCCCAAACGTCCCTTAACGTCGAAGCGGAATGCCGGGAGTGGAAATTAAGTCTTTCTCGAAGTTTTTCATATAACTTCTCTATAGCACCTAAGGTTTCAGCCTATCGCCGGTGCCATAAGACCCCGTGAGGCAATTCTTGGTTTTGATATAAACCGAATTAGCGGATCGTCCTCACATTCAGACCTTCCATTGCCCAGACGTTCGTTTCCGCAAGAGACGATAACATCTCCAAGCCGTCGTGGATTTCATGGCCATGCCGAAGTGGAGGATCTTATGGACAGACGTAGAATGTTTGCTAATGACCTTAATTCGCCGATTAGTAAGTGACATGAAGTATTTGATATCTTTTAAATATATATATTTCAGGAATGAATCCTGCTCTGAGAGGTAATCCAAATATTAACAACGCACCTTTGCAACCATATGTAAACCATCAATTGCGAAGTATTGAGAGAATTCGACCGCCATTCGGCCACTCTAATATGGTAAGTGATTGATAGCAGAACGCGGATAAGGTCAATGTTATTATGGCAATTATGAATTGTGTTTTTAATGCCTAACTATTTCTACGAATGATATAATAATGATTATTTTCTTGATATTGCAGAGAATGACGGGAGTGGAAATAAGTCCTCCGAGAGACAATTTCAACAGCGTCGGAAGAATATTCAATGGCGTTGGCAGCCCATCAATGCGAGGACGAGATTTCTCTATGAGGGCCATTGCACCTCCTCCCAACCTCCGCGGAAGTCGGTTTGGACGACCTGGACCTCGTGGACTGAACATGTTGTGAAGAAAATAATAATAATAACGGTCCTCAAATATTTTACTTTGTTGAATTATTACGGGTGAATTTCTCTCGGCAATGCCCAGAGAAGAATGGCCATAAGATACCGTAAAACCTCTAGTTAATCCCTGATTAATTAGAGAATTTACGGTAGTTGTTGATTTTCCAAATTGTGTCAGTCAGTGATAATTTTCATGATTACTAAATTTTCCCCACTTTAACACAAATTTTAATATAAAAAATTAATCTATCCTGGCCGTTCTCCATAATACATATATCTGAAAGAATTCTACGACATTTATGCTTACTATCTTTCTCGTATTGATAGTTTACGCAAGTAAACTATTTTATTTATGTGCGATAAATAATATTGTTGTTTTGACACATACAGAAGTCATAGATAAAGACATTCAGTCTCAAAACAATTTCAGCTGTTGTATAGTGAAATCTTAATCGAATAGATGCACTTTATAATAAATTTTGCAATTTATGTTGTGCAAACTACATTGTAGGCGTGCAATCCACAAGACAGTACCACACTTGCCGTCTCGAAACAAATGAAAAGCGAAACACAATCGCGTATTGTGCTACCGTATTACCTGTAATTAGCTCTATAAAATGCAAAAATTTATTGATTTGATAAAGCAATTTAATAATTTCTATACAGTCGAACCCCCGAATAATGGTGATTTATTTTTCGTCTTATGCTTAAACACAGTGTCTCCATTGTTTGCACACTATTTCCTTTGTTAGAGAAAGTGTCTTTTCAGACGCTTTATCATTGGAACACCCAATAACGGCGATTTTAACAAAGTACAAAAATACACAGACTATGTTCTTTGTGAAAATCGCCGTTATTGGTGGGAGGTTCCAATGATAAAGCGTCTGAAAAACACTTTCTCTAACAAAGGAAATAGTGTGCAAACAAAGGAGACACTGTTTAAGCATAAGTCGATAGATAAATCGGCGTTATTCGGGGGTTCGACTGTATTAGACTACTTTCACTAATAATAATGAAATATTCCACAAATCGTTTTTCCGGCAAACAAATGTTGCATCATCTCACCACCCGTCAAATATTGCGCTGTTGAGAGCCTAGCTTTGTACTAGAACGAAAGTATGAAACTTTATCCCTAGTATAATGCGAGATCATAATAAGACCACCTGTTTCTCGCGATCCAACAAACGTTGAGACGTGCGGTTTTTTTTTAATGAAAGGTAATAAAAAGTAGGTGAACATGTACGGAAGCGATTTTTGAAATTTTGCTTCTAGAATGTTCTAGAAGCAAAAAAACGTATTTTTAGAAGAAATTCGTGTCGCTCGCTTTATCTCGCGATCCAGTCGTCAGTTTTTGACGTGTGATAGCTCAATCGATAGGTCTGATTGAGACGGTGTGCATGAAATACTTTTGAAAAAAATTTAAAAATTTGAATTAGCGCCAAAATTGAAAAACGTGTTTTTAATAGATCTGATCAATGAACATGAAATTTTTTGTGATGCTAATCGTTTTCTTATGGAATTTAAAATAAGTCGATTTTTAAAATTTTTTTCAAAAAAGTGCCATTTTTGGTAAAAAAGCGGTTTTTGTGTGAAAACGTATCGGCAGCTGTATCTCGCGATCCAGTCGTCAGGTTTGAGTGAGTGATAGCTCATTCGATAGGTCTTGACGAGGGGGTGTGCCTGAAATACTTTTGGAAAAAGTTTAAATATTTGAATTCGCGCCAAAACTGAAAAATGGGTTTTTAATAGATTTGATCAGTGAACATATTATTTTTGTGATGGTAATCGTTTTAGTATGTGATTCAATACAACCCAGCGGCTTCGCCGCATGGCGGCGACCCTGATCATCCATGGGGGGAGGGGGTAAAGGGGGCCGTGTGGGGGCTGAAACCGGTACCAATCGTCTTCTCTCGGCGAGACGAAGCGTTTGACGTATCATACGCCCAAATCCGAGCGCGGCGTGAAAAAATTCTATTGCGGGCGGACGGAAAGACACCTATCAACTTAGAGGTACCAGAAAATATAGAGAGGGACCCGATATAGAGCATTTTTGCTTTTTGAACTACAAAAAAGGTTAATTTTTAAAAATTTTTTGAAAAAAGTGCCATTTTTTGGTAAAAAGTTGCTTTTTGGGTGAAAATGTGTCGTTAGCTTTACCTCGCAATACAGTCGTTAGTTTTAAGTGAATGATAGCTCATTTTGTAGGTCTTGATGAGTCGGTGGGAGTGAAATACTTTAAAAAAATGTTTGAAATTTTGAATTCGCGCCAAAACTAAAAACATGTTTTTAATAGATTTGATCAGAGAACATGATATTTTCTGTGATTCTAATCGTTTTCATATGTGATTTAGAATATTCTAGCTTTCTGAATTTAAAAAAGTCAATTTTTTTAATTTTATGAAAAAAGTGGCATTTTTTGGTAAAAAGTTGTTTTTTGGGTGAAAATGTGTCGTTAGCTTTACCTCGCAATACAGTCGTTAGTTTTAAGTGAATGATAGCTCATTTTGTAGGTCTTGATGAGTCGGTGGGAGTGAAATACTTTAAAAAAATGTTTGAAATTTTGAATTCGCGCCAAAACTAAAAACATGTTTTTAATAGATTTGATCAGAGAACATGATATTTTCTGTGATTCTAATCGTTTTCATATGTGATTTAGAATATTCTAGCTTTCTGAATTTAAAAAAGTCAATTTTTTTAATTTTATGAAAAAAGTGGCATTTTTTGGTAAAAAGTTGTTTTTTGGGTGAAAATGTGTCGTTAGCTTTATCTCGCGATACAGTCGTTAGTTTTTGACGTGTGATAGCTCAATCGATAGGACTTCATGAGTCGGTGGGAGTGAAATACTTTTGAAAAAATTTGAAAGTTTGAATTCGCGCCAAAACTGAAAAATGTGTTTTTATTAGATTTGATGAGTGAACGTGATATTTTTTGTGATTCTAATCGTTACCTTAGACGATCTAGAAACGTAATATGAGTGACTGATGAGGTCTTGATGAGTCGGTGGGAGTGAAATACTTTAAAAAAATGTTTGAAATTTTGAATTCGCGCCAAAACTAAAAACATGTTTTTAATAGATTTGATCAGAGAACATGATATTTTCTGTGATTCTAATCGTTTTCATATGTGATTTAGAATATTCTAGCTTTCTGAATTTAAAAAAGTCAATTTTTTTAATTTTATGAAAAAAGTGGCATTTTTTGGTAAAAAGTTGTTTTTTGGGTGAAAATGTGTCGTTAGCTTTACCTCGCAATACAGTCGTTAGTTTTTGACGTGTGATAGCTCAATCGATAGGACTTCATGAGTCGGTGGGAGTGAAATACTTTTGAAAAAATTTGAAAGTTTGAATTCGCGCCAAAACTGAAAAATGTGTTTTTATTAGATTTGATGAGTGAACGTGATATTTTTTGTGATTCTAATCGTTACCTTAGACGATCTAGAAACGTAATATGAGTGACGACTTTGATCGCTAAATGCTGGATTTAATGCCGGACTTAAAGACATTTAGTTACTAATTTTTCCTTAAATATTCAGTTACTATTTTCATGCTGAATAAAGGCGTACTGCAGTAAAATGATGACTAATGCCTGCTAAAATATTTTTATTGAGACTTCTTTTTTTATTGAGAATATTTCCTTCGATCTATTTTCAGGTGAAAATGTCCATTCTATAAATTTCCAGTGTGAATATGTTTCGCGTTGTTACCATTTTCTGCCCAAACATTGCCGACATGTGAATTATCGGGTTGCTTTTTATAACTAATCGCGCTCGAATTCATATAACTGTTTGCTATAACTTCATATATAAATTTCACTCTGGAAATCGTGATGCCAGCTGAAGCCTTTCCAAAAATTTTAGACTTATAAGTCCTTGAAATTTACGAGTATTATTCTCAAATTTTTAACAAAAATGAAAATAGAGCAAAATATTTTCAAATTTTTTACCATTAATGAAAATAGAGCGAAATAGATCACATAAGTTTTTTGAAAGTATTCAAGACTTTGAAAATCCTGTAAAGTTACTTGAATGTATTCGAGATTTTGGAGATCCGAAATATTCTATTCTAAGAAAAAAATAATTTTTGAGGCGCAATAGTTTATTTAAGTTCCGGAACATATACATATAGAGAGAGTTTGTATATGTTGCAGTTAATACTGACGCTCAGTTAATACTGACGCTCAGTTAATACTGACGCTCAGTTAATACTGACGCTCAGTTAATACTGAAGCTAACTAGTTAATATTGACGCTAAGGAGTTAATACTGACGCTCAGTTAATACTGAAGCTAACTAGTTAATACTGACGCTAACTAGTTAATACTGAAGCTAACTAGTTAATACTGACGCTAACTAGTTAATACTGACGCTAACTAGTTAATATTGACGCTAAGGAGTTAATATTGATAAATTTGGTTATTTTGTTTCATTTTTCGAACTTTTTGAGCATTTTTCACTACGTTGGCTATAAATCTGATATTACTGTCTCTATATCAACTTTTTGTCCTGATTCCAGTATATATTTCAGAATTTTTAGGCGTTCGATGTGAAAAATGCTCAAAAAGTTCGAAAAATGAAACAAAATAACCAAATTTATCAATATTAACTCCTTAGCGTCAATATTAACTAGTTAGCGTCAGTATTAACTAGTTAGCGTCAGTATTAACTAGTTAGCTTCAGTATTAACTGAGCGTCAGTATTAACTAGTTAGCGTCAGTATTAACTAGTTAGCTTCAGTATTAACTGAGCGTCAGTATTAACTAGTTAGCTTCAGTATTAATTGAGCGTCAGTATTAACTCCTTAGCGTCAATATTAACTAGTTAGCGTCAGTATTAACTAGTTAGCGTCAGTATTAACTAGTTAGCTTCAGTATTAACTGAGCGTCAGTATTAACTAGTTAGCGTCAGTATTAATTAGTTAGCTTCAGTATTAACTGAGCGTCAGTATTAACTCCTTAGCGTCAATATTAACTAGTTAGCGTCAGTATTAACTAGTTAGCGTCAGTATTAACTAGTTAGCGTCAGTATTAACTAGTTAGCTTCAGTATTAACTAGTTAGCTTCAGTATTAACTGAGCGTCAGTATTAACTAGTTAGCTTCAGTATTAACTGAGCGTCAGTATTAACTCCTTAGCGTCAATATTAACCAGTTAGCGTCAGTATTAACTAGTTAGCGTCAGTATTAACTAGTTAGCGTCAGTATTAACTAGTTAGCTTCAGTATTAACTGAGCGTCAGTATTAACTAGTTAGCGTCAGTATTAACTAGTTAGCTTCAGTATTAACTGAGCGTCAATATTAACTAGTTAGCGTCAGTATTAACTAGTTAGCTTCAGTATTAACTGAGCGTCAGTATTAACTAGTTAGCTTCAGTATTAACTGAGCGTCAGTATTAACTAGTTAGCTTCAGTATTAACTGAGCGTCAGTATTAACTCCTTAGCGTCAATATTAACTAGTTAGCGTCGGGTATATACCGACTTGAGTGGAACCAACTTGAGTGGTCCAACTTGAGTGGGTCAACTTGAGGGTGTGCAACTTGAGTGGTACAACTTGTACTCCTTCCAACTTGTGTGTTCCAACTTGAGTGCAAGCATATGTTTATATGGATCAGAGAACTGTGAGAAATATTTCTGGCATTTCTGAAAATGTATCACCATACACCTCTCGTTCAATCAGGCACTTTGTTAGTTGCAACTGGTACATAAAAGTACAAAATCCATATTTGATTGAACGAGGTAGCAAAAAGATGTTATTGTCGATAAAAATGGCTGTAATTGCTGCTCAGATGTTCATCTTTAGGATTAGTATATGCTTGCACTTGAAAAATTCCATAAAAACCACAGTTTCATACCAGCTAATGTTACGCACACATGACAATCACCATAGCTTGCCGACGTGAATCTAGCGTTTTCTATAGAAATTTTCAAGTGCAAGCATATGTTTTTATGGATCAGGGGACTGTGAGAAATGTTTCTGGCATTTCTGATGCTAGTTTCGCACTCCTGTCGTTCAATCCATCACTTTATTGGTAGCTGGTACAAAGCATTACAGTAAACAATGTTTGATTGAACGTGATATGTAAAATATGTATGCACGCAAATTTTTCTGAAATGACAGAAACACTGGAAATTACTTGCTGATTAATGCTTACTCTGCTTGCACTTGCAAATTTCAATAAAAACCACTGCTTGCACATCCAGCTAGCTCGCAACTCTCGCCGTGCAATTCTTCAATCGACAAAACAATTGACCTCTAGCAACATATATATATACTAATCAGTAATTGACTTTTTTCTAACACGCTGCCAATAAATAGTGTAGCTTTCATAATAATAAATGTTCGTAACAATAAATGTTTGCTTGCACATGGTTAGTACCCTTGGGGGGCCGAAAAACCCATGCTTGCACATGGTTAGTACCCTTGGGGGGCCGAAAAACCCATGCTTGCACATGGTTAGTACCCTTGGGGGGCCGAAAAACCCATGCTTGCACATGGTTAGTACCCTTGGGGGGCCAAAAAACCCATGCTTGCACTTTGTTAGTACCCTTGGGGGGCCGAAAAACCCCGGATTGAACGTGGTTGGTACCAGGGTACCCGAAAACCCCCCTGATTGAACGAGGTTGGAACCAGGGTACCCGAAAACCCCCGGATTGAACGTGGTTGGTACCAGGGTACCCGAAAACCCCTGCTTGCACTTGGTTAGTACCCCACAGAGCCAAAAACCCACTGATTGAACGAGGTTGGTACCAGGGTACCCGAAAACCCCCCTGATTGAACGAGGTTGGAACCAGGGTACCCGAAAACCCCCTGATTGAACGTGGTTGGTACCAGGGTACCCGAAAACCCCCTGATTGAACGTGGTTGGTACCAGGGTACCCGAAAACCCCCTGATTGAACGAGGTTGGTATCAGGGTACCCGAAAAACCCCGGATTGAACGTGGTTGGTACCGGGGTACCCGAAAACCCCTGCTTGCACTTGGTTAGTACCCCACAGAGTCAAAAACCCCCTGATTGAACGTGGTTGGTACCAGGGTACCCGAAAACCCCTGCTTGCACTTGGTTAGTACCCCACAGAGTCAAAAACCCCCTGATTGAACGTGGTTGGTACCAGGGTACCCGAAAACCCCTGCTTGCACTTGGTTAGTACCCCACAGAGTCAAAAACCCCCTGATTGAACGAGGTTGGTACCAGGGTACCCGAAAACCCCCGGATTGAACGTGGTTGGTACCAGGGTACCCGAAAACCCCCGGATTGAACGTGGTTGGTACCAGGGTACCCGAAAACCCCCCTGATTGAACGTGGTTGGTACCAGGGTACCCGAAAACCCCCGGATTGAACGTGGTTGGTACCAGGGTACCCGAAAACCCCCGGATTGAACGTGGTTGGTACCAGGGTACCCGAAAACCCCCCTGATTGAACGTGATGGTACCAAAAATCCAGAAAACCCCCTGATTGAACGAGGTGGCACCAAAAATCCAGAAAAACCACCTTTCTCACCAGGTGGGCACCAGAGATCCACGAAAAAAGACACTTTCTCACGAAGTACCAGCAATGCCGTTAGAACCATGGCCCCGCGTGCTAGAGCGCAGACACGGGTATACCCGCTATTTTTCTTATTTTCCATGTATTTTTCGGGCGCGAATTTGAATCTATCTTATTTTTGTCTTATTTTCGGTATTTTTATCTTATTTTAGGAACCACTCATGTTGGACCACTCAAGTTGGAAGGATTGCAAGTTGGACCACTCAAATTGGACCACTCAAGTTGGACTTCACTCAAGTTGGACCCCTCAAGTTGGTTCCACTCAAGTAGGACTTTTCCCGTTAGCGTCAGTATTAACTAGCTAGCGTCAGTATTACTAGTTAGCTTCAGTATTAACTGAGCGTCAGTATTAACTCCTTAGCGTCAATATTAACTAGTTAGCGTCAGTATTAACTAGTTAGCTTCATTATTAACTGAGCGTCAGTAATAACTAGTTAGCGTCAGTATTAACTAGTTAGCTTCAGTATTAACTGAGCGTCAGTATTAACTCCTTAGCGTCAATATTAACTAGTTAGCGTCAGTATTAACTAGTTAGCTTCAGTATTAACTGAGCGTCAGTATTAACTAGTTAGCGTCAGTATTAACTAGTTAGCTTCAGTATTAACTGAGCGTCAGTATTAACTCCTTAGCGTCAATATTAACTAGTTAGCGTCAGTATTAACTAGTTAGCGTCAGTATTAACTAGTTAGCGTCAGTATTAACTAGTTAGCTTCAGTATTAACTGAGCGTCAGTATTAACTAGTTAGCGTCAGTATTAACTAGTTAGCTTCAGTATTAACTGAGCGTCAATATTAACTAGTTAGCGTCAGTATTAACTAGTTAGCGTCAGTATTAACTAGTTAGCTTCAGTATTAACTGAGCGTCAGTATTAACTAGTTAGCTTCAGTATTAACTGAGCGTCAGTATTAACTCCTTAGCGTCAATATTAACTAGTTAGCGTCAGTATTAACTAGTTAGCTTCAGTATTAACTAGTTAGCTTCAGTATTAACTGAGCGTCAGTATTAACTCCTTAGCGTCAATATTAACTAGTTAGCGTCAGTATTAACTAGTTAGCGTCAGTATTAACTAGTTAGCTTCAGTATTAACTGAGCGTCAGTATTAACTAGTTAGCGTCAGTATTAACTAGTTAGCTTCAGTATTAACTGAGCGTCAGTATTAACTCCTTAGCATCAATATTAACTAGTTAGCTTCAGTATTAACTAGTTAGCTTCAGTATTAACTAGTTAGCGTCAGTATTAACTAGTTAGCTTCAGTATTAACTGAGCGTCAGTAATAACTAGTTAGCGTCAGTATTAACTAGTTAGCTTCAGTATTAACTGAGCGTCAGTATTAACTCCTTAGCGTCAATATTAACTAGTTAGCGTCAGTATTAACTAGTTAGCTTCAGTATTAACTGAGCGTCAGTATTAACTAGTTAGCTTCAGTATTAACTGAGCGTCAGTATTAACTCCTTAGCGTCAATATTAACTAGTTAGGGTCTGTATTAACTAGTTAGCGTCAGTATTAACTAGTTAGCGTCAGTATTAACTAGTTAGCGTCAGTATTAACTAGTTAGCTTCAGTATTAACTGAGCGTCAGTATTAACTAGTTAGCGTCAGTATTAACTAGTTAGCTTCAGTATTAACTGAGCGTCAATATTAACTAGTTAGCGTCAGTATTAACTAGTTAGCGTCAGTATTAACTAGTTAGCTTCAGTATTAACTGAGCGTCAGTATTAACTAGTTAGCGTCAGTATTAACTAGTTAGCTTCAGTATTAACTGAGCGTCAGTATTAACTCCTTAGCATCAATATTAACTAGTTAGCGTCAGTATTAACTAGTTAGCGTCAGTATTAACTAGTTAGCGTCAGTATTAACTAGTTAGCGTCAGTATTAACTAGTTAGCTTCAGTATTAACTGAGCGTCAGTATTAACTAGTTAGCGTCAGTATTAACTAGTTAGCTTCAGTATTAACTGAGCGTCAGTATTAACTAGTTAGCGTCAGTATTAACTAGTTAGCTTCAGTATTAACTGAGCGTCAATATTAACTAGTTAGCGTCAGTATTAACTAGTTAGCGTCAGTATTAACTAGTTAGCTTCAGTATTAACTGAGCGTCAGTATTAACTAGTTAGCTTCAGTATTAACTGAGCGTCAGTATTAACTAGTTAGCTTCAGTATTAACTGAGCGTCAGTATTAACTCCTTAGCGTCAATATTAACTAGTTAGCGTCAGTATTAACTAGTTAGCGTCAGTATTAACTAGTTAGCTTCAGTATTAACTGAGCGTCAGTATTAACTAGTTAGCGTCAGTATTAACTAGTTAGCTTCAGTATTAACTGAGCGTCAGTATTAACTCCTTAGCGTCAATATTAACTAGTTAGCATCAGTATTAACTAGTTAGCTTCAGTATTAACTGAGCGTCAGTATTAACTCCTCAGCGTCAATATTAACTAGTTAGCGTCAGTATTAACTAGTTAGCGTCAGTATTAACTAGTTAGCTTCAGTATTAACTGAGCGTCAGTATTAACTAGTTAGCGTCAGTATTAACTAGTTAGCTTCAGTATTAACTGAGCGTCAGTATTAACTCCTTAGCGTCAATATTAACTAGTTAGCGTCAGTATTAACTAGTTAGCGTCAGTATTAACTAGTTAGCTTCAGTATTAACTGAGCGTCAGTATTAACTAGTTAGCGTCAGTATTAACTAGTTAGCTTCAGTATTAACTGAGCGTCAGTATTAACTCCTTAGCGTCAATATTAACTAGTTAGCGTTAGTATTAACTAGTTAGCGTCAGTATTAACTAGTTAGCGTCAGTATTAACTAGTTAGCTTCAGTATTAACTGAGCGTCAGTATTAACTAGTTAGCGTCAGTATTAACTAGTTAGCTTCAGTATTAACTGAGCGTCAGTATTAACTAGTTAGCGTTAGTATTAACTAGTTAGCGTCAGTATTAACTAGTTAGCGTCAGTATTAACTAGTTAGCTTCAGTATTAACTGAGCGTCAGTATTAACTAGTTAGCGTCAGTATTAACTAGTTAGCTTCAGTATTAACTGAGCGTCAATATTAACTAGTTAGCGTCAGTATTAACTAGTTAGCGTCAGTATTAACTAGTTAGCTTCAGTATTAACTGAGCGTCAATATTAACTAGTTAGCTTCAGTATTAATTGAGCGTCAGTATTAACTCCTTAGCGTCAATATTAACTAGTTAGCGTCAGTATTAACTAGTTAGCGTCAGTATTAACTAGTTAGCTTCAGTATTAACTGAGCGTCAGTATTAACTAGTTAGCTTCAGTATTAACTAGTTAGCTTCAGTATTAACTGAGCGTCAATATTAACTAGTTAGCGTCAGTATTAACTAGTTAGCGTCAGTATTAACTAGTTAGCTTCAGTATTAACTGAGCGTCAGTATTAACTAGTTAGCTTCAGTATTAACTGAGCGTCAGTATTAACTAGTTAGCTTCAGTATTAACTGAGCGTCAGTATTAACTCCTTAGCGTCAATATTAACTAGTTAGCGTCAGTATTAACTAGTTAGCGTCAGTATTAACTAGTTAGCTTCAGTATTAACTGAGCGTCAGTATTAACTAGTTAGCGTCAGTATTAACTAGTTAGCTTCAGTATTAACTGAGCGTCAGTATTAACTCCTTAGCGTCAATATTAACTAGTTAGCGTCAGTATTAACTAGTTAGCGTCAGTATTAACTAGTTAGCTTCAGTATTAACTGAGCGTCAGTATTAACTAGTTAGCGTCAGTATTAACTAGTTAGCTTCAGTATTAACTGAGCGTCAGTATTAACTAGTTAGCGTCAGTATTAACTAGTTAGCTTCAGTATTAACTGAGCGTCAGTATTAACTCCTTAGCATCAATATTAACTAGTTAGCTTCAGTATTAACTAGTTAGCTTCAGTATTAACTAGTTAGCGTCAGTATTAACTAGTTAGCTTCAGTATTAACTGAGCGTCAGTAATAACTAGTTAGCGTCAGTATTAACTAGTTAGCTTCAGTATTAACTGAGTGTCAGTATTAACTCCTTAGCGTCAATATTAACTAGTTAGCGTCAGTATTAACTAGTTAGCTTCAGTATTAACTGAGCGTCAGTATTAACTAGTTAGCGTCAGTATTAACTAGTTAGCTTCAGTATTAACTGAGCGTCAGTATTAACTCCTTAGCATCAATATTAACTAGTTAGCGTCAGTATTAACTAGTTAGCGTCAGTATTAACTAGTTAGCGTCAGTATTAACTAGTTAGCGTCAGTATTAACTAGTTAGCTTCAGTATTAACTGAGCGTCAGTATTAACTAGTTAGCGTCAGTATTAACTAGTTAGCTTCAGTATTAACTGAGCGTCAGTATTAACTGAGCGTCAGTATTAACTAGTTAGCGTCAGTATTAACTAGTTAGCTTCAGTATTAACTGAGCGTCAGTATTAACCCCTTAGCGTAATCATCCTTAGCCTAATCATCCAGATCCCCTCATTTAGTTCACTCCTTCATCCTGGAAATTGGTGTCACATGTGCACAATACTTGCCACTTGACCTTAAGATTGCGCTTGGCACTATCTCTAACTGTCTGTCTCATCTCTATGCAGAGAGTCTTGCCTTGCCTCTCTGGAGGTGGCACATTCAAGGTGTTTGACCTTGAGCAGGCCATTGAATATCTCTAACAGTCTGGATCTCTCGGTCTGTCTCTACAGTGAGATAGATTCCAGTCTTTGGACCTAAGTCCATTCCTGGGTTTTGATTCCCCATGGCATAAAATTGCCATATTGACATTTCATTACAATATTAGAATGTCATTTTACCAAAACCTTTCAATATTTCTTGCTTTCTCACATTTTTTCCTAATTTTTACTAAAACTATCAAAAATTTTGTCCGAATTATACAATTTTTAGAATATTTATTTCAATTTTTTCACAAAATATTCACTTTTCAATTTTGTTTTAATTTATTTTTAAACATTTTATTTTATCTTATTCACTTTCATCCATACACTTGAATCTTCCCGTTTGGTACTTGGTAATCCTAGTGAGGAATGGGTGTGTACTTGTACACAATACTCATCCATTGCCTTTAAATAGATTTTCTCTAACAATCTGTCATCCCTCCTTTATCTCTCTCCACAGAGAGAGATAAAGAAGAGTTCCGCCCTTTGTGACCAAAGGCCGTTCATAAACTTTGGTTCATTCCGAAATGGCTTAAGGTTGTCATATCTTTGCGTCATTACACACGTGAGAGGTCATTTTGCACAAAATATTCATTCATATATTTTTCGCTCTCTTAAATATTTAATCAAAATCGGAATAATTTTTAGAATTTTTATTCAACATTTTCAGCATTGAAACATTCAATTGAAAGAATTTGGGTATTTCTATTTTTGAGTTTATTAATTATTTTGAAAGAATTTTTCTGAAAACTAATTTTATTCCAAGTCCAAAAGTTTATTTTGGACTTGGTTTTCTGAAAACTGTTTCCTGGGAAAGAAACAATAGACACTTGGAAGGACCTCGTCAAGATTAAAGGATGCCGCCCTGCCCAGCGCCCTTCCCTATATAAGACTCGTCCAAAGACAAGTCTCTTGCGATCGCTGTGGCTGCGGTGGTTGCCGTTCTGTTCCCCAATCCGTTGGGGAAGGGTTCGAGTCTTAGGACAACAGTCGAGTCTTCGGACGAGTCTTAGGACGAGCCTAACCGGGCGAGCCTGACCAGGCGAGTCTAACCGGACGACTCTTAGGAGGAAAATATCTTCGGATATTTTTCGACTTTTTTGGTTTAGTTGTTTTTTGCAAAAATTGAAAATCGTTTTAATAAAATAAAATAAAAGTTTGCAAATATTTTTAAAATAAAAAGCAAATTTAACTTGGGTCCCAATATGGCTAATAGGTTTTGGGACCATAAGACCGGTTCTTAAAGGGGGGTCAATTAAGACTCAAGTAGTAATTAATTGACTCCCTATTTTGGATGTTATTTTGGGGTCATAAAAACGGGTTAGGGATCTTAAGACCTTTGGGTTTGGGGGGAGTCAATTAAGACTCAAGTACTCATTAATTGAGTCATTTGCGACTTTATTTTTTGCGACCCTAAGGTGGATTACACTACTGAGGCTAAAATTGATTAGTGTAAGTGGTATGTTTTATCTGTATTCGATAGTTGAGATGATTGGGAGTGTTCTTGATTTTGAATTTTGAAAAATGAGCGTTTTAAGAATTTAAAATTTTTTGCAAAAAGTGAAAACTATTTCTGTTGGAAAAGTATAAAAAACACGAAGAAAAACAAATTAAAAAGTTGCCCGGCGAAGCCGGGCATAAAATGCTAGTTGCTATAAAATGCTGTAGAAAAGAGTTCGGTACGCGCAAATGGCGATTTGAATTTGCGCCAAAACATAATTGCATGCCATAGGGGTTAAAAGGGGCCGCTGAAAATTATTAATGAGGGGGGTTGCTCGGCAGGGGTCTCCTCTAGAGATTGGTAAAAAATTTGAGTGGGGCCTTATTAGAGTAAAAATTTTCACAGTCAACACTTTTCCCTATTAGAGGAGGCTCTGTTCAGCATCAGGAAAAGAGTCTCCTCTAATAGGGAAAAGTGTTGACTGTGAAAATTTTTACTCTAATAAGGCCCCACTCAAATTTTTTTACCAATCTCTAGAGGAGACCCCTGCCGAGTAATCCCCCTCATTAAAAATTTTCAGCGGCCCCTTTTAACCCCTTTGGCATGCAATTATGTTTTGGCGCAAATTCAAATCGCCATTTGCCTACGCGGAACTCTTATCTACGGCATTTTATTTGCTTGCAAAATTTATGCTTGTAGGCATAATGCCAATAACGAAAGTTTATCTGACACAACGGACAATAATGATAAAGTAACATAAATGACATATCCCATCAAAGTAATGAAATAAAGATTCAAACAAAATGGCTAGTATGCCTTCATATGATTCATTTGTTTAAAATATCTCTTCTGGAGCATCCAAATCTAAATTAATAATATTTATCTCCTAGACTAATAAGGATGGGAAGCGAAATTAGTTAATCAAATATAATCTACAAACCTCGATAGCTAGACACTTGACGGTTACGTCCCATATCAGCAGCTTGGTCGAAGTATCTCGGTTTGTTAAAATGGCCTGGAAAGGGGCGACTTCCACCGCCAAAGCGAGAATTATTGGCCCAATTACCTCGTTGAACTGAAAATGAACAAGCCATTATTTTAATTGGTACAACCCAATTTAATACCGTTTCTATCGAAATCTTGTTGCGGGCGCCTTTCATCCGTCGAAGAAATCGTGCTCGAGGTTTGAGGCTGGCTTTGAGGTACTGCTTTCGGTTCAGGATTTTGCGGCCGGCATGGGTCTGACAAATAGTTGTTGAAATATAAAGCCTGAATGATACTAATTTAACATTTACAGTATGTATTAACTATATTGTAAATCATATCAACATTTCTCGTGTTATAATGGGGTAGTGATTAAAAAATGGACCAAGCAATATTTCGCGGGAAAGTCGAATATTGCATTAGTCTTTGCCCAAGTGCGCAAAAATGTCGATTTTTACAATTTACGAATCTTATATGTTTCCGCAATCCATGAAATTACCAAAAGCACCAAACTAGGATGACTTAATTGCAAAACCCGATTTTATTTATCATCAAAATCACCTATGACATAGAGTACTTACTTCATCCTTCACTTCGTCGAGCTTTTCCTGATGCTTCGAAACTAGATGCTGAAATTACAAATTTTCGATTGCTCCTTTGTCAAAATGACTACCTTGCGGATAAACTCTGGCCCCTTGAACTTTTTACCTGAGAGTGGGCACAACCATTTGTCTTTCGCCAGTTCAACACAATTTGTTGTAACAAAGTCTTCGACAGCTTTTTCGGCATCCTTGTAGCCAAGTTTCTCGAGCTCTTCTGTAGAATGTACGGTATTTTTGAATAATGTTGAATTAAGTCTGTCGTTGAAACCAGCAACGAAGTTCTATAAAGCATATAAGAATCAAGAGAAGGTAAAAATGCAAAACTCACATCGATAAAGCTTTTTGGAATCATAACAGTTCCATTTTCACTTTTCTCAAATTGATCTTCTTTTGGGGGAAATCCACGAACATGAATAATGCCAATGCTACAAGAAAGTATATTTATTAAAACTGACATTAAACACATGAAGATTTCTGGTTAAAGATAATCCCCCCAGTAAGCTAGCCCTGTTACTCCGTCCGTCCGTCCGAACATGGATTTGAATTCCCGCCTTTTGGCATTCTGTATTTTCCGTCGGTGACCTATTTCGTGCCAGGTTTTCAACCTGTATTTTTAGGGGTGCTTATTTTCCGTCGGTGACCTATTGCGTGCCAGGTTTTCAACCTGTATTTTTAGGGGTGCTTATTTTCCGTCGGTGACCTATTGCGTGCCAGGTTTTCAACCTGTATTTTTAGGGGTGCTTATTTTCCGTCGGTGACCTATTGCGTGCCAGGTTTTCAACCTGTATTTTTTTAGGGTGCTTATTTTCCGTCGGTGACCTATTGCGTGCCAGGTTTTCAACCTGTATTTTTAGGGGTGCTTATTTTCCGTCGGTGACCTATTTCGTGCCAGGTTTTCAACCTGTATTTTTAGGGGTGCTTATTTTCCGTCGGTGACCTATTGCGTGCCAGGTTTTCAACCTGTATTTTTAGGGGTGCTTATTTTCCGTCGGTGACCTATTGCGTGCCAGGTTTTCAACCTGTATTTTTAGAGGTGCAATTTTCAGATGAGCCAGTCCTGTGGTCGGGCGCGGAGCGTCCGACCCTCCCCCTTGGAATGTGAGGGAACTTAGAACATATACTCCCGAACAACCCTTACTCCCGAACAACATCTGCTTGAGGGCCGAAGGCCCGAAATAGTCTCATGCTGCTCTACTCCCGAACAACCCTTACTCCCGAACAACCCAATCTGACCGCTGATGGCGGTGCGCGAAGCGCCGCTGTGCACGCTAACCGCTTCCTAGCGAAGTGAGGGCCGCGAAGCGGCCCCACTTCGCTAGTAGCCAACTATTAAAGCCTGGCCTACTTGAAGAGCGCGGTGCCGAATGCACAACTTTCCCTTAAGTCTAATCATCAGTAGATGATTAAGTCCAAGCCTACGCTATTCGGTAGTCATTTTTTGCCATTGTTCTTTCAATAATATTTTAGTCAGTAAAGTTTACTGTTACTTTAAGACGGGGTTAGTCTTGAAGTGACTGTGTACCAGGGCTGCATCCGGTGTTTTTGGCCATCCGGTATCCGGATTTTGGGGAGGTTCGCCGGATGCACCGGATAGTAGCAAGCACTCCTAAGAATGCAGTTAGCGCGAAAGTTTCGTACAATATTCAAAATTTTCAATGTCAATTTTTGGCATGTAGTGTAATTTTTCAAAAAATTTTTATTTCTATCTATTCCCTTCTATGTCACTATTTTACCCAATTCTTAACAAAAAAAACTTTTCAATTCTTATCAAAAACTTTGGTTCTTTTCTGTTTTTCAGTAATAGTTTTCGCTTTTTAGAATTTGATCCATCTATACTTCCGGATATTCTTTCGAAAGATTTACGAAATTTATCAAAATTAATTTTAGGCAAACAACTGATTAATAAACTTTATAAAGCGACGGGAATATAGCGCCGAAGGTGAAAGTATGTTTTCAATGGTCAATTTTTAAAGAGAAAACCAATTTTTTCAAAAATTTTCGCCTGTGGCGCTTTTTTTCGCATATTTTTTCCGTATATATGAGGAAGAAAGTGCCAAGTGAAAATTTTTGATAAAATTGGCTCCTCTATTCCCTTTAAAAATTGACCATTGAAAACGTACTTTCGTTTGTCTTGTAGACGCTTAGAACTGTACTGAAAATCGGACGAAAAACGGAATAGAATCTCCAGCCACATTTTGGTTTCATCTATTAATGCTTAATATGCTGGGAGATAAATTAGAACAATATTATTTGTGCACAGATTTCGGACAAATTGAATTAAGAAATGTTACCGATTAGGCATAGTATCTTCGTTTGGATATTCGCCATGGTTGTAGAAATCAACTGAATGAACGATTCTCAGATACAACACTAGCTTGTCAAGAACCTATAATAGCACGTTCAATATATTCAAATTCAAAGGTATATTTTAGGATAAATAAGAATTTATATATATTATTAGAGTTGATTTTTTTCTACATTTTTACTTAAACATGAAAACAACTTATCTCTGAAAATATAACACTGAGTTTTTGGTAATCGATTTTAACAGTTTAAAGTAAATGTGAATTGAGAACATGTGGTTCAAAATTTTCATAAAACTAATCTAAAATTATTATCTCAGTATAAGCGCGAAACAATGAAAAGTTTTTTCACCATATTTCTCTTATTCGTTACCCACTACTACAAGTTGTCCCAAAATTACTGGTGCAAGAAGCAGAGAAACAAATGGCGGAACAGAAATTCTTATGCCCAGCAAAGCTAAATTACGCCCGTGGGGTTTATGCGGGAAGTTATTTTCCATTTTTGTATATGCTAGCAACTCCAATAAAGCAACCTATATCCGAACTTCGGCATTTGAGACCATTTTCGAATGATATTTCTGCAAATGGGGAATACCCAAAATCTGCTATGGGGGCTTTATTAGAAGTACATTTTTGTTATATTGTTATTATATAGGTACATTTTTGTTCCTTGTGCTTCAGTAATTTAGGAGCACCCTGTGTTTTTTGCATACTTTAAGCTGATCTGTGTCGATTTCTAACGGAATCTTAGCATCTGTTTCAGCGTTTCCGTTCATGCCAAGCAATTCTTCTTCTTCCGCGCTGGTCTCCTCTACCAGGTAGTCCACAATTCCTTTTAAGACAGGGTTCTTGCTCTGTACTATTGCACTATCCAAATCTTCAATTGGACCTAAATCAGAAGAACATAAATTATAAAACTATACGCATGAGCATAAAGACACCAACAAATATAAATAATTTTTGAAACTATAAGTACTTTCTTTGAGGTATAATAATATTGGCGGATTCACAATAGGGAGAAACCTCGGCTTTATCAAGCACGTTATACACCCATAAAATATCTCACCGTATGGCGCCTCTGGATCGAGATGAAGTTTCGCTTTGTGATCATAAAGTACAATCAATTTTGCCGCATGCTTAATATCATTTTGAGCAACTGTTCTATGCAGAGTAACGCCATTAACGAATCGAATACGGCGTTTCAGATCTCTGTTCACAATTGCTCCCAGGTCAGCGCCAGCAATCTAAATCAATTCGATCCGTGTAAGACCATAAAACGATGAATTTGTAAAAAATGTACTTTAGCGTTCTTCAAACCCCAAAAGATTTCCTTTACATTTACATCTCTGCGAAAGGTAACCTAAAGCAAATAAGGTTCGTATACGTTACAAAAAGTATTATAATTGTTACCCATCCACGGCGCTGAAATTTCGACTCTTGAAGCGGATCAGTTAGGCCAATTCGGAGAAAACCGGGATGCTGCTTGCATAACTAAAAATTAATTTGTATTCACGTTTGTTTATTATTTAAGTTTACATTTTCTAGCTCGGCGAGTTTAACAGATGTCGGAATGTTTCTAAAAAAGTTATGTAAAATAAATCATAACACATCATTCTTACCTGAAGAAAATACTGGAAGTCTTATGCAATTGAAACTTCTTCGATTTAGCGCTTTCATCAATTTCTTGTTTCACCTCCGAGCCTTCCGCATCTTGGCTCGAAACTGCAGCATCCGTTTCTGTTTTCACTTCTGTTTTCACATCACCATTGCTGCCATTTGGGGCATCGGATTTTTGCTGCTGCCTTTAATTTACAATTAAATATAATAATAAAAAAGTGGAGCTAATTCACATTTTTTTCAAATCTGTTATAGATTCATCTTCAATTTCCTCATCGTTCAGTGCTTCTAGAGCTTCGTCGGGACCATCTTCCAATTTGATCACCACTAAAATATTTCATTACAGCAAGTAAAATAAAAAATAGAAACCTGAATCCATTAAGCGAATAATGTTTGCCGCATTACTGTAATCCAAATTGGTTCGCGCAATCAGACCATTTTCAAGGAATGAGGTAAAAATATCGAGCCGCTTTTGTACAAATGCCTTCTGCTCTTCCTAAATGTGACATTAGCAACGACTGAATTGACTACTACTATTATACGCAGAATAAAATGAGAAAAATTTGCTGTTTTGCCATTTTGCTTGGTAAAAGAATAAAAATTCGGACAAATCCTTTAGAGCTGAGGTAAATAACCAGGTACATAAATATTGCTTACCTTTATTGTTCCCGAATCCACTGGGTGATACTTTAGTCGAAACCTAAAAAAGTTCAAAATAATACTTATTGCTACAAGCAATAAATTCAGTTTCATTATTAACAATTATACTAGTAAGTATAATTGTAGTTCACTTTTTATTATCCTGAAGAGAAAATTCATTTCCAACGAGAGAAAGCAAAAAGGTGGTACTACATTGTTCATTCTCATAAACACCTACCATTCTTCATCTCTATGCTGCTGAAAGTATTTTTCGTATTCCTGGCGTTTGAATTCAAGTTTGTACTCCTTGTACTTTTCAATCGCTTCTTCATCGGTTAAAGAATCGTCTTGAGTTGCAAGAAACTTCTTGAAAGTTAACATTACGGGAATTGTAGTTTCCTCTTTGCGAATGAACTGAGGATCAAAAGAATCACTGGCGCTGTCAAAACGATTGCGCTTGACCACCGGCTCATCCTCGCGACGAATAGTGTTTCGTTTCATTCCAGTTCCATTCGAATAGTCTCGTCTAGATCTACAAGCTCATTACAGAAACCCGCAAAACATAACAATAACACATCTCAACAATAAAACCTTTTTATAATCAGTTAAAATCTGCGAGAAACTTGGTATGGCTTTTTAACAGTTTAACACGTTATAAAATTTTACTTAAATATAACGAAACAAATTGTTACCTTTTACAAAACTTTATTTTTTGAGTGTTTATTTTTCGCACAGTAAAAACAATTGACCGTTAATGTTGACCCCCAAATGTTTCAGTTTAATAAACCGTCGAAAGAGAAAATTTTGATGCAAAACAAAGCCTAATTTCTGCAAGAAAATATCTAGAACAGTATAATTAAATCCCTCACCTGTCCATGGCAAAATCTCGTCCGCGTGTTCGGTCACCGTATTCTCTTTCTCTGACAAATTTATCTCGATTTCTGCGCTGCTGATCGAAGTCTTCCTCACCGCTCTCGGGCATCAGAGTACTAAAATATCACTGATTAATATGAGCTCATGATAAGTAAAATCGTAAAGACATTCGGTTAGCAAGAAACATAGGCCGACGTTCAAGCTGTGCGCAAGTAAATTGGTGTTCTGTTCAAAAATCACCTAATTTTGGCGGGAAGTTTAAAATGCATTTATATTTGTGAGGTATTCTTCCTAAACTAACTCAGTCAGAGATAAATCAAATAAAGTGTAAACTTCCTAAATGAGCCTGCAACAGTGTTTTGATATTATCAAAATTGTTCTTTGACTACTAAGATTCACCCGCTAAAATGAGGGCTACCCCTGAAGATAGAGCATGTGAAGGTACCCACTGGCTCACTCGGACCCAGACAGGGCCGAGCCTATCCAGATGACTTAGGTACCTGGCGCTGTTAGGCTCATCCTTAGCTAGTGTTATGCATAAGTAAATTATCCAATCACCCTAATTCGCAAGTGAATACGGTTAGTTAGGATGTCCGCGCCAGTTAGGTACCTTGCCGGATACCTACAGGGGCGTGTGATAGCTCAAAATGCTCCTCCTGGGGTGAGAAGCAAGTTCTGATAAAAATTTTCGGGGGGCGATCTCGGGAATCTCGAGTTATGAGTCATCACAGTTTTGCACACTATTTCTCTTTTCTCTAACCCACTGGAATGCGTTTTTGATTTCAGAGTGTTTCCGAGGCTAATTTTTTGCACCCGGGGGTTTTTTGGGGGTGCTGAGTCCGAATCCGGGGTCAAAAAAATATCGGGGTACCCCCGGGGTACGAAATTTTTCAAAATTTTGTTTTGAAGGAATTTTGGCAGTCCCGGTGCTAAATTTTTGCACCCGGGGGTTTTTTGGGGCGCTGAATCCGAATCCGGGGTCAAAAAAATTATCGGGGTACCCCCGGGGTACGAAAAAAAAATTTTTTTAAATTTTTTTTTGCTCTCAAAACTCATTTTTCCAGCTGCTTGAGGGCCGAAGGCCCGAAATAGTCTCATGCTGCTCTACTCCCGAACAACAGCCGAGGGCATACTGACGCACGCTAACCGCGGAAAAATAACAAGAAAACCCGCCGATTCGAGGCGGTAATCCGCCGAGAATCGGCGGGTTTTCTTGTTATTTTATCTCAATTATTGATAATAATTAACTTATTTCAGTAAATAATTCATTAATTGTTCAGATGCCGGCTGCTTCGAAGCGCGATAAGGTTGTCAGCTTGACCAAGACGAAGAAAAAGACTAAGGATGAAAAAGCCTCGCTCATAGAACAAGTCCGGAAGGCCGTCGAAGAATATGCCAATGTTTTTGTGCTATCACTGGAAAATTTACGCGGAACAAAATTCGTTCAGGTATTTATTTTTCGTAGAGTGATTATAAAATCACATAAATTTTAGGTCCGACAGCACTTCAAGAAAAATTCTCGTTTGTTTTTTGGCAAGAATCACCTACTGGCCGTTGCACTGGGACGAACACCGGAAGATGAGGTAGCGAATGAGATCCACAAAATCAGCAATATGCTAAAGAGAGAATGCTGCCTAATGTTTACTAATGAAAGTCTCGTAAATATCAATAAGTAAGTTTGTTTTCGCTTTTATATTTGATTTTCTTTGCATCAAATCGGCTATAAATAAATTGGGCAGATATTTGGGAAATTGAGTAAGAATATGATTGAATTGATGATGAAATTGATATCGATTTTGTACATACATAGATATAGCCATGGACATTTAGTCCTCTTTCCGACATGTTTCGTTTCATGCATTTGTTTATGTGTTATAAATGTCTTAAATTTGGGACTATACCATGGTCCATCATGCAAACCACCGCTGTAATTTCAAAAAATATTGCATTTATTGTTTACTGCTTAAAAAGGTTAATTACGACAGTACAACTAACCAATGACTATTGGCATAATATTTTGGTGGATTTAAATTCATGAAAATTCCTAGATACTTTAAAGCATTTGCTGAGGATGACTTTGCTCGTGCTGGAACAACGATTGATCAAACGGTTACGTTGCCTAAAGGACTCCTCAAGAATATGCCAGGATCTCTTGAGCCTCAGCTAAGAAAACTTGGACTCCCAACTCAGCTCGAGAAAGGTTAACATTTTAAAATTGTTGTTACTTTGGATTGTTAAACTGGAAATTGGGGGTCACTTCGTTTTAAGGGCCGCGCCAAAAACGCCCGAAACCGGTGTCAATCGCCTCCATTTCATGAGAGAAGTCCGAAAAACACAAAATTAGGGTGGAAAAATGCAACTAGAGCTTTTTATGCCCTGGGGCGTTTTTCGAAATCCATGATACCCCCCCCTATGGTTCCAAAAAAATCCAAAAAATTTTTTTTCGCAATTTTGCCTGAAAACGTCTAATTAGGGGTTTTCGACCATGCTGATCACGAATCCGAAGGAATTTTCAAGATCCGATGTCACCATTTCGAGATATCGCCTAACGGGCCTGTTCGCCTAAAGCCCCAAGCCTAAGACTAAGTCCGATTGCGCGTGCACTGCGCCTAACGGGCCTGTTCGCCTAAAGCCCCAAGCCTAAGACTAAGTCCGATTGCGCGTGCACAGCGCCTAACGGGCCTGTTCGCCTAAAGCCCCAAGCCTAAGACTAAGTCCGATTGCGCGTGCACAGCGCCTAAGGGGCCACAGCGCCTAAAGCCCCAAGCCTAAGTTCGGGAGTCTGTACAGCAGCCTAAGGCGATATCTCGGAATGGTGTGATCGGATCTTGAAAATTCCTTCGGATTCGTGATCAGCATGGTCGAAAACCCCTAATTAGACGTTTTCAGGCAAAATTGCGAAAAAAAAATTTTTGGATTTTTTTGGAACCATAGGGGGGTATCATGGATTTCGAAAAACGCCCCAGGGCATAAAAAGCTCTAGTTGCATTTTTCCACCCTAATTTTGTGTTTTTCGGACTTCTCTCATGAAATGGAGGCGATTGACACCGGTTTCGGGCGTTTTTGGCGCGGCCCTTAAAACGAAGCGTAGCCGGAAATTGATTACCTACAATACAATGTATAGGATATATTAAATGAATCGAAGTGGAAAATAATGTACACCTTTTACTCCTTTATTCCACCATTTATTTACCCTTATTAAGTTTTGATATCTCAATGTTTCCTTATACATTTTACTCCTTTTATTATTTTTCCAGCTTCGTTTTTTTCAAGGTTAATATTAAGGTTATAAAAACAAGCAAAAATATGCATGACTTGAAATAGCGTGAAATTTTATAATTATTTCAGGCGAAATTGGGTTAATTCGCGACTACACCATTTGCAACGCTGGTGATATTTTGACGCCGGAACAGACTGCGCTGTTGAAACAGTTTAATATTAAAACGGTCACGTTCAAAATTTCTCTAACGGCGACTTGGTCGAAGACAGAAGGATTCAAAGAGCTAATGTAGTCACTTTGTTACAATACTGTTGTTACTTTGTTATTCTATTTTGAAATAAAAATATTATACAATCTTGTTGTTTTCCAATATGTTTCATAACTAATTACTAACTGTGTCGTTCAATTAAATAATTGTGAATAAGGTATTTCAGAAAATGCTCAGGTGCAACTCCTTATTAGTTTCAAATTCCCAATCCATTGGGCATTCTGACTTTATTTTTCGGTTAGGTAAGCTTTATGATAAAAAGATGAACATTATGTGTATGTACGCTTTTAGGTTTGCAACGATATATGAGGCAGATAAAACAAATACGAACATACGCGCTGCCTGTGAAGCAAAAGGAGATTCCCTTTAGGTAAGACAGTGAAAAACTTGGTGCCATTTCTTGACTACAGGGCCGCTAAGCACACATATTTTTATTGCTAGAGCTCAACTGCGTGCCTACCGGCTGAGGCTCAAAATATATGTACCAATCTTCCAATATTGCCAATCATACCGAACACCAAATAGAAAAACTATTTCTGCCGAATATAAAGCTTCATTATATTTGTTATGTTATTAACATTCACTTTTCTTTCATATTCAGAGAAAGTTATAATGAATCGGAAGAAGCACGGTTGTTTTTTAGAAATTCTTTCACTTGTTTTTCTTCAAAATTTCTACATTTCATCACTCTTTTACAATTCTGTAATATTCCATTCACTCGCTGCTTTTTAATAGGTCTTTCTTTAAAGCCACTTTTGAACTACAAAAAAGGAAGCCTTCGTTTTTGTCATAAAGAGATAAATTGTAACTTTATGGAGGATTTAAGGTCTTATCAAGAATAAGGGTCTTGATAAGGGACTTATCAAGAATTAATTTAGAAAATAAGAAAGAATTTTTTTAGAAAAATATTAATTTCAGTGAAACTACAGCATTCACTTCCCTTCAAGCGCAGAAACAACTTGAAACTCCAGGTTTGTGCTTACTATCCCATTGAAGACTTATTTTAATATCAATAAAAATGTTCTTATTTTTCCCTTACCTGATTCTATTGCGTGTAAAATTTTAACATATTTAGTATATATTCCCGATTATTATGACTCGGAGGCCTATCAAAGAAAAGTGTATTGGTCACTAAGAGGAAGTGTTATTGCCCTGCTTGTTTACGTTGCATTCCTAAGGTATTTTTATGATATAACAGTTGACTATTAAAATTATACTCGGATTTTCTAGAGAAAGGAGCGATCTTGATGAAGTCTTGGAATCCCCGATGGAAATGTTGGCTATGATAGTGGAAGAGAGAACTTTGCGGGAGGAAGTTGTAAGGTATAAAGCTGCTGGACGAGGTATGTCAAAACAATTGCTGACCAAAAATAAACAAAAAAAAATATCCTCAGTTTTCGGCAAAACATTGCCTTTTATAGGAAGCGTTATAATTATATACCAAAAAATTTCTGTGACTATTCGGATTCTATATAAGAGATGAATTCGTAAAATTAATTCCTTAATATTTTTGGAACACCACATCTGAAGCGACAAAACTATGGTGTTTGTCTTTTCGTGAGACATAACAACTTAAGACATTTGAAGCGACTCTGTTTCTGGAGTGAGATAATATTTTTGGACGTTGGTACGTGAGAAAAAGATTGTCTTTTTTCATGCTTTTTAAAAAATGCTCTCTTCACGTTAAATTGTCGCTTCAAATGTTCAAGTTTGTATGTATTTTTGGAACCGTAAAGTTAGTAACAATGGAGATCAACTTGGACATTTGAGCGAAAAAAGATGCGTGTAACAATGGTTAGCGCACCAGTTTTGAGGCTTCAAATGTGTTCCCTTTTTGTTCTTTACTGTTGGCTAAACATTTGAAACTAGTAAAATTGAGGACATATAATTATACAAGACTATTTTCAGATGCAACAGCAAAAGAGGAAGAGCTGGACTATTTTTGTAAGGTTTTAGTAATTTTTAATTGTAAACCAATTTTTAATTCAAGACTACTTTCAGTAATTCAAAAAGAGGAGTATATGAAGAGACTAGAGAAAGAGAAACTCGAAAAAGAAGCTGAGAAGAAAAGAAAACAGGCACTTAAGAAGAGGTTGAAAGATGAGGAATTAAGAAAGAAAGCAAATGAGCAGAAAGCAAAAGAACATGCTTCTAGTTAACAAAATTTGTTGCTGTATATTGTTTTAGCTGTTTTTAATTCTAGTTCAAGATTATTTTTAGTTAATAAACATGTCATTTAATACAGATAAATTAAATTATTTTAATATAGGTGAATTAAAAATGACAGTACACTTCAAGAATAAATCTTGAAACGGAAATGTGTTTCAATAAAGGTACAGGAGCTCTTCTTCTATTTTCTTGTGAAACTGTAGCGCAATGGCGAAAGAACATATCTAAAAAGCTACGTATGTATCAGCATTCAAGGTAGCGTTTGGTTATTACCTGTATGAGACCCATTAAAAACGATGCTGCGAACGCGATCGATATTCGGATGTGATGTTCGTAATACAGCAATTCATGGCAACCCTAATTATTAACTTAAAATAAATCACAAATTGCGCAAAACGGATATTTATTCACTCGCATACATTTTGCTTCCGTTACGATAGCAAGCCACGTTACATTACAATTGTAGACTTAAATGTATAAAGACAGTGTTTCATTGAACTGTGCTATGGAATTGGAAAGGTTCTTATTTTAAAAAGCAGCGAAAATTCATCGTTATACTTTTGTAGTCTGTTATTATTAATGACCGCCAATTATTTATACCATTTTCTCTTTAAAAGTTATTATATTTTTAACACAGAGCTCAGATCGGGAATGTTTGTATTTGTGCACAATCAATTTTTATAATTTATCAACGATATTAACATGTTTCAAATTACGTTATTATTAAATGGAATTGTTTGGAGTATTCTCAATAGATTTCTTCCTGTGAAATGGCATTGCAGAGTGAAAATGCAACTATTATACCAAACACCTGCAAGCATATAGGTTCTATTGCATGTATAAGCAACAAAGGCACATGCCTGTATAAGCGAAATGCAAAGCGCTGTATACATAACTACACGGAAATGGTTGACCACTGTTTGTAGACTTTCTTTGATTTTTGCATAGCAGCCCTGACATTGACGACAAAAGCGATTAGTAAAAATAAAAATATAATTCAGAATGATCAAAGACTCACCTCTCCGTATCGACTGATTGTTGGGCAAATGGGCTTAAAAATATGCGAATAATATTTCAAGACTGTTATGAGTAAGGACCCCAAAAATATTTTTTTACACTGCCTGGTATGCTTAACCATTGTCTCTCTTCCATAGGCTGTACAAAAAGGCACTCTCTTTTTAAATATTTAGAGATCAAAAATATGTAAAAAGAGTCTTTGTTCTTCCTTTTGTTTCTAGAAAGCGGGCGCATCGATCATTCAATCAACATTACAAC
This sequence comes from Ditylenchus destructor, assembly GCA_022814885.1. NCBI lineage: Eukaryota > Metazoa > Nematoda > Chromadorea > Rhabditida > Anguinidae > Ditylenchus > Ditylenchus destructor. Next base: position 1,850,272 of record JAKKPZ010000010.1, on the reverse strand, counting down.
ATTTAACCACTGAGTGCGTTGTCTGAACGATAGTCGTCTTACCAAAAGAGAGCGCCTTTTTGTGTTATCTTTGAAGAGAGACAATGGTTAAGCATATAGGAAGTGTAATTAAATATTTTTGGGGTCTTTAGTTATGAGGTACCTGTAATTTGCCGTTATTTCTTGTAGGGCAGCATGCAGGTGGGAACTGCAAAACAAATTAAAAATTCAATTACCATATTTTTCTCCAAAATAAGCCCCCTATAGAGACAATGAAAAATATAAGCCCCTTCTCTAAATAAGCCCTCTTGCCCAAAAAGTACCAAATAACGGTTTTTTGCCCAAAAATTGCTTTTTCTGCTCTCGCCGACTTCGACAGCGAGGGTTGAAAAAAGCCACCATTCCAAAAATAAGCCCTTTCCAGAGGGACATTGAAAAATATATGCCCCGGGCTTATTTTGGAGAAAATACGGTATAGGACACATGTTGTAAAGTGCATACATCGTGTCTCCGGCCCGTCAAATTGTACCTGTAAGCATTTCTTGTTGAGTTATTGTAAAGGTTCCAAGTCTTACCATCCACTAATGTTAAATTCGCCTAATTTTGAGTCAACACCGCAACACTGCTTCTAAATTTCAATCAGTTGAACATTCTTCATCATAAAATATTTACTGGATGTCATACCTCAACCATAAATTTATCCCATGCAGTTTTCACCAATATTCCATCATCTAAACCCAATGTTTGAGATGTGCAATGTTTTGATATATTATATAACTTATATTGTTAAAATTACCTTCGCCACGTATCCTTTGCGAATCAGTGCCATTGTACATTTTTAGCGAGGCCTAAGATACTTTAACTGTGACTGGTTATGAATATTTATTATTATAAAAATTTTACTGATAACTTACTTTGAGGATTTGCCGGAAATCCTTATCGAACTATAAATAAAGAATTGTTCACATAGTTTCAAAGTTTTAGTTAAACACAAATTATCAGAATAGTAATTCCAGGATTCCAAAGAATGTGAATCCGACTAGCCATCAAAAATTAGATAAAATAATGAATCATGTTCAATTCAAAAATGTGAAATTTTGAATTTCGGGAGAAAAAATGTGGGGTGCTAGATCTACTCTAACTAAGTCGCATTTCCGCGCCGTCCATCTGTAGCCGAAAATGAAACTTTCTCTGCAGCACTCGGATCCGGGCAATCTTGGTGTCTGTGGATAGCCCTGGGCTTGGGGGTTCCAGAAAATCCGGTCCGGCCGACCGCAAATGCTTCTAGAATGTTCTAGAAGCTTTTACCCCCACTTATATATGCGCGGCGAAGGCCGCGGCGCTCCACTCTCGTAAGAGAATAAATTTTCATTCCATTTTTGTGTTGGTTGAAATACGCCGGATTAGAGAAGGAATTTCCAAAAAATTAGTTCGGCCAGAATATAAAGCGGGTGCTGGATTAGACGAATGCGGGATTGGAGGGGAACGACTGTATGTAGGGTGAATTAATGTATATGGCTTAAGGGTGAATTTTGAAATATGAGAGTTGCTGCGTGACATAAAGGTAGATTTTGTTTTAATTTTGTCTCATTAGGCATGATAACGTTTGTTCGTGCATAGAAATTAACGTGCAATGGTAATTAAATTTTCCTGCTCCACCCTCTTGTCTGCGCAGTTTCACTTTTAACAATAATAATTTGCAATTTTCAAAAACACGCACCATATTACTGTGCATAGCAGCGTAAAGACCGGCGGCAATTTCGATCGCCAGGATTATCATCAGACAGCTGGCGTAACAACAGAGCAAAGGACGCCATTCCTTGGCTGCACCACAACAGCCCAAAAACGCAACAAAAATTACGACGAAGCCTCCGACCAATAATAAATATCTAAATTTTTTACTTTTAAATATTCATTTTTCCGAATTACAATGATGTAATTAGTGACATATTGTTAATGAAATTATTTACCCGATTTGTCGGACAGCAGTCGGTTTTGTTGCCAAATCGCGAAGTCCGTCGTCTTTTTCATAGCCTTGAATTTTAGAGGTGGCAGCAGCCAAATTGTCTACAGCGTATTTGTCAAATATAAGCCACGTACCGATTCCTAAGCACACACATCCGCATATCTAAAAATTATTTTGTTCAAAAATGAGGCTCAGCTGCTGGTTTGACTGCCTGGGGCTCGAGCGTAACCAGCGTGATTCTAGACAGGCAAACCATTATCTGTAGAATAAGTCCTTCACCCTTCGAATAATTAAGAATTAAGTGCAACCGCTAGTTATATCACTTTTGACAAAAATGTTGTGCTCAAATAAAAAGGCAAAAGGACGCTTGCGGCAGCTATAATCTAATTTTTTGTCTGACTTACCCTGGGGCGATCCTTATCAAGTGCCAAGAATCCATTTTCAGTCGTTTTCGAAAAACTTCGATTTTTTAGTTTATCCTTGGTGTTATTGATTCGGGTTACTTTGATTTGGGAATCAGAGAAATAAATAAGGGAATGCGCGCCCCATTTGGCCAAAAATTTAAGAATGAGGCAGTGACGTACCCTCTTTGGAGCCCCGCCTTGTTTTGTAACTTTTAGCTTGTAATCTAAACGCGAAAAAGGAAATACGAAACGGAAAATTTTCGATTGAGATTTGGTAGAGGAAATTTATACAAATTGCTGTCATCATCGTGTTTTCAAAGTTGTTGTTCATTGTTTATATGTTTGTGAAAACAAAGAATCGCTTTTAATTTTGCCAAACAGTTTTGATTTCAACTATTTTATATAGTAGAAAATTGGGATTATTAGAAACACACGGGAAGAGAAGTTTAAAAATTTTTGAAAAATTCTTATATTTTTCTAGAGCTGTACTCCCCGAAAAATCTAAGTAATTTTTTTGAAAATTTCATTCCATTTATAGAACATTTCCCCTGCATCTCAGCAGGAGAACCTGCAAGGTGGCCTGCAATATGCAAAGAATCGCATCCGATGTTAGGGGCATTACTATAAATATTCTATGGACATAGCACATTTTAATTTTCCATTGGGTTTACACGAAATGGTACGACTTGTGAAATAAACACTGACCAAAAACAGCAGGTTAAATATGAATAGACAAAATTTGAGCGTTCTCGCGCCGCATCCGAGTCCATCGCCCATTTTTTGCCTGGTAGCTTGTATTCCTAGCTGTTTTGTTGGTAAGACACTGTTGGATTCCTAAAAACAATAAATAGACATAAATACTGGCGATGTTGACTAGTTCGGCCTGATCCATTCTTTGCCACAATGGCAGGAGATAAATAATTAATAGATCATTAATGAGGGAGTATAATACGTCCCCTCTGGATAACGTTCCCCTCCGGTCCACTTCGAGGGAGCCAATTGGATCAAATGATTTGGGGCTATACTCAATAACAATTGTCGCTGTCTTGAGGAAAGAGTAGCTGCCCTATTAACAAATGCTGGGTTTAATGGCAAACTTTCCGCCTTTCGTGTGTGGAAAGAGACTAGAAAACAACCATTTGGGTGATTACGGACAGCCGAACCAAATCCCTACATGCGAGTGAGGGAGGATTGACGGACGGCCCTGGTTGGGGACATCATTGGGCGTGCCAAATTCTTCCACTTCAAGAATTTACATGTCGCATATTTCCATCGAAGAATATCTCTTAGAGGGCGATAGAACTGCTATGAGACGAGAGTGGACATCGTTTTACGCTAAGAGATATGCAACAAAAGTTGACATTTGCTCAAAAGTGTCACTCATCGAATTACCGCAAAATGTCATACGCTTGTTGTCCTCACATGATAATGTAGTTAATCACACCGAAAAAATATCAGCATTTTTCAGTTCATATATAAAAAATGTTGACAGAAATTATATTTTGTTATAATTTGAAACAAATTCTGAACATCTTGAGATCTTGTTAGACGTTTTCAATAAAAAGCAACTTTCTCCTTTATTTTCAAAGATTCCTTAGCGTCTTTAACAGATCTTCCAATGTTGTAATCCAAAAAAGACCTAATTCTGTACGAAATTCTCTTTATAGAATGCGCATAATTTATTTGTCTGTATCCTTGGATCGGATTTTTCATGGGCTGACTGCGTAGTTTTATTAAAGAAATTTCTTTTTTGCACTCAATTTAAAAACCAGATTAATAATCAGGGCAGTTCATTGATTAGATGTTGCATTTTATGGACAATATCGAGAATTATTGACAACTGTTTAATAATCTAAAATAGCAATTGAAACAATAATAAACATCTGACGAATTTGACGAACTTAAAATCTGGAAACCAAGAGAATATCGCAATTATGCGCGTGGGCAGCTATGGATTTGAGCTGATTACAAAAATATAGTAATATCTTCGATGAGCAAAGTCGATGTTAAAGAGAATATTATAAGGCGATTAGTCAAGTTTTTAGAGTCATAGGCTGGCAGTCAGTATCACTAAATAGCTAAAATACTTTTCAAGCTTTCATGTATTGGGGATCGCTTGGATTATTTTTGTGGCAATCGTGTGTGAATCAATATTTTTAGAAAACCCAAAATTGTTACATTTTCAGAAGCATGTAGCCAATTACTGATTACCAAGATAATAAACAAAATGAGAAATAATCATATTCAGAATGATAAGTACTTTTGATATCAAAATTATTTGATTTTTTGGCTTAAACTATTGGTATAACTGTTCAGAAAATATGGGCAATATTTGGCAAGTGAAACCATAAAATCAATAATCACTGTATTCGAATAGTCATTTGTATAAGAAAAAGCTGTCGAATGGAACAAGATGATCAATAGTGCTGGTGCCTGGATCGAGCGGGATATGGATGGTGAGGTCCTGGCATGACCGCAGGCGGTGGTGGTCGGCCACGTCCCGGTGGGCCCATCATGGCCATAGATCCAGGAGGAGGCAATGGCACTGGGCCATACGGGCCTGCGGCTAGAGCGTATGGTGGGTGCGCCATGGGTGGTCCGCCCAACCATCCTGGTGGTGTGAAAGGTGTTGGAGGTTGTGGTGATGGAGCACCACCAGCTAGGAAACGCTCCAATTCTTGCTGAGTATCGGTTATTAGCACTAAGAAAGGTGAGCCTAAATTTGAAAGCAATTATATCATATGACTGAATCATAGAACTACCAGGTACGTGCTTCCCGTGCCATTTGACTTCAATTGAATAATCTCCCGGTTCTCGAGGCTCATATTTGCAATGTATTGTACGGTCCTGACTTCTGTCTCGCTGCATTTCCACATTGAACGCTCCCTTTGGTCCGCGAACCCTTACAGTCAACTGGCCTGCTCCCGCACCTTTAGTCTCCACGACGAAGTTGGATTTAAAGCTATAAGGATAAAAATTTAGGTGAAAACTCTCACGTATAGATTGACATACCTATGCAGTATTCCATGCTCAATTCCTGGACCAGATACTTTGACTTGTGTTGGGTCAGGCGGATTTGATACTGTGAAAGTGAATGGGCTTCCAGGAACATGCTCATTCGCATACTTTATACTTAGTGTGTGTTTGCCTAACTCTTTCGGAGTAACGCGCTAAAAATGATATGTCAAGGTTATTTCAGCCGGGATTATGTTAAAATTATCATATCCTTACCAGTACGTAAGTCCCATCGCGGTTGTCAAACAATTCACAATACTCCAGTTGTGAGGGCCCCACGCATTGAGCAGAGAGGTGACCTAAAATTAAATATTCTATGAATTTCATACGTAATAGCAATCAATTACCAGGTCCAGCTTTTCTGGCGTCAATTACAGTCTTTACATCTTCCCCAATAATACCCAGTTTCAGAGTTTTAGTGTCAACCTCAATCAGTTCAGCCACACTTGAATAGCCTTGGACCTCTACCTGAAAACCGATTGTTGACAGGCTACTTTTGTTATTTTATTAATGCAAAAAGAGCTTACAAGCCTTGACATAGCAGAATTTATTTATTTTTAGTGCCTACGTTGTTTTACGTAGCTAGATAATTTTTACGGATAAAAACTATCTACTGGAAGTTTGCATAAAAAACTGTTTATGTGGAAGATATTCCTGTATAACTAAAAAAATTCTTATGCCAAAAATTTACCCAATAAGCTATTATGTAAAGCTCACCTTTCTAGGCGACCTGCCCACTGGTTCTCCATCTAGCATCAAATTCAGCTCATATTTTCCTGGTACAAGCGGCGTATAACTGCACTTATAGACATTGTCGCTAAGTGGCGTGATGCGCACGGGGATATCCGCTTTATCCCCGATGAGAGTGGCAGTAAGTGTGCCCTCTGGACATTCACTACAGTCGACCACAAAATCTGCTGGTTCTCTCACAATGGCCTTTTGGAGGCCTTCGCCGCGCATCACAACTTCTGGCTGCTTCCTAGCTGCCTGTGGAGTGCCTCGACTTGGAGTGATGTGTCCGCGACGCTCCGATATGGCCAAAAGTGGGTACACAGATGGCACCACTAAGTCAGACCAATATAGGTAGAGCTTGTGCTTTCCCGCGTCTACTGGCTGTATAATCATTTGGTATTTACCGTAGCCAATGTTCTGCACGCGACATTTTGAATCATCAAGAAGATCACCTTCGCTATTACGAATTTCTGCGCGCAGTTTTCCTGGAATTGTTGTGGGTTTTTGGTAGGTAAATGCTTTTTTACACTGATATCAAACGATTATACTCATACTCACTGATAATTTGATCCAACTCTCATTTTAGTGAGACTCATCAGAATAAAGATAAAAATAAAGCTAACCTGGACCAGCTGCTGTTGCATCGACATCGATGACATTTTTCTCTCCGTTGAATAATTGAAGCATGCCGTCATCGCGCACATCATTGTCGTTAATCACTACTCTAGAAATTTTAAACATTAATATTTAACTACACCTACTCACAAATTAATTACTTTGTAGGATCCACGATATCCACGCCAAACGGACAGCCTGAAATGTTAGACTCTAATATAATGTGTTCATGTTCGAAGAACTAACCTTCGACTGGCTTATTATTAAAGTCGACATTTATAGAATAATGTCCAACATCAAGAGGCCGGAAAGATATTTCAGTGGTACCATCTGGACGTTTGTTGGTAGAGTGGCGTACTTTTTCGTTTGTAGGACTGCGCACGTCGATTTTCAGTCCGCCTTTCATCTTTTTGGGGTCAAAGATCATGGATGCCTGTTGATTTCGTTCCACGGCGTAGTCTAATGCGGCGCCATATACACACGGTTTGCTTTGATCGACAACTTCTAATATATTTGGAGCTAAAATTTCAAATATATAGAGATATTGATTCGCCCAGCAAACGCTGTGCAAAAACTAATGCCGATATCACAAACCTGGTACCACAAAACCACCAATTTTGACGTTCAGTTTGTGAGGGCCAAGCTTTGACGGTAGAAAACTGAAGCGATCCTCCCCACTCGATATCTTCACGTGATCCACTTTGAGCGCTTTTCCTTGAGGATCGAGTATTTCGAACGACAATTCTCCTTTGCCAGCATGTTTTCTATCAACTAAATTAAAAAACTTATAACCACATATTAATGATAAGAGAACGTTACCAGTTACAGAGGCAATATTTCTGAGTAAGAGGGGTTCGTCTATGCCATGTATAATCACTTTTCTCGGGTCCACAATCTCGCAAAAGAATGGGGAACCAGCGATAGGTTCATCACCTTAAAATAGGGTAATTTATTTTGTGCGTCTCGCATAAAATGTTTCTTCATACCGAAAGTTATATCAATTTTGTGCGTTCCTAAACAAGATTAGCAATTACTAAAGCACACGATCTATGATTTACCATTTTGTTCCGGTGTAAATTCCACCCAGTAACTGTCATCTTGCTGTTTGTAACATCTGACAGGTAATGGACCATTGTGAGGATCTGAATATAAGAAAACTGTGAGATAACCAAAACAAAAGTAGTAATTTTCTACAGAGACAGATAAAGCGAGGCTAAGCCACCACAGAGAGACATAAAGCACAAGAATACCGAAAACGAGGAATTTATGCCGGAGCACACGAAAGAAAATCGGGGACAAACATAAATGAATACACGCGTTTTACATTTTAAATTTGCATAAAAATGAATATGGTTGTGTTGGTAATCTGAAATAAGAAAATTATTATTGCGCCAATTCTCCTTTGTGAGTAAAAAGCTACCAAAGCCACATCCGAAGGCGTCATTATTAGCCAGATAGAGCCAAAAGTGTGAGGTAAATTCCAACCTGTGACGTTTACATCCAAATCTCCCCTTCCAACAGCTGTACCCAAGGATACTTCAAATCGGGCGGTTTTACCGCGTTGGGCACGACGTAAAGCATCTCCAATGGCACGAATGGAGCCTTCGCTGCTAATGACGCATTCGTAGGGACATTCTAAAGAAAAATAAAAATGAATTGTATAATTTACATTTTGGGAAATTTTTATTTTGGAAAAATAGGCAAAATTTAAATGCGCTTTAAATCATGCACTTGAGATGTTAATATACCTGGCAATGGCATGTCGTCTACGTATATTGTGAGCAAATAAAGACCAGGAATGTGTGGCGTGAAATAACATAAATGAAGCCCGTCCTTGGCTTTCTTCATATGGCACTTGACCCGCTGACCATTTTCGTGAACGACGGAGACATGCGCTGTCGATCCGCCGGAATTAGACCAATCCACTACAAATATAAAGAGGTTAAATACGAGCCTGCGTCAAGAGAAAGCAGGAAAAGGGGCTTACCCTTGAAGTTTTGTTGCACGCCAACCACGTCGTTCCTCAGTCCAATAATGCGAACAGCGGAAAGATCGAGCACATCGATGTGTGTTTTTACGGCAGTACGACCGTTTACCTTCACGCACACTCGATGTCGACCTTCTCTAAGCGGCGTCCATTCTACATTATAGACGTTTCCTCGTAAATGGGCCAAAGATGTAACCATTTTCGCACCGTCTTGATCTAAAATCATTATATATCATACTTGAGCGACGAAATACAAGTGGAACACGAAAAGTATACTTTTCTATTGTCTTTGTGTTCACTAACTTTAAGCAACTTTGTTGGAACAGCATGTGATATTAAAAATACATAAAAATTGATGTACTGTATTACTAAAAATATGGCTAATAACATAGTGAAGGTATAAGAGAGTGATTAAATTATTTTAGATTTCGGAACATCACAAACCAAAAATATCGACATCCATTTGGGCATTCTCCAGTCCTCTATTTTCATTGTACATCAACTCCAAGTCGAATCGAGTATTATGTTCGATAAGCGCCTTTTGAGGCAAACCAAGTATTCTTACTTCCGGTTGTGATCCGGCATCTATACCGAAGTTATTGTCTTCCAATTCAATTGCTTGACAAATGATGGGACATATATCTAACGATCTTCCATCAATGAGAATTACAATTTCATGATCGCCTTAAAATGCCGAAATCTTTTGTCGTCAACAACCCCTAAAAAACTCACTTACCTGGTTTTGTAGGTAGAAATTCAACATCGAATCCCTTTTGATCTGTTGAATCCACAACAGTGACTTGCACTGGCATGCGCCTCTGATCCGGACCTGGCACCAAATATTTAACAGTTAAAAATTTGCGACAAACACCCTAGCACAACATGAAATGGACAAATAATCACATGAGACACTGTTATTCTCAAACTTTGCACTCAACAGGACAAACACAGTTTAAATAACAAACATTTTTGTAAACTTTACTTCTTTTTATAAACTGCATAAGGGCAAGTGTTAGGGACAAATAAGGAAAAAATACACCAAATAGCATAGCAACACAGTTCACAATTATGGTTTACCGGTAACGATGACATTGCATTCCGTGGGCCTGCCGCCAGCAATTGGAGCATCTATGCTGAACTGTTTGGTTTTCCCCACTTCCGCTGTGGCCAGGTCTCCAACAAGTCGAAGCTCACCTTCGCTCCTAGTTGGACTGCCCTCTTCCTCTTCCTCTTCTTCTCTGATATGTGGTGGAGGCGATATTCCAGACAGGCCCTTCGGCAATGAGAGACTCGAAATGTCTGGACCACTCACCAGACAGCTCATGGGACTTCCTAAATAAATTTATTAAAATAAAATAAATTTACAACAGTCTCACAGTAAAAATTATATTTACAACCAATTGTTCATAGGCAGTACGGAGCATAACAATAAGCTATGAGAGATTGTTCAAGAAATATTGTATATTTGTTGATATTGATCGGTTGTATTTATTTAATAATAAATCAACTTCTTACCAGGTATATGAATGCCATTAAATCGAACACTGATTACATGTTCATTTGGTTCCTGTAAAATGAAAAAAGCAGATAGAAAGCATCTTTAGATGGTATTTATGAAAAATGACCTGTGGTGTGAAAGATACTTTGAATTTGGCCTGTCCTTCGGCCTAAACATGGTTATCATTAACAAACCACTAAGTATGAGCAATTTCAAACCTGAACAAAATTAGGGACATTTTTCTTTTCGACGCTTACGATAATTTCCATATTACCAGCGCCTGCTTTCGCAGCATCAATTGTGAAAGTACATGGCTTGCCAACTTGCGCCTTCTCTGTTAAAGCCAATTTCACACACGTAGCATCAAATGCTTTGGATGTGAAAGGCGAATCTTGGATGGGTTCATCTTCATATTTAATTTCTATCTAAACAAACAAATTTTCAAATTCCTGATACCAAACGGAAACAAACCTGATGGTTACCGACGTGTTTGGGCACGTAAGTAGCAACATATCGCTGCCCAGGACCTTGTGCGCCCTCGGGCACCATTTTGACAGCGATGTGCTCACTACGGGAGTCTGTAATATCGATGTTGGGCGCCGTCAATACCTGTGGAGCGGCAGCCGGATCCTCAGGTGTCACATCCAGCCATATTTCCACAGGCTGATTGACCGAAACTCGCTCCAAACCCGGGCCACTGGCCACGACTTTTACTTTTGGAGTTTTTTGGTAAATGTGGCATAGAAATGGTGAACCGGGCACAGGTTCGTTGTTGAACCGCACAGAAATGTGATGATCGATGGCTTCTGTAGGCACAAATGAAATGTCGTAGCGGTGCTGTCCGAGTGCATGAGCCATCGAGGGAATCTATATTTATAGACACAACCTATGTTTACTTGTGCAAAAATCAAAGCATACCTTTCCTTCATTGACAGCAACTTCGAGATTGCCTACCCCAGCGGCACTCGCGTCCACTAAAATTATGATATTTAAAAAGTAACCGAGGAATATAAAAATTTTGAGAAAAGTTGGGCGATACAGTTCTATAAAAAGCTGAACTGATAGAACTAATATCTTCGACAGTAAACAGTAATTGTTTTCTATGTAATCTCAAAAGTACCGTAAACTCTCTAATTTAACCCGGGGGCAGAATTATTCAATCGACCTCTAGGGCGGGGCAAAATTAGAGGGGGTAAAAATAGAGGGGGTAAAATTAAACGGATCGATTTTTCGCGCCTCCGGCGCGGCGCGAAAAAGAGGGTGTCAAATTAGAGAGTTTACGGTAATATTTGTGAAAAATACTAACCTGTAAAGTGGACTGATTTGTTGACCACGCCATCTGTTATATTTTCCACGAAAATCTTAGCTGGATCATATGAACGGCACGTAAATGGACCTAGAAGAAAAGCTTTAAGAAAATTAATACAGTCAGACTAAACGCATCAGAAATTTCGTACTTCCGTTTACGCGTGTTCCGCCAACCTTGACATCAATATCGTGATCACCTAAAATACCATTTTCAAGAGCCATACATCGAATGAATAAATGAAATCCATACCGACTTTGGTTGAGGTAAATTGGATACGCTTGACATTTGGCTCTTCGTCCAAGATTTCCACAGGTATGTCATTTTTCTCTGGGTCTACAACTTTCGTATAATGGAATAACTCATAATGTACTTGAAAATTAATAGTTTATGCCGCATAAAATGTTTCAAAGGAAAAGTTCGTTGTCGCATATCCCCAAATAAAAATTGTTAAATTCAATGAACACTGTTAGTCATTGGATAGAGTTTAAACTTTTGAGGGTAAGAAAAGAGAGAGGGTAAGAAAAGCGAAAATGCGAAAAATGAAACCTGCAAGTATGATGTAGAATCAGTTTCTTAAATAGTTTCATAAATGTAAGGCAGATAACTTACCCTTGACAGTAACTTCTACTGGCTGGTCCGAGGCTGTGGGTGGAATTGTGAGAAGAAGCTCCGCTTGCTTCCCAACCCGACTCAGCGAAGGCAGCTTCGTGACTACTGGCACTGCACCCTTAGATTTGCCACCTGCTTTATCGGCCTTTGCTTTCTTTACTTTGGCTTCTTTTTCCTTGAGTTTCTCTTTTTTCTGACTTTCGGCGCTGAAAAATGTTTTTTGTTGCCAGGAGAGGAGTATTAACTTTTGGCAAATGTAAAATTAAAGCTAAATGCAACTTTTTGCATTAATGTAATCAAAAGATAAACTATAAAATAAATTAAATAGCATTTGTTATGCTAAAATTTAATCCCGGCAAACCTAACAATAGCCCAATTCTAGACATATTTCAACAATTCTAGAATCAGAAACGGTTCCAGGATTAACTGTAAATGTTAACTGCAATTTTTATACAGCTACAAATAAAAACGTACATCGAAGACGAATCTGTGACACCATTTGTCTTTGGAAGGAAAGCAGAAGTCTCCGGTTCGACAATATTCACTTCGAAAGGGCTTCCCTTGATCACCTCTTTGTTAAAAGTGATATTGACAGTGTGCGCGCCAAAGGAAGAAGGATTGAAGGTGACCAAGAATTTGGCCGTGCCCGCTTCCAATTGGCTCACATGGGAGGGAATTATTACGCCGTCACTGTCTTTTATGGCCATTTCCAGGTTGCCGAAACCAGCGCGTCCAGCATCAACTAAACGCTATTATGATTAGTCATGGAATGAGTTGCTAATCACATTGTGAAACGTTATATAATTTAATTAACGCGATAAGTGCTGAGAATTCAAATTTATTACCTGTGAATTCGACTGTGTCATTTATTATGCTTTCGCTGACAATATCGCCTACAATTATTTCGGATGGGTCGTACACGCGAACCTGAAATGTACGTTAAAGAAATTGCTACGTTACATTATTACGCCTTTTAAAATGTCGTAATTCGAAGGTGCCGGATATAACTTTAAACGTCCTTACCGGGAATGGTGTTTGTGGGTGTGGAAACTGGTTGTTAACAAAAACAAGCACCTTAAAATAAATAATTACTCAGTCATATAATCCATAAAATTCCTAACCTTATGCGTGCCCACTTCAGTGGGATGAAAAGAGATTTCGTAGCTTTTGCCAGATTTTTTCAATCTGTGAGGTATTTCGGTGGCATGTTCGCTAGGATCCGCTCTCGAACGAGTGGGCGCTAAAACATTATTTCGTATTAAGTGCCTCAGGTGTTTGTATGTATAAAAAATTAGCCAAGTCTTGCGTTTGAAAGTTATATGTATTAACTTACGCATTACGATCACTTTAAGTTGATCCTCTTTGGCCAATTTTAGAGATTCGATTTTGACTTCCACATCCTGCAACTAATTTAATCAGTTATTTTTACTACATATATTATTGTAACACACACCTTTCCTCGTCTTACAACTTCTTGTTTGGAAGAGATTTTCGATTTGCCAAAATCAAACTTTGTGGGATCTCTCGTTTTATCACGACTAAAAGAAGATTCTTATACTTATTTTTATTGCCTTATTCATTTTTACCTTTTCATCTTTAAACTTAGTCTCGGTGTGGTCGGCTTTGAAGAATGTTTGGAACTCGGCGGTTCACTTTCCACATCGGTAGTTTCAGCTCCTGCAGCACTTGTAGATTCGACACTCTCCTGCAATCATCTCATAATAATATAATGCCTAGTTGAAAATATGTTTCTATTTATTTCGAATGACTTTAGGTGATTCATTCGTTCATTTCTGGACATACTATTATTATAGAGGTCTCGAATACTTCTCCGGAGAAAGCCATCGCCTGTTACATTTCTTTTCACAATATAAAGAAAGGCGCTGACAACAATTTCCTTTTAATGAGAATTTCGTATCTATAGAGAAAATCGATCGCTACTTTTCAAAATTTGTTATCCTTCTTGTAAATATGTCGAGATAAATATTATAGCGTGGTAAATATTTCTACTTCCCAAGAATTGATTTTGCCTAAATCATTACAAAATTTTACGCAATTTGAAACTCCAAAATTTACTAATAAAATAGAAATCTAAAACGGATTATTCATATATAGATGTTTCGAGATAATCTAATTATAACGGGAGAAGAACCTGTTAATAGGAAAATTAACAATACTGAAAAATTATTATACAATTCCAAACCTTTAATTCCGTCGCTTTATACACTGTATGTTCTAGCAGTTTTCGGCGAGTTCCAGGAGTCATTGATTCTATATCCGAAGAATACGGCTCAACAATATGTGTACTTAATTTTCGTAAATGTTAATTCTTAGGGTCTTCATACCATCAATAACTTACTGTGTAGGCTGATATAATTCTTCGTCCACTCGATGAGAATCGTGGGCTCTGTGAGTTCGGTCTTCATCTTCAATTCGGTCTTCATCTCTCATCCTCATCATATCGGCAGTCCTTTTGGCATTTGCCTCCAGTGGCATATAAGGTAAATCACTCGCCCTAAATTCCAATATCGAGAACCCATTTTTAAAATTTTAGTAAAATCAAAAGCGGGTAAAAATAAGTTTAAAATTACTAGAAATATTGACATACGATTATGTGATATACTACAGGGTGGTCCAAAACAAAACTGGGTTGTATCACCACCCTTTATTAATGATACTAATGTAAAAACATCACAGTTAAAAACTCACATCTTCTGTAGGAATTCTGTTTATTTCAAAATCTATTATGTAGTTCTAGCTCTCGGCAATTGTTATCTAAATCTTCATTTCTAGCATATTAAAAGAGCTTACCTGTTCACTCTCTGCTGAGACTCTTCAGCACCCCTATGTATGTGGATGCGTGGTAGCTCGGGTACCTGATCATATGTATGTCGCGGCTTATAATCTTCAGCAGGCTCCGATCTAGTTTCTTCTTTTGGTACTCTAGTGTCAATCGATTGGTACATAGCCGGCAATGTTTCTTCAGTGCGAATATGCTCTCTTGACGCATATTGGTGTTCCGGGACCCCATGCTCCTTGTAGAGAGTCAATTCGGCACTTCGAGTCATTTCGAATTGCGCCGTTTCTGATTCAGGAAGGAATGGTTTTGACCATTCAGGGTCAGGGTGGTCTTTCAATGGGCTCGTGGAGGATACTTCGATGCGGTCAAAATATTTATGAGGTTTCACTGGTGAATAAGCCGAATCAGGTGCCTCAGAAGGTGGTTTGTCGCCAAAATATTTGTGGGTCACTGTTGTTGACGTGGAATGGTACTTTTCGATCACAGGCTGTGGTGAGGGATGAGCCGGTGACTCAGCATTTTCTCCATAGTGCGCGACAGTATAACCAAGTGGACTTTTTGCCTATAAAAGAATATATAATTTTAATTTAAAGTCTAATATTTGAACTTGAAAACAAATATCACCGAAAAACCTTTAACTAATTAAAACAGTTGGGAGCAAAATGTTTTGAAAACAATAGGAAAATTAATATTCCTATAAAATAAAATAAAAAACAAGCTAAAATTACACTTAGGAAAAATACTAGCTTTGGGTTTACCGTAAGACTTTTGCATATATATACTATATCCCTTTTTTGCTAAAATTATAACCATATTATTATTTTTGTGCAGATACCTGTGTGGGTGTAGCAGTGGGAGCACTACTGGATATTGACGCTTGAACGAGACGAGGACTTCGTAATGCCTGACTGCTGTCTTGCTGCGCAGGTGACACAGCTCTGGCTGGATGGGCGCCAGATTCCGCGCTTCGTTGTTGCACGTGCGCCACAAGTGGAGGACTTCGCGGACTTTCCATTGCGTGCGCCCCACCTAATAAAGACGATGGGCTTGGAGCATAGGATGAATAAGTGTCTATGCGAGGGGATCCTCCAGAAAAATAAGCCGACGAGGGACCGCGCTCGGTTGACGGCGGTCGCGGTGGAGGGGTTGTTCCTCCGATGCCGGCGCCTCCTATAAAAATGGTTGCAATTTTAAAATTATTAATGTGACGTTTAACTGTACGAACCGGATGTATGGGAAAATACCGGAGTAGCAACAGGCTTTCCCACTTGTTTAGCGTGGACGTCCACTTTAATCGGACAACCTGTAATGGATCATTATATTTAATCTCGAGTTACAATAGCACAAAGAAATTACCATGGACTTGGTGGCCATTAAAGGTTACGTCAATAACATAAGTACCGGCTGAAATGGAAACATTTAAGTAATACCTTCTGGCCAGTAAAAAAAAATAAACGCACATTTTTGAGGTATGAAAGTAACCTAAAGGAAACCATTAAGTGAGCTGTTGCAATTTTGGGACATACCAAGCACCGGCCCGCATCCTGCATCTGCACATTATTTGGCACTTGTCCCTGGTTCACTGAGATCTCCAATTGGCCTTTGCCTGCCTCGACTGCGTCCACTGCAGGAATAACATACAGTTGAGAAATATATCTTGACGGAGTCGTATGCGACATTTTTGTCTTTTTATAATTGTTTTGAAGATAAGTTTATCCAATTAACTTTTTTTTTCAATCATGTCATCCTCCTTTAAATTGGCTCTAAATAAATTTGTAGCCAATATACAAATATTCCCTAAAAGAATTATATATTATAAGGGATTTGTGGCGCGCACTTCCGACTAATATTTCCCGTCGGTTTGATCTTTTCAATCGATTTGTTGCGACAATAAAACGTGAATGACGGTGATAGGAGTAGAGGGAGACAACAATATGATTCCTAAACGGGAAAATCCGAGAGAGCTTATGATTGGAAAACAAGTTTCACTGATTTCGAGACACTAGTAGCTATAGCAATAATGCGAACATGTAAGTTGAAGTGCGCATGATTATATTTCCAAGATCACGACCTAAGGTTGTAAGTGAGGCCCAAAAGAGGTAATAAAGAAAAGCGAATTTGCACTGCGGAAATGATTCAGTTTGTGTTGAAGATGAATTTCCAGATGATAAAATAGATGATCAAGAAAGTAATAGAAGTTAGTATTTCGAAGAACCGTAAAAATTTGTTGATTGATAAATGTACAAAATTTATATGAGAAACATTTCTTGATTTTCAATTTTACAAAAATTTTCTGTCATTGTAAGCAGTACAAAATACAGAGAGGTAGTATATCAGAGAATCATTCATGGGATGATGTTATTCCAAAAATAGCGTGACCCTCAATAAATGGCTTAAGGTAAACTGAACATGAATAGAAGAAATAGAAAGGGATCACTGAGAACTATCAAAAAGTGGGAACCAAGAAATTCTCATTGGAACAGGTAGGACGGCGTTATGTGGATCGACGCCGCCTGAGCCGCGCCGATAGGTAATTGTTTACATAAAGAAGACGAAAGGAAAGAAATAAACAAGCAGTAGCGACCGTCAATGCGGGAATATACCTCCACCGCTACCACCCACTTTGCCACCCCGTTTTCTCAACCACTACCTCCATAGATTTATTATTGCAAAGATTATTGGCTGGAAGCGGGAGCAAAAATGTATTTGGCAATATATAACCCACGGAGCGGAGTACAGAAGAAAACAATAAAAATAAAACATCGACCCACATCTATATGGGCCCGTCTGCAACAGCCGCATGACAATCTGCGCGGTCTTGAGTGAGTGAGCGAGGGAGAGACTACCGGAAGGTTAGATTACCGCCACACGCCCCTTCCCTGATCGCTGTGGTAATCGAATGTAATGGCGTGGAAATTACAGAAAACAGCTGCTGCCAGCCGGGAAGAGGAAAGGCTAAGAGTGCGCGTTTTCTCCCGAAAAGCGATCATGGAGGAATGGAATGTGCTCATGCCCCAAAAACGTCCCAATTCCCTTCTTTCCGGTTCTTAACTTCCGAAACCACTGCCAACGATCACAAAGGACAGAGAATACAGAGTTGGTAGCGAAAACCCACAAGTGGATTAGCAAACAGTTTGGCAAAATGTGCAGAACCCAAACAGGGGCACGGTGAAAATGCGACTGGGACGAAAGTACAAAAAATGGGATACTGCTGTAACACTTTCGTATTATAAATGAAATCGCAATTTTGGTGGGGAAAAAGAAGAAATAGTCTGGATCGTTGGAATAAATTAGCAATCCCATTCGGTTTTTGGCCAGCCACCTAGTTGATTGGAAAATCCAAAATGTACAAAATTGTATGGTCGCATTCCTTTGCTCATATAGTCCTATTTATAATCCCTGTATTTTTACTTCTTAGGTGGTATCTAAAGATTATGCACTTTGGCAGATAAGGAGAGTAAAAATGAACAAATGGTAAAGTAGAGGGATCATTATGGCTTCTTGAGATCTTTTCATGTTTGGACGCTTATTGAAATGTACAAATTTTTGAGACACATAAATAAAATAAATTAACAACCTGTGTAACTTTTAGCGACTTTCGCAAAGCCACAAAAATCAAAAACATGTATAGAATGAGAATACTTCGTGAAACGACCGAATTAAGGGAGAATGACATGCAATAATTAAAATAGCGAAATTGTAACTAATTAAGACGCAAAAGTATGTAAAAATGTTGAACTAATGTTGGATAGGGCGCCCAAAATAAACAGACTTACCAACAAATTGTACAGATTTCCCAACAGAATAATCTTCAGCCTCAAGACGGATAAAGACATTGCTCGGGTCATACGCAGATACGGACAAAGGTCCTGAGTCAATTATTTGTCCATTTATGAATATTTCCAGTTTATAATCTCCGACCTGCAAAAGTTTCATTTTCCTTAACGTGATATAATATTTGGGTCTTTGTTTTTCTTTGTCACAACTGAATTAATATACCTTTGGCACTTTGTATTCACATAGAAGTGATTTGTATTTTTGGCGAATTGATACCGGCACAACCATTACATTTTCTCCTGAAAATGTACTAAGTGTACAATAAATCCTACGCTTTCCTTTTCTCGCAATATTGCATCTTTCCAATCACCTGATAATCGTGCTTTGATGTTCTCTTCTCTTAAAGAATCACTTCTGACTTCAAAAGAAGTGAGTTGGCCAACTGCCGCTTGATGCAATCCTGAGCCTACCAATTCGCTATATCTTAAATGTGATTTTATGTAACATTATCAAATACATAGCCAATATAGTGAGCGAAAGGAAATTCTTCCGAAATTACTCAAGGAACCAAGAAAGAGTTAAAGATATAATGATTACCAAAATTAGATAATATTTCCAGACATATTGAACAATCTTTTAACCCGGTATCATTCTAGACTGAACCCGGGAGATACCGGTATATTATGTTACCAAATAAAAAATTATTTCGATTGTACCGTCTTAACGGATGCCAGACTAATGGTTGGTAGACTATATGCCAGGATATATTTTTCTGATTTCTTCCTTGGATATAAATAAAAAACGTACTGTTCATGAAAATATTTTGCTGTTTTTGGTTGATGCGTACCCTCTGCTTCACAATCTGAATCTCGAACTTGCAGAATCCACGGCCTAAAATATTCTACATTTGTGCATGACTATGATTTTTTGCACAAAAGCTACTTACGAATTTACCACGTCATATCCATTGAATCTGAAGTTCACAAATGATATAATGTATTCATGAAAATACACTAATAACGGAGCAATACCTCATTTCGATCACATGTTTTAGTTTCTGTGTCGGCGTGAATTCCGCTAAAATATTACGTTTATTGGAGTTGCAGTTGAATTGATTAGAATGATATCATTATGATTCAATTTTGTGAAATTCTAATTGTTGCTAACCTTTAAAATGCCGTGGTGATAATTCACGGACTCTGCACGCTACACGACCGCCGTTGATAATTATTTCCAAATTCCCAGAACCGGCTAATGTCGCATCAACTGAATTCATTCCAATAATCCATACAAATATATCGCATAACAAACATACTTTCAAAAGAATGTACTGTGCCTAATTTTCGCGTATCAAGGTACGATGGTATTTTTACCTAGAAAGCGTTCAACTAATACTTAAAACCAAGTAGTTACACCTTACAGTAACCCTTTCCGGATCTCCAACACTGCAAGTGAATGGGCTTTCTGCCACATGTTGCTCAAAGAGCAATACGCTAATATGGTGTTCCCCTGAAGTTTACATATATACAGTTTTCATGAAAAATACAGAAATAGTACCAATCACATTGGGTCTCCATTCGGCCCTATATGTGGTAGCGTCAACTGGGATAATGATAGCATGCTTTTGTTTGTTCGAAGGACCTAAATATGAAATTACTGTTTCGATGCATATAAAACTGATATAAACAGAACATAAACATATAAAGCATTTCCACGAAAAACAAAAGTTTAACTCACATGGTAGATAATTTCACAACGAAGCATATATCAACGGTGGCTGAACACACAAGAAAACGCATAATATGCATGACAGAGAATTGCATTAAAAGAACAGGACAATAAAAGCCCAAACCACAAATGCGACAACAAACTTTGTTGAAAGCTCGACAATACGGTAATATGAATTGACCTATTTGTTAGTTTATTAGCAAACGCAAACCTGTGACAATCACAGTGATATCCTTGCTTTCGGCACTGACTGCGTGAATGAAAAAGGTGGCCAACTTCCCAACCGCTGCCATTCGCAAATTGTCACCGTGCACAGAGACAGAACTAGCATCGGCGATGTCCAGTAGAAAAGGCGAGCCTTTCACTTCAAGCTGATTGAAGGTGATATGAATCTAAATCAAGAATAATTTATTTTACTTTTGTAGTGATTATAGTAAAATTTTAGTGTATATTTTTATGTTCCTAATTATTAGTTACTATGCATTGAAATTATATCGAAATTTAGTACTTACCTTGTACTGCCCTGAGCCATCTGGTGTGAAACTAACTTTGTAAATACCCGCTTTTTCTTCGGTTATATAGCTTGGAATTTGCCGGCCTTGTCTAATGACGGAAACCTGAATCGGAAACAGTTAACTTAAACTGTGACGCTCTTAAAAAACCCACCTTCAATGTACCTTCTCCTGCCAATGAGGTATCAACTGTGAACCTGAGTTCTTGTCCCACCAAACCTACGTCTAAGCCATAAACACTGACAAGGTTTGGGTCAAACACTTGGCATTGGAAAGGAGAGCCTAAAAAACTTAACATGAGGAAAAATTCGCAACTGTTGCAAATTGTATACCTTTAATATGTCTGCCTTTGTGCAAAATGTGCATCTGCCATTCGCCTGGAAGGTAAAAGGTGAAAGTGCTTTATGAGCCTTAAGCGAATCACTCACCAACTTCTGAAGGCACAAAAGTAGCTGCATAGGAGTTCGTACTTGGCCTGTATGCCAGGTGACAATTTTCACGGTTCCTTCTTTGCGGAGATAGTGTAAACACTGTAATATCTTCTGTGATTGGTTTGGCATCCCCGCGAGCGTTAATCTGAACCAAAAAACTATATGTGATGCCGACTAAAGAAGATTTAAAGACTAACAAAAAACTACAAAATTACAGCTAGTCACAATCAAGTAAAATTTGACGTGTGATGCAATATTTTATTGAATCAGATTTCATGAGGTTTGCTCCAACCTATTGAAAATATGTAAAAACGATAGTAAACTACCGTAAACTATCTAATTTAACCCCCTCTAATTTTGCCCCCTCTGGAATAAGTATACCCCGCCCCTATATTTCCATACATTTGTATGGGTTTTCAACCCTCTATTTCCCCCACTCTAGAGCTCGATTGAATTATACCGCCGGCGGTTAAATTAGAGAGTTTACGGTGAGTAAAAGGTAGGGATAGAGTCATCACTGTCATATTTATGACTCACATAGTGAAAACAACTCCAAAAATGATCATCAAGAATAGCCAAAAATCTGATGCAATGTTAGAGAAAGCGAGATAGTTCACTGCGATGCAATATTTTATGGCATCAAATTTGATCTAAAATTTGTTAGATCAAATATGATGCAATAAAATATTGCACCACAGTCAAATATTGCTTGATTGTGATCCTAGCTTAAAACTGAGGAATCTAATGTAATCATCTCATAGAATCCAAATTTCGATCTTTTCAGATGGTTTTCCATGGTCAATGCAGTTTGAAAGAATTGTTGTACTTTTTTAAAGGCAACAAATATTGTTGGAAAGCCTTTTTGCCCTAAGCCTCACGAATTTTCGCCATAACTAATCAATTTGTAGCAAAGCTTAAAGATTATACATTAAAAATTTATGTACTAAACGTAAAGTAGAGTAACATGAACATACAACAGCCTCAACCAGAGATCCAATAGCACATGGCCGATGTAGCCCCGAGAATGAGACGTTATCTATAGAATCCATTTTAAGTTGCGTTTGAGGTAGGTTTGATGTTGTGGGGAGTGGAGAGCTTGTAACCGTCAAATGAATCGGACTACCTGGCAAGTGTTTTCCTTCGCATAGAAAGTGCACCTGAAATAAGAAAAAGTAACACATTGACATGCAATATATTGTATTTATAATCATTCCTCCAAATGTAAATAATATTACAAAATGCAATTCGTTAGTAAAACGGTCTTATTCAGATTTAAAAAAACAATTGACAACAACCGTTCTAGCTGTATTTTTCAGAAAAGCATTTTTACATTTTTCTTAAAATATCCAATAAAAACTTCGGCGTTCATAACTAATTTTTAATTATATTGAAATTCGATTGACTGAATTTGTGCAACAAGTACAACATGTAGGTACTATTGCTAATCAATTATTTTACAATTGCCTGATTAATCAGGACCCTAAAAAGGGAAAATTCGGAGAGGAATAATTAGAGTTAAGCTAAATGTTTTGTCAAAAATTTGGGAAAAAGTTGTTTGTTCTCAAGAGAAAAATTCTCAGGTGTAGCAGTAACATAAAATAAGTCATCCTGGAAATGAATGTCTGCTCTTTTCATTTAAGCAACTTCCCTATACGTGAAGGTGAGCGTTCACAGATGGAGCGTAAGAGACAATCCAGAAAGATGGATTATCCAGAAGGTGGGGATAGTGTTGGATTGGACATCACGTAAAAGTATAGGGAGTGCAAAGCTAGGATGACCATTCATCTGTTTCCTATTCGCAAGTTCTCCCCATATTAGCGCGTTGCATAAATTATGCGTAAATCCGACTTGAATTCGGATATATGTACAAGAATTTTAATTCTCGTGAAATTTGAACAGTTGTTACACTAATACTAAAAATCATGAATAACAAAAAATATTAATAAGGTAAGAGGGTCTTCGTATAATATTCCAGGCGAGTTTGACGGATAAGTTGTTGCAAATTTGGAAGACGTTATATGATAGCCACGATAATAATATCTGTATCATTATTAACTTAGCGGATTAAAAGAAAACGGAATCGGTCAATTGATTATGCGAAAAAGTGTACATTCGGTGTTTTGCCGGGCTACAAAAGGAAGAAAAGGCAATTCTCGGCTAGGCTGCCTCACATACCTCGCTGGACAGTTACGTGGAGGGGACAATGACCTTCAGAACCACCGGCTATTGCGGCGCCCACACTGTCGCCAGTGGTGCTGAAAAACGGAAAACGATTGGGGACCACTGGAAAGCGGGCACAGCAAAATGGCTAAACAACACCACGACGTTACTGGAATTCCTTTTCAATAAAGGGAATATAGTTAAAGGGAAGGTTAAATGTGCATTGTTGTCAAAACTAGGCTATCCCGCGCCGACCTTCCGCCGTTTAGAGGCGGAAAGGGTGACGAATGGTGGACCATGTGGGCAAGGTGGAGGGTAGGGGGATAGGTGAGATCAGCAATCAGTCAAGGGAAACATTCTTTTGTACCTTTGCGCTGCTCTTCTTCCCTTTTGTATACAGACTAGGCGAGAGGGACGACTCCTCGCGTACAGCGAGAAGGGCGGCAGATTTCTCTAGTCTCATCCTCTCTCGAGCAAGACCCCGATCTGTGCCAGTGCGTCCTCGCACAGATGAGTGCGGGCCCGTTCTCGTTTAAACCATATGTCAGTTATGCGCTAACCATAAAATGGTTCATTACTTTATTTAGCATTCTTCATTTGGTTGTACTAATATGACTTAGTAAGCCCATAAACGGTAGACCTCAGGATTAATATTTATAATCATAATCGGCACAACTAAATTTTCATTTCTTTCTTTTTATACGATGCTAACACGTTTCATAACTAACGCACTTACCAAGTAATCACCTTGAATTAATGGGACGAAGGTAATGGTGAGAATATTGCTAGCTTTTCGAAACATTTTGTGCAGTTGTATGTTTCTACTGCTCTCCAGTTTACCGCCATTGAAGGTGACCATTACATCAACATTTTGAGGTTCTATTTCCCGAATTCCGAAAATCAGATCAAAATTGATCGTCTGATTAACGTCGTAATCTCGTCGTTTATTTCTATTTTTAAGCCTTGCTTGATCATTTCTCTGTCTAGAAACACGTCTTAACAATAGAACACATAATACCATTATCGCTAAAAGTTTGTAATGTTATTCACGCAAAAAAGAAGAAATCTTACCCATGTGATCATCGCAATTGACGATATCGTTTTCACTCACAATAGGCACAATGCCGAAATCATTGACTGCCGATTGCAAAGCTTAAATAAGTTTTTTGTAGCACTATTTTGTAACACTATTTTTTATCAATTATAAGAAGCGGTTAGTTTAATTTCAAATTGTTTTCAGCTTTCCCCTAATTTTTCAATAGTCAAATTTTCCAATGGATTTTATTTTTGATCAACACTTTTCCACTGGCTTTATGATTTTAAATAATATTCCCATTTTATTTTTCGATTGTTTTAAAACCAAAATTGGAAACCTTGCCTAACATTGTGCGTATATTCGATGGAATTGTCAAAGTTAATATGATATAAATTCGGTATCTGTCCTCCAATTGCATAAATCAGGCGATACAAAAGATAACCATCGTTCCATGCCTTCCCGAATCCTGCGATGGCGATATCGGGAAGAAGCTAAAAATGTCGTATATCGATAAATAGTCTTAGCTGCCATATGAAGTACAGTATTACATATAATCTATAGAATAAACGTTATTATGCAAAAGAGCTCCGGGTTCGAAAAATTGAAAAATATTTCCTCAATTATGGTAATCTTTGAGGAAAAAGCAGTTTTTAAGAACTTTACAAAATTATAAAAAGCATCACAGAATTGTAAAACATTACCGTCTGCACATTTCCAAGAGTTGCAATATATCCGGGTCCGTCCTTTTTCACAAAATATGACAAATAAGTAATACAAGACAATTCATCCAAGCTCTCAGAATTTAAGTGACTGGCTGATATTATTGGCGGCACAGCAAGATGTTTTTGTGCAAGGAATAATGCTCGCTTGCAATTTTCATACCTAAAAGATTAAATTCAGACTTTTTGCAAAAAAAATTTTTCTTTGGGGTACGAACGCGTTCATCAAACTGAGGATCCTCCAGTCACTACAGATACCAGGTTTGCAGTAATCGACAAGAGCACTTAGTGCAATACCACTATTCCAATTTCGGTGAAAGTTTGTCAGCTCAATTTCGGGTATTACAGACTGCAAAAATTTTGTTCGTTATTGTATTTAGCATTTAAAGATAATTTACTTGTAACCACGCCAAAATCAAAGTCTTCTGTGTCGCACTATGAACATGAAACCCAGGAATGTGATATCGCATAATTAAATTCCACACCAAATTTAGTATGCTTGTTTCCTCTCCACGAGCTATGTCCTCTATGTCTATAATGTTTATGCATGCTTTTTACTATATGTGATTAACATGGATATACCAATATTTGCTACTTTGACCTGATCCTTTTGCAAGGCATCCAAAGCTGCTTGTATATTCATCCGTCTCTGGATGTCATTTGATGGGTCAAATACTTTCGTTCCTAGATATTTCCGCGTTTGAACTGTTTCGACAATGTGAATTAGGCGAATGCCGTCGGACAGATCCTTCATCAAATTCGTAATGCAGAAGTCTCCATTGAAATACTGTAATACAAAGTTGCTGAAGTATACGTATGTGGAGCACTAAAATTTACCTCATAGTTCAAATAACTAGTAAAGGTCCGTAGTTGAATGTCCGTGCTGTGACCTGCCTGTTTCTCCATTTAGAGTTATATTTTGCGTTTCATACAGGCTTGTTTAAGAATGAATACGAAAGGTTTATCAACAGAGCAGAAATAGCGTAGAATTACTCTAGAGCAGATATATACACATCTCGATTAAAGGTACGGTTTCAATGGTCCGTATTCGCAGAATGAAACCATCCGTCGGCGTCCACATCCTCATTTGCTTCGGCATCCGAAGCGAAACTTCCTTCTTTATATTGCAAAAGAAGTGAATGCGGATGCCGAGGTGAAGGACGCCGAGTAGATGGATTGCGAATCAGCACAAGAATCATAGAAATCATATCTCTGGATTACTTAGTAACCGTGTAAGAATACACATTATAGTCTCACCAAAACATTCACGTATACAATTAAAGCCACTCTCAATATCATAATTCTGTAGCGAACAAGCCTTTTCCTGGCTAAGTGAACAGAATTTTTGTGATTATTATATTTATTTACATAATACATTTACGTATAACGATTAGTCGACAAGGTTGAGAAACATACTGGAATATGTTGCAAATAGAACATAATATTATTAAGGAATCAAAGAAAAATTCCATTTTGTTTTCACTGGACACCTCCTTCTTCTGCTATTCAATAAATATGTGTGTGCATGATAAAATGTGTATAAGCAAGTCGAAATAAAACGACCAAAAGCAACGGTCTGTGTTTATTTATTTACTTATCAATCCATTTACGTACGAATGTAATGGCATTAAACTGTCAATATATCGTTTATAATACAGAGGTATGTGCGCAATAATGGAACAAATATCGAGATTACCGACAATTCGATGAATTGACTTTGATAAAGTGCGATATATTCTCATTCCCCATCGAAGAATTTTTCTTCATAAGTCGGTACTGAAACAAAATATTTTATGTCTTTATATATGTTGCAGGTAGATGCAAAAATGACTATACAGCTCGGGCCCGATTTTTTCAACCCTTAGCCCTTGAAATTTCCTTCCTTTTGGTACGAAAACGTGCGGGGTACAGTAAAATCCAAACCGTAGCACTAGATTCCGGACCCGAGCCGAAAAAGAAGAAGTTTTGTCTATAACATATATGGTATACATAGTTGCATCATTTAAATCTATGATCGGGAACAAAATAATGGTTTTATTTATTTTATTCCACTTTCATCGCTAATATTTACAATACCTGGCTTTGGTTTTGAAAGGACATAGATGGTGCGTTGTGCGTCGCTGATTCACACTCGTGCTCATATACTTCTTCGCCAGGCGGAGGATCACTAAAATATAGCTAGAAATATATTCTTCACCAGGGTCACTCAATTTTTGAGCCCTCTTTTTATAACTTCTCGGTTTCAAACAATTGAAAAATGGTTCGCAATCAAGATTGCTATCCATGTTTCTGGACAAAACCGTTGGCTTTATACGTGCAACTGTTAGTGAATAGTCAAAAATCAGGTTCGAAAATAACTCTCTGTGAAACATAGACGTACTTTAGACAATCAAATTCTCGCTCACCTGACCAGCGCTAAGGTCAACATTAACATGAGAATTATTCTAAAGTTTTTTAGCTTACATACGATACTATACAAAACTCGCGTACCCAATAAGAGTGAAGAAAAACGGCTGATTAAATCCAAATGTAGAGAGTACTCCGCCCATTGTTAAGAGAAATAGAGAAATCACATATTTCTGAAGTCCATTTCAAGAAAAATGCGTTAGCTTATATAAAAATAAGTTTGCAATTCGTCGCAGAAAGGTAAAAGTCAAAATGTTTTAGCTGACAATAAAGACGAGAAAAAGTGAAGCAAGCATACTCGACCTAGGGCACTTTGCCTTTTCTTTCACACTCCCGCTAGCCGGGATATTGATTTTTTTGAAAGTCGCTAGCACTACTACACCGGCGAAATTTGCTTGTTTGACAAGAGTGCGACATAGTTGAAAACCAAATATATTATTGATAATATTCCAACAGTATTAATTATTAAAGAATAATTATTACCTAAATGGACCAATATATTTATGCAAAAATGAAAAGTTCAATGAAATAATTTCGTAGTCAGAAAAATGAAATAAGAAAGTGTACTTTATATATTTTCGGGAATTAAATCACTGGAATACGGCTAACATTGCAGTTTTAAGAAATTTTTTATGATAAAAAATTATTTATCTCATTTTTATTACAAATTTAGTTTAGAGTAATAAACATTTTAGATCGAAAAAATATTCCTTTGTGCATTATTTAATGTTTATCCAATTTCCAACATGTTTATTTTGTATTTTATTTTCACAGCCATTAAAGATACGACTGTATATATTAGTGGTGTATTCACAAGATTACTTCTTTTCAATTTGGTTGCTGAAAATTAAGTTTGAATGCGCGCGCAGTGATACAGATTTACAAAAACGCAGCGATTGTACAAAACCAATCTATTCCCTTGGAAAATTGATCTACTCCATGTCAAAAGCTGTCTTATGTATTAAAATAACGCAACGGGCATGGGTTTGCACCGTCTCTTTCCTTTGTTGTAGTTATTTCGGTTCTACGAACATTTATTCGATTATTTTGACCCAGTGAATCACAAACCGTACTTCTTTTAGGTGATTTTGTATTCCTTCACTATAAAAACTTCTCCTAATGTCGACTCCAGCTACTTTGAAGAAAATTGAAGACGCTAAAAAGAAAGCTATGGAACGTAAGACTAAACTTGGTGAGCCACCTCTTCTCCCTCTCACGAATAGCGCTAACACGCCTAACTTCACGGTGGGTCATTTTTATCACTGGATTTTTCCAAGATTATCATAAGTACATATTTTATTAAGAGATCTATATCATCATGTGCAATAATCTTGACATTTGGTGGCACATACGAAAAATAGGCACAATTTAAATTTTACTCAAAAATGTTTCCTTTGCCGTAAATATCACAACTTTATGATACATAATAGTTAATTGGTTTTTAGATGTTTTTGGAGGATATAATTAGTGTAAAGTATTAAGAAGACTTTTTGAGTAAAATTATATTGGAAAAACTTTTTGATGAGTGAAATGGTGAATTCATTGTTTCGCCTATAATCTCTGACAATGAAATTGAAGGAAGTGAAGGATGATCATTGTTGATTGATGTTGATCATTGATGTTGATCATTGTTGATTATCTATTAGTCAAGCTGTTATACAATTCCAATTCTTTAAAGTAATTAACTGGTGGTTATTCTCACAAATAGAAACAATAAATTGTATTTGCCAGCCACAAGATCAATCCCCTGAACTATTACCCATCGGATATTTCCCACAAAATACCTAAAACAAGAGTAAATGAAGGCTCTTAGTGCCTAAATTTGGCCTAATTTTTGGCTTTTTATATGGGCGACTGTCCAGCGCGGGTAATTAATCTATTTGTTACAAACGAATATTTAACGCATAAAATTTTATTCGTTTTTGTTTTGAGTAACTATGGCAATAGGTGTATAACTACTCCTCAAAGATCAAAATACAGCCAAACCCCGTTATACCCCCCTCCCCTGCCCGACACTTTTATTTATAAAATGAAAAATTCTAGAAGCTTTGAAAAGTTTTTGGTACAGGAAGGTAGCCAAGACCCAGGACTACCTTCCTGTACCAAAACTTTTCGAAGCTTCTACAATTTTTTCATTTTATAAATAAAAGTGTCGGGCAAGGGAAGGGACATAACGGGGTTTGACTGTATTCATAGAAAATTAAAATGGCACATATACCGTAAACTTTCTATTTAACCCCTCCCTCTAATTTTACCCCCTCTAGAGGTCGATTGAATAGTTATGCCCACCTCAAATTTCCATACATTTTGTATGGATTTTTCAACCCTCTAATTTTACCCCTCCCTCTAATTTTGCCCCCTCTAGAGGTCGATTGAGTAATTATACCCCCGGGGGTTAAATTAGAGAGTTTACGGTAGTCTAGGAATTGTGACGCAAAATCAAAGCTATTAAGTGTTCCTCTTTTTCTATTTTCTTGAAATTATTTTTTAATTTTAGACAAGATACTGTTGTAAAATGCCAGTGTATAACCGAAAACTCTAGATACCAGCGTTTTAACTTTAAATAACAAAAACCAAGGTTAATAATGATTGGATTATGTTTACAGTATCCACATTTTTTTGTATACTGTTTAGGCAATTTTGTAATGTAGTCACAACGAATGTTGTATAAACAAAATCTTCAAAGTACTCAATGAAATTACTAGGAACAGAATTACCTCTATTAAAAAATCTGTTTCAGCAATATCGAGAGAAGAAAAAGATCGACTTCACCTCTGATAAAGCCGCTGGCCGAAATTACACTAGTTTTGAGAAATATACGAAGAAGCAATTTCCGAGAGTTTCGAAACCGTTGCCGGACGCTGATGTAAGTAATTTTATTTGTAACTATAACTTAAAATATTGGTATCTAAAGTTTAAATTCTAAATTTTATGAAAAATTCGTTACCGTTATTACTTTATCGATTATCGCTTCAAATCACTCCATTTATGAAGAAAATTTGCAGGTCACGGAGCCTCCCGTTTCACTTCCGACAGACAACTATGTTGTCGATTCAAGCAAAATTGTTTGCTTCAATGGAAGCGAGCATTTCCTCAGCGCTCTCTATGCGGTGAGTTATTGTTAGTGTGCTATTTTGACAATGTCCTTAAATATTGGCGCCAATTTTATTTTTTGTCCGCTAATTCGAGTATTAAGAATGATTTCTACTAACGAGACTACACACAAAATTTCATATTATATACGAATCATTTCTCATATCATTCTTCAGGCGCCATTATTGATTGACCAGCACGAGTATGACTCTGTCGAACACTACTACCAAGCCTGTATGTCTTTTGTTATAGCATATCATTAAAAAATTTTATGACATTTCAGGCAAGCTCTTCACTCTCACTGGTCCGCAATATGGTTTGTTATTTTTAAGTTTTTACAAACGTATAATTTGCAAATTCAGCGATGCAGTTGCGCAACATTAAGGAGGTAAACGACATTTTATCTCTATATGCAGAGCAATTTCCTAATGACAATTTTTATTGCAGCCGCTTAAAGTCAAAGTCAAAGCCAGAAACATTCTCCGTGCACTAAATATTAGCAATAAGAGCATCGAGGAATGGAAGGTTTGCGAACTGCTGTTAAGAATTGTATTTATTTATTGCTTTATAGCGCACTCATGGTTTCATCATGCTGGTAAGTCAATAAACATCAAATTACTTTTCTGATATAAAGTACGATTTTCAACTAAAAATTATCTAGCTAAATATCGTCCTTTAATTTTTAAACATTTGCCAAATGTTATAATTTTTATGTAAACAGTTTTCAGTACCACGCCAATGTCTACAAGTTTGTGCAGAATCAGGAGTTGCAGAAGAAGCTTACTGGCACTGGTTGGTTTTATTTATCTCCTTGTTTCTGTCACAACTTTAGTCGATATTTTCTAGCTAGTATTAATAAATTGTTTTTCACAATTAAAAAATGATTATTGGCAATTAAATAAATGATCGTATAACTGTTTTTATTCTAACTTTGTAAAACTGTCTAGTCTAACTTTGTAAAACCCAATATAAAAAAATTTCTCTCAGCGATATACATTTATAGCTTCATATTTTCTGCACATTTAGGCGACTCCCTTCTCGTCCATTCCTACGATCGTGATACATATTATGCGTGTGGATTAAACCAGGAGAACGTCAAGAATTGGGCCACAGAGAATGAGGGCAAAATCCTTAAGGTACGAAGTTTCTAATATGGATTCGGCTATTTTTTTATATTAAGGTGCCAAGCGATTTTACAGTCGACAATGCGAAATACGTTCCGCTGGTTGGCAAAGGCAAAAACCTTCTCGGATTCATGCATATGAAGGTAAATTTATCATTTAAAAAATTTCCTCGCGTATTCTAAATACGCATTTACTTATATATTACATTGGTTGATAAAGGACAATAATGTTTTAGAAATAGTACGCTCATGAAAAAGTCAAATTTCTATCTGTTCAGATAATTTATAAAAATATTTAAAACTTAGTTTATAAAATGAAAAATATTTTTTATCTATACTGTGCAAATTGAACCATATAACTTTTTACTTTACAGACTTTTGCATCTTCCAAGTAGAATATTTAGATCCGAAACGACATCATGAAGCTCCAGAGCCAGAATAAGGCCGTTGAAGTGGACGAGTTCTTGCCGCCGATCATGAGCCAACTCACTATGGATCTCGCTAAGACTGAATTGAAGACCGATGGTCTTGGCTATGGAGATGCTAATGCGGCCGGACTCTAAATTTATTTATTATAAAACATGTTTCTCATGACATTCTTTATTATTTCTTCAGCTATTGTATGCGGGTTTTCTTCCGCAGTAAATCATTCAAAGTATTTAATTTTTCGATTTACAATGATTTTCTGCCAATGTTATAGTTGAAATAAAATATTGACAAAATATTAAATGTTGCACAAAAATCATTCAAAGTCAATTGAATTCATTATCAAACGTCACGAAATTTCGAGTCCCTCTAAGGCGCACTGTGTAAGTTGTTTGCCAATAGAATAACCCACTTTTTGGGGGTCCCGGAGCCCAAACTCGCGAGTACCTCCCCAAAACCCATGATTTTAGGGGGTTATCAATGTCAGAATTGGGGTTGACATACGTGAAAACGTGACATACGTGTGTCACGTAAAAGGGCAAGTACCCCGTCGCGCCTCGGATCTGGGCGTATGATACGTCAATCGCTTCGTCTCGGCGAGACAAGACGATTGGTACCGGTCTCGCATGCGGCAAACCCTTATTCCCGAAGATATGGCTTCCGGAAATCCGGAAAATCCTGGATTTGGCCAGGTCACAGATCACGCGTCGCGCCTCGGATCTGGGCGTATGATACGTCAATCGCTTCGTCTCGGCGAGACAAGACGATTGGTACCGGTCTTGCATGCGGCAAACCCTTATTCCGGAAGATGTGGCTTCCGGAAATCCGGAAAATCCTGGATTTGCCCCCGGTGTGGTCCGCGGCGTAGGCCGCGGGTGCGTCCTATGGAATCGTTTCACTAAATTAAATTCTTACACTTGTGACATACTGATTATACAAACAAAGTATTTCATGTTAATTTTATATCTTCAAATTAATCTATTCATATTCTCAGAAAACATTAAAACACTGTTGAAAACCGTAATATTATTTCCGAATTCATTTGTTTCCTTATAGTTACAAAATAGATTGAAAATTTTATTGGCATCATATGAAAAATCAAGCATATACAAACAAAGTATTTCATGTTAATTTTATATCTTCAAAAAAAATCTTTTTTCAATTTTCTTCCAAAAAGACAGTGCAAATTACTTTTTGAACCGTAATATTATTTCCGAATTCATTTGTTTCCTTATAGTTACAAAATAGATTGAAAATTTTATTGGCATCATATGAAAAATCAAGCATACTAGAATAGCGTTACATAAAAAGAACATATAAAATATGCATTCAAAAAATAAATAAACATGGGATTATTGCGAATTTTGGGCGATTCCGTAGACAGTGCGGAGCAATTGTATGCTGTTTGAGTATCGTTGTTCTCGTTTGCGATTGTATAGAGACCAACTGGAATTTGCGAAAATAGAACGTTGCAAATATGGTTTAAAATGCTAACAAAGTTGAAACTAAATTCATTATTTAACGTAATATTTTATGAAATTAATATTCTTGAGACATATTTATATTATTAGCTAGGGATCACCACATTGTGGTAAAGATTGCAGCATTTAGCTGCGCTGAAATTGCCGCAAGGTAATTCTATGAGTACTGCATTTCGCAGTGTTTTTAATTTGGATCTTACATAAGCTATAGGGTCATCTGACTGATGAGCGCAACCCTATAGTTATAAAAAAATTGTTTCATTGTATCAGATTAAGCGGGAAACGGTGAAATCACTCATTATTCTTTCTCCAAAACTTTAATATAGGTGGCTAAATGCTGTAAAATTTCTATGATAAACGGTCCGTATATCTTAAAACAAAAAATTGAAATAATAATAATCATATAGTTACCCTATACTTTCATGGGGCTATCACTACTATATTCGAAATCTATATCGGAAAGTGGTCTATGGCAGTATATGTGACCAAAATCACACAAACCATGAATATAAAGCTAGTATACAATAAAGCAGTATGTGATGAGTGGCGTGCACACACCACATCATCGTGCACATCAGAGCAATCTTATATAAAATACATTGTCCTTTTGCAATATTGCGCTATTGTGAACGGATGAAGAGTGGTGTTTGTGTGTGTCACTTATTGCAATCTAGCTTAAAACATACTTCTTCTTGACGTCTTTCCAGTGTTTGCGATAATCCTCTAGCATTTCGTCAATGTTCCCTGTTTTTGTCACAGAGATCGGCTCAGGTCGCAGTACCTTTTGCGGTCGGGGATCCACTAAAACAGTTAAGTATAAATGGATGAAATTGTGGTTATACGAAAGCTTACTTAGTGGAATTTCTTCACGTGGAGCGGGCAGGGAATAAATTTCCTTTGTTGCCATGAGATCCTAATTTTTTAAGAGGATTAAAAATAGAACCCAAAACGTAATAAAGTAAGACTATATGTTTAGATCAAAACATAAGAGTGTTATTCCTAAGCTCTTATTCTAATTTTAAGTATTCTAAGTTAACATTTTTAATGATTTAACAAAAATTGATAGCTATAAGCGAAGAATTATTAACTAATAATAAATAGTAGCTTATAAATATTAGGGAATAGAAATAAGTATGAAGGAAAAACAGCTGGATTCCAATAATCAATTTCATTAATTACCCATTTTGGCGTAGGACTGAAACTCAATTATTCGCTATTCTTAGGTTTTGAACACATAAAACTCCGTTTAATTTAGAAATTCGTGATTTTATGCTCGAGCGTACACAAAATAAAAACCTACAAGTGACTGAAATCGCGGAATGTTGTACGGCGCTTCCTCTTCTTTCTCGGGCTCCGGCTCGTCATCCTTTCCATACATCCATTTCCGGCACAGTGCATAAATAGATTCCGGATATCTGAAACGTTATTGAAATGACTATTATGCAGCTACACAGTTAAGCATAAGATGTTGCTAGGGAAAATGAGGGGTATAATTATAGGGAATACAATAAGCGCCA
This sequence comes from Ditylenchus destructor, assembly GCA_022814885.1. NCBI lineage: Eukaryota > Metazoa > Nematoda > Chromadorea > Rhabditida > Anguinidae > Ditylenchus > Ditylenchus destructor. Next base: position 1,814,949 of record JAKKPZ010000010.1, on the reverse strand, counting down.
AGTGCGTTACTAGGCATCGTTTTGGTAATCTTTGGCGAAAGTAGAATATTCACCACCGCTCATGTTAGTGCATTAGTGTTTTTTGTTTCTAACGAATAAGAAAATTTAGAAGATATATATATATAAGAAATTTTATAAGAAAATGTAGAATTTGGAATTCATACCCGCTGTCACGTAGACCGAAAGGCTTTCCACGTAGCTCGAAAACGACGCCTAAACCAGCCTAGTTTAATTTTTAAATAATGATAAAACAGAGAACAAACGTTTCTCGCGCTTCAGTTTTTTCGGACGTCCAGGTCCACGTTTCACTTGTGTTTCTTCATCAAAAATGGGTTCGCTAGAAATGTAACAAATTTAAAACGGATATGGAAGGAATCGGCTACGAAGAAACAATAACTAACGTTTGCTCATCTCTCGGAGCGTCGATGACTATATCACCCTTTCGAATATCGCTCAATAGATTTCCGAGTCTAAAATAATTATAACCCTTCTTGAGAACAAATCCATTTATGATACTACCTGTATCTGGCATGCTTCATATCCGGGGACTCGGGCGTTTCAGCATATTGCTGATAAGCACGCTTCGATGGTGAAACTGGAACAACAAATCGATCCTTCTCGCTTCCGGAGGCCATACTACGTTACTCTTGAACTTTAAAAAGTTTAATTTGCGGACTTTGCAAAAGAGCTTCAAAAATGCATCTCCAAACGAGAGAGAGTTTAAACCTTTTGTCTTGTCACGATTTGGCATGGATGAATTTGTCAAAGTGTGTAAGATTTAAACTGACGAAAAAAGCGATCGGGCGATGATTTGCCTTCGATTGGGTATGCTCATTGTGAAACGTCGCAGTTCGGCTGGCCTGCATACACTAAACAAAAGAACAAATGTAAAAATTTCGCATCCAATTAATTTGCTTATTGAATTTTCGTATTCAATTCAGTACAATTATGTGGTTTTTAGCTTATTTGATGTCTGTGACTCGACAACAGAGGAAGCGCCAGGCGCTCAGCATTGACGATGAAAATAAGGATATCAAGAAGAAGATTATTGAATTATCCGAAAACGACGGTCCACACTCAAATAGGTTGGCTCTATCAAAGCCTGCGCCATATTCCGACGAGCCAGAGGCTATTTCGGAGCGTGAAAAGGTTACTAATTAAATGTTTTTATATATGAAATTAGACCAGAAATGCTGGCTAAAGTCCAGAATATGGCCGTCACCCATATTCGTCCGAAATGAGAAGTAAATTGAAATCTTCTACCTAGTAAATTGAAAAAACTTATATATTAAAACTCATATTCCGGATATATTAATCAAAATTTGTAATTAGCCAAAAATATGCTAATTTCAAAAAACTCCCTCGTAAGAGAGGCGTCATTTCTTATTGCAATTTTGCGTTGCATAGCAATCCTGTTCTCATTTACAGTCCGAATTATTTTTAAGGTTGACTACTCGAAAAAGGTCACGCTTGAGATGGCACAAAACAACACAGCCGGGAGACCCATTCGAGTTTATGGTAAACTTTATCGTAAACATATTGTAAATGTAAGATCGTATGTCTGATTTAGCCGATGGTATTTACGATCTATTCCACTATGGCCATGCGAATCAACTTCGACAAGCGAAAGATGCGTTCGGCCACTCAAACGTATATTTGATTGTCGGCGGTTTGTTCATATTTTTAACTGTTTAGTTTTAATTTTTGTTTTTTAAGTATGTGGTGATGAAAGGTGAGCGGAAGCTTTACGCAACGAACTGTTTTCTTTAAAAAATATTTCTTGGTTGTATGATTATGACTGATATTTGTTTTCAGCACATACAAGTACAAAGGTAATTGTTTCGTTATTCTAGGCAAAATAACAATATATGTTTTAAAAGTTAGGTCGAACCGTCACAGATGAAAAGGTAAATAAATCGTAATTGTTCCATTTGCAACTTGCATTGTAGGAGCGATATGAGGCCGTGCGGCATTGCCGTTATGTTGACGAAGTATTTCGCGATTCGCCTTGGTAGGTAAAAGTCATTAGTGTCTGGGCCATGAAAATTTTCATCTTTTGGTTGTGTTTCATTACAAAAAAGCTGAACAATAATTATTTTTAAATTAAGAATTTTAAAAATAAGTTTGCGATATTTCTTTATTATCAGGCTTGTAACGGTGGATTTTCTGCGTGAGTTGAAAGTAGACTTCATTGCTCATGATGCCATCCCATACGTTGCTCCGGGAGAAGAAGACCTTTATGAGAAGTTTCGACGTGAGGGTATGTTTGTTGAAACTCAGCGGACAGAGGGCGTCTCGACCAGTGATGTTGTCTGTCGTATAATTCGTGATTATGACAAAGTGAGCATTTACAGAGTTATCAAATTATAACTTTATGTTTTTCAGTATGTGCGAAGAAATTTGCAACGAGGATATTCAGCAAAAGAGCTCAATGTTGGATTTTTTTCAGTAAGTTTTATACGTATTAATACACTATTTCCTTTTCTGTCACGTTAATTTTTATGTCTTATAAGTTATAACATATAATTTCTGTCTCGCGATTATTATCCTACTCCTAACTTGAACATATATTTCGCAATCTTTATTGATAAGAAAGCTTTGAAAGTATTTGAATATTTTAGGCTCAAAGATATCAGTGGCAGAATCAAATTGATCAATTCAAACAGAAAAGTGCCGAAATTCTGAACAGTTGGAAGAGCCGCTCGGATGAGTTTGTCCGAGGTTTTCTCGACACCTTCCATCGAGACGGAGGCTTATTTACAAATGTATACATCCTTTAATATAATTTGAGTGGTTAAAATAAAATTACTTTCAGGCAGTTGGAAGCAGGCTTCGAGAATTAGGTATGTCACTAGGTTTATAATCAGGCGCGAGGGCACGGCCCGCGCGCGTCTATGGATTGAAAAGTTTTTAAGTTTAGAAATATGTAATAAAATATTTTTTGCTACAACAAAATTGAATAATTAAAACTGTCGAAAATAAGCTGTAACTAAAGGTTACACAGCAAAGACTAAAGCATTGGGTTCTAAAGTCTGAAACGTTGGTTCCGTATGTCCAACGTACAAATGTCCTACTTACAAATCTCCAAACGCACAAATCTCAGACGTTCAAATATCCCGACTTACAAATGTCCCACGTATGGAGAAATACGCTGATGGGGAGGTGCAGATTTGGCAACCTCCCCAAATTGGTCATAAAATTCTAAGGGTTTTTACCCCCAGCATCGAGAACTCCCTTTTTTGGGTATCTCGCGAGGGGTCCGAAAGGCAAAGTTGCTTGGAATGACCTTATAAGCAACTTTGCCTTTGGGTCCCCGCGCGACCAGCCCATATAAGGGAGATCTCGAAACCAACCTCCCCAAATTGGTACATGACGCTTTTAAGGGACCTGGATGGGGATACCAATTTGGGGAGGTACCAAGTTGGGGATACTCTCGCGCAGCCTTTGTAAGGGTTGTTCGGGAGCGTTAAGCCTAAGTTTGGTTGAGTCTGTACAGCAGCCTAAGCCCCAAGCCTAAGACTAAGTCCTTCCCCCGCCTGCCCAGCAGCCTAAGCCCCAAGCCTAAGTTTGGTTGAGTCTGTACAGCAGCCTAAGCCCCAAGCCTAAGACTAAGTCCTTCCCCCGCCTGCCCAGCAGCCTAAGCCCCAAGCCTAAGTTTGGTTGAGTCTGTACAGCAGCCTAATGCCTAAAATGCGAGGTGAGAGAGTGTTAGAGAAAAATACAATTTCGTAGAGCAAATTTCCTGCGTACCACACCACATTAGCATTTGCATGTTGCACTCAATTTGCAATCCCCATCTTGGTACACCCTCAAATTTGTACACCCAAACTGGTATCCCCAATCTGCACCTCCCCAACCTGGTATTCTCCCCACGTACTAATGTCGAACAAAGTCGTACAAATGTCCAACGTACAAAAGCACTACTTACAAATGTCCGACGTACTAATGTCCTACGTACAAATCTCAGACGTTCAAATATCCCGACTTACAAATGTCTTACGTACAAATGACCTACGTGGATATTTCCCTCGTACAAATGTCCGACATAAATTGAAGCGTACAATGGGCGAAAGCCAATTGGAACAGCGACTGTCGACTGGCTTGAACCAAAAGTCCCGCAGCCCTTATAAGGGTTGTGCGGGAGCTTAAGCTTAAGCCTAAGTCTTGCTCTGGCCCCAGGTTGTTCGAGCCGCAAGCATAAATCCTTGTTTGGTGCCTTATAAGGTTCGCGAAAAATATAATGGCATATGAGCCTAAAATCCGACAATTGAAACAGTGAAGCAGCAAAAGCGAGGGATAAATTTTACCATTAGAGAAAAATGGTTAGAAATAGTGAAAACACCACTGTTCCAATTGACCACTGTTCCAACTGTGTTTCATTCGAAAAACCCCGGTATGCAAATGTTCAGCTCTTTTGGTAAGCAAATATGAAAAATCGACTTTTTTGGTCAAAAAATGGCAAAAACCATAAAACGTATAAGTATAACCCTTTAAAAACCCCAATAACGCATTTTTACGTTTCGGCGCGAATTCAAATTTAAATTTGAAATCTGGATTGAAATTCGGATTCAGGAGGTCGAAAAATCCGTGTATGCAAATTTTCAGCTCGTTTGGTAGTCTAATACAAAAAATCGACTCTTTTGGTCGAAAAATGGTAAAAGATAACAAAAAATGGCATAAAAATGAAACCAAAACTGGTAAGTTAGAAATTTGAAAGCCGAAAGACTCCAAATAAACTAAAATAACCATTAGAACCATAAAACATATAAGTATAACACATAAAAATGGCAAAAACGCATTTCTAAATTTGGGCGCGAATTCAAATTCCAAATTTCAAATGTGAATTGAAATTCGAATTCAGGAGGTCGAAAAACCCCTGTATGCAAATTTTCAGCTCATTTGGTAAGAAAATATGAAAAATCGACTTTTTTGGTCAAAAATGGTCAAAAATCACAAAATTGGGATAAAAATGAATCCAATCATCGAAATTTAAAAATTTAAAAACTAAAATACCGTAAACTCTCTAATTTAACCCCTCCCCCTAATTTTACCCCTCCCTCTAATTATGCCCCCCTCTGGAGGTCGATTGAATAATTATACCCCCCTCAAATTTCCATACGTTTTGTATGGATTTTTCCACCCTCTAATTTTACCCCTCCCTCTAATTTTGCCCCTCTCTAGAGCTCGATTGAATAATTATACCCCCGGGGGTTAAATTAGAGAGTTTACGGTATTCAAAATAAGCTTTAAAATCGAATAGAATCACAAAATTTACAATCTCAACCTTTAAAACCCTAAAAAACACTTTTTTACGTTTTGGCGCGAATTCAAATTTTCAAATTTGAAATCTGAATTGAAATTCGGATTCAGGAGGTCGAAAAACCCCTGTATGCAAATTTTCAGCTCATTTGGTAAGAAAATATGAAAAATCGACTTTTTTGGTCAAAAAATGGTCAAAAATGACAAAAAAATGACAAAAAATGAATCCAAACATCGAAATTCTGAAATCTAAAAGCGAAAGACTCTAAATGAGCTTTAAAATCGAATAGAATCACAAAATTTAAAATCTTAACGTCTAAAAACCCAAAAACGCATTTTTACATTTTGGCGCGAATTCAAATTTTCAAATTTAAAATCTGAATTGAAATTCGGATTCAGGAGGTCGAAAAACCCCTGTATGCAAATTTAAAATAAATATCCCTAAAAGTTTCTTACGTACAAATGTCCTACGCACAAATGCCCCGGCGTACTAATGTCCTACAAACAAATGTCCGACGTGCTAATGTCCTACATACAAATGCCCGGCGTACTAATGTCAATCAAATACGAAAGATCGACTTTTTTGGTCGAAAAATGAAAAAAAATGATAAAAAATGACATAAAAATGAATCCAAACATCGAAATTCTGAAATCTAAAAGCGAAAGACTCTAAATAGCTAAAATAAACCATAAAACTTAAAGTATACCCCTTTAAAACCCCAATAACGCATTTATACGTTTGGCGCGAATTCAAATTTTCAAATTTGAAATCTGAATTGAAATTCGAACTCAGGAAGTCGAAAAATCCCTGTATGCAATTTTGCAGCTCATTTGGTGAGAAAGTATGAAAAATCGACTTTTCAGGTCAAGAAATGGTCAAAAACGCCAAAAATGACATAAAAATGAATCCAAACATCGAAATTCTGAAATCTAAAAGCGAAAGACTCTAAATGAGCTTTAAAATCGAATAGAATCACAAAATTTAAAATCTTAACGTCTAAAAACCCAAAAACGCATTTTTACATTTTGGCGCGAATTCAAATTTTCAAATTTAAAATCTGAATTGAAATTCGGATTCAGGAGGTCGAAAAACCCCTGTATGCAAATTTTCAGCTCATTTGGTAAGAAAATATGAAAAATCGACTTTTTTGGTCGAAAAATGGTCAAAAATAACAAAAAATGGCATAAAAATGAATCCAAACATCGAAATTCTGAAATCTAAAAGCCGAAAGACTCTAAATAAGCCTTAAAATTGAATAGAATCACACAATTTATAATCTTAACGTCTAAAAACCCCAAAAACACGTTTTTACATTTTGACGCGAATTCAAATTTTCAAATTTGAAATGTGAATTGAAATTCGGATTCAGGAGGTCGAAAAACCCCTGTATGCAAATTTTCAGCTCATTTGGTAAGCAAATATGAAAAATCGACTTTTTTGGTCAAAAAATGGTCAAAAATGACAAAAATTGGCATAAAAATGAATCCAAACCATGAAATTTAGAAATTTAAAAAGTATAATATTCCAAGTAAGTTTTAAAATCGAATAGAATCATAAAATTTATAAGTCTCATATTAAAAAACCCTTAAAAACACGTTTTTACGTTTTGGCGCGAATTCAAATTTTCAAATTTTGAAAAAAATATTTTTCGCACCAATAACTTTTGAAACCCTATCGAATAAGCCAAAAATCACAGAAATCTATCGACGGGATCCCGAGATCTCAACATGTCAAACAACATTTGTAAAATAATAGGTTAAATTAAAATAAACGTACTGTAAATCCTCAAATAAAAGACCATCCTGAAATTTACCCACGAATTTGAATATGGCTGGCCTGCGCTATATCGCTATAGGCGATTCACATTTAAACTTACTCATATGCGAATTTCCTATATTAGATGGTTACGGTATTTAGGTTACATAAAATTTAAAGCATTCCATAAAATAATTGTATGGAATTTCCAAATTATTAATGACCAGGAACACTTGAGGCAGGGAATAAATTTCGAAGTTTATTGTGACGTTTCGACGTTTTACGTCTTTGGCAAACTCAAACTTGGGAATTTAAACTTAAAATTTATAAAAGAATTTAATTAATTGAAGTTCCATGTAGTCAACATGTTTTTGGAATATTGGAAATGTAACGTTTTTAAATTAATTATTACATTAAGACTTTACATTAAGACCATTACATCATCATATTAAGAATTACACAATTTGAAAGTTAAATTTTTATTCGTTTTCGTTTTTCCGATCATATAGAAAGCATATTAATTCAGTAAGCCGATCGCCCTCTCCGTCTCTCGAAGAACAGGATGAAGAAGATGCCACCACAGCCAGCGACTCTTCTTCCAAGAAATGAGAGAACCAATCCTACAGAGAATATTCGACCGCCATTGTTCCAACTCATAATTCGGTGATATGATTTCTACCTTTCGAGTATTTGATATGAATCTTTTTACCAAATTTCGATTATTATGCCTTACAGAATTCTATAACTGTTAATGAATTCGTAGCTTTCTCTACAAATAGCATTCACCGCTCTTAATACCTCCATTGCGGAGAGTGCCAAAGGGCTTATTTTGTAGAGAATTTTGTGCTGATTTATAATAAAAAAGAAAATTTGAAAAAAAGTTCTTTGTGACCCCTAAAGGGGCTTTTTTCGAAAACCACTTTTTTCGTCAGAATTTTCGAGGTGCCTGTGTTTGAGGGCCTGTATCTTTTGTTCTTCCAACAGGAGCCTAGCCATGTTTTATATCAGTAGAAAGCCCATCACTTTGGCTACAAGAATACACCAAAACATGTTTTGGGTCCCGCCACGAAAATTTAAATTTGGAGGCAAATTCAAAATTCTGAAAAAATTTTAGAATTTTTTTCATGTAAATCTCCCATAGCCGGTTTTCGGCGTTCCAAACCGTTTCCGACCGAGATTTTTGGCCCTATAGGGTTTTCGACCACGCTGAACACGATGCTGATGTCAGTTTTGGCATTCGGCATACTGTAGTACCAGTTTCTGGCGTTCTGCCCACTTTGGCTTCTTTGGGGATTTTCGCCCGAAATTTTTCACCCTAGGGGGTTTTCGAGTGTGCTGAATTCAAATCTGAGATCAGTTTTCACGAAAAGCGCCAAAATTTGGCGTTATTCTGGCGTTCTGCCCAAAAACGCCAAAGATGAAAATCGCTAATAATCGAGGATTCATACCAAAATATCCCAAAAATACAATGTTTTGGTGTATTCTTGTAGCCAAAGTGATGGGCTTTCTACTGATATAAAACATGGCTAGGCTCCTGTTGGAAGAACAAAAGATACAGGCCCTCAAACACAGGCACCTCGAAAATTCTGACGAAAAAAGTGGTTTTCGAAAAAAGCCCCGTTAGGGGTCAAAGAGTACTTTTTTTCAAACTTTCTTTTTTTATTATTAATCAGCACAAAATTCTCTACAAAATAAGCCGTTTGGCACTCTCCGCAATGGAGGTGTTAATGATATTTCCTTACAATTGATTAAACGTTCACTTTAATTATTTGTGGCCGTATATTTTGTATTTTGCCTTAAGTTTTAATAAAGAATGTGCTATTCGAAAAATTCGAAAAATAAAAGCCTATAGTTTCATTATAAAGTTAAAGGCATTTTAAACCTTTGTAGCTTAGGGTACCAAATAATACTGAGAAATGACTAAATTTTCATATTATAAATTGGTTTTTGCTATGCAAACGTCGAATAAAAAATATCTTAATTTCGAAGTTTTTCCAACTGCTCGAAAAAATTAGAAATCTTTCCATGGTTGCTACTGTCGTTTTGTGCATAAAAAATTTAATATGAAAATTTTGGCATTTCTCCACTCTTTAACACTAAGCTATAAAAAAACAAAAATAATGAAAATATACGCCCAGTTTTCGAAGTTTTCAAATAGTTCAAAATTCGACCTATCCAATAAAGAAATACACGTACTGCTATTCTATTCTATGCATTATAATTATTCATTTGATTATGATATTTTATAAATTATCACACTTGTATTCAATTTAAAATATAATTTAGGCATATTAATAAGTATGCCGGTGAGTAAAACGAAAGACCCGAAGAAGGCTTGTATCAAGGTAAATCAGTTTTACTTGCAGAAAATCCAACATCAGGAATATTATTTCCGAGCAAAATTTAAAACAGGCAAGATAACGAATCAGAGCCCATAATTCTCGAATAAAACCTACTCAAATATGAAAATCTGACATTTCTAAGAATTTTATTACTTTACATTAATACAATTTTAACTCGCAATTTATTTTCATAATGTAATTTAGCCAATTTGATTTCTGTGATTGAAATAGTGCATTCCTACTGTGTGGACCTATGTTATTTTCAGCTTGTTGTAAGAAGGCTGCCTGTGGGGCTGACGCCGGAAGAACTTCTGGAACAGTTGCAACCAATTCCCGAGTATCAACACTTTTGGTTTTGCAAAGCAGATATGGTAATTCCAATTGAATATTTTAAATATTTTGCTTTGATTTTCAGGATCTGGTTCCGTTTGCTTTCTCGCGTGCTTATCTTGCTTTTACTAACGAATCGGACGCGATTGAATTTGCTGGCCGTTTTAACGGTTATGTATTCGTTGATAAACAAGGTATTTATGCTGTGTTGGAAGAAAATATAAAAGCCAAATATTTAGGCAACGAATCTGCGGCGATCGTTGAAAAAGCTCCATTCCAGGGCATTGTTGAGGAGCGTTGTAATGGAAAAGAACGTGACAGACGTGTGAATACAATAAATGAAGGTGATTTTTCTGACAATTTTTGTGAAACTCGCAAGACTGCCAGATAATAGTAACTATGGTTTATTGAAAGGAAACTACAATTCGACTTAAGGATTTGATGTATTAATAAAACCGGTTTTATTATTTTAGATGCCGACTACTTAAAATATGTGGAGGCTTATAATAAATCCAGCACAAAACGGACTACGAATTTCGACGAACTTGTTGCTGAACTCGAAGAAAAACAGAAGAACCTGAAAATGGGTTTTGTCAAGGAAACGCCTTTAACGGAGTTTATTGTGAAGCAGAGTACGCTCAAGGTATGTTTTGCACTGTTTATAGTAGCACAGTATTTATAGACAAATTTGTATTAAGGTCTATTAATATTATCAATTTATGTATAGGGTATTTTCAAATTTCTTGAATTATACAACCATCTACCATATGGAAATGTCAAACCAATTATTGACAGACTTTTTATATACTCTAAAGCCTCGATAATCTGCAGTCATCGTTTGGGCTAAAGTGTTGTATATTATTGAAACTGTATAGTATAAAAATTGAGATTTGAATTTCCGCCAAATTTATTTTGGCGGGAACACACATTTTCAAGTAAAAATTAGGTAAGTAATGATATTTTTAATAAAAATATCGTCTGTAATTTTCTCTCATATAATACATTATAGACATATGTAGACTCTTCTACAATGAGGTTCCCAAATTTAATAATTCTAAATTTAATAATTCTATTCTAGAACATCGCCAAGGAACGAAAACGTATTTCTCGTACCAGAAGGGAGGTCAAAGAAATTCCAGAAAACAAGCCAACAGAGAGAGTCAAAGAGCAAAAAGTTGTTGTGCTTGCTAGAGATAAACTTAAAGAGGAAAGGGAAACAGTTACTGCTAAAGATTCAGCTCGAAAAGTGAAGCCGACGCCTCCATTTAAAGAACCAATTAGCAAAGAAGTCCCTATGTCGTCTAAGGACTCGGAGAAGCAAGCGAAACATATGCGTAGAGAAAAAGAGAGGGCGCCAAAAGCTTTCACTATTGTAAACACAAAACGAAGTATTCATATTTTAATTGTGTGGTAACCGTCTAAAAGATAATTAATTTTCAGAATCTGAAAAGAACCTGACTTTCGAAGTCAAAGACCATGTTTCTGAAATCGAGAAACCAGACGGTAAGATATAACATATTCATTTTGGTATCTGTTACGATGAGAATAATAATCTTTACGGAAGATTTAAACCAAAAACGAGTTTCATAATTTTTAAAATCTTTTGTACTTATTTGGTGTAACTTTTCCTTTGCATACAGCATTTATTTTTATTGGGTTGGCCCATAAGACTTTTAGGTTTTTAGGAATCATTCGTTACTCATATTTTTCAGCACTTAATTTTTATTGTTATGTACCATTTTGTAGTCATTCATTTCTAATTTTGCTGGCATTAACTTGATTTACAATTGCGGAAAAGCTACTACGTTATGCCGGTCCTAAAAAATAACACCAAAAATTTAGAATTTTTATTGGGTATAGTGCAGAACGGTCATGCTCTACCACACATTTTACCGAACTAATATCTAAACATCGTTGCATATATAATATACTTGGCTGTTGAATGGTATCCATCCACTCTACCTAAGTCGCAACTCTCCGTTGGTTGGTCCGTCACACGGCCGATGGACACCTTTTCGATGCTCCCGGACCTCGGGCTCGCGGCTACCCCCCCTAAATCGGCCACGCTGAGTCGAATGGCACGAGCCGATTTCACGTTTTTTCACGTGAAACGTGAGTTACGTGAGTCACGTGGGGTCACGTAAAAGGGCAACTTTTCACGCTCCGCTCGGATCGGGCCGAGTGATACGTCAATCGACAGCACTCAGCGAGCCAAGCAAAATGAGCCATTACTCAGCCCGATCCCGGCGGAGCATAGAAAGTTCTGAGGTGCGCGAATCCTGGAAATCCTGGATTTGGCGCGTGGGCCAACTTTTCACGCTCCGCTCGGATCGGGCCGAGTGATACGTCAATCGACAGCACTCAGCGAGCCAAGCAAAATGAGCCATTACTCAGCCCGATCCCGGCGGAGCGTGGGAAGATATGGCTTCCCGAAATCCTGGAAATCCTGGATTTGGCGCGTGGGCCAACTTTTCACGCTCCGCTCGGATCGGGCCGAGTGATACGTCAATCGACAGCACTCAGCGAGCCAAGCAAAATGAGCCATTACTCAGCCCGATCCCGGCGGAGCGTAGAAAGTTCTGAGGTGCGCGAATCCTGGAAATCCTGGATTTTTCGGGATTGGAAATCCGGGAGTTCGTAGAGTGGACTAGCAGTGGAGCGCCGCGCCTTCGGCGCGTTCTTGGTGTAGCGCAATGTTAGAGACTAGACTTCAGTTTGCAAGTAATTAATATCCACATAAAACTGTCGAGGCCGCCGCTTTCACCCCTTTTTGGATATTTATGTCGTTTAAACCGGTACCTGACGTTTCAAATTCGTGATACTCAAAGCACCCACACGATAGAATACGAAAGGTACCGGTTTAAACAATAAAAATTAGGTTTCCCAGCACTACATATTATACCCCAAACAGTATTACTCACAAAAAAGCGGCGGCCTCGAGAGTTTTATGTGGATATTAATTACTTGCAAACTGAAGTCTAGTCTCTAATATTGCGCTACACCAAGAACGCGCCGAAGGCGCGGCGCTCCACTGCTAGTATAACACTACTCAGCAGTCTTGCGAAAACATAAAATTGAATTCAAACAAAGCAGAAAAGTTGATGGGTTAAATATATGTTGCAGTAATGAACATAAAAACAGCCTTGTTGCATCAAAAATCGTAATGTTTGATGCAAAAATCGAAAATACCGAAATAGATATTCGAATTTATACGAAAAGTTTATATAGGGTCAGTAACATCAGATTTGTAGCCAACATAGTGAAAACTACTCAAAAAATGGACAAACAGTTGGAAAAATGAATCAAATTAATCAATATTAACTAGTTATTTTCAATATTAACTGCAATTTATAAATTTTTTGGATTAATACAGATGCTTCTCAACCAAAAAATTATTTTTACAAGACTTGGTTTCGTGCTTTTGTGTTTCGATATTCTTTTACGTATTTTGTTAGAAATTTAATCTACAGTTTGCTAACTCATTTTAACCCAATTTTTACATATATTTTAATTTGTACTTTTACGCTAATAAAAACCGTTTTTGAAACCCCATGGATCTATTTCTTGTAATTTTTATAAAAGATTTTTTTCAGAGAAGAAGGCTGCTGATTCTCATTACGAAGGGAAATGCTCGTCAAATGTCAACGCCCCACGGGCTGACAAGGAAGGTTCACATCGTCGCTCTTCTCACGAGCTCACACCGCAATCATCCACTGAACATCAGAACCAATCGAGTGATAGGGAAACAACCAAGATTATCGCTGAAACAAAAGCTGAGAATCCATTCGGTAAGAAAACCGGCAACTCAGCTCACACGTCCAATGAGAGTGCAGAGAAATCTAAAGCTCGTTATGAAGAAAGTAAAGCTCGTCGTAACAAGGTTTGTTAATACTAGGAGCTTTGTTGCTTTAACAAACACGATTCTAGGATCGCCCAGAGCGAGCCATATATAGACCGGGTCAAAACCGAGTGAAACGCAACGAGAATGATTCAACAAAAGAAACATTGCCCAAGGATTCCTGAGCGTTGTCCTACGATGAATTACATGTCAGGATCCTTAAAAGTTTTCAAGCTTGCTGGAGTGGATTTTATGTGACTGGGAAAGCGTCCAACATGGTTTGAATGAAGGGATTTGAATATATGAAAAGATGCATATTTATGTATTGCTAACATTTTATTTTTGGTTGTAGCTATAAAATTTTTAGATCTTTCTCTTATTTTCATTTAGGGTACCCAAAATCTACGCAAAATATGTTTCTTTTTGAATAAATTTTTGTTGTATGCGTTTCTTTGATATCCTGGGTGAGGCACTAAATATAGAGCTTTATTCAATGTATCTAATTGATTTTTAATAGTTACTATACTGGTAAATTATATTGGTATTTGTTCAATTTATTAAATTTATCCTTCGCAATAAAATGACAATAAACAAAGCACTAACGGTCTATAAGACACTAACTGTCGATGTGTTATAATTATTGATTGGAGTTAAGCAGACTTCTTAGTTTCTTCCGTAGCCAGCACCTTTTTCCTTTGTACAAACATGTAACCGTAAAGCTGAGGGAATCCAGGAATGTAAATGAGGCAAAGGAATATCACGAAGCAATAAAAGCTGAATCCAAAATTGAGCGCGTTGGGCATTTCCAAGGTGAAATGTTTCCTCTCGCCAATCTCGGGCAACGCGGAAATCATTGTGATAACCTCTCCTGACGCACCAAGTGGGTAAAGCGCTATGAAGAAAGTGTATCTTAAATAACATAATTAGTACTTTTCATAAACATTTACTGTAAATGTAATAATAATAAAATTGACGAAATTGGTTATGTTCATAATTTTGGACAGCCAGTTTTAACGGGGGCTTTAGGAGATTTAAACGTCTCCAGCAAACGTATGGGAACTCTGGTATGCACCACTATTAATGATATGATGCATCGATCCGTAGATTGATGCATTACGTAGTATCAATCTTTAGAAAATCTTGATCATTGCAACTGAAATATTTCTTGTTGCGGGCTTGAGTGTGATACTACTTTAAAAGTTGCTAATATCCAAATCTTAATGGTGTTTTTTAAGTTTCACTGTTGAAACCAATCATATACTCACCGCATCCAGGTGAGTACATGTGGAACGGCCTTGAGCAAGTTGAGTGCATAGAATGAATACCGAACCACCTCGGTTATGGACCAAGCCACTAATAACATAGGAACTCCAATGCTAGCTCGCGACTAAAATTTCACAAGGCTGGATATTGAACATAATGAGCTAAATAATGTACCGATTCAACTTTGTATAGTATCAGCCAAACAACGGTGACTCGCGAGAAAACTAAATAACAAAATATTTTGGGGTAATGTCACTTGGATAATAAAGTTGGTTACCACATGGATAATGAGTGAATAGTAAAGTTTCGTACACTTAAGCTTTAGGCTTGGTCTTAAAATGATCCTAAGACTTAGGCGAACAAAGTTACAAAAAACTTAGACTTAAGCGTAGCTTAAGTTTAAGCTCGAGCTCGGCGCACACCAAATTAGGCTTGGTGTGCACCGCAGCTCTAAGCTTAAGTTTAGGCTTAGATTTTGGCCTTAGACTTAAGCTAAGACTTATAGTTAAGCTGAAATGTACGATGTGTTAGAGCTACCGCTAACCATTTGCTACCCAGTTTTTTATTATCCAAGTGATAGTTGCGCAATATTTTTGGGTTGGGAAAATTCAGCTAACCTTGAGTAAGAGTTGTGCCAAGAGGTGACCTCACGAGACCAATTGCCGTGTGAACTATCTATAAAAATATTAGTGTAATAATATCGTTTCCAGAATTAGAGTAGGAAATTGTAACAAAGCATGAAGAAACTAACTCGAAAAATGCTTTGGTATATTATTTTTCTTATTAGGAAACAAAACGTATTGGAATTATTATTTTTGTTATTTTATTAACCAAACAAAAACGACTGAAAAAGGTAAAAAGTATATATCCAAACCTTTATATGGGTTCATCCAAAAATTACGCAACCGAAGATAGGGTTTTCTTACTCCCCTCTCTACCATCAATTTTGATGAAATTGCGATAAAAATAGCTATCGACAGCTACCGTCCTTCCTGTCTACATAGTTTATGGATGAACCGTAACCTTTGGTAAAGCGAACAAATTAAAAAATGGTTAGGGGATTATAAAAGGAACCATGCTTTGCAACCCTATTTTTCAGCTCTTTTCAAGCTAGCTTAAGTGGTGTGATACATTTAGCTTTGGCAAGAAGCACTTGTTTTGTGATATGCACCGGAAGGAATCGAACCTTGTTTGATAGTATCGCTTCTAAAAATTGCTAAAATAAATTGTCCAGTTTCATATTTTTTATTTTGGGAAATTGGATATGCTAAAACGATGAAAAATATGAATAGTTTACCTCGAGAATTGCAGCCGTTTGGAATATTTGTAACTCCAGCTCGACATTTGTGTAGAGCTGCTCGTTAGTCGCTCCATGAAGTAGACCGCTCACAGTTTTCACAAGAATAGATCCCCAGCCAAGGACTTGTAGCGCGTTATAGAAAATTAAATATAAATCCGAAGGCCTCATGGCGATGTTTTGCGCTGCAAATTTTCCAGGAATATTATCAATAATTGCAACTGCCTTATATGGGTGTACATTTATATAGGCAATCGAACGATATTTTATATATCAGTCCATCGTTCCCTTTTGGAAAGTAGGGAAAAGGGACACGGTTAACGATATTTCTTGCTGTCATAAGAGTCATTAAATTGATAATGAAGACGGGAGGAAGCACAAATTGTCATTCGAACGTTTTTGTTATTTGGCGTTGTGTTTCAAAATGGAACAGTGCCAGCAATTAATTTGAGAAATTGCGTATTTGGTTCCTGATTCGGATGTTTTAGTTTACGGCGTGTTTAGCATAAATCAAACCATTCTAAATTAAATTTGCTATCATGGAAACTAACGAAGAAACGAAACCGTTTACGTTGAAGAAATGGAACGCGATTGGTAAAAGTTTATATTTCCCACATATTTTTATGTTCAAAATTATTATTTCAGCTACATGGTCTTGGGACGTTGAGTGCGATACTTGCGCGATCTGTCGCGTTCATTTAGCAGGTAAAATTTTCATCCTTTATGCTGTTGTAAATTTTTTTAGGTTAGGAAAATAGTTTCAGACAAATTTATAAAAGTAAAATAAACGAAAAAGATTTTATAGAATGTGTTGGACTTTAGGGCAAGTATAAAGGGATCATTTTTGAAAGTTAGGAATTAACTAAGAGTCATTGCTTTTTCTGCAAAGGCGAATGGTTTGTATATAAGCAATTAAAAGAGTACATCGCATTGGAACAGTGTTTTTTCATGGGATTGAAATCATTATCCTGTCAGACCAGAAAATTAGAAGGCCAAAGTGATATTATTAGTCAATTGGAACTTTGCTCCAAATGTCAGGGGGTTCAGGCTTTTTCACTATTTATTTTCTTAACCTTCCTTGTGCGCCTTGGCTTTTTTCACCGTTTATGATCACATTTTTATTGAAATACCATGATGGAAGCAAGCAATGATGAAATAAACCAGTATTGTTTGGAATAAAATAAACAGTGAAAAAAGCCTGCACCCCCCCACGCCAAAAGTACCGATTTTCCGACATTCCGTCACTTGATCACGGTCTTGAGATTGGTACTGTTCCAATTGTGCTTCCCCAATTGAAAGTAAGAAATATATCAAATCAAAATAAATCAAATTTGTATCATAGCTGTTATAGTATGATATTGAATTGTCATGATTTTGAGGAAAAACAAAAATGGGCAGATCAAATTTGTCCTAAATTCAAGATGCTGTTGGTCACTCTATCATTAGTTGATTTTCATAATTCACAACGTTCTAGAGCCATGCTTGCGGTGTCAATCTGATTCGAAAACTGAGGAATGTGTTGTCGTTTGGGGCGAGTGTAGTCATGCCTTTCAGTGAGTCTCAACTTCTTTATTGCCCCGTACTAAGAACTAATAAATTTGTTTTGCACCAGTAATCTCATAATTTCTGTACCTTTCAGCTAAAAATCCCCATAACGTGCATGCCGCAGAAACCATAAATACCGTAAATCCTCTAATTAATCCCCCCTCAAATAATGCCCGCTCTGAACCCACAACGAAATAATAAATCCCCCTCAAATAAATCCCCCCAAAAATGGTATTTTTCCAATTTTTCCAAATTTCAAATTTTTAGCGCAATTTCAAATTTTTAGCGCAAATTAGAATTTTTATTGCGAAATTTGCTATTATTTACAAAATTTGGTCAAAAAATTGAAAAATTTGTTAGAAATTTGCCGAAAATTCGATCAAAAATCCAAAAAATTCAAATTTTTGGTGAAATTTTTTTGCCGCCAATTCAAAATTGGTTTAAATTTTCAAAACTTTTCCCAAATTTTGCCAAAAATCCAAACATTTTGACAAAAAGACCCAAAATTTTCGCCGCGCCTTAGGCGCGGCCCCCGAAATTTTAATTTCCCCCTCAAATAAACCCCCCCCCTCTAGGACCTGACGAAATAATAATTCCCCCGGAGGATTAATTAGAGGATTTACGGTAAATGTATATCTCGCTAAAGAAAATGAAAGCTTGGGCTTTCGAAAATCTATTAAAAAGTACCCCTATTAAAATGCTTACCAACAAAATTTTTACCAATATTTTTGAGAACTTTATTTTTACAGTATTTCATTAGACAATCTACTTAATGTCTACTTTAGCAATTGTTGCATGGCATTGTGGGTGAAACAAAATAACAGATGCCCACTCTGTCAGCAAGATTGGTAAGGATAATTACATTGTTGTACAAATAATTTGTTTTCCTTTTATAGGCAAGTTCAAAGGATCGGACAATGATTCCTTTATTGTACAATAAAGACTGATATTAATTTTGTATTATTGTAAATAGCAATATTGAAATAAATTTTATTGTAATTCTCCACTGCGTGAGTCATTGGCTAATAGAATGCCAACAATATTTACACGTGTCTTTGTTCTATTACGATGAGCTAAATATATAACAGCTTATGTCGGAATTAAATCGTAAGTTTCCTTGACAAAATAATTCTGCATGTACTAGGAAGGAATATTCCCCTCTTCCGCAGATGACATTGAATGAGCGCTGGATTAATTGTTCTGCCGCGTTTTGTATTTTTCTCTTAGATTCCGACAAATCCTCCGAAATTGACTGTAATTGGGTCAATGATTATTAGGCTCATTTGATAAAAAAAATCCTGGGTGCATTACCTGTGCTAGTATAACTTCAAGTATCTGACTGTTGCACTTGTGATTATTTTCTTCGGCCTGGTCTATTGAGGTTGTTTTTGTACCCCGTGCCTTTGCAGCATGACTTCGGAAACTGACCCGGCATGGTTGCCGGCAATTGCAACAACAATCAATCTAGTAAGTGTGTGTTTCAAGGGAAAAGTCCAAGTGGAAAATTTCCTTTATGCGACATTTAACGCAAAATTTTTATTTTTATTTCGAATTTAAATTCCAAACCAAAATTGAACATTGTGAGTTTTGTAATACTTTCTGAGTAAAAAATGACAATGCTCTACCTGTGAAGGAGGAGGTATAACGCAGTTTGTGACCACTGGCGGCGGCATGCACGGGATGAGTCTCGGTGGAGGCGGTCGAGGGCACGGCAGTGGGACGGGACATGGCGCGGGTAGCGGCATAGGAGGACAGATCATACGTGGAGGGCACGGTTTTGGAATGGGGCAAATACATTGTGGAGGCGGCAATGGGGGACGCTGTTGACACGGACATGTGAAGATGCATGGCCTTCGGGGCGGCGGATAGTACGGGCTACATGGAGCTGGAATTCCAAAACACTTGTTAGTGGCTGAGTCGAGTAAAAGGCTTATGGAGGCTTGTTAGCTAACTATAGGGCTAGGCTAGATTTATTTGGGGGAAGAGGTGCTGATCAAATCGTATCTTGCATACTAGCTGAGACGGGGGCGCTTCGCGCCCCCTTACTCAGCTAGGAAGCGGGGAGCGTGCATCAGCGGCGCTTCGCGCACCGCCATCAGCGGTCAGAGTTGGGTTGTTCGGGTGCCTGGCCTCGCGGCCTTCGGCCGCTCGAACGGGGGTTTTGGCACCTCGCAAAAAATTTTGAAAAATATCGTACCCCGCGTACCCCGATAATTTTTTTGACCCCGGATTCGGATTCAGCACCATCGAAAACCCGCAGGTGCAAAAAATCGCGACCGCATCGTGGTTTCCTAGAAAAACACGATTTTTGCCATTTTTGTGAAAAAAGCCACTTTTTGGCGATCCCCAAAAAATGTTTACGGATTCGGTATTGCTCGCCCAGGGCTACAACATGAGCTATCACACACCCCTGTATCGCGACCACATCGTGGTTTCCCAAAAAGTGTCATTTTTGCCACTTTTTGGGGCAAAAAAGCCACTTTTTGTATGGCTAGCCAAAAAGTTTTTACGGATTCGGTATTTGCTCGCCCAGGGCTACAACATGAGCTATCACACACCCCTGTATCGCGACCACATCGTGGTTTCCCAAAAAGTGTCATTTTTGCCACTTTTTGGGGCAAAAAAGCCACTTTTTGTATGGTTAGCCAAAAAGTTTTTATCGATTCCTCATTAGCACGCACAGGGCTACAAAATGAGCTATCACACACCCCTGTATCGCTACCACATGGGATTTTCGAAGGGCACGCACAATCACTCCTTACTATAAAAGATGCTAGTAACGCAAGTTAGCATGGTGGGGAAATTCGGCTAATTCAAAGGAAGGCTTTGCAGAAGCTATGCCGAAATTTATTGCAGACCGATCCGCTTGGGACTACCGATTATTTGAAATTTTTAGAAAAAAAATTGAAAAGGTAGGCTTACGTTTCAGCGATGGCGTTCGTTCTTATACCTTCTATGCGGGCAGAATCAATCATAAGTTGGAGTGCTGCCAGAGATAGAAAGAGATGAAGCGAGGCAGTGGGAAACAGCCTTGCGCTCATTCCACTGGACTTGGTTATTTCCCACTGCCTCGTTTCATCTCTTTCTATCTCTGGCAGCACTCCAACTTATGATTGATTCTGCCCCCATAGAAGGTATAAGAACGAACGCCATCGCTGAAACGTAAGCCTACCTTTTCAATTTTTTTCTAAAAATTTCAAATAATCGGTAGTCCCAAGCGGATCGGTCTGCAATAAATTTCGGCATAGCTTCTGCAAAGCCTTCCTTTGAATTAGCCGAATTTCCCTACCAGAACGCGAAAATCTGGGACAGAGAGAATACAGGGTACGAGTGTGGAGAGAGAATGGTTAGACGTTTAGAGAATTCGAGAGAGTGTTTACCTTTTACAATCTTCCAAGGGGACAAAAATTGTTGAAATACAATTTTGTCTAAAGCGAGTTTTTGATAAAGCCGGCAGTAATACTAAAATGAGAGAGAGAGCAGGAGGAATTTCATTTCAGTCATTAAAGTATAAGCATGTTTTTGTAAATGTGAGTTGATTACCCCGTTATTTCGTCCATAGCTCTCTATTTCTTCTAACTTACGATTTTTTGCCTCCTGAGGTAAGGTAAAAGTAAACGATAGTATGTCATGAATCAAGGTCGAAGCATGCTTAATTAAAAAATTTTAACGACCTCTTGGGAAAATATTTAATCTCGGGAACTTCCCTGGTTAGGCGCGTCCGAACGAGTTCGACAAAGTACCGAAACTGTTATTTGTTACGGTTATGGGTAACAGTTATATACTTACCAGGTTCAGCTCGAATAGGTCCACATGGCATGGATCCCATTATTGGGTAAGGGCCGCCATTATCTATAATGACGTCGTGTAAAACCGGATGTTTCCGTTCGAGATTAGAATCGTCTGAATCCCTATTGCTGTCCAACTCCTGTACCCTGGCAGTAATTGCGGCGTTACTCACAGAACGTGATTTTTCTTGAATAATGTTCGTTGATTCCTGTGAGAAATCTCGTCCAGATAGCAATGTTGTCATAGGAATACGTACCAAGATAATATATAAACACTTCAAAGCTATCATGTTTTTAGTTTTAATACGTAACTTGGGGAATTTGATCTTGAACAGATGAGAGGAAGTGGCTATGAAATGAAATGAATCATTTCATCCCATACAATTTTAGGAAGCAAAAATTTTGGGAAAGGGCTTCCTTTTCTGGAGAGCGATACCTTGATCAAATAAATATTAGCTCCGGATATTCCTCACATATTTGTTTTCTCCATTTCTTTGGTGCTCTTTGCTCAAGGTTAAATACTTTGTTTGCACTTTCTAAGGCATTCGTCTGGTTTTGGTCTCTGCATGAAAAGTGATTGTGCTTTTGCTCTTTTGAACATATAAATAATTGTGAGTAGATTATCTTGCTAATACATTAAAATATGAATGCAATTAACTTACATTCGTGTAATGTCTTTAATATTTTGTTTATTTAGCATCGGATATACACAAACTCTGTTGAACGGAAATGATCGAATCATGCTCAAAGAAACGCATGCTTACGTTAATAGCAGCTTTACTTATGTAAGCTTCGTATAATTTCAATTTTGTGTTAGATTTTAAGAATGTTTCAGATGCTCATTGGTCATTCTCCTTTTCGGTTTGTTTTATATTCATTTGATCAGAGGAATTTATTCAAATATCACTGCTTTTCCATTTAGAGGAATACGTAGAGGACAATGAATTTGAAACTGCGCGGATATTCAGAAACTCTCCATTCGGTTTACCTAGCAAAGTTAGTTTTTATGAACTCATTTTGTACCGTAATCCCTGTAATTACTCCCCTCCCTATAATTACTCCCCCTCTGTATGGATTTTCACTCCCTGGTTCGACCCCGCTCGGAGCCCTTGCCACTCTAACCAAAACTGAGTGCATATTCGTGTAGATCTCATCGAGTTACGTATGTTTAGCTAGTTTAAAAAATATTTCATACTCAAAAACTTGGAGAAAAATGTCTTCGAAATTTGGAGCGGCTTCGAAATATGGTGTTTGAAAAATTACTCCCCCGGGGGAGTAATTACAGGGAATACGGTATGTTATATCATGCGGAGAAACTTTTTATCATTATTTTTGCCAGCGTGTCATGCTAGTGTGTTCTTGGCGTCTGTTTATTGCCGAAAAGTAACTACCGTGGCATTTAGTCAACAATACAGTGGAAGAAATATGACGAAAATAAAAGAAAAACTTGACCAGAAGGATAATATTTCGTTTTTACTAATGTAAAATTCATTCTTCTTATAATTTATGTTTATTTTATTCTCATTTTTATTTACTAACCGGATTTAAGCCGAAGATCATTGCTAAATAATTAAAAATTAAACTCATGACTATACTCATTAAACTGAAGCTTTCAAGTTACTACAACCAAATTATTTACAGGAAAAACTTGGCGAAAAATCAGAAAAAGATGGCGGCGCTGTTACATCGTCTACATCAAATCACACCGTTACTCCGACAAAGCAACCATCAATTTGTGGCTCCGGCGAACAACCAACACTTACGAAGGCATGCCAACCGTGTTCACAATTTGAAATAAGTGCTGTTGGCTCAGGTAAATTCCACCGACGCCTTTTTATTCTTCCCGAAAAGGTCCATTAAGATCTCTATTCAGGACATTGTGTGGAAACTGGCTACTTTGACGAATTATATTGCGAAAAGTCGAACAAAACGTTTCACCAGCCGTGTTTTGCAAAAAGTCGAGTGAAAACAAAATTCTACTCGTTTGGCTTGGGAATGTTTATTTCTTCAATCGGGTTCGGATTATTCGTCAAATGGAGGAAAGAAATGATCGACCAAAGAGTTTACACTAGAATTCAAAATAGTATTGGCTGAACAACTTCTGCTGTTTGTTACTAACAAAACGGGTTCTTTGCTTCAGAAATATTATACTGTATAGAAGAATTTTATACTCGCTTTATTTATTTTTTTGAAACTTGTGTACAATAAAGTATTACAAATCCTTAAATTTTTAACGTAATTGTTAATACTGTCACTTTATAATTATAGTTATATGGGTTAAAAATACAAAACACTAGTTCGTTTTAACCTAACCTGAAGGTTTGCCCTAAAATGTTACGAAAATAAAGGCCTTAGGAGATAATACGATAAATTATAGATCTAGAACGACAAATGGAAAGTGGCAAAGGCGTAATCAATCTTCAGCACTTTTTATAAGATTCTCAGTATCAAAAAAAATGAAAATTTTTCAAGCCTTCTAATAACATATTCCATTGAGCGTGTATTCCTATTTATAAGGATTTGCAGTAACTCTTGAGAAAACGCAAAAAATGAGTGATAACAATATACACCGTAAATAATAACATTAGTATCACCAAATAACTGCGTGAATATCTATTGCGCATTTATAGGATTCATCGCAATAGATACTTTCCCAACTGCCTGTTCGGCTTCCACTTCTGTATCATTGTTATCATCGTCCTCTTCCTGTATATTGAGTCCTTTCGCGTGATAAAGAACGTACAAATCAGTCAGCATTGATACCAACCGTATAGCAACATATAAATAGTGCATCCTGTAAAAGTATTATTACGATACAATGACAATTAATATTCAAAACATAAATAGAACATTGCAAGTGGAATATCGTATTATCAGTTTTAGACGACCTTTTTAAAAATGTAAGAGAAAGAAATGCAAGAAATATTTCATTATTGCGTGCATTTTTCTTGTACCTTTTATGAGTACTAACCTGACTCTCAATTTCGTGGGATCATAAATCTGGCAAGAGCCTTGCGAGCCACAAACGCTTTCCCACACCAAACATGAGCTATCTATCACGGTTCCCCATAGTATAGGGGATGGGAGTGTGCCTAAAGGTATTATGATTGAACATTTTAAATGGATAAATCAAAAATTACCGAAAAAGCTGACTAGAAATCCGTTAAGACCTAAGGCCGGACTCCTGCTTGCTGGCGGCACTGACCTGCAAATTTGGCATTTTATCACTTTTATTTTGGGTATAAAAACCTAAGCAAGAGAAGCATGCCGGGTACAACTGCTGTTCCGGCAACAAAGGCGCCCAAGATAACGGTCGTGAAGAAAGCGATGGTCATCTCTTTGCAATTATCATGACAGAATTCTTTCTTGACAATTCCTCCCGGAGCACAGTCGCACTCGGAGAATTCCTGTAAGGATCAAAATGAATTGAGTAAAAATGTTGTAATATTAAGGTTAGGCTGTAGTAAATATTTTATTTATTTTGCTTTTCAATTTTAATAACAATTCGATAGTCTTTCAACGAAAAATATTTGAATAGTGCCAAATATTAATAATATTTTACTCTACTTTATATACTACTAAGATTATTTACTAATAGTTTACTCAAGAATATAAGTTTTTACACATAGTTTGGATTTAGATGATTTCGCTAAAATGTTTTGATATGAAATTTTTTAAATTTAAACTAAAATTTCAAGCTTTTAACAAACCAATTGGTAGGACTCCAAATCGTAGACTGAAACATGTCGGCAGCCAGCGTGGCAAGGGGAGTAAAATGTCTGCAAAGATTTATGGTGAAAATTCGTTAACTAAAACGACTCAAAAGTAAAAAACGCACTCTGCCAGTGGCGTCGCAAACTGGGAATAATTTAGCAGATTCGCAACCTGAAATAATATTAATTTATTGCTATTAATTTATTTCACAAAAAAGAAATGTATTGAAAACATGTTAGAGCATTTTTGTTTACTCACCGCATTCCGAATTGCATGACTTTGTGTAGTTAAAGTTTGCTTCTATGCCGGAGAGCCCAACATTGTTCACTATAGAGTGGCAACCAAGAAAACTTTTTGAGAAGAAGAGACTTGTATTGATGACTGACATCAGTAGAACGTAGAATGCAGCAGAACGACCATTTAGTTTAAACCTCCTAGTTATGAATCCGCCGCCAGCTGTGCCGCATGCAAACCCAAGTACGCCAAAAACAGCTGAAATTACGAATATAAATAACATAAAAATATAACTCAAAGCATATAAAAACATGAAAACGCCCGGGTAGATAAAAACTGCATAGTATTGTATCCACGTTTATTACGTATTTTTTTACCCCAAGTCAGAAAACTTTGAAATCTGGCATGACTTCTGATTATGATTGCTATTTGATATGGCAATAAACTCTATAGCCAATAAACGACATACCCATATATAAATGAACTCTGTATTGCGGAATACCATAGCTTAAAGTATCATTTCATTACATAACAATACTTTGCAAAATATTATTTAACTCACTGGTTTTCCAAATATTTTGGCAAGAAGACCATGTATCCTTTAAAGGCTAACACGTCACAAACCCGTCCTACCACAGAGCCAACGTAGACTTTAGATTTTAATACATCGTAGTATGAGCCAAGGAAACCTAAAACGCAGAGAAAAGTAACCGAAAGGCATAGTACTGAAAGACGCACTATGAATTCTTTCGCGCGTTGTGAAATCTTCGTCCCTATCCACGTGGCGGTCAAAAAGTGAAAGCTTAGTCCGATCATCAAGAGGTTTCTTTACATCGCCGTTGTGCAAGTCACCGTTTTTGACGGTCACTTTATTCCTCAAATTTAGTTTGTATATAACAAAAAGTACATAAACCTTACTTTTTCTTCGATGATTCAGGGAAAAAATATAGCATTACTGAGGGAATAATAGTAATAATTCCAATAAATAAGAAGCCAAGCCACCAAGCACTGAAACATTAGCGCTAAGAATTATTATATATTTAGTGAGAAAGCAATGATTTTTACCCAATCCACGTCGGATCCTGAGGTGTGAGGCCGCGTGGTGCCATTTGGGGAAAAGTGTAATACAGTTTATTAGCAACTGATCCAATTAGAAAACCACAGATGGGTCCCATGATTCTGATGAATGACATCATTGCTAAAAATGTGTTTTAGAGAATACACATTTTCTAAACAAATGTTGGTCAAAAATTATCGCTTACCAAAATAAACTGGCATATTTTTGTTCTTGACGTTGTCGTCTATTAGTGGAATTCCAAGTGACCAGGGCCTAAAGATATCGTACAAGCATGAAGCGAAAATGTAAATTAAGTCTAACATAGTTCTTCCAACTCCCAGAGCTAATAATGCCACAAATATGATCAATAGAGGTCCTAGAATAAAATAATTGTAAATTTGACATGAATTTTAAAATGACATACCCACATTTGAGGCTTCACCGTGGCATTGAATTTCCTACAATACAACGAGTAATGTCTGAATAAATGGTTACATATAATATGTATACTATAATAAAAGTTGCATAAACTATGTATCATAATAACCAACTTTCATGACTTGACGCAAATCATTGACCATTCTGTGACAAAACGCAAAAGGTGCGATTGCGGCTCTACGAATGGTCTTTAAGTCAGACTCTGCGAACTCTTGTCGATTCTGTACAAACATCTTCAGAGATTTGAGTAATTCGGATTTATCCTCTTGATTTTTTATGACCAAATCAATGTGGTGCAAAATCTAAAAAATAAATCCGTCGGCAATACATTATAATTTGAAGGAAAATTATGATAGGTAAGATTTTTAGCGTATAGTCCGAGATATAGTTTAAATTAAGGATGTTTTTAGCACCAAGTGTGGAAACGCACTGAATTTGAATCTAACATACCGTAAATCCTCTAATAAGTCCCCCGGGGGACTTATTGTTTCGTAAGGGTTTTCAAAAAAATTTTAAATTTCAAACTCAAATTTCTCCGATATTTTCAATGACAAAGTTTTGGCATTGGGGTTTTTCTTACGTAACTCGACGAGATCTACACGAATATGCGCTTAGTTTTGGTCGGGCGAGCTCGCAAGTACGTTTGGCATTCTGTTTGAGGGGGGACTTATTTGAGGGGAGGGACTTAATTGAGGGGAGGGACTTATTAGAGGATTTACGGTAATTGTATATTAATAGAATTATAAAGTGACATAAACTTGCATCTGAGATTAGAGGTTCGTCAATCAAATAAAGACTCCTTGAATTGTTTGCATATTCAATACCATTTGGTGATTCATTTACTGATGATTTTGAATTATCCAGTTTTTCGAGCAATGCCGACCTAACTCGGCTTGGCACGCGGTCTCGAATCGGTGCGTATTCGAAAAAATCTTTGACTGTGGCATCCGGTTGCAAAAGCGATTCTTTGGCCTCGAGGCGGCCCTAAAGACAAGTTCTGTCAATTATGACTCATTGCACATGTCACTGAGCTGTACCTCGATTTCCGTGATATTCAGTTGAGGTGGATGGACGGGATACTAAAAGTTTTATGTAATAATACTGCGACTGTTAAAAATGTTCTTGCGATATTTATTATACACATAATATATTTGCTTAAAAATCGAATTATGCAAAAGCCAACCACAAAATTTGGAGAAGCAGTGAAAATATGGGCCAATGCGATAACTATCGTGCCGGCGCCGATCCACTTTGCACGGTTTCCACGAGAGCCGAAATATGACACAAAAATGACCGTCTGAAAGCTTTTAGTGGAATTGGTAATGAACGTGCAAAACGTTTCGCAATATTGAGAATTAGTAAATATTCGAGAAATATACAGTAAAAGAAAGTAAAGAATTCAAAAGCATCGGATTTAAAGTTGCGGATGATTCCGCAGGCAGAAAATTTTATTAATTCAAAACATGTCACTTACCGGAACGTAACTAATATCATCTAAAATCATGCTAACATTGCTATCATCCTAATATCTCATTGCTTACGTGCACTGACTAGAAGGCCTGATAATTTACTCGGTATCCTGAATTGTCGTTCAATATTTTGCACCGCACTAACCATATAACTGAAATCAAATAATTGTTCTGCTATTCTTCTTTTGTTTACATACAAGTAAAAAGTATTTCTTGTACTGTATAACGAAACTATATTGAAAATTAAAGTGCAAATTATATTACCTTCCTCCAATAGATTCAAGAAAATAGACAAAGGTGAATAGTGCAAGAAATACATAGAGTCGGCTAATCTCCACCATTTTCTGTAAACTGTTTCTTATATTAATCGCACACCTTCATTACACCAAAACACACATGTAAAATAAAATGAACAACAAATTTTACAAATTATTTTTCAGCACTCAGTATAAATTGATTAGATCGCGTTCTCGCAATGGCAACGAACTTTAGGATTTAGCAGTAGTAAACATAAACATGGTTATATATTACGTTATATATTATACGTACCTATTACGTGAATATTCTATAACATTCCAAAAACTCGACTTTTAGGACATCAGTTTTATACAAAAAAAATTAAGTCTAGATCACAATAATTATAAGTCAAGGCATTGAAAAGTGAATGAAGGAACCTTCAATTTGTATTACGTAGGAAGCGTCACATATCACTAATAGACTACCCCTTGGCGTCCCCTGTAGAACTAATCGAGCGAATTACGTGAGTCAATAGTTCAATTATTCTCAGCGGTGTGATTCTCCCGCACCTACCCAAAAACTGTACCCCAATCTTGCACTCCAAAATTTCGATTATTATTTTATTACCACTCTACAGGTAATTGTTGTGCAGGTATCTTCGCCTCTCACCAGACCCTGGCGATCTCAGAGAAGGTAATTGTTTTTCGCAAGATAACCGATTACAAAGAGGCAAACATCGCAAAATCATTAATCGATGAGTTTTAGACTTAATACCCCCACAGGGATGAATGAGTAAAAATCGGGATTTCACTTTCGAATTCAGATTCTTTGTGAGAAAAACAAATGTATTACTACCGAGAGGTAATCGTTCTAGACCAAAGATGATGACAAAACAGGATGACCTGCGTAGGTGGATTTGCTTCAGCAAATTCAAGCATAGTTTGTGACGTAGCCTCTGTCACTCCATTAAATTCGGTCTCCTCCATGGGTTACTTCAGATATCAGCAACAAATATTGGAACAGAGGTTGTTCCACATATGTGTGAATGGAAATATACCAGATTACTGAATGTAATCCGGTAAATGAGGTGTCGCTAGACATATAAAAAGTTCCACATAAATTTCCCCAATATTTCCTGATTT
Source organism: Ditylenchus destructor (assembly GCA_022814885.1). Classification (NCBI taxonomy): domain Eukaryota; kingdom Metazoa; phylum Nematoda; class Chromadorea; order Rhabditida; family Anguinidae; genus Ditylenchus; species Ditylenchus destructor. The sequence goes on along the minus strand of JAKKPZ010000010.1, from coordinate 1,785,240 downwards.
TTCTCTACATTTTTCCAAAAATTAATTGTCTTCATTTTCCATCGTCTACATTCATCTAATCCACGTGAATTAGAATTACCCTACGTTATATGTCTTCCTATGATTTCTACATTATTTAAAACTTTTCACTAACAAATAGGGTCAATAACAGGCATGTTTCATTTTTTTCAAAGGAGAAACTCTTTCTCTCGGAATGTTTTTCACTTTCCCAATTTATTTTCCGCTTTCGACGAGTACGATTGTGCACTGGATATAGTTTCTAGATGTTCTCTAGCGAGTAGATTTTAGTAATCTTCAAAAAGCGCCTCTCCACAAAGTTAAACATCTCGAAAGGACTTAAATATAAAACATTTGGGACATGACAAATTGATTAATTAGTAAACTACGCAGTGAAATCACAGTGTATTGAATATACAAACAGCTTGAATGTACACACATATTTAAAATGAAATATCCAATATGATTACCCAAAAGATAGGATTGTCATAAGATATGAACCATTTACGGAAAATACGGAAAACCACTTTAATAGTTTATTTACATTCTCTTTAATGATAAAAAATATGTCGACAAGCGAAAAAATGTTTGTCAAATTTTCAAAATCAGCGCTGATGCTTCTGTGTAACCATGTTGGTATCTTTAATCCTTTCTCATCAGAATGACTAGCTCTTTGTCAGGCGTTATGGGTACCTTTAACTTATCTAAATTCGAACCCTGACGAATTCAGGCTGATACATATATAATGGGAAGTACAAGCGAATGCAGAGATATCTAAAATTTTTGCTCAACATTAAATTCATAAAATTGTAGGGGCTTTCCGAAAACTTAAAACGTAATTGCCAATATTGAGATTTCTGATAATTTGCATAACGAATATATACAAAAATGGATTTGTAGATAAATAGATGAATTTATTAGAGCGATGAATAGCACAAAATAAAAAGGTATAAATCACTGAGTGGTAAGGTGTTTAGGGCTTTAGGCACGAAATGGTAGAGTTAGCGACCGAATGATACAAAAACCTCGGGATCCCCACTCACACAATTGTTAAGTGGGGAGAAGCACTAGATTTACTTTGTCCCTACTTCCCAGACTTTGCTTCCTTCGCATTATAACAAATATTGAGCAAATACATGTGTATAAAATTTTAACACGATAATTGTGCGCAACTAAATAATCGATAGTAAATATTCGAGCCCCATGACGGAGCACTGGCGAAAATGCGCATAAGGAATGCGCGGTATCGATTGGAAGGATTTAACCCGGTGATGGGAGTATCCGCCTAGAAATAGCTGTAGGGTGCAACCATTCCATATAACAATTGCATTCAATCCGAAAATTGGGATAAGAACGGATTTGTAACAATTCATACTTCATTTTAAGGTTTTGTGCAATATACAAAACCTTTACATTTTTTAAGGAAAAAGGTTATTTCATTAGCAGTCCGACTGTATACCTGGAACAGTGATGATATTTTTGATCGAGAGCGCCATTAGTGAATTTTAGTAACTACCCGGTTCAAGGGTTATGGTAAAAAACGGTATCGCAAAAACGGTATCGTCAAAAACGGTAACGTCAAAAACGGTATCGTCAAAAACGGTACGAAATTTTTTGACTTAAAATAGCCATAACCCTTTTGATACTCTCACGCTTAAGCTTTGAGTAATAGCTTAAAATGACCCTAGGACTTAGGTGAACAACTTAGGCTTAGGGTTAAGCTCAAACTTAGGCTTAGGCTTAAGAGTAGGCTCAAACTTAAGTTTTTGAGCCTACTCTTAAGCCTAAGACTAAGTTTGATCCATGTCCATAACCGGTTCAAGCGGTGTTGTCCAACTGATTCTTCCATTTTCAATGTTGTATCCCTAACACACCTATTATTCATCATTCGTCTAATTTACACCTACAATTAGATATTTTCATACAATTATTGACCAAAATTATTCAAGATTTCGAAAAATATATTAAAGAAAATAGGTGTAACGCAAATATTTACCACATAGCATTTGCGAAAATTGGGCTCAGAATTAAATTAAGCATAAAAAGACTTCTACGAAATAAACGAAAAATATGCGATGTGAATGCATATTAGAAAGTGTTGGAAACTATCAATAATCAAGAGGATAAATAATGAAACGGCTTATAGTAAACAGTTAACAAGTTTCCGTGTTTATCACTTATCATTGTCGCAAACAGATTCGAGAACTCTTTGATTGGGAAGTCATAAATCATTTATTCAACTTAGTTCATTCAATAAATTCCATAACAACTTCAAAGGGTTCTCAGCTCAATTTCACATTAAATTTTCGCTTTGTGGTTGTTCAAGTATATTAATGTAAGTAATCAACTATCGTTCAGTTTCCTTGAGTGGGTCATACCCAGCTCATTTGAGTTCCAAGACAATTTCGGCTGTCCAAAGAATGGTTAGAAGGCGGAGGCGGGGACTTGTAGCGCCACAGATCACACTTGATTGTGATCTCCTATTGTTGGAATAAAAAAGAGTAGCAAAGCGACGAGCGATTCCCACTATAAAACGCTCGTACTCTTCTTCCTGCTCCGCCACCTTGTTATTTTTATTGCCATGCAATAGTCGAGCAATGACTGGAGACAATTCATTGCGCACCTTTTACCACCTTTGTTGACTGACGCAAACTCCTACACCCAGAAACGACCTTCGGCGAACGACGGAAACAGCGATTTTGAAGAATCAGACAGACAAAACATCGAAATTAATTATGTTGATTAAGAGTATTTTGGCTAAAATTTTTGTATCAAATTCATTTAAAGATTGTATCTCGAGCAGCGGGATTTGGATACTACAATAAATTTTTATTACAAAATCTTTGATTGCTATAGTACATCTATATGTTGTTTAACCAGATATAAAAATTATGCTATAGTTGATTTAAAATTGTAATCAGAAAGATTTTACCAAAATTTTGTTTAGTTGGAAAGTAAAAGAAATTTTATGTATTCAACAACGATGCAGATTAAATCGATTTCATTGCAGTATTATATCGGGTACCTAATTAAACACTATAGTAGTAAAATCATGGATATCCACTTTTCGCAATCTTTAATTATGTTGCTTACATGCAATGTCGTACAAATATATACAAGTATTTTATCCACAAAGGATGTCATTGCACAACCGACATTAATATATTCTAGGGAATGATGCCCTTATGAGGGGTTTGATGCAGGGGGAGGAACCACTTGCTGTGAAGTTTGGGAATCTTTTGTAGAGGGAGCCACAGCAGAGGCTTGCGAAGGGAATGTTTCCGAAGATGATGTGTTCACCTAAGAGTCACAATATTGAACCGAACAGAAATAACAAATTTACCAGTAGTTGTTGAGGCACAGTTGCTTTGTGTTGTTGCTGCTGGATCAAAAGCGGCAATTTGGTAACAATATCTGACGGTGCAAATTGACGCAAAATCTGATTTTCACTTTCCAGATGAGTTACCTTGTAATAAACTAATTATTAGCGAAACCATATTTTAAAATTCAGTCGGAGATTGAAGGAAGTACGTTTTTACTCATTTAAATTTACTGACATATTTTACATGATCACAAAATATAAATTGAGAAAATTTTTTCACCATACTTATATAATTTATAGAACGGTGACCTTTGTAAATATCGCGCTTTCAAGACTATTAATGTAAAATATAAATAAGAATCAAATTGATAAATATGGTTAAGAAATATCTTTGACGGATTTGAGACATAACAAATTTAATAGAACCAACTTGAGATTCTAAGTCCGCAATTTGTGATCGTAAAATTTCCACTTCTTCCCGTACAGCAAATGTAAGATGTGTTTTGACTAGATCCTGAATATTTAGACGGTTAATGACGTAATAGTAATTATGTTTTCAAATGATTCTCAATCACACAAAAATATAAAATATTATATAGTAGAGACACTAAAGGGTGGTCTAACCGTAAAACTTTTTAAGAATTTTCAGTTTTATAATTTAGAATATTATTATGTTATAACAATAAATTAGGGAAAGCATTTGTTCCATTTTCAGTTAAGAGTATAACGGGTTGTACCACTGGTTATAATTTTGTTGCAACAAAAATTGGAAGTAATCATACCATTGCTTGTTCAATTTTGTTATCAATCGCGACTATATTTCCTGCACCCGCTTGTCCCATTGTATTAGAGGCACTACTAAAAATGAAGAATATCAACATTATCTAGAGATTATTGAGATACTGACCTTTCAGTTGCGTGGGATGGATTCTGCAGGTGTGCTCCACTATCCATGCTTCCTGTCATTGTCGATACAGAGGCAGTTGAAGAATCGTGTGAGACTATCCTGGTGGGTAATTCCGCCAAAATTGCACTTCGCGGATTGATGCCGGCCAGCGGAAGAGTACTTGGAACTTCAGATGCGGCATTTGTTGAGGAAGGGTTTTTCTCTACAAACTCCAATATTTGATTTTCCACAGAGGTGGGCTCTTTGAAATCGCGACATTCCCAACGTCCTGGAAAAATATAATTCATATATTTTAGTTAAAATGTTTTGATGAAGGATTTCTTCTATTCGATTATTATACGTGAGTTGATTGAAGAAAACAAATCTACCTCTTGTAAATATTGCGGGGACCGGAACAACCTAAACGCAATAAGTGGGATCCACTTTTCAATATTTTTCAATAAAGAAGTTGCCTGAAATTGTCGCTCTTTTGGTTTGACGACATGAGTAGCCATAGCTAAACCAGAGTAAACCGATGGTTCAACTAATACATCCATAGTTCCTCGACAATATTTCCTTTTATCTGGTGCATTACAAATAAGAACTGGCACCTTGCCGGTGTTGTGCTAAAAGGAAATGAATAAATTACTAGGTGCAGACACAATGCCAACGTAGATAAAAAAGAAAAATTTGAATCGATTATAAGAGTTGCATAACTAGTTAAGCATGAACAGTTAAGTAAACAAACGATTAAGTAGTCGATTCAAGTGTTAAGGATTGTAACCCGTGAGGAAAAGTTACGTTCAACGGCCAAACTAAATACGAAAACATGTGAAGCACAATATGCACATTAAACTAATGACACAAACAGTAAATTGCCAAAACAGATAAAATAAACAAGCTAGTAAACAGCGTGGTTTTTAGAATATAGCCCATTATAATTAAGGAAATATGTATAAAAAATTACGTAAGCAAGTAACTTTTACCATTAAGCTACCTCTTAAGTCACTCAGAAATTTTAAAGAATATCACCCGAAATTAACTGACAAAAAGAAGTGAAAGGCCATTAGACAAATTGATAATAAAATGTGAACAATAAACCCTACAGATCTTTTCGAGTTTGGGCGACACATCAGCTAAGTTAGTACGTTCTTTGAGAGGTTTATGGTCTTTTTTCTTCTTCCAGTTGGTTTGAAATATTTTTTCTGAGTACAATTCAGAATGCTGGAAGATGGAACTATATTTGGTCCCACCCCAATTTTGCTACAATTAATAAAAACATTAGGAAAGTTTTGGTTTTCTATCTTTTAAATTTTATTTCAATGTCAAGCATTTAGCTTCCAATTATTACTTCTACCTAAGAAGCATAATAATACGATTGTAAAAGTAAAACTCATACCAAAAGTTATACTCATTTTGCATTGGATTCAGAATCAGTTTACTCCAATTACAAAAGGCTTCCAAGATAATATGCAATATGTACTTAGTAAATTTACCAATCATATTAGGGCATTCAAACGTTGTTAGTTATTATCCCAGTTTACCTCTTGTGCCGTTCATTGCGATAATATTTGATTGGTAATGTGCCATTTGTGAAATATACGACATTTTAAGTAATTTTTCTCTTGATTATTTGATTGATCAAAACTTTTTCTTTCTTATGTTTTGGTATGAACGTGTGACACAGTTAAATAGACAATGGTCCACTTGGGCGATTCTCAATAAAGGGGCACCCTGTAGATGACTTTATATGGAGAGTTATTTTCTCAGTTGCTTTATGTTTTTAAAAACAAATTGGTTAGTGATACATTTTATGACAGTAATAACGTTTTCAATTTTAATTTTTGTTACAAAAAATGTACAACAAAATCATGCCTGGATTTTTGTGTGAGTATTGCGTTGTTTGATATAAGAAACAGCTCAGTTTTCTCTCGTTGGGTGGAACTTTACGCTCCTGAGGGATTAAATTACAGATCGGAAAAGAGTAAGCGCATTCCCTCCTGCATAGTTTCCGTGTTATTTTTTAATCGCGTGGTCTTGGAATCTAATAATCCACGTTTTAATAATTCCTTCGCCATGTGCTATTGTTAATGCGCAGCGGATATATAGATGATCGATTCACCTGCATAGTCCCTGTAAATTGCCCATTTGCTGATCGATGCACAAATGTTTCTTTAGAGTTTTATTTTTTCATGGAATAAATAAAGTAAGTAATTCGATATTTTTAGCAGCTCATTTTTTCGATTTTTAAATTCATTATACCCACCAGGTTGGACAGGGAAAAATGTTATACTACCTTGTAAATAACCGGCATAATACATTTTGATATTCAATTAAGCGAAGAACTTCTTTGCTCTTCCAAATTTGGCTTCTAGGGTATATCTGGCATGCGTTTTAGGAAGATTTTCAGCAGCCCCGTTTTTAACTCCAGACTCCTCCTTCACGCTTTGTGGACGACAGGAAAACGCAAAAGGAGGAAAGAGGTAATTTTTCCTTGAGATTGTGCCCGTGCTGGGCGCACACACACCTAATGCTTTACCTCTGTTATTCCCTTTGCCATCGCCATTCCCAATGCCTCTCCCCTTTCACCCTAGCGGCTTTCTTTTCACCCACTCTGCCGTCCTAAGTGTGGGGTAAACTTTTTGAGGAAAGCCGGAACGTGAGTTGATTATTAGTTCTTAGGCCCTGCCTCCAACCACTGCTTTAACGCTTTTGGGGGTTTAAAGCCATTTTCACCTCTATTTTATTATGCAGTTTATGCGTCGCATTTGTTTTAAAAGAAATATGTGACTATAGTGTGAAATCTGATCGGTGGAAAAACGTTCGAAAACTGGCACCGTTAGCGAGAAGAAAATCCAGAACTCATTCTTCTGTTAACTTTTGTTTTCTTATTTTTTTCACTGTTCTTGGCGATACATAATGTTTTTTGTTTGCACAGATCTTAATAATTTTTGGCAGGAAACAAAAAAATATTAAATTAAACAAAGACTTTCCAGATAGTATTTTATTTCCGTATTTGTCTTCGTTTATCTTATCGGTGTAAATCAACAATATGTATCAGTAATATATGTTTGAAGAAAAGATGTAAATTTTTTAACAACCTACCTTTTAAGGTCATCCTTGTTCTTTCTAAATAAACTTTCAACCGGTCAATATAGTATACTCCTATCGTTCGTTTAAAACATTTCTTAGGATTATTTCCAGAAAATGCCTATCGATGCAAAACCGAATTATTTCATATTGAAATACAAACTATGATTAGAAGAGGAACCGAATTTGATTTTGTTCATTTTTAACTCTTTTTCCAATTTTTAGACCAACTAGTTGCAATTAATGACTTTATCCGATTCATAAATAATAAGCATGGATTTCTTGCTGTTTCATATGAATATATATATATATTATTTTTTAAATAGAAATATTCATTACGAATCGAAAAGACCTTGCATATTACTCAATATGATGAATTATATGAGATTTTGTGGTGCAACTGAAATATATCTTATTAATTTAATCCATAAATATGACGGCTGACTGCTCAGGTTTTCCCGAGAATTCCTAATTTTATACATGTAGTGAGTTCTGGAATTTTACCCTATACTTGCATACGCACCGAATTGCTCGCTCTTATGAAAAGAGCCACATTCCGGAGTCACGCGCTGTCCGCGCATTAATTGGCTGGCATACATTTTGCATGAAACGCTTTTGGACTTTGTGCGTGGTATTACAATTAATGATTATTAGCCGCCGGATATAAAATTGGCTCAAAATCATGACGAAGAATATTTTTATGAAAAAGTGTTGCAAATATTTAGCTTCGGTGATGAAATATTTCTGGGAAATAGGTCAAAAACGAAACATTGGTGACAATTTCCTAATTATTTCATATTCCCTGTATTCTCAACCCTATGAATAGTTTATAGAATTGGCAAGGTTAATATCTTGCGTAGTTGCTAAAATTTATATGTTAGTCCCATTTTTTCCATTTTTAAATTTGAATCCTTTTTACAACAAAATGGGTGCCTTCCGCGAGTGATTACTTAATATCTGGATAGTGCCTAAGGAATGAATAGCGTAATTACCCTTCCATTAATCCTCGATGATAATTTTGAATCACCCTTCAAATCATAGGCATTAATGTGCGAAAGCAAACACCAATCAAGACTATCCACGCGTTTAACGAGCATTCCCACCATATTTAATTCATAGAATGGAAGACGAAAGCACACCTTTATAGGTATACAGGAATCGGTTCGATCGCTGCTTATGTAATATCGCCGTAAAAAGCGCATACAGCGCTTCAGAGTTATCGGAAGGATCGGCAGGCAATTCTCTGGTTCTGAGCCGCGACGACCATTTGTCGTGCTCGTTTGTAAGTGTGTTTGCACTTCTTCACCACGGCGTCTTTGGCGTCACATGTGGCGGGGACCGAGCGCCTCCCTTATCGTCCAGGCGTCTTATTTATTCAAGAAAACACTAATAGAAAAAGGGTGGAGGGCCAAGCAGTGCTGCCGCTGCATTGCGCTATAAGCAGTGGTTGGGGAGAGGGGAGGAAGGGCAACAAATTTCCCTCCTTGCTGCCAGCGACCAAACGAGAGGTCCAAATCGCCACTGCCGTAAATAGATTTCGGATTTCAATTTTGGTCTAACCTGCGACCAATTCACTTGACAATTGCGCGCATGGTTTGGGCATTCCAACATTTTTGTGCTTAGAGCTTATTATTCATGCCAGTAAAGATATTTTATTTATATCAGCCCAAATTTTTATTATAATTTTGAGTAATAGATCTAGAAGAAAATAGTATTTATGTTGTAAAAATTTTATGTAGTGAATGTTTTATTTTATTTGCATTACTGGTTTGATAAATTTGCTACTGAAAATGAAATTATTATTTCTTTATCCCAATTGATATTTTAGAAATATTCTAAATTCACGAGAAATACAATTCTTTTTTCAAGCTTGTTATATTACAGCTTTTTATTAGCAGCATAACCAATTTATTGCCTACTTCCCTTCTTCTAGAAGGAAATTTGACATTTATTTGTTTTTCATGTTAGTTTTTTCTCCGCTGACTTGTGGGAACTATCTTAATTCCAGGATTTCCACAAACCTCTAGGGCTAGCTTATCGAGAATGTTTCGAGGTCGGAATGGCAGTTTAAAAGAAGATGGATGGATTTTATGCAGAAAATTCGAATACTTACTCTTTTCTTAGTGCTTGCATTTTATGCGACAAAGTGCTCGAGCTCAAAAATTATTTCCTTAGCTGCCTGATTTTGAAATGTTTAACATAATGAGTACGAGCCAAAATTCGTCCCCGGGGAATTCTATGCTTTCAGTCCACGACTCATAAAATTATTATGGATCTCTTGTTCTGATATTGACCCTCTCGAAATGCCATAAGAAATGTATTCTTGGGAGGTCGCTGAAATTTTATTTTGTTTGTGTCAGTTGCAGATTGTTGGAGAACACCGGACAAATTTATGGCCAGCCTGGCACCAGGCACTTCAGATTTGTCATTAGGGAAGACACATGTTCCCTCACTCTTCCGTAATGATTATTAAATGCGAAGATGAATTGGAAGATAATAAGTGGCCCAATAGCCACCGAAGATGATAAACTTGACTCTTCCGTCCGAATTTATTGCAGCTTCTAATGCGGCCAATTTTGCCGGGGCGTCCTCACCGAACCCATTTGTTGCTTTACTAATTCGATTGTCCATTTCGGGTTGTGTAGTAGTGAAGCTGTCCATTGGAAGCACACAGTTTTACTAAATCCTTGTTTTGCCTCAAATGCTGACTAATTTCTCAAATATGAATGAAGCTGAGAATCCGTATAATGTAATATACCTGGTTAATTATACTGCCTCGTTTTTAAAGTTTGCTATTGATATCATATACTTTTTCGAAACATTTGACAAAAAGCACGTTGCTTTCATATGTTCCTTCCTGTAAGGTATGTCCGCTTTTTCTCTAAGGCGTCTGATTGAAATTGGCTAAATCGATGCTCGGCTTGCTTTTTCTCAATCAAAGAATTTTTGCAACATATTTATACACGAAGGTATAACATGTTTATTTTCTACAAATAAGTATATGTCAAAATTATATTGACTGTTTCTTTATATTTGTACTTTTGCTTTATTATGGCCCTTTCTCGACCACATATTTGCGTCATTATCATTTTCAGTTGTATTTAATCGCGACCAACTTTTTTGATTCTCGACTGTTATAACTGATACAAATTCTATTTTAGCGAAAACTGTGCACATACTAGTATGGACATGTCAACAACTTTCCAGAGCAGATAGTAACCATAGTCCTTCTGCTCATGAGGGAACTTGGCAAGGTATATCTCCAGTATTATAGCAAAAAAAGGTTTCAGGAAAACAACCTGAGAACTTTTTTGCAAAAATATCAGAAAAACCATATTTAGTTAATATTGTTTTAACCTGTAAATGAATAATAGAAAAATTTAGGGCCGACGACGATGAAATGCGCTCCCAACAATGGAGAAAAAGTGTTACCGCTACAACTGCAAACTCCACGCGCGCTTTAGCGGATTGGACGGTCGAAGACGACGAGACCGCATTATTATCTCACCATTATCAGATATGCGACGTTTTGGAAAAGTGAGAAATTTTTTCGTTTATTGAAAATTGGTGAATAAACAAGCGGAGAGGTGGCGATAAAATTTGAAACAGAGAATAATATGTATTTCGGCGAATTTCCTATTGAGCGAATCGAATTATGAATTTCAGGAAAAGCCTACAGATTATTTTCCACCTCACAAAATTGTCTTTTACCTGTTATATTGCTTTTCTTAGAGTGTCATACGGATACACTAGGCAATGAAGGGTTAAGATCCAAGATATTATGTAAAACAATTGTTTATAATACAAATTTATTAAGACCTTTTTTAGATCGCCCATTTGCACTATCTATCGGGCGACCCACCGCAACACCTCAAAGACCTATATTGTCAAAAGTATCGACCTGAAACGCTATCTAGCTGCTTCTGGACTACGACAAGAAGGTAACAAGGAATTTCGTGTTTCATACAAAATATAAAATTTTAATGGTTTATGGATTTAAGATTTCAAGCAAAATATTTCTTATATCTACAGTCTACTCTCGCAATTACTTTTGACCCGGCCATATTAGTTCATAATAGCGAATTTTCAAGCAAGAATTTAGCCAAACTAATTGCTTTGTCGTTGTTTGTACAAATTATAGGCATTTATACCAAAACTTAAGCAAAATTGTCGGGACAAATTATTGCATATTGAGTCCGTCGTTAAATGTGCTCTGTTATTTTCTGTTAACAAAGGGAAAAATATATGATAATTTCAATTTTATTCCTCCCACTCCGTCTGTAATAGATAATTATACATTAGCGAGAGAAATTTGTGTTTACTAAATCCGTTCCGACCAAAAGTTTGCTTAATAGGTTCTTAATAGCGAGAGTACACTATCCTTATAATATTTAGACGTAGAAAACGAGGTCGAAATATGCGCAGGTCTGAAACAACATCCATTTTTCTGTCAGCTCAAAGATGTTATTTACGGCAACAATGCACTTCATATGGTCTTCGAGAACGTCGAGGGCACCGACATATGCTTCGAAGTTGTGAAAAGAGCCTCAGCTGGGTTCATTTATAGCGAAGCTGTTGTCAGGTAACTTTATTGAATAATATTATTGTATATTGTTGAAAATTTTAGTCATTATACACGTCAGATGCTAGAAGCTGTTCAATTTCTTCATTCGCAACGCATCATTCACAGAGATATTAGACCGCACAATATCCTTCTAGCCACGTAATTTATACAGTTTTGTTCGAAATACATCATCGTTGTTTAGAAAAGAAAATAATGCGCCTTTGAAATTAAGGGGGTTTGGAGTAGCATATAAACTGAAGTCTAGCGAAGAAAGATGTACAGCAGGTAAGTATAGGAAAGAATTCTGGACTTATTTGGTGGTAGTTAATACGAAATATTGTAGGCAGGATTGGTATTCCGCAGTTTATGGCACCCGAAATTATATCAGAGGATGCGAAGGGCTATGGAACTCAGGCGGATATTTGGAGCATTGGAGGTAACTTTTAATAATGTAGGTAGTTGTATAAGCAGTTTGAAAATGCTAGGTAAACTATTTCCGAGCTGCCGCATACGATATCGTCATGTTATTATGCACTTCCTTTCATAAATCATAAAATTTATATTAGTATTAACTATTAGTATCGTTTCAATCAGCAAGTAGTACCAAATAATATAATTATTCTCTTAGTATTATATAGTCTTTAGTATTATATATATTCTAGTCCTGAGTGCTGTTATAAATATTAAAACATAAGAGCACAGCGTATCGCTATTTTAGTGCTGGTCTATATATTGCTCTCCGGTCGACTTCCATTTTCTGGATCCATAGAAAACGTTTACGAGGCCATCATGGAAGGACGTTTTTTCGTGAGTGTATTCTCTTATTAATTATTGTTATTAATTATTGAAAAATACTTCCATATCAGTTCCATTAACTTTAACATTAATACGGGAATTTAGATGGACAACAATTTGTGGAGTCGTATAAGCGAGCCGGCAAAAGATTTGGTGTCCAAATTGCTCACAGTTGATGAATCAGAACGCCTTTCTGCCGAATTGGCACTTAAACATCCATGGATCGCTGACCGAACTTTAGCGCCTAGAATACATCTCAACGAAACTGTTGAGAATATTAGAAAGTACAATTTTCGTCGTAAACTGAAGGTAATTTTATTTTGCCCTTACTATTATGATGAATGTGATATTAAATTTATGGTTTGTTTTTAGAGTAACATTGTATCAACAGCTAACAATAAACGATGGAACCGGTTTCCCGTCAATTCTTATTTGAGTTCCGATTCTATGCCAGGTGGAGATTCATGTGATTTCGATTGTTCTCTACGTAAACCAGACGCTAGGTCTGGAGACGATATGTTCGGCGTTCAAATGGTATGTTGAAATGGTAGCTAAGCTAAGACATGTTATTGGAACAGAAAGAAGATACAGTTAACTCTGACTTAACTACCATCTGACAATGTTATATTTCGGGTGGCGGAAAACCGAGAGTAGCCAACAAATTATATTTGACTGCGGCGTATAGCTAAACCTCATTAAAAAAATACTGGTAATTGCAGCTTCTGTTCTTTAATCTTACAAAAAGTTTTCAGGTAAAATAGAATTTGATAGATTTAACGTGCTTATTTTTGATTTTATTTCATATAACTCGTTTAAAATCTCAATTTTATATAATTTTTGTGTCGTAAGGCATTTCACTAACAACAAGCAACAAAGCCATTACCTCACATACCATTGCAGGTGCTCGCTTCTCTGGACAAGATGGCAGTTCTCTCTGACTACAGCATAAGCGAAAACGATACCAGCAAGCGCAACATGTCTTTGGAGGATGCCTTGAATAACAAAGCTCTCCGCGAATTACTTCTCGTAAGTATTTCTTTGCTACCTAAATTGGGTGTTATTGAATTTTCTCATTTCTCGCCCACTTGCTTAAGAGCTGAATTAAATTTCAATGGTTTTGAAAATTGCATAGTGGGGATCGATTACTTCTTAAACCCAAATTATCCTGAAAGCAAGTCCTACATATCACCGACATACTAATTGTATTTTTTACAGAAACCTACAAATTTGGCCTTAACGTTTTTAGTACATTGGAATGACATTGAGTATCATGGGGGGATCCAAATCTGTTTATTATATTTCTCACCTTTATAACTGAGTAACGCATAAGTGTCCTTCCAACGGAAATGCAACGCGGAATTAAAGGCGCTTTCCCTTTAAGGTGTTGTTCTTTTCCGCCTTCTTTTTCTTTTTTGCTATGCTTTGTTGATTATTGACATATAGGGGTGAAGTGGGCCAAAAGTGGCCACAAATTTGGTCTCAAAAGAAATTGGCAGGCACATTTATTGAGCGAATTTTTTACTAGTTCATTTCATGGATTTTTAGCTGTCTATATTTTCGTCCCATAGGTACGGGTTTTGTATTTCCTAGAAGTTAGCCTTAGTGTAGCCTATTTTTTAGCTCTTCATCCTATTCGCCCTCTTTGTGAAGCCATATATTAGTAATTCTATTGAGGGCTTATTCAGATCTAAACACATTAATTGATTTTCTTGAATTATTTATTGCTCCAATTTCCTATTGATTTTTTTGTCTTAGAAAAAAATCGTCTTAGAAAAAATCGATTTTAAGCGAATATTCCATGATTAATCTCTTTAATTACTATTTCCTCCACCAATCCGCCTCCAGCTATTGGCTGTGAAAATGAAGTCAGTTGCCTCTCTTTGATGTAAAATGGTGGCTATCAAACAGGGATTGATGAGTGTGGGATCAACAAGAGCCAAGCAAGACTGAATCTTGCTGCTTTGTTGATAAAACATCTCACTTCAGGCAATGTATTACTCTATTCTTTTTTCTTTTCGAGGAATATAGAATGTTTTGATCGCATATTACCTAACTTAATTGACATCTATAAGGGGCAAAATTATTTATTCCAACAAAGACGGTTACGGATGACTCCAGACACATCGTTCTTGGCCAAACAATCCCTTACTAATATTTTTATCCCACACGAGGTGAGTACTAGCTTTAACAAACATGATTGTTCCTATAATCCCCAAATGGTTAACTGTTCGAAAAATTAAACCAATTATTACTCCCTCATTCCGATTTTAACATCACATTGAGAATCGTTGTGACACTGAGAATAAAGACTTCAGAGCCTTATTCAACATGCTCTCAACAAATTTCAGGAAACATTTATACATTTTTCTCTTTGTTTTTATGATTTTCAAAAATTGCCAATTTGAGCCTTTTTTTCGCTTTTGCAATTTCCTGACGGCATCATTAGTTACCTCTGAGAGTTTCTACTTAACGATTTTCGCAAATTGAATTTATTCCTTACTCTTCATAAAAGGGTGTGATGACCATCCAAGTGCTTTTGTTCAAATGCTTTATTATTCGCATTCGCACTTTTTCGTGGCTCATCGTTAAGAAAAATTTTTAGCTTTTCCCTCAAAGTTAAATTCCTTAGTGACTATATGACATAAGGTTAAGTTATTCCTAGCTACCTATTCTCCATTACATCAATTCCATCGATTCATGCATCTCTAAAACATGGCACACTAACCACTTAACAGTTTTTCTATACTCGCAACAATATGTGATGCTGGACTTCATATCAACTGCTTCCTATCAAAATATTGGTCTTTTCGTATTGCTCGTTGGCTGCTTTCTACTGTTTGTGTTATGCGTTGTTGGAGTTGGGGCTTGCACTGATCGACGCCTAGGGACATGCTGTGCGGAGTCTGCAGATGAGAATTTACAGAATATGAGACGAAGGCGAATTTTTTCCTGCGAACTATTCAAACAAACTTGTGTACAAGTCCCCCAATTGATAATCCAAATTGCTGAGGTTGAAAGTCGTAATCGAAGATTAAGCATGCAACCGGAATTAATCCTTAACGCGAATATGGAAAGGTGGAAGTCGAGCGAAAGACGGCGTCGCAGTAAACGATTCTCTCTGTTCTAATTTTTGTGAGCGAAATTGTCTGTAAAATATCCAGTAAATTAAAACTGTATATCAAGATTAAAGCTTGGATCAACGGTATGAATGTGTATCGTTTTTATATTCTCATATGCAAGTCCTAGTTAGTCCCTAAACCTCTATTAATTCTTTAAAAACATCATTTTTAAACACCTTGACTTTAAATATTTTAGCTTTACGATCGCATACGAAGTCACGGGATTCGCCCATCTCCAATAAATCGAAATGCTGAGCTACAACTTACAGAGGTATTTATTTTCTGGAAAAAGCATATCCCTACGATGCTTGTTTATTCAGGCTAAAGAGGAGCTCGCCGCCATTGAGAATCCAAACGCCGAAACCACTGAATTGGCGACATTGCTGAATAATATTCACTTACAGGTAAAGCCACTTTCGGGGATTCAAATAATATTAATACAATAATAGTTTAGGCGATTCTTCAAGCACAGGATGTGGTTATTGAAGAGGTGTTCTCATCTAGCAATATTATACTTCCATTGGATGATGTAGAATCTGTGGTACCTAATGCTAAATCTGTCATGTTATCGAATCAAATCACCGAAATATCCAAATTGGTAATTGATGAGGCATCAACATCCAAAATGAAAACTGAGTGTGAAATTGTAAGTGGAAATAATTATTTTTATAAATTTGATAGATATAGTTCCAAACTACCAAAGTTTAAAAATATTTTGGAAAATATTACTCGTGTTCTGAAAATCAAATCTGAATATGAGCTGTTCGATATAAATAATATGATACATAATAGCGGAAGAACATTTAGTAACCAGTGATTGAAAACTTCTCGAACCTGTGTCAAACTTATATTACGATTGATTGTTATAGAATTTAAAAGTTCGGTACACATTTATCCAATATTTTAGACGAGTAAACAGTATGTGGACTCTGGGTTGGCCACAACTTCACTTCCTTTGTCCTCTTGCCACGCACAAATGGGCAATGGCTCTATTGTGCCTTTTTACTCTGACAATGTCATCGCATCCCAAAGTCTACATAACCCAATCACAGCTGGTCAAAGCGCTATTCTCTCAAAATCAACCAGAGATATGGATGCCTTCGAATATGACGACGGACAACCGCTGGCTGATGATGACGACGATCTGTTACTGAATGCAGTCAGTCGGGTTCGTCTCGTACAATTCCAGAAAGACACAGAAGAGCCAATGGGGATTACCTTGAAAGTAGGTGAAAAATTTGCGAATTTGTAATTGTGAAGAAATTATTTGACATAAAAAGTCTGATTACAGACCTTTTATATAAACTTAGTAGAAAATTGATTATCAAAAATTGGACAACACAGTTTTCACAAAACTGGGATAACTCTGGTCTTGTTTAGTTTATGTTTTTTAACATAGACAGTCAAACTATAGTGTCGGGCATTAAAATATCTTTATAATGTTTTATTAGAATTGCCTTGGAATGTTTCATAAAATAATAACTGTTCAATAATTTTCTGTGTAACAAAAATTCCAATTCAGATCACGGAAGATAACCGTTGCTTCATTGCTAGAATAATGCACGGAGGAATGATTCATAGACAATCCACTCTTCATGTTGGCGATGAAATCCGTGAGGTAATCTACCTTTTTTTGTTATCCGACGTATTGGATTTACAAAAACCCAAACTATATGTATTATTTCTGTTGCACTGTTATTTTTATATACTCAGTGTATAGAAACACAGTGTATTACACTGTTTTTTTTGTTTTTTTCTGGCATATTTTGTGACAGGTTGAAAGCCATTGGTAATATGAATTTTTCAGATTAATGGACAAAATGTGGCTAATCAGACAGTGGAAAGCCTTCAGAATCTTTTACGGGATGCCCGAGGCTGTGTTCAGTTCAAAATTGTGCCCTCATATCGATCAGCTCCTCCCGCATGTGAAATATGCGTCAGAGCTCAGTTTGATTATGATCCGGAGCAGGACGATCTTATTCCATGCCCTCAAGCAGGTGTTCCCTTTAAGACTGGAGACATCTTGCAGGTTTGTACAATTTTTATATTAAATAATAAACAGTTTGTTTCACTCTTTTTAGTAAAAATTAGTTTAATGTATTCTTTAACAATTTATCCCAGCAACCCAACATGAAAGACCGCGTTTGAATTGGCCCGCTCTTGCATCCTTTATTTCCTGTTTTAAGGTAAACCTTACACTGTGTAATGAAGTATGCAAGAGCGCTCCAATTCAAACAAGAGCTCTCAGGTTGCGTTGAGAGGGTAAGTAATGATTAAAAATTTAAGAAATGATTTCCATAATTATTACAGATAATTTCCAAAGACGACCACAATTGGTGGCAGGCACGATTCCTATGCCCCTTTCCTGCCTTAGGCACTGCGGGAAGCAGTCATCACTCAACCACAGCTAGTAGTCCAGCGAAAGCCATAGCTAACCATAACCCAACGCCTTCGACCACCGCCTCTCGTTTGCGGTCTACAACACCCGGAACAGCTCAGCAAATTGCCAATGGTACTGTGGCTGGTCTGATTCCGTCACCTGAGCTCCAGGAATGGCGTACAGCCTGTTTAGCCATGGAAAAAGTTAAAGATAATTCAACTTGTCTGTGGTTCAACAAGAAGAAAAAATATTATACCACAAAATATCTGAGAAAACATTCGGATGTTTTCGAGCATCTCGATCTGGTCACTTATGAGGTGGGTTGTTAAATTAAATTCAACGTCAAATTTATGAGAAGAAAAAATTAATATCAAACGAGAGTGGAGCAGCCTTCGCCGCGCATACGGGCCTATATTTTGCTTTTTTGCCCTCAGGCAACTTCGGGAGTCGATAACTCTCGATCCATATTTGGGTTTATGGCTGAAATTGGTACCAATCGTCTTCCCTTGAGCTTAGCTTGGTTTACTGAGGAGTTTTAAACCCGTAATACCCGCTGGACCGAAATATTTTGACTAACTTTTCTTACAAAAAAATTGCAATCACAAAATTGACATAAGTTGGATACTTTAGTGCAGTATAAAACCGATTAAATAATTAAAGTACTTTTTTGTAACCTGTAAATAGTATTAAATTTATAACTTCAGGAAGTAATTCGTCTTTCATCATTCCGCAGGAAAACCCTGGTGCTACTCGGTGCTCACGGTGTGTTTTAATCACTAGTGCAGCTTTTATTATTTATTGAATTAGTTCTCATTTAAAACATTATTTGACATTGTCATCTTAATGACTTATTTTTAGGGGTCGGCAGGAGGCATATCAAAAATACGCTCATTAGCCGACACCCACAACGTTTCGCTTATCCAATACCTCGTGAGTTTTTTACTAGCAAAAATGATATTTAAGTGTTATGTCTCGGAGAAAAGAAAGCGATAACGAGTTTATAACAGTAGCTGCACTAAACTCGATCAGAGAATGAGCGGGAAGAAAGCAGTACTTATATAAACACTCCCAGCCTTACCGTAAATCGGATCGGACCCTATTCTTTAGTCATAGCCTGAGTCATGGCCTTAATAAATGGTGCCAGAGATTTAAAAAATCCTCTGTGTTATCAGCAGATAGAAAGAGTTACCTTTTGAATTTAAGAAAGGCTCGATGTAATTGATTTGATTTAAGATACAACAAGGTCTCCCAGGAAAGACGAAGTTGACGGAAAACACTATTTTTTCGTTAGCAACGATGTCATGTTAGCGGAGATTCAGGCGAATGAATACCTCGAATATGGAAGTCACGAGGAATGTATGTATGGAACAAAGTTGGACACAATTCGTGCAATTCATCGGTCCGGCAAGATGGCAATCTTAGACGTGGAGCCGCAGGTAATGATGAACCTTATAATAAATCATGCTTCACTTTGAACTTATACTTTTATAAACAGCGTGAATCAAAAAAGGAAATCACATCAAACTTTGTAAAAGTGCGGTCTTCTCCAAAAATCTTCAGTACACGTTTTTTTTGGCAAAAACACACGCTTTATGCAAAGTTAAACGTTGAAAATTAGGTTGTCAAAAAACCCCAAAATGGGACTTTTGTAGGAACCAATTCAAATTTCGGCCCTAAAATTGATATTTTTATGGAGAAATGGTAAAAAGAATGACACATTTAGCTTATCGAATTACCATTAAATACGTTATTCTTCGAAAATTATTTGAATTTATCGAATTTCAAAAATCGGTTTTTATGCCGAAAAATAGTAAAAGTTTTTTGGCCATGAAAATTCACAAATAACATTTATGCAATAATGGTGGTGATATTTTTTTCGAAATATAAAATTTACTGATTAAAGTTACTATTACTTCTGGAACCATTGTACCCAACATTATAAAATGTTTGAATTGGCGAGCTTTTTTGAGCACCACTCGTCAGAGGAGAATATAAAGAGTTTTGCCGAAAAAGCATGCCAAATTCAAACGTTTTATAATCTTGTGGTTTTCCTAGCTGTATTATGCAAAAGACTGTTTTGTTGCACCGCTTTAAATGTTTGCCAACCACTTAAAGAATTTTTTGGTTTCATTCAGCCTGTATACTACAATAAATTTTTAACTGACAATTCATTTTCAGGCGCTAAAAGTTCTCCGAAGCGCGGAATATGCACCGTTTGTGGTTTTTATTGCGGCTCCCGAGATACAAGATTTGGAGGGTGTTAAAGATGTAAGAATTTTACAGGAAGATTATGCATAAGTAAAAATAATCTAATGTAGTTAATAATACACGTAGTGGACTATTATTTCGAATCATTTAGCCGGATGGAAGTCTTGACCGATTGCTCAAGGAGTCTGAAGTCCTTCGTCAGGCTTTTGGCCACTTATTTGATTATGTCATATGCAATAGCAACATCGAAGATACCATACATCAGTTGGAAGCCATCATCGAAAAATTGAGTGCTTTTCAACAATGGGTGCCTGTCTCTTGGGTATATTGACTTGGCCAATATTCTTCACAATTGTATTCTCTAGTGCATTCCAGTATGTCTTTGTATATAATCGCAGAGATTTATGTGCAATAAATTATATTGTTATCAATACAAATTTATGCTAAGGAATAAACCAACTGAAATTATTGCTGCAGGAAAAATTTGAGTTGTCCACAAATCAAATTTCATTATATTATTTTTTGTGTGAATAACAGTTGCAAGACATTTGAAGTTTTAATAACTGCATAGTGATTAAAAGTACCAGAAATTAACTTGAAATATTCTATTTAAAGTGTATACTGTATGTAAACTAGGATTCATATGTTTAGCATCTCTTGAAGTGGAAAACTTGATAATGCTGATAAAATCGAGAATGAAGAAATATTAGAAAGGAATATATCAACAGGGTGTAGCGACCTCTTTTATTCGGCACAGGCTCCATCTGTGTCATAAAGGACATGAGAGCCGCAACAAGGAATCTTTTCGACTCATAATTTCTTCATCCAGAAATTACAAATCTAAAATTTTGCACTGAGACAACTCCCACCCCATAGTGGGGTACAGCGTAAGCGTGCGAAAGTAACCCCGAAATAGTGTGTAGCACTAACCATCTGCCGTTCCTGAGCCCCATAACTCTTAACTGACTCTTTGAATAAAAGGTTTTCTTTTGCGGTGGGAGTTGTAGCGGGTGAGAGTTGTCAGGTGGGAGTTGTCTCGGTGCCGTATGTTTTGTCAAAAGTAGCCCACATTTTATCCACATTTTGATATAGAACATATAAATGCTTTAAAATGTAGGAAAAATCGGAAAATTGTGGGAAATCTATTAAATTGTGAAAGATTTGTCCCACAAAAATTGTTATAACCATGGTTTTTGTGCGATTACCGATATTTTTTATGAAGTTAGTTTGAATTCTTAAATTTATTTCTATTTTTCTAATATTTGCACACAGCGCACATTCAAAAGAGCTTTTGAAACTTTGGCGTTGTGTTTATATTAAAGTTAGTTTTCAAATTTCTAGCACTTGCATCTGCAGACTAGACTGCAGTAAAAATGGCAGCAGAAAATGAAACGCAAGTCGATAATTCGGCTGAAAGCTCCATGAAAGTTGAAAGTGGATGTATTGAAAATCTTGATATTCTGCCGAAAGATTTCGATGACTTTCATGGTGAAGATGACGCTGTTCCAGCCAAGAAACGGAAAAAAATCGTGAGGTATGCTATGCTGATCGCATTTCAAGGAAAGAACTATTTTGGCATGCAGGTAACTCCTTAAATTGTAAACTAAATACTAAAAAGCAACAATATAATTTTATTAAAAAATGTACTATTCGTTTTCTTTAGTTTGGGAAAGGAAAAATAATTTTGGTACTTATCCTAGGCAGATAGTCACCTATAGTAATACGAGATTATTACTTTAGATTTGAAGAAATAAATCCGCTATTTAGCTTCAATTTTAGTTCCAACAATGTGCTGATCAGCCGACTATCGAGTCAACGCTGCTAACTGCTTTTCACAAATATGGTCTTATAACAGCAGAAGAGTCGAAGAAACCCAACAGCTTCTATTTCCAACGCGCTGCCAGAACAGGTAACTACTTATATACTCAATTATATCTTATATCTATCATTACATGATATCTTTGTAGATCGTGGAGTGTCTGCAGTTCGTCAGGTTTCTTATACTATAATTTTCGTCCATCAAAATTATACCTTTCTAGATGTGCTCTATGTTTTTGCCCTTTGACGAAGACTTTGTTCGAGAGGGCGCGGAGAAACTGAATCAAATTTTGCCTCAAGACATCCGAGTGTTAGACATTCGCCGAGCTACCCGCACTTTTCATGTTAAAAAATTTTTTTTTATCATGTTCAGCGAGATTTGATTTTAGGCCCAGAAGGCGTGTGACGCAAGGACTTACTCCTATACAATACCCACATATGCTTTTGCAGAAAGTGAGGAGGTCAGTATTGCTATTAAGCGCAATAGTTATCACTTTACCCCCTTTTAGGATGGGGAGTAAAATAATCTACGCCTAATTAAACAGCATTTTAAAGCGTTCGTTTTTAATACATTTCGGAAATTTTTAGAGGGAGTACATGAGCAAAATCCTGAAAACATCAAGTTGTATTATGTACTGATTGCAAAAAATGTTGTGCAATTCGTGAACTTGCTGGTGTTTCCTATCCCGTTTTTAGAACTCTTCAGGTGTTTTAATTTTCCCATGAAAAATGTAACATTAACGGTTCTAAGAAAAATATTTGTAAATTCACATAAATAACGTTATTTCAGCTCACTCGGGATGAGTACAGAATTACTGAGAAGCGAATAGATGAAGTTAATGAGATTCTAAATGCTTTTGTGGGAACGCATAATTTCTTCAATTACACTGCTCAAAAGTAAACTTATCTCTCTACAAAATGATATTTATTAGCTCGTGTCATGTATAAAGGCCCCAAAAATATTTTTTTAATTCCGGTTTTAATTAATTAAAATATTTTAAAAAATCGCAAAATATTAAAAAAATATTTTCTAAATTAGCTATTTTTTGCCCATTCTAGACTTTAATTCTACTTTTTTAGCCTTCATTGTTACTTCAGACTAAATTAACCCTAGAAGGGCCGGTGCGCCCAAGTGCTTAAATCGACACAACTTTTTGTCCTCTACAAGAATATGGAAGAAAAAAATTTTGGTAACGGGAGATTTCGAAATCTGAGGCTGATTTCTAAATCACCTTTTTTCGACAAAAAATGCGCGAGGTGGTCGGTTTTGACAGGTCATATCTATTTTTTCTAGCTAATATGGACAGTAGTGTTCTATATCGCTGGAAAGTTCATGTCCTGGGCTATGTACGTACCTGCTTCTCGGCCCGTTGTCCCACTACGAAAAATGAGTTATAGCGGGAAATTCAAAATTTAGACATTTTCTCCAACTCCAGATGGCCGCACTAAAATGATCGTAACTTTTTGATAGAGCCATATGCACTATTGCGGTAAAAAGTATGTTGTAGAGTAGATTCTGGGGCACATTTAGGTTCTTTTACACTGGAAGGAAGTTTCCAAAAAAGTTTAAGAAAACTGGATTTTAGAAAAAAATTTACTGAGGGTTCGGCCCGCTATGATCAGTTTCTGGCGTTTCAGTTGGTATTCTGGCAAGATATTTTGCACCTGGGGGTTTTAGGGCACGCTAAACTCAAATCTGGAATCGGATTTGGCATTAGGTGTATGAAAGCACCACTTTCTGGCGTTCTGCCCACTTCAGTGTTTTTTAGACATTTCGCCCTAAATTCCACATACAAGGGGGTTTTCGAGGGCGCTGAATTCAAAATTCGCATTAGTTTCAACAAAAAATGTCAAATTTTGGCGTTATTTTGGCATTCCGCCCAAAAACACTAAAGGGATGACACATTGTTTTTTGTGAATTCCGTTTTTGACGTTTTTAGACGGAATACCAGAATAACGCCAAAATTTGACATTTTTTGTTGAAACTGATGCGAATTTTGAATTCAGCGCCCACGAAAACCCCCATGTATGTGAAATTTAGGGCGAAATGTCTAAAAACACTGAAGTGGGCACAACGCCAGAAAGTGTTGCTTTCATAAGCCGAATGTCAAATCTGACTCCAGATTTGAGTTTAGCGTGTCCGAAAACCCCCAGGTGCAAAAAATCTGGCCAGTATACCAACTGAAACGTCAAAAACTGACCATAGCGGGCCATACCCTCTGTAAATTTTTTTCTAAAATCCAGTTTTCCTAAGCTTTTTTGGAAACTTACTCCCAGTGTAAAAGAACATAAATGTGCCCCAGAATCTCCTCTACAACAATTTGTCTACATTTTAGCTAAATTTTGACCTCAGATTCCCCGCTAAAAATTACCCTAATTAGGTACCTGTCTAAAAATAAGCACCCCTAAGAATGCACTTCCCGAAAATCCCATGGGACGCCATATCCCATGGGACGCCTCAGCGCTTTAACTTACTATAAGGATGGAAAAAACCGGCAAAATAAAAAAAATTTTTTGAAAAATTTGAAAAATTTTAAATTTTTCGGCAAAATTTTTTGGTAAAATTTCTCCGCCAAAAAAAAATTTCGCGGCGGCCGTCGGCCGGCGCGAAAATTTTGCCAGAAAATCACAAAATTTGTCCAAAAAATGCCAAAATATTTACTAAAATATAAGTAAAATTCCCAAAATATGCAAAATATTTTTTAAATAAAAAAATATTTTAAAAATATTTTAGTTAAAAAAAGTCCAAAATATTTTTTAAATATTTTTTTATTTAAAAAATATTTTTAGGGTCTTTAGTCATGTACGATTATACAGATATAATCGTGCAAGATATATAAAGGTAAATGGAAAGGTAAGATTGATATCCTAATCAGAACATAAAACGGATGATTTTATGACACGAACTAATAGCTAAATTGGTTTTATTATAGAAATGCGTCTGATGCAAGCTGTTACCGATATATAATGTCTTTCAAATGCAGCAATACTTTTATTTACCATGACAAACTCAGAGACGTGGATGTGGAGTTTATGACCATTTTTATCAAAGGACAAAGCTTTTTGCTGCATCAAATTCGAAAAATGATAGGTAATTGACAATCGGAAATGGTGTAGTATGCCAGTGTGGGCTGGAATTATGGGAATATCCTTTGACATCATGTGATTCCACAAATGGGCGGCCCCTATACTGATAATTTTTGCATACTTCACCTTTCTCATATAATTTTTATAAATTTGTTAACAATTCGGATGATTTTAGGGATGACTATTTCTATTACACGCGGTTATAAATCAAGGAACGATCTCGAAAAATCATTTAATACAGAGCGGGTTATTCTTTTTTGATGTAAGGAACAAGATTCAACTTCGAATTTAGGTCGATATACCGATTGCACCAGGTAATGGACTCCTCTTGGAAAAGCTGGTAACACCTTTAAAACACATAAAATAAATTTACGCTGATATGATTTAGCACTACCAGAAATATGACGAGAAATTCGCGAGATCCCACGATAAGCTGGATGACTGGGGCGTTGAAACTGAAGCAAAAGTTAAAGATATCAGGCAAACATTAATAATAGACGAGATGCTAGACAATGAATGCACTAATGAGATGTAAGATCTTTAAGTGCAAATTGCGAATATAGTTACAGTACAACTTTCAGAATGATAAAATGGCTAAAACCGGTGTCTTTGTATCAAGAAACTCAAAGAACAAACAATCAGATGCCGTCAAACGAGCGGATATGCGAAGATGCTAATTGAGATTATGGAGTTTTTAGAAAAATAAATGTTGTTTTCTGTTAAATTTTCGAGATGGTATTTGCATTCTTTGCAATGGCACACATAAATTCAATTAGCTTCGCATACAAAGCCAACCAATTGAACAGTATTCAAGGAAAAACATTTTATCAAAAAATTGTCTAAATTTATCTCTTAACTTTTTAGTATTGGTGCTAATAATTAACGTTCAAGTAATTCATTCAACGCTCTCTTGTGCAGACAAGATCTGAAAGTAGATATGCCTTTAAAGAACAAGGAGTCATTAAAATATTTATTTTCATTTCGTATAAAAATCATGAAAATTTTGAATTCTGGCAGAATCAACGAAAATAACAAATAGAGATCTCATTGGAGGGAATACTAGTCAATAGTCTGTGTTCTAAACGAACGTGGCACACCTTGATGCCACAAATTTATACTAAGGACTATCCTAAAGGCATTGTGAGTGGCTCCGTCAAACCAAATTTCTGTTTCAAAGCTGGGATCGTAAACGAGGAATTTTCCCGGTTTCCACCCTCTTGTTTCTTGGCCAACTCGGATTCTCGCCTCTGAGGATGTTTGAAGACCTAATTCAGCTTCGAGCTCATAGTTTGTAGGTCCCTGAAATATCTGGTGTTTTGTTTGAATTGAAATCTTGTGTTATTTAGAACTTTTTTGTTTGGCCTTGTTGCCGCTAAAACTAAGCGCAAAATTGTTCTGTAACGTTCTAAAGGGTGATTGATGGTTCAATCGATCGCCCAGAGTCCCAGCATTAGTCTAAGCAATTACTCATCCCTCTAGAATGTTCCAGAACAGTTAACGCTAAGCAGACTTAAGGAGATTTCCTAACAAATGAATTAGATTTTACCATCCGGCAGCTACATTTGCGAAAAAAAATAGGTCAGGGGCCGGAACTAATGTTTCGACAAAAACTTTCCAATTTGAATTCAATTGGAAACTTCTCGAGGAATTTTTCCTGAGATAAAAAATAATTATGCTCGCAAAAATATCCTTCCTTCAAAAAATGTTTATTTAATTAGTGTCACAAAACCTACACAATGCGGCCAAATTCGACTTCCAGCTATGAGGGTCGATATTTTTATCTAAAAAATCTCTGAAGCATCCGCGAATGAACCATTCACATACCTCATCCTTTACACATGACGAATCCTCGACCAATTTCTTGATAATTTCGCATGTGTTAGGAAGGAGGCGGCAAGTTCCTTTTTGAAATTCCATATCTTTTCTGATATAGAGTACACTTTCTGATCCGCTATTTAGATGGATTTTTTCGATGGCAAACCGCTTCTCGTGCAGGTTCCAAGCTTCCAAAGCTTCTTCTCGTATTATCGTCCATTGCCTTTCAATGTTCTAAATCAGCTAAGTCTTCCTATGAAAAATGAGACACAATAAAAGCCAACTCGTAAGTGCTTCCCGCACAATGTTTGATCTAACGACCACCATGGCCGTGCGACAAGTCCATCTAAATCTGGCACTACGAAATGTTCATTATGAAAACACAAACCCAAATTGTGAATTGATCGTTGATAAACCGACGGAAAAAGCCCCAATTGGGCGCCTTCCTCATATATTTTGTAGGCCTCCTGGTTCCTGCCAAGACGAGTTAGCGCATCTCCAAGATGGAAGTAAAATCTAAATTTCTTACTTTTATTCAAAAATTGTTTCTAAAACTTGCTTTGAATCATTGGCAACATCTTCATGCTTTAGCCCCTTTTTCATCAACTGGACACCTTTCTCGAGATCATCTTCGTAAACTTTTAGAATGTATCCGTAATAAGCTTGTGCTACACTGTTTGAAGGGTCATTATCAAGAATCTGCAGAATTATGTATGCTCATAATATTGCTAGGAATCTTGGATTCGTGGAATATTTAAAGCGCGCCTGAGCAGGGATTCCGTGCGGGACCAATTTTTTTGTCAATTATTTTACATCATTTCACAAAAAAGCCATTTTTTGTGGAAAAATTGTTTTTCTGACATTATTCAACATATCTCAACTTTTAAAGTTGAGATATGTTGAGTGATATCAGTTTTTTGAATAATTGCCAATTTTTTGCCAAAAAAGACATATTTGGGAAGATTTTGGAAGTCTGGGATATCTTGAGTAATGTCAGAAAAACAATTTTTCCACAAAAAATGGCTTTTTTAGTGAATTGATGTAAAATAGTTGACAAAAAAATTGGTCCCGCACGGAATCCTTGCTTAGGCGCGCTTTAAATATTCCACGAATACAAGATTCCTAGCAATAATATATTACATGTGAAATAATTACATTAGTGAAGACTTTTCGAGCGTCATCTGGCCGACCCATCATTAGGAATGTTTTTCCGAATTCATTTTGCAGAGCGGGTTCTCCAGGAAATCGATCGATAAGTGCGCGTTGTACCTTAAATTTAAGATTCCTTTTAATTTACGAGGGAATGTATATTATAGCATTTATCATATATGACTCATTTTCGAAAGCACTTACAGTTACTGCTTTGTGCAAATTTCCAATGAACTTTGCACATTCAATAAGCTCCGTTGCTGCCAATCTGTAATTACTCATAGCTTCATGTAGCTTATTAATTAATCGCCATTAACCATAAATTGTAACCGTACTTACTTGAACAGTTCGTCCGGTGTGTCGTCGTCATCGATTACTTTATCGTATTCCTCAATTGCATGCTCAAGATATTCTGTGACATCCAATGAGGAATCAAACTCGCTTTTCAGATGGAACACACGTCCTAGGCCGTAATGTGCTCGGGGACTCTCTTAAAATGAGCTGCTTTTTGAGCTGCATAGACAAGCATGATGGCAAATGGCCCCGTAAAAAATAGAGTGACCACGAAAAGTTGGTGTCAAAATCACGGGAATGGGTCAAAATGCCCCCCCCCTCGGTCAAAATGGCCCCCGGTCAAAATGCCCCCATTTTCAGGAAATCATATAAAAAATGGCCAAAAAGCATGAAAATGCTCATTTTTTCGCTGAATTCGTATTTCACATTAAATCGGATTAGGCTTAAGCTCCCGAACAACCCTTACGTTAGGCTAAACAACCCTTATAAGGCGCCAAACAAGCCATTAGGCTTGCGGCCCCGCTGTGCACGCACAATCGGAATTAGTCTTAGGCTTGGGGCTTAGGCTGCTGTGCAGTCTTAGGCTAAACAACCCAACAAATACGAATTCAGCGAAAAAATGAACATTTTCATGCTTTTTGGCCATTTTTTATATGATTTCCTGAAAATGGGGGCATTTTGACCCGGGGGGGATTTTGACCGGGGGCATTTTGACCGGGGCCATTTTGACCTAGACTCCAAAATCACAAAATATTCGACAATGCAGTTTCTCGGTGTATATTTTTAATTCTTCTTGGATTACGATAAATGACAAATCAAATTTCTACTATTCCTAAGTTCCACAATAATTATTTTGTTCACAAAGTGAAAAAGTGCGATATAATCATATTCAGTCAAAAACATCATATTCAAATAAAGTTATACTTTAAGTGTGCATAATAAATTTTAAATTACAAGTTACCTTTATATCGAGCCAATACGCTGTCATAAATTAGTTGAGCATTAGGAAAATCATGCTTTTCCATCAGAAAATCGGCCGCGTCTAATTCGTTCCGAAATTTAAAATCCTCACGATTTGTTATAGCTTTCCTGCTGTAACCGCCCGACCTAAATTAAAGCATAATGAAAATTTAATATTAATGTACAATTTGATTTTAAAAACAGTGATTTTAACTAGAAAGGTAAGCAAGAATTAGGATGTACGATATCGGTATTTGAATTACGGTAATTCCTCACCAGCGCTTCTATTGATCAAACGGGCTAGATAATAAAAGCCTCCCTCTTGAAAAAGACGAAAAATTGAATGAATTTTGTGGGAAGGTGCCAATAATAATTCAAGTTCCGGAGCAGTGGTTCCAAAAATGGTGGTGATCCCATGACCACTTTTGCAAACAACCAAGATGTTATGGTGGTGAAATATAGGATAATTTTATTAACAGAGTTAGACAACAAGGAAGATGCTGAAAACGAAAGCAATTTAAAGAAAAGTCCGTTTTCTTTTATTGGTTTTATCTTGTAGTGTAATAAACGTACTTTTTCTTAATCGAAGAAACCGCATGAGATTCTTCTTGATCATCGCCTTCCTCTTCTTGTGTCAAACGCTCTTGTTCCTCAAAGACGTGAGTGACTCGTTGTTTATCATCTGGGTTTAGTTTTGTAGTCTAAAAAGAACCCTAAATATATTAGAGGTTCCTACAATCCGTTTAGCTTAGCGGAGTTTTTCACAATAACTTAACCTTTCTCTGTTTAAGTAGTCCCTTCCTGGGGAGGCGGTGATCCTCAGCTATTTTCTGTGCTTGAATTGATTCGCTCCATAACTTCGTTTTTGCCCTTTTCTGTTTTTTTCTCGCCTGCCTATGTTGGTCGTATCGTATGTCTTTATCATTATCATCATCGTCATCTTCTTCGCTTTCGTCGTCTTCGACGTCGAGCTCCTCTTTATTAGAGGTAGCTACTGTGGTTTTTTTCTGCTCTTGTTCACGATCGCGCTTTTCTTCGACTATCGGTTCGTCTGCTCGAAAAGATTGTAATTCGTCACTTTTGTTCTCTTCCTGAAACAATCATTTTTGCTAGATGTGTTTGTCAAAGGAAACCTACTTCGTCATCCTCATCAGAATCTTCCTCGTCTTCCTCTACAAAAAACTTTTCTTCTTCCGAAACGAAGCGCTCCTTCTTTGACTGCTCGTTATGTCTCGCACTCATTCTGATATTTTCTTTTCTCCTTCTTTCATTGAGTATAGCTTTCTCTTTGAGTTTTGATAATAACACTTCTTCGGCATCTTCTTCAGAGTCATCGCTAAGTTCTTCATCTTCCAGATTCATTATTACCTCCTCTTCTACAGATGAAGAAGAAGAGATTCTTTATTCAGATATATCAAGAAAAGAAAATAACCTTGTGGTATTGCAATGTTTGCTTCCTCGTCTTGGTCAATAGAAGATGAGGGGCCTGGTTGGATATCATCTTAACATTTTAATGAATGCCTGGATTAACTAAATGTAGTCACCATTTGAGTCGTCTTCCGAAAATATGGTCAGAATGGTCATACATAGTAGAATGAACACAATGAGCACTGCCCAAGATCGTAAGCCACCCTAAAAATATCGTTGGTTGGAAACTCAAGTGTAAAATCAGCGGTAAATATTAGTTTTTATGATTCGCTACAGTTAGTGAACCAATGCAGCCCAAAATGGGATTGTCAATTAAGATTTACTGAATATAATAATTGGAAGTAGCGGCAGGTGTACCGAACTATACTTTATTAATCATCGTTACAAACCTTCGTCGAAAAACTGTAGTCGACTCTTGGAGCGATCTGCACAACTGCCATGTTGTGGACATGGCCAGGACCATCTAAACCTTACAAGTAGTTTCATTTATGTGGTAACATTTCTTTACATACTGTAGATGGAAAGCACAACACTTAACATTAT
Source organism: Ditylenchus destructor (assembly GCA_022814885.1). NCBI lineage: Eukaryota > Metazoa > Nematoda > Chromadorea > Rhabditida > Anguinidae > Ditylenchus > Ditylenchus destructor. The sequence continues at coordinate 1,753,785 of JAKKPZ010000010.1, read as the reverse complement.
GTACTACAAAATATTTTATCACTATATATATATATATATATAATTTCATGTCACCTCCAATTCTACGCCTCATTTCCACAAAACTTACAACTGGAGCCCTGTCTTCGGAACTGAGCACGATTTTGAGCAGTTGGATTATTTGATACCGTTGCATTCCCATTCTGCTGCCCATAATAACTTGAAGGTGATGGTGACGGCGGTGGCATTAATCAAAGTTAGTCGAGCTTCACTGGTAATATTATCTCTGTTTCATACTTTAAATAATACAAAAATGCCTAAATAACGTAGAAGATGCTGCAGAATACTGTAAATAGAATTTTTTCGATCGCTCGTGCTTCTGTGTTTGAGTGTTCCTAATATTTTATTTCATGTTCTCCGGAATTCCTTGGAACCTTTTTTCTAAAATATTTCGCGCTAGTTCAACAAATAGAAGGTCTTTCTCAGCTTCATCCTTGCATTTTTAATACTAGAAACTCACGAATCCGAAATACCTTTACGCTTCATGCCATATCGATTTAAAGTCCAAATAGGTTATAAAACACAAGTTTCGGTTGTGTCAAGTAGGCATAAATGCCGAACGCTAATCACGATATTAAATATCTGTTTAAAACTCTCATATGCAATATGTATAATATAAAAACATTAGAAAATTTTCAAAGTATAAATTATAAGCTAAATAATCCAATAAGGATTAAATGAATTAAATTGTTGGAACACAGGAAACGTCGTGCAAGGGATTACATCTATCAAGGGATCATAGCAGGCTTAAGTGGGAAGTCCTGTCCCTCGATGCCGGGATAGCCGTTATTGATTTGTTCAATCGTTAACAATTGTTTGCAGCCAGTCCTCAGCAGTTTAAACCATGAGGAAGAGAGAGAACTGAAGAATTCCTAGTCTTTCGCTGTGTCTGCAGAAACAAAGAAAATAGAATAAGAGTAAAGCATATTTTCAGGTAATTGCAATGTCGCAAAATTTTATTCATACTATTTCAAGCAATAACAAAAACTGAGATTCATTCAGAACTCTATATTCCTTGGAGTTTCTTAATTTCCTCGGCAGGGTCCCATCTTCTAACGCCTGATATCAGTAAGGAATTCGTATCAATTTTGTCCAGAAATGATACCTGAAACGAATAATTAAGATGTGGATGGGAATATATATATCGCATTTTGTTTATAACGGAAACAAATATTAACTTTTGACCACTTTATACGTTTAACAGCATTTATACCCTAGGAAATGTGTAATTCTAAAAAGTCATTCACGTTTTACGACTAATATTATAATGCTCACCGTAGCTCTGGAATATTGTACAAAATTTGCTAAACAAATTGGGGAACATTCATTTCCGCTATATATATTCCGCCATATAGCCGCTGCAAACAGTGCGTCGTTCAGCAGGAATCCCTATAATAGCAAACGGTCGCTTGATTTTAAACGGGAAAAATTATTTTAACAAATTTCACCGACTTTACCTCGTCATAATCAATAAGAGAGGCCAGAAAAGAGCCGTGAATTTCATTCATTTCTAAAATTAAAAAGCACCTTACTTCACAACAAAGCATATTAGCAGGCCTGTAAAGCCTCAAAAATAAGCATAGATAATAATGGACTCCACATGAGGAGAACTTATAAAAATTAATGTGAGGAATATAAGTTTAATTAATTAAATAACGCATAATGCAATAAAATATTTTTAAGAAACGTAAATGGCAAAATGTTTTAGAAAAATGAGAAGTTTTAACTGAACAAAACATTTAAAAATTTAAAACTAAAGTTGCCCATAAAGGGGAAGATGTCATAAAAGATAATTATATGGTAAATCGGTATATATGGAAAATCGACATCCCTGATGCCGAAAATTTGGAAAAATCATCAACCCAAATTTCATTGTGACTCCTATGGCAAATCAAAGGTTATTGAAAAATGCGTGCATCCCTATGCGTGAAGTAATAATTCAAGGAATACTTTTTATTTATCGTTTTGTAAATTTAAAGTCCATCCTTTAGTTGATGTTAATGGGTATAATATTACCTGTGTAAGTAGGCTTTCGCATTGCATAACTTCGCTGAAATTTAGAATGTGAAAAATTAGGATTTGTTTGTTGGGAGTCAATTCTACAGCAGACTTCCCTCAAGCATGGGCAGTTTCTTGAACCTGTTTATTTTTCCATTGCACTTCTTTTTATGATTTTTCTGCCCTATCCTCTTAGTAAGCACCTTCATAAGACTTACAAAAAGCATTGTTACGCGCGATTCGAAATCAGACCATAGCGCCGTAATGATTGAGTGCTTGAAGCGTATAAAGCTGTATTATCAAATGGAAACATTAATTTGCTTAATTAACGCAGAAAGAACATACCTATGCGCATCCATTGAGGTATGTAGGCGTAATAAAACCATCCTAAAACATACCATCCATACATTTTCATATCAAAAGGTTATGCTAACCACATATGAAATACTGTCAATTTGAACCAGGTCATTATATGATCCGGCAGACCGAACTCTAAAAAAGCATCCTAAATTTATATTGAAGAAATTCTATCTTTTCTAACGTTTGATCAGTTCCACGTATGCAATCCTATTGGCACAGTCGTGATATATTTGAGACGCTGCTTTATCGAAAAGCTAAAATAATAGAAATTGAAAGAAATTTATGTTTTAAAACTAATTCTAAATTACACAATTAAACGAAAAAAGAATGAATTTCATATGATACTTTACTAAGAAACCGTTGCGCGTCTGAAATGCGTCACTCACCTGACGGTTAGACCCCTTCCAGTGCTGATTTCCGGGCAAGTGATAGCTTAAAATGTTCGTACGGATGTCCTGATGCAGATTTTCAAAAAATTTAGACAAAATATAGACAAAATTTTTTAGACCATTTTTTAGACAAAAATTTTTTTTCGTCGCGGAACGCCGCGATAGCGGCGGTGCTTTTGCTAGCTAATAGGTTTCCCCATTTACACACTTTTACAAGCGCCGTAGGCGCTTGTAAATAAATAGACTATCATGCCGTCATAAATATACATACCTCAGTCGTCTTCTTGTCCAACTGAGATTTAGGTAAGGTGTTTATATTCATTGATTTCTTGATGCGGATCCATCTAAACGATAAGGGTGAAATTTAAAAAATTGTTCAACATTAAATTTTACACAAAAGCCATAAATGTCTGAAGCTGTTTTCATACAGGACTTTTTCATATGTTCTATGTGATTTTCATAAATTTTTTAACTAAAGCATAAATACAATTCCAACTAATTTTTTAATTCAAGATAATTTTATTGTCAGTGTTGATAAATATATTCTTGCGGAACTAAGAAAAAAATGAAATACGTGGCAAATTATATGCCACATATAATAATGGATAAATTTTTGTGATTTTGCATTACTATATCTCTGAACTATTAACCTGAATAAAAACTTACAGCAACTGTCCAGTAGAAAATAACTGCCAACCTTTCTCACCTTCCCTCATACTTCTTTGTGTATACTCAACAAAATTTTCCCGCTTTCCAGAATACTGTTCCAGATTTGTATTTGTTGGCACCTAAAAAATACTATTACTTTCGAATAAATTTTATACCGAAACAATTTGAGTCACAGTTTCGTTTGAACTTTGTTATTAATAACTGTAAAATCGAGTAAAGCATTAACGCAGCTTCTTCATTATAGAATACATATATACATTATAGTATACGTTATAGTATACAATACCTTGGGCAGAGTCGATGAACATCTCGCAAGATTTAACGTTGAAATAGCGCAAATTTTTGGTCCAAATTTCGGAAACATCCGAATCATTTCTATATAAGAATATGTATGTGATGCTTAATTCTCGAAAGTAAAACATCGCATTACTCGTTTTCGTTGGAGTAGAAAACCATAGATATATAAAATATTTTATTTAATTAAATGTTATAGCGTACATAGTAACGATGTTTCAAATAGGGAAAGAAACAATCAGATGTAACACATATACAAAAATGTATTCATTCCCTTGAAATTTTGGTTATTATTTATACAAATTCATTATATGTCCATTTTTGGTCTACTTGTATTATGAACTTCATTTTCTCGAATTTTCTATAATAATAATAAGGATAAGAAGATCGGAATTATTAATTGAATGGTAATTAAATTAAGTTTGTGTATATAAAAAAATGAATAAATGAAAAGAAAATTTACTTTAGCTTAAAAGGCTTTTCAGAAATACTTTCCATTTATGGATTAGCAAGATATTCTAATCAATAAGACTCAACAATAATAACAGTAAGGTTTTGCAAATTGTATATCACTTTATTCAAACAAACAGTGGTTCATTATGACAAGATGGATTAGTAAATATCTGAAATACTGCTCCAAAAATTTTTGGCAAGTACATTTAGCTAACATTATCACATATCCTTAATAATTACCTTGTATTTGTTAAGGGAAAATTGGAAAATGATAAATGCAATGATACACCCGCCAATGACATCCGTAGGAAAGTGCCAAAAATCCGTGACCCGACTAACACAGCAATATACACAAAATACAACGAAGAAGGTTGTGATCACAGTTCGAAATATTTTGAAATACTTTGCAGACGACGAGGAATGGAGTTGACTAAGAAAATAGTGAATAAAAAGGGCGGAAAACAACGCAGCAGCGGCATGGCCTAAAATACTAATCATTTCACAAATAATATTTCATTTTAATTGAAAAATTTAATTTTATAGTTTTAAGTTAAATAGCCAACGATGTGTGTAAACATTAAAATAAAGTTTGAAAATAACCTTGCTATGTTACCATACCTCGTATGTCCTCTCAACTTTGAACGTTTGAGAAACTAAATCTTTTCCTGCCCATTACCATTATATTACCTAATAAACATGGTTCTCGAAATTACTCTCTCTGGACATATATGGGTAAAGTCATTTTAGGATTTGTTTTAACTATTTGTTTTCAATATCGAATTGAGTATCTTTCTCAAAATGGCTGAGATTTTATGCAGAAAATATGCTACATTATGTTGTAAACTAGATTTTTCCCAGGCACTTTGGGCCTGTAAGAATTTGGGCCTAAAACCTAACGTGAGGGTTCTAAAGTAAGAGTTCTAAAGCCTAATGGTTCTAAATATGTAACTTAAGAGATTGAAACATGCTTCTTGCCTTACTCAGTTCTTACTTTTCATCTATCAGCTCACCGAGACCTGCAAAATTACCTATCACACAGTCCCGTTAATCAACAACGAAAAAAACTTTCCTTGTACTGAAAAAGTGCCATTTTTGCCACTTTTTGGACAAAATTTAAAATTTTCTGCCGGTGCGTTAACCCATTCTTACTTTTCCTCACTCAGCTCTCCAAGACCTGCAAAATGAGCTATTCCACAGTGCTGTATCGCCACAACAAAAAAACTTTCCTTTGTATTTAATAAAAGTGGCATTTTTGCCACTAAATGATATTTTGGCAAAACAAAGTGCACTTTTTTAGACCTGCGTTAAAAACGTTTTACACATTCCCTACCTAGAATTCCCAGGGGAGCATTTTGAGCTATCATGCCCCTCTGTATAAGGGGGTACAGTATATTTGCCTTTGTAGCCACAAAAGTGCCAAAAAGCCACTTTTTGGGCCAAAATTTGAAGTTTTCGGTTGGTGCGCTAAACGGCCCTTGCGGATTCGTATACTAACTTTCCAAGACCTACAAAATGAGGTATCACATACCACCGTATCGCACCGGCAAAGTGGTTTTCCAAAAAAGTGCCAAAAGCCACTTTTTGGCCGGAATTTGAAAAATTTGAATGTCGCGCAAGCGGTCATTTGCGGATTCGTATACAGTCGAACCCCCGAATAACGCGGGTCTCGGGACCGGACAAAATCCGCGTTATTCGGAGGGAGGCGTTAATCAGGCGCGTTATTCGGGGGCCTAACTCATACAATTTCTTTGGCGACCAACCGAGACCGAAAAAATCCGCGTTATTCGGGGGCGCATTATTCGGGGGTTCGACTGTACTAACTTTCCAAGACCTACAAAATGAGGTATCACACACCCTGTATCTCGCCGACCCCGATTTCTCCGAGTGACGCCGCTGTAATACTAGTAAGGGGATATCTAACAATGTGCTATGTCTGCATGTCAGGGATAAGATTACAAAGTCCCCGATTAAAAAGTTTTATTACGAGGCAAATTCTAACCTGAAGGAAAGGACATCCGAGCATTTCTCGCTTTGCGCCAATTTACATTTGTACAAACAATTTCAGTAATGAATGCCGTAGAATTCGATTGACACGTCGATAAATATGATGCGTCCGGCATACACATTGCTATGAAATTCGGCCGCAAGCGTCCCACTAAACACTTGATGATGTCGAGAATTAACGTCATCGCCCAAAATCCTGAAATTAATAATTAAAATATCCTAAAAGAAATTAATGAAATGCTTACCAACGACATAATCCAAATAAACATAAGTGGAGAGTTGTATAACATGAGCCATTCGCTCTCGAATATCATCCCAGCTCTTCGATAGAAAGTTGGCAAGGACAATTGTGAAAAATGGAAAAGCCAAAGTGATTGCGAGAAGCCTTAATGAATAGTAAGCGGTTTAATATCAGGTAAATGTTTTGGCCACAAATTATTTGAAAATATCTGCTAAACCATTTTTGTAATGTTTGCAAATACGTTTGAATGTTTACGCGAATGCATTTCAAGGTTCACAATTTTTTAATGGGTAACAACGGAGAAATGGTATAAAATTCTATATTATTTCCAAACAGTGCATAACTGTAAATATTAAAGGCAGCAAAGTATAGAGTAACACAAAAACGTTTGAGTGTAGTTCCCAAACTTCTGTGTTTAATTTCCGAATTTTGTCGTCCTATTTTTATTATTGAAAAACCCCAAATGGAATGGATTCTATCTTTACAATATATATCAAAGCTTCAGTAAACTAACCACGAGGTTGGCACAGTGTTTTCAAACAGTGGTTTCTGGATAGACTCGTCATTGCAATAGAACCTGTAATTAAGGAAAAATAAAATTTCTTTAATTATTAATTATTAATATCAGACGAACCCGCGTTCAGTTGGCGTAAAAATTTTCCATGCGATAAAATAATATGTACAAATTGTAATCACAAAACATAGCACAATATCCACGGCCATAGCGGCTGCTAGCCATATTATTCGTATCAATGTAACGGGCTGCGTTTTCTGCCGGTGTAGATGACCACTTAGGGTAAATTTCTCCCATCGCATGGTCGTTAAAATATTGTGCCGCTTTGGTTAAAAGTAGGCAAGAATTTTGAAATTTTGGAATACTTTGCTATAGACACTACTAATAAAAATTATAGCCCGTATTAAAAAGGGCGCCAAATTTGAAAATTGATTCTACACTCATTGGACACAAAACACAATTCCCTCGAATATGAGTTGAATGGGACAAAATAACACAGAGTGAAAATACATTTGAATTAACTGTACTCATTAACAGTAATCATAGCAGGTCCATTTATTAGAGATAAAAGCAGGAAATTATAAGTTGCGTATCAGGAGGTGTAATTTATCCATAGATTATTTTAATCATTCTAAACTACTCCTGTGCGATGTTTATTGAAATTTTAAATATTAGTTTTTGTCTCAAATATACAGTTACCTCATTAACTTGTAAGTTTGACTATGCTATAAGATGACATCATATGACATGAACCCAAAAATAATAAATGGGCAAAGGTCACAATGTTGCTTAGTCAGTGCAGTGGTTATGCCTTTATCACATATTTTCAAATAATAGTCTTCTGTCTGACAATAGTTAATTAAAGCAAAACCACATAAAAAGTGTCGATGAATTATGGGCCAAAAGTGTGGACCCCACATCGCAACTATGGTGTTTGGGTTATTGCATCACAATTTGTCATATTAGTAAGGGCAATGCTAACTATCTGTGGGACACAAAAAGGGCATCATATGGAGGGAGACCCGTCGATGGGCACTCGCATTGTTACTTCCTTGCGATAATGGTCAATTATTTTGGTGTGACATAAATTTCGACTGAAAAGCTTATGAATGGCAATTTGTAGCGGAGGAGCGCTGGCACAAATGCCGTTTGAATTTGGCGGAATACATTTCGCTCTTCTTCCCTTTTCAAACCTTTGCCGAGCTTTATTCGTGCAATTAATCACTTCCTTTTGTTAACATTGTTGCGATGAAGTTATGAATGTGATTTTTCAGGATGTCGAAGATCGATCTGGAGAATGGGAATCCTGAGCAGGAGAAGCTAACAAATGGTAAAGTGACTTCGGAAATGGCTAAAGCCAATGGTGATACTTCGTAAGTATTTATGTGTATATGAGCAGTAGTCACAAAAATAGAGCGATGGGCTAAAGACAAAAAATATTTCTCAGAGTACCAATTCTAATAGCCGTTGGGATTAATTTAGGAGTTTAAATTTGTGCATATCCTCATCATTTTTGTTTTACATTGTCACCATATAGTTTTTAAACTTTTAACAGTTAGTTCACTTTCTATTTTTAATTTTTATTTCAGCCACTCAGTCTGTGCCAAAATCGATGAGGTTAATCTGCTGTCGTTCGTTTCGTTCAGCTGGATGTTTGGTTATCTGTGGGATTCCTATAAAGGTCGGATAGACCCAAATTTAAATTGGTCATGCAGCATTTTCGATTCAGCCAATGTGAATATGTCCAGGTATTATTAGCGATAGTCATTAAAGAAATTTTTGGATATCATAAGTATCGGAATCATGTCATAAATATTGGAACAATCTTAAATACTAACAGAAGTTTTTTTAAGAAGCACGGACAAATACCCAAAAATTCCAGGCATATTCTTAGCTGATGCCTGAAAATTTGACAAAAAATCGTCGTTTCCCTTGAATTTTCCAGAATTTTTCCTTGTTTTTTTCCGTTTTACATTGAAGTGTTTTTTGCTTGCATAAAATTTGTGAAGAAGTGCTCCAAACATTTGTTGAATGGAAATTGCGACTTCGAATGTTTTTCGTATAATGAGCCATTAGCTAAGGATTTGCCTTGAATTTTCCAGAATTTTTCCTCGCTTCGGTACAAAATTTTATTTGAATAAACTGCTAAAAGGGTATGCAATATTTATGACCATCGCTGTGGCTGAAATAATTAAAATAACCATAACTTTACTAAAATTGCTAATAATTTCGTGAAAAATAATGACTAGTGCCATTTGCTTTTTGTATACAATCCCTCTTCACAATTCTTTTTTAGGGCAAACTCGATTTCAAATTAGCGCCAAAATATAATCGCATGCCAAAGGGGTAAAAAGGGGCCGCTGAAAATTTTTAATGAGGGGATTGCTCGGCAGGGGTCTCCTCTAGAGATTGGTAAAAAAAATTTTAGTGGGGCCTTATTAGAGTAAAAATTTTCTCAGTCAACACTTTTCCCTATTAGGGGAGGCTCTTTTCCTGATGCTGAACAGAGCCTCCTCTAATAGGGAAAAGTGTTGACTGAGAAAATTTTTACTTTAATAAGGCCCCACTAAAATTTTTTTTACCAATCTCTAGAGGAGACCCCTGCCGAGTAATCCCCTCATTAAAAATTTTCAGCGGCCCCTTTTTACCCCTTTGGCATGCGATTATATTTTGGCGCTAATTTGAAATCGAGTTTGCCCTAAAAAAGAATTGTGAAGAGGGATTGTATTTTAATAAAAGTTATGTTGTGCCGAAAATTGGGACCTATACCGAACCAAAATTTGCTGTCTCTTCAGTCAAATTGCTATAAAATTGAAATCGTAGATTTGCTCTTTACACTTTCTTTATAAATTTTAATTAGCCCGAAAATGGCACTTTTTGGTTTTTTTCGCCAAATTTTTTTGTTCAAACCATTTTACAAACATTAAGTAAAGCCGAATTTGTGTTTTCTGAAATAATTTCGCAAAATAATTATACTTTTGGATAATAAAAAAGAATGAGGAAAAATTGGCAGATTTTTCCTCATTTTCGGATGTCGCCAAATTCCATTAATTTTATGTAATTGGTAAAAATTTACAGATTGGAACACCTATGGAACGAGGAGCTCAAACGGAACCCCCAAGCGCCGTCTCTCTTTCGGGTCATTTTTCGGTTCATGAAAGGCCGCTTGATAGTCTCGTGTGCTATATTTCTGTTCTGTCTTATTTTTGGATTTATTGGGCCAACGTGTCTCATTCGCGGTTTAATTGCTTTTACTGAGAAGCCACCGATGCAGGATGGAAGCATAAATTACGCATATGGTTTCTATTTGGTGATCTCCATTTTATTGGTAAATAATTATTCTTTTGAAAAATTTTTAGATAAACTATTTTGTTTATGTTCTGAAGTGGCTGTAAAATAGCCGCTTGCATATATCTTTTAAGAAACCACGTTGTTCCTCTCAAAAAATTTTAATAACATAAAATTATATAAGGTTGAAAGAAAGAGCAAAAACTAGTTTTCCTTAGATGTTAGCACAGTCTCTTCGTAGTTATTTTGAAAGGAGACGAATAATTATGATAGTGATGTCAAAAATATTTAATATATTGATGGCGATTTTGCAAATATAATACTTCAATAAATGTTCTTGATTAAATTCGTCGCTTAATTTTAGGTGGAGATATCCAGGGTTTTGATGTATGGCGCAACATGGGCCGTTAGTTACAGGTAAAATTATTTTTATATATTGGTAAAACGTATAATGATTACAGAACTGGCATCAGAGTGCGCGGCGCTGTGCTTGCTTTACTTTACAAACACGCCATAAATGTCAAGTCCCTGCGAAACAAATCACCTGCTGAGGTACTTTTTCTTTTATTTTGTTTGCTAAAACTATCAATTTTAGATCGTAAATATCTTTGCGAACGATGGTCAAAGAATATTTGATGTATGTATTTCACATTTTTAAATACCATTTTCGTTGATTTTCAGGCAGTCACATTTGCTCCGTTGGTCTTAATTGGGCCATTCGTTCTCGTCGGCGGGCTGATTTATTTGCTCAGAGTTATAGGTGCTTTATCCCTTTTCGGAATCCTTGTCTTCTTTGTGTTTGACGTACTCCAGGTATGAATCTACATAGAATCGTGTCTTATATTATATTTGTTAATTTCAGGCTTTCCTCGGCATTGTTATGGTTAAATGCAGGAATTTGGCTATCGAAAAGACGGAGAAAAGAGTATGTTAAAGACATTAATACAAAATTTCCGCATCTAAAAGATTTTTAGATGAATTTAATGGGTGAAATCATAAAATGTATTCGTGTGATCAAAGTGAATGGCTGGGAAGACCTTTTCATTAAACGCGTTGTTGAAGTTCGGAAAGACGAAAGGAGAAATATCGCAATTGCGGGTTACGCTCAAAGTAAATTTCAATGCCATATTTTGGTTTCCTATTTTGGCTATTCAGGTCTCGCAATTGCTTCTGGAACCATAGTACCTGTTGTCGCCACATGTAAGAAATTGTCTTATTCAGATATATTCTATGAGCTTTCATTTTCAGTTGTTACGGTTCTGTCTGTCGTATACTCAGGTTCAATATTAATCACATTGCTTTTTATATTGAAATTGCTATCATTTTTGAAAATTTTCCCATGTATAACTAGTTTTAACAGAAAATTTGGGGTGCTTTTGGCGCAATAAGAATATTTATTCTTTTTAGAATTTTCAAACACGGAAATTTTAAATGAACATTACCCTTTGTACAAATTGAAAATTTGGCTCTATATTTTGTGGCTCAAAAATACTTTGATTCAAAATTATATTCCACCTCGAAATACAAAAATAAAGCACAAATTATTTAGGCGCCGACCTTTTGGCCAGTGATGTAGGTTATAGCACTTAAATATGGGTTACTATTTTACCAGAACGGTTTTAGATATTCAGCGCTGTCACAGTGTTTTTCGTCATGCTATTCGGAATAAGGTTAGAAAATCTAATTTAATGAGCTTTAGATCAGATTTGTTATTATTTATCTTTAGAATGATTCCCTATGGAACGCGTTATTTGGCCGAATCGAAAAATGCCATCTCTAAAATTCAAGACATTCTCCTGTATCCTAAATATGAGAGGTAGCTTTAATATTACTACCTATTTTTACTATTTTTACAACGCTCATTTTAGTAACTTTCCGCAACCAAATTCCGTGACCAGTACAGCAATTGTATTCAATAATTCCACATTTTCCTGGGATCGCGAGTCGTCAGTCGGACCAAGTAGTTTTGTTTAAGCAGTATTTTGTTTTATATAACATATTTTTAGCCGTTTCAAAGAAGAATGAGAACAAAAGTATAAAAATGAGTTCACTTAACGGGCAGGTTGAGCAAGAACTTCTACAAGACCAACTTGCTGAGCCAGCTCCTTGTCTTAAGAATATAACTGTGACAATACACAAGGTTTATAAGTTTTAGCATAAACACCCATAAAGGACATATTTTAGAAGGAACTCATTGGAGTGTGCGGCGAAGTAGGAAGCGGTAAAACTGCTCTCTTGAACGCTTGTGTGGGACAGGTTAGTTGAATTACGTTATAACTTGAGCTAAAACAATACAAGTGATTTTAGCTAATTGAGGAAGGCGGCGATTTTGCCATTTCGGGAAGCGTTGCGCTTGTGAGCCAACATCCTTTCGTTTGTGGGTAAGAAAATTTTGGACTGATTTGAATATGCAGTATTCTCCATAAAACTAACAGCCCTGAAAAATAGCGCGCTCGGTTCGTCCCGCTCGAAAGTTAGGCCTCGGTGATTGAAAATAAGTGCAGATTCCGTTAAAGTACTATCGATTTACTAACAGTAATAACTTTAATTTTCCCCCAAGATAGTGCATTGACATGAGTTGAAATTTTAAATTGTGACAAAAATGAAACATTGAAAAATACCCGGAGGATATTTTAGAGGGAATGCGGTAACTTATTAACTTCCCAGAAAACTTAGTAAATCATTTTAAACAAAACCTACCATAAAAGAATACGGTAGATAATAAAAAATAATTTAGAAAAACCACGATTCGAGACAATATCCTATTTGGTCAAACAATGAATTCGCAACGATATTACAAATGCATTTCGGCTGTTCAATTATCCAAAGACTTGGAATCCATGCCCGCAAACGAGCTCAGCGAAATTAGTGAAAGTGGAACCACATTGTCAGGTGGACAAAAAGCGCGTGTATCTCTAGCACGAGGTAATAAGGTCTTAATAATTGGATCCGTTAATGATTATATTATTTATAGCGCTTTATTCCAACCGCGATATTTATCTACTCGACGACGTTTTTTCCGCCGTAGACAAATCCTTGGCACAGAAAATTTTCAACGATCTAAAAGAAATGCTTGCTCACAAAACTTGCTTATTTGCTACATCTGACCCAGAGGTATTAATAAATCAATACGTATTTAGTAAAAACTTACATAAACCACCACTTACTTTTTAGTATCTTGCGAAATGCGACAAAGTTATTTTCTTGGGACAAGGAAAAATAATCGACTTTGGTACACATAAAAGTAAGCATATGGAAAGCTATGTTCGTTATAAGCTAACAATAATTCAGATTTACTAAACGGTCAGGACGCCTATAGAAACTTGTTTAATTCACAAAGTCAATTAGGTAAGGGTATATCTCATCTATAAAACGAATTAGTTTTATTAATAGCTAATCCACAAATGAGAACATCTGATAATTAATATCTGTACATTTTCAGACAATGTTTCGCGGGATCGTTCTAGTACCCAAAACTCTACGGAATCTGATGAACAACCATCGGCTAAATACAGTGATTTACCTGCAGCAACGAGCAACGGTTTTACTCTTACATTTTATTATAACACATATCACCAAAAAATAGTTTTTAGGAAAAATAGTCGAAGAAGAGGAAGATTTTGGATTAGCGCAGATATCGCCAAAAGTCTATCTCGATTATATTCGAGCAGGAGGTGGCGCACTTGTTTGGTTCTTCGTGCTGCTTGCATTCATTGTTAACGTCGGCTCGGGCATATTCTCTACCTTCTGGTTGTCTAAATGGCTGACAGACGTGCATAATGACACTGTGAGTTTGCATTGTTTGTATCTTGGTAATATTGTCCATGTCCAGGTTATTGATGACGGTGGCGTTCGAAATTCTACCAAAAGCTTAGGCCAAGATGAAAATTTGTCGTTTTATGCTATGGTCTATGGGTGTTCTCTTGTTGTATTATTCATCTCAGGATTGATCAAAGCAATGATTTTCGTCAAAGTATGCAATTTTACATTCACAGGTTTTTTATTCAAAACGCATTTAGGTATCTCTCCATGCGTCAACAACGCTGCATAATAAAATGTTACATCGGGTTATTCGAGGCGTCGTTTCATTTTTTGACTCCACTCCTGCGGGTAAGTGATGTTGTAATTGCTCAACTTCAAAATTAAATTCTTTGAAATTATAGGCAGGATCCTTAACAGATTTTCCAAGGATATCGACGAAAGTAAGTGATTTTTCTTGACACAGCTCTCTTTAATTTTAATTTTCAGTTGATGTCAAACTTCCATTTTCATCTGAGGCCTTGTTGCAATACATGATTACATGTGTTGGGTTTATTTGTAAGTTATAAAACATATAGCTGAAAATACTAAAACGCTCATTTTAGCAATAATCGCCTGGGTGAGTGTTAATTGCCGAGTTTTAATTACAATTTTAATGCGTGATAAATTTTGTAGTTTTTGTAGGTGTTTCCCTCGTTCTTATTGTTCTCGTTGCCGTTACTGCTTGTATTCGGAATGTTCTTCCTGTGCTTTCGATCGGGGATTCGCAGCTTAAAGCGAATAGAGAACATTTCACGGTCGCCTATATTCGAACAAATTTCAACTTCCCTTGATGGCGATGGTTAGTCATTTTTTGTTTTTACAGTAGTCTATTAATAATATGTAAACAGAAATATTTTTGTGTGTGTCGAATATAGAAATTCTAAAATCTTAAGTAACATGCTACATAACACTAAATAATAATAACTAGTTTTCGGTGGGCCGCGGGCAAAGCCCGCGGCGTACCTTTCGATACCTTTTCCTAACTCACACTTACAATAAACCTACAAATATTGCATATCTCAACAGTTATTGTGTTCTCATTACTGATCAAAAAGTCTTGGTAGAAGTACAGATTATCAGAACTTGACAATTTTTTTCGGCAATTTCACTTCATAAACTTTCGATTCTATACAAACATAATTACAAAATTTTGTAAACAAAATTTTTTACAATTTTATTTTTTAACAATAAATACAATAGAAACAAAAAATACAAACAACAAAGATGAGCAAAGAGTCGAACATTGATGATGCAGAAGAATTGAGCCATCGGAGCCAAGTGTTGAAGAGCCATTGAAGAGAAGCTTAAAGCGGCGATGTTTGACAGAGTCTGGAAAAATTGTAAATAATTTATCTGATATTAAGATAAAAAGGTAAACTTACTAAAGGATCTAGGAAATGTGCCGCGCGCATTCGCATCATCCGAAGAAGAGTATGGAGCAAAATCTGAAAAAGTTCAAATTAGTTTTATGTTTTACGAAATCAAATACTATTTACCTGTAGATGCGAAGCTCCCAAGGAGAGACGTCCAAGCGATCCCCACAGCGAGTCCAGCGAACCCCGCGAGACTTGAACTTGGCGCGCGCTTGTTGAGAAGAGAATGCATTTCCTGAAATCAAAAAATATTATGATAAAGTGGAAGCTGTAAAATTTTACCTGGATAAAATTCGCGAGATCCGAACGAAGTCACGATAATGTGGGAAGGTGATGAAGTATTCTAAAATGCGATAATTAGTTTCAGGAATCTTTAGCAAAAATTAAACTTACAAAAAATTTGAAAGAATGCATCCGATGGCTCCATATTGCGACTCAATCCTCCAAAAGCTCCTTGAAAACAACATTTTTCACGGAATTATTCTCTCTGTCTGGTTTCAATTGAATCTTTAAATCGCTCATTTTTCTGACTCTTGATGCAGCGACATATAACTGTCCGTGACTGAAGACATCATTCATCAAATTCAATCCAACAAATCTGAATGTTTGGCCCTGGCTTTTATTTATCGTCATTGCAAAAGCAAGTTTTACTGGAAACTGATGTCTGTGAAATTTAAACGACAATTTCGGATCATCAGATACAAATGTAATTCTCGGAATGAATATTGTGTCACCCTTTCTATCTCCAGTCAGAATTTTGCCTTCAATTATATTGTCTTTCAGTTCAGTCACAATTATTCGAGTTCCGTTGTTATGACCTTGAGAAGCGTTTAAATTTCGAATGAGCATTATAATAGCATTAATTTTGAGACACAATTCATGATTTGGCATGCTATTCATTTCTATCGAATTAAGTATTTCCGTAGGATAGTTCTCAGTATTAGTCAAATTATTGTCCTTAGCCAAAGTATCAACACTTGTATAGACTTTTTCCTGACCTTCAATAAAATCGAGAACCTGTTCACAGATCAAATTAGCATCTTTATTATAAGGTGGCAAAATTACACGCTCATGCAAAGATTCATAGTTTTTAGTGGCTAATGCTGTTTCATACACGTCATCTAAGACATTATCGCTTATGCATTCCTCTGGAAATTCAAATTCTCCTTCATCTTTATCTTGCAGTTCGCCATCACCAAGTTTTCTCAATGCTTCCAGAAATTCTATTTCTTCAGGATCAACTCTTTGGTTCTCAGTTAATTTGAATGATGGTCTGAAATGTTTCCATAAGTCGCATTTCTTAATACTTTGGCCAATAATTTGAGCTTTTGTACCTTCTTTTACAACTGGCGCGCATTGTCTAAAGTCTCCACCAAGAATTATGAGTTTACCACCAAATGGTTTGTTGTTATTGCATAATTCTTTCAATGATCTATCAAAAGTTTCAAGTAAATAACGGTCTGCCATTGGCGCTTCGTCCCAAATAAACAATTTTGCAGCAATTAGCTCTTTTCCTTGCATAGTGTTTTTGCTAAACTTTGTAATTGATCTGTTATCGATTGGTGGTCTGACTCCTGCTGTGAAATGTACTGTTCTGCCACTTGGTAATAAATCTGCTGCCATTGCTGTTGATGCCATATTTTTGACTAATTTTCCCCTGCTCATTAAATCGTGGTATATCGCAAGATAACAGTATGTTTTTCCAGTTCCAGCTGCGCCTTCCAAGTAAAAACATGTTTTCTCTGGATTTTTCTCATTACTGGCTTCCTGAATCATTGTGAAAAATTCTTTCTGCTTTTCATTCATAGACGCAAACATTGTTTCCGCAATATGTTTATGTTTAACTGTGTCAATATTCATTAACAAATCATTCAAATCCATATTCGGTTCAGGCATTCCCGTGATAAAAGTAATAGCCATTCCTTTTTCGGTTAAGTATAAATTTGCAATTTCAGCGTATGCTTTCTGATATGCAAGTTCTTCAGTTTTTTGCTTCAGTTCTTGGTCCTGTATTTCATCAACTTTTAATACATACAAATAATCTTCTGATAGAGCTTCTTTGAACATTTCCCACAAATCATACGGCTTTACTGGGTTGCAATTAATTAGAATGTTGACATATAAAAGTCTCATATTTCTTGGCATGCTGCTAAGTTTTGCGTCATTTAAAGCACGTTCCCATTCTTTATCATCAGTGGTCAAACCGCGTTTTAGACACGCTTCTTGGTAAGTTTGATATGTTATATTATCAACTGTTCTCAAGAATTCAAAGCTGGTAGGTCCTGGTACGTGCAATAATAAAATTCTCATGTGATACAATTCGACCTGTGAAGGATATATTTCATACATTCTCCCAAGATTTTCACTCTTCTTGTAAAACTGTTGCGGTATATCAGGCCTTCTAATCTTTGTCTTTACTCCTATTTTAGTTGGTTCCCAAATTTTTTCCTGATCATGCCATGTAAAATGTTCTACGATTTCCCAGTAACGAAACTTCTTAGCAAAATCATAATGTTTACTTTCTCTGCAAAGTTTAAAGAAGGCAGTTAGCTGCGTGTCTTGTTCTTTCTTCTGTTTAATTTTCTGTGCTGTGTCTTTTTTCTTGTTCCAGTATATGTTTTGCTCGTTTTCCAAATGAAGTTTCAAATCGATAATTGCATGGCTTCTTCTTTGCAAAGGAAATTCGTATATTCTGTGAAATGCTTCTTGCGCTGATACAATTCTTGCTTCCAGATGTTCCAGAATTTCATTCCGTTCTTCTTCTACCAAATTGAAATTTCCTTTCGATGGTCCTTTGTATGTATACTTGTAAAGGTATTTGTACAATAGTATACCGGATACTGCTTCAATATTGATATGACATTTATATTTCAGTAGCAAATAAGGAGAATATGGCACAACATATCTGTTATCAAATTCAAAATTGCCTTTCTTATATGTTACTCCAGTATCAGTTCTTTTGTACAATGGTTTTCCACCGCCTTCTCTGAACTTTGTTGATTCTTGAAATTGGTAAGGAAAATTCTTTTTACAGCTGTTAGTCTTATTATTCCAGCATGCTGATGAATCATTACATGGTCCATGAATCATATATTTTGTGCATAGCGCATGCAATTCTGGCTCAAGTTCAGGATCTGGAATCTCAACTCTTAATATGTAAACAGAAATATTTTTGTGTGTGTCGAATATAGAAATTCTAAAATCTTAAGTAACATGCTACATAACACTAAATAATAATAATTTTAGGCTTGGCCACCATTCATTCGTATTCGCAAACAAATCGTTTCATTGACTCTATGAAGATCAAATTGGACGAGAATAGCGGCTCCATGCTAGTAAAATATTTAATAATATCAATTGCATATAATCATTGATTGTTTATAGATGTTTCACTGTGCAATGCGCTGGCAAGCAGTTTGGTGAGTATATATTATATGTATAGTAATATAAGCCGAACGTTTTGTGCAAGCAAGTAGAGTAATAGGAGAAGCATCAAATTGGGAATTTTATTAAAATGGTAGGAAAAAGGTAACCTTATAAGGAGAAGAGCTACCGTTTTGAGGATTCTTAAGTTTAGCAAATTTTGAAGTTTTAAAATTTATTTAGGGTTCTCTAAATTTTCTAATAAGCTTAAATTATATTTGTTTTCATTATATTGTATTCAATATTAAGTTATTAACGATTTAGGCTTGATTTATTAGTGGTTGCCGTCACATTTATCGTCTCCATCCTCATCGTATGTTTGACGGGAAGTGTTTCGCCTGCCAATGCTGGAATGGGTAAATTTTACTAAAAAAAATTTTCACCAGATTTAACGAAAATGGGCATATTATAGCAATTGCATTCGCGATGCAAATGAGCGGAATATTTCAATTCGCTGTACGCTCGCAGACAGAATTGGAGGCAAAGCTGACATCCGTCGAAAGAGTGTTATATTACTGCAAGGTGGTTTCCGATAATTTATAGGTCCTTAAAATGAAAACTAATGATTCTGTAATCAAATTTGTCTATTGACATCCAATATCCCTAAATTTTCTAACTAAGTGTACGCGAAATAAATATATTAAAAATCAATTTTTTGGTTTCACTCAATCAAATTTGTGAATATTTATGCGATTATTTTAATTTTAAAAGATTAATCCTACATTTTAAGAATATCCAACAAGAGCAAAGCACCGCAGATACAGACGATCTGCCAGCAGTATGGCCATCTACGGGCACAATATCCTTCAAGCACGTTGTGTATGCATTTTTCTCATATTAAATTCTGTATTCCAATTGATATGTATTTAGCCTACAATATCCTAGCGAACCTTTACCTGCTCTACGAGATGTATCCTTTGATGTTGACGATCACGAAAAAGTCGGGATAATTGGACGTACCGGCAGTGGTAAGATTCTTTTTTGATTTGCCTGTATGTGCGGAGTATTTGTTTTCCAAAGATGAAAATAAAACCCAAGTGATAGAATTAATTTTATATAATCTTGAGTATTTAAAATACTTTAAATATCACTATAAGAGGTTCTATCATAATGAATTACCAAAAATTGCCATAAAACTTCCAAATAAAATTTAACCAACTTTTGCGGATTGATATTTTCACAATGTTTAGAAAATAGAACGAATTTAGATTAACATCGATTCTGATTAAAGAGCAGCTTCGTCTATTTCTCTTATTAATACCATTACATTCATACAAATTACAGGAAAATCGTCGTTATGCAACGCACTGTTTCAGTTATATGATCTCAAGTCTGGAACAATTTATTTGGATTCTCGAGATATTTCTAAAATTTCTCTTTCACGTGTTCGCCGCTCAATGGCTATAATTCCTCAGGTATTTTACTAATATAAGTATTATTGTACTTATAGTCGATCCTTAACTATGTAATTTAAACTTCATTTTGCAGGATCCTGTTCTTTTCTCTGGCCCAGTGAGATTCAATATTGATCCTGAAGGCGAGTATTCGGATGATCAGATTTGGAAATGCCTCGATGATGTCGGATTGAGGGAAATAATGGTTTGCTTATATTTGATATCACTTTTTAACATAGAGCTCGTATTTGCAGACCACAAATTTCGCGGGAAAGCTAGACTTTATAATTGAAGAAGGTGGCCGAAATCTTTCCTCTGGTCAAAGACAAATCGTTTGCGTCACAAGAGCATTATTAAGGTAAATTGCACATTTTAACATATCAACCAGAGAACGGAGAAATGGTAAGATGTTAGATAAAGTAAAAGTTAAATAAAGATAAAGTATATTAAAACTTGAGAATTTTAGACGGAACTATATTTTTCTGCCTTACTATTATTTACCTGGATAACTTTTCACAGATAACTTTTTGCGTTAGTTCATTTCATGTTTAAATTTTTAAGGACCAGTAAAATTATTTATGAACATTATTGCCATAGATAGCCTTAATGTAATTTAGAATATTATGAAAGAGCTAAATTTATAGGAACGTAAAGATAGTAGTGCTAGATGAAGCTACTGCAAACATGGATGGTCGAACCGATGAGCATTTGCAATCGACCATTCGGAAAGCTTTCGCAGAAAAGGCCACCGTTTTACTAATCACTCACCGCCTAAATAACGGTATTATTTCGACGGATTTTATTTATCTGTGGCGAATAATTTTAGTTACTGACATGAACAAAGTTTTAACCATGGAAGATGGAAAAGTAAGTTTGCTGACATTTTTATGATCCTACAAGTAATTCACAAAATTTTATTTTTCAAATTTCCTTAGAATATACTTCTATTTTCACAGAATCAAGGTGCGTAAATCGGAATTTTAGGTGAGTATCCGCAATGTCGCCGTAATTCACAGCAGAAATTGGAGGATGACACGTAACAACTTCTCATAAATTTTGACGCGCTCAGCGTGTTCACTTTCTCTACACCGAAAGATATTGACCAGAACAAATCACTAATTTTGTGTCGGGTATTTTTTTTAGTTTCGCTCAATGTCATGGCCTTTTGTTCAGACGAGTGCTTTGGCCAATGAATATTTTGTAACTTTGTACATTATTTGTCACATTAAATTGTATTGTTGTTATTAAAAACTTCTTTTCAGGATTTGATGATGTTTATGACTTATAATAAAATATCTCATCGCAATCGCATTAAAATGGGAATATTCTCACAATTATGATAGAAATTTCAAACACACACAAAGTTTAGCATTAATAGCTGACCTTAAGTAAAAAGTCACGTTTTGTTCAAGACAAAATATCATGCTTCGATATTTTAAATAAAAAGAATAGCAGTGCAAAGAAATATTGCAATGCTGTTCCTCTATGAATTCCGCTAGTCTGACTAATTGCGTGCGGCGCTGACTCGACCCCTCCTTGTTCCTCGAAGGCAAAATTTATGAATAGGCTTCGGCGATTCTCCGTGCTCCTCACTGTATGCTCATTTATTGTTCGCCACCTAGCGGCTCTCCAATTATTGTTTTCTGCGTTTTGTAAATGTGGGCATCCAAGAGAACGGATTCCGGAGAAGAGAATGGATCTGGATTTCGACGAAGGGTGGTTCAAGAGGACGATCTTGAGAGCAATAGTGGCGATTCTACACCAATCACTACTCGATCAAAGCCAGTGAGACAGGATACCACAGAAGATGTAGAAAGGAAAGTAGGCTTTTATGTAGACATTTTCAAAAATTTCTTCTTAATTCGTATTTCTCATTTAATCATGTAAAATCTATCATAGCATGTACTTGTTCTTATGACGATGCGATACACGCGATATGGGTATAAGGTTGGGAGCATGTCTGGCACCTAAAAATTGCAAAATTGTATGGAAAATCGATCGCACATGTCTGAAGCGGATTAAATGGAAAAATTTCGACTCTTGTTAGGAATTGATTCAAGGAACTTTTACGCTTCTAATAAAATATAGCCTCATGCATTTATAATGAACTTTTTATGCATACAATTTCATAAATTGTAAACATAGACAGATTTTGTTTTTGGGTAAAATTACCAAATTCAACTGCGAAACAAGTTGTAAACCTTAACTTTATATACCTTGAAAATGCGATTCCTTATCAACGCCTTTCTTGGATTTAGGTTATTTAATAAAACGAAACAAGTTACTATTACATATTAAAAAATAATAATTGTATCATGTAAATAATATCATGTAAATAATAATGGTATCATTTAAGACAGAAAGTAAAGATGAACCCGACAGGAGAGCTGGATTAAGGCGTGATTTCACGCAAACTTCTGTATCTTCTAACAAAGACAGCGCTGTTGACGAAAATGATTGGGCGAAGCGCAACCAAGGAAAAAGTAATATTATTACTTGAACACTTATTTCATATACATTAATTCAGAAAAAGTCACCGATCTGGTTGCCAAGTTCACCCAAAAGGCGGAAGTGAATAAAGAAGTGTCAAGCGCTCCTTACAAGAATGGTACGGTATTATTGTGTGGTTATAAATAGGGCCCGGATTTTTAGAACCGAAAAATCGCATTTTAGGATCCTAAAAAGGACCAAAAAAAGGGCATTTTAGGACCGACCAAAATTTGCTAAAAATGGTTTAATTTCCATGCATTTTTTACAAATTTTAATAAAGGGCTTTATACGCGAGCTTCATAATGGCATACAATGTACATTTCCAAATTGGGTTGCGGCGGAAGTGGCAAATCGGCGCACATTTCTTTGAACTTCTTTACTCGCGATGGAGCCTTGACAAATATCTGTTAACAAAAAAGTTAGTTCCAGATTTTTTTTAAGGACCAAACCTTTTTTGTGTTCGATATTAGCTGGTCAATTTTCGGAAAAGCCGCGCGGACTTCTTCTGCAACTCGATGTAATCCATGACACAGACATGTATCGTATCGCTGTACATTTTTGGTAGAAATCCAGGAAAAGAGTCAATTTTTTACCAAAATTTCCCAAAAAAGGTCGTTTTAGGTCATAAAAACCTAAAAAGTACAAAATAGGACCGGTCCTAAAATTTCCCAAAAAAGGGCAAAAAAGGACTTTTTAGGACTTTTAGGAAAAGTCCTAAGAATCCGGGCCCTAGTTATAAACGTCTGACTACAAAAATGTATCGGTCACTCGATGCTGGTTTTATCGACGGATTAAATTTTTTCTTTTTGGCAAAACCATCTCTATTCAAGCTTTTCTGTTTGCTACAAATTTTTACTACATTTTTTTAAAACTTGTGATATTGTTCAAAGTCAGGGAAATGATGGAACGTTAAAAGTAGACGAATGCTATGTCAAAAAAACTCGGAGCCCAGAAAATTGAAAATTTATGGCGATTTAAATTTCGTTGACCTAATCTGCTTTGACAAATTATACCTTTCCCATATTCTTTAAAGGGTGACATAGATATAACAGCTCCTCTGCTCAATGGGGAACAGCAGACCGAAATTAAATATCTCCGAATTTCTATCATGATCAATTGGCACCTATTATATGCTTATCCTTAGATTTTCGTATATAAAGTGCCTTAGCAAAGCTATGCATGACATTTTGGGATTCTATAGTGGAAGAGAGAAAGAAAAGAGGCGAGACGGTTCTATTCTTCACCATAGCAAAACAGTTGATGCGGGACAGAATGAATACAACATTCATGCATAGCTTCGAGAAGGCCAGGGATGAGATTTTGAACTCAAAAGAAGGGAAAAGGACTCGAGTTTAGCATCTCACCCCTGGCGAAGGCACTCTAGTTCTGTGTGATCCTAGGACATTTATAAATCAGAAAGTTTCAGATTACGGAATGGGAAAGAAAGTTGGACAAATTCAGCAGGACAAGTTTCATTGACAATATCGGCTTCCAGTCTCAAGGAAATGAATTCGGAGCATTTTAATAAACAAATGCGATATAAATTTGCTTTAAGTTGTTATCATTGAAATATTGTTTTTTATTATTTAAAGTTTTATTCCGAATAATAATAAAAATGAGTTAAGTTAATTTCATCGTAGAGATTTTTTCCTACAAAATTTCAACTTATTGTATAGGTGGTGGGTCTTGCTGATACACTTGTTTTGGCTCAGAAGTGTTTGAATTTTGCGAATTCTCATCGTTGCAGTTCTCATCTCCATTCCTTGTGCCTGATTCTATATCAATATGGCTGCTCTCTCTCTCATGGTGCTGAAAAATAAGGATTTAAAAAATAAACGAATAAAATTCACGATGAGTTTTCCACTAAAAGGCATTTTACAGACTCATATTTTCTTAACATTTCCTGAATATTTTGGATTCCTTATTTCGTTCTCCTATAAAAATACTTATTTTAGCTATATATTGGATCATCCAAATAGAAATGTCGTTTTCGATTTATCAGCATCTTCCATCTAGCGAGTTAAACATATTGGGTCCCGCCACGATCTGACTGATTTACAGTATATGCATCCAAATTTTATCGTATTGACTAGGAAAAACATTTTTTTGAGACTCAACAAAAAAAACTAACTTCAGATTCGTGCTCAGCGCATCGAAATTGACCAGAAAATGTATTTTTCAGGATTTCAAAAATTTCGGAAGTCAAATCCATGATACCCTCCCTATGGTTAAAATAAAATTTCCAAACCATAGGGAGGGTATCATGGATTTGACTTCCGAAATTTTTGAAATCCCAATATATATATCCATTCATTGTTCATAAATTAAATATTAACAAAAATTCTGTGAATCTCAACATTCTATATACCCTAGCAGCGGAAATCCTATCGTAAAAAATTTGAATTGGTGGGCTGCGGCGCAGTAGCGCCAAGTGGATGAGGAGTCTCTTCCACTTCAATTAAATTCAAGCTTTTTAAGATAACATTGCGCTTCTACAGTGTCCTACATAAAAAATATTAACCTCATAAGCTGTTGAATTTTGCATTTCTCCAAAATAGTTCTGCATTTCTTGCGCAGAAGTTGTCGCGATTATATCAGGTTGTGATATTTGAACCTCATTGCCATGTTGTCTGTTACTGCCTATAAATGTAGTCTATGAAACAATATTGGGTGATCGAAAATATACCTACCGATGCCAGAGGGGCACATTAATCTCGATGGGTCATCATGGTTTAAAATTAACGTTTGCATCCCATTAGCAATCGTAAAAGCGCTTCTTGAATACGACCCGTCCGTTAGCATTGGTTGAAGTGCCTGCGCGCTGAGCTGCGAAGATCCATGTTGATCTGGTAACATATGATTTTGACTTTGCATTACAACGCATATTTGATCTAAAATTTAGTATCGTTGTTCTATAATATTTTCAATTTTAATTTGCAGGATTGATGAAACAATTACATTCTTTTTCAATACTCTGTCTTTGTAACTATTTTTAGAATTAGCTATTTCGTTTAATAATATATAATGATCTTAGTCAATAATAAAAGTATACACATAATACTCAGTCAAAATAAACATTTGCAAGCATGATGACAACAATCGTGTCTGTTTGTAACCAAATTTTAACAACATCTCGCTATTTAAACATTGTAATGTTCAGACATTATTTATTTTGAACAAATTTGATACAAAACTATTCAATATCCTCGTGGATATAAAATAATCCTCCTAAGATAGTATCTTCCTAAGATTTGATACAAAACTAACCATCATTCACGTGCTCATTGAGTCCCATAGACGATGATGAAGGCTGATAAACTGCATTGAGGATCGCTCCAAGTTCAACAGAAGAATCGCCGTTTATGTTGCAGTTCTGCGATGAATGAGACATTTGTTGTTGGCGCGTGTGCTGATTTTGTCCGCCTCCAGGACGTCGTTGCTTCGGGCCACCTTCGGCATTTCTCGGCTTCCGTTTTCTTGTTTGCACTCCGCTCTTTTTCATCGATAGTGGACGATTAACGCTATGCAATTTATAGTATCTAAAAATATACACAAATGTTTACAACATATAAATACTGTACTTTATTGGATATATAAGTTGTAGCAATTCAGGGGCTCAAGGTTTTCTGTAATTCGGGATTGTATAACCTCGAGCTGAACCTGGTTATCATCTAATGGTTTATAAATTCCATACTCTGTCTTCGGAGCCTTATCTGATTTAAAAAATATTTCAACTTACAGCCCACACGCGTTGCAAACGGGTTGTCCCTGTTTATTCCTTCTCCATAGGGTAGTAGTGTGATCCTAAATATGGTAATTTACATTAATGTGAATGAATAGTATGTGAATTACGTTGCAATTTGAGCAGATTAAACCTTGCCGCCGTTGTGGTATTTTCGGTGCCTAAAATTGTGTGCGCTATGATGGAAAATGAAAAATAGAAGAGATACCGTGTTCTTTTTGTGATGAGCTTTTGAGCCCTTCGTTGCGGCTGTTATTACCGATGAAGGTTCCGCTTGTTGCTGATGTTGGGCTAGTGTGACATTTACAGGAGCTATTCTAGGTGAGATATTCGGAGCAATGTGAACGTGATGTTCCGGAACTATGTCCTGAGTGTGCTGAACGGCCGCATTTGCGTTGGATAATTCCATGTGCGATCGGTACATTTGCTCCTATAAAATAGTGAAGAAATCAATATCTTGGAACGACATTTTGCTTTCCTACGTTTTTGCAAGCTAAGATTATTTGCGATTCTTGGTTTGAAAATGCAGTAGGCTGTATGGAGGAACAACTTGTGGGTTGAATACTGGATAAGTTCATAGATAGGGATGCTGCATGCTGTTGACAGTTATTGCATACGCTAAAATAATTACCAATAAGTAAAACGTATAAATAATTTTATATGATCAATTCGCTTTCAAACAAATTCCTTTACAAATCATACAAGTCAATTTAGATGTCAGCGATGTATTTTGGTTGTAAACTAAGTTAAACTAGAATTCACGTGTTAAATCTGTTATCAAATGTTTATCTAAAGATGTACCTGCATCCGCGGATGTCCTTAGCGAGTTCGTAGTCATATATTTGACCGCAAGCGGTGCACTCCCGATCAGTGGTGGGTGGGAGACTGTGTGCTTGAATAATGGCAGAATTTGGCTGTTGTTGCACCAAATTTTGATATGTGTGCATGAAATCGTATGGATTTGAGCATATATTTGCCATGGAGGATTCCTCCTGTCGAAACGTGGCAAAGTTGTTAGGTAATAATGAATATGTATCAGGTAAATATGATCTAAATTCGTGAAAAGAAGTTAGAAAAAAGTAAGACTAAAATTAATAAAACGGATTGGCAATTATGGTGTTCCAAATTGATGTGACGTCTAAATCCTTATCAATGTCGTAAGATGAATATCAACGTAATTAGTACAACAAGTTCAGTTGTATATAATTTAAGTCATTATATCAATGCTTTAAATATCGTATGAACTTACTCATTTCCTGTTGGATGAAGATAACTGAATTCGTTGTTCATCCCAAACGCTGGATTTATTGCATAATACTGTGGTGGGCCAAATCCGCCAACTTGGTTTGTCGCTGGCAAAATAGATGGCTGAGCATTGTAAGTGGAGGTATTGTACAAATTGAGTGGAGTGTTGTAATTGAAAGGAATTTCCGGCTTTCCATCGCACTGGTCTAAAGTTTATTGTAAATTACAGAAGATTTTTGAGCAAACATACACAATCTGCCTATTCGTTATAGTGATTCCTAATTTTTGTAACTCTTAATGCAATGGGCTATAAAGGTATACGTATCATGACAAGTTGACCCACAATTTCCTAACGATTCATAAAATGTAACGGATACAATGACTACCGAAAGATGGTTACATCCCACAAGGAAACTCCCCGAAGTGATGACCTGGATATGCAGGTTTTGATGCGCCTATCGTGTATAACATGGTCGATTTTAGATACAAAAGTGGTCTTTGATTTCGGCCATTATCCTTTAATTTTTTAGATACGGGGCTTCAAATGTCAAACGATCCATATAAAATAGCAACTTTTAAAACTTTGAATTTAAAAATATTTATGAAAATTGTACTTTGGAAAAGCACTAACTTGAATAGGACGAAGTTTGGAAAGACGAGACAGCTAAAACGTTTTGATTTACAGTATGCAATCTGAATGCAATCATTTTAAAACATACCTTGGCCTAAAGATGGAGTCATTGCTGATAGCTGCTGACAGTTAGTGAGTTGTTGATACTGCTCAAAGGTGACATGAACTGCTGAGACAGGCACTTCCACAGATCCCGGCAGGATTACTGTACCACCGCTCCTGTTGTCGTGCATTTGCGCAATGCTTAATGCCGAGTGTATTTGATCGCTAGCCAGGCTAGTTGTACCTTTGTCTTCTTCATTTGCTTCTAAATGTTTTGGTTAGTCATATGCTCTTCTCGTCTTAGAAATATTGAAATGAGTTTAATGATTCGTTTGAAACTAGAAAAGGCCTAAAAATAAATCGCAAAAATTCGCGACAATGATTCACTTTTATCCTCATAAAAGTAATTTTTAAAGGTAGCTGAAAAATTAAAAACTAGTTTGCATACCTGACTTAACTTGATCCGCGCCAGTTGAGCCTCCAATGACAGATGCAGAAGAACTAGGGCCTGAAGTGTTTATAAGTTCATTCGCGGACGTGTTAATAATTTTGCCATCCAAGCCAGGCACTAATGGAAATGGCATTTGAATTCCGATAGAGTCCAGAGAATAGTTGAAAACGGTGTTCGGCGCAGCTTCCATGAATCTTGGTGCCGATCTGTAGAAGGTCAATCAATAACGCAGGCATTTTATCAGTGATGCAAAATTTAGAAATAAACAATTCAACTCTCGGGGTCATAATTAAACGATTATGAGTTTGTACTGATTTGTTCCTTAGCAATCCCCGATTTATTCTCATAGCACCGCTTTTGAGATAACACACTGGAGGGACGAGCATGCTGCTGATATGTGGCCCTGAGTTCTTGTTAAGTGCAGAGATAAGTTCAAAAACGACACCCATTTGAGGAAAACATGATAATGTGTAAGCGACTACTTCCTAATCTACTGATACATAAAATCACCAGCCCCCGCTAAAGTGGTGATATGGAACCCATTTTTGTCACATCTCAATTTTACCCTAATTTTTGGGCTTAAAGTGCGCATTTAAGCATAAGATCATGAAATCATACTTTGGGGATCCCAATAATTTGTCTATCCTTGACTTTTAATTACATTGAGGAAAGCTATTAGCCTTGGAAGACTTTCATGTATGAGAACAACAAGGTGGTTGCTGTTGAGAGGCCGTAAGCCTCCGCGATTGCTCGGCCCGAGCAATATTCACAACTGACTGATAAGGGCAAATCGTGGTTGACTTTCACATAAAAGGGGCCGGAGTCCGAAAACATAACTCTCAACCTTCCAAATCGTGCCTACCTCCTCACAGCCTCATTTCTCATTGCTACGTTTGTTTCATTACTTTTTGACGGAAAAATTCCGTCTAATGAAAGAAGAGACATATTTGGGGCAGGGCAAATAGAGCAGTGGGCAGAGAGTTATGATAAGACTTTTGCTGGATGGCTTAAATGATACCGTATTGCGTAAGGCGACTTGCTCTTTCGCCCTACATTCTTACGATTCTTTACTTTATTGTCAATAAATGGTAGAAATCTAACCAATAACATGAAGTCCCATGGAATATAGGTCGAGCCTCGCATCACTGAGTTTGTCTCCATTGGACGTTAAACGACTTTACAATACTCCAAGAATACTTCCAAATAACATGTCACGGTAATATTCTGGATTTGAATGGTCTCTGAAAATTTTCATAAATTATAATACACTAAAATATCATAAGAACATATTAACAAATTCCATTAAAAAAATCGGGACAAGGTCAGTGAAAATTCATACAATTTATAGTTACTATTATACAAAGTTATTGTAATTTTATATCATTACGTGTTTCCTGACAAGCTTGTTTAAGTTCGTTAGGTTGTTAATATTAGACAGATCTTGTTTAAGTTTGTCATTTTAGAAATTTCGAATTGAGTTC
The DNA here is from genome assembly GCA_022814885.1 of Ditylenchus destructor. Taxonomy (NCBI): domain Eukaryota; kingdom Metazoa; phylum Nematoda; class Chromadorea; order Rhabditida; family Anguinidae; genus Ditylenchus; species Ditylenchus destructor. The sequence goes on along the minus strand of JAKKPZ010000010.1, from coordinate 1,723,484 downwards.
AATGAGTTGTTTTTAAATTATGGGGGTTCAGCCATGTGGATAAAAGGGAATATCGGTTTTTATGGTTAATAACATAAAGCATCGCGGGGCATTAAGATCCACACACGGGCTACTTCGAATAATTTCGAAGACGGACTCGAAGAGGCCTAATAATAAATCGCAAAAAGTTCGCGATATAATGGCACTATATCGCAGGTATTGCCAAACGATATACGGTTGAAGGCAAATGTTGGAACGATGCAGACGAAAATTAAAAATTAAAAAAACGCATAGCGGTTATTTCCGTTAATGCATTAACCTCTAGCTAGCTCTGGCTAGATTATGTTATACTTTGCATTTATCTATTTCTTTTTAATGTATAATTTCTTGTTGTGTAAAGGGCAAAGAAACCCGAGAAGAAATTTTGAGTGGACTTGACACTGATTCGGTTCATAAATTATAACCAATAGATACTTTTCAGATAATTATCTAAATAAGGTTCACATAAATATTAAAACTTATGCAGTACGAGCAATATTTTCAGTTCATCATGTATCCAACTGTAAATAGCCGAACGTTATCGGCATACGAGCGATATATTAACTAACCACTATGAAAATAAATCAAATATATGAGAATGCTTATAATAATACATAAACGTTTGGCAGAATGACGAAGTGATATGAATGCATGGGTCGAGATTGGTGTTGTTATAGCTGTGGGTGTGATTATTCTATAGATAATGGCCCGAGTGCAACATGCCGTCGCCGTCGGTTTATCTATCTAAGGAAACATTGCCTGCTATCATCATTTTTTTGTTGTGATAATTTTCCTGAGTAACAATAAGTCAAATTATTTCATCTAAAAAAGTACGAAGTATCTATTTCTCAACTTCCCGATTATCCCTCATATTTTAAGAATGGAATGCTGAAAATTTTAAGCATTTATTTAAGAATTCCATTTTAATTTCCCGCTGATAACGAAGACAAAAAGACATAGACAGAATCATGAGTTCATATCCACATGGTATAACGTCGTGATATGTGATTTAATGGCAGCTCTGGTCTTGGACCAATTAGCATCCGCTCTTGAAGTGACCGCTTTGATCGAGACCCTGGCGTTGTATTGGCCTGAAATCCTGATGTTTCATCTTCAGGTGTTGGTGATAAAGAACGCGCCACGTCTCTGATCGATCCATAGGCTGTCAATCAAAGAGTATTAGATAGGAAAATTTAAAAAAATATCAAAATCTCACCGAGCATGTATCTAAATACAACTTGTCAATATTTAACTGATAGGGATTATGCATTGTAACATTCTTGTAAAGTATTTAAAAAGGCCGCTCGATAACAGGTAGTACAACCACTATCAATAAGTTAAAAGCTCACTTTCCGCCAAGTTCCACTTTGCAAACCAAATCGCCATGGAAGTGGATCTGAAACTTTGACATCCTGTGTCGTTCTTTCAAAAAAAGTGCGATAGATACCTTCTGGGCAAAGTCGTCAAAAGCGGCGATAGTTTCAAACGACGTGTTAAATCTAAATTTGGGCAATCCTACTATCGGGAAAGTGAGAGATATTTAATTCTCAACTACCTTTGTTCGGCCTTTTGCTGCAGCATAGTTGCAATCGCATTAATGTTGCATGTGTGGAACCTTGGTTTTGCTTCCAATTCCGTATAAGTCTCCACCATTAAATCATTCAACACTGTAAATAAAATTGGTGTTTAATGTACCTGCTTCAAAAGCAGGTAGCATAATTTTATACAAAACAGCTTACTTGGGTTGCAACATGCATAGCCAGTGGGGTTGTGAAAGCATGTAGGTAAAGGCAAAGGCATTCTCGGAGGATAATAATATCTATAAAGGGAGTGTGAAGTCTGGTTTCTCAAAAAATTTCCAAACCTATGAGCCGGCTCTGCAGATGGTGCCGGTTGAACCTTGTTGGAAGTAGATGGCCTTTGGACGCCTGCCTGGAAAGTAGTTAAGTCTAGCAATTTATTCTTATACTAAATTAGTGCGAAGTGATAAAGCAACAGAATGCAGTAAAGTGGACAAATGCAGGTAAGTTAGAGTTGAATATCGTATGTTTCCTATGTGATTTTTTAAAGTAAGCATCACAATTTGTCAGAAGTTAAATATCGATGTGCAATTTTCTCTGATAATCATTACCAAAAAATATTTGTAAAAAAGTCTTTGGGAGCTTTTGTAATTTCTATTTTCGATTCACAAGCCAATGAATAGTTCAATTTTGCAGTGACCAGTAAAGTGACTTTGATTGTTTTCGTATTATATGAATTCTGCATCTTTCGCTTATTTATTTTCTTTTGTTAGTTAAGTGAATCCTGTGTTATTATCACTCTAATTCCTCAAGAGCCGTCTGTTTTAATCCTTAGATGGATCTGTAGAGCGGCAGGCTGAATAAAAACTGATCCGGCTTTCAAGTTCACGGTGGTCAATCCTTTTGTCTACAAATCCCCGCACATCACCCCTCCACTCGACCAATTATAATTGAATTAAAAGCCGGGAAAGGGAAAAGAAGATGAATTTTTGGTGTGCTCGTTTCACTTTTCATTGTCGATTTGTTTTGCAAACAAAAAGAGGATGATCCCCTCTGGGAAGCAGATTCCAAGAGGGAGTCTCATTCGAGACGGTTTGTAACACTTAAAGCATTTCTGATCGAATCCAACAATTGGAATTAACATCTGGAAGAATTCATTCAAACATCGTTTAAGGATCCAATTAAGTCTATTGATTCAGAATCAATATTAAAAGAGAAGGACAAAGTATAATAGGTTCTATAATTTTTTTGCAATAAAATATTAACTTTCATTTATACGAATGAAAAATTACTTAAAATACAACAAAAATGAGTAATATCATATTTATTACTGTGGCCTTTAATCTCTTACTTTCAGAATTACCAAGGATTTTTAAGCTTTGCAGCAAGATTGTTAGGTCCAAATATCAAAAAAATTTTTTTGCTATGCAAGTTAACTTTGTAAAATTACACCGTTATATGCGAAGTATTCAATCCTATCCCCACAAAAGATTTGGTCAGCCGAGACATTGTTTTCATTTACACGATTTGGGGCTGTAAAAACATACGCGGCGAGGAAGCAATTATTTTACTCAGCCTGCCATCCATCCCGATTCACAATAACTCAGATCCATGAAAATACGACTCAGTTTTCTTTTCGCAGTTCCTTTTTAATTATGCAAAAGAGGAGAGACTCGGAAAAGAAGACCCGAAATTATTGTTATTGCTATTGTGGAAAGAACCGAAATTTGTGAGTTTGACAGTGACCAGTGAAAAGTGCAAACCAAAGAGGAAAATGTGCCTTCAGCAGCGTTGCCGGTGTGGGTTTGTTGCTGTTCGCCGTCACCGCCAGCAGTGTTGCCTCCATCTACTTTGGCGGCGTTATTAATTACTCGGTTACCGTTGGGTGCGCGCCCTCTCCCACGGTTCCCTCGCCGCGCAGTAACGGCGCTGCCAGGTGGACGCGGCGTACTGTTTCTCTGGATCGGTCTTTGGGTAGAATAATAGGCAGTTGCTCTTGGCGGAACAATATTAGCAATCTTAAAGTTGGAATGTTAAGGGATAGACGTGAGGAAAAACAGTTAGGTTATTCGGAAATGAAAGAAACACTTTAACAGAAAACATTTCTTACGTAACGTATTCTTAATGAACATTAATAAATATATTTCAGAAATTTATTATTGAAAAGTGTAAGAAATCTTATTTAACGAAAATTTGAAACTTAATTCTATGTATTTTATTCGGAAACTTATACCATAACTTAATATATCTTTTATTGAAAATGGGTTACCACATTGTTAGGGGGTGGGTAATTGGGTCCATCAGCTGTGTCCCTGTGTGGTGGCTGACTCGCAGGTGGGTGAAAGTTGACCAGTGCTGATGAGTGCGATGACGGCGCACTTGGATGTGCATTATTGGCAGAAATGATGTGTCTGTATTTGGAAACCGTTGGGTGAAGTTACAGCTAAGTATCAGTGCAATAGAACTACCGCTTTTTATACTATACTTACTCTTTTTGAGTATCTCAGAGCAAAAAATGTATTCTAGAGAAAAATTAAACTGTAAACGTTGCAATCCAATATGTGCGAAATACATTTTAATCGATTGGAAACGTTTTCCCAAAGTCAAATCACAAACAGCCCATTTGATGCAGTTTTACTTAATTTGCAACAGAAGTGTGATAACCTTGTAGGTGCAGTGGGTGATGGGGTATTGAATTGTGTGTTGCCCTGAGAGGGCCAAAATGATGGTGCAAAAGCGTCAGACGAAGAGGATACCGGGGACGGATTCGGCAGATATTCCGGCTGCGTGACTGGTGGAGCAGACGGCGCTGCGGGTGGCTGCTGAAATCAATGTTACGTTCCCATTTTGAAGAGTTTAAATTTTTACTTATTGATGAACAAACCGTTAAGAAGTAGAATCAAGAACTGTTAACTTGTTAACTGATTTCCCAATTAAATTTTGTTATGTCGAGAGATTTCAGTATTAATAAACATATTGTTTTCAGATTACGCAGTTATCATCCATGTTAGAATTAAGAACCTAGTTTTAGTAACTATCAAAAATCCGCCTACTCGTCCATAAGCAGAATAGCCGACTTGCTGCCTTCGCAACCGATTCTGAAAACTCGTATTTCGTTATAAGAAATAATTTTTGCAAAAACGAACCACTGGTATGGATGTGTTAGATGATATCGTTTTTTCCGCTTCTCTGTCGCCAAATCTGCGGATTACTCTTGCAGGTGGCGGAATTGGTCCCTTTTCATTAGGTTTGTTCTCTTCTGAATAAAAATTAAGTCCCATAATGCACCAAAGTCCATGCTATATGGATTGAACAAACATATCTTTTAAAATTATCCCTGTTTAGGCGAGAAATCAGAATCCTGCAATATTTTTTATGTTCTTATTTTTAATTTTCTGTGCGTAGTTTGCTCAAATTTTGATGACGTGAAAATTTCGCCCAACATTGCAATTATGAAACCTCTGAAAAATTGAAAACAACTAGATACGTAAGGTCATTCTAGAGGGAAAATCGAAGAAAATTGTAAGTAACTTGCACGAAAACTTTGCACGAAAACATCTTGACTTGCTAATTATATTGGGATGTGTTTTGTAAGCCACAATAGCTGGAATTTTGGACAGAAATATGTGCATGATCTGGATTTTGGCACTAGAAAATAAAAATATCATGACTCACCACAGAGAACAACGGCCAAAATTGCCAATGATATAGCGCAAAATTGGGCGAACTTTGCGCTTCTATGACGATGTATTTGCCTGCCGAGCAGAGTAGGACTCACATGACATTTGGCCCTCATTTAGGTTCTCGTGTACTTTGGAATCGAGAATAACAGAAGACTCAAAGCAAAGCTGTTCCTGAATTGTCGGAACAGGGATGTGCGAATCTGAGAGAGGAGGCGATAGCGACTGGCGAGTCCCTTCACAGCTCGAAGAAATATGTTCTGAGGGCGGGATCATAAGGTGGTGGCTTGATTGGATCCCTCCTGACCCGTTGAAGAAACTATTTCAGTACTTATAGAGAATGAGTTTGCAACTTTTTTGTTCAATCTTGTAATTTCTTCGGGTAGTCATTTGTGTATTTCTCCGTCTTGATTCAGAACTGTGACCATAAGTTGGTGAAAGATTAAGAATTGCGGATATTTTATATGTTTATTTGAGCAATATGATACAGGTAGATTCTAATTCACTGATTTTTATCATCTCTACAATTCAAAGTCATTTGTACTTCATTGTTTTCACTTTTGTTCTATATCCCCTACGAGCTTCTTAGTTAAAAGTGATATTCGGTAGTTTATAAAAGAAAGTATGATACCTAAAGAGTAACATTAAATACACTCTATACGAAATTCATTTCTTAATATGAATCAAGAATGGAGGTGATGAATTGCTAGACTTAAAATAGATGTCATTCGAGATTTGTACCACCTTCTGTCATTGCCAGATTTTTACTCAAATTCCAGATTTTCATATTATAGGACAAATTGATGGCTATGTACCACTTCGGGTGATTACAAACTCGGGTGGTACCAACTCGGGTGATTTTGTACCACCCGACTTTCCAAACCAACTCGGGTGGTATCTTTTTCGTCTGGCACGAGAGTGTTTTTCTCATGCTCAAATCACCCGAGTTGGTAGCGATTTCAATTCCGGGGGTTTTACCCCGATTTCTGGATCTCCCATATTTGGGCATCTCGCGCGGGGGTGCCAAAGGCAAAGTTGCTTATAAGGGCATTCCAAGCAACTTTGCCTTTGGCATCCCCGCGCGAGATGCCCAAATAAGGGAGATCCAGAAATCGGGGTAAAAAACCCCCGGAATCTGTGCGATCACTCTGTGCGATCACGCGTGATCGTACACAGCAGCCTAAGCCTGCACAGCAGCCTAAGCCCCAAGCCTAAGTTCGGGATTCTGCACAGCGCCTAAAGCCCCAAGCCTAAGACTAAGTCCGATTGGTGCGTGCACAGTAGCCTAACGGGCTACAGCGCCTAAAGCCCCAAGCCTAAGTTTGTTGCTTATAAGGGCATTCCAAGCAACTTTGCCTTTGGCACCCCCGCGCGAGATGCCCAAATATGGGAGATCCAGAAATCGGGGTAAAAAACCCCCGGAATTGAAATCGCTACCAACTCGGGTGATTTGAGCATGAGAAAAACACTCTCTCGTGCCAGACGAAAAAGATACCACACGAGTTGGTTTGGAAACTCGGGTGGTACAAAATCACCCGAGTTGGTACCACCCGAGTTTGTAATCACCCGAAGTGGTATTCTCCCAAATTGATCAAAGCCCTTTTTGGGAAATCAAAATTGCAAACATTCGTGCCTTGCCTTTAAACCGCAGCGTGATAACTTTTCAGCTTTTGTTCATCCGTTTTGCCAAAGTGGACAACCCTCTCAAAAATACTTACCTTTTTCCATATATACACTTAATAATTAAATTAAGTCAGCAATTTTGGCCAAAATTTGAACAAAATTGGCTCATAAAATAGTTTGTGTATACTTTCCACCGCTTTCTTATTCATATGCTTTATTATTGTCAGTTTATATCAAGATACAATGTATTTAATTTAATTTAACATTATATATCGATTGTAATGAAAAATATTCTATTTGCATATTCCGCGGGATATTCTGGGCACTAGAAAATTGGCTTACATGGAATTCATGAGGCCAAACGCCTTAGGTTTCTAATCTTTCGGTTGTAGGACCACATATAAACAGATTATACATGTATTTTGAGCGCGCAGAGTACAAATGATGTGCAGAATATCAAAAATTGTCAAGATAATGGCAATGATTTCAGAAATTCCGGATCTGCTCCCATGATCTTCGTGATGTAAAACGCGTGGAGTGTGAATATGACGGACTGCAGTTGATCGCACTCCACATCCTAAAAAGTTACATATTGTGGAAGCATTATGGTCACGCTATGATAAGTTAGATCAGTAGAATCAAATACTTATTCAAGAACACGAATTTAAAAATAGTAGATGTCCATAAAATTATTGCACTTTCGAAAGAGAAAGAGTGAACATATCATGGAAACTTTTTGGCATACTGCTATCAAAATTAATGCAACACTGTATCGACAATTTCGTAATGTTTCTCTAAATTTCGTTGAATAACGCAACAAACTGACCTTGGTATCCAGACTGCTCCTGTATACCATCGGTTCGCTACTAAAGTTTACCGTAGATTGATTGCTGTCATCGCGAAATATAAACTGAATTCGCATTTTGCCATCATCTGAGGAGTTTTCTAGCTCGCTCAATTTATATTGCCATAAATATCGCTACAATTACATATATTAAAAGTCGAATTATTACTATTAGCTTACTTTGGTTGGTATATCGTATAATAGAATTCCTTGGTTAATGTCCAGCACAAGTCCAGCTGGTCGGCCATCATAGCTACACGCAAACGTTCTTGTCTAGAAATAGCTTTTTAATGGAATCTGGCATAAATAGTTATCTTCCAGAATTTGTAGAAATAAATGGTATTATGCTCATCAATTGCTGCTCGATTGAGAGATCGTAATGTAAGGTGAAATGAAGTGTTACGTTAATTTAAAAACTAGTTGGAAATGCTAAGGAAAAGGTCTACGGAAAATGATTGAGCCAAGGCAGTGAAAAGGCTTTGATAACAATCAGAAACGCCCATTCGGCTGTAACGTAAAATTGTAATGCAAAGAAGAAAGGCGTTGCTTATTCGGCCATAACTAAATATAAATTTATCGGAAGCACATAATTCGCATACAAGATAAATGTACGTTCCTATATGATGGGTAGGCGTGAACGGTAGGCTCATTCAACACATAGTTTTGTTAAAAACCATAGATTCGGGTAAACACTAGTGCATCACTTAAATTATTAAAATTTTTTGATTATTAAAAATGATTTTAACCATGGAAAAACGGTTCTGAAATCAACACCAGCAGCCAAAAATTGACTGTCTGTGACCTATTCCAAACCGACGATGTATTCCGCTAAAAATAACACTGTAGCTAAATTTTGTTTTCTTTTTAGAATGCTCACTATATGGAAGTTTTCGTAAGAGACTTTTCTTAAGAGACTTGTTGGTGATTCTTTACCCTGTCTTGAACGTACCTTCAATACCTCCTTGTGAGGAGGTATTGTATTCATATCATTCACAAGGATCATTTCATCATACGGCCGTTTCATCACAATGACCATAACTAAGGCTACACTTAAGCTTAAGCTTTAAGTTTGGTCTTAAAATTTTAAGACCAAACTTAAGGCTTAAGCTTAAGTGTAGCCTTAGTTATGGTCACTGTGATGAAACGGCCGTATGATGAAACGGCCGTGTGATGAAACGTCCGTGTGATGAAACGTCCCGTACCCCATTCACAATGAATGGATATCCTCAAAATTTAGTGAGCAACTTCAAAACACTGTAAATTTGAATCGACAGAATGGTAATAAAATGAAAAGATTTCCGAAATAAGAATTGTCCAGAGTTAGTATCGTAAGATAAACTCACCTGTATTGCTGTGACGGCTTTGTACGCACAATTGTAGTACGCTGTCTCAAACTGCTGGAGATTTGTGCGTGATTGAAGACTTGAAAATAAATGAATAAGTTATAATAAGAAGGTAAAATTTGTAATGTTAAGTTAAATTTTATCTCGGTGACTTCATCAAATAAACCTAATCTTGTTGGAATGATCATTTGGATGGAAAAACCACTTCAAGAGGCTAAGGAAATTATGAGCTTTATTACCGTTCATTTCTACAGCCATGTCTATTTTGAAAGCGGTAGTATTAGCAGCTACAGCTGTATTATGTTGCGTTGCGGTATTAGTTCATACTACTATGAATGAACATGATTGTAACGGTAATAATTATACAAATACTACCCCCTAGTCAATTCCGGAACTATCTCCTAGATACAGATATAATGAATGAACCTGAAATAGTGTTGTGCACCTGTTGCAGTATCTAGTAAGAAAATGTTGTCGCGACGGTCCACAGGTTTAATGGCCGTCTTCAACGCTGTCTCGTAAACTTTGTAATTATACAGAAGACATTTATCTAACTCTTCAGCATTTAGCTAAATTATATAAAGTTATCAAACTATAAAAATTTTATTTTATGGTCAACAATTCTAACCGGGGGAGATTCAAAAACGCATACATCAGAGCCCTTAAAATAAAAAATGTAAAACTTAAGAATCCATCGAACACTTACTTTAAATATAAGAAAGCGTTGTTGCCATCTAAGCTTTGGGTCCGTGCAATTCTGAAGTCGTTCTTCGACCCATCCAATGTAGCTTATCTAAATGATTAAAATATGTCCAATGAATCACCTATTAAACTAACTCTTATACTAGGGCTACACACTTGGGGATTTTTCGGGGGTTGCAGAGGACCATAACGTTTATTTCCGTACCAGAAGTTGTTGACGTTATTTTCAAATGTCTAGTTTTTAAATATCAGGGGAATTCATTTTTAGGGGTTACATGAGGGTAAAATTTCCTTCTTCGATATTTAGAAACTAAACATTTGCTTGGTACCTTGTCTATGATCAATATTTCACGCAGACATTAACCAAATAATAATAAATCCCGTGCTCAGCCATAAATTGCAGCATACCTTCTCCGATGGATGAAGGTATTTGTTACTCATCCGAATAGACTTCTTATTCAATGCGAATATGTGTGTTTCTATGTGCTTAATCCACTGTTCCAGCGCTTTTCGGTCTTCGCAATGAATAACACCTGAGGATTTTCCATCAACGGAGCGTACTTCGAAGGAATTGTTTCTGAAATAAACAAAAATAATTTGAAACGATCCGTGAATAAACCAAATTCCTTCTAAAATATGGGCTATCTTTCTAACCTCCGAAAAATTTGAAATTCTGAAATTTCAAAAACTTTAATTTTCTGAAATTCCATTCCTGAAATTTCTATTTTCTTCAATTATTTGAAAGACAAAAATTTTAAAACGAGCCAAACATATGTAACTCGAGGAGATCTACACAAATATATACTTATTTTAATTCAAGGCCAAGTGTACCGACCGTGATCAATCGAGATAAAGAGTTGCGCTATTTAGGAGTAGTTTTGTAGAGGGAACACGGTAAACTAAAAAAGTAAATACAATATTACCTTATTTTATCGGTCCCCCAAAGGTATCGAGACACAATTGCCATTGGAAGGGAAATTATACTCATGGTCTAAAATAACCGACTGATTGAAATTTGAGCAATAATAATACCTTCCACATGTCAGAATTAAAATCTTCTTCTTTTGCCGTTGACAGTCGATGTTGCCTCTCATTTGTAGGCGTTTTTAACGCACTCTACAAACAGTTTATAAAGTAACTGGAAAGTTTCTACAGAATAACCTTGAAATAGACATTTATGTCCACTATAGAATCGGCCACGCTTTGCTTAGAGCTAGCAGGCCTAAATTCTTCTTCGTAGTATTTGATTTTAAAAAGGTAACTTTATAACCTTAATAGAGGAGCCAATTTGCTGTCATGACGAAGCGTGAGAGTGACGTGAGAATCCGTGGACTGCTTGAGCATTTGAACGACTTCCTCATGGGTTTTTCCTTCCACTGATATACCGTTGATTTCCACTATGGAATCGCCAACAAAAATTTGTCCAGTCTGCGCGGCTACAATGATACACTTTAAAATTGAATGCAATTTTTGGTACAATAAGAAAATTTGCTCATAAATCAGAAAGCTACCTGGCAAATTCGGCAAAACTTTGGAGATTACAATTGGAACACTATGAGTACCGTCACTTCCACCCTAAATTAGAGTCAAAACTGATTCTCCAATTCAATGGCTTACTTTGATTGACAGTCCAATGCCTTCGCTGCTTTTGTTCACATTAACAGTGCGTAACGTACTGTCGAAATTTGACTCTGCTTGGGTGATGGCGCATGTTGAGAGCGCGTCGTCGTCATTGTCCAAAGCATGAAGCTGAATAGTCAGCTGGTCTAAAGTGGGAAATTATTCACGTACAATAATTCACCATAACATGAAAAAGTCAAATTACGTAAAAAAGCGAAACTAATTCGGAGTTATGCAAAAATATACTTTAACTCCGTCTCAGCTAGTCAAAGATAATTCTTAATATCTTCTCATTGTTTTTCAAGATTCTTCGGGAATTCTAAACATCCTTATAGTAAGTTAAAGCGCTGAGTACGAAACCTGGGATATACGGGAAGTGCTTAATTTTAGACAGGTACCTAATTAGGGTAATTTTTAACGGGGAATCCGAATTTGAGGTCAAAATTTAGCTAAAATGTAGACGAATATAGACAAAATATAGACTTTTTGTACCAAAATTTCTGTCTGTAAGTCCAAAATTTTGGGAAAGTTGATTCTTAGGGGTGCATGTTTTTGTCTGTAAGTAGTAAATTTTTGGAAAATCGATAGACACAAATTAGTCAGAGACACTAATCAGTCAGAGATACAAATCAGTCAAAGACAACAGACTAGTCAGAAGAAGCGGCCGAAGGCCGCGACCTCAACCTAACCATACACGCGATGCGCCGGAGGCGGCGAGACAGTCCTATGGTCGGGCGCGGAGCGCCCGACCTTCTCCCTTGGAATGTGAGGGAACTTAGAACATATACTCCCGAATGGGGTGCGCCCAAAATGACTAAACCCAAAATGACTAAACCCAAAATGACTATGCCAAAATGACTAAACCCAAAATGACTAAATCCAAAATGACTAAACCCAAAATGACTAAACCCAAAATGACTAAAGTATACCGTCGGCATTTCCAGGAGTGCGCCCAAAATGACTAAATCCAACATGGGGTGCGCCCAAAATGACTAAAGTATACCGTGGGAATTTCTAGGGCACAAGCGGACAAAATGCGTATGAATAGACTTTTAGATTTCCCCGATTCTACCTACCCCCTAAATCGACCCCGGGGAGTTCAAATCCGGGCTCAGATTTTGTCTGGTCCCGCCACGAAGGTTGGGAAAATCGCATTTTTGGTACAAAATGGCCCAAAAGTGGCCGTTTTTGACGCGTTACGTTAAAATTAATTGCAGATTCATGATCGGCACATCTTAAAACCCCTAAAAACACATTTTGCTGAAAATCCAAAAAATTTGATTTTTTGGGAATTTTCGACCATAGGGGGTACTTGCTTACTAAATGCTTTTCCGAACGTGTTTATAGAATATGATAAGCAGACAAGTGGCCCTTTAAGCCCATAATATAAAAAAATATATCGACAAATATCCAGTGAATGACATGCTATTGAAACAACAGATATAAAATGGCGTAGAAAAGAGTTCCGACAGGGCAAATGGCGATTTGAATTTGCGCCAAAACATAATTGCATGCCAAAGGGGTTAAAAGGGGCCGCTGAAAATTTTTAATGAGGGGATTACTCGGCAGGGGTCTCCTCTAGAGATTGGTAAAAAAATTTGAGTGGGGCCTTATTAGAGTAAAAATTTTCACAGTCAACACTTTTCCCTATTAGAGGAGGCTCTTTTCCTTATGCTGAACAGAGACTCATCTAATAGGGAAAAGTGTTGACTGTGAAAATTTTTACTCTAATAAGGCCCCACTCAAATTTTTTTACCAATCTCTAGAGGAGACCCCTGCCGAGTAATCCCCTCATTAAAAATTTTCAGCGGCCCCTTTTAACACCTTTGGCATGCAATTATGTTTTGGCGCAAATTCAAATCGCCATTTGCCCTGTCGGAACTCATTTCTACGCCATTTTACATCTTTCGAGACTATTCACGACGTTTTGAAAATGAATGGGTGTGTGTAAGAGGGGTAATCAGCATAGAATTAGCTCATATATGAGTTGGATAACGGTTTCGCGTAATAAGGTCGGTTAAATATTCAGTCCCATAATTTGCGAAAAGTATCAGACAGAAATGATTTCCTATATCTAAGACAGTATGCACATGTGCAGACATTTCCTTGTCTATCTAACCTGTCAGATTTTCCAATCATGGAAGTAGACATCCCAGTCACGAGAAGAAGCTGTAAGATATGAATAAGATGCACTCTAACTATAAAATGAGATGTATTTCTTGAGCTCTAGTAGTATAGCACTGAAATACAAAAAACTAGGGTTCCAGTACTGGCTACGCCAGTAGCAGAGTTCACCTTCATCCCAACTCTCTTCCCTCAAAGGGTTGTTTGGGAGTAACTTTTTTGGGCGGCAAAACAGTGTTTCAGAGATTAAAAAATTCAATAGATTCGAAAATTACTCTAAAAAGGTCTATTTCCAAATTAAGCACCCCTAAGAATGCATCAATTAAGCACTGGTAAGAATGACCCCTAAATTTGACGGCCCGCACACTACTAATATACTAGGTAGAAGATCAATATACCTGGTTACATTTTTATAAAATTCAATGAAAAAAGTGCATTTAATACGAAATTTGCATAATATCACTAGCGCATTAGTGATATAGTAGTGAAAATTCTGTTATACTGTAAAAACCTGACTGGAGACGAAATAAAAAACAAGAGGTACCTCGCTTGGAATGTTATAATTTTCCCGCAAAATCATCCAAAAACACAACTTGCCCAATTTTCGTGGTGGGCCTATGCTTGATCTGAGGTCAAATTTGGATTCCCCGTATCCAACAACGGTATACCCCAAGAAACCTCGGAATCTGCAATTAATTTTAACGTAACGCGTCAAAAATGGCCATTTTTGGGCCATTTTGTACCAAAAATGCGATTTTCCCAACTTTCGTGGCGGGACCAGATAAAATCTGAGCCCGGATTTGAACTCCCCGGGGTCGATTTAGGGGTAGGTAGAATCGGGGAAATCTAAAAGTCTATTCATACGCATTTTGTCCGCTCCGGCACCCCTGTGCTCTAGAAATTCCAACGGTATACTTTAGTCATTTTGGGTTTAGTCATTATGGGTTTAGTCATTTTGGGTTTAGTCATTTTGTTTTAGTCATTTTGGGTTTAGTCATTTTGGGTTTAGTCATTTTGGGTTTAGTCATTTTGGGTTTAGTCATTTAGGGCGTGTGCCAGTGGCGCAGCCAGAAACTCTGTGCTCTGATTTGGTCTCTTCTACACTGCGTGCTATTTCTTTGTTAAAGCCAAAAAAAGCGGGACACCGGCAGACACAACAATGGTTAACCATAGCTTAGAAAAGAAGATAGAGAAATTTCTAGAGCTTCTTTCGCTTTTGTAAAATTATCTATGTTTATCATTGTTGTGTCTGCCCGTGTCCCGCTTTTTTGGCTTTAACAAAGAAATAGCACGCAGTGTAGAAGAGACTAAATCAGAGCACAGAGTTTCTGGCTGCGCTACTGGCGTGTGCCCTCCCGAACAACAACTGCTTGAGGGCCGAAGGCCCGAAATAGTCTCATGCTGCTCTACTCCCGAACAACCCTTACTCCCGAACAACCCAACCCTGACCGCTGATGGCGGTGCGCGAAGCGCCGCTGATGCACGCTAACCGCTTCCTAGGGGGGGGGGGTAGAGCCGCGAAGCGGCTCCTCCCCCGCTAGTAGCTCAATATTCTAATACTAAAGCGGGATTACCTTTCGTTAACACCAGTCGCGCGGGTTTTCCACGACCAACACCATCGGATAATAGTACTTTTCCACTGTGGATCTAAGGTATAATATTATGAATAAAACCTGTTTTCCAGTTAAAAGTCAATTTTTAAACGAAAATGGTAGTAAGAAGGTTAGGCAAAACAATTCATCGATCAACTTGTTTGGTCTTGCCTGCATACTCTTTTGTTAGAATTCGATTTCTTTAATCATTATACTTTTAGGGGGCTTTATTAGAGGAAGTACGGTAAGTTAAAACGGTATTTGGAATGACCAGTTGATAAAAATAAATCAGATCAGTTCATGCCAAAATTGCAAAATTTTCTCACAAAAACCTGAAGTTAAAATTTTATTTTCAATACAGTGATATAATTCTTACCACATCCAAATGGCGCCCTCTCATTTGCTTCAAATTATTTTACAATTGGAGACACGATATTACACCTGGTGAAAGTAATGATATAAAGCCATTTGAGAAAAGACATCCGATTGAACATGAGGGCAGAGAATGAATCGAAGCAACAGCTGTTATAGTCCGCTAAATTACTTTCCTTTTATAAGGTAGATCTATAGCAGATATGAGTGCAAATGAACTATGATAGGACTTATGAATAATTTTTAAAATTATTGGTAGTGCGAAAAAAGTGATGAAAATTATATTAAAAATAGAAATAACTGAAAATTGAAAATATTTTATTCAAAGGAAAAACAGTGGTAATGTCATAACCTCATGAAACAAAGTTGTCAAAACGGTTGTATTATATCGCTAGTTATAACTAGTTATAATGTTGGAAGATTTTATTTCCCACGCTTGCTAAAGTCCCCTGATTATTTGCCTAAAATACACGAAAATCGAACTTTTTTTGCTCTTGCAAAAAATGTCCTTTTTACCAAATTATTTCAAAACGTCCAAATTAATTTATGGCCATAATATTTGTATGGAGCCGTGCTAAAATGTAGAAGTTGAAAAGAACTATAGCGAACATTTCTCAGTTGTTATATCAAAATTTATGAAATTTTGGGTAAAAAAACTGGAAAGTGCAGATTTCGTCAATTTTCTAATCCAGCAAAATTGTGGTGTACTTGCGCTAATTTGTTGTTATCGGATAGGAAACTAGTCTCAGGTGCTAAATAATTTTATTTTACAACAGTATCCAACAAATCTTGAAAAAAATTTTCTATCAAAAACTGCAAAAAATTGATTATCGGCATGTGAAAAAGTGATGAAAAAGCGAAATCAATTCATTTTTAAAGAGACGAACTTCGCGTTTTTATTTTTCCCAGACCGTAAATTTTGTCAGCTTTCTTGCAATGTATAATACCTCTAGTGTTAGATTCTCTCAGAGTATCTAACAACTCCAAAGCGCTACAATTTTTGAAAGGCAACGCTACTTTTAAAGGTTTGTAAGTCGACGTTCACGTGAATTTTTCTTGGTCCAATTTCGGAATTAAATTAATTTTATTTTACTCAACAAATTTCACAAGTTGTTTATGAAAATACAGTATTTCCTTTAATTAAGCCCCGAGGCTTAATTATTTCAAACACCCAAATTTTTCTCTAGTTTTTAAATATTGAGTTTAGGATGTTTGACTGAGATTATTGTTGGTACATGCCAAATAATCATGGTTTTTATGTTCAAAGGAAAGTTACAATAAGCATAAAACAAAATGTCCAATAAATATATGAAAGTGTTGGTATTACTTATTCTTTTCAAGTTCTGCCAGGCATTCCCGTGCTAATAGGCGAGCATGCGCTACACTTCGCTTCAATCGCTCTTGACAGTTGCGGTTACCCGTGCTAAATCGATTATTAAACTTACATGACAGAATGAGACAAAAATATATTTGATTCTGTCCGAAATGCGGGGAGAGAAAACTTTTGTATAGTTTTTGAATGGGAAGTTTTTTAATTGGCAAAAATTTTCAAAAACAAGTTTTGAATTATTTAGTGAAAATAATCCCTACAAAAATTCTACTAGTAGTTACCAAAAAACTAAAAATCCTTTCACAATTTAGACTCTAGCAGAGAAACGAAATACAAGGAAATGGACAGAGGCAGAGTTAGATAAACATTGAACGCTCATCTAGTATTATAAAAGGGATAAATCTTATAAGGATTCTACTGACGATTCTGCCGTATTCTAATAGCTGTCTAGGTTTAGGAATGAAACGGCTACGTTCTTTTTAAAATAACGAATCACATTATATTACCGTTAGGTTACTTTCGCGTTTTTTATGTTAGGTTTTGTATTAGGCTTACCCACTGCCTCAACGAACGAATTTTTGAAAATAAATAAAACTTTTCCTTAAATATATACAGACTGGCAAATGCTACCTCTGTTCATTTCCCTTGGATTACGTTTCTCTGCAAGGCATAAGGCCAGATCTGAGCTTTTTCAGTTAAGCGGCCCTGGTTTTGCTAAAAACAATGTCTCGTAAAATTAAACTGTTTTTCATAGATATATAAACACAACGGCGACTATGTAAGCCTATAAGAAAATTTTCCTTACAAAATCAATACAAAATTTCCCTCTCCATTCTCTTTCCCTCTGATATTAGCGATGATGCTTTACATGAAATATTTTAAGGTTTTTGGGACATACTTAGAAGAAATATGCATTATAGCATTATAAAATACAGTCGAACCCCCGAATAACGCGGGTCTCGGGACCGGAGAAAATTATTCGGGGGCGCATTATTCGGAGATTTCTACTCAAAATTCGGTTATACCGTATTTAATCAGGGGTTTCTGAATACTTTGGCAGTAAATTTGAATTTATTGGAGCGAATTTGAACTTTTTCACGCGTTATTCGAGGGTTCGACTGTATGTGAAAGATCGGAAAAGGTCCTTTATCCTCGAAATGCATAATCTGAACAAGCATCTCTACTTTCTATTTTTTAAATTAAAGTGTGAAACTTACTATGTTGGTCTAATATCCTTGCCCATTTCCTCTATAAGTGCACCTAATTGACTGTATTTCGACGCTCCTTGCATTGTCGAAGCAATATGATATTGCGGCAGAGAAGCAGTGGCACTCTGTTGTTGCGTATTTGTGATGGCCACATTTGACGGTCCAGCGGACACCGCTGTAGGTGGAATCGGTGACGGCACTGCGCGGGGCGCAGATTTAGGTTTATCTAACGCAGACTTCTCTGGTTTACTTTCGGTGATGGTGTTAGGATCCATTCAATGTATGTGAATCGTTCGGATTGAAAATGGAGCTGAAGTATTTAACATGTTATATTTTACTGGATCCGGGAAAATATTAGTCCATATTTTTCGCCATTACAAAACAATTTTTTATGTTTTTGTGAAACCGATTAAGTAATTATTTTATAAAAAGATAGAAAATAAATTTGGCAAATTGATTACTGGAATGTGAGCCAAACATGCATTTTAATAAAATAAAATAAAAGGAGAGCGCAAAATCCAAAGCGACGAGTGAACAGTGATGTAGCGTAACTGTTGACTCATTTAAATTGTCAACATGTACGCGCAAAATTGACTCAAACAAATTTCTCATTCAGTAGTTTGACACATTCGCATCCCAGTGCTCTAATTCTGCAACAATGTCAAATGTATGTTTCGTTTAATATCAAAATTAAATTAATCCAAATGAAAATTATAGAAGTACACATTCGGAGTTGAAATGACCTGTGAAGGTTGCTCAAATGCTGTGAAAAGGGTTTGTTTGTAACTATTGTTTGCGAAATCGATTCACGTACGAGCATTATTACAGGTTCTGGGACGTCTTGGAGGTAAATTTTTGTAATGATAATTCAAAACTATGAGCAATTAAAAAAGAGATGTGCAAAAGAAATCATCAGTGTTTACTCATTGTCTTGTTATTAAGCTTGAAATATACCTTTTGTTCTATACTCACAAGATTCTCATTCAATTAAAATTTCAATTTTTGGAGTTACCAAAATTACAAAATTTACAAAACATTTCACAGTGTATGGAACAAAAAGTATGTTTAAAGTTAACTATTGGCTCTGCATATTCCTATACCGCTAAATTCTTATACCATTAATGTTTCTGCCGAGATTTTATACCCCTTATAGGTTTTCGATACAAACCTGTATACGGCCAGCGATATATTTAGTGATAGATTTTTACCGCTTATATGGTTCGAATGGAATTAACATTTTTAGTACCTTTTTTTTCTTTTTTCGCTGCAAATTTCCTCGTTTTTGTTGCTTAGCTATTTGCCAAACAAGAGCCCAAGTATTGTATTTCAGACAAAGTGTCGAAGGTTGATATCGATTTGGAGAATAAGCTGGTCAATGTTGAAACTGAGCTTAGCAGAGAAGAAATATATGAAACGCTGAAGAAGACTGGTAAAACTGTATCGGATACTCAGTCATAACTATACTTAACATGACTTAATCGCAAACATTCCATTCAATTTTTACGTATTTTTATTTGTTTGTAACAACAATCTTTAATAACGAATAAACTTAACAACATTCAACACTTATTCATTCACCTAATAAAGCACGGTACTTAACGCCTTTGTCGAAAAAATCCTTTGATTCAGCGATTCCAAATATGTTTTGCATCCTTATCACGTCAAACTCGCAATAAAGTACTTGGGACACAAGTTTAGTTTCGGGTTGCGCCATATTCAGTATCTCAGTGAAGAATTGAGGATTCACTGGCAGTTGATAGAACACAACAGACTTTATTCCCTTCAGTTTCGCTCGATAATAAAAGTGAAATCTAAATATGATTGTCTCGCATTACGCAAGAAACCATAATAATACCTCTCAGTTAGCAGCATCAGCCGTTTTTCACCACGGAAGAACACATTCCTGAAAGTGAAAAACAAATGCGAAGTTATAGATATTTTATATATTCTAAAAATTGAACATCATAATTAGAAAACGCTAATAAAATGAAGGAACACATAAATTTTTTGTGCCGAAGATGAAGCAAATATATTTACAAGTTTTCGGCTTTCCGAATTTATATAAAATCTCTATTATTATTTTTGTTCCAATTTCCTATTCTAAGCTGCATTTTTCGGTACAGTAAAATCCCCAATTAACGTACTGAGCATCAACTCGCACTGAAATTACCTTAAAACCGATCACATGCTTAGAGTTCCTAGGGTCGATTTACCAAACACTTTTAAATTCAAGGAAATGCGAAAATTAGTCAGCTGCACAAAAATCGGAAAGCCTAGGTGCGTTAATGTTGAAGCCTCACGTTTCCGATTTTCAAAAAGCGTTTAAAACTAATATAGTCATGGTCATAATTGCGCAAAAATTCAATCTCTGAAAACGAAAATGCCAAAGTGCCATTTAATAAAATATTTCCAACCCTTTTCCATAAAATGACATAAAAACGTCATTTTTTTGTTGTTTTGCCCAAAATATGATTTCAGGTGTGGAATATAAGTGCAGGTCTGACATATACCTTTTGTTAAAAATAATAAAAAGTTGTAGTACCCCAAAGACACTCGCGAACAAAGAAGCCTCACCCCCATTAACTCAGTACGGTAATTGGTTGTTTTACTTTACAAATATCAGGTATGTTTTGTCAGGGTATTAATTCTACTAGGTCAAACGAGAATGATATTAAATGGTTCCCAAGCAAAGATGAAAGTAGTTTTCTCAAAATATTTTTTAAAGGTAACATTAGTACCTGGCTTTCGCAATTTTTCCTTTATCGGCGTATTCATGAATTTGAACGAAACTATCATTTTCTCTCTTCAAGTGGTTTCGTATTCTCACAAAGTCGAAGTATGACGATATGAATACCAAAGTTTGCGATTTGCAGTTTGGAAGCACTTCATTGATAAAGAAATTGAATCTCGCATCTGATTGCTTCTCTGGTTTATCATAATCAAACCGGAAAAATCCTTGTATAATTGGGATTTTTATCTGTAATAGTCAAGTAATAGAGAGATTGCTTTCGTGTAATTTCAGATCTTATTCTGGCTAGTGAATTCATTAAAATTAACATGCAGGTAGGATTCAATTATATCAGGCTAAAATGTACCTGTTTAAGTGACGATTTTTGATTCCTGGTTATTGAATATTGACCAGAAAAATTCCGGCAAAATCGGGAGAATAACGCTTGGATTTCAACGCTGTTGATTTCTACATATAAATAATCGATGTCAATCAATTGTACCATATAATTACAGTTATATACAATACCTGAGAATACCAAAGTTTGCCTAAATAAAACCGAATAATAACCAACATAGAGCGGAATACAAACCTATAATATCTTGATTGATCATTGAGATCCCAGTGCCGAACGCGAGATATATCGGCTTTGATTTTGTTGGGGATCGTATTGAGTGTTTGAAATATGTTCGTCATGTGATCCCAATTTTGCATAAAAAGAATATGAGCCTAAAATGGTTTATTTTTATTAATTATTTTGAGAAGTATGAAAAGATAATTACGTGCATAACGACCATAACTTCAATCGATGCTAGGAAATCGTACTCACTAAAATAAGCTTTGTGTATAACAAGCACGCAAATACTTTCATATGTACCGTTTCTTTTCCGTTTCGTCGCCGATAATCATGCGTAAACCCAGAGGAGAGCATAGTAAAATATCGGATTCTAAAATACAGAGCTAGTCTGCATATGGTTAAGAATTTGGCAAATGCAAAATTTTCTTTTTTACTTCAACGAAGTTATTTGGTTAAATACTTTGCTGAATAGTTGCTACACTGCCGGACGTAAAAAACAAATAACATCTTTATACCCGTGCAGAATATTATATTTTCTCCAAAATGCCCCCTCCCTATAGCGCTGATCTGTGTGGGTCACACCCCTTTGTCCCTATGGTCGGGACTAAAGTAACTTGGGCAAGTTGCTGGGTTTGGTGAGTATAGCTTCCACAAATTAGTGCGGCTCGATCCTACCATCCTATTGAAAGTTACGGGCCCCGAGGGCATTCTCCAGAACCATGATACCCCCCTCATGGATTTTTTGGGCCTGTTATTGCGTAATCGTAAACAACCTTGCCTCTCTCTTTTGTAAACATGTTTACGTAAACAGCGCATGGAAAGGAGAAGGGCCGCGGGGGCGGGGACCCGGGGGCGGGGTCCCGGGGGCGGGGCCCGCGGGGGCGGGGCCCGCGGGGGCGGGGCCCGCGGGGGCGGGGCCCGTGGGGGGCGGGGCCCGCGGGGGCGGGGCCCGCGGGGGCGGGGCCCGCGGGGGCGGGGAACGCGGGGGCGGGGCCCGGGGGGACGGGGCCCGCGGGGGCGGAGCCCGCGGGGGCGGGGCACCCGGGGGCGGGGTCCCGGGGCCGGGGCCCCCGGGTGGCGGGGCCCCGGGTGGCGGGGCCCCCGGGGGCGGGGACCGCGGGGGCGGGGATCGCGCGGGCGGGGCCCGCGGGGGCGGGGCCCGCGGGGGCGGGGCCCGCGGGGGCGGGGCCCGCGGGGGCGGGGCCCGCGGGGCGGGGCCCGCGGGGACGGGGCTTCTCGCCCCGCGCCGCGCTAGCGGCGCGGGGCGAGAAGCCCCCGCGCCGACAGGCGCGGGCGAAGCCCCCTAGTACATCACTATTTAGCAAAGTGTTTAGCCAAATAAGTTCGTTATAAAAAGAGGAAAATTTTGGTTACGTATCTAATGATCCATTTCTCTTACCTTCAAAATTGGTGTAAAGCTTTAATGCTTTTTTAGCCAATCCAATTCCAATTCGGAAGCAATCGTCCACATTTCCAGACATTAATTCCTAAATAAATAGCTCTAAGGAGTTGCTGAAACAAAACGTTACCTTGAATTCTTGTGACACATCTCTCTTTTCATGGATCCTGTTTCCGTCATCACCAAACTCGTCGTTGAATTTTGACAAATTTGACACAAACGGTTTATCATCGCTGCCGAAAATAATTTTTATCATAGTCTTCACAATAACTTCTGCATGCTTTCGAAAAGGGCAAAGAATCAACACCTTCGGTCTAAAAAGGATTAGAAAACAGCATTTACTAAAATTAATAATACCTTGCAAGTCCCTGATCACGGCATTTTTCAACAATGTCATCATTGACTTCACCCTAATATATATGTACTTTAACTAAAACAATAATTTTAAATGTCATCTCAGACACTGGAATTTTTGACGACTATTTCATTTATATAAAGTTTACAGAGCTTTGCTCAATGGTTTTGACAAAGTTGGCATTTTCTAAATCTTTACCTCTCTCCAAACATGGGTGTACTAGCAAGGCAAAGTTTGTTGTTTGTGAAACATTTACTGAGGCAAACTTGGAGTAATAAAAATTTATATAAAATTAGACGGTAATAAAATTTCGATTTTAATATAATTTTTATTCCGGGTAAAATGGTACTTTAGCGCGTGATGTTTCCAACAATTGGTTGTTCCGGATGACGAGGTGCCTTGTTCTGGAGATATGATTCAACGCGTGTAAGCATATTAATGGCTGAAATTTTTGAGTAATATGGAAATGATAATCCATAAAAACTTTACCGTGAAATCTTCATCCGATACAAAACACAAATCGATGTATCGACCAATAATTTGATACAATTCATTCCACAGAGGCGTGTTGTATTTAGAGATTTGTTTAAAATTGCTTAACAATTTCGATTGAATAGAGAAATTTTCCAAAGGGAGAGAGCTTTCATGAAAATTTATGTCCTGAAAAGTATACTGAATTTTAACATCTGAATTAGGTATATACCTCTTTAAATGCTCGTTTGATATAATAAGAAGTAGACTTCTTAAATGTGGGAATTTTGAATGGGGTCTTATTTTCCATTTGCCCTGACTTCAGCTGTTCCAGGAAATGAGGATTGCAATTCTGACGGCAGAAATGTTCCCAGAAAAAATCATGTGATTCATTTGGGAGCTTTTTCTTTTTTGGGGAGGATGTATCTTCTGTTATATCATTCGCGTCAATGTCATCGTCCGGGAGTCTCTTCATCGCTGAAAACAAGAAATGTTAACGGGTTCAAAAAATTTGTGTAATAATTTGTTTCAGTCGTGGAACTTTTGGGATTTAATCCCAATATTTTTGGGTCACCGGTGTGTAAAAATCGAGGAGCACAGAAACAGCAATCAAAATTGAAAGAGTGCAGAGTTGGTCTGTAGAAGTTAAGCAGCTAATATATTTCGGACCTTTAACTTGCTGAGAAACCAAATTTGAATATCGCAAAATGCCTTTTTCGTTCAATATTTAGGTGGGAATTTGAAAGAAAGATTCCTTTGCCGCCTAAATGCCCGTTATTTTCCTTAGTTTGTTTATGTACCTTGAGACAGTAACTGCAGGTGCGCTCTCAGTCCCGATGCGGCTAGCTCAAACATTTTGCATTTGTTGCAATATGTTTATTCTTTATTGCATTTCGTACGCAAATTGGCAAGGATATCTGTTCGAGCTGATTAAGCCTCAGCTTCCATAGATTGTCATGTGTTGATGTTTTAGTTTAATCCTGTGATCAGACCCGCATTAAAGAGATGGAGGTGGAAGAAGTGATACTCTGTTCCTTTTATTCAAAGGAAACGCAAAATCGTCTGTTAAGCCACATTTCCCATTATTTATTACAGTGTAAGTCGATAACATTCTTTTTATCCATTTACTCCGGCCAGTATCCAATTGTCCTTTTAATTAGGAATTTTCACAAAATCGTATAATTTTTCAATCATCGTTATTCTTTTATGCATTTCGTTTGAAATCTGTGTTTTTATTTTATTTTACGTTCTTTATTTTATCCAAATTCAACGGCTTCAAAGGGAATCGGCACTTCGTTAATTTTCAATTGAGAGAGCGAGAACCATCTTGGCCTTTACTTTGTGGGAATTTACAGGTCGTGATGCCTTTTAGAGATTCATGCACATTTTGAAGCAATTAAACAGCGATTGACCTTTTCATTAATCGATGAGGAAACAAATTGATCGAATTTGTGTATTGGTCAAATTCGGAGACAGCTCATATTGGGAAAGAAAGATAATTTTTCATTATCAAGCAAATGACGTGAAGATTTTATATTTCACGCGGAAATTTGTCTATTGCCTACAGTAATTTTTTTATCCATTGGCTAAATTAAAAAGGAATTTCCCACCTTCTCAGATCCAATAGTTAAATTTAACTGTTTTGTTAAATGTATCTTTGTCGATCAAATCAATATTTTGCAGCGTCCGTTGGCCATGACATTAGAACGATTTGTACTATTTAGCCCTAAAATGATCTATGACACAGAAACGAGCTATATATTTTCTCGTCTGAAAAGTCTCTGAGCACCTTTTTGGCCCATTAATTGACCTTTTCCTTGGTTCGCCTCTCTTCCAAATATGGGAACATCATTAATGTCCTGGCTGTTTCAGCGCCCCGATAATCAATCATACCATATTTTCACGCTGCCCGCCTATCATTGGGCCGGTAAGATAGGGCATTCCATTTAATGTGGTTGGGACTTTGATCCGTCGTTCACTATTGCAAAGGGAACATCTATTGCCCGGTGCACTTAATTATGTCTCTTTCCAAGTCGCGTGGAGTATCGCATGTGACAACGGGATTTAACTGAAATTTTATTTTGAGAATTTAGATCGCCCCAGCTTATGACATCTCCGCAGCACGATTTGTTAGTTTTTGGAAGTATCGTGCAGGATTTGGTATTTTGGATATACTTTATGTTCCATAAATAATGAATAGTTTATTGACAGGTCAGCTATGTGGAGCGTTTCCCAAGACCTGGTAAATTTTTGAATTATATATTTTCTTATTTATACAAACTATTTAACGGTATGTTTAGGAGAGTCCTGTCGTGGAAAACAGTTCAAAATGTCATGTGGAGGAAAAGGTGCTAATCAGGTAATTAATTTAGCAAAATCATTGATTCTTTTCGGATTATCAAACCTTTGAACACATATTTTGATGACAATATTTTACCTTATATTGTACCTTTATGGTTACGTCACGTCGTGAAGTCAATTTCAAATTATAGTCGTTTTAAAAATTGAGAAATTCCTTGAGATTTTGTTTTTAAACAATTATCTGACCCATTTTATTTACCTTAACTTTCCTATTTTAGGCAGTGATGGCAACTATTCTAGGTTTGTTATTTATATCTAAGCTCGTTTCCGTCTTTCTATAATACATTAATTCAGGAGCTAGTGCCTCTATGGTTGGAAGGGTAAGTATCTAATTCATAATTTGGTTGAACTATAACAAAATGATAGTCGAATTGTGGAATAATCCCATTTAAAACGCAACTCTCAGAAGAAAACTTGCAAAATCGCTGAAATAACTTAGCCGGGCAATGTAATTCTGACTAAGATGTAGAAGTGAGAATGCGTCAAAACTGATTATGGCCTACAAATATCAAACATTATTTCAGGTTGGAAATGATATGTTTGGTGAGGCAAATATACAGTCCATAAAGTCCTTCGGCACCGATGCTTCACTGATACAAAAGAGTGACTCATCACATACAGGGACCGCCACCATTTCTGTCAACGAGGAAGGTAAGCTATTGCTAAATATTGTATGAAACTATGCTAAAATCCTCTGATAAACTGCTGAATTAAATACGATGATGATAGTATCCAAGTACCTTGTGCACAGACCCAAGCCAATACGTCAAATGAGTTCATATACACCATCCAGAACATTTTGACAAATGACCTCATTTTACAATCATAGTGGTGATACGATAAAATACGTACTCAGACTCAATTCTGTCCTATTTTTATAATTACTTTTCTTAGTAAGCCAGAGAATTGCAGTGTGTTTTTCACTGTAGTATCCATTACAACCCAATAGTAATTCGCCATTTGTAACTTTGTTTTATTGGCATTTTGTTTATAGGCGAAAACTGTATCATCGTTACTTTGGGTGCCAACCTCGAGCTTTCACCGAAACGTGCCATAGAAATAGAGAATGAAATAAAGAAATCTCGCCTTATTTTATGCCAATCAGAAGGTAGGCCAAATTCTAATTAGTTTAAAATTTATAATTTATTATTGCAGTTGACCAGGAAGCAAATCTAGAGGCTTTCACAGTGGCAAAACGCAACAATGGTATGAATATGGCATAAATCTGCTGAAATTAACCTTTGAAATATTTTATATATGTTGCAGTTAGAACTGAAATACCAGTTAAAAGTGATATTAACAACAGTAAACTCCAATTTTGACCCTGGGGATATAATTATTCAATCGAGCTCTACGGGGGTCAAAATTAGAGCGTTTACGGTAGTTGATATTGGAAGTTTAGTCATAACAAAGCTCAGATTTCAGGATAAGCTTTGAGTAATAGCTTAAATGATCCTGGCTTTAGGCAAACAACCCTTAAAAAGGCATACGTTAGGTTTAGGCCAAGAGTTATATCTTAAGCTTAAAAAATTGGATTAAAAAACTTGCTAAAACTAAAATAGTACGGTATAAGTGTTGTAGTTAAAAGCGGCAAGCGATGATAGTTATTAGTAGCGATGCCGGCCTGATTCGGTTTACATTAGGCCAAGTTCAAAAAACCTGGACAGGCACGAAAACCTGTGGGGTATGGTAGGACCCAGTCCAGGGCTGAATTCACCGGTCTGGTCAGGGTTCCCCGACTCATGGCGAGCTCGAGACGGAATAGGGGCCGCGCCACTATTAACTGGAGCCACTTTTAACTGCAACATAAGCAATAATTTCATTTCAAGTAAAATTTTCAGTAACAACATTCTTCAATCCCGCACCAGGAAGGCCCGATCTTGACAGAAGAATCCTTCCTTTAACGGATATAATTTGTAAGTTTATATAAATATTGAGAATGAATTATTTGGAAAGATTAGTAATACTGCATATAAAATTCAGTATTGTCATAATTTGTCGGGGAGCGATAGAGTTATGATAAAAGTTACTCCACGTGGCCACAGCTATATAGTGAAATTTACCTGTTTTCACATAAGTGCTATGCTCGCAGCAAAAGATAATTTGTTTAGATGAGGTTTTCAAAATGTCAAATAGAAACATGGCTCTTGGAATCAGTTTACATCTCTTCCGAAAAGTCTCAAGCTTCGTTTTAAACGAAAAACTATTATTACAGCTTTTAAAATTCTATTTTAGGCACAAATGAAAATGAGGTAAAGTAATATTTTAAATTTTTATAATGAACCGCGCATTTTACGTTTCAGGCAGAATTTATCACCGG
This sequence comes from Ditylenchus destructor, assembly GCA_022814885.1. Classification (NCBI taxonomy): domain Eukaryota; kingdom Metazoa; phylum Nematoda; class Chromadorea; order Rhabditida; family Anguinidae; genus Ditylenchus; species Ditylenchus destructor. Next base: position 1,695,297 of record JAKKPZ010000010.1, on the reverse strand, counting down.
TCTTGAAATTTCTACTCACGAGGGTTTCAAAGTAATACTTTCCGTACTTTCTCAAACACTTTAAACTTTTACTGCCTATGCCCTAACACAAAGGCAGATTTCACCATTCATAGCTTTTCGCGCCATGTGTTCAAAACGCCAACATTACAGTCAAAATTTGCCTTTGCTCTGAAGAGAGAAAAGGCAAGGCAGTGGGCAATAACCGGGCAGACACATAACTTCTCTGCGCTCTGCCTGTCCCTGCAGTCTTTTTGGTGCGCCGCACAATAGCACCAAATCGACCCACAAACAACACAAAGCGCTGTCCTCAGCCAACGTCTTTGGTTTAACTACCCAACTTCCAAAGCAACCAAACCCTTTTCGATTTTATAGAACACAATGCCAATTCGGCGGCAAAATTTCAATTTTTAAACTCGAATTCGAAATTTAAACTGGTGAAGAATCTGCCTTTGTGTTAGGGCATAGGCAGTATTACATTTTAGTGTGCAGCCAAAAATATGTTAGAGCTGGGGCCTAGGATTGCTATCGTAAGTTGTGTGATGGGCTTCAATTTTTTCAGTTATGCGTTATATTTTCAGGTTACGTGTGGTCCCAAAGGTGCTATTATTGCGCAGAGGACGTCTCAAGGTGTCACAGTAGACACAGTCAGTGCTCCAAAAGTCACGGCCGTTGACACAACAGTAACTTGTTATGTTCTCCTCAAAGGAAAACGATTCACTGCTTTCGATTCACTTTTCATTTAAAGAAGACAGATTTGCTCACTTATCTTTAGAGAAACGAAGCTATCTAGAGAAAATCAGGCAAATAGAATATCTTTGTCTGAAATGAAAATTATTAGTTAGAAAGATTTACTAAGGTAAAAAAAAGTAGAAACATTGCTACTGGAAAGCAGAAATTCGTGATCCTTTCAGCGGTATTATGGCTTTATGCAAGCTTTTTTATGTAATTCCATATTTCAGGGGGCTGGGGATTGCTTTTGTGGATCTTTGGCATATTTCTTCTGCAAGGATCCGAATGGAGATATCGTGAAGATGGTAGACAAAGCGGTATGTTCTACTTAAGGCACTGATTTATGAACATTATAATTTATGTCTTGTTCAATATAAATAAAGTTTAGGTCAAAATAGCCGCGATTTCTGTCCAAAGACACGGAGCTCAAGTCTCATATCCGACGAGAGAAGAACTCATCAAGCTCAATCTTACTTAGGTCCAAATGTATTATATACCTCTAGAGGAATTTATAAAGACAAAGATATATGTTTTATTGCCAAATTAATAAATGCTCTTTGGCCTGAGTACACCGCAAAATCACCACATTAAAACAAATAATAAGGCATTTGTCATAAGGCTTACAAATAGAGAGCAAATTCTTGTATAGGCCAACCATGAATAGGAAGCGGCGCTGGTAGTCGGCACAGCTTTGGGTATTATATAATACTTCTCACCATGCGAGTTTTGTTGAATTGGTGTCAATATGGGATCGTTTGGCAAAAAGAACCTAAATTTCTTTTCTCATTTTATATTCCCATTCGTATAGTACAGTTGTTGTGTTTGGAAAAATTGCTTGGAAACCTATGATGATTAAACATAAACTGTTTTTCTGTATAAGCTTGAAGATAACGTTAGATTGGTATATTTTTGTGTCAGCTCTTATTCTTAAACCCCGTCAAAAAATCTGAGAACTGTGATACTTTTAATTGCCAATACAGAGTCCACAAATTAATTTAATGTTTTACTCCGGGTATGATACCAAATACTCGGATTGTACCTACCGGAAATGTGCGATTTCATCAAAGTTTGTGTTGCCGAATATCAGCGATGATGAATATTCTGTGAATGGTTCTGTTGAGGAGACTCTATAATTACCTTTGCTAATAACCTTGTAGGGAAAATAATTATAGTACAGCACGGCTGAATAATAGGGCACGTTAAATTATTGTGATTTCATATGCCAGTTTCAAGTATTTTCCTTGAATCTCTCAATAAAATAATAAATATTGCAGCGTTCGTTCCAAAAATTCATTTATTGAAATCAAATTAAAAAATCGAAGTTGTCGTACTATACGGTGATTGATTTCCTTTTAAAGATTTTAAAGATGCTTAAAAATTATCCACTTTGTAACTACACAATAATTTTAAATATAAATTCTTTGCTTACCGATTACATGATGCCCTGAATAAAGTTATAATAAAATGGTAATTGAGTTATAAATTAAGATACCTGTTACTGCACATACAAGTGTTTATTGTTTTCGTCACCTAAAGTAAAAATTACGGAGTCATATTTCACATAAATCTCTAAGATTTGCTAACTATATTACTATTTTATTTAATTAAAATTAATCACCAATTGTAGTAAATTAACTAACCTCGCATAATTGCGTTTCACCTCCTTTACCACCCCGCTCAGGTTGTACTTTTGATGTTTCTGCTTTTATTCGATCGAATTGCAATTGCGTGAGATTCAAACATCCAGATGTGTACAGGAAGTATCCAAGTTTCTTGTGCTGTCCTATAACAATACTGAATTATCCACTTAATTAGTATTCGGCTGCTGTCTCGTGGTAATGCGACAATTTTTGTGAGTGTATTCTTAGGGCTGCTTATTTTGAGGGCCGAAGGCCCGAGAAAAGACTGGCAAAAATCAAGTGCCGAAGGCACTTCCCCTATGGCTAGTAAAAAGTACAGTCGAACCTCCGAATAACGCGCCTCTCGGGACCGGACGAAATCGGCGTTATTGGGAGGGCGGCGTTATTCGGAGGGCGCGTTATTCGGAGGTTTTTAACCAAACTTTGGTTAGATCGGCGTTAATCGGGGGTTTTTGAATTTTTCGGCAGTAAATTTGAATTTATTGGTGCGAATTTGAACTTTTTCACAAAATTTTGGTGTTTTTTACCGAATTTTGTAAAACTTTTGCCAAAAACAGCAAAAATATTTCAAAAATTTCCGAAAATTGTTAAAAATTTTGTAAAAGTGATAAAAATTTCTAAAATTTCTTCATTATATTTGAATCGGCGTTATTCGGAGGGTCAAACCCATACAATTTCTTTGGCGACCAACCGAGACCGAAAAACTCGGCGCTATTGGGAGGGCGGCATTATTGGGAGGTTCGACTGTAGTACCATTTATTGTTAGGAATGCAACTTTACTAAGAAGCCAGTGTCCGTGACGTGTCCCTGGACTCATCTGGCCTCCGTGGCGCAGTGTTAAGTGGTTAGCATTAGGAGTCAGCCGACCCGGTTTCGGATCCCTGCGGCTGGAATCATTTTTTCCGGTCGGATTGATGTGCTGATACAGGTTTTTAAAAATTTAGACTAAAATGTTGACAAAATTTTTTTGTCACTGAAAAAAGAAGATCGTGGCGCTGGACGCCGCGATAGCGGCGGTGTTTTTATCTAGTACTAGTACAAAATTAGTATAAATGGGATAAGCCAACGCATGGAAAAGAACAAGTCATTCCTTCAATTAAAAGGGACTGTCATTATTGATAAAATATATTACTATAACCAATACTAATCGCACTAATCCACTTCATCAGATCTAGTCAGACAGGAAACGTTCTCCTACTAAGCTTATTTTCCCATCACAAGAAGAGGATTCCCTCTTGCACCTATGTATGTCTCATTTATATCGAAATTCATCTCATTTTTGTGCCAAAAATGATTTCTTTTGGCATAAAATGCCGTTAGATTAAAAAATCCGTGTTAGGACCAAGCAAAAACAAATTTCAAATTTAAACTCAGCGCTCTCGAAAACCCCCCAAAAATATGTTTACCTACAATTTTAAACGAAAATAAAAGGACGACAAATTCGGTCCTGACACGAAAAGTGGGCAGAACGCCAGAAACTGGTACTACAGTATGCCAAATGCCAAAACTGACTTCAGATTCGTGATCAGCGTACCCGAAAACCCCCGAGTGCCAAAACTCTCGGCCGAAAGTGACTTGAAATCGCCGAAACCAGCTTAAAATGCGCAATACCGTATATGGGGGGCCTTATTAGGGGCATTTACCCCCTGTGGGGGTAACCCCACGTCAAAAATAACCTCAAATTCGGATTCCCCGCATCGAAAAACCCATATATAGGTGAAATCGGCAAATTTTCCGGACACTCGATTTTCCGCTAAAAAACCTGCCTCGAGTCTCAAAACTTTGTTTCCAACCTAATATGTCTCATTAATATCGAAATTCATCTCAAACGAAAACGTACGCATATAACAGGCGTTTCCTTTGCATTTCGCGGGAGCTTTCTTTCCATCACAACCGAAAATACTGTAATTACATTAATTTGCGAAATAGTATATAAAAATTCAAAGTCTTACCTCAAATGTTGATAATCGTCGTAATCCATACAGAAAATGCATCTAAATAATTCTGTTTATATTATTCGAACTAGTTTAGGTAAATCGCTTGGGTTAGTGTTTTGTGCATGATTTTAGGGTCAGTATTGCACAATGCCAGGGATGGGATCGACTCGGCTCCAAAAATAAGGACATTTGCCCCAAAAACTAAGATTTCGGGGTCAAAAATAAGGACATTTTTATAATTTTTTCAAACCATAGGGTCCCCCCTATGGTTTTTTCGTAAAAATTTTATCCAAGTGCATTCTTAGGGGTGCATTTTTTCAAATTTTTAAAATTCGCGCCGAAACTATAATTTTCAATTTTAGGCGATATTCATAAAAATTTGCACTATTTTTAAATACTTGGAGAAAAAATGGCATCCAAATAGCGCCGCAGGCGAAAATTTTTAGGAAAAGTTGCTTTTATTTCAAAAATTCCCATTTGAAATTGGATATTGCGTAAAATAAGGACAAAATAAGGACATCGGCCGAAAATAAGGACAAATCTTAGAAATAAGGACATTTTATTTTTCTAAGATTTGGACCCTCAAAATAAGGACAAATCTTAGAAATAAGGACAGATCCCATCCCTGCACAATGCACTTCGATCAGAATACTAACCACAATAGGGTAAAGGCGAAAATGTCGTAGAATAGAATGAAACTTAAGATATGCATGAAGCTGCACATCAAATGCGGCAAGGCGCGAATTTGAATGGAAATTTTCGAAACATTTATTTATTCAGAAGGGAGCTATAGAAGGGGGCTAGCTCAAATCTGATATTGGTAACCCCCTCTAAAATACGATTCTAGAGGGGGTTACCAATATCAGATTTGAACTAGCCCCCTTTTAAAGAGTTTTGGCGCAATGGCGAATTCAAAGCGGATTTCAAATTACTGTATTTGCCCAAGCGTTGTGTTCATTCCCATTTCATGGAAAAAATTTCAAAAAACGGATTGATCGGTCGACCGAACGGTCGACCGATAAATCCGTTTTTTGGAATTTTTTCCATGAAGTCGGAACCTTTTGTGGGCAGTATAATAGAGACTGTCCCGCCGCACAACTTTGCTTTTTACAGATATTTACTCGTCCAAAATATATGCGAGTTACAGCTTCTTAGATTTTTTATCGGTTCGCCTATCTCTGACTATTTGGCGACCGAGAAAAAATGGGAATGAATTTTTTGGCCACTTAAAGTCAGTTAAAGTTTTAAATTTATGATATCTTTAATAACACAAAATTATCTAGGTTAACATTTCTTTGATTTCCAAAAGTCGTTCAAAAATATATATATGCGGCTGCCAATTACAGATTTGACCAATTAATGGCACAAAGGGTAACCGAATGGCACAAAAGGTAACAGAATGTCTCTTTATTTCATCGTCGTCAGTTATTTAAGAAAAGAACTACATTTGAAGAAAAGAAACTGTCATTACTGAAACATTACATTCAACCAGTTTACTTACTCTATTAGTCGATTTTCACTCCAGGTTTTTAGTTCGTTCGCAGTGCGAATCGCTGTCGTGGAACAAATGTGGACAATAGAAAATATTATTAGCTTCAAATTCATTCGAATAAGAAAGTTGATTTTCCGCTACGAATATGCTTGTGATATGAATGGTACTAGCGATATGGCCTCAGCTCCATGCATTTATCCATTGTTCATGATTCTAAACCAAGTATGTCGTGCGATAAAGCATTCATACAATAATTTCGGTAAGTTATTATTATTATTCTTATAAGTGCAAGACTTTGAAATTCCGGAACATTTATATTCATGACACTGCGGAAGTTTCAAGCTATTTATATGTATCACTCTATGTCTTCAAATTGAGGTGGTTCCATTATAGAAAATACCAACAATTGCGCAAAACTTATTCACGAAAGCGTTCATATAATACGGTTTCTATGGTTAATCGTGACAAACTGCAGACATGGCTTTTATTAAACATGGTACTATAAATTTTATATGGAGATATTGAATTAGTTTTGCCTTCATTATCCATGCAAATTGTGTGACTCGCTTTTAGCCCCGGAGGACAATTCAAACGGGAAACAATTACTCTCACTCGAATTCGGCACATGCAATCCGAAAAACTATTGGGAATATCGAAATGTGAATAATTCTGTTCTACATCGGTAAAACAACGTCAATACTTCGCTTACTACGACGGTTTCAGTTAAAAACAATGCAAATACGCATTTTGCGTGTTTCAGCACAAAAGTGCAGTAGATTTCGGTGAATTGCTGATGAGAATTCCAATTTGGGATCACATTTTCTTAGGAGTCTCACGGCAAGTTCGACAATGGAATTTCCTTGTACACATCAGTGCGCGTCGGCGCCGCCTCATATCCATTGCCGGTCAATAAGCCAACCCATATCGAGTTACCACGTATTGAATTGCCAGGAGGGAAAACCAGGTTTTGTCTGTTTCAAAGCACTTCCATAGCAGTAACGCAAGCTCCATTTCGAAAAGCATACATATACGCACAGTGATAAAAACTCGAGTTCGCAATTGAAATTGAATGAATTTGAAACATGTCATGAAATTTGCAAACAGTGCAGAAAGATTGGCATATGAGAGGTGAGGGGGGATGGCCCCCACGCTGCTAGAGAAAACCCAGAAAAAACTGTAAGCTTTTCCTGTAAGCTCTCCCTTCTGGGTCTTCATTGTCCGTCGATTGTGCTTAAATTATTTTTATTATTAAATGTGCAATTTGACTAAACAGAATAGATACATTTTAATATTAGCATATTGAAAGTCATAACGAAAGTCATGTCTAATGGCTTGTCAAAGGCTTCTTTGTTAATTAAATTGTTTATGCAAGAAAATTAATCTTTTATCGACTGTGACATTAAATGATTATTAGAGCTGTAAAACTTTTTAGCTCCCAGATAAAACCTCAACGAGGGGACTTTTGAGATTTAGCAAATATATCTCAGAGAAATATGTATATTATGACTAAAATTTGAATTGAGCAATATTTATGCTCACACCACACAACCAGACACATGATTTAAATGATGGCACAAATCATGAATCGCTATATCCAAGCATAAACCAGTCACAAAACCAAAGCAATAACGAAATTCTTGGGACGGATGCTGAGCAGCACTCTGGCCAACAATCCTCTAATTTGCTCCCTTTTCCAACCTAGGTTCCCGCTGTCAATGGCAAATGCGACGCTTTATGCATGGCCATAGTTGCTCTTCTTCGTCTTATCTCAGTAAACAAATAAAAAGGGAAATTCTAATAGAAATCTTACTTGTCTATTTTAACATAAAAACAGCTAGTGTGGCATTTCACACTTATTTTATTTAGCTGTTTAAGAGCATTTTGAAACATTTTTGCTAAATTTTTGAAAAAAATTTCAAATCGAAATTTTTTTTGGGTGCTGCATAAAAATCTATTTTACCCGTAAAAACTGAGCCCCAATCAATGGTGCTGCTTAAGTGCCATACTTCCAGACTTAACCGTCATCAGTTAGACCAACAATTTGTAAGCTATCCAAATTAAATCCAAGCCTTAAGTACTCTGACAATTTAAGATGGTCTATATTGTAAATCGAATCCAAGCCTTTTAAGACAATGAAAATGTAAGGTATACAGTAAAAGCAAACGAGTATCCGTGCCTTTATTAGATAGAAGTTAATAAATTGGAAAATTTTTTGATTAGTTACTTCGGTCCTTACTCAACAGGAAATACGATACTTGGATATATGCCAATAGTTTTTAGGTCATTTTACGACCCATCATTGCTTGCTTACGAATAACTGACGTCGCTCTTTAGGAGCTCTTCCCAATAATCGGATGCATTATAAATTGTTATGTATCGAGGTTAGTGATTTGATTCTACTTCCATTATTTAATAAACTGACTAAAGATATATATATATAGTTATATAATTACGCAACTTCTTGTTGCAACTGTGGTTTCATAATGATGTACTTTCATTTCCATTAAAATAAGTTTGGACACTGTATTCTTCTCAATAAAAATCCTCATCGTGACATCAGCGGTTTTCATTGTATATAATTTACATTGTTTTTCATTTGATTTCATAACAATGCCCTTTGATGGACCTTAAAGTTACAGTCAAATTGAGAGTAGGTTGACACAAACGTTGTTATCACTCTTTCGCAATATCAAAAACACTTTATTGCACAATAATTCGGATACATCAAATGATCATTTCCAGCTGTTTAGCATAGAAAAGGTTCTGTTCGGTGATTCTTTTGGTGTCCAGATTAGATTTAGCGCCCACTTCAGCTTGTGCATTCTTAACTGGTCTCTCGAAGTGGAATTCGTTCTTATCTGATTTCCAGCCACGCTAAAGTTCAGAATTATACGAGAGAGTGATAGAAATGGTACCATATTTTATTTGGGGAAATTTATTTTGTACAGACTATTACTAAATAAAATGAGAGAGATGTATGTGAAAGAGGATGAAGTAGTAACACAACATATTCACCTGTTTTGCAAACGAAAGCATATCGTTCTGTTTGTCAAAAAGGAGCATATTGCAAGCATCTTTCACCAGCAAGCGTTCATATGACTTTTCAATGCAGGAAGCAATCTCATTTCTAAAAACAAACAATGTGACAAGCTTTATATGAATATAATTGTTTTCATTTCTTCACAAAGATTTCAACAAATTATATATGAATGATCGTTAATAAACTAAATTGATTAGGGTTACGCGTTAATTTAAAAAATAGCTAATTAAACCTTACAATTAAGTTTAGTAAAAATTTTAAACTTTATAAACAAAAATTTAATTTAATTGTATTTTCCTGTAAAATCCACATATTTAATTATATGCGTAGTTTAAAATATATGGAAAATTGTTATTAACATTATTATTAGCATGAATAACTATCATTTCCTGATTGGATAAAGGCATATTCTTAAGAGACAGTTTTACTAAAATCATGTATGCATGCAAAAAGACTAACAAGAAATCTTCCATCATATCACCTTTCAAAAACAATATCATGGCATATTTGTTGACGTAATTATTTTCTGCCGATAGCAAATGTTTATATCACGAAAATATTTGTTTACCTGATAGTACCCATGAGAATTCGGATGAAGACAGCGTAGTATGGACTCGGAATATTTTTCTCGGTCAAAATAACTTTGTTGTATGCACCTATACAGGAAATTAATTAAATGACCAAAAACTTAAATCATCACTTTACCTTCCATGAGACATTCTTCCAATTTCACCGCCGTCGATATGTACGGATTATTTTGCTGAACACTTTCATCAATTTGTTCAAGAAGCTGAAATTAGCCACATTTCCTACGCATATATAAAACGAATTATACCATGTGAAAGTCAGAGACTCGATTTGTCGCCAATAGATACATCAAATGAAGTCCAAACATGAGGTATTTGTTGGTGCTTGATGACGCGTCCGGCTGAGATTCATAGAAGCAGTGAACTTTGGCAATTGCCTCCTGAAAAAGCTTGGAGTAAATAAAGGATTCCCAGGCAGACTAAATTCACCTGGAAGCCATTTAGGTCCGCTAAAGCAGCGTTATAGAGAGCGCTAATCTCGAAGAAATCCTCTGAAAATTTTAAATAAAAAGACATGATCGTTATCATATTTTTGGCTCCATAAATCAGTGTTTTTCTAACAGATAATTGCATTTATTTTGCAAAAAAGCAATAAAAACACGAACAGTTACATATTGTGATCGCTAAAACTCCGGATCTTTTTCTCCTAGTATTCTAGTTGAGTGAAAATGTTATCACAACTAGTGATCACGAAACGGGAAAACAAATGTCTGAAAGTATAGTAATGGTCCATTACTAGAAGACTAACCATTAATAATGCATATTTTTCCAATCAACTCCATATAACAATTTATGTGATTATTCCACAGATGTTTTCGTAATATATTTTAGTAGATATTTTTTATTAGTAACATACTGTGGATGGAAGTAGCAGCGACTGGGCTCAGTGCACTCAAAGCGGCGAAATCTTTTAATTGAACCTGGAACAAAAATACCATAACAATCGATGATAACAATAAAAACCTCAATTTGATCCAGCAATTGCTTAACTGCATTCAAATTTTGTGGCTGTTTAGCCCAGTCGCTTAGGAGACTCTTGTGCAAGGCTTCGATCTTCGGCATTATAATTGACAAAAATTGTAGTAGATGAAAATATAAAAGTAAGACTTTCAGAATGAACAAAATTTTATTGTCATCCTTTTAGTTTCTGAAACACAACGCCAAATTGATTGTGAGTGGATTCGTTCAAATATACTTTCTTCGTAGGCTCAGACAGGCTCTTTTGTCAATGAAAATTAACATCATTACTGACTGGTTCTCAATTTGATTTGGAATAGGAATGTCCAATGATGCGTGATCAAAAGTAATTTCCTAGTTCTGTTATAGTACAATTTTTGTTTAGACCTTTCGAACCCATTGTTGACTCAGGGAAATGTGTGATCGTCATTGTCTTTGTTGACATGTTTACTTCAAATTCTATCCCAGAATTATCCTCTACTTTGTTTATCCACGAACCGACAAAGCAATGCTTGATAGAAATGTGCCTTTGCCAAACTCGGTGGATGCCATTAAATTTGGAAAGGGTTGGATTTTTAGATTATTAGGTTGTGTAATAAGTTTCCGCAAAAATTTTTAAATCAACTTTTTATTAAACAAAAGTTGCATAAAACTTCACAAAGCTAATAATCTAGGTATTCTCAGTTATTCTGGACAGAAATTTTGCTGATATATCACAAAAAAATTTTTTCGATTTTTTACAGATCCATGTGGTCCCCCCTATGGTTTTAGAATGAAAAAAATCGAATTTTTTTTAAACCGCCGATATCATTCTGGTGTGAGTGGTTTTAGGGGTTTTCGGATACGCTGATTCCGAATATGCAATCAGATTTTAGAAATCGCGTCAAAAAGTGTGATTTTTGGGGGTTTGAATTTCTGAGCGTTGACGACAGCGGCTCTGTCGACTTCTCGAGGGCGTCCTGACCGTTTTTTGTCCGCGGTATCCGTTTGGTTCTTTTTGAACTTTGAGTACCACTCATAAGCTGTTCTTTGTGCCACAGTTCCGACTCCCTTGGCTCGATTGATGTTTTCTATGGCCTCTTTTACGGAGTGACCCAGCTCAAACTCGTATTTGAGTAGTTCTCGAATAACGCCTCTATTTTTTTCCATAGTGCTGAATGAATGTGAAAGTGTATATGCAAATGATAGCTAAGATCATAACGAACAATACTGTATAAAAGAATTTCCGTTTGGGACAAAATATCGTTCATTTAAAAATTTTTGCGGAAACTTATTACACAACCTAATAAATATGCTGGTTGGATGAAAGATATAATTTAGATTTCACGATTGGTGCAGTTTCGGCCGTTTTGGCTAAAACCGCCATTGCGCCCATTGAGCGAGTGAAACTTATCTTGCAGTTGCAATCATCTCAAACAACAATCCCTGTGAGCCAAAGGTAATACTAATTTTTGTTTTACAATTAAGTAGTAATTTATTGGCCCTATCCTATTATACGAGGCCCCGATTTCACTGGCATAAACAACCATAGGGGGTACCCTATGGATCGAAAAATCATTTTCTGAAAAATTTGTCCAATAAAATCAATAGGGTACCCCTATGGTTTTTTATGCCAGTCAAATCTGGGGCCTTGTATAATAGGATAGGCCCAATTTATTGGTAATATCACGTACCATTGGTACATTAAAATAAAGATACATTTTGGTATAATTTTTGTGAGGCAGTCATAGAAATCGATTGTCTACACTGAAAATATCATACGTTTTGTTACTGTTTTAATGATAACCTGACACTTAATTTATTTTTATTTTCAGATACAAAGGAATGGTCGACTGTTTTCTTAGAGTTCCAAAAGAGCAAGGCTTCCTTTCACTTTGGAGAGGAAACGTTTCAAATTGTTTGAGGGCTTCAAGTCAGGAATCTTTGGGTATGGAAATATTGTTGTCTAAATTAACAATTAGATTCTAAACTATTTTTATACCTTTTAGGTATGGCCTTCAAAGAGTTCTTCAAAATTTGGTGCTTGGATGGCGTAGATGAACAAAAACAATATGGCAGATTTTTTGCAGGTTAGTGTTTGTTTTATTGATAAATCGATATATATTGGGTCTAATTTCAGGAAACCTAATGGCTGGTGGTCTCTCGGGCTCAGCGACATTTTGCTTTGTATATCCGCTAGACTTTTCTCGGACAAGGCTAGCTGTTGATATGGGAAAAGGTATACATTATTATCTTTATATTAAACAGTATACTTTAATTGGTTGTGTTTAGATACCTCTTCGAGAGAATTTAAAGGATTAGTCGACTGTTTCGTTAAAATAGCCAAGCATGACGGTTTTTTTGGCCTTTATAGGTTGGCCGAGATTTTTCATTCATGAGTGAAATTAAAATAATTGAAAAGTTTTAGAGGCTTCCTTCCTTCAGTGCAATACATCTTTATCTATCGATCATTGTATTACGGCATTTTCGACTCATTACGGATACTGTTTAGTAAAAACAGGAAACACGATGACATTACCTTCATTGTAGCTTTCGGAATTGGCCAATTTTCGACTTTAATCGCAGCAATGATTTCTTATCCACTAGACACTGTGCGACGACGTCTCATGGTAAATTAGATATGCGTTGCGCACTGTGTGTATTTTCCGTTCGCATCGATGCTGACTAATCCACACTAATACGAACTATATTTAATAGGCTATAGCACCGGCTCAGGCCAAACTTATTGTCTCCGGTTTTGGTCCTGAAATTGCGATGCCGGCCTAGAGACTGCTAGGGATAATATTTTTCTTGCTATAGGTTTAATTTAAGAATATTAAGGCCAAATAAGGGTTGTTCGCGCACTTACGCTTAAAGCCATATTGACCAGATCCTAAAATCCTGCCTTTATTAGACGTTGTTCGCTTAAAATAAATCTAGCAAAAAAGTTATGTCTATGTTCAATGGAAATATTCAATTGGGAATGAGCATTTTTAACAAAATTGGCTCGAATCAAATCACAGTTCTTGCGTCAGTATGGATTTTAATGCCTTCTTCGTAAATAATTTCTTTCTAGCAAAATCTTCTATAACGTGAAATTACAGTTAAATCTTAACTATCTGCAAAATTATTTTATAAACAATGTTTGGAAATAAATTTTTTAAAGCTTATAAATTACACGTCTAATGACAACTCTACTATTAGTCTCCTTAATATATAATACATAAATTCTGTGAAATATCCAAAATGTATACCTATTAAACCTTTCTAATTTTTAGATTTACCTTTGCCAACGAAATATTAATATAACATATTCCACAGTTTGTACATAATTACTAGGCAACTTACTGTTTTGCTTAATCCTCTCCTATTCAAATTCTGCTTCAACGCAACGCTTTTTTTAATTTCAGATGCAAGCTGGCAAAGACATCAAAGAATTTCAAGGAACTGTAGCTTGTACAAAGGTTAGCAATCATAATATACCATAATATTGATTCCGTTTCACATCATTAAAATTTTTAGGCGATATATAAGACAGAAGGCTTGCTTGCATTTTACAGGTTATGTTTTTGTACTAATATACCTATATCGCAGTTTATTATTATTATAAGTATATTATATAGTAGAATTATTATTATACAAAATCCAAATAAATATTGACATTTAGCGGTTTCTTCGTAAACGCAATTCGCGGTATCGGCGCAGCTTTAATTCTGGCTTTATACAATGACCTGTCAAAGTACACATGACGTGTTGCATAAATAAATCTCTTAACACAATCTTCATCCCAGGGAACGTTCAAATTATTGCCTTTACTAGATTTGTTTACGATAGAACAAGATTTTCCATTTTTGGTTCTCGGTAACTTAATAGCTTAATATTACCTGAGAGAAGATTCCGTACATGGTACGTCGCATAGGAAGCCTAGTTTTACGATTGTGATGCTTATTCCTCATATCTGTATTTGCTTTATTGTTATTTTTGTAAAGTTGTAACCCGTCCTATTTTATTATAAGCCAGTTTTTAGTCACAAATTGTTTAATAATATTAATGTTCTTGTTGATTAATAAAAATTTTCATTACTGTATTTGAATGAAGTGAAAACAAGATATGCCAATACATGCAGTGCTGGTTCAAATGTGCCTTCGTTTCTCTTCAAAACTCCCCTCACTACAATTTGGGTCATTCCTTTGCGTGTTGAATGACCATTCCTTTCATATGTGACGTTTCATTCGCGTTTAATTTTCCTTTCATATAAACGATAGTATAACTCAATCGATAAACTGCCTTATCTGAAACGAAATGTATCGTTTATTTTGTGTGAAACAACATATCCTTAAAAACTATTCATCTTTTAGCGTTAATATAAGATGTCCCTTGACGAACGATTTCAAGCGGCTGTCACAATTGTTCAGAAATTGCCGAAAGACGGGCCCGTTCAGTAAGTATTCCATGCTTTTATACACTTTTACTATGGAACTTCCGTTAATATAAACATAATTTACAGGACGTCTAATGAGCAAAAACTAAAATTTTACTCGTTATTCAAACAGGCTACTATTGGAGATGTGAACACCGAACGCCCGGGTTTCTTCAGTATTGTCGAGAAAGCGAAATGGCGAGTTTTACTGCTTTTAAACATATAAATTTGACCAGAGTGGGAAAAATAACGCATGAATTCAAGATATTTGTCGTAAACTTTACATGCGTAACGCAAAGTGTTGTTAAATTGTTTGACATCAAATGAAAATTATTCTCATACGCCCAGAAATATAAAACGTGCATGTCACCTACTATCACTTTAGTCACAGATAAATTATATAAAACGAATTATATGAAATCATAGTTATATGGGTTTCTAAGTGTAGGTATATAATGGTATATTCAGGGCATTTCGGGAAATTTTGGAATTATCTGTATACGTAATTAGGATATGCAAAATATTAAAAATTGCACAGCATTTCATTTGTTATGGGCGAAGTAGATAAAAAGTAGTAAAATGCGTGCCTTCCACGACTACTTCGCCTTTAATAGATTAACCTACAGGGACGCTTGGAAATCTCTTGAAGGCACATCTTCCGACGAGGCCAAAGAGAAGTATGTTGAGGCTCTACTTGAAATGTTCGACGAAATCGGTAAGTGGAATATGTATACCGTAAAATATTTAACGTAACGCCCGGGAGTGTTTCATCGTTCTAAAAATTTGTCTTTGGGCCACTTTGTCGAATTTTTGAAATTGAAAGAATAAATAAACTAGCTAAACCTACGTGGAAATCTACACGAATATGGACTTATTTTCAGTCTATAAGGCAAGGCCTGCGGGCGGAACCCAGGGGCGCGTCACGAATGTTATTTTAGGAGGGGTGCCATTTTTGAGGTTCTATGGTGTTATAAAACGGGCTTATCATAACATATTTGGTTTGGAACGGAAAAATAAACTGTTTTGATAGTTTGTAGTATCTACGTAAATCAATCTCTGTCATTGCTCGTGAACTGAAAAGAAAATTCCAGAAATATCCTAAACAAATACAGTATATAATCCTTTACCAATATCTGTAGATTAATAAATAATGTAATTTAGATAAATTTTACTTTTTCTCATTGCATGATATTTAGAATTACCGTATTCCCTGTAATTAGAGCCGCAAACGAATTCTCTAGAAAACATCGCACACTTCTGCGTGTGTAATTCTGCCATATTTCGTTATAGCTTGGGAGGAGCCGCTTCGCGGCTCTCCCAAGCTAGTTCCGCGGGGAGCGTGCACAGCGGGAGATTGGGTTCGTCATCGCTTCGCGCACCGCCATCAGTATGCCCTCGGCTGTTGTTCGGGAGTAAGGGTTGTTCGGGAGTAGAGCAGCATGAGACTATTTCGGGCCTTCGGCCCTCAAGCAGGTTTTGTTCGGGAGTAAGGGTTGTTCGGGAGTAGAGCAGCATGAGACTATTTCGGGCCTTCGGCCCTCAAGCAGCTGTTGTTCGGGAGTAAGGGTTGTTCGGGAGTAGAGCAGCATGAGACTATTTCGGGCCTTCGGCCCTCAAGCAGGTTTTGTTCGGGAGTAAGGGTTGTTCGGGAGTAGAGCAGCATGAGACTATTTCGGGCCTTCGGCCCTCAAGCAGCTGTTGTTCGGGAGTAAGGGTTGTTCGGGAGTAGAGCAGCATAAGACTATTTCGGGCCTTCGGCCCTCAAGCAGCTGTTGTTCGGGAGTAAGGGTTGTTCGGGAGTAGAGCAGCATGAGACTATTTCGGGCCTTCGGCCCTCAAGCAGCTGTTGTTCGGGAGTAAGGGTTGTTCGGGAGTAGAGCAGCATGAGACTATTTCGGGCCTTCGGCCCTCAAGCAGCTGTTGTTCGGGAGTAAGGGTTGTTCGGGAGTAGAGCAGCATGAGACTATTTCGGGCCTTCGGCCCTCAAGCAGCTGTTGTTCGGGAGTAAGGGTTGTTCGGGAGTAGAGCAGCATGAGACTATTTCGGGCCTTCGGCCCTCAAGCAGCTGTTGTTCGGGAGTAAGGGTTGTTCGGGAGTAGAGCAGCATGAGACTATTTCGGGCCTTCGGCCCTCAAGCAGCTGTTGTTCGGGAGTAAGGGTTGTTCGGGAGTAGAGCAGCATGAGACTATTTCGGGCCTTCGGCCCTCAAGCAGCTGTTGTTCGGGAGTAAGGGTTGTTCGGGAGTAGAGCAGCATGAGACTATTTCGGGCCTTCGGCCCTCAAGCAGCTGTTGTTCGGGAGTAAGGGTTGTTCGGGAGTAAGGGTTGTTCGGGAGTAGAGCAGCATGAGACTATTTCGGGCCTTCGGCCCTCAAGCAGCTGTTGTTCGGGAGTAAGGGTTGTTCGGGAGTAGAGCAGCATGAGACTATTTCGGGCCTTCGGCCCTCAAGCAGTATGCCCAGCGCGCCTTACCTCGGCCCTGCGGGCCTCGCTCGGAAAATGTGCTCCCCTTCCAAAAAAATTGTCTATATTTTGTCTAAATTTAGATAAATTTTGACTTCAAATTCGAAATTAAGCACCCCTAAGAATGACCTGAAAACAGCGTGACGGAGAAAAAGCACCCCTAAGAATGCCCTCAAAACAGCGTGACGGAGAAAAAGCACTGGAAAGAATGACCCTTCCGAAAAAATTTGTCTATATTTTGTCTAAATTTAGCTAAATTTTGACCTCAAAATCGAAATTAAGCACCCCTAAGAATGACCTGAAAACAGCGTGACGGAGAAAAAGCACCCCTAAGAATGACCTGAAAACAGCGTGACGGAGAAAATGCACCCCTAAGAATGCCCTCAAAACAGCGTGACGGAGAAAAAGCACTGGAAAGAATGGCCCTTCCAAAAAAATTTGTCTATATTTTGTCTAAATTTAGCTAAATTTTGACCTCAAAATCGAAATTAAGCACCCCTAAGAATGACCTGAAAACAGCGTGACGGAGAAAAAGCACCCCTAAGAATGACCTGAAAACAGCGTGACGGAGAAAATGCACCCCTAAGAATGACCTGAAAACAGCGTGACGGAGAAAATGCACCCCTAAGAATGGCCTGAAAACAGCGTGACGGAGAAAATGCACTGGAAAGAATGACACTTCCGAAAAATTTGTCTATATTTTGTCTAAATTTAGCTAAATTTTGACCTCAAAATCGAAATTAAGCACCCCTAAGAATGACCTGAAAACAGCGTGACGGAGAAAATGCACCCCTAAGAATGACCTGAAAACAGCGTGACGGAGAAAATGCACCCCTAAGAATGACCTGAAAACAGCGTGACGGAGAAAATGCACTGGAAAGAATGACCCTTCCGAAAAATTTGTCTATATTTTGTCTAAATTTAGCTAAATTTTGACCTCAAAATCGAAATTAAGCACCCCTAAGAATGACCTGAAAACAGCGTGACGGAGAAAATGCACCCCTAAGAATGACCTGAAAACAGCGTGACGGAGAAAATGCACCCCTAAGAATGACCTGAAAACAGCGTGACGGAGAAAATGCACCCCTAAGAATGACCTGAAAACAGCGTGACGGAGAAAATGCACCCCTAAGAATCGAATTTTTCAGAAATGTTGTCTAAAAAATGGTCTAAAAAATCGTGATTTTCTCCGTCACGCTGTTTTTAGGGCATTCTTAGGGGTGCATTTTCTCCGTCACGCTGTTTTCAGGTCATTCTTAGGGGTGCATTTTTCCTTAAAAATGCACTTTTGTCTAAATTTGTCTAAATTTAGATCTCAGATCGGTCTAAAAACTGGCGACGGGTCTTCCTTATAGCTGACTTAGTCCGTACGAAAAAAAACCCGACCTCTATATCGCGATTTAGAGCGATTTAGAGCCCGGAGAAAAAACGTCAACACAATCCTAATACTATAATAGATTTGAATTAGTGACAGAAATGAGAGAGTATGCAACACTGCAGTTAAGCATAAGAGGTTTTATAGATATTTTGCATGGGATGGTTACTATTACAGGGGATACGGTACATATTTTTATCACAGCATGTATGCTTTAAATTTTAGTCGTTGGAAATAATTTTTACTATAGAAATCTGGAATAATTATATACTAACATTGTGCTCGTTTTTTGGCCTTATATCATCCAAAAATCTTTGAGGGAATTATAATTATATTCTTGAAGAAGCTTTATATGTTATAACCAAATATACACTTTTACAATAGATATGCAATAAATAATATGCAAAACATATTCAGGTAGTCAAGTGAATGTTGGCGACTGGTTGAATGGTTCAGAACTTGATCCTGTCATTAAAACTAATCTTGAACTCCTTGGAGTGAAAGCCAACTGAACAATTCTAAACATATGTGATTCTTTTCTTTAAAACGATTCGTAGTTTATCTCGCACAAAACATTGTTTAGCCTTTTTCACATTTCATGCTGTTTGAATATACTTATTTGCTTCTGTGAATAAATAATTCGAATGCGCCTTTTCACTGTCCTCCATTAACGATGGCTTGGGTAGCAGCGTTGCTTCGGCATCAGAGAGGCTGCACAATTTTTGGTTTCGTTTCAACGAAAAATAAGTCAGCAGCACAATGTTCAGGAACCAGAATCCGAAAATAATGATAAAGCCGAGCCCAGCAAGCAATCCGATTGAAAGCCAAAACCCAACTAAATGTCGTTGTTGTCAATCTTATATACGATAAAAACACTTCAATACCTTTGTGTTTTCCTGAAGAAGTATCCAGACTTATGAAATGCGAAGCATTTATGAGTACTTCCATAATAAATTCCTCTTTTTGTTGCAAGGTTTCTAAAAATGGTGATTAGGAAATGAATTGCAGGTAATATACTAAAACACCACCAACCTATTAAACAAAAGATCCATAATATAAACAGTGCGAAGTTCCATATCACGCCAAACACCAGGAAAGGTTTCAAATGTTCTGGCGACCGGTGGGAAACTCCGTGGAATAGCGCAATAATTACAACAAATTCTAGATTAATTATGTTTTGCGACAAATTACATTCAGAAATAATTTACCTACCAATTACAACTAGTCCAAACTCAAAAAACAATTGGGACAAACTCTGGGATCCATTACCGAAAATTATTAGCATAAGATTAACGAAGAGCGAAAATATGGATAGGTAGCCGACCAATCGAGTACTTGTCTTAAAATATCGGTAAATTAGATAAGTTATACACATGACAGAAAAACGCGGCTAGATTAATGATTTGACTCTTTCTCGAAATGATGGCTTACTATACCCTTATGTGGATACATTATATCAACAACTCATGCTTTTAAACGAGATCATAGCCAGCAAGGGTGGACCTTAGGCGCCTGGACGTCTCTCTATACTTTAACTACAGCGGCCACACTATTTCGTAGACATACACAATGAAATAAAAAATCAATGGCTATCTTTTACACAATGAATATGCTTCCTTTGTTCTGCAGCATAGACAAAAATCGGTCCGGCGGACCGATTTTTGCCTATGATTCGTGATTTCATCACTAGCTCCTTTGTGCCTGTTGTTGTGTATAATGTACGAAATAGTGTGGCCACTGTAGTTAAGTATAGAGAGACGTCCAGGCGCCTAAGGTCCACCCTTGATAGCCAGTAATTTACAGGAATAATTTTCATTGAATTATTATGATCAAAAACCAAAACTCTTATATAGTTCGTTCCGTCTCTCTGTAATTCATATCTCCTATGTAAGTGAAGCATATGAGGTGAGTGATGGCTCATTGAACGGTCTTGAAAAGTAATTGGCAGCAAATTTTAATTCAATTGTGCCCATTGTACCACACATTATAGCCTCAAGTCCGCCAGTCCTAGCTCAGCCAAAATACAAAAAGGGAGTGGGACGGTCTCAGCCAGGCCGGGCGCAACAAGTTATATTGTTTGTGATACAGTACATGGAAATGGTTTTCAGCCATGCTTGCTACATTTATTTCTTCTCAAAGTTGACATGACATCTTAAATATAACTAAACTTACAAAAAGATGTTGCGAGAAACAAAATGGCAAAAAATTATAATGCCATCGGTACTCCTCATCTAATTGCAACTGGTGCTCCGCATCCCGCATTTCCGGCCTACATTCGACCTGAGCATCTATTGGGATTTCCATATCGCAAAAATCAAGTGAGTCCTCTTCGAAGAGAGTAAATAAATCAGCCGACTTTTCGCAACTGGATGCTGGAGCATATATGTTCGGTGAGTATTTACATGCGAGCATTGTGCCATAAAACTCAAGCGACCTTGTCGAAGACAATTGAGCCGCTGAGTCTTTGCGGATAATTTGATTCTGTGATGGACGCGTGACGCTGTTTTCGCTCTAAAAGGACATAAATAAGAAAGCGTCAGTATAATTGACACTCTGTTAGCATACTGCAAGGAATTTAGAAATAATTATTGAAAGAAGTCTGTAACATTAAATTGATCGAATTAATTTTGAATTTTTTACATAATATTACCTTTATCTAAAATGGTAATTAGGGATCGGCGAATCCGGATCTTTCCGAATCCGGATCCAAAATAGATCCAGATTCTGATAGGCCACGGATGGCGGGTACCGGATTCGGATGGTAAGATCTGGATTCGGTAAAAATGGGACCGAATCCCGATCTGTCGGATTCGGATTTTGTCTTTTTCTCCGTCCAAAAACAAAAGGGGCTCCCTATTGATTTCAAAATTGATGTCAAAAATCCGACCGCCGCCAGTGGCGGGGGCCGAAAAAATTATTGCGCTAATTATTCGATGTCTCTCCAGGGGGCGTTAATTTGAGGGGGCGCTAAATACAGGTAACACGGTAATCCAAATCTGACGTTATATTTACGATGTATTGTCACGAGTTCACACACGAGCAAAGCTATAGTCCGTTCCTCTTTTAACCCATCATTTCCGAACCGTTAGAGACCCTCCTATGCCGAAGCGATTTTTCGTTTTTGGGGTTTTTTGGGGTATGCGCGCGCGCCGCCGTATGTGCGCGCGCGCGCATAATCCGGGCGCGCGAGATGCGCGCGCGCGTTCGGCAGGTCTCTGGCTACAGTCTTGCGCACGCGGCGCGCGTCAGGCGCGCGCCTCGCGCGCGCGCAGGGCGCTCGAAGCGCGCGTGCCCCAAAAAACAGTGGGTGCACTTCGAGCGTCCCGCGCGCGCGCAAGGCGCGCGCGCGAAGCGTGCGAGGCTAGGGGGTGCCTAGGGGGTACCCCAGGCGCGTTTTGCGCGCCGCGCGCGCGGCTGAGGCGCGCGCGGGGACCCTCCTATGCCAAAGCGATTTTTCGTTTTTGGGGTATGCCCGACGCGCGCCCCCGTATGAGCGCGCGCGCGCATAATCCGGGCGCGCAAGGTGCGCGCGCGCCTTGGGTATGTCTCTGGCAAGAGTCCTGCGCGCGCGGCGCGCGTCATGCGCGCGACGCGCGCCTGCGCGGGGCGCTCGAAGCGCGCGTGCCCCGAGTGAACTTTGAGCGCCCCGCGCGCGCGCGAGGCGCGCGCCGGGCGCGCGTGCGAGGCTAGGGGGTGCCTAGGGAGTACCCTAGGCGCGTTTTGCGCGCCGGGCGCGCGCACGAGGCGCGCGCCCCGGGCGGTTTGCTTGAAGGTAGTAAAAGTGCACCAACTTTGCGCGCGCGCCAGGCGCGCGCCTCGCGCGCGCGCGGGGCGCGCGAGGCGCGTGGGCCTCGGGCGCCACCCTGGCTTGCGCCTCGCACGCTCGCGCGAGGCGCGCGCCTCATGTGCGCGCCGGGCGCGCGCAAAATTCGATGCGTATCGAAAACGATACACTAGGAACGAATGGGGTCACCATTTGCGTATCGTTTTTGCATACACTAGGCAATAATGGGTTAAATAATAAATTGTAACCAAAAGGAGGACAAAAAATGATAATGAAAATATAAAATAACTAAGTCGTATAACCCGCCATAAAAGCCAAGATTCAGCAAATAAAGTAAAGTGGTTCGTTATGTTTGCTTAATTATGATGCCAATTTTACCTGCTCCATCAAGCACATGTGCATTAAATCTCTTTCCAGTAAGATTCCATTTTAAAAGACCAAATCACTAAAACGAAAAGCGACAGAGTAACAAACAATACGAGATATATTGGTGAAAATATTCTTGAAATTTTTTGCACTTGCTTCCTGAATATTATTCTTACAGTGCGAGCATTATGGTCAGATTCAATATATCTGCAGACAATGTACTAGCCAGGAGGTGTTCTTGTATCGATGATGTTTTAAGATAAAATATTTAAAATTAATAAGTGCACTTACCGGCCTTCCCGAAAAGACTAGCCAACGTGACGATGTTTGAATTCTGGAAAATAAGGAATCTATACACATTCATTAGAGGAGTGCGCTTTCGTTAAACTCATATTTAAGGACGTATTTATCATTTTTTGTTCATAATTCCTAAATATAACTTTGATTTTAAACTCTAATTGCCGTCAATTTTCCAATAAGCGCTCGAGCGGATATTTTTCATCTGTTGGAGCTTTTCACAGGATCACGAGAGTTTTTCATTGTTATCTTTTCCAACACGACCAACCAAGGAGCTATATATTTTGGTTAGTTCTTTGATAGTTTTGTACAAAATTTAAATTCTTGCTAGACAAATGTTTGCAAATATCTCGGTTAATGTGTTATTGAGGCCCGTTTTATGCTCTTTTTTTGTTCTGAAACCACATAATAAATGAGAGTGACGGAAGGACCCTTCCAGCTCCCCATGGACAATTGCTGCTTTTCATTTTCGTTGAGTGCTGCTTGCACAATTTCGATTTATTGAAAGTCGGCTCTTTGCATTTTCACCTAACGGTCAGGTGAAAGGGAACACGAAGAATAAACCTATTTTCGAGCTGCCCAAATTCAATAACTCTATTTTAAGAACCTTTAATTGTGTCCATTTCTGTTGCAAATTCCGCTTATAACACCGCTATTCGTTCCTTGTCGAAATAAATGTTTGCATTTGTAATAGATTTTTATGATGAATTTCAGGATATAAAGAATAGGATGTACTGGTTAATTTTTTAGTACTTTGCTGTTAAGCAAAAATCAATAAAAACGTAAGATGCTGAAGAAAAACACACTACGGACATAAGACGTTTTTAAGAATTTCCTTTGTTCTGAAAAGTATCATCAATTTAACCCTCTGAGGCCGATTGAGTTTTGAAAACTTTCCAGCCAAGCCCACTCTCATAGCATCTTCGGTACAACTCAGAACGAATGACCTCATGGGAATAACACGTCCTCATGAGAAAAATTCCGAATCTGGCGTCAGATTTGGATTCAGCATATTCGAAAGCGCCCGAATTACAGGTGTGGGATACTTTGGTGCATACAACTTCTTCTGGAATTTCAAAAGATTTTGCAAAAACACCCTGTTATATGACGAAAATTCGGTTTTTGACAGAATTTTAACGACATTTTTACAACAGACTTTGTCTAACGAATAAAAGCAACAATGTTCTCACTAGAAATGTGCAGATTAAATTTTCGGCAAACTTTGCTCATAACATTTGAGGTATGAGATCGTTTTGTAATGACATATTTATTTGAAAGTTTACAAAAACAATTCGGCATCAGGTTAAGGCAGGACCGCGCTCCTGAGTCATTTATAGATTAATGCTAGGGCTCAACCTGAATCCGTGTCAGTCAATGGAGCTGTCGGAATTCGCGTACACATTGCGTATATTTTTCCTAAAGTTTATGATAAAATTTTATTTATAATAGTTATTTTATTGCAGCAAAAAGTTTCACTAAAAGTAACAGTACAAAGGTCTATTGTTTGCGCCAAATTTGATTGATAAGTGCGTGGGCTTAGGCTGAATAACGCATAAACTTAGCATAACTTAGCCATGAAAACAGATACCAATTTTTTTCTTTAACCGTTTTGGAGTCCCTAGACGGATTACCTTTTCACAGAATTTTCTAAACACTTCCTCGTATATTTGCTTTGCGTTCCATTCTCGAATTCAATTTTGGGGAATCACAAAAGAACGAAACTTTTTCGAAATTGCGAAGGGTGTATATTTACCCAGACTCCCTAGCTCATCCGACAATATGAATGGCTCTTCCATTTTTATGGACAAAGTCGAAAAGGCCGGCGTTCCATGGGCAACATTTCAATTTTCTATTCATTTTGTGTGCCGAAGTTCTAAGTTAGACGGTCGCGAATTGTCCTACTACCAAATGACTGGGCGCTGTTCCCTGTGGACAAAAGAATGGCCCTAGGCGCCAAGAGGCTGGAGTCGACCCAATTTTTCAAACAGCACTCCTATTCCCATTTTGGTCATCAACAAATCCGCCAAATAACAGCAGCATCTCTGCAACAGCGGGTCCAGCTAAAACAGTTTTAGTGCAAAATGAGTGGTTTCGCTAGAGTGGGGCCAGCGGAGCCTTTCTTGGGTGAGTCTATGCTAGTGCTGCTCTCTCTATTTGCTTAGACTTTCCTCGCACATCCCTGCCTTCCCCCGTTGCGTGGGGATGAGGGTTGGGAGCAGCGCCAGTGTATCGAATTGTTCGGCCACTGGCTTTTTTGCATGCAGAAACGGGAGTGGCCAGCTGAACTCTTGTTTTGGCTCATTATTGGAAATATTTATATAAAGAAATTCCGGCAATTATAAGCCATTTTGTCTCTCGGTTGATTGAATTAGGATGTAAAATGCGACAAAGGATCAGTTAGCGGGCAGCTGATTGCCCTTTGTTTTTATCGCTTTCGTAATTAGTAACAGATGCCTCTCTCTTGTCTGTGGCCATTGGTTATTTGAGAAAATAAAATTAAGTTATGTCTAAATGTATGTATCCTTTCTTTATATGATACATTCACTTTATACCTATCAGTCATACGTTTGATGTAAATTTCACACCTTTCTCTATAAACGCATCCTTATTATGAATATTATTATGTCTTAGACTGAAACGTAATAATAAAATACGAAATAAAATAATGTGCTCGGAAATTTATCGCATCCATTTTCATATAATCTTTTCTGCTTATAACATTTTTTATTCAGAATGTCCACAAGCTCAAGTGCATTTCCCGATGACAAAGGCATATCTTCTTCCTCAAATGTACCTGTGTGGATTTACGTTATATTTCGGTTCGTTATTTAGTTAAACATATTTTAATGGTCTGAACGGAAAATACACGGAAGTATAGAAAAATATTGGTATTTTAAAGTAGTTATAACATGATATTGCTTGGATGTTACCTGTAGATATTTCGCATAATTTTCATATGGAACATAACGAATTTTTCTTTTTTTCATCTGAAGAAACAGACATTCTACCGTTTTAAACACAACAACCTTTGAAATTGACAGTTAGTGTTTTTAGGAAAAATCCAAGCTCCGGCCACGACAAAGTGACTCTTAATGTTAGCTCTGATGGGCCGGTATTCTGGGA
Organism: Ditylenchus destructor; assembly: GCA_022814885.1. Lineage (NCBI taxonomy): Eukaryota > Metazoa > Nematoda > Chromadorea > Rhabditida > Anguinidae > Ditylenchus > Ditylenchus destructor. Next base: position 1,669,109 of record JAKKPZ010000010.1, on the reverse strand, counting down.
TCGTCACGTCGTCTATGTATTTTGTTGCTCATGTCATTTTGAAAAACACGAGGTTAATACTAGAATTTTATTTCTTTCACGCAACAATATAAATTTTAGAGAGAATTAATACAATTGCTCGACCGTTGTCGTACTCGCGTAGAACGTGTCTGTCTCGTGGATAGACCAGTAGATTACCCTTTCTTGTCAGATTCCTTATTCAGTTACTTTGCCAGTCAACTGCCCAAACTTCAGGTATGTTACGTGAAATTTTGCTTAACGGAAAGCCGATTAATTGGTTGACGTTTATTACGCGTAAATCTAAAATACCATATTTGTTCACAGCTGTGGACAAAGAGGCTCAATTTTTTTATTAATGTACAATTTATGTTACTTTGCAAGTTATTACTTTTTAGTTAACAAAAGATTATCAATTAATAATGTATTTTCGCAATTTGTGTGAGTAAAACTTTCGAAGCACAATATTCAGAATATGAAAGTATTGATCAATTTTTTCATCGCGCTGCAGGAATTAAGACTTAATTAAATTTAGTTCGTTTACTTACGTGAACTCGATTTGGAAAAGATTAATCGCGCGACTGTGGAGAATCTTTCACGGCATCGGCAACTAAAAAAACTCATTGTACACGGGTATTATTTGTAAATTCATATAATATAATAAAAATATAATCAATATTTATAGATGTCGAAATTACGAAGCACTGCAAGACTTCCGAAATCTTCCGCAATTATTAGTCGTAAAAGGCGATATAATGGGTCTAAAGGTTAGTGAAATTAATTGTTTCGCAGGTTTAGGTAATAGTCAGTAAGGACAATTGTCACACTATGAAAAATGAAAAATTTCGATGAATTAAACTTTAAAAATTACGAAATGAAACTATAATAGGAGTTGTGTCGGTACTCTCGCGGGTTAGATTTCTTCTAACCTTTTCCTTGCTCATGTATGATCCATTGTATAAGTTTAGTATATAAACGATTGCAAATTGAAAATGATTTATTGCGTTTGGATTTCGCGCCAATTTACAATAGAAATACAAAGCATTGGCTTTGTATTTTCGCGCAATTGCTCGATAAATTCAAACTGAATAAATCATTTTCCGTTTGCATATTTATTTACAATGTTTCATTACAATTATTCAAATAGCTTAAACTTATTTTTAGGCCATGATTGGTGATATGGGAGAATATCCAGAGCCCAGTCCGCAGCCTTCCTCATCAAGTGGGTCCGAAGGTCGTGGATCGGTACCGTCCTCGGCGTCAGAGAATCCCCGCGCTGCATCTATTGAAGATGCAGAATTTTACAGACAATCTTCAACCTCTACGTCAACATCTAATAGACCGTCCATGTTAGGGACAGATGAGCGTGATCAGCGTCTAGTGAACACGCCAAGTCCAATTGTCGGAGCTCAATAGCACATTCACCATTTTATTTTCTTCGCAGTTTCTTTCAAAAGCATTGTTCATGTCAACATTTTCGTTGATTACATTTCCTATATGGTCGTTCTTTTCTTGCCATTTTCGTGCGCTTATGACTATTGCTTTTGTTTCAAATAAAAAATTACGAGAATAATTTAATAAAATTAATAAGTTATCACAATTTAATAATCACATACTTTCATATACAACATATATCCAAAGTAAAAATTCGACCAAAGTATTCAATTATAAAAGTTGAGACATCTTCCTTGAGCCCGTATCCATAAATCGTATCGTTTTACCAATTCATCGCTCATTTCTTTGTCTGGGTAGAATGTTGAATCAATTTGTATAAGCTCTTCTATAGTATCTATAGTCCAAACACCTATAGATAATAATGCCATAAGCTATTAAAGAATTCCAAACTTATCGATTACCTTTTGTAATACCACATAATAATGCAGCACCTCTTGCCCCAGTGAACTGGCTGTCACACACTCGATCCACTTTCACACACATTAGATGGGCAATCTGCTGACAAATGAAGTCGTTTTGAGAAACTCCACCGCACAATCTGAAATATCATTGGTCCATGAGCCCTCATATATTTGAATGATATTTGTTAGGGGTCGGAATTTATCACCGAGTCCGAGTCCGAGCGATTCCGAGTCCGAACTCGGACTCGGTAGTGATGACCGAGTCCGAGTCGAGTCCGGACTCGCCGAGTCCGTTTGAATTTTATTTTTCCCGCCAATTTTTGTTGTTGTCAAAAACTTGTGTTTTTGCTGTTTCTTAGCTAGTATTTCGTATTTTTGCTATAAAAGGCATAATTTAGACCAGTTGGTCTATTTTTAGCTATTTGTTAGATTTTTATAGAAATTTTACATGCAAAATCAAATTTTACCTGTTTTTTCCAAAAATTCTTAGTATGAATAAAACCGGCCTAGATCGACTATTCAGATCCTGAATAAGCGTTCCAGATGGATGCCATTGCAACTACAAAATTTTGTCGTTATAAGAAAAATTTCAGCATTCGTTATATCGAAGGACATTTCCATACATTTTACGCCCTATAGACAAGACCCATTATATTGAAGGTTAGTGTGTGAAGGTTTGATCAGTGATTTCTTAGTAACTCTATCGAATATTGAATGTAGTTCAAAATGCTTCCTGTAGCTCATATTTGCCGCATTTCGCCACATTAAAAGAAAGTGAGCAGAAAATCATGAGGGCAAATAACAAGCCATAAAAGCGCCGCAGACCGAAATTTTGGGAAAAATGCCGACTTATAATGAAAAATGGAAGGAAAAAGAGGGATATATAAAATAGGGGTGTTTGAAAAAATAAACATTGAAAATTTTATATATTCTTCCAAAAACATCAAAAATTTCGCTCGGCCGCGCCCGATGGGCACGGCCGAAAAAGTCCGAGTCCGTCGGACTCGGACCCCCTTTTGCCGAGTCCGAATCCGGACTCGTCATATTTCCATTATGACCGAGTCCGTTTCGGACTCGGACTCGCCGACCCCTAATAATTGTAATACCGTATCAATGGCGTTGAACCCATTGGAATTCCTTCTTTCATCCCTTGCCAAATTTGATAGACACGAAACGCTATTGATTCCAGTACAGCCCGTAGCATTTGTGCTTTTGAGGTGTTTGGATGAAAACCAATAAATGCGCTGCACGCGTTGTCATTGTCGACCGGGGTTTGCACTCCATTGAACGCGGAAATAAAACATAAGCCTGGCTCAGGTGGTGTGCCAAAAGCTATATCTGACGCAGTGTCCACGTTATCGATAAGTCCCATTACTTGTGCAAATTGTATACTGGCTGCTGTATTATTGCACCGTCCTTCCACGAAAAATGTGGTATTGTCGTTTATCTTCCAGCCTACCAACGGGTACATACCTTGAATTATCAGATTTGTTACTGCCAAAATTTAAAGCGAAAATATGTTGTCACATTGTTTTGCGATCATACGAAAAATTCATCTACATTGACATTCAATCTACATTGAGCCCAATATCTTGCTATAATATTTATTAAACAGCTATCCTAAATAAAAAATAAATCAATAAACCTTTCATTGATGCAAACACATTTTCTCCACAATTGAAGTTAACAAAAGTGCCGGTGCCCAAAGATATTTTTACGAAATTTTCTCTCACACAACCGCATCCAAAGGCAGCAGCCTGCGAATCACCAAGCTAGAAATATAATATTTAACTATGTAAAATCAAGAAAGCAATATTACACAGGCTCCGATCCGAATAGGAAATCCGAAAATCTCTGGTTCAGTCACAGCAATCACTTGGGCGGTATTGACCAATTCAGGAAGAACATCAATAGGAAAGCCGATAAGACGGAGAATGGACGTTCCCCAATTACCCTAAACCCATATATGTCAGTAAATTTATATAATCAGAAGAAAATAAACCAAAAAAGGATCAAACAATCCGGTTGAGCTCGCATTCGATGGCTCCGTAACAATAATTCTTCCGTTTGTTAAGCGGTTAATCAGCCATGTATCCAAACAACCGAATCCCAACATTCCTTGATCCAAAAGCTGACGCATCGTTTTGTTCTGCAATTCTAATAATTAAATTTTTAGCGGTTTTTAATGCATTTTTGTTCTCGTACTTGCCTCACTAATTTTTACAGGTCAGAGTCTACAATTCCTCTTCACAATTCTTTTTTAGGGTAAACTCGATTTCAAATTAGCCCCAAAGCATAATTGCATGGCAAAGGGGTTAAAAGGGGCCGCTGAAAATTTTTAATGAGGTGGATTTCTCCTTTAGAGATTGGTAAAAAATTTGAGTGGGGCCTTATTAGAGTAAAAATTTTCACAGTCAACACTTTTCCCTATTAGAGGAGGCTCTGTTCAGGATCAGTAAATGAGCCTCCTCTAATATAGGGAAAAGTGTTGACTGTGAAAATTTTTACTCTAATAAGGCCCCACTCAATTTCTTTACCAATCTCTAGAGGAGACCCCTGCCGAGTAATCCTCCTCATTAAAAATTTTCAGCGACCCCTTTTACCCCTTTGGTATGCAGTTATGTTTTGGCGCTAATTTGAAATCGAGTTTGCCCTAAAAAATTGTGGAGAGGGATTGTATTCAAAATCTTTTTTATATAATTTAGTTGAAGTTTGTTTGAAAAATTCTATTGATATAAGGACTGGGTCTTGTTAAGTATTATATTTACTGACCTCATCCAAAGTTACCATGAAACGATGCGAAACCATTGCGTCCAGGAATTTGAAAATCTTGGCTGCTTTGAATCGCTGCGATCGAGTGATAAAATAAACCAGCCATCCGACGATATTTAACCCCTAATTTTGTTATGTCAGACTCGTTCTCGAATTGGAAACTAAAATACCTTAACAGAAATGGAGGAATTCCAAGTGGCGCACACATCTTTAGCTCTTGAGTCCTTCCATGTAATTATTGGATGGCACATCTCTAAAGTTTCTCTGAAATTTATTAAAAAACGATTATGAACGGAAATTTGTACTGTAATCTCTGAATGTTTACAATCCCTCCCCACAATTCTTTTCTGGGGCAAACTCGATTTCAAATTTGCGCCAACACATAATTGCATGCCAAAGGGGTTAAAAAGCACCGCTAAAATTTTTAATGAGGGGGATTACTGGGCAGGGGTCTCCTCTAGAGATTGGTATAAAAAATTTGAGTAGGGCCTTATTAGAGTAAAAATTTTCACAGTCAACACTTTTCCCTATTGTGTTCCCTATTGTGGCTCTGTTCAGCATCAGGAAAAGAGCCTCCTCCAATAGGGAAAAGTATTGACTGTGAAAATTTTTACTCTAATAAGGCCCTACTCAAATTTTTTTACCAATATCTAGAGGAGACCCCTGTCGAGTAATCACCCTCATTAAAAATTTTAGCGGTGCCTTTTAACCCCTTTGGCATGCAATTATGTTTTGGCGCTAATTTGAAATCGAGTTTGCCCTAAAAAAGAATTGCGAGGAGGCTTTGTAATTAATTATACAATTTGCCATGTTCAACTATAAACAAAAATCATATTTTCTCAGAATTATTTTAGTCCAGCCTAATACCGGCAGAGAACGAATTGTTAGTGCAACACTTACTTGTTCCATGTAATAAAACTGAAAAATCGTTTCGTTAGAAATAAAGGGTGTTCTGTAAGTTACCTGTTCCGCTGACAACAAATTCCCATGGTCACGTGCTCGGTATCGCGGCATGATTTCGGTAGAATTTCCACTGAATTTATCAAAAGATGACTTAACGATTCTTATGTTATTGAGCACCTGCGCTTTTAATGAGGCCGACAAATTGGTCCCATAGCTTTTCCGGGTCTATTTCCGCGCGGTCACGTTTAGGGCATAATAATTCGACCTAAAAATTAAGCAAGCATTAAATTAAAGAGAGAGTGTGATACCTTTTCAGCTTTCGAGAATATGAGTTTGCATTTTTGTTCACAATAAACACAAACTCGGATTGTCGTTGTTCCAATGTCCACACATATAAAGTATTGCATGTCCTTTTTTCTCATTATGCGAAGGATGTCACAAATATTTATAAACGCCAAAATCAACGGAAAAAGTAATTTGCCATTACTGAGTTACTTAGCGACTCAATATATTGCGTTTGAATGCGCGCCATTTTATAATGGGTGGAGAAAGGATTTCCCTCTGCAATATTTGGATACCATTTGCATCATCTAGAGTTCGCTATATTGTAATAAAATTTTACGTTCAGCGTCGCTTCGAAATTTATCGTCACAACGATTTTCCCTCTAAGAGCTTCACAATTAGCCCAAAGACTTGTCAAATATTCATTTGGTCAAATCAAGTCCGCTAGGAAGATGTCAGCCACAGTAGCGAAGGTTAATCATTTAAGTGGTATGTTAATAAATGTTATGTGAAAAGTTTTAGCCTCCATCTCGTTCCGCTGAGGAAATGCCACAATGGCCTACCTTCATCCAGCAACGAATCGAAATGTTCGATCAACTCATGGAGAAATATAAAATTGAGTTAGCGAACAAGGTAAGGTTCTCGTGAAGGTCTTTTTGCCGAATACTTACCCTAAGTATTAGTTCGTATCAATGCACACATTTCGATTATGTTTAATGAAGGCAATTTATGAATGCTCAGTTGGACAGTCAAACAATAAAAGTTTGCGTCGTTCAAATCGGTGAAATAAACGGATGATAAAAGGCCTATTTTCTCGAAAGTATTCCTTAAATTTGGTACTTGCGTAACTTTCGAAATTTTTGTTATGGAATCGCTATCCTCTGTTTGTTTTGAGCTAAAGGTAGAGTAAAATAAACCGACAACAATTTTTCAACTGGCATTTATAAAAGAATTTCAAGGTCAAATATTGCCCGCAATATTTTCGGAAAATAACGGAATTAAATTTCTATATTGGGATTGTTATATTTAGACTGAAAATTAAGCTGAAAAATTGTTCTGAATATGCTCGTTATATTATACTGTTTCTAGCCTCGAGTTCCGATCAAAATTACACTGCCGAATGGAAATGAGCAGGAAGGAGTTGCGTGGGAAACCACACCACTGCAGATAGCGGAAAAGGTTTTTTCGAAATAGACCTCTTAATTTATATATTTTTGTTTTAGATAAACAAAAACTTGGCGAAAGAAGCGGTCATATCCAAAGTGAATGGAGAGGTAACACTTCATTCATTATGTTAACTGTGTCAAATTAGAAGATCAGGGAAATGATCAACCTTTTGTCTTTTTCACATTTGACCTATGAACTGTTATGTAAAATATAATTGTCAATTTTTATTTAGTTATGGGACTTAGATCGACCGTTGGAAGGTGACGCAACAGTGAGCATTCTGAAATTCGATGATGATGAAGCGAAACAAGTTTTCTGGCATAGCTCTGCGCACGTCCTTGGCGAGGCTTGTGAACGTTTCTGTGGTAAATTTGGCAGTTGTCTTATTTAGTCAAACAATTCGTGGATTTCTAGGAGGTCATTTGTGCTACGGTCCGCCCATCTCGGAGGGATTTTATTACGATATGTACAAGGATGTAAGTCACGAATTTTGGAAATTTTGCTATAATTTGCTCTAATTTTTTAGGATCTTTCTATAGCGCAAGAGCATTTTCCCAAGCTGCAGAATATAATTGATGTTATTGTGAAGGTTTGCTATTTTCAAGCTTCATCTTATATCGGAGAGACTTATATAGAATATCAGGGAATAATATAAGATTAGGAAATTTTTTAACCAAAACTACTACAATGCTAAAATCCTAATACGGAACGAAAATGAGTAACGAGATAAATTACGAGTTGTTATGATCCATTCGTACCGCAGTACTGCGAATTTTACAAAACTAGCCTATACATAGTCACACCTATGCTTCTCAGTACAAGATTTCGCGAGTAATAATCATATGTGAATTTATAGGATAAACAGCCGTTTGAGCGTCTCGTTATGAAGAAAGAGGATTTGCTGGAAATGTTTAGCTATAACACATTCAAAGTGCGAATTCTGCAAGAGAAAATCACAGAGCCGGAAACAACAGTATATCGATGTGGACCCTTAATCGATCTCTGTCGTGGGCCTCACGTTCGCGATACAGGGAAAATCAAGGTATTTGTCTCAAACTCTTTCATTTTTTCATATCATTTGTTAAATGTTCTTTTTTCAGGCTATTGCGGTAACAAAAGCATCAAGTTCATATTGGCAAGGAGATTCGAATGCAGAAACACTTCAGCGAGTCTATGGAATGTAAGATCAGACTGCTTAATATTATCGTACACATATTTTTTTAACTTTAGCTCTTTCCCTGATGCTAAACAGATGAAGGAATGGCAGAAGTTCCAAGAAGAAGCAGCCAAACGTGATCATAGAAAGATTGGAAAAGACCAAGAGGTATGTTTTTATTGACTTATAAGAATTTTCAAAATTTAACTACTTTTATCTATTATTGTATACGTTTATGTTCAGTTATTCTTCTTCCACCCTTTGAGTCCAGGATCGGCGTTTTGGTATGTTTTACAGTGTTTGAATTACATAATTTCGAAATTACCTAAAGTGCAGTTTGAAATTCTATAAAATTTTTGTGAGTGATTTGGTGTTTATTTACAAACTTTAAAAGAAAATGGTATACGTCTACAATAAATGCTTATATAAAAGTTAGCAATATATTTATCTTAAATACATTTTGTGCTTTACTTTATAATTGTATTGAATAATAACTGAATTCTGACGTTTTAGGTATCCTAAAGGTACTTACATATACAACAAACTCATCGACTTTATCAGAAAGGAGTACAGAAAAAGAGGTTTCCAGGAGGTTTGCCTTAAGTCAAAACTCATTGATAAATATAATTATTTAGGTAATTTCGCCGAATATTTATAATGCGAAGTTGTGGGAGCAGTCTGGTCACTGGGATCATTACGCAGAGAACATGTTCCGGTATGAATAACCTTACTTGTCATAGTTCATCTGTCTTTACGCTAATGCCTTTCAGATTTGAAGTAGAAAAAGAACAATTTGCACTGAAGCCGATGAATTGTCCTGGTCATTGTTTAATGTTTGGTCACAAGACACACACTCATAATGAGCTTCCCATGCGCTTCGCAGATTTTGGAGTCCTTCATAGGTTTGTTTTTTGAATATCAAAGCTTGTTGACAGATCTAACCTTTAAACTGAAATAAATGAACAATTATAATAAAAATGGAATTTCCAAAATAATTTGCACTAAAAATTTTGATATTGGGAACTATTAATTGAGAAGGCTGTTGCAGAAACGAGATGAGTGGTGCCCTCACAGGCTTGACAAGAGGTATTTTACGTTAAAATTTCGAGACTTAGTACATAAAAGATCAGTTTAGTTCGACGATTTCAACAAGACGATGCGCACATTTTCTGCCGTAATGACCAAGTTGCGGATGAAATTAGAGGATGCCTCGATTTTCTCAATCATGTCTACATGGGCATCTTTGGATTTTCGTTCAAACTATTTTTGAGTACCCGTCCAGGTATGCTTATTCTTCTGGTACACAATTTGGGACTTCCAAACTTGTAGATATAGAGAATTACGCTACTATATGTAAGAGATATATATCATGTTGTTTCCTTCAGAGAAGTACATGGGCAAACTGGAAACGTGGAATGAGGCAGAGGCCCAACTCAAAGAAGCCTTAAATGCAAGTGGACATTCTTGGGAACTGAATGAAGGTGATGGAGCATTTTATGGCCCGAAGGTTTGTTTTCTTTTCGTTCTGAAACTGTCGAAAATGTGTTAAAGGCGATCGTATTGCATCAGATAATTACTTGTGGATTAATAATAATGTGAATCTAGTATACATTGATAATGCTTGATATTGCTATTGAATATGGCAAATTTAGATCGATATCTCAATACAGGATGCCTTGAGACGTTATTACCAATGCGCAACAATCCAGTTAGATTTCCAACTTCCAGAGAAATTTGAACTTCGATATTTCGAGTAAGTATATCTTTTAGCTAAATCAATTTTTAGTTAACTATTTTAGCGAAGGGGGTCAGGCACACAGACCCGTCATGATACATCGAGCTCTTCTTGGTTCTCTGGAAAGGATGATTGCAATCCTAACTGAAAACTTCGGAGGAAAATGGCCATTTTGGCTATCACCAAGACAGGTTAACAGTTTTCCAATATGCAATTTCCATACTTATGAGAAGTTTTCACATTATTTTTCATGACTCGGATATACAATAAAGGCCTGAGCGAAACTATGAGGCAGAGATTACCTTGTAAATCAATTTTCACATATAAAGCACAATTTTAGTTAATGGTTATCACCGTGCACCCAGCCATGAATGAATATGGTCGTTCAGTTTACAAGAAGCTTTTTGATGCCGGCTTTGAGGTGGAGTTTGATGAGGACAGGTTTGTATACTTTAATTTATTCATTTATCAAACACATTTTAGCAACGCCACATTAAACAAGCGCATTCGTAATGCTCAATTGGATCAATTCAACTTTATTCTCGTAGTAGGGGAACAGGAAAAAAAGAACGGAACTGTAAATGTCCGCACGCGTGACAATAAAATTCGAGGAGAAATCAGTATTGACGAATTTATCAAGAAACTACAATTTTTCCGTGACGAATACACAAAGGACACAGAAAATCAAGAGTTCTCGAAGGCGAAAGAGGACTCACCGAAAGAAGCTTCAAATTAAACACTCTGGTTTGGGAATATTTGAGTTATTTTTTCGTTAATTTTGTTGTAATTTTTAAATGCATGGTTGAAAGAAGAATAAATATGCAGAAAATGGAGACTTATTAATCATTTCGTACATGAAATTTTTTTAATTTGTTTTCTAACATTGACTTTTTTATTAGTTCGCTTAGAGAAAATCCAAATTTAAGAGCAATTATTGATTAGCATTTTGATGGACATCGCAATCGTAGACTTCCCCTATCGCCTCTAATGTCATAGGCCACAAATTGTAGTCTACCATCGTGGGGTCTCCCATTTTCTGGTCGTTTTATCTTTGAAATTTAATTTAGTTATTTGTTCCCAATTTAAACTCAATTTAGGGCAGATATATTTTTACGAATTCCAGTCGGTTTACACGAATGTCAACGGTAGATATGCATTCGTACTGTGGCCGATCTGTCTTTTCTATTATATACAAGATGTGGATTTTGCTCTATGTTCGACTTAGAGACTACTCAGACAAAGTCAGACTATTCGTATTTTTCTGTATTATCTTCCGCGGAATATGTTCAAACATATATACTGTAAAGTTATTTAATACAGGATCGACTAGAATACTTTTACTACATTTTGTTTCATTTTACACTAACAATTAAAAAAAAGAACTGTAAATATTCTTTTACCAAGAGATACAAAAACTACAATTTACAATTAAACACTGAGTTTTGTGATATATACTTCAGTTAATTGGTTAACCTTTAAGACATTCATAAACGAATGAATTAAATAGGCAATTCGAATTTAACATCTACGGCGGCTTCCTTTGCTAACGCCATGATTGAACTGAGCTTCACCACCATTTTAGCAGCTTCTTGGAGAGAATCGCAAGCGAGGATTCGCATTTTCGAGTTCGCAATTAGAGCTGAAAACATACAAAAATTTTACGTATTCAAAGTTGATTTTCAGCACCACGCAAATAGTTTCAGATTATTTAAGTCTATACCATATACGCTTTAGACTATTATTAAATGTAAGCAATACAATTTCAGAGATTGTAACGTGGCGTATAGAAAGGTTAAATAAATGCAGAGTATTATTTATGCAAATATAGCGTATTTTCGACAGGTTAATTATCTGTAATTACGAAAAAAATTATTTGCTAGACAAACTAACGACAAAGCAAATTGTTTGCTTTTTGATCAATATTTCAGGTGGCTATGATGTGTTTAATGGTTTAATCTTGTGTTTCATGGTTTAAGTAAATTTTACTACGGGGGTGGCAGAAATGAGAGTTTAACATAGAAACTATGACCGAGGGTTATTTTGCATAGATTTCTATGTTTCTGGTCAACTCAACATCAAATTATGAGAGAACAAATAGCTAAGGATCGCAAATGAAGGATCAAAAATATATTACCCTTCGCATCTTCCACTTGAGTGCCTGAAATAAATATAAAGGTTCGTTTAATCAATATTTAAGTTTATTCTACCTTGAAGTCTAACTACGATGGGTATCTTTAGATCCAACTCGGAGGCCGCATTGATAATTCCTTGTGCAATAACGTCGCATCGCATAATACCACCGAAAATGTTCACCAGAATGGCGTGGATTTTGCTTTTATCAGCTGTGATAATTCTGAATGCCTCAGTAACCTGCTCAACGGTTGCTCCTCCACCAACTAAAAATACTGTATATAAAAGCCCATAATCTATTACAATAAGTACCATCAAGGAAATTTGCTGGTTCACCACCGTGCAATTTGATAATATCCATCTGGAGAGTTGTAATTATAACACTAATTTAAATAAGCACTGACTAAAATATAAACTTACAGTGGCCATCGCTAATCCGGCGCCATTCACTGAAAATGCTTGTCGGATCAATATTTGATAATACGAAAAAATTTTACCTAGGCAGCCAATATTACCATCCAATCGGACTGAAAATATACACTTGCGTCAATGTAAATTTGTTTAATCTACAAAAATTACTGTAATTTAGGTTGGCATTTGCTGCTCTAATTTCAAGTTCGTCCTCCTAAATAGCAATGATTAACTTTTAATACAGTTATTATGAATGAAGTCAATACATTGTTCACTAATAATTTTCCCATTAACAATGTACCATGCGAGAAACAAATATGAAATCTCAGAACAAAATTATTATTTTATGTAAAACCAGCTAAATAGCTGTTCAACTAAATTGACAATAGGGTTGGGAATCGCCTGCTAAATTAAAAGCATTAAAATGCACCTGAGTTTGATCTTTGAGAGTGAAAATTTTTTTCTGACGAAATTCGGCATTAGCGTCGAGTACTAATTTACAGTCCATACAGTACACTGTAAACAGATAAAACATAATGTGTAAGTTGGATATGAAAACAATGGTTTACCGTCGCCGTCGTTCGACTCTGCCATGGGATTAATTTCCAGAAGATTGCAATCACTTTGAATGAAGAAATCATATCTATAAAGCTCACAATGGAGTCAATCTTACATAAACATTGGACATTTGTGAACTGATAAATTATAAAAATATTATAATTAATATTTTTTTATAAATCAACAAAAAATCAAGATCTATACTCACAATTTCTTGATCAGTTCAGCAGCCTGCGTTTTGCATTGTGCCTGAAAATATACTTATTTCATAGTTATAAAATGAGCTTATAGAATGAACCTGGAATCCCATTTTACTGGCGAGCTGATCCGCAATTTCAAGTGACACACCTTTGTTTATGTCGATAGGCACGGTTATGATTGCACTGGGATCCGTGGCAGCAACTTCCTAAAACAACAGATTTAACAACTTGAACGACTGATGCAATCACCTCAATGTTCATGCCACCCTTGCTTGATCCTATAAGGATAGGGCCCTGAAATGTAGTTAAGGATATTAATACTTTAAAAAATATTATCTTACATTCGTAATTCTGTCCAAGGTGATACTGAAATAATATTCGCGACGCGTATAGAGTCGCTTGCAGATCAAAACTTTGTCACAAGGTCGACCTTCGGCTGAAAACGACAAGACTTCAATATCAGATTTTGTTCGGCTCTCAACATATTCATAATCTGCTTGTTCATTAATGTGTCATTTCAGCATCTGCCCAAAAATGACATTTTTATGTGGTTGCTAGCCGAGATTTAATACCCCTTATAGGTATTCGATTATGCCGAATCCGAATTCCACGTCAGTTTTGACATTGGATTCACAGTTTTTCTGGAATTGCAGTTTAATAGCTAGTTTTGGCTCTCGAAATTGACAGAATGCCAGAAATGGTTATGCCAAAATTAACCACAGACTAGGAATTTGCGGTGTACAAAGACCCGGCCAGCAAAACATCATTTTGGGTGGTATTTGATAATTGTCCGGTTGATGGATAAGCTCTATATGAATATGTGGAGAGCCTTTAATTCAAGAAAACTTACCGGTAGTTTGTTTGGTAACCAAATTGTGGCCGATCATTTGTTTGGCTTTTTGTTTTGCTTCTTCTGGGCTAAAGTATAATCCCCAAAATCGTGTTAATGATAACATGAAATGCGCTGGCACATATGGAAACTTACGTATAGACGATCTGCACTCCTCCTTCGAGGCCAGAGTCGAATTTTCCCTTTCCACGACCACCGGCTAGTACCTAAATTAATTGAGTAACATAAACTAGCAAGTCCTCTATGCAATTATTAAAATCGTACTTGAGCTTTTACCACGAAATCCTGTCCACCTAAACCGGAAATTATCAGTGAATTTTTAAGGAGATAAAATTAACAAAGTACCTATTTTCTTAGCTTGCTCAAAAGCTTCCTCGGCACTTTTCGCTAAACCAAAAGGTGGCACTTTGACGCCAGCTTCACTCAAAAGAGAAAAACCGCAATGTTCTTGTAGACTCAGCGAGCGGCGCGCTAGTTGTTGCAGAGCCTAAAATTATAAAAGCACTTTAAGAAAGCTACAATTAACAAATTTGAGGCAACAAAATTTCCACTTCCTTATAAGAAAGGCATAATATGTTGCATTGTGTAGCAGTTTTTGTACCTTGTTAATGCAGCTAAACTTACGGCTTTTTCAAGCAGAAGAAAAGGTCGAGCGAATCGATGCATCACTTGTTTCCACGAGTCACAATCGGAGCTTCAGCTTAACTGTATATGCGAAAAGCTGCTAGCGAACGATATCCTAGATCATGAACCTTTAATCTGAGCACAAAGCCAATTAATGCGCACATTTGAATTACATTTTTATTTTTTCCTATCAGATTTATACCTGCGATTTTCGCAATTCTTTTAGCTTTATCGTAGGTTTATGGTGGATTTATATCTTAAACAACTCCTTATATTTTGTTAAGAATATTGATATGTAAATCGAAAATCATCAAAATGTAGACATTTTCTGCTGTTCAAAGTGCACATGACAATCTTAAGTCAATGATAATTACGAAATAACAATCGGATTGTTGCTTCTTATTCAGAACTATTCGCATATTACTTTATTACCAATACACTTATATTATATAAATTTATACAATAATAGATCGACACGTCGGACTTTTGCACATGATTAAACATAAAACACATATTAAAGGAGAGATCTGAGCTAGAATCGAAGCTGGGAAAGCGAAAGAGAGGTTGTTCATCAAAAGAGACGTCCTTTTTGCATTTGTCATCTTTCTAAAACTTCGATTCTAGCTCAGATCGGTCCTTTAGCATGAATTTTCCCACGCTTTTAAAAGTGTTTTCCAAAAAATGTTAAAATTATACATACTTTTGATAATATTTGATAATAATAAATGTGTATTAATTTCGAGTTATGCTCATTTTTATTTTAGACTGCTTTCGTTAATCTGCTAAAATGCCGGTGGGAGTACCTCAAGGATATCAAGCAGTCCATGGAGGACAAGGTATACTGCCTCTTCCCTATTAGAAAGATATTTTTCACCATTTCATAGCTTCGCGCCATTTTTTCAAAACGCCAACATTATAGTCAAAATCTCAGCCTTTGCTCTGAAGAGAGAAAAGGCAGGCAGTGGGAGGCATGCGTCTTCGGTTTAATTACCCGACTTCCAAAGTAACCAAACCCTTTTCGATTTTATAGAACACAATGCCAATTCGGCGGCAATTCCTTTATGTTTAAACTTGAATTCGAAATTTGAAATCAGTGAAGAAATATCTTTCTAATAGGGAAGAGGCAGTACTTAAAAATAACGCTGTGTTTTACTGGAAGTAAGAGTTTGAAGCTATATGCAAATTTTGTTTTTAGGTCCAACATGCTTTCAAAAGTTGAAAATGGGATTCATGATGGGCGCTATGATCGGCGGTACTATGGGTGTTATACTTGGCACGGGCACCGGTTTCAGGTAGTTTTAATTGGTGAGAACAGGCCAAAAGGTACTGGCTCAAAATGTCACCAATACATAACCCAGCAATTCGGCTTAAGCATAGACGCCCCTTATGCTGAGGATTAAGCGTAGTCTTACTTATTTGGTAGTCTCGTGCCTAAGCTTCATTTTCAGCCATTAGCCATGCCTTAAGCTTGTGCTGAGTTGACCGCAAAATGCAAATTACCGTAAACTCTCTAATTTAACCCCGGGGGTATAACTATTCAATCGACCTCTAGGGGGGGCAAAATTAGAGGGGGGGTAAAAATAGAGGGGGATAAAATTACGCGATCGAGGTTTCGCGCCGCGCCTCCGGCGCGGCGCGAAAAATTGTTTGGGATTTTTGGTCAAATTTCAAAAATTTTCGTCATTTTTTCAAAAAACATTCAAAATTTGAATTCCCGCCCACAAAATATTGAATTTGCGCCAAAAATTTGAATTTTTGGCATTTTTGAAAAAATTTGGATTTTGGGGGGGGCAAAATTAGAGGGGGTATAATTACTCGATCGACCTCTAGGGGCAGAATTAGAGGGGGGGGTAAAACAAGAGGGGGGGGTTAAATTAGAGAGTTTACGGTAGGCTATTTTGATTTACTCTCTTTATTGCTATTATTTAAAAACATATGTAAACATTTAGAGTAGGCCTTCGTGGTAAAGAAATGCTTGTTCACATTGGAAAATACGGTAATTATTTAAAAATTAAAACTCATGAGTTTTCAAAAGTCACTTGAAATGAGGGAAAAATTTGTTTCTTAAAAAATCGATGATCTTTCTTCTAAAGAGAGAATCTCGTTACAATAGGATCGCTATAGTTTTTAGTGTAACTTTAATAAGCTCGTTGGAAAGAGAAAAGTTTCCGTTTTAAGATGACACAAATCCAATTAATATAACTTATTTTACGAATTTTTTCTCCAAGCCATAATTTAAAATTTTTTCAGCAGCAAGTTCTGGCGGCTCTTTCGGCGTATTTATGACGGTTGCACAAGGACTCCGCTGCTGAAATCCGTCTTTAGCTGCGTTTATGAAATATTTATTAGCAGATTATCCATTTTGAGTTAACGCTTATTATGTTTTAATATCCCGATATCGTTGTTAGTTGTTTATCGGATTTAATAAAATTTTTATCAAATTTAAGAAATCGGACGTCAAATACAACGTCATTTCATTATAATCTAACATTGCTTTATTCTAATCTAAGTGTTTGTTTTAACAGCTACATAATTGTACAGATTTAGAATGCGATATTATCACCAACATTTTTACTTACTTGAGTCGCATGTTCAGTAATTTACAATTGTTCAGTACGACAAAATTTTGCAGTGTATTAGCAAAATATTTAAATAATCAAATTATTTTCACTATGCTTGAGAACATTCTTGGATGCAGGTCTCTTTAGCTGAAAACAATCGGTCCGCCAGTTGCTGCACATCACGCGGCAAGGCGCGAATTTGAATGATTATTTTTTTCTATGTGCGTCCCACTGTGTGCGTCCCTATTCGTTCTATTCGTTCGTTCTTTTCCTTCTATTCCGCGTGCGTTACTGTACTTGCCAAAGCGTTGTGAGACACAAGTAAGCTAAAGAGACCTGCATCCAAGAATGTTCTCAACCATAAGCAGTCTTTGTTTTATGCATTTCTCCACCTGTCGTAGAAGTGTCGATGGCGAAGTCTATAAGGTATAGGTTGTCAGAGCAATAAATAAAACTCACAAACCTGGAAGGAAGTACCATGTTTCTCTAAAATTAGTTCACATAAATGTATTTATGTCAGTTCTGTACATTTGTACGTTAATTAAAATGAATACCGGCAGTTTTTTTGTCAGAAACTTGTCGCTTATCATTAACGACAAGTATAACGCTTGTCATTTACTTTATTGCTGTGAATAAAACGCAAAAATATACCTAAATTTCTGTCCGGTAGGTATAATAACGTAGGCTCCTCGGGACATTAAATCTGCAATAATTCACAGTAGCATTTAAAGTGCAGTAAATTATAATAAACTGAAACCGTTGACGTCCCGTACAAACTTCCCGTCCATGCAGACTAATCTGAACAAAAACGTTTTGCTACATTTCTAAGTCAGGTGTTATAGAAAATTGTTATAGCAAGTTGTTGAAAATGTTTAAGAGATTGACTTATATACTAATAATTACCTCCCCGGTCTTATATTGTAACATCGGGCGATTAACTCGAGAACATAACTAAATCCTTTCTTCAGTTGTTTTTTGGCGAAAGTAACATGTTGACACTCCATTCCATGGCCATTGAGGAATGCATAAATTATGTAAGCTTCCGGATTGGTTTGATCTTTTCGATTAAAAATCAAGTTATTCTGCACCTTTTCTTCATATTCTCTTTCTTTATCTCGACCAATGTCAGATGCTTCATCTAATCGCAATTTTTCCATATAAAGCGACGAATTCTGTACAGATGTCGCAATTTCGGAGTCATTAGTTTCCGAACTATCTGTAATGAGAAAAATTTGTAAAAGTACAAATTAATGATTTTTCCAGCATGCGACGTTTTTTAGTAATGACTTCTCATTAGTTTTTAGTAACTGACTTCTCTAAGTCATAGACCACTAGCGCACCCAGGGGGGGTACCGGGGGTACGTACCAGGGGTGCATCCGGTATCCGGTATCCGGCGTTTTTCGCCATCCGGTTCCCGGATTGAGAGTTTCACTATCCGGTATCCGGTCCGGTTTTTTACTATCCGGTATCCGGTCCGGCTTTTCGAAATCCCGGATGCACCCCTGGTACGTACCCTCTCCCCCAAAAATGGGAAAAAAGCAATTTTTCTATGTAAATTTTGCAAAATTACCCATTATTTTACAAAAGTACCCCCAAAACCCAAAAATTACCCAAAATCCGTACCCCCACCCCCAAAATGGGCATTTGCACTAAAACGTACCCCCTCAAAAAAATTCCTGGGTGCGCCAGTGTCATAGACTCAGCCTTTTCGAGACGCAAACGACTCACTATATGAAAAGATTAAAAATTGAAACGACACCTGATTCTGTAGCAGATCGCTGAAGCGAGAAGCTCTCTTTCGTATCTTTTCCTGGTTGACACTCTCGATCTCCTTCTGTGCTTTTTGTATTTTCTAACTCAGTTCTCGACATGCGAGTTGATGTTGACGGCACGTTCTTTTGAGACCTGAACTTTAAAACTTCTCATAGCAATATAAAAACGGGCAATTGCTCGCCTGTGATAGACTAGGTCATTGTATCCAAATGTGTAAGTGTTCCCGGAAACAATTTGATTAACGTCCGTTATAATACGTCCGTTTTTAGTATCGTAGATCACTCGCGGTGCGCGTAACATTCCAAGTCGGCGCCCTATAGTTATAAATGTTGATATAAAAATATGAATCAATATTGATTTCGCATAGAATTTTTATGCAAATTAAATATTTAACTGTTGCTAATAATTTTGCAACGTTTTGATATATTCATTATTTGGATTGCATATATGTGTCGTAGTTTGAGCTGGTTTTCAGTTGAAAGTATTTATTCGGGCCGGACCATGACGAATCCGGCCCTGGCAATTTACTTGGGCCGGAAGAGGCTGGGACCTAAAATTTGTCCTCAATTTTCGGGCCAGATTGTCGGCCCAAGCGTCATCTCGGCGCAAGGCTTGAGAAATTTGGCACAGGGGCGAATAATTACTTTCAATCAATTTACATCAGTTTAACCGCATTGAATGTACGACGTAATCTAATTCCTACAAAACTAAAACTTAACCACTTCGAAAATGGCAAGCACATATCTACAAAACCACGAATAAACAAGGACACACTATGCGTCTAAAGTATGCCAACAGTAATCTTGTAATTTTAAGATTTTTTCCTTGTATACAACTCCTTTTAGGGTAAAAATAGCGGGAAATAACGAGGGGCTCCCTAAACAAGACACATTACTTCGTAATTCACTTTTAGCCATTCTATAATATCATACATTATATTTTAGTTAATCTGCAGCGATTGAGAATGATTCATTCTCATGGCCCAAGAATGAAAAACAAATACGAAAATGTCTTTAAAAAGCTCAAAATTTTTGACGCAAAGAAGTAATTATTTTCAGGGATTTGTACAGGAATATTTTCCACTTCCAATACATAAAATGCCGGTTCCCAAAATGCTTTTAACACTTCTTCACTAAGAATTGTGAGTTATAAGATTAGTAATCATAAATGTTTCGTTCTAACTGCTACTTAAAATTTTGCTACCTTACATTTACCTGCATCTTTGCAAAGGTCTTCGAGCTTTGTCCGTCTCCATATAAATCTTTTTGTCCTTAAATAAATTATGTGCAGTTCGCGTTTAAGGAAATCTTTAAATAATATTTTTAAATCAAATGTTGTTTTAGGCTTTTTAATTTGAACTTTCTGGTTAGTTGCCGAAATTAAAACATAACTTCTATCGATAGCAAAGGCATATTTATGTATAAGGAAATATTATGTTCTTATACAGTCGAACCTCTTTATGAGGTTCAACTATATTATTAGGAGTGAAATATTATGCCTACGCTAAATCACTGCCTCCAGTTCTTCGAATAAAAATCTTTAAAATATTTGCTTTGGCCGAACTATCGTTCGTTGAGTGTTGCGTTGAATATTCTTCAGCATTCCTCCTTCGTTTTTTATTCAAATCGACAAATGAAATGTCGTTAGTGTAAGGATCATACAAGCTTGGCTCTGAAAGAGCATTTATGGAATACAATACTTAGGTCTGTAAGGATCATACAAGCTTGGCTCTGAAAGAGCATTTATGGAATACAATACTTAGGTCTGACCATGAAATAACAATCATTTTGTTAAAGGAACACTCAATGAATTCAACCGTTCAACGAACTCAATTGTGCTCAGTCCAAAATCAGAAAAGGCCAAGGTTTTAACAAGAATAGCAATATTTATTCATTGAAAATTTCACGACAGCTATGGCATATTTTTATCCCCTAATACTCCTAAAGTGAATGCTCCAAAGAGGTGTTTTAGCCTTGGCTTATTGCGTCCGCTGAAAGCATACTTCACTGCGCATAAATTTTCAACTAACAACTTACTAATTTCCATCGTCATTTTCCCATAGTCGTGATTAAGGGCACAACATTGGCAGAAATATCTGAATCATTTGTGACTTTCTGTACTGGACTTTCTTCTCTTTCTTCCTTTTTATTTGTTTCGTTTTGTTTCCATAACAATTTTTGGTCTTTTATGCATCACTTTAGGACGAATTTTTTTTTTGTGTTACCAAATGTCATCCGACGAAAATGGTATCTTCTTGGCCGCTTTCTGCCCAATTTTTCTCTCTGAAAGGTGCGGAGAATCTTTCAAAACCTTCCTTTTCGGCACACTTTTGAAAACAGCCCGAGAGGAATGTTCTGTGTACGTGCCCGACAAAATTGGTCTCTGAAGGCCCAAACGGGATATTCACTGCTTCTTCACTGCTGACGAGTATTGAGCAGTGAAAAATTCATTGGGTCCGTCTACTCTATTCATTTATCCCCACCGCAAATCAATATGGGTTTTAGTGTTGTGTTGTGGCCCACAGACACACGCCAGCTAACTAGCTGGCCCCTTGTCTCGATCCCTCTCGGCTAAGCCATTTCTTTTCCCGCTGTCATCGCTATGGCCAGACAATGCTTTTCATATCCTTTGCCGTCTTCCATCTTTACCTCTCTCTATTTCTCGCTCATACTCACTCCGTACCCTGCATTTGTGCCTTCCCAAATGCCAGCCAACCTCTATAGCGGGAGCTGGGACCGTCGCGCCCCTGCGTCCCCATCTGGTCCCCGTTCGGCTTAAGTGCGTCGTCTTCGAGACAACCGAAAACTTATTTCCAAAAGAACCGTACAAATCAAATTTCCCAAAAGCCTCTTATCTCTTTGTTATATTTACCTATTCTGCCAGGCTTCCTGTTTTATTGCTCTCGCCGGATTATCATGTTTAAAATAGTAAATTTATAATTTGTGAGAATCCAGAGTTGTTTGAGTTTAATTTAAAGTGTTTCGTCTCGATCTTTAGACGTCTTGTCTGGCTTTATCGGGCACTTCCTCATTAAATAAGAAGTTTTATTTGTTCCAATGACTTTCGGTCATAATTCATGCTGATATAATACAATAAAATATCGGTTTAAAGTATTCCATACTTTACATGTAAGATATTCATATAATATCTTACATGATGTACTATATTTCAGTTGTGGAAATCAGATATTTTTCGGCAAGACTTTTCTGATTTCAAAATTCTGCTTTCAATTCCTCAAATATGTTTGTTAGATATTCGAATTATGCAGATAGTCAAAACTATTCTAAATACTCACAAAAGGAAGTTAAACGTGTTCGAACACCTCACATAAAAGACTGTAAACTCGTGATGTAGTAACCAAATATAACTTTAACAATTCTCATTATCTCTGTAATTGATCTTAAATTGAAGTGTAGCGCGAATCATTACATTTTATCATTTAGGACAACTGCTCTTCATTTCAAGCCCGTCAGCGAAGATGCCAAAGCAACAGTTGGATGTATGTTGCTGAAATATTTTACGAAACAATTTATTCTAATTTGCTTTTATAGTTAATTGACTATTTTGGACCTTTGGCCGCATGGATTGTCTTCTTTTCCGTGACATTTATCATTTCCGTGACATGCATTCTTTGGTGCTGCGTAACGGAGAAAGACGACGTTACTGTGTTTGCAAAGGTATGTGTTTTCTCGTTCAATGTTCGAATGGATTTCAGTTTGAATCAATAATAAAAGCGCGATATATTAAATCATTCCCAAAATAAAAATCTTTTTGCTGCAAAATAAGTTTTTGTTTGGGAATAGACAAACGATGTTTATCATTTACATATTTTATTTTGTACCATTTTATTTTTACTCTTCGGTAATTCGGGAACGCGAATTCGTGCCTGTAGCAGTGGCCGTGTCAGTGCTACGTGCCATGTAACACTTTTTTAGCTGTAGGGCCTCAAGGGCTCACGCTTTAAGAAATGTGTACTAGGCTTAAATATTTGATCAAAATTCAATACTCTTTTAAATTCTTAGAGGTAAAACGTATCTTATATTTTACCATTCTTTTTGGCGATAGGCACCTTTTTAGTCTATCAAAATTCTTAACGAAACTTTAATTTTTGTCTAACTCTATCCTTATAATAAGTTAGTGACGATCCTCCCTCCCTCCGCCGCACGTTTTTGGGGGTCTTTCTTAGGGGTGCTTATTTCTTATCTTATCTGTCTGTTACCAATTTGTAACTGAAAAAGACCACACATTAGGTCAGAGTGACAGAGAATTTTGATCTTTGATGCCTTATATTCTGTCTGTTACCAATTAGTAACTGAAATTTTGCCTAAAATCTGTCTGTTACCAATTTGTAACCGAAATTTTGAGTGCATTCTTAGGGGTGCTTATTTTGTCTGTTACCAATTTGTAACCGAAATTTTGAGTGCATTCTTAGGGGTGCTTATTTTGTCTGTTACCAATTTGAACCGAAATTTTGAGTGCATTCTTAGGGGTGCTTATTTGTCTGTTACCAATTTGTAACCGAAATCACATCTCAGACTGCGCCAAACTCAGACTGAGCCAAATTCAGACTGAGCCAAACTCAGACTGAGTTTGCGAGCCACCGCAGGTGGCGAGCCAGTCCTGTGGTCGGGCGCGGAGCGCCCGACCTTCCCCTTTGGAATGTGAGTGAAGTTTGAACAGAAAAGGCATACTGATATAAACTCCCCGCGCGCTAGTTGTAGCATATTTGCATCGAAACGACACTAATTTTAAGTTATACATAGGGGTTATGGCTACATAAATCATTCGCTCGGCCATAACTTCATTGGTAAACCAATATTTTTACTTACACTACCTCAAAATTTTTAAATTGGCGCAAAAATTCTAATTTAATCTTTTACACTAAATCAATTCTCCTTCCCTTTTCTGCTTTTATTCTAATTTCTTACCATTTAATTTTAAATTATTAGTTAGGGAACACCACACTGTGGTAATGATTACAGCATTTTGCTGTGTTATGAATTGCCGCAAGGTTGTTCACGGATTGCTGCATTTCGCAGTGTTATTAATTTGGATCTTAAATAAACTATAGGGTCATCTGACTGATGAGCGCAACCCTATACTTATAAAAATTAGTTTCATTGTCTCAGATTAAGCGCGAAACAGTGAAATTGACTCATTCCATTTCTCCAAAACTTTATTATAAAGTATACAGGGCATGCGTCACATATTTCTTGGTAATATAAACTATGATGAGAACGAGTTTTTCAACCCTTTTGAACGGATTTTGTACAAAAGCGAGTGCATTCAGCGTTGAGTGATAGGGCCGTCTCGCCTCCGTCTCCATCACTCAACACTTAGCAAACCCGGCAATTCAAATAGGGTTGAAAAACTTGTTCTCATCATAGTATGTACCAAATCGAGATATTATCGGGGATAAATATCTGATATTAATAGTCTTATGATTCATTTAATTTCAGTGGGGTATGGGCCCAAAGCCTCGGAAGAACGCAGAGTACACCGTTCCGAAAGGCGAATAGATCTCGGGATTTAAATCTAAGCAGTGCAATCTCGTTTGACTTTGTCGTTAATTTACTTGTGTAATTATTTCATGTTTTGAAAATCTATTTTGTATGAATTTTATACGAAAAATAAATAAAGGTTTAATAGTATAATTAATTGTCGTCTATAATACAATAAATACAATCATTCTTCACAACTTTTTTCATTTTCTATTTTTTGTGCTGATTTTTGTGAAAAAGGCTGCTTTTTTAGTAATTGTATGTATAGCCTGTGTATTACCAGCTTGTATGAAGTATATTACGAAAACTGTTACTATGTAACGAAATCCGCATGATAATAATATTAAATTAACAATCAATGAAAGTAAAACAGCGCCGCAGGCGAAAATTTTTCAATTTTAGGCGATATTCATAAAAATTTATACTATTTTTAAAAATACTTGGAGAAAAAATGGCATCCAAATAGCGCCGCAGGCGAAAATTTTTAGGAAAAATGTACTTGTATTTCAAAAATTCCCATTTGGAAATGGATATTGCGTAAAATAAGGACAAAATAAGGACATTGGCCGAAAATAAGGACAAATCTTAGAAATAAGGACATTTTATTTTTCTAAGATTTGGACCCTCAAAATAAGGACAAATCTTAGAAATAAGGACAAATGGCAACCCTGAGTATAGATTACAAATTCTCAAACAAAAAATTTCACTACAACATAAACAACATTTATCTAATCTAGAATCTCATATCACCAACACCAATGACTTCTACAGGTCATAAATGGTTCTACCATTATGCAGTTGTCAAAACGCCTTGGGTTGACCAAGAAGGGCCAGCAGCCATGAAGAAGATCCTGTGTGAATAGAAGCAGTCGTGAAATTTGTATAATATACTACGTCTGCCTTTTTTTCTTCTTTTCTGAGAGTAGAGTTGCTGTCTATTCGCACAGCATCTTCTTCATGGCTGGGCCTTTCTTCTGTTGGTGGTAATTTGAATTCCAATTCGCCCTTAACCTTAAGTTCCACTAGCGAAGAGGGGCCGCTTCGCGGCCCTCACTTCGCTAGGAAGCGGTTAGCGTGCACAGCGGGAGATTGGGTTCGTCATCGCTTCGCGCACCGCCATCAGTATGCCCTCGTCTGTATCAGTATGCCCACCGCCATCAGCGGTCAGATTGGGTTGTTCGGGAGTAAGGGTTGTTCGGGAGTAGAGCAGCATGAGACTATTTCGGGCCTTCGGCCCTCAAGCAGCTGTTGTTCGGAAGTAAGGGTTGTTCGGGAGTATATGTTCTAAGTTCCCTCACATTCCAAGGGAGAGGGTCGGGCGCTCCGCGCCCGACCACAGTACTCCACGGTATATCAGTATGCCCTTAAGTATCAAGAAAGGTGTATCAAGAATGCCCTCCCAAAAAACTGGGGACAAATACCTTAGACGGAAAACGGTGTATCAAGAATGCCCTCCCCCAAAATTTACTCTAAATTTTTGGGGACATACAAATTTTTGTCTAAATTTTGTCTATATTTTGCTCTATATTTTAGCAGAAACATACTCAGCTCGTCTATACGAACATTTTAAGCTATCACTTGGCCAGATATACCCACTGGAAGGGGTCTAACGGCCATGTTACGGACGCACTGACAGCTTTCGCTTACTTGGGGGATAATGTATTTTACAACTTATAAAAATTTTATTTGAAAAGTTTTTTATTTGATTGAGCTTTATCTTGTATTCATTTGGATAATGGAGACTTACGTGAACTATTATCAACAGTTTATTAATTGTGCGTTGTAATTTTAATTCGTCATTGTAGCAATTTTTTTAATTCAACAACAAGCACAAACACAAGCAATTTTTTAATTCCTTTTTATTTTATCTATTTTTTCGGCGATTTTATATTTTTGAAACATTTCTGATCGATGTTGTCGGAATTTTGGGTGTACTTCTCCTTTCATCTTTGCACCTTTGTAGCACTGCGGCTAGTTTCATATAAACTGGCACGAGAAATTTAAGTGAACTGTCATATATTGCGTAACTGTCTGATACTTTTAACTCGTTGTCAACAAGCTTAATCTCTTTTAACATATTGCTTTTGTCAATGGCATTTTAAAGTTTAGGTTCCAATACATTTCCAGCATTTATCATTCTCATAAGTGCATTTGGTTCATCTTGAAATTTTAAAAATAAATTCCCAAGTCGGGCTTTTGCCAAAGAATATTCCTGTCTACTTCGGCCATCTGACTCCAACTTTTCCACGTACGTAAATTCGGTTTTATCTGACATTTGTCTTTGTTTTGCGGCACCGTTTGTTCCGATTCATTTTGTAACGAAGATGAGGGACCCCGAAAATTTATGAAAAACAGTATGGACATTTCATTGTATCTTTGTAGTAGTAATTTTAAACGGATAAGGTTCTTTATACAGAACTCAAAGCGAGCTACATTATATAGCTAAGTAGAATGCTAACTCTATTTTGCTGAAAAACATCAAAACATGTACATTTGCCACGTCTGATTGTCCCTTGTTTACGCGACAACAGGGGGCGCGTGCGGTCCCTCGCAAAGGGAAGAATGTGCGCGTTCCTCGCAGGCTATCGCTGCGGGACAAAATATTTTTCAAAGGCGCTGAACTTCTCAAAATAATCTCTCAAAATAATTCGCTTAATCTAATTCAATCTAATTTATACAACTGTTTAGGATGGCTCTAAACGAATCGAATGCATATCCTTTTGTGCCATACACCTTTTCTGACTCATTGAAAAACGATTTGGTATGAAAAATCTTTATTTTTCCTTTAATTCTGTGGGTTTTATAGTATTTTTAAATTTGGAGATTAGAAACCAAATCCCCAAAAATATATTTCTTTCTTTCTATATTTAAATAAATCTCTAACTATGTCCAATTTATTAACTTAATGCAGTAATTCCCCGTTTACGTTCAGTAATTAACGAAGATTAATATTAAACAACTGTAGACATTCTTTTCACAAAATTTCTTTTCTTCGTATTCTCTTTTAACGAATTTCCTTTGTTCAAACTTATATGCGCAGCAAAAAAAAGATTGTAGAACACTTGTCAAAATCAGGCGTATTTTTGAGTCCGATTTGTGAATTTTAAGAGAGTCGTTTGTTGTTTGTTAGCTTGCTTGTAATTTGCTTTAGAAGAAATTCCATAGGACCACCCAGCGGCTTCGCCGCATGGCGGCGCCCATGATCATCCATGGGCCAAAAAACAGGTTTTTGGCCAAAATTTGAAAATTCCGGCCGGTGCCCCAAACTTTTTTAGCGGATTCGGTATTAGCTCGGCCAGACCTACAAAATGAGCTATCACACACCCCCGTAGCGCGCCCACAAATTGGGTTTCCAAAAATGGGCCAAAAAAAACACATTTTTGGCCAAAATTTGAAAATTCCGGCCGGTGCCCCAAACTTTTTTAGCGGATTCGGTATTAGCTCGGCCAGACCTACAAAATGAGCTATCACACACCCCCGTAGCGCGCCCACAAATTGGGTTTCCAAAAAAGTGCCAAAAAACTCGTTTTTGTCCAAAATTTGAAATTTCCGGCCGGTGCCCCAAACTTTTTTTGCGGATTCGGTATTAGCTCGGCCAGACCTACAAAATGAGCTATCACACACCCCCGTAGCGCGCCCACAAATTGGGTTTCCAAAAAAGTGCCAAAAAACTCGTTTTTGTCCAAAATTTGAAATTTCCGGCCGGTGCCCCAAACTTTTTTTGCGGATTCGGTATTAGCTCGGCCAGACCTACAAAATGAGCTATCACACACCCCCGTAGCGCGCCCACAAATTGGGTTTCCAAAAAAAGTGCCAAAAAACTCGTTTTTGTCCAAAATTTGAAATTTCCGGCCGGTGCCCCAAACTTTTTTTGCGGATTCGGTATTAGCTCGGCCAGACCTACAAAATGAGCTATCACACACCCCCGTAGCGCGCCCACAAATTGGTTTTGCCCTTTTACGTGACACACGTGACACACGGATGTCACGTTTTCACGTATGTCAACCCCAAATCTGACATTGATAACCCCCCCTAAAATCATGGGTTTTGGGGGGGGGTACTCGCGAGTTTGGGGTCCGGGACCCCCAAAAAGTGGGTTATTCTATTGGGGGGGGGGGGGGGGAACTTCACCTATCAACTTAGAGGGACCCGATTGAGACGAGTCAGCCCAGACCTTTCATCTATCGAAAGCTTTTACAAATACGATTGAGCATTCCCATTTTTGCTAGGCATACATCCTGGGCATATATTTAATGAAATTTAGCATCGACTAACTAACATTTTCAAATTTTTTATGGGATACTTATTCTCGTTATAAGTGAATATTAATTCTATTTTTCGAATTATTTTTTATTCTACGCAGAGCTTCGGGGCACACTAGGCACGAGAAATACAGACACCGTAGGATTGGGGCCTCCTGTTAAGAGGTATTTCGGTATAAGTATAGAATATGTGTCCCTTCCAGAACTATAGTTAGGAGACGGATGAAATTTAGCGTGGGATATTTGTTCTCGTCATAAGTGGATAAGCGTTTTGGGGCGGAATAAAATTTTGCATTTCATATGTTCAATGACTCAATTTCAAAACATTTGAACATTCAAAGGAAATTCGATTAATAGATTCAAACATGGGCCTTGAGTCTAACTCAAATTGAAAACTCACACTCATATTTGTGAAATGTTTTGAAAGACGCTATTAAATTCTTTCCAGAGCTTTCATCGAATAATGTCCTCAATTTGCGTGTCAGCCTGCGAATCGATTATATGGATCGTTTTTAATCAATTTTCTTTCGGGGTGTGGACGGGGCTATTAGTTTACGCTATTCATCAAACCGGTAAGGAATTTTGATATTTTAACCTTTCTGAATATGCTGATTTTAAAATGATAATTTTGACTTTAGAACGCCCTTTGTTTACCGTCCTTATTGGAGAAGAAGACGATAAATTGGTTATTCAGCTCGACAAGCGAAGCGAAGATTTGGTGAAAGGTAATTTGCACTAATTTTTCTTGTGTAAATGAAAAGGACCAAGACTTTACAACGAAATTAATGAAAACTTGACGTAATAAAACTGCTATCCAGTTTTATGCCTTGGTTTCTTTGTTGCTCTTATATCAAATATTACTGTGACTATGTCAACTTTTCTAAATAAGATATTTTTCCCAATTTTCATGAAAAATCGGAAATCGACCGAATTGATAGAGGATAAATTTATTAGTGGAGAACTTAGGAGAATCACATCAATGTTAATTAAAATTGATTTTTGAACAGCAGTTAATACTAAATTTTGTCCGATTTTTTCCGGATTATTGCTTATCCGATATAGTCGTCTTTGTACAAATCATAACCAAGTCAATCAAAATTGATTTTTGAACATTTTACAATACTGGATTCTACACAAAATGAGGAATTTCTAACAAATATGTATATTAAATTCAGTTTTCCATTCATTTTTAGTTGACTCTGTATATTCGAAACTGTTTTTTTGGCTATATTTTGGAGTATACGTCGGAATTGTTCTCCCGTTAACAACTTTGATGAGAGCGCCACTGAAATTGATTCCAGGCGGCAGCCAATTCGACCTGGTATTTATATTTTTCACAGTATATTTCTTAGTGTGTTCCATTACAGGAAAAGTTCACCAAACAAATGATGAAAGAAGTTTGGGCGCCAAAATATCAGCTTGAATACAATAATGTACAATCTGTGAATCGAATGATTATGAAACATATTGAACGCTGCGACAACGAGAACTGCACCGCAGAGTGCTTCAAACTTCCACAACCAGACGACCTGAAAAATATGATCAAACCTATAATCGAGGAATGTCGAAAACTGAAAAGGTAAATTGATTAATTATGTTTTCTTGACTCAATTTCTACACTATGCTGCGAAAGAAATATTAGCTTGTCCCATAAACTTTCCTATGAGTCTTGCCATAAGCCTTAGCTATGAATTTCGTTTGCTCCGAAAGATCTTTTTGTTTATAAGAGAGTAAGTTATTAATCCCCTCGGGGCAGCTTGAAACCCATTGATATAAAATGTTTAAGTAGCAACAATTTTCCTTTTCTGTTATCAATATTTTAGCATCCAAATCTCGGAACAAATTTGCGCAAGTGCCTCAAGTGAATTTTCCGATATTCCTTTGTCCCCTTAAATTCATATGACTCATTTAATTGTTAAAAGAATGCGGGATATGTTGTTTGCTGTATTAAATGGATAAAAATTTTGTGCCCATAAAACTACTTACCTTGTCAATAAATTTTTAAGGGTCATTTGCGCGAAATTATTGTATGCTCTTTAGAAGTAGAATTTAGACGCATAAATTTGGAGATAAGGCAAATGCCCGGCAAAAGTTTTATAGCAATAAACATTAATTTAAACATTTATCTTTCCTTCTTCATTATACAGTTAAATTTTTTTAGCGTTCAATAAAGCGTAACAGACCAAAACAAAGCCTAAATGACCCATAAAACAATCCAATGTAAAGTCAGTGTTGAGTGATAGGGCCGTCTCGCCTCCGTCTCCATCACTCAACACTTAGCAAACCCGGCAATTCAAATAGTGTTGAAAAATTTGTTCTCATCATAGTATGTACCAAATCGAGATATTATTAGGGATAAATATCTGATATTAATAGTGTTATGATTCATTTAATTTCAGTGGGGTATGAACGCAGAGTACACCGTTCCGAAATGTGAATAGATCTCGGTATTTAAATCTAAGCACTGCAATCACGTTTTACTTGGTCGTTAATTTACTTGTGTAATTATTTCATGTTTTTAAAAATCTATTTTGTACGAATTTTATATGATAAATAAATGAAGGTTTAATAGTATCATTTATTGGCGTCTACAATACAATAAATATTAAGGCATTACTACTTCAAAATTACCTGTTCTCTCTAAAAACGTTCATGGGTATATTTATAGCTTTAGGATGTTCGTATTTTAGAACATTTGCGTATTATTAGAACTACTAAAATTAAATTTCGGTATAACAACAATTTTTGGCTGAAATTAAATAGTGAGGGAATCGATAACTGTCAAGTCAACTATTAAGTCAACAATGCATCAGATTGGATGGATTCTGAATCCTGAAACCCAAAATCTGACTTCAGCATTAGATTCCCCATAGTCAAAAACTTATAACGGCACCGAATCCCGGCGATTTGGTACCATTCTCACGCTAAGTCAACAGTGCATCAGAATCCGGGATTCTAAATCCTGAAACCCAAAATCTGACTTCAGATTCGGATTCCCCGTATCCGAAAAGGATTGCTAGCGAAGAAGGCATCAGACATTCACATATTTGTCGCCTTTGGGCATTTGCCCCTTTTCTATTCTCTGTATTTTTGATCCGCTTTAAATCCCGCAGCAGACTCGACCTCCGTATAGTCGATTGCTTTGCTTGGGAAGTTTTAAGGAGGGTAATTGAATCGGGTTCGTGAATCCGCAAGAGAAGTATTGTGGCCATCCAACCCAAAATGTACTTTTCCATCCAGGGGCCGATCCTTATCAAGTGCTCAGATCTGAGCATTCTCTAAGCGAAAAATGTCTGGCTTTTCACAATTGCACAACGCGTCACTATTTTCTCTCTTACATCTCTCTTCTTATTTTGTGTTAGACACAGAATGCTCAGAAAATGAAAATGCTTTGTTAATTTCCTCAGACGTATTTTCGTCTGAGCATATACTCAGACGATTTTCCAAAATTTATAAGAGAAACATTTAAGTTCCTCACGTTGGGTAATTAAACCGAACACTCGTTGCTAGACGTCCGCCCTTTATGTTGTTTGTGGGTCGATTTGGTGCTATTGTGCGGCGCACCAAAAAGACTATTGCAGAACGAGAGCGCAGAGAAGATATGTGTCTGCCCGGGTATTTCCCACTGCCGCTTCCTTTCCTTTCTTTTCCTTTCTAATCAGACAGACAAACACTTTGAGAGAGAGCACGCTATTTATGAGAGAGCCAGACATTTTTTGGTTAGAGATTCTGAGCATCTGAGCACTTGATAAGGATCGGCCCCAGAGCGGAACATGTCGCCCTAAAATATTTCAGAAATGGCAGTGATTAATCATGCAAGTAAATGTAGCATGATAGTTTTTTTCTGTGCAAAAAAGCATTTTTTCCGTTTCCCAAAAAAAGCTTCATGCAAAAAAGAAAATGCCTTTTTGGGGCCACTTTTTACTATGTTGCTCATTCTATGTCAACTTTTTCTCTGGTTTATAATGGCACAATACATTTTCTTCAAATTTGCTATTTTTGACCAAAAAGTGCCATTTTCATCAAACTTTGATGCAAATGCATATTTTTCAAATTTGAAAGTTTCATAGGGACAGTGTCATGATTGATAACGTGAAAATGCTTATGAGTCCTCAATACATCATGATGTTCAAACATATTTAAGGATTTATTACTCATAACTGTGATGACGTCATCAACAATAATCCCTTACTATGAAATTTACAAGCCTCAAAAATACGTGAAAATAACCGTAAAGTACCGCTAACATTACAAGGACTTCTTTCGGTCAAAATAAATAATTTTTACTGGCCGTGACTGGTGTTTTTTTAAGAAAAATGAGCCTTTGATCAAAAGCGAATTTGTTGACCTAAAAAGATTGTCTTTATTGTTACATTTTAGAAAACTGGCCTAAACAGTGCCATCGCTCCATTGAACCCGTCTCAGACCAATGTCTACCAGGAACTTGGACAGGGAGTAGTTGCCGGCCGTGTGAAGCGTGCGAAGCCTCCGAGAGGGGGACTTGAAACCAGACAGGGAGGTGAGATGGCTTGATCGCAGACAGGGATGTGTTGCTGGCAAGACAAACGATCAAAGGACAATAAAATGCTTTGAACGGAAAACATGTTATTGACATTTTGATTGTGCTTGTATTCGATTTCATGCTATGTATAAATGAATATTTATTAACCATACTGTAGATTTTTACCTTTTATTAAGTACCTTTATCGAGCATAATCTTTACAAAGAATAATTAGGATTTCTAAAACATGAAATCGGATATGGAAATTTTTCCAAAAGGAAATTTCGTCAAATCCTTATTTTAACCGTTAAGCTGAATAACCGTTAAGCTTTTTAGGCTTAGGATCAATCGGGGATTGGCTTAGGCTTTAGGCTGATTAATCGTTATTATAACCAGTTGGCGAAATATCCATTTTGAAAGGGATTTGGTGAACTTTCCTTTTGGCGAAATTTCCGGAGGGGGACATTTCGCCAAAAGGATTTTTCGCCAAATCCTTATAAAACGGATTTTTCGCCAAAAGGATTTTTCGCCAAATCCCTATAAAAAGGATTTTTTGCCAAAAGGATTTTTCGCCAAAAAGAGTTTTCGCCAAATCCCTGTAAAATTTCATTTTTGGCTCTGTATTCGATGTTTTCGTTGGGGGACGGCTGTTTCCTCCCTCTAGGATATTCCCCCCCCCCTCCGGGACGTCCCCCGGATGTTTCCCTCCGGACGTTTCCCCCCTCTAGGATATTCCCCCACCCCCGGACGTTCCCCCCATATATAAAACAGCGTATAATGGCTCATAACTAAGTCTAGATTTAAGTTTAAGCTTTGAGTAATGGCTTAAAATGCCCGAACAACCCTTATAAGGTGCCAAACAAGCCATTAGGCTTGGGGCCCCGAACAATATGGGGCCTAAGGGACTTAATCTTAGGCTTAAGCTCCCGAACAACATAAGCGCCAAATTTAAGCTTAAGGTAGCTCTAGTGCAATCACCCCGAAAACCCTGACCGCTGATGGTTTTTCTTCCTTTTTTGTTAACATATTACGAATAAACGTCTACTTTAAAAGGATTTGGCGAAAATAGTTGGCGAAAAATCCTTTTTATAAGGATTTGGCGAAAAATCCTTTTGGCGAAAAATCCTATTCCCGAAATTTCCTATACCCACATATAAATAATAATAAGCATTTAGAAAACAAACACTTTAAACTAGAGGAACAATGGATTTCCCATTTGATCCCTAAAAGTCACCGGAAGTACCAGAAAGAAAAGAACGGTGGCCAAAGTAGCCATAGTGAAAAGTATGAGAAGAAATCTGTCGATTACACTGGCTAGTGCTTGCCATTGCCATTGGATTCGTTTACGCTCATCCATTATCTAAACATAGTCTAAACCCTATTCTTGGAAAGAAACACTATTCCAATTTACCTCTTCGCGGATTTCGTGCTAAAATCATCTCATAATTTGATATTTTGCTAATATCAGTAAATCCACCTGTTGCAAACTACGGTAAATGCGTTTTAGGATTCTGCGGAATCTTTCTTCGAACTCGGCCAGCATAGGTGGCGATTTGGTGTTGGTACTAATTCGTGGCATAAGCTAAAGGATAAATTATGTTATTGTTTCAATGCTGTATTTTCTCCAGACAATATATTTTAACTGTGAAATAAGATCCAGAAAGCATTTACATGTAGAGGCTTGAGATTTAAATCAGTTTTACTAGAACTGCTATAAACCTTCCAGCAATGGCGAGTGTTTCATTGGTTTACCTGCTCTTTCACAACACGACCGAGAAAAGCGCTTTCTCCGGTTGATACAAGTCGTGGAGAACCCTGTTCCAGTGCGGCATAGTTATTGTCATTCTCGTGACCAATAATTGCCTATATGACAAATATTACAATTTCACAAAAAGACAGATTTAACGAAGACAAACTCTGGGCGAAGAAGGCATCAGACATTCACATATTTGTCGCCTTTGGGCATTTGCACCTTTTCTATTCTCTGTATTTTTGATCCGCTTTAAATCCCGCAGCAGACTCGACCTCCGTATAGTCGATTGCTTTGCTTGGGAAGTTTTAAGGAGGGTAATTGAATCGGGTTCGTGAATCCGCAAGAGAAGTATTGTGGCCATCCAACCCAAAATGTACTTTTCCATCCAGAGCGGAACATGTCGCCCTAAAATATTTCAGAAATGGCAGTGATTAATCATGCAAGTAAATGTAGCATGATAGTTTTTTTCTGTGCAAAAAAGCATTTTTTCCGTTTCCCAAAAAAAGCTTCATGCAAAAAAGAAAATGCCTTTTTGGGGCCACTTTTTACTATGTTGCTCATTCTATGTCAACTTTTTCTCTGGTTTATAATGGCACAATACATTTTCTTCAAATTTGCTATTTTTGACCAAAAAGTGCCATTTTCATCAAACTTTGATGCAAAATGGACGAACATCGATAATGTTGTGCCATTATAAATCAGAGAAAAAGTTGGCATATAATGAATAACATCAGATATGTGGCCAACATAGTATTGGGGCATTGCAAAAATAACCGGACTGCCAAGTCAGACACAGCCGGTCAGACACAACGCGTTTACCCACGTTTCACATGGGAAACCCCCAAATCTGATATTGCTATCCCCTCTAAAATACGATTCTAGAGGGGGTTACCAATATCAGATTTGCGCTAGCCCCCTTCTATAGCCCTCTTCTGAATAAATAATTTTCAAATTTCGCGCCATTTTGCTGCTTGTGTCTGACTTGGCAGTCCGGTTATTTTTGCAATGCCCCAATAAAACGTGGCCCAAAAAAGGCATTATCTTTTTTTGCACGAAACTTTTTTTGCATGGAAAAAACTATCATGCGTAAACGTATTGATACGACTTAAATATTTTGCATGTCAGAAAATGACATAAGAATAGTAGTGTTGTGTAAAAATTATTAATGGGATCTTATGTCCATATGGAGTTAGAAATAGTTCTTGATCAGAATACAAGTTTTCTGGCTGTGTCTTTAAATACCACTAAATCTTATTCCTTAGATATAGGTGAATGAAGTATATACAAATAAGAAAGCACCTTGGTTGGCTGCACCACTACGGTGAATATTTAAGGTGACCACATTTACAGTTGTAGCCATGCATACAATGAATAAGGAAGCCACATAGTACATTCCTTAACAAAGAATGAAGTGAAACTGGAATTATAATTTAAAATCTTAGTGATCACCGATCAAAGGAACTGCCTAAACAAAGCCTTGGTTATAATGTATAAAATTAAAGTGTATGCTACCTCAGATGTGGGCGGGATTGATTCAGTGATTGATTGCAAGTAGACACCCATACTAAACGGTTACATTTCGTGACAAAATAATGTCATCAAATTATTTAATTAACCTCAAAATAACCGTATTAAGCATATTAATCTTCTCGCCTGTTTCAGGTGGCATGAAGAATCCGAGCAAAGCCATCGATGAAATTAAAACGCACGGAAGGATGTGGTTGAAAACGTAAAACAGAGGTCTAAACATTCAATTAGCATGTAAATGTTGCAACTAAAG
This sequence comes from Ditylenchus destructor, assembly GCA_022814885.1. Taxonomy (NCBI): domain Eukaryota; kingdom Metazoa; phylum Nematoda; class Chromadorea; order Rhabditida; family Anguinidae; genus Ditylenchus; species Ditylenchus destructor. The sequence goes on along the minus strand of JAKKPZ010000010.1, from coordinate 1,632,336 downwards.
GTGAGTACCTTCTATGCATTCGAATCAGGATAACGATCACTAAAATATAATAATTATTTTCTGGGTTATTTTAGTTTTTATTTCTCACAAACTTATAATTTTGACCGTATTCATACATTGTACGAACGGAAAAGGTCATTAGTTATAAAATTTTTCACAAATGTTTCACATAAACATTAAAAGATTTACTTGGCCAACTATTGTTAACATCCGTCGGGAAGCGAATCACCTACAATAACGAGATAATATTTAGGCTTGAAATGTTTACTCACTGTGCGCATTGCCCGCATGTCGATCAAATCAAATTCGCTATTATTCATGTAATTCGACAAGTCTCCTTTTTCGGCTGAACATAGAAATAAAGTCACTTATAAAGATTTTAAAGAAAATTGTTTTTCTGATTTTTGTGCGCTAAATTGTACTGTTTTCAAATCATCATAGAGAGACATATTTTATTTTTGTATATAAATCTTCGTTGTTCTAAGTTTCCATACCAAAGCTTTCGTAACGCGGAAATAAAGAAACAGTTTCATTTAAAAATTCAGATTAAATAACCGGTGCTACGCTCACCGCCAAGTCCCAACTAGGTGTTTACTTCAGGGTGCTGCGGCACTCCTGAAGTATTTATTTTAGTAGTTCAGTATTTCAATATTTTGCTGGCTAAAATAACCCTAGCCTAAATATGTTTAGGCTTAAAAACCTGTCACTTACTTGTTAGTCCAATATCAATATCATCGATCCGACTGCCCCACGAGGCAAATTTCAGACTGCACTCTTGGTCGTCAAAAGGATAATAGCGCACTTTGATAGCGCAGTTTGATTTAAAGAGCGCCGAAAACAGCCAGGTTACATTTCCCTCATTTGTTACCATTATATCTGTGCTCAGAACAGAACTGTGGTATTCGCGTGCGGCGCTAAAATAAACTAGTTAATTTAACAGTACTAAGGATTAATTTAACAGTACTAAGGCCTCAACTATTATATGATTACATTAAAGTTCAAAAAACTTCAAGAAATTCTTTCTCCCTAAACGAAAACTACATCTACAGACATATATTGTTCACAGTTGCTTATCAATTTTTTAATTTTCATGTATTGTACATTATTATTCTCATATTATGCTTAAGATTCCTATAACCAACTTGTTCACGAGAATCACGTCTGGTTTCCATATTTTCTGATGGGGAACATAAATTTGTTTTATATTGTCCCATTCAGATTCATTCCACGTTAATCGAGGATCCATCCAGTTAGCGTTTATCCTGAAGATAATTATTGGATAGCAAATTTCAAGCAAATTAAGTTTAATAACGATAGAGGATATGAGTATGAAGGAAAACGGATTTTAAACAAATATTATAAGTCAAATAGTGCGATATGGGATTGGGTCATCCTCAGCAGGTTCCCTATACTTATACACATATAATCACATTTTTGGCGAGAAAACTAAGATAATTTAAAGAGAGCTGAAACGACTGAAATTATACATGAGAAAGCTAAGTAGAAACAAACCAATTTTTTAACAAGTAAGGCGTTTTGTATTTTTCTTATGTACAATTTTCTTCAAAACTAAGCGTTTCTTATACCAATGTTAAAAAACGATAATACGAAATTCTCACCAGCATCGTGTAGTCAGTACCTGGTTACGCTCATCCTGGAAAATAACAAAATAAATTATTAATAACATAAAAGTTAGTCTAACCATTTCCACGATTTGATTTAATAAAACGCCAAAAGTCTAAAAGGAATGTATGAAAGTAAGCGAAATCCAAATAATAACATATTGTTACGATATTTGTTGCCAGACTGTGATGTCGCGTGGGTCGGACGTGTTTTTCTTAAAAATTGTTAAAATTTAAGAATGATACCATAATGAAAGAGACATAATTGTAATTGGTGAGTTACATATTGCTTTAACAATTTTACAACCTGAGAGAAAATGAGAGATGTGTTCCAGGAACACATCTGACTTTTTTGTCAGATAACGATATAGAATGATATTACTCACCATAATATTCAGGATTGAGTAATTTTCTATAGAGGTATTCTTCTGTTCGTGTGGCCATATTTTCTAAAACTAAAAATATGCCATAAACGTCTGTGACGAGGAACTAACTCAATTGAAGTGCCATTTTGAGATTTTGATCAATAATCGAATTATCTTGGCCGTTTATAATCAGGTTGGCAAAATTTGTGGCCGCATCTGTCATTGAGGTATTTCTCAAAGCGAGTGGATAACTGGCGTTGGATTCGGCAATAGATTTGCTGTCAGTTGCATTTGCACTCTTATTCGAGAAATCAATATCGATTTGCTCAACATCTTCGTCCATGAGATATGTCATTTTCGGATTCAGACTTAAAAGAGACTCAAGAAAACGCAACGATGGTGCATTTCTCAGATGCTCTCGCTAAAAGTCAACCGCGTTAATAAGGCAACAAATAACATTGACAAAAAAGAAAGGCATTGCCAAATTTGTTGCTTTATTCTCGCTGAGTAAAAATGTTGACTAAATGCCAAAAACGAAATAAATAATGACAAATTTGTTTTAGTTGTTATGTAATGTCTTTTATGGATTTAAAGGTTGAAATCCATAAATTCGTCAAAGTCATTACATACCGAATCCTTGCTTAATTTCTTTCGATTTTGTCTTTTGATCTCTGGTTTCGCTGAATCGACGACACTGCCTTTCTGTTGGTATGATTCTTCCTTTGAAGGCAGCATAATTTCCCCATTCGGAGATTCATCAAACCCGCGCATTGTCTCATTTTCCGCGCTAGCGTTTCTGACGCTCAAAGAATTTTTTGTGAGCAAAATTGTGACGAGCGGCAGCGTTAACAACATATGACGCTTCCAACTTCTACGGAATCCAATGTAAGAAGGTGGCTTCTAAAATACAAACGGTTTGCTCAGGCTTTTATAAATTAAGAAATCAAGGATTTTGAGAGCGGAAAAACAAAATGCTCTGAGACGAAATCAATTTTTCTGGATGGAATAATTCATTCACTCGGAATAATCAGATTTCTATTGTTATTTTTCAGGGAAAAGAACATGAGAAATCCGCTGTTTGAAAATAAGTCAAAAATTACCGGTATATGGAACATTTCGCGCAGGTTGTGAAGTTGATAGAAATAATTAACACACTGAAGGGCTTTATAAATATGCTGACAAGTATTGGCGAATCAATGATGTATTGAGTTATGCTTGAAGGAACACGAAATTAATAAAAGAATAAAGAGCGTGTGTTTGACTGCTATCCATGTTTCGGTCTCGAAGGCGTACTACTTCACAATATGGGCATGGAAAATAAATTATCGCAATGTTTTGGCATAATAACGAACGATAAATGACAAAATCGACTTAACTGAAAGCAATTCCTTTCGGTGCACAGTAATCACCCCTATAGAACCACCCTACGGTAAACTACCAGGTAAAATCTCATAATTATCATAATAAAGTGGCCAATTTGCACTAGAAACTAGTAAAAATAATAAAGATATTTTATGTAAAAAGTATTAGTATTATTTTGTGTAGAATTCAAATTTTGATTATTTGTGGGACAGAAATATGGGGCACAATCCGTGAAGGGCCTACAACAATAGATTCTTGTAACGTTATGGAACATTCTAGAACAAATTGGGCACTTTAGGGTGCTTTAATGAACTGAGTGCTTTTACCTGGGGGTTTTACCGCGGGTTTTACATTACCCCATGATTCTCATTCGGGAACCCATAGTTATATACAACAAGATCTGTAAATTAATAGATTAAATATATGCACAAATTAATCAAACAAAAAATTGACAACATTATTTTGTAATAATTTATTTTATTTGAGTCTCAGTTTCTGGATAATCAAGGTTAAAGTTATTCATAAGTATGATACAAAACTTTTAAATATATATATTCATGCTCGGGTAATTTAAATTAAAAGAAACGTCTTACCTAAGACGTTAGTGATTTTTCACACAGAAAAAGTAAAGAAGCAAAAAACGAGAAGAATTGTGCTCTTTTGCACAAATTATATTACTCTCTCTCTCTTTGCCCTCGACCCGCATTACGCATAAAGAGGAAATGAAAAGGAAGAAGCCCAGTGCCGAATTTTGCTCACAGAGTTTGATGACAAAATCTCGAAGTCGAGGAATTATTAATTCAACCGGAACATGCCGAGAAATCGCAAAATATTAAGTATTTAGTCAATATTGTATGTTACTCAAAATTTCTGTACATTTTACTTCAAACTTACGTCAGGATTTCCACCAAAATGTAGTCATTAATAGTCTGGGCCAGTTCGAGAAATGAAGCAGAATATAGATCAAAACATAACCATATTTTAACGTGAAAGTGTGTTTATATTTTATATGATCCTTTGATCATGCAAGTGTTATAAGAGATGTCGCAACATTTATTATTTGCTATAACTAATTCGACGTTGTTACAAACATAAACATTCACACTTATACATTTCGTCTCATGAACAGAAATTTTTACAAGATAAATATATTTTTGCACGTCCCTGTTATGACGTTTGAAAATTTCTGGACAATAATAGATAAAAATTATTGAGTGACATCAAAGAGCCTAGTTTCCTTGACTTGTTTAATTACACATCTTCGCAATCGGTGTGTGTTAACAAATGTTGTCAGCTGTTGTACATAAATACTGCCAAAAAAATGCAGGAACAACTTCTTTGTTTTCTATGCCCCACAACAACTCCCTGATTGGCAACGAGAGTATCATTGATGACTTGAGTCCTAAGGACTGGCTCAAATCACCAGGTTCCACTTACGTCGATGCTCTTAATCCATTGCCAGATCGGATTTCCTTGCACATAAGTAATCTGATTTTGATGAGAGATGGTTTTGGAAGAGGGGAAGATTGGAAGTAAAACACAAACAGTGCTAAGCAATGGAAACAGCTCGACAGCTGGACGAGACAAGAAGAGAGACAGCAGTTGATCAGCGAGAGATCTTTTTGATCATAAGCACGGGGATTATAGCTAGGCACATTTTGAAGAAGATTACGCAAGTGGATGAGTAGTGGAGTAGAGAGTGCGACTCTCACAAGAAAAACCAATTTTGTCAATTGTTGTGAGTGTGGCGGATCAGTCACCCCTCAGTCTTTGAGTCCACCCTCTGCGATGTCCGTGCTATGTCGCTTAGTGCTGTCACGACCATCATCATCATAATCCACGTAACACCACCCCCATTGAATGACCATATGATTGCTGATTAGAAGATCTTTAGTCGTTCTATCGCACAAGAAAATCTTTGGGGGTTTGCCTTGAAGTATGACCGCGTATTGATGCCAGAAAAAATTCTTCGTACCATGAAATATTGTTTTTAATTTTTGAAAGATTAGCAATTGAAATTGTTTGAGGCTTCTTATATCTAAAACGTTTTTCACAGCCTTGAAAGCATATTTCCCTTCGTTAATGAAATGTAACTATGGACGAATTCGTACTTTACAAGGGAGCTTGAAGCACTGTTACTTTTAATAAAGCCCACTGATTCTTGTGCAAATTTTGTGTGCTTCTGCTAACAAGTCTTTAACCATTCCCATGTTGTCAGGAGCCCATTTTTACTCTGAGGATGAAAATTTTTGCCATTTTTCGTATCCGTTACTTTTCGAAATCCGTTATCTCGATATTTGGATATCTTGATCTTACACTTTTGGTGATTTTTGGCTCCCTTGTGCAAAATCAACAAACTTTTCACAAAAGGGTCAAAAATGATAAAAAATTTGAATTCTCAATATATTACTGTCCTATTATTATTATTATCAAAAATTATGAGAGCGGACTCTGGTTCTTTTTGAAACATTCATACGAAAAATTAAAAAATTGTATAATAATAAACTGTAAAAAGTCTGCCTGACGATGCCATAACATTAACCGAAAATTAAACTTTGTCTCAGATAAAGAGCGAAACAATGTTTAAAAATTCCTCTTTCTTTCCTATTTTGTATATCTTATTGATTCCTTATTGATTTTACGCGTGTAAAAGCGCAATTTCATTGTTATTCTGTAGTTACGTACATAAATTTCCAAAAAAATCGGCAGATTTCATACAAAACAAAAATAACAGTTCTTCCTGGGCTCTTATCAACATGGTTCAAGCAGGAAAAATTCACTTCAACTGTTTGTGTGGCATTCGACCAAAATATTTATTCTGAGTAATGCTGGATCCCAATTTAGAATCTTTGAAAACTTGAAAAGAAATTGTCTCCCGTGCCTGGACAATTGGATTACCGTCGAGTGGACCCTCCGACCTGTTGCTGCTTTCTAGCCAATTTATCTACTCTTGTCCCTTGTTTATGTAAATGCCGACTTAAAGGATACGTCTTTCTAAGGAAGAACTTTTTATCTCTCCTAACATATTTTTCTTTTTACATCTGACAACATCTATTAAAATTTCACAGATTCACGTCACAATTGTAAAAAGTTAAAAGTATTCTCAGATTTACCAACTTATTTCAATTTTACTGTGACTCCAAATGTGCCAAGAAGGAAATTTCATTTGAGAAGTTAACATAAATCCCTATTATGAGTGCTGGGACAGTTGTGGGTCCCATCAGGCGGAAACTGCCGCCACAGGCCAACTACCGCATTTCATGCCTTATTAGGCCAATATTCCACCTCGGCTTTTGAGAGCATTGAACACCCCAGCCAAATTTCGCGGAATATCTCTGTTGTAAAGGAGGAATCGACGCCAAATCCTCAAAATATGCATGTAGAAGACGCCTAAATAGCGCGTCAATACTTTTTTTTCGTTTGCGTGATTGTTCATGTATAATTCAAGGAAATAATATTTACGAAAAGAACATTGAGATGGCCACAGCAAAAGAATTGTTGTTAGAGCATATTCTGTATCTTAATGAAGAGACAGCCTCAGCGACTGCGAAAATGATAAAATTGGTGGGGGTGGACCCAATTAGGGCATGTTTTCTTTTTTGGAATTTCTTGCTGGATTTTCTCTCTTGGCATTTCTTCCTTCTACTCTTTTCCTCTTCCTTATCCTAAGTCGAGCCATTGCTTTGCACAAAATTTTAGAATTCGGCTTAACTCCCGGTTTCTTTGATGACGTCGTCAAATTTTAGAATAACATTAAAACAGCGCTGAATTTTCAATTTTGCAGTTTACATAGAACAATTATTGCTGACCTATAAAGAAGTAGAATCGATACTACCGCAATATGAGGAGACACAACAAGGAAGCACTATTTTCTATACCCACACCATGACGACCAGGAGCAAGTTTTTAGCGCAATCCGGATATGCGCGGATCACATCCCGGCAGCGGTTTTCTGTTCTAACTTCCGTGCTAATTTTGCTGGGATGCCTCACGTCACAAATTCTTGCGTCTGTGTCTTCTCCCGGCAAAAATCAGCCGCATGGTCGGAAATCGGTGACCACGCCATTCGGTGCGATTCGAGGAGAAACCATCGCCACACCTGCAGCCGATGGAGACGATCTGCCCGCAGTCACGCAATACCTTGGAATACCCTATGGAGTACAACCATCCGCCCAGGTTAGTCCTTATGGGAACTAATTTTTTGGTAGAGATATCTCCCACTAGGGACAGTCTATTTCTCCAGGTTTTGGCTTCACATCGCAAGGCTAGGTGAGTGGGCCGAAGTGTGGGAGTGTGGGAGGGCCGAAGGCCCGAGGTGCGAGTTTCTTTTTCTCTTGTTAGTAAATAGTTGAGGAACCGACTGTCTGGAACTACACTATATGCCTCACGTTTTATTATTTGTTTATTTTCATTTTTCCTTACTTTTTTAGTAAATTATTCTCTTAAGTTTGTTGTTTAAAATTTAAATAACAAATTTCATTCATAAAAATCTTTAGTATCGATTCAACATGGCAATTTCGGCGGCAAAATGGACCCATCAACCAAAGGATGCGTTTAAGCTGCCTGCTGTTTGCATTCAACAATTTCCTCAATTATCCGAAACAGAGTATGTTAAATACATTTTATTGAGCTGATTTGCACTGCAGTCATTTTAGAGCCTTAAAGTCCACCTCTTCACAGCGTTTTGATCATATTCACAAGATATTGCCTCATTTAAAACCGCAGTCTGAAGATTGTTTATTCATGAATTTGCATGTGCCGGAAAGAATTGGTATTCTTTACTTTTCATTCGTTAATAATTTTTTAATTTTAGATCGCCGCGAAAACGGACCCGATGCTCCTAAATTATCAGTATTGGTTATAGTCCACGGCGGCGACTTTCAATGGGGAGGCGCTAACGCTTTCAATGGATCCATACTGGCAGGTTATGGGCAGAGTAAGTGCTTTCTCTTCCTAATAATAGTTGACAATGATAATACTGTCATTTTGTTAATTGATATCCAAAATCAGACTTGAGATTTAATTTGTGGAAGAAGCTGATCGGAAAATTTTGAACGAGTTTTATTTCCGAAGAAAATAAAGAACACGTTGTAAACATAATTCGAGAATTGAACTAATTAATAATGCGTATGAAAAACTTTAAAAATTTTTAACCTTCAGAATAGCACTTTAAATCTTGTGCTTGCGCACCAGGGGTGCATCCGGGGTTTCGAAAAGCCGGACCGGATACCGGATAGTGAAAAAACACCGGATATTGACCGGATACCGGATAACCGGATATTTCAATTTTTGGCGCCAAATTTGAAAATTTTTTCCAATTTTGGAGCTAATTTGCAAAAAGTTTACCTAAATGCATGCTTTTGGTTTCCTTTTTATTAAAAATGTGCAAGATTATAATAAATGTTGTAAAAATTCAAGTATTTGAACAGCTTTTAGCGACTTTTTTGGCTATTTTATTACAAAATGTGAGCAATTTTTCAATGTGTGGCCATTTATTTTATATATGCCAAATATTTTAAGCCGTCAATTTTTGATAAATATTCAAAAACTCCAATGGCCATTGCAAACAGAGTTGCACGCAATCTTCTAGCCAAGTTTTCTACGAAAAATTGGTGAAATTTTTGAGAAGTTTGTCACTAACCTTCAATCATCATTATTGCAAAATATGAGCAATTTTTCGAATGTTAATAAACAATATGAATATTAAGCAATACGAAAATACAAATATGACAATCTTGACATAATGGAAAAAGGCAAAATCCGAAAATATGGCAAGAGTTTAAACAAAATAAAATTAGTACCATTTGGTAAAATAATGAAATTAAATACAAAAATTAAAAGAAAAAATGAGCGCGCTGGCATGAGAATTAATTAATTGAAAATGAAAATTAATACTTGAAAATTAGTTAATTGAATAAAAATGGAACGGAAAATAGCTCCAAAAATTACGCTGTCTGCCAAAAATTGACATTGAAAATTTTGAATATTCTACGAAATTTTCAAAAATTTTCGCCTGCGGCGCTGACTGCATTCTTAGGGGTGCTTGTTAATATCCGGTGCATCCGGCGGACACCTCCAAAATCCGGAAACCGGACACCGGATGGCGAAAAACACCGGATAACCGGATACCGGATGCAGCCCTGTTGTGCACAAGCACACAAGTTACACTGGAAAATAATAGCTTGCATTTGACTCTTTAAGTAGATCATGGAAATTAAACCGTTATTTTATAATTTTAACCTAACATATACAATCAATACCATGTACACTATCGTTTTCAATAGATTAAGATAAAGTTTAAATTGTTTGCAGTTATGGTCGTCGTGCTGAATTACCGTTTAGGGATTTATGGTGAGAAAATTAGTTTCATATATGTTTCATTTACGAAAATTTGTATTCTAGGATTCCTGGGGCGTTGTGAATCCAGCAGTTGTACGGGGTATGTTTCAAAAATGACCTATTTTACATCAATCTTGGCTTCAGTAATGCTGGTCTTTCCGATTTGGTTGCTGCGCTCAATCTGCTCAGTAAGTGAAATTTCATTAAGTTGCTGTATGTCTGGTAAACATATGTAACATATATAATTTAGCACAGATACGAATCTATTATAAATAAGATACTTTTGCGTAAAGAATATATGAAAAAGCACATGCAAATATGGTAAAATAATGTTTATAAAAGGTAGATTATTATAAGGGATAACTGGGTTTAAAAATCACCATTCCATGGAAATTTTAAATAAGTTTATTTATAGATAATATCTTGCCATCATTCGACGCTGATCCATCATCAGTTACTTTACTTGGTACGGACGGATTCGTATTTTGAGATGCAATCATCTCGAATTATTTTAGGTTGGGGCTCCGGTGCGTCGCTCGTTTCGCTGCTTATGGCTTCGCCGATTACTCAGCCTAAAAACCGTCTTTTTCGCCGAGCTATTCTTTTGGACGGCAGGTTGTTTCTATAAGTTTCACCCTGTACTAAATGAGCATTTTAGTGCTCTTTGTCCATGGGGTATGATTACAAACCCGCAGCAGTACTTTATGCAATTAGCGGATGAGCTCGGGGTAAAATTTGTTTAACAAAATTCATTTTCGAATCGTTTCATTTTCGAGTCGTTTTAGTGCGGCGATGGAGAAAAGCAGAAAATGGAGCAGAGCAGCGACAGAGTAGCGATCAATGTCCACAAACAAATATCACAGATTGTTCGTTGCATGCAAGACCATAGCCAACAGAATCTCACCGCTGCCGCATCCAAATTGCATATGCCTTCGTTTCTAAGTCTTTTCGGTCCAATTGTGGATGGTCAGGTATGCTCATAAACCTGGATAAACCCTACGCATTCATTGAATTATTGTCCAAAGAATTTCCACGCTCATGCGATTCTATTCATTAATGTGAATTATTACATGAATCTAAGTTCCCTTTAATTTTTGAAATTCATGTAGAAACTATTTCAAAGTGCTACTGGGCTTTTAATTTACTTACTTTTTAAAGGCCTGTTAAACCGGTAAAACTGTTTCGTAGTTTTTTATTTTCATGTGGATTTTTCCAGCATAGTATATAATAACAATCATAAATTTAATTTCTCTCGATTTTGTTTCAGATCGTGCCCAATCATCCGAAAGTGTCCTTCAGCCCCAAATTTGGTACGTGCACCGAAGCCCATTATTAATGATGATTTTCCTTTTAGGAGCACTATTTCGAGATATTGATCTGATGTTGGGCACTGTAAGCTATCCTGCGCACCATCTCCTCTCTAATGCCGATATTGAAAATGGTATAGAGCCAGAACGTCGCGACAAAATTCTGAGGTAGGAATAAATTATTCTATATTCAATGCGGGTTCTTATAAAAAGCATCGCTTCAGGACGTTAACGAGAAATCTCTTCGACTTTCATCGAACTGAAATTCTTGCGGCCATTTTGAATGTATGCATGTTTGGCATAGTCTGCGTTGCTTTTTGTACATATTTTTTATTTCAGGAGTATACGGACTGGGAAAATGGCAATAAGGTACTGTATTTTTTACATATATGTGATTTATTAGATTTTCTATATAGAATCATCCGAAAACTATTCGAAATAACATACTCGCTGCTCTCGGTGACGTCCTCTTCACAGCCCCACTTGTCGAAACAGCCAGAATGCATTCCACGGATGAAGTTCCTAAAAGCTCAAATACATTCCTGTATGGTTTAGAGTTTGTTTTTCTTGATAGCTTATCGTTTATGTGCTGATTTAGATTTGCATTTGCTCACGAGACCAGGGTTAGTGAATATCTTTTTTTATAAATATAGATTAATAAAGTAGTTTATTACATGTTTAAAACACTGCAATTTTATTTATCCAATACTTTATGAAAATGTAAGATATCTTAACATTTTGTCACTTATTTCATATCTCTAGATGCTTAATTTATACAAGAAAGTCGGTTTGTCAAAATGCTTTCAGAAACAAAATGGCAGATTTTTCGTTAAACAGCGTTTTAATTTGAAAACTAAACCTATTGTGAAATAATTGAATGCATTAAAATTTTAAAATATTTAGGCGTGGGCCCGTGAATATCCTCATGGCATCCGAGGCTCTCTGTCAGATGATCACGTGCCTTACATACTCGGGTATCCTCTCTCGTCTTCTGCTCACGATCGCCATCAACATAGAGATGGACAGGTACAAATTGTTGATGTGTAGTTTAAGAAATATTTGTTTTCTTTACAGATATATAGTGGCTTTAGCAACGATGACAAAGCTATTTCACGGGTCTTAATGAAATACATATCAAATTTTGTTAAATTCGGGTATATTAGTCAAATCAAACACCTTATCTTCTATCAAATTATTCTAGAGATCCTAAACCTCTGACAATATCCACTGAAACAGCAATTGAGGAGCGCTTTCATGGAACGCCATGGCCGCAGTTCAGTCCAGAAACTCGAGATGCGTACCTCGAAATAAGTGCGGATTTAACAGTAACAAATTGATTTGAAAAATTTAGAAATTGAAAGAATCAATGTATAATGTAAATAGCTAACTATTTGGTATATGCTTTCCATTTATTACCACTCTCTAAAATATAAATCCCGCAAAAAAAGATTTATTCTGATTTTATGACCGAAATCTGGCATAAGCCATACTTCTGGCATAATTTTAAATACACTAAAATTTCCAAAATATGTACAAACTAGTGTTTTGGGACTCCCTACGGGAGCCAGACTCACGCCTCGAGCTTTTGGCTCTTACTCCTTGAGTCTTCGGCCCTCGCAGCTCGGGCAAAAATTTTGGACACACGGTGCAATCACACACCATGCAATCCCAAAAAAGGTGATGAGTGACAGTAAGTACCTCCTAAGAATGCAAGTTTTGGTGAAAAACATGGAAAATTTAGGTACATTTAACTAAATTTAGACCTTATATATTATGTCAGTCATAAAGTTCTGTCGTCACACAACGCCAAAGTTAGTTCAAAATTGCGGGAATTTAAACCAAATTTTTGGGTTACGGATTGAAAATGGCAACTTTTTTGGAACAAAAATTGCCTTCTTAGGCAGACAGACTACATATTTTCACCCGTAAATGTGAAATTTACACTTTTTACAAAGTTTGATACATATTCCAAACAAATTTCTTTTGATAAAATAGTATTTATTAAAGTTTAATAGTTATTATACTATTTTATTAAAAGAAATTTGTTTGGAATATGTATCAAACTTTGTAAAGTGTAAAATTCACATTTACGGGTAAAAATACGAAGTCTGTCTGCCTAAGAAGGAAATTTTTGTTCCAAAAAAGTTGCCATTTTCAATCCGTAACCCAAAAATTTGGTTTAAATTCCCGCAATTTTGAACTAACTTTGGCGTTGTGTGACGACAGAACTTTATGACTGACATAATATAATATTTATAATATAAAATTTTCAGCTGATAGACCTCGCGTGAAGAATTACTACAGAAACCCTTATGTGGGTTTCTGGAATAGCTTTATTCCTCAGTTAAACCGTGGAAAGAGAGAGGATGGCGTGCCGGAGGAGCACCATTTTTTACCCGACCACTTCAATAAGCACAGTTTTTTCGGAGTGGTTCGGCCCTATTCAAGTTTCCGCAACGACCCATTTCCACCACCTCCATTGCCACCAACGCCATTTCCACGTGATGTAATAATTAAAAAGCCGAGCACGTCCACTCCAGGTACTTTTTTTCGACAAGACCCGAATGTTACAAAATGGTTTGGATATTACGTTTTGTCCAGAAGTATTAGAACTGATATGGAGAAGAGTACAATTGAACATACAGAAATTGTTGCTTGTTTTTGCTTTTTAAAATTGTTATAATTATGGAGTAGTTTTTATATTATCATTTTTTTTTGGGATATACGGGGGCCTGAGGCTCACCCCGCGACTGAGCCGAAGCTCGATTTTTGCCCAGTTATGGCCTGGGTAGCCCTTTAATTTTCTGGCCGAAGCCATGGCCGTAGCCCCGTATATAGAGAGTACCGAGAGATTCACGGAGCCACCGACACTGACTCTCTGACAGAACTCTCCCCTGGTTAGGCCAGTATCATCAGTTTTGGCACAAAACAACTGATGTGAATATATCATAAGAAAGAAAAAGCAAAGAAATTATGATTTAGTTGCGAAATTTAGAGTGAGTTAGAAAATTGAAACATTGCTTTTACTTACATTTTACTGTTAGTAATACATTAAGTCACGTTGTACAGTAATTTCGTTTCAGCTCTATCAACTCCTTCAACAAAGGACAAAGCGGATGCAGACACCAAAACTGCAGCTGTTGCAGAGAATTATAGCCTGGTAATAGTAATTTTTGACGTACAAATAAATTGTTTATATTTTAGGTGATCACTGTGGCAGTTGGAGTCGGATTGCTAGTACTAAACCTTTGCGTATATATGATTATGTTCAAAAGGGTATGAACTACATTAACTTTAAAATTGCTAAAGGTACTATTTTAGTGTTGCGAAAGGAAACGGAAGTCCAAAAAGCATATGAAATATAGCTATACTACGGGACATCCTTCAAACGCAGACATAACTTATGTGTCTAATTCGCCCCTTGGCCAGCAGGTAAAATTAATAATATTAAAGTCATGACCACGTTAAAATGGTACTTCTAGTTGCCGCCGCCACCGCCGCCTTTGCTGTCATCCAATTTAAATACCGATGCTTCCTTGAAATTTGGGGATGATTCCCCACCGTCCAACAACTATACTTTCAATGGAGGCATAAACACTTTGCGGAGTTCTTCACTGACACATCATCATGCCACTGATCGGCACCAAACCCCTTCAGCTTCGGCGTTTCTCTCCAAAAATAATGACGACACAATGAATAGCGGCGCCAATTCATATCTTCACGAGCAGGTTAATTAAAGTTATTCAAAAATACTTGATAAATTTTAAAGTACAATTGAATGAAGAGTGTGAAGTACTTCATACATATTTTGCAATATTTTAGGAACCTTTGCTTGCCGGAACCAACTCTAAAATAGCTGGCTTGGGAGGTCGAACGGGGATAAGTCCTACTTGTCCAAGACATGGTCGCACAGCACAATTGCTAATGGCTGCAAATCGCGCGGACTCCACTGGTTCCAGTCAACCAACAATAGCATATGCCACACAGCCTCAATCAGCTGTGGAAGAAGTCCAAGTTTAAAATATATTTGCTATAAACAGGCCCGTAGCAAGAAAAAAATTTCGGGGGGGGGGGGGTTGAGAAGTGAAAAAAAACGCACTCTTAGGGTGCATTTTTCAAAATTTTCTCGAAAATTTTTAAAACCATAGGGGGAACCTATTGTTTTTTAGCTTCCGAATTTCGGGGGGGGGGGGGGGGGTTACAACACCCTTAGTTACGGGCCTGGCTATAAACTATTTTCTGAGCAAGAGCTAAATGTTGTATATCAGTATTATAATGTACATTAACATATAAATTTCACTCAATTGTGTACATTGTTCTTTTTTAACTAAAAACAATCAAAATTTCTCGAAACTAGACCATGTGACAAGTAACGGGTCAAAGCTTGGCTGTGAAGAACATAATTTCTGTGTGTTTATTCCTGGCGTTAATAATTCCTATGTCTCTGAGAATCTCCCGCAGTGATTATGCAATCTCCGATTTCCAAGGGCGATTGATTGTGTGCAAACACATTCTGATAGGAGACCTTATTGGCACTGTATGATTGTTTTTGTTTTGTCACGTGTGAAAAACCCAGCTGATAAAATGCGCAGCAAGCGGTTTGCCGCCCATCGCCTTTAGCTGTAAAACGAATTGTCGAGCAATTAAATGTTAATAAAATGTTTAGTGAAATCTTTATTCAAATTACTGGGTCTGTTACAATAAGTGTGTACGTAGCGCTACCTGCGTGTTGAAAAATAAACATGACTTAATACAAACATACCAACGGTCTTCATTATGCAAAGTGTGACATTAATTTGGCGAGGAGAAGGTTAGAGAGCTCCACCATCCGACATTTATACATGACAATAATTTCGCTATGTAAAACACTGAATACCATAGGACCTCAAAGATGTCACAAAAGGATAATGTCTGTAATTCTATTTAATCACAATGTCATCAAATTAGAGAAATATGAGTGATTGACATATAACGAGACAACAGAAAAGTGCTAATATTCTACTCCCCTTGAATTGGAATGAATAAAAAGTAAGATTTTGTCATCATGTATTTTTCGAAAATAAAATGAACGTAACAATTTTTAGGACAAATTAAGTTTCTCATTTCAAAGTACTCGAAGAGTTTGAATAATACCATGTCCAATCTTTTGCACAACTCTTGTGGAGTAATTGAATCAATGGAGCACCTTTGTTGAAGAAAGGTTAGAACTTAAATAGAATAAATCGAAATCAGAAATTAACAAACAGAATGAGAAATCAAATATCAATTGAAATGAGATTTACCACACCGAATAGTACTAAATCAGAATTACCGTTTGAGGAAATAATATACAAAAGTTGATGAGTAAGGTATTTCAAGAAAATCTAGGACAAACAAAGTATCATTCATACAGAATCAACACAAATATAATAAGTAGTCATGAAGGAAGAGTATTAGCATGAAATATGGCCATAAGCATAGGCAATATCGAGAGGTGTTTGGAATTAGCTTTTCTGACTCAAAAATAAATTGACATTAATGGTGACAGGATGGAGTACAGAAGAAATTTTGAAAGGATTGTTAAGTTAACCTAACAATTTTGCTGACAAGCCTTTTACCATGGTCGAAAAGTCACATTTTCAAGAATCCCATGAAAAATGAAATATTTTCGAGGTTCGCTTATGCTTATGAACATGAAACCTTTGCTAACTGTAAACTTTTGTATTAATCAAGAAACGAGTATAGGATTACAATTGTAGTGAAGTTTGTATAGTGTTATATTATAGGCAATTAAAAAGTTATTAAAAATAGGGCAATTAACAATCTCGCAATGAACTTTAACCCCAAAATTTACTCTCAGAACACCGTTATGTGAGATTAGGCCAAGAACATGACAAGCTAACGACGATGCACCACTAGGACAATTTTGCGTTCAGACAATCAAAGAGGCGATGCATAAATTTCGGAGAGGACCATGGCCAATTCCATTCGTTTATCAAAGGACCTTCTGAACACATATAGAAGATAATTAACAAAATTATGTGTTTTTATAAATTACCAGGAACATCGGCTTCAAACCAGTAACCTAACCAGAACCACCATACGCGAGATAGCGGAGCATTTATTCTCAAATGTCGCGGCATTTCGAATATCTACGTTTTATTGATATTAATAAATGAGAATTTGACTGGACTGAAGTCTTACCTGATGATAACTCCAAAACACATGACCTAAACAAATTAAAATATTTATTACACTAGAGACTCAAATCTGGCTACGCCAGATTATGCGGTGATTTCAGTAATAACCCCAGGCCTTCGGCATTCACTAGCCGCAGTCCTTCGGTCCATGAAGGGTTGTTTAAAATTGAAAATTTTTTGTTTAAAAATTTCTTACCTCGGGTGTACCTCTGGAATTTTTTGACCCCGGATTTGGTAATTTAAGTTTAGCACTTGGTTTTTAAATATGTATTTTCACATTACACAATAAATTTTCGAAGCATATACAAATAATTTAGCAAACTATATATTGTATAAATTACATATTGCAACGTATCCTATGACATATTGTTATTATAGAGAATAATTATATCGCATCAGTTATAAATTAGTTTTCTTGAATGGCAAGGCAAAGTGAAAAAACATAAAGCTTACTGGTTAACCAATATGCAATCAAAACATCCATTGTATAATGCCCTCCGGAAACGACAAGTGCAGCAATACCGAGATAAGTAATAGGCATAGCGATATACCTTAAAATAAATGTATCTTTATCTGGAAGAGTGATATATTCTTAAGCGTGTAAAGGGTGAAAAGCCCACCTCAGAATTACTAAACCTCTAGGCGTATATTGAAGTTGGGTGAAATACTGAAAATTAAACTATTAAAAGGTTCTCAATATTCCGGTTAATTTTATTAATAAATTTGTTATATTTCAAAAGTCAGGCGTTGAAGTGATCGTGTGGATTCTTTTTTAATTTCATAATGTAAAAAAAATTTTGGTTTATTTCCCCGTTTATTTTTTATTGATCATTACAGTTCCTAAAACATAAGAAAAATCACCATGATACTGAGCACAACTAAAAATAGGACATTATAAAATCCTACGTTATAACAATGAAAATACCAGTATGTCCACTAAACATAAGGTCACCGCACAGTATTTGCTCCTGTCCAGAAGTCAAACCCAAAGTAACGACATATGTCACGAATCTAAAATAAAATATTACAAATTACATATAGGCTCACCAATTTACAAACCTAGTAGCGATTTCGGTTGCATACATTGCGGTTCTATTCACCTAAACAAAAATAAGGAATGCGCGCGAAACAATTAAAGCCAAAATCACGAATCGCAAAATATTGAAATACTGAACTACTAAAATAAATACTTCAGGAGTGCCGCAGCACCCTGAAGTAAACACCTAGTTGGGACTTGGCGGTGAGCGTAGCACCGGTTATTTAAGCCTAAACATATTTAGGCTAGGGTTATTTTAGCCTTTATTCATATCTTAGGATTAGTGTTTTGGTTGTTTCGGGAGTGAGTTCGGAGTGCACATTTACTATACTAAGTTACCGTGAAGTATAAAAAATAACCCAACCTGTGGCAAGCAAATATCATCCCTAAAATGTAATATTTATTGGTAAAGTAGGCCGAAATAAAAATACACAAACCGATTGGCGAATGAAGGTGGCAGATAGGTCACGCCCAGAATGACTGCACGTAATCTAAAACGGAATCATAGATGATTTTCATTCAATCTTATATATTTCATTATTTATTATTTTTCCGTTTTTACGCGAGCTTAAAATTTAATACTGTAAATTTTAAGACTGTAGTAGTGGAAACATTATTAAGTTTGAGAAGTAATAACCGTTTCGCCACTTAATTCTAAAGTTAGTATGGCTTCTTCAGTAGAATGATCGCATCCATTAAATTAAAGTTTAGTTCCCTCAACATCGATTTGCTTTGCTATAGAAGTATGCTGCAACTCCCTTCAGATTTGTTTTCTTAGTTAAATTTTTTAGAAAATTCGGTTTGATATCTTTCAGAAATAAGTTTGAAAATAAGATTAATAATTTTCTTCTCTTTGTAGAGCTACTGTCAACTGTATATCCTTTTAAAAAGCAGTCAAATAAACGACGTATTAGATGAATTGATTTACATAGCCAGATAGTTTTATGTTACAATTCAGCAATTCGTTGTTTTATATAGCATATATCTCATTTCAGTAACCTCGCTGCACTCAGCGAGTTGGCGAACTAGATAAATACAAAATCGTGTATACATTCGAAAGTTTGCTAAAACAATAATTCGCGAAAAACAAACCCATATAGTATGGCGGCGAGAAGAAAGACACGTCTTAGAACAACTGAAATTATGCATTTTGTATATGGATTATGAAAGGTAAATATGCCTACTCAGCCTGTCACGATGAAGTAAAACAACAGCAAAACCAACAACAGCGCTGAATTCGAAACCAATTTAAAAGACAATTAAAGATAAGTCATACTTTACTGTCGAGAGTACATCACCTACTGACCACGCCTGAATAAATAAATGAATGAGCACCTAAGATTCTCATACAATTTACTGTACCCATCTTTGCTGGTCGATGAGGAAAAACACGAGATCATCAAGAGGCTTTCTTGGCACTAAATAAATTGGTCAACAATTTCAGCAGAAAAATTGGCAACTTATTTCTCCACAAAATTCAAATCACTTACCAATATCATGAACAACCTGTAAGGATTACTTTTAAAATGCAAGACATTTAATATAATTGCACTGTCTATCCTTGTAATAAAAATGAGCAGTACTTACTGTTAGGAGAAAGAAATTAAGAAATGCCGAGAGCAGCAAGCACAGGAACGCAACTGTTGTTTTAACTGCTTCCAAACCGCGCCTCTATAATAAATTGATCTTAAGAAAAGCGCTATTATCTGCGTCCGGAACCAAAAATCGAGTGCCGCCCCTGATTTTGGTGTCAATCGACTCCCCCGGATGTGTAGGTCACGAAAAACCAGACCTTGAGTTCGAGAAAGCGTAACATCAAAAGTTATGAGTCATCAAAGTTGCCTGGGGGCATAAAACGTAAGTCACGATTCCGACGTCAGACATAGGCGAGTGATAGCTCAAATGATAGCTCTCGGAAAGTTAGGAATTTAGCAATTTTTAGATCCAAAATTTGAATATTTGAATTCGCGCCAAAACCGAAAAACGTGTTTTAAAGGATTTTGACCAGGGCAAGTGATGTTTTTTATGTTCCCAATCGATTCCTGAGGCGATTCTGGACAACTTTGCTTTTTACACTTTTTGATTTGGCGGATTTTTGAAAAAAAAGCCACTTTTTGGCCAAAAAATCGGGTTTTTTGATGCAATGTATCTACGGGTATGATTTTTGGCACCCGGGGGTTTTCGGATGCGCTGAATCCGAATCTGACGTCAGATTTAACCTCGACGCTCTCGCGCCAGATCCAAGGCTCCGACGGTATGGCCACGCGGCCGCGAAGCGGCCGCATGATGATAATGTTTATCGAGGCCGCCGAAGGCGGCAGAGATCTTCACGAACCCAACCCAGTACTGATTCTCACGTCTGGGTCGTAGCTTCGCGCCGCGAGGACCCCAAAACGACCCACAAATCCACACTTATTCGTAGCGTTCCCACGAACAATAAGTAGGTAAATCACGCTTAGGAACAACCCAATCTGACCGCTGATGGCGGTGCGCGAAGCGATGACGAACCCAATCTCCCGCTGTGCACGCTCCGAGTGAATTAGCGCCGCGAAGCGGCGATAATTCACTCGTTAGATATTAGACCGTCAAATTTAGCTAAACATTTTTGCCATATTTTACCAATATTTGTTGGCTGTATAAAAGTCGAATAAATTTTGGATTCTAATGGTAAAATGTGTTTAACTAATATTCTTTAGTTTATTATCATTAATTTATTAACGATTATTGAAATTCTTTTTATGACTTTGCATAGATACCGAAAACGCACAAATGAAAATGTTCCACTTGGTGAACGACACGGTGCGTTCTCCATTTTAGGCAAAAAGTAGAGAAGCACTGTGATATTTTCTATGTAAAATACAGTATATCGGTCTATTTTTTGCTACTACTGTTCTCTTTCAACTCATAATTGTACTGATGTATACAAATATGTTACAACTAAGTTAAACCACAATAACTATTAAGAACTTAGAGCAAAAATTGTCAACCAAACCACAAATGAAGGCAGTTGTAATTTTTATTTGTACAAATGTTGTAAAATGGTGTTGCCAACTTACGTTTGTTATGTTTTGCGATGCATTACAATTTCTGATTCCTTGAAAAGATTGGGAGGCGTCACCATTAACGCAGATTCTTTCTTCCGTCGGCGATTCGATTCGTGGATCGATTCTAACCTCCTAAATAATAATTTCCGTACGCTTGAACTAATAGTGGCATACAAAAAATTACAGAAATATAATACCCAAAATATATGTTTAATACCATATGATAAACACGATGTATGTTATAAGTCGGTATCAGGGGTGGACTTCGGATTCGGATGAAAACGTCCCAAAGCTCACCACCTCTGGTCTGTATGTATTCAATATGTTCCCTATAAAAATTTACTAACCAATTCTTGAGCGTCAAACGATGCATGAACTTCTTCCGAGTGTCGCAAAGGCATTCTACTGTCTATAAATATAATAATATAACAGAAAAGAAAAAATATGACTTACCACTCTGATCTCGTTTATGCCCGGCCATGAAAGAGAAGAAACGCCTAAATTTAGACTGATGAGCATTTAAGCGGGAAATAAAACTGTAAAAAGATCTTATCTCAAAGTTATTTACCTCGGCTGAATACTTCCGGCGAGCCAAACAATGTTAACGAGGAAACCTTAATACAGTAAATAATGTTCTCGCTTGGTTGTTGCTGGATTCAGTGGTATTCAGTCGGATAGTAAAAATAATTCATCAGAAATAAACCTGGAAATTGCCAAAGGCGCTGAATGATACTCGAAATCCTTGATTCAGCGGAATGTGTTTAATTGTCAAATTGAAAAGTTACTCTGAAAGTCAATCGTTTAGGGACAAAGCACTTTTAAATCAACTTTATTCAAATAACTTTATTGTGAAATCTGCAAGGCATGTTATTTGCTTATATCCAAGTTTATTTTATTCTTGCACTTTATTGTTATAGCGGCAATGCATGAAATTGCGCTCTTTTCAAATTAAACTTTTTATTAGTTGCTGAATAAAATGCAAATTAATTTAGTTATGCCATGTTTGCATCTGATGTGCAAGTAGTTTATATTTTGATCAGCTTTTTCAGTCTCGCATTTTGTCCTACCTTCACATGAATAGGGAAAGTGTCCACAGAAAATGATATGTTACCAAAAATAAGGCCGTGCAAGTGCATAAGTGATGTGCAATTTTTGGCCTTTGGTCATATCGGACAGTTTGTCTCATTTTTCTGATGGCACTTTTCAAGTCGATTTTGTGCAAAAAGTCGCCAGATATATGCACATCATATATAAACATAGCATTAAATTCTAAAAAATTAGCATTTTGTACACTGGCAATTATTGGACGTGCCATGATTTCGTGGAAGGACGTGCTGCTTTGAATTAACATTCGATTTTATAATATTTCTACTGTATTCTTAATTTAGAAGGAACTTTGACTTCGATAATGATCATTCCAGTGCGATGTTTCACTTGTGGAAAGGCAACAAAATTTGTATGCCTTTTCGTATTACTCTGATAATTTCAGGTGATTGGAAACAAATGGGACGCATATTTGGGCTTATTGCAAAGTGACTACACAGAAGGTGACGCCTTGGATGCACTTGGATTGAAACGTTATTGCTGCCGACGTAGGTTTTGGCAATTAAAAAAAGTTGTTGTATGGGGATACTTCTGGGCTAAATTAATGTAAAATTGTTGATAGAATTCATTTTTTACTATTAGGTCGGCCACTAGGTTCTCATCGCGAATAAATTAGCACGCATTTATAAATTTTTCTAACTCTTTTGAGCTGAAGGATCCGGAGTTTTATCAATGTAGAATCGACTTTTTATTTCCAGAAATACTTTTTGCCCCAAAATGCGGCATTATGCTCAATGCGTTATAAGGGCCCTGAACAACCCTTAGGTTTAAGCGACTCTATTAAGGGGCGGGGTAAATGCAAATCTGCAAAGTTGTCCAAAAATTATCTTTTCACATATTTTCTTCCAGGCATGCTGCTCTCTCACGTCGATCTTATTGAGAAATTGTTGGTAAGTAAATACACAGTTTTGTGTTTAGTGAATAAAATCACGGGCATTTTTAGAATTACCATCCGTTGGAAAAATAAACATGGTTGAAAATTTGCACGTCCATGTATTTGTATATGACAATTGTTGTTTGATCTGTCGTTGAATAAAGATTTTGTATTAGTTCCAATTGCAAAACTTTCAGATCAGCGAAGAAATAATATAATAATAATGAAACACAGATTTTACGTATTGTCTAAATTTATGAATTGTGATTATTTGCAAGTAAACAAGGCCTAGCAAATAATTCTTTAAAAAAATCGTACTGCTAATATATCGGAGTTTAAATAATGAGCGAATATAATTAGCTTACTGTGCAGTATACTGTATTACATATACAAAATAGTTAAAAAAACAAGATAAACACGCCGATTCTCGGCGGATTACCGCCTCGACTCGGCGGGTTTATCTTGTTTTTTTTTCGCGGTTAGCGTGCATCCGCGGCGCTTCGCGCACCACTTGCCATTTTGTCAGAGAGACTCGCGGCCTTCGGCTGCTCGAACGGGGTTCTGATTTTTCAAAAAATTTCGAAAAAAATTTTTGAGAAAAAATTTTTTTCCGTACCCCGGGTTACCCCGATAATTTGTTCGACCCCGGATTCGGATTCAGTACCCCAAAATACCCCCGGGTGCAAAAAATTAGCTCCCCAGATGCTTTGGTTCAAAATGGCCATTTTTGGCAAAAAATGACACTTTTTGGCCAAAAAAAGCCACTTTTTGACATCTCCCCAAAAAAATTTTTCCGGATTCGTTCTTAGAATTGTCTGGGGAGCAGTTTAAGCTATCATGCGTCCCTGTATCGAATGAACTCGAAAAGATATCACCATTTCCAGAAAAACATGAAAAATGACACTTTTTGGCCAAAAGCCACTTTTTGACATCTCCCCAAAAAAATTTTTCCGGATTTCGTTCTTAGAATTGTCTGGGGAGCATTTTGAGCTATCATGCGTCTCTGTAGCGCGTGAACTCGAAAAACGGCCATAGGACCCCCTCCCCCCGACATCCATCCTGCGAAATAGGTTAGAGTGGATCTGGCAGCCATTAGCTGCAAATAATTGTTTTTTATTAGATAACCTCGTGAGCATAACATGAAAGATGGTGAGATTTTTACAAAATCAGTCATACTCCAAGTTGAAATAGCACAGACTTCAGCCATTTAACCATAAGCTGTATCAAAAGTACGGTTCCTTGACACTGTGATTTCATGACATGGAAATCAGGAAATGTGTTAAATATCACCAAAAATTATTTCTTCAATTATCAACTTTTATCGTGCGCTGTTTCCTACTCAAAATATTCAATACATCATCAACAATTTAGTTGTTTAAACTGGCAATACATAACCAATCAAATAATCTCTGGAAATTTTGTCGACGGTTAAGGCTACAGTCCTAACGATTGGCAACGAAATAAAAAAAAATTATTATTATCAACAGTTTAGTGACGGCCCAGTCTGAAAGTAAAAGTTTTGATTATACGTCAGAGTCAAAGGTGTCACCTGGTATGGTATCACGAATTTACAAAGCTTCTCATCGTCTGGATTCATATTATAACCACCAGTGGACTGCGATATGAGTGGTCGAAAGGATCCAAAATCGGCGCCCTCCTTTGTACAAATTTCGTCATTTGAGAACATCTAAAAGTACGAATAGTTCACTTGTGAACTTTCAAAAAACACATTAACAGTACCTTTGGTACAATACATTCCGATAACCGACTGTGTTTCATGTCAGTCGCCTAAAATTCGAGATAAAGGTATAGTTTGTAATGTCTTGGACTGAGCTTATTTTCATCTATTTTGGAATAGATGCTATACGAAATCCTGTCTTAGTTTGGTTCTTACTTCGTTAACTTTTGTCGAAGTTGTCTACAATTTCTGAATATTTTAAATAATTTACATACCACAATGCCCCTTCGTCGGTCGATAACGCGCGAGCCGGCAGTGTCAGATGAATTTGGTTTAAATTGTCGACTAAGGAATGTATTGGATTCCTAAAAATTTAAACTTTGGAAACATCAAACATTTTGCCGTATGGTACCTTACTTTCCATTTTTTTGTAATTTGTAATTTGTAACATTATTTGTAATTTTGCACGAAATCATGCTTCTCCTATTATAGTAAAATTTCAATAATTTCGAAGCCATTTTAAAAATAACAGAAAGGTATGTGTATGTATTTACTGTATTACACCGTTTTTATTTTCTTTTCCGTGTGAATAAAATAAGAATGTACGTGATATAAAAATTTTTCATAAATTAAATTTATTGGTGTAGTGGAATGTTCCTAAATTGCCTCGAAAAATATGCGATGTATACGCCTCTCTGGGTCACTTTAACATCCGTGGTAATGAGTGGAAACAATGTTCCCTTATTAATATTCAAAGAGGAATATTTTGCCTATTCTGTTTTCTAATTACTAACCAAATCCTTTGTGCCATCCAGGTGTTAATACAAATAAAAACTTTGTTGGCTAACAATTGTAAATTAAATGTTAAAACCTTATCAAATCCTTCTTTCATGCCTTCTCTATACCGAACTTTCATATTCTGAGGTCGCAGCGATCCAAATGATCTCATATCGTGCTCAGCAATTGTCCCCATCATTATTTTCGGAATAATACCTTCGCATAATTGGAGCTAAAGAATCATTATACATGTTGCAGATAAAACTGATTTTCCACATTATTTTCCAGTATCATCGAATATTGTTTCTTAGAAATTTATCTAACCATCTGTCCATATTTTGAGCTACATTTCCTCAGGTGCGCTAGCTACTTGCTCGTCCTGACGCAATCCTATATTATTTACTTCTGGTTGGGGTGTTAATGATTATATTAGTATTTAGTGCTTTTTGAAGCTTATTTCACACTTTACCTTAAAATTAATCACCAAAAATTGGTCATTCTATAAAACTTTAAATTCGTTTAAGATTCCCATTTAAGATTCTGAGATTACCTTTGACGAGCTTTCATAAATATGGTGATCCACTACTGTAAAGCAGTAAAATAATTTAGCACTTCGTTACATTATTCAAAAGCAAACCTTGGTCTACGTTTTTACGATGTCCTAAACAAAAAGATTTTAGATATCGTCAAAAAGCAGAACATCGTAAAATAGCAAGTTTAAGCGATATGACGAGTAGTTTTTGGCGGAATGTCAAGGAAAATTATACCTTTCTATGATGAAACAAAAAATATCACACCAAAAGCTCAGCTGGAACATCAAAATTTGAACTGTCAAAAACCAAAAATGTGATTTTTGCATAGCTATTTCAGAAAACTCGACGAAACTCCCTAACATCAATATAACATCCAGGACCAGGATTGACAGTGCCAACTCCAACGATCTAGATCGGATCTGTGTGGGGTGCCGAAAGCAGTTTGCTTTTTGGACACCTGGTTATTCTGTCGTATCACCATGAAATTATCAAATTTTGAACCAAAATATGAAATTTATATCCTTAATAAATTTGTATTTTTGACGTTTTCCATCCTTCAATTTCTTTACCCTCCAGAGACAAAAACTTTTCGTCATATTGCATGAATATCGCTATTTACATTTTTATACATACTTACCGCCAAAACCAGCAAAACCTTTCTGTGAAGCGAAATATTTTGTATTATTTTCAAACAGAGGAAGGACGGTTTCAGATTTCAAATTTCCCTAAAATAATTACAGAATGTTAATGTCTTATTCAGAGCTGTTTTTCAATATTACCTGAACAAGTTTTATCTCTCCGTCCTCAATTTTGATTTTCGGATCCCTCTGCTGCCCGAAGGCGCCCATGCCAGCTTGACTTTCCAACGCTAAATGGCAACAGTGTATCGCAGCGGTGAAATATATATTTTACAATAAAACTTGATTTTCAATAAAAACTAGTTCTGCCTAGGCAAGACCAGTTTATTGGAAAGATTGAAAAAAATAAACCTGAAAACATACTAGGAAAATAATCGAGTTTGCTAGTCTAACTACTCTTTCCTAGGAAGAAATTGTTTTTACTGAACTGGTTTTATTTGTTACTTACCAGCGAGATGTTCCCATGGAATATTCATGGGCAATACCACTTCTCTAAACAAAATAATTTAATATATCTTCCTTACATAAAATGGAGACTCACTTTGGTTTGTCTTTTCTAATGTACCGTTTCACAGGTCGAAGACCATCTTTCAATTCCTCTTTAAGAATCTCATATAGACGTCTTTCATTAGGCGGCATCTCAACTGGCTCAGGTGGAGTTATCGGAGGTCGTACCCATCGCATTTTCTTGACAGTCACTTTCTTGGTTATAATGCGCTTCTTCTTTCGCTTTCGTCTCCTCTTTCTACTCTTTTTGGGTGCTTCGTCAATTTCCTCCGGTTGTTCCTCATCGTCTTGTTCGTCTACTTCTTCATCAATGTCCTGTAAACACATGCTTGTGATTAAATAATATATTGTAGAAATATTGACTAAATTGTTCGCCCACTTTTGGCCTTAAAACGAAATCTTGATAATTTAATTGTCGAAAATCGACTAAATATTCCTAGGTAACATTTAAACTGAAGCAAAAGCTTTTTAAAAGCTTACTTATACTAACACACTTATTATATGTAACATACCGTAACTCTCTAATTTAACCCCTCCCTCTAATTTTGGCCCCCTCTAGAGCTTGATTACATAATTATACCCCGGGGGTTAAATTAGAGAGTTTACGTTCAGGCCCGTAACTAGGGGGTTAGGGGCGTTGTAACCGCCCCCCCCCCGAAATTCGGAACCTAAAAAAATAGCCATAGGGTCCCCTATGGTTTTAAAAATTTTCGAGAAATTTTGAAAAATGCACCCCTAAAATGAGTTTTTTCACATCTCAACCCCCTGAAATCTCAACCCTTCCCGAAATTTTTTTTCTGGGTACGGGCCTGTTTACGTTATATCCATCCGCGTTTATATTGACATATTTCTTGATGTTAGTGCTAGCTAGGTTTTTGTGAAAAAGTTGACAAAATTCACCTCTTCTTCGTCTTCACCTTCCTCTTCGTCCTCTGTAACTTCTTCTTTCGCATTCGGCACTTTCATAGTAAATTCTGCGTCCATATCTTCGTCACCTTTTTCATCCTCATCTTCTTCATCTTCTTCCTCATCTCCTACATCTTCGTCCTCTTCATCGTCATCAACCTCGTCAGCTGAAACTTCTTCGTCCTCTTCCTCGTCCTCCTCTTCATCAACCATATCCTCATCCTCATCTTCAACTTTTTCTTTTGTCTTTTCCTCGACTTTTTCTTTCGGTTTTTCCTTAGGTAGCTCTTCCTTTTTCGGTTCTTCCTTCTTTTTCTTCTTTTCTGTCTCAGAATCAGTCAACTCCTCTTCTTTCTCCTTGATCACCTTTTCTGCTTTTACCTCTTTCTTAGAATCCTCTTGAGGCTTTTTCGCTACAGGTGGAGCTTGTTTCTTTTCCGCTGGCTGTGCTTTTTTCGCAACTGGAGGTGCTTCTTTTGTTTTTTCCTGCTTCTTAGTATCCGCTGCAGGTTTCACTTTGGCATCCTTTTCCTTACTCTTATCTGCTTGTTTAGCAATTTCCTTTTTCGGTGCTTCTTTTTTGGCATTTGTATCAGCTTTTTTAATGTCTTTCTTATCTTTGTTGTCCGGTTTTTCAGCAGATGTCGCCTTCGGTTTCTCTTTTGTAACGGTATCT
Source organism: Ditylenchus destructor (assembly GCA_022814885.1). Classification (NCBI taxonomy): domain Eukaryota; kingdom Metazoa; phylum Nematoda; class Chromadorea; order Rhabditida; family Anguinidae; genus Ditylenchus; species Ditylenchus destructor. The sequence goes on along the minus strand of JAKKPZ010000010.1, from coordinate 1,603,389 downwards.
GTCTTTGCTTTGGAAGGAACCGGCTTAGCAGCTGGCTCTTTTTCTTTTACTGCCGGTTTAGATGCCGTTTTCAGAGCAGATGCTTTCTTTTCAGCAAGCATTTTCTCCACTACTGCTGGCGGTGGAGGCGGAGGTGGAGGCGGCGGTGGCTTAGGTTATTAATATTATTATTATTAATAATATTACAAATTAATAATATTGTTATTACCAACCTTTGGTTTAGGTTTTACCACACAGATTGCATTTCTGAACGATTATAAATTAATTCTTTCATTTTATAGTTATGGAATTCCATAACTGAAAAGGTAGTTTTCGCATAAATCACGCTAACTAGTATTTACGTGAAATTGTTGAAGTTTTATTGAACTTTTCATTTAAAAAATTTCTGTTTCTCAAAATCTCTGGTTAAATATCCGTAGTTTATCGTACAAGCTACCGTATTTCCTCTAATATGAGCCCCCTATAATTGTACGCCTATAATAGAGAAAGAGAAATAGTGTGTAAAAGTAAGAGGTACCATATATTAGACATCAATTGGAGGGGTATTGAAATAATATATCCCGGGGTTATATTAGAGGAAGTACGGTATATGTTAATTCTGCATGAAAATCCTGATGCGATTTTCGTTACAAAAGTTAAATCCAAAACGTTATACGCGTATGCCTTCTTGTATGTGATATCATATGAAACATGCTTACTCGAAAAGAGGAGCACTTTTAACTTGTGAAAATGCTTTGAACTTATCAGCCAAGGCAGAATTTGCAGCGAAAATCTTCTTCACAGGCGAAGCGGACTGCCGTCGATATGCTGAGCCTGTCTTAGAATCTGTGGTATTATCTTCTTGAACTACCGGAGGTTGCCACCTGCGAACCGGAGGAGGATTTGATTTAGCCCGTTCTTCCACGATCTTGTGTTCCCAAATAGCACTACGCAAGGCGAGTGGTGTGCCCATGGTTGTAGGTAACCGTCGTTTTGTTTGTTCATCCACACGCGAAGTTCTCTGGAAGCCTACGTTTGATAGGCCGGATGAAGGGCGGCTCGCTGGAGCTGATTTGACCTCTGCCGATTTATCTCGGACAGGTTCAGCTATCGTGACTGATTTAGCGCGACCATGGGGTTTTGTTTCTGGCGACTCGGCTCTCAGTACTTTCTGTGCCGAAGCAGCTAAAATACGAAATTTTTACATATATACCAAGGGTCTAAATTTCTGTATTTTGCAACATCAAACAATCTAAATTAAATTTCCTGCTTATTCTAAAAAATAACGTAGCCGTGTTATTAAGGAAAATTGATATGATCAACCAAAGATCACGAAACTTACGTTGTGAATTACTAGGCGCTATAGTTACTGATTTCCCACGAGTATTTGGCTTTGTTTCGGGAGATTCTTGTCTGGATGTCTTTTTTGCGTTGTTATCAGATATTTTTGCCTCATCTTTCACGGTTTTATTTTCTTTGCCATCTTTTCCTGTTTCTGTCTTTTTTGGTGCCACTGGTGGAGGAACTTTTTTAGAAGAATCATTTGTGACCCTCTTTTCCGTTCCTGGTGCACTTTCGGTAGGTTTTTTATCTTCCTTCAGTTTTTGGGATTTTGCGTCAGATTTTGGTGGAACAGGTGGTGGGACTTTATTGGGCGCGTCTTTTTTCTCCAGCTTATCTATGGCTGATTCCTTTTCGCCATTTTTGTCAGAAATGTTTTTGCTGTTTTTGTCATCAGAAATTGATTTGTTCGCCTTGATTTCATCATTTGTGTCGTTTTTCTTCCCATCCGGGATCTCCTTCTTAGTAGTATCATCTTTTTCCTTGTTGGTTGTGCTTCCTTCTGACGATTCTGGTTTTTGCTCCGGTTTTGGTGGAAGAGTTAAAATTGCGTCAGCGGTTACATCACCGTTCTCCTCACCTTCTTCTTCGTCGGTATATTCCTCATATGAATATTCTTCATCTTCGTCCTCTTCCTCCTCGCCGGTGCCCAAACTTTCCAAATATTTCTTGTAGTCGAAGTTTTTAAACTGAAATTAGAAGATATGATTTATTAAAATAATAAAGCCTTATGAAATAATGGAAAGGGGGAGTAGTTGTAAGCAAACTTGGCACTACCGAAAGTCATCCCAAAAGTGACATGAGTCTGATCACAAGTGATATCCGAGTAATTTAAAACATAGGATTTATGATCACCGTGAGATTATGAAGATAATTTGATATTTGTATTAAATAGATTGCCTGATATACGAAAACTACAAAAGCGATGTTTAACTAATAGCTAGCCAGTTTTAAAGTATTGATACGAACTGCCACGTTCAAATTAATATGACAATCACGGTTAAGTAGCATTCACGGTGGAGTAAAATATGAAAAGTTTTTTCTATGAAACATGTTGCAGCTTGTAGAACAATATGCAAAATATAACAAGACTGTTGGATTTTTACCAAAATGTGACATTTTTCATATTAATCTAAAAATAGAACCGATGTTGTTTCGCCATTCCTTTGCGAACATTTTGACACCAAGATCTCATAACATTTGCGATAATTCGGAAAACTACATAGGTTTTAAAATTTGCGTGTTAAAGCAATAAGTCGCATTTGCACTCCCTCTCAGCTGTGAAAAATATATAGCTATGTATATTTCAGCTAATTCGGTTCAATCCAAATTTATGTTCTAAATAATTTTTTGTATGTTTATAGCCTGATTTTCGCAAAAAGATACGAAAGAGGCGGTTCCGTATAAAGCTAAAATCCAAAACCTTACCATTTGAATCCAGTATGCAATAAGGAACTGGGAATATTAAAATAGCACTAACAGTCTCATATGCAGGATGAATTGAAATTTTCTAAGTTCTCGAAGTTCGATTAGCGAGTGTGGTGGAGAAAGGGTTCACTTCTTTAATTCAAAAACATTTGTGCTCTCTCCTCGGGCTATGACGACGTTGGATGTGCTATTTCTCTTCCTCTCAGCAATCATTGCTTTAAACCACCGGCCAGCTGGTGTGATCCTAACGATTGATTGAGAGGGCGATTGAGCTGAACTTTTCTGTTCTCATTTATGAGGCGTAGGTGAACAATTGTCCCGAATATCCTTTCAGACATTTATTAGAGCAGCCCGCCATTAAATAACCCGTTTCGATTGTTGTTTATAAATGTTTGTGATTTTTGTTTATGTAACTATGAGAATAAATACAAAATGTTATTCTGAGGTTCTATTGTATATTTATTCACGTTTTCTATTATACGAGAGAAATGAGTATCGTTTTCGCACTTTTCTCGTTTAAACATTCTTGAATGATTTTCAAAATTATTTCACTTCATATTTCTAACAAAATTTTTCCATAATAAAAAGCCATGTGGGAGGCATTCGTGAAATTTCTTTAAATTGGCGGTAATATGGCATTAGTTTGTCATCATATTTCAATGAAAAGTCGTGTCCTAGGTATGCTAAAACCTAACACAAGCCTAAGCTATGGTTTGAAAGAATATACCGCCAATTTAAACGACTTCCACAAACTTCTTTCCGCAGAGCTTTATTCGTTGTCCTACTTATTGATTTCTTGCCGACCTTTTTATATTGTAATAAAACTTTGTTCTTTCAATGAACTAAATGGCCTTTAATTTTATATCCACTTAATTGCGGAATTCGTATCGTTTCTTTGATTTTTGCATTGAATACTACCAAAATTAAACGATTAACTCATTTCGTAAAGACTGATTCCATTCTAAGTGGCTCAGTTTTGATCATCTTTTACATTTAATTGACTTTTTAATTCAGCAATGGTTGGAATAAGAAATATATCCGTTGCGCATATTTGTACTTTACTATATGTTTGCTATATTCAACCTTCAATATTTGCCTACAATTCCTTTTTGCCTGACGTAAGGATTTCAAACGACGAAATAGCAAAATTTGTGAATGTATTGCGGAGAATGGACAATTCTAAAGCGCGGCCTGATCAGATCCAATTGGACTATCAAGGACACACTTCTGCCCGTGATCCAGTGGATAACGCAAAGCACAGGTATCTATATTCTTTTTCAAGATAATATTCGTGTACACCAGGGCCGCAACCGATATCCGACGTTTGTCACTATCCGGTATCCAGACTGGCGTTTGACAAACCGCTTGCAGCCCTGGTGAACTCTCTATTCTCAGATGCCATAATTTGTTGTTGCACTTTTTAAATAGAGAAGAATAAAAATTAATAGGCATATTTTCTTGGACAAATTTGAAACAATTTTTTTAACGAAATATTCCTCCTATGGTTTTGTTTAAAATTGACAGAAATTTCTAATTTTTAAAATGACGGCATCTTTGCCTAGATTATTCAAATCCGTAGACGAATCATTGTTATCCGGTGATACGTATACAAAATTAGTGGCACTATACGACAATTACATTCCTGAGACGGGTGAAGCCGAAGTGAACACTGCACAAGTAGGAAAAATTATGTCAAGTTCATCATAAAACTGATGTGTTTTGGGAAAGACAAGAAATAAACTCATTCTTGGACGCATTGCTTGCAAGCAGACCGTTAAAAAGTCTTCGTGGATTTCTTCAACGCAAAAGTTTGTTATATATATAATGTGCAACCATATAGCAAGTCATTTTTATGGCATCCGTTTGGCGAGTCAGAAATTGTGTTCCGTGATTGGCTCAATCAACTTTGGTTTGGACAATACTCGCGAGCCCGAGGTCAACCCGACACATCCGGATTTGAGCATGTCTTCCTTGGAGAGGTGAGTTAATGAGGGTTGTAACCGAAGAAACTTACTAAGAGAAGTTCTCGTTTGGCTTAACTCTGATCTGGAAGTAATTTCCTAGAAAATAATGTGAAACAAATACTTTTATGGAGATGACAAAATAATATGTGTCTATATAATGACGATATTTCTTTTCATTTCAAAGCATCGTTTATAGGTTAAGAACGGCGAGATCTCCGGTATGCATAACTGGATCAGACTTTATTATTTAGAACGCAACAGTTCTAGCGCTTTCGATTACAAGGGATTCCTCGTGAAACGATTTGTGAGTTATTTAATTTTGGCATTTGTTAACTAACAAAGTCATTATAATTTCAGAACATTTTCTCAGCTCTAAAATATTCTTATGGCCGGTACATAAAACGTTCCGGAAGCTTCTTCATGGGAACCAGCCCTGAATTCGACATTTCTGTGTACACATTCTGCTTTTTGTTCAGGAGAGGCAGAGACACGTGTGATGTAAGAATTGAATTTGGTACAATTGAAGTTTAAAATTTTTGTCGCTAGCGCATCTAGTGGTTGCGGCTGTACGTATCCAAAATTACGGAGGTGATAAAAAGATAAACAGTGGTGCCTCCCCCTGTGCCACCCAAAAAGCGTCACAAAGGCAGTACCAAAAATAAATCCTACGTGCGCCATTGACTTTTCCTAGCCGATATTTTCCGTTTTCAGTTCGAATTAGACGGGTGCCCAATTTCTATTACAGCGTTCGATTTAATTCAGCAGAAAAAAGTGTTTATCGGATCGATATATCCGAGTGCAGGAAGAATGACTGAGCAATGCAGACGGTTAAATAGCTGAAAATTTGGTCAAACTGAATAATTTATCAATAACGTCATATGTGTACCAATACAATAAAGAGTGGACATATTTAATGCCTTTGATCAACTTGTTACTGTCTTTGATAGATGGTTGTCGGTATGGTATAAATACATATTGCAAAATGTGAAAATCATTACATTTAAAACATTTCACAATCTTTTGTAAAGACCAAGGAAATTGTTGCAATTCGAGCAATAGTGTTCGCAATCCTGAAAATAGTAAGATTGAACACTTCTGAGCAATCAAAAGATTTGATACCTGACAACTTTCGAGACAAAATGGAATAAGACAACAGCCGAACCAACACCTTAAGCATTCATTATTGACCTTTTCATTTAAAACAGAAATTACCCAAATAGAATAAAGACTCCGAATAGAATCCAAGCTAAGAGTCCAGCCGAATGACGCACTTTGGTGATTACTTGCTGATGGCTAAATAATGAATCGTAAATATTTCTTGTATAGTATTTAGAGAAGAGGTGCGACCCCACGACATAACCTAATACATTTGATTATTGAGTAACATTTCCGTAAAGTGACATATTCTAAACTTTAAAAAAGGATTGGAAATCTGCAAAAAATTCTGTATTTTTACTAACATTTGGGAAATCCTGTTAAATACATTCTAGATGACTGATACCGCAACATAACGCTATGGAAAATGCAAAGCATACCAATGTGGACACTGCATGCTCATTTGACGAGAACCAAAATTTGCGATATCATTTACATACACATATGTCGGCTGCGGTGTGGGCGGAGGCATACCTCCACCAGGTTGAGTATAAGACGCAGCATGTCCATGTGGGTTTGGTGCAGGATATGGATTGGACATATTCGGTTGATATGAAGCTGCAATGAGAGTAAATGAACGTTGCGTTATATAAAATAATTGATTCAATGGTCTCAGTTTCCAAAAACGAGAAGAGTAAAATGCTATAATTTCACAGGCAATGACTCATTATTTTTTAAGGATAGTCTCTAAGAAGTTAGCGCAGGACGAGAAAATTGCAGTGAGAATTTCGTCCATACGTATATAGAGTTATTACGTTAAAATGACATGTAATCACTCGACTTTTCACATTTTATCAGTTTAGTTTTCGATGCGAAATCATTTAAAGACAAAACGAGGAAGAAAACTTACTCGCTGTTGTATAATCCGGGCCAGCACTCGGATTAGGGTACATGGTACTCTTGTTTTCGTCTAAAATGCTTCACTTTAATATAAAACTATTGACTAACTTTTTATGTAAGGGTAATTACAAATTTTCTGAATTATATTACTAGCGAAAAATGTTTGTAATAATGGTAATGCTGGCAACAAGAGGTCATCTCGCAATTGCTTGTGCTTGTGCAAAAAGTGTGTAAAAATTGTGTAAAACTTAGTTAGCCTCAATAGAATATTAACAGGACATCAATAACAGAGCGTGGGAATTGGAATAACACTCGCCCTACGAAGAAGCATTTTTAAGACATATATTTCGATGAAGAGAAAGTAGGGTCGGCATGCGATCTCCTATGTGGGTAGAGAGCTTAAACAAATAAATTCGTACCGTATGGCGGAGGTGCCTCACTCATCGCGGAAATTCGGGCAAGAGAATCTAAAAACTGCTATTATTTTCAATAAAATATATACCAACAAGACGTTGTATCATATATTGGAATCGCAAATGTTTGTTAAGACAAGGTACTATTACAACCTTACAATATACCAACTATTACAACAAGCCTATTCGGTAGTACTGAATAGGCTTGTAAGTGTCAAAAATATGGTATTTGAAAAGTGAATAAACTATAATTTTTGCGGATGCTGGCTATGAAAATTGAAGATACGTTCTTGAAAAGATACAATAAATTGAAGCGGATTATTACGCAATGTAAATATGAGTCGTTGACTACGAAAACGTTTATTATCATTGCAGATTCATTCTACTAAATAAGCTAAATGGAATTAATATCTACATGATCCACTCAAAAATTTTATTCAGATATTTTATTCATTGGCATCTCCAAACCGTTTGTAAAAGAAATTTTAAATGTTAAAATTAACTCGGTAATGCAAAAGGTAACTATACCAGTTACAAACGAATGTTCGCTAAAAAGTTGAAAAACATAGGCAAGTTGGCTCTGTGATGCATACATAGAAATGACAGACATACGGTAGTGGTCAACGTTATATATGCTGCAGTTTGGAGAGATTATTTGTTTATAAATACTACTCTCTCCCGATTTCATAACCGAATTTTAGGGCAGATTTTAGTAATGCAAACTAAAAATTAATGTTTGGAAATAGGAAGCGCGTATAATATTGCAAATGTAAAACAAGATCCTCACTATGGCGTCAATAAATGAAAATCAACGAATTTTCATCCTTAAAGTGAATGTAGCACTTATCAGCGCCGCAACGCCAATGAATGGAGCGTACACATTCCTCCACACCCTTTTCAGTCGCGAAGAGTCCTCAACCGATAAAATTTATTTTATCGATTATTTGATTGCGACGTGAGCATACAAATGGAATTGGCAGTTGTGGACATGTTTCGTTGTTTTCAGTTATTATAACAGTAAAATTAACTAGCAGCTTCGCTGCTAGTTAAAAAAGTGGTGGAGTTTGGGTTTTTGGTTACTGTTTGAAGGAGTTCATTATTCTTAAAACCTTGTTAAAATGTTTAACAAGAACGGGAACAAAATTACACGAGAATGTAAAATTTCACATTTTTATAATAGCATAAATTAATTAACAGTTTGATAATGAAACAGTACACGCAAGTCTATAACCAATTGGAGAATATTTTGAAACCCTTTTGTTTGAGCTAAATAATAATGGCTATATAAAATGCTGTCATGAAATCTGTCAAAGCAGAAGAAAAGACATGTTGGTGAAGAACACATAAACCTAACCTCAAATTGTCAACAAGAGCAGCATCGGGAAAAATGCACAATTACTTTATCACAAAAGCATTTATATGTTTGCATCTGACTTTGATAGCAATGAATCACTCAATAGCCTTCCTTGCTGCACTTTCATTATGACGTTTGAAGATAAGCGAAACATTTGGCCAAAAACAACTTGGTTTAAACATTTGTCAAATTTACTCATTTCATCGTTTATTTCTATCTTTCACCAAATTGTGTGATTTCACAAAAATGGCGTCTACATCCTTAACTCTAAATTTCTCGGGCGGAGCGGAAAGTCTATTTGATGGAAAGCGCGTTCATGAGGTTACAATCAAGGAAACAGATAAATTGACGGTCGCACAGTTACTGAAATGGATTTTGGTCAATCTGCTCTCCAATTGCGATAAAACGGAATTGTTGAGTAAGTCTCAATTATTGTTCTTTCAAATTCACCAGCCCAGACCCGCTTAAACGGCTGATGTCATTTCTGGACGAATTTTTACAAAAGAAGTAAAAGAACTAATGTTTTGATGGACGACTATCAATTTTTCTACTATTTGTCGGACTTACCCCCAAACTACCGTAACAGGCTCCCCAATTTTTCGGTATTTTCCATATATTTTTTGGTATATTATATTGTGTAAAATACTGAATATTTGCATGGAGAATACCTTTTTTTGCCAGTTTTCACCATTTTTGACGAAGAAAGTGACAAAAATAATGTCAGATTACTTTCATGCAGAAAAAGAGCGCGATAGTTGTGCCTATCCAGGCAGACAGACAATTCTGGAAAAACGAAAAGGTGGTTTGGGAAGTCATCTTTGCTAATTTGGGGTAAGTCTAAAAATGACAGAAAAAGTTGACGGTCGTCCTATAAAAGTAAAATGGGCACTTTTTTACTTTGGGCCACACCTCTTAGAAAACATGGGTGGGGTATCATGATTGACTACATCATTTCATGTATGAATCATCGTTATTTCAAATTCAGTATATTTTTATAAATTATATCAGCCGTTGATGATTAACACATGAAATGATATTGATCCATGATTTCGAAGAGGTGGGCAGATTAGATGGTTAATCAGATGTTCTATTACACCTGATTAACCTTATTATATCTATTTTTAGTCTGTAATGGAAGCGTGCGTCCTGGAATACTCGTCCTGATAAATGATACAGGTAGTGAATGATATTTTTACGTTGGCTAAACATATAAATAAAATTTAGATTGGGAAATCGTCGGTGGGGTAAGTCTTGATTGACTGAACAAGTCATTATTTTAATGAGTGCTAGGTCACAAAAATATTTCTTATTCCTTTGGTAGTTATACAATTTCGAAATACCATTTGAAATAAAAACACGTTTGGAGCTTGAATAAAATGTTAAATTTTATATTCTACGGATACGATTTTTATTAAGCGCACAACTGAACGAATATTTTTATAGTTCCTAAATGAAAGAATGATTAATATAGGATTATAAAGGATATACAAATTTCAACGTTATCCAGGTCCATAATCAATGACTTTGAAAATTATGTCCGTATTTGCTTAGCATGAATGAGATACTACAATTACTATTACTAGTTACAACAATGTTATGGATCATAAAAATCTGTTTTAATTTAACAATTATAATTTTAGCTGGACGCTGAACTGAACAACAAAGACATCGTCGCGTTCATTTCAACATTACATGGTGGATGACATTTATATATTACATAAAATATTTATTTGTTATTGTAATTTAGTACAAATTGTTGAAGAAATAAATTATATTTTACAGCGTAAATAATTAAGACTGCGCTCCAGTCCACTTGTTAATAAATTGCTGTACATCGAATAGTTCGTCTGATGACTGTGTTTTACATATACTTGAGAACACTGACCATGCCCATGAATTCGCAACCTTTCCTGAGCCTATGGCTTGATGTTGTTCCGTGATCACAGGATATCCTAGATTTCATAAACGCTTCACTTTTGTCATCTTCTGACAACAATTCCATCCATCGGATTTGACTATGGACAATCTCTCCATTTCAAGGTCAATGTCAATAGTGTATCTCCTTATTTTTTCCTTACAGCCAAAAGTAGGGGTCACTATCAATCTCGCATTTGACATACTATAATCTTTATCCCGAAAACCTGAGGTAGCAGAAATGTACGATGACAATGTCAAAATCAAGTATGATCTCAATTATGTTGCAACAATTACCAGGGTCAAACTCGATGGCTGGAACCACGATATTATAACTACAGAAGTCACACATCGATAATCCGGACCGATTTATCTGCCAATTTCGTCCGGATAATCGAGGTATGACTGTAGATACAGACAATTTGTAAGTGTTCAAAATATATTTTACGGTTAACCTGAGAAAACGCATGTTTCATATGTATTTCCATCGAGATCCACAGTGCTTGCCTCATAGCAACCTCTTTGGTCGACCTTCAGCACTTTGTTAACGTCATGTCCTAGAGAAATGGCCAAGACCCATTCTTTCACTTCCTCATGTTCGTCGGGCTAAAATTAGGTTTTTAATATGATTAAATAGTTTTTTGGATATCCTAGGCACTCTAATATCTATAAACAACAGCCTTTTGTGTACTTAGTTCACAAACTTGCACTTAATTGTGTACTTAATACTTTTAGTTATTATTAAAACTGTATACCGTAGTACCGTAATTAACCCACCGGGGGTTAATTTTTAAATGTCCGAAAAATTTCGGAAAAAAATTTTTCAAACTCAATTTTCTCCGATATTTTCAATGACAAAGTTTTGGCATTGGGGTTATTCAGACGTATCTCGCCGAGATCTACACGAATATGCGCTTAGTTTTAGTCGGCGGTGCCCGGAAATAGGTTTGGCATTCTGTTGGAGGGGGGGTTAATTTGAGGGGTTAATGACAGGTAGTACGGTATATGTGAAAATGTATTAGTGCAAAATCTGTTATTAAAATAATTAGCCACTAGGGGGCCAGTACTGGCTACGCCAGTAGCAGAGTGCAAAGGGTTATCTACTCTTCCCTCAAAGGGTTATTCGGGAGTACCTTTTTGGGGCTAGTCCGGGATGAGGGCCTTCGGCCCTCATCCCGGACGTGGGGCCATGGGCCCTGGAAGGGCTGTTCGGGAGTACCTTTTTTGGTGCTAGTCCGGGATGAGGGCCTTTGGCCCTCATCCCGTCAAATAAGCACTGGTAAGAATGACCCCAAAAATTTTGGACAGAAATAAGCACCCCTAAGAATGGCCCTTCCAAATAAATTCTGTCTAAAATTTGTCTAAATTTAGCTAAATTTTGACCTCAAATTTGGATTCCCCGCAAAAAGTTACTCTAAAAAGGTACATTTCAAAATTTTGCACCCCTAAGAATGACCCTTCCAAAAATTTTGGACAGAAATAAGCACTAGTTAGAATGACCCCTAAATTCCATGGACCGGACACCACTAAAATACTAGGTAGAAGATATTTAAATTACCAAAGCTTTCTCCCTGAAATAATCTTAAAAAGAATGACGTTGCTACAAGGGTCGAGTTACTAGACACTCGTGGTTTTTCACGCCTCGAAACTCGATTCGAGAAACTTTGTGCAGCACCTTGTTACAAAAAGTATACCAAATCAACAATACTGCGAATTTAAGTAAAATACTTACACCGAGATACATTTGATCTGGAATAGAGTAATGCTGAGGAATATCCGTGTCTTGAAAGATGGAATTATCCACAATAGTGGGATCGTTTTCAACAATTGAATCGGCGATATCCAAGTAATGGTTGAGGAATACAAATGCCAGATTCATGTATTCTTCTCCAAAATTCTGGAAGAAATATTTTATTCTGACATTAACGAGAACGGTGAGTAACCTTGCATGCTGTACCTGCCTCAAGGAATACTTTGTCCGGCTGGAACAAATCCACATAGCGTACAAGAGCAATGCTTATACATAACCGAAGTCTATCAACGCTCTCTTCTCCTTGAATACTTTCCAGAGCCTTGTTCAAAGCATTAAAATGAAGTGCGTACTCGTAGCGGTTAAACACCTAATCGATAGAAAGTTATTGCATTAGCATTTTCCATTAGAAAATGTTGAACTATTTGGATTACTAGGCTTTTTTCCAGGGCCTTCGGCCCTGAAAAAAACCTAGGAGCGTGCACAGCGGGAGCGTGCATCAGCGGCGCTTCGCGCACCGCCATCAGTATGCCCTCGACTGTTGTTCGGGAGCAAGGGTTGTTCGGGAGTAGAGCAGCATGAGACTATTTCGGGCCTGCGGCCCTCAACAGCTGTTGTTCGGGAGTAAGGCTTGTTCGGGAGTAGAGCAGCATGAGACTATTTCGGGCCTGCGGCCCTCAACAGCTGTTGTTCGGGAGCAAGGGGTCCCCAGGTCCAGTCCAGTCCCCAGATTCAATCCAGTTCCCAGGTCCAGTCCCCAGATCCAGTCCAGTCCCCAGATCCAGTCCAGTCCCAGGTCCAGTCCAGTCCCCAGGTTCAATCCAGTTCCCAGGTCCAGTCCCCAGGTCCAGTCCAGTTGCACGGAATTTAAAAAAATTTCGAAAAAAAATTTTTTCCGAAAAATATTTTTTCGTACCCCGGGGGTACCCCGGACAGTTTTTTTGACCCCGGATTCGGATTCAGCACCATCGAAGACCCCCGGGTGCAAAAAATCAGCATCGCAGCAGCTTTGGTTCAAAAATGTCAATTTTTGGCCAAAAAAGCCACTTTTTGGCCCAAAATTTGAAAAATTTGTGAAAACCCCCACCCAATTTTTTCGAATTCCCACTTTTCACATTGAGACGAACATTTTGAGCTATCACACACCCCTGTAGCGATCCGGCAAAGTGCCTAACCAAAAGTGGACAGTCAGTGTAATACTAAGTAGGGGATATCTATCGACATAATTCAAATCTTAAACCACAATAATATGCCACGATCGTACTTTTAATTTGGTGTTGCTTAAAATATATTACATATTTAAACACCGCACGTCAGCAATGTAGGTACATTATTGTAAATAAAATGCTGTATTAACTCTGTTGTGATTTGTATTAGATTTATTTTATTACCAAAATTTACTTCTATGATACGTGTATCCACTCCATCAGCAGTTTGAACGCTCTCATTCACATTGTGAACCATATCCCGTAATAAAGCTATTGTGTCATAACTGCAATCTCGTGTATTGACAAGCTAAAAATAAAGTTAAACAATATTGCAAGGAACCTTAACATACTTACATTGTCTATTATTTTCTTGTATATATTGAAGTTTTCAGGATTCGACGAAACACCGAAACGAATAAACAATCTGGCCGATTCAACATATTGACCCGTTTTGAATAGTTCTGTGACGTAGGTGATCAGATAACGATCCAATAAAGAACGATGCTAAAATTGTATTAAATAAATTTCGATAAATTCCTAACTAACACTGAAAACTAAACTTGACCACTAAACTAACACGAAAAAAGTCAATGTCAAAACAAGCGATGTTTGGATAATAATTGGTTTTCCATGTCCATTTCTTTGTAAGTAATAGTCGTATTATATTAATACAGGGTGTCCCTTTTATTTGCCGGATTTCTTTTGAAAATTTGAATTTGAAATTCGCGCCAAATATATATGAGTAATAGCTCATTTTGAAGCTAAGACTTTGCCATTTATTATTTAAAAAAGATATAAGGTTTGTTGAAACTCAAGAACGAGCATTTTAAAGTTCAGTGAAAAATCACAAAAAAAACAGACCGATGTAAGGCAATTATGCCGTTCAGTTTTGCTGAAATTTTACAATTTTTTACGCTGTTTCTTACAAACGCAGTTGTCGTGGTTACTGCCTGGGATCTTGCGCGCATTTTGATACCAAACACTCCATATGCCATCATGCATTTGAGGTCGTGTAAGTGATACGGACGGAGACGCTGAAAATGCTGATTTCGGCCGAATTTGACCAGGTGTGCCTTCGGAAACCCTCAAAATTCTCGAACAGATGCTTGGTTCTTGACTAAGCGTACACAATAATTAAAGAGGACAAAATTCTGAACATTATGGCGAAAACCCAAGGTTATTTTGCCAGTTTTTGTGAATTTCATAGCCAACCGGAGCCGAATTTTGATTAATTTTAGCCAAAATTGGCAAATTTTCGGCTCCGGATGGCTATGAAATTCACAAAAAACTGGCCAAATAACTTTGGGTTTTCGCCATAATGTTCAGAAATTTGTCCTCTTTAATTATCGTGTGCGCTTACTCAAGAATTGAACACCTGTCCGAAAATTTTGAGGATTTCCGGAGACACTACCGGTCAAATTGGGCCGAAACCAGCATTTTCAGCGTCTCCGTCCGTGTCACTTAAACGACCTCAAATGCATGATGGCATATGGAGTGTTTGGTATCAAAATGCGCGCAAGATCCCAGGCAGTAACCACGACAACTGCGTTTGTAAGAAACAGCGTAAAAAAATTGAAAAATTTCAGCAAAACTGGACGGCATAATTGCCTTACATCGGTCTGTTTTTTGTGATTTTTCACTGAACTTTAAAATGCTCGTTCTTGAGTTTCAACAAGCCTTATATCGAGCTCTTTTTTTAATAATAAATGGCAAAGTCTTAGCTTCAAAATGAGCTATTACTAATATATATTTGGCGCGAATTTCAAATTCAAATTTTCAAAAGAAATCCGGCAAAATAAAAGGGACACCCTGTACTACCATGTAATAATAATACTAATTATGTTTGGGCATAAGAAAGGCATACATTTTGCTGTTTCGCAGTCATTAACGCTTTTTCCCACTGTCCATTTTCAATGAGAATGTCAATGCTACAATAACGAACAAATTAGTTTTACGCAAATGAGAATCATATGAACTTACGCGCTAACAACATCGACGTCAATTAGTTCTCCAACTCGGCCTTGGTTCTTTAGGAATTCACGGTAACCTGTAATACAAAGTTTAATTCTGATAGTTCTATGAAGGACCCCATATGAATCGGTGAGGTAAGCAAAAATATTCAGTATCCACTAAATGCATGAGCTGCTTTCGATGTATGATTATATATTTATTTCATGAGATTTTATAATACATTTCGGAAAACCTACGCTCATCGACATGCTCTTCTAATTCAGGCGACAGTTCAGAAGCAACCTGTAGATAAAAAATTTGATAGGATATAGTTAAGATCGCAAAAATACATACCCTTTTAGCCTTAGCCCATTCTCTAGCGCTGATGAGTGCCTCGATTGCTTGATGTGGCATATTGGCCAAAAGATATAGCTCCCCTGCGGCCATGTATTGATGTAGAGTCATAAGTTTGGTGCCGATTTGATCTATTACTTCCAGACCCATTTCGTCCATTAAGAATTTTACAATTAATTCTCCCGCCTAAATAGAAGAACTTATATTTAGCTTTCACATGTAACTTCCTTATCCTAGCTTGCCAATGTTTCTCTTATTTATCTTCTCATTTTTAACCCCTAATATTGTAGTTTAGTCATGTGGGTTTTACGATTATGATCAGATACAACATTGTGCTAATATTAGAAACGTTTCTGTCACAATTTTGCATTTATAAATGATTTCTTATATCCTAACCAATATGTATTTATTATTCTTTGATCGGTCGCGTATTTTCTATTAGTAATTCTGACTGAGAAACGAAGAAAGCAAGAATTTCAAATACGATTAAAGCACACCTTTGAATAAGCTTGGACAATTAGCTGAGTATCTGAGGTTGATGACTCGTCTACTTTCATGTATGCTTCGACTGCCCTCCTATATTCTTTTTGATGCTCCCACTCTTTTGCTTGAGCCATAAAAGATTGCGCGCCCATAGCGCCAGATTTTAGTTGGTAGTCGTCGAACTCATTCTAAATAATTTGTAGAAATTTAAAATCAATTCCAGCTTATTTTACTTGAACTTGTGCAAGCATGTCGGGCACATACTCTCTGGCAATTCGTAGGGCCTCGGTCCACATTCCCATTTCGCGATAATAAGTTAACATTATATCGGCTCTATTGGCTCGAAGCAAATAACTCTCGGCCTTTTCTAGATTCTTTTCTTCTAGCGCCGCTCGAGCTTGGCTAATATAAACATCCACCAGCATATCAGTTGAATGTAGGCTAAAAGTAGTTTTATGTAAATAGCAACAGTGTATTGATAATTTTTCCAAATTAGGGTATGTTTGAAAATTTGAGACGAAAAATCTGATTTTGTGCGAAAAAAGGATATTTCGGAACGCTGAATAAAAATTATATGATATCATGTATTTCGCTCAATACAAAAGCAGAACTAAAAAAATTTCAAGCTTAGTTATATTCGAATCCCTAGCATAAGACATACCTGGCTATGCGTTCAGCGGCTTCCCAATTCTGATTATGGATATACATAAGGATGGCATCTTTACCCTTGCCAGCTTTCAGATAGTATTCCTCCGCCTTTGAGAGGTCACCTTCATCCTCCATACGCTCTGCGTATTTTTGCTGGACATAAGCTAACTTATTATTCGCGCCGAGGCGGCACAGTTCAAAAACAAACTCGAAATCTCTAAAATATTAACAAAGAGTTTGTGATAATTGGTTATTAAAAAATTATTAAATTCACCCCCTGGTAGTGCCAAGCTCGATCGCTTCTTGCAGCAGACCATGGCGAGTTAGAAGCTTTATTGCAGCGTCTCCACCAAGATTCATAGCCCATAGGTAAGCAATCTGAAATTCATACATAGGTTGCGATGCTAAAACATGCGGTTTGAATAATGAACCTGTTTATGAGCTCTATCGCCACCCTCGAATTTGGCAATTCTATATGCATCAGCCCATTGCTCTGCTTCTTTGTACATATTCATAGCCGCAGTCCAATCACCAGCCAAAAGATATTGTTCTTCCGCAGCTTTCAAATCACCTCTCTTCTCTAATTCTTCGGCTAAGCGTTTGTGGGTGTCCTAAATATATGTCTCTTGGTGCCTATACACATTTTATCGAGATAAATCCTACAGTAAACATTAAAATCGTATTAAACTTTAAAAATTAAAAACCTTTAATTTTCAAACAAATTTTATGTCTCAATTTAGCCACTTGCAATAATTTCCATTGATGCGAATTTATCATGCTAAACAAGCAAAAATATAAAAATTCTAACTTGCAATTTTTCGGAGTGGAACCTCTCTACCAAAACCATCATCTCTTCCAGCCGATTAGCACTTTTATACATCTGAATCGCACGATTTGGCTCGCCAATTTGAACGTATAGCTAAAACGTATATACAGCGGTAAAGTTTAAACAGTGTTTTGGTTTATACTTCTTCAGCATCTTTTAGTCGATTTGATTGCTCAAGAGACTCCGCTTTCTGAAGATACAGGTCTTTGCTTCCTTCAACTCCAAAAAATTCAGCTGCCAATTTGTACGCTAAGATATTAGAACATAATATCAAATCAAAGTTTGGGTATTATACCATCAATCCATTTTCCGGCTCTATTGTACATTTCCACGGCTTCCATTGGCAGATTTGCATCTATGTAAAGTTTTTCAGCCGTCTAAATTTGAAATTTTTCATAAATAAATTTAAAATAATAATTATCTTTCGAAGAAGATTTCTAACTTTGGACTTACACTATAATCGCCTTGTGCCTGGAAGTGCTGTGCGATACTTTCGTAGAATTTAGAGGTTGTTTCATTGTCAGTGTCACCGATTGTCTTGAGAATATCCAACGCCTTAGCCCATTCCTTTCCTTTTATTGCACTGTCTACTGCTTTGAGACTGTTGCCACTTTCTGAATATCATTTTATGTTAATATTGTGGTTTAGGTATCATATTATTATCTTATTTTAGCATGATTTCTTAACAATTTTTTTATTTTCCTTAAACTAGGAACGCTTCTTTATATCTAAATAATTGTATAAGAATATTAAAGAGAATGATCAGGAATAACTAAAATAGGAACGCCTCAGTTATATTGAAACCAATACAGTTTCAATAGCAACCCATTATTGATTTCAGGCTAAACGTTAACAAACCCAAGTAATGGCTAATAGCGGCGTCAAAATTTCCTTCCTGACATAACGAGTCACCCCAAGCCTCTTCAAGTTGTACTACCTGTAATTGAATATTTTCATAATATAAGCTTACCTACGTGACTATTTTACCTGTTCTGGAAACGAGAAGCGTGCTACCTTAAAATTAGTAATTTATCAAAATTCTCTCAAACTATCGATTTACGTGGATTGCTTTACTGAACGCTTTTCCTCGCTTATAGCACTCCATTGACCGCTGAAATTGCTTCACTTCCTCCAGCATCTCACCAGCCTAAGTAAGTGGCCTGATAGATGATCAGAAATTTATTCAAATTACTTTGTCAAATATTTCGCATTTAATTAATGAGAGAACCACTCTTTCGACAAGACTCTCATCATTTTTCAAAGTCGAGTTTTCCATCAAAATCTTGGCTGCCATTGCCGGTTGATTGGAATTTAAATAAATTTCCAATGCCGAATTTATGTCGCCCTCCTTGGCTTTAATCTGTAAATTATAACCATGCTTGGAAGTCAAATTTTAGTTATCACCAAAACATACTTCTGCGGCTTTATCTTCTTGGCCGGTTTCACGCAAATTTCGGTGATATTTAGCTTTGAGAGATTCCAAATCTGGATAATTCTAAACTTCAAAATTCAGTTTAGTTTAAAATTACCAACAGGCATGTCTTAGCAATGGTTGTGTAAAGTACGCTAATTATGGTGATTGCAGATAAAACGCTTACTTAGAAAGATGGCACTTAGATTTAAAACGGAAAATATGGACACATGAGTGTTCTGGACTTTCAAATTATATATTTTCCGAGTATTTTATTTCCCTTGCATGTCACAAATAAGCTCACCATAGCCTGAGCCAAGTCGATGGCTGCCTCCCAGTTGCTTAATTTTTGGTGCATCTCGATAGCTTCTTTTAAAGCGTTCTAAACTTCAAATATTTTTAGTATATCTCTAATAAATCTTACATTTTCAAGATAAATCCTCTCGGCCAACTTGTATTCTTTGTTTGCCATAGCCATACGTGCCTTAATTTCATAGTGATCCAATCCATTGCCATCATGCCGTTGGGCAATAATCTCCGCTTTTTCAATGGTCTCTTGCAGAAATCTAAAATATGATAATTTCACCAGAATCCATAGTTACTTAGATCAAGTCTTTGAATTATCATAAGCTTATAATATTACGGATTATGTTTATCCCCTTTACGATTGGAATAGTGAGGAGTTTTGAACAAAAATTATAAATATTATTAATCACTACTGTCATAATTACTGACCATACAATATGCTAGAAATTCCTTTTTTATTAAAAATTTAATGAGCGATTTAAATTAGAAACTTACTTGACCCGCGCATAATCGTTTAAAGCAGCATAGCATCTTTGCGCAATTAGCAATTCGGAGTGTTCCATAGTAAGAAAAGCCAGGCGCTTCCACATACCCGCATGAGAATCTCCTGATGATTCCTCCATTTGTTCCAGGAAAATCAACGCTCTGTTGAAGTCCAATTCGTCCAAAGCGGTTCCAAATTCTATTAATCCAATGTCCAACTCATATGCCACTTGAGCATTATTCTCCTGTGAATTTTATTTCAAATAGAATAAGAAAAGTCAAAATACACTGCGAACCTGAACAATAACTTCGGTGTGCCGATCATCTCTAAGCACCATCTCAATATCACCTTGAATGGGGAACTGCGTGATTTGCTCCACAAAATCCGTATTATACCACACGCATAACATATCTAAAATATGCAAATTTTTAATATAAAAGTAAAAATTTGTAAATAAAGGTTTACCATTGCTCTGAGCCACGACCACGTCGCTTCTGGGAACCCACTGAAATATGTTTGTTTCATTAATATGCATCGAGCCAAAGCAAAATTTGTAAATGTCGTAGTTTATCGTGACTAGGCGGTTCATTTTGGCATGAACTAGTTTATCGTGACAGAGGACGGGGTTCGGCTCAGATCTCGGGATCCGGTACAGTCATACTCGACGGAACCGATCAAAAAATTCAGTCCCAGGTCAGAACGGATGGGCAGGGTTTTCCTGTCAGAACCGGGAGTGGGTTATGCTCGACTCATGGGTAAAGAATGCATTCGGCTGATTTGCAAATTTACTGTCAAAATAAACTACAACACAAATAATCTATGCGTCTAAATTAAAAAATATAAAATGGCGTAGAAAAGAGTTCCGACAGGGCAAATGGCGATTTGAATTTGCGCCAAAACATAATTGCATGCCAAAGGGGTTAAAAGGGGCCGCTGAAAATTTTTAATGAGGGGGATTACTCGGCAGAGGTCTCCTCTAGAAATTGGTAAAAAAATTTGAGTGGGGCCTTATTAGAGTAAAAATTTTCACAGTCAACACTTTTCCCTATTAGAGGAGACTCTTTTCCTGAGGCTGAACAGAGCCTCCTCTAATAGGGAAAAGTGTTGACTGTGAAAATTTTTACTCTAATAAGGCCCCACTCAAATTTTTTTACCAATTTCTAGAGGAGACCTCTGCCGAGTAATCCCCCTCATTAAAAATTTTCAGCGGCCACTTTTAACCCCTTTGGCATGCAATTATGTTTTGGCGCAAATTCAAATCGCCATTTGCCCTGTCGGAACTCTTTTCTACGTCATTTTATTCATATTTAACGAATGGACAAGACAAATTTGTAATACAATAATTTTTAAACATAAAGTCCTTCTTTCCCAAACATAACGCAATAACTGTAAATTCAACCAAACAATAAGCAATACTTTTATCAATTTGAAAAATTAGTAAAGTTTACTTACCTGAACAAAAGAGCAAAAATTGACCATATTTGATGTCTGTCCTGTCTCAAGACGAAATAGAAACAAAGATGACGAATGATCGCGATAGAGAAGCTTATTTGCAGTTTCATTTAACTAGAAAGACTTTTAGTGAGAAGTTTTACGTATAGTGTTAAACAAAGCAATAACAAAAAATGTTAACGATAGAGGAATGTCATTTCGCAATGCTCAATTGTTTGATACACCTATGATGAGATTATACCGGTGTTTTATTCAAAATTACCATTTTGGGACAAAATATTCACTGTTTTTGTTCAAATAAACAATTATCAGAAATCTTGTTTCAGCGCTCCAGTGTTCCACGGGTGTGTTTTTGGGCTACCGTATTTTCTCTAATAGGACCCAGCGCTTATTTGTTTCAATTCTCCTCTAGGGGGTCTATTATAGGGTCTCTCTCATTTTTACACACTATATCTTTCTGTAAAAGGGGGTCAATTATGGGGGTGGGCTCAATTTGAGAGAATACGGTATACCGATGCGAGAGAATTGAGAAGATAAATAATAACCTCTATCCAGTCGATCACTGAGTTATTATGAGAAATTTGTGCTAGTTGGCGGCCGTCAATTAAGTTTACTAAATGATAAAACCATAAAGTGCAATTGATAATTCCACTCTGAAGATATTTTGCACGTGATATATAACTTGTGTTCTGCCACATTATCCTTCAGATGATTTCATACCAGGTAAGTAGAAAATTAATAAAAATTTGTAGTATTCATACATTAAGCAGAAATTAGGAAATGAGATTCGAAATGACATCTGTTTCGCTAATAATTTAATGGTCATACAATACGACTCTTGAAAAGTTACGTCATTTGGCAAGGTGTACCTATTGAAATAGTGTGGATGTCGAGCAAGTATGCTACTCGGCGAATATCTTCTTGTTCAGCCTTGTCTCCAGCGGATCTTCCTATTCTCCGATATTTCTTTTCGTTTATTCGCACGCTTATCTAAAAAATGATTATGAGATTCAAGTAAATTTCGGGCACAATTTCGTTTAATATAAAAGGGGTAACAAAATTTTGATAAGTTAAACTCCGCTAAGTGCTCCGTTCCGGCCTAAAGTTGTCCTTTTAGCTGGTGTACTTGAATTTTAAGCGAAAATTCGCCAAAAATGGGTACTTTATGTAATTTTTGCCAGAATAGCTTACTTTTAACATATTTAGAGATAAAGCACACATTTTTACAAAACTTATACTAATTTTTACCTAAATTTGGCAAATTTTTCGGAAAATTTGGTTCTTATTTTCCAGTTCTACGCTAGATCTATTGGATTAGATTTTATTCCATCAATAAAATATCAAAATAATCGAATACAAACATAACCCATTTTCATGGGCAGAAGTTTAACCAATTTTTGGTTATCATACAGTCTCTCGTGTTTTTTGGGCCTACTACTGCAGAATTTTCACATCTTTGGATTTGTGGTAAAAGCAAAATTGCAGGTTTTCCTATTTTGTCCAGATAGAATGTAAATTTGACAAATTCTTAAGAATCACGTACCTGGTGTGGATTAACGCGCTCCGTACGGATCCAGCCGGCAATCTCGTCTTTTCCGTATTCTACAAAGCTGACTTCACATCCAGCATTCACAATCATACAAACATTTTCCTGAAGCATTCATATACCTTTTAATCATATTTCTAATGACTATTATGAATTTACGTTATCCAGGTAATATCGTTCATTGCCGCTCCAATCCCACGCGATTTCGGAACACTAAACCAGAAAAATGAACTTTGTTAGTATTTACACATCAATCGTTACGAAGTTACCAAGTCATTCTCCAAATCTGCCACCACCATTGTGTAAGGCGTGGACGCTATCGCATATCGATTATTCCGACCCATAATTCGGATGTCGGTAATTGAGTGATTTTTCTTCGAGCGAATCACACAGCTTCGTTCTTCCGGGGAATTAACATCCTTGATAACGACTTGTGATTGAGACACATATGTCGTCTCGAAGCGGTTCTTTAGCAGAGACCTTTTCATACAACAATCGATGCTTAATTAATAGATTCAATGCCTGATTACACACTTAAGTAGTTAAATCTTAATTACGCATGATTTCAAATGAACACACCTGCAAACACCGCCGACGATGCTGCCCTGAAAATTGAGACTAATCTTGAAAAGTCGCATGGTACTAATACATACAGCGATAAGAGTCGTGCCGTCGGGTTTCCAAGCCAATGAAGTAACCGTATAGAAATTTCGCATGTTGAGAACTTTTTCGGCATCCCATGCTCCGCGTCGTGCGTTCCAGGAAACTAGTCGAAATCTAAATATTTAAAATATTGTTCCAGTTCAATTTATAGCTGAAACTTAAAAAATTTAAAAAATTAGTTTATTTTAAAAATTTATAGAGAGGTAAAAATGAAAAGCCAGCTGAAACGTTTCTGCTCTAATTTTATTTATATAAAAGAAACGGACTTATCAAAAGTGCCAAAAACTGCGTTGTGACCGGTCGAGTCTATAGCAGCCACGTAAAACTCTTTTTCATTGGCATCTCGACTGTAGTCAAAATCTTGCAAAATTCGTCCCTGCTCAGCATTATACGAAATGATCCGACGGTCTGAGCCTGCAGCCAATATTCCAAAATTAGAAAAAACCAAGCAGTAAGGCGAAGTTGAATGGACGCACAATTTTTGCTGAAATTAGCCGAAATTGTTATCAACAAGCTAAATTCTCACAACCTGAGTTCGGCTTTTGAACGAATACACAATTATCGAGCCGTCTACATGGCCCGACGCAAAGGCCTGCTTGTTTGGGCTAAAATAATGTTTTGGACATGAACTTCCCGCCAGATTTTTAGGCATAAACGCCTCGAGGCATAAGCTAATCTTAGGCTTAGACGACGCCATTTTACCCTTTGCTAAGCTAAGGCATTCAAGAATGCGGATTGTCAGTTTAAAAGGCGCACGGTAAAACCCCCCCGGTAAACCCCCCCACCCCGGTAAAAACCCCCCGCGGTAAAAACCCCCATAATTTTTAAAAAGGCTGTTAACTGATCATAAGTGCATGTTTTTTGCTATTTTTTGCCAAATTTGATGTTACTGATTCTATATCAACTATTTCTCTAGATTCCGATGCACTAAACCCAAATATGGTTTAGCGTTAAGCCTAAGTTCCCAAAAAACCATGATACCCCCTATGGTTCCAAAAAAAATTTTTTTCGCAATTTTGCCTGAAAATGTCTAATTAGTTGTTTTCGACCATGCTGATCACGAATCCGAAGGAATTTTCAAGATTGGATCTCACTGTTTCGAGCTATGGCCTCAGGGCATATATCCAAGCATTTTCTTATTGGAAAATAAAAATTACACAAGTAAAGTCTCCATTTTAATAGAAAAGATTATTTTATGGTGAAGGAATGGCATATTATTGAGAAATACACCAAAAATTTGAATTCCCACCAAAAGGTACCATTATCTGTGACAAACAAATCTGTGAAAAAACCAAATCTGTGACAAAAAACCCAAATCTGTGACAAAAAACCCAAATCTGTGATAAAAAAACCAAATCTGTGACAACAGACCCCAAATCTGTGACATCCAAAAATCTGTGACAAAAAGCCCGAATCTGTGACACCAAAAACCTTTACGTGTTTTTAGTGCATTCCGTGAAAAATTTTTCATATTCTAGAATTAATTTTAAAAAATTATGGGGGGTTTTTACCGGGGGGTTTTTACCGTGGGGGGGGGGTTTACCGGGGGGGGTTTTACCGTACCCCGTTTAAAAAATTTATGCCTAAAATACATTATGCTAAAGCAAAAGTAAGTTTAACAATTTCAATAAATAAATAAAAAACGAACTGTTGAGCTAAAGCAACCACCATAGAATCCGTTTTGTAAATGGTTGAACCTAAAAATTATCGTTCCTCAACATTTATTCAAACGCATCGAATAAATTACATTTATTTGAATTACTTGAACCATTTCGTACTTTTCCATCGACCAACCCAATTATTAGACGATTTTCCTCGGGCCAAACTAATGCAGTAACCGCAGCGTCCTTTTGAGCGAACTTGTTGCAAATAACTTTCTTTTCTTCCCTTTAAATATCATTTTAGAAACAGATACGAACAAACTCTGTTCGAAAAATAAGGAAAATATACCATGAATGTCCCAAACGATAGACAAAAACTGCAATATTTTAACATGAAATCAAAATCAGTCTGAAGTGTAAACCTATGCTATCTGTTTGTCCGACGGCTAGCTTGGTGGAATCAGGAGAAAAGACAGCGCTTCTCAACATATAACTCTTTTTGCCGTACTAAAACAAGTATTAAGTTTGAAACAAGTAATAAGAGCCGTTATTCCAAGACTAATCCTTCTAACCTTTGAATCAATGGGTTTGGTAGAAAATTTATCTCTTTGTCTGAATTTTTCGTCTAGCAAAATAATGTAGCGTTCGGCACTGACAATGGCGAGCTTCTTTCCATTGGGGGAAAAAGCTAAAAAGGGATATTATGATTGTATATCCCACAAATGGCCTACTGATGGACGGAACACAGCGACTGACCAACTCTTCCTGCAAAAGAAGCTTAAAGAGGTTCGTAATTAAATATGTCTCTATAATTGCCTCAAAAATTCAAAATACACCAAAAAATTCAAATTAGCCTGAAATTAAAAAAACTTTAGCTTTTATAAATTTCAATTCTGTGGAAGGCGCTACACACAGATGGGCTTCAATTAGA
This sequence comes from Ditylenchus destructor, assembly GCA_022814885.1. Classification (NCBI taxonomy): domain Eukaryota; kingdom Metazoa; phylum Nematoda; class Chromadorea; order Rhabditida; family Anguinidae; genus Ditylenchus; species Ditylenchus destructor. The sequence goes on along the minus strand of JAKKPZ010000010.1, from coordinate 1,577,388 downwards.
GATAACACAGTATTTATTGAGAGATACTTTCGGCTGCGTCAAAACAAAATCCCGAATGTAAATCTCGAGAAAATGATTACAGGAAAATTCATCATCAAATTCCTATAAAATTCATATTCCCCTAAAACATCTGGTTCCATATTACCAACTATGCAAATTAATGAATCCTTTACAATGAAAAAACTAACATTTCCCGATGGATCGACCAAAGTGTCCAAATATTTAAGTTGCATTTTACTGTGCAATAATAGACGCTCAATAATAGGCGTGAGCAAATTAACACACTGATAAAATGAGATGCAAGAGATCGCCTTTTAAATGTAACCTTACAACAAATGTTCGGTTGCTATGGCCACCGCATGGCATATGGAAGTATTTCCTTATTGTTAGCAATTTATCAAAATAGCAATGCGAATATTTTTTCAACTTTACCTATTTGGAACCAAAGCTTTATTGAGTAAACCTGATTACTTTACAACTTTCTATAGATTCTCTTGTAGAATTTTTAAATATAAAAGTGAGATAATGGGCAACTGGTCTATTGGGCAGCTCTCCCAAATATTGGAATGATTTGCCAACGAAATTGGAAATCAACGCCCAATGGACTCAGAGTCAATTCATCTGGAGTTAAATCCCTGAAATCAGACGCCATTGAAACCTAAATTTTTTCTGGGTACGCGAATGGCTATAGCGTATTTGCTGTAAACATATGTTTAAGTAATGTGATGTGCATTTTAAATATATTAGCCTTTATTAAGAAAGTAATGGCAACTATAAAAGTATAAAATATCAATTTGACGTAAACTATGTGTAAGTGTGGAATGTCAGAAGAAGTGTTGCGTTCTGTGCAGAAATCAGCGAAGTTCACCATATTGGCTGATGACCGAAGTCTCGTGTGTTCTTTCTACCTTGAGGACTATCCGCTGCAACTGGGTTGTTAGTTTTCACTGCAATATCTCCATGAAAAATTCCGCCCACAGAATCGCGATGAGTGCTGCGCTATAAATGAAAAAATATGAATAAATATCACATCCAGGTCATAAATGCAACTTTATTGAAGCCCCACTTTATTGAAATGCTGAGCCGTTTTGTGGAGATACGAATATAAAAAATTGTAATTTGCAATAACATATTTATTAAATAAGGCTGAGCGAATAATAAAATCAAACCGAGGTTACTAAGCCGGATGTTGATGCAGTTTGAGGTCTCTCACTTTGGCCATTGATTTTCGACTCTTCTGATTTCAAGTTGGCAAAGAAATTTGAGAAAACCACAAAATTGTTTACTTGCCATATGGGTGATTCGAGTTTGTGATGTTTTCTCAAGAATTCTAGAAGTGCAGGTGAGGGTTTATCGAATGCACAGTTAATCGGTTCAATTTTCTCGTGCTGAAAGTAGTAATACTGATGTCATGTAATACAAACTGAGTGTTTTAAAATTGTGCTTGACATGATTTCTACTATGTTGATATTCATACGGCGAAAATTAAAGAGTTATTTAATTAATTTTTCATCCAAAAAGTAACCTCGAGCATGTGATTGAAAATGACTTCTGCGTATCCCTGCTTCTGCATCGATGGATGAACAAAGAAGTCCAATACACACAGTGGCGTTGTTACATAGTGATTGTCTTCGGTATCTGTGAGATAAAGTTGCCGTTTCGTTGTTTTCAAATATCCGATGACAATGGATGCAGAAGGACGCGTATCATGTCTTTTCCACATCAAATATAGAGTCTGTTCGTCTTCACAATACAATAATTTTTCGAACGTTGTTAACGGCTTCTTGAGAGATTGTGCCTAAATGTGCTTAGATTTTGCTCAATGTTAGAAGTTTTATTAGAAGCGGCTAAGCCATCCAGTTTTACATTGGATTTGCTTTTCTGTAATCTTACTTTTCCAAAGTCTTGCATGTCTTAGAGTGACATAATCCTGGTGCTCATTTTGATTAAGATAGTTTACCAAAAATTCTTTTTCTCATATCATAGCTTTACCTCTGCAGATAATTTTCCCATGTCGTCGATAGCTTTTCCAATGCTAACATTCCTGACCGGATTCATCCATTTCATAGTGTTTCGATCAAATCTATGCACTGGCTCTTTCAAGCTTGTGCTTAGGTCGGAAGATATCTCCATTATGGTAATGTGCTTAAAATCAAATCAATGAGCTGTGAATTCAGGTAAACATAAACTGTATATAGTCGAGCTATAATGAATTCGCGGTTAATTTCACCGTGAGGAATATCTTATATCGTAGTTAAATGAATAATAAATACTGGAAGGCTAAGAGGAAATAATATAACAAAACATAAACAAATAAGAGTATTCAGTAAACGAAATACTTTCTCGGTATTTTTATTTTACGAATTAGTATGTTCAAAATAAAATCGAGTAATAAAATACGAGAAGAAAAAGAGAGTAGCAAAAAGAAGAGATGATGAGGTTAGAATACTGTTAATATTATGTACGAAAATTGGGCCTATAATTGTAAATTAACCTTGAAGATATTCCGAAACTAGACATTTATAAGGCTTAACCTCAAAGAGGCACAACGCAAAGGATTGAAATAGCAAGAACGAAATATCGTAAAAATTCAGATTCTTTGAGCTTGCAAACCTCACAAGTTTTGCTTTGAAAGAAATTACTGTAAGATAGGAGGAATTCCGACATAAACTATGTAAAAAAATAAAGCAATTCCTTATGAAATGATAGTATTGATGTATTGGAGCATCGTGTAAAACATAACATTAATATTTACAAATATTTCACAAGGAATGAATAAGCAAGACATTTTGCAGTTTTGTTCACTAAAATTTGTAAAATGGAATAGGAAGAGCAAGACTGAGTGTGGTCGCGTTCCGTTGCCATCTCTGTTTTATTTCAATAATTCTGCCATATGCCTTCATAAGGAAACATCCATTGTACGTAACGTATTTCAGAGCGCATTCTTTGTGCGCATTTTACATTTATTTTTTGTTTTCTTTGCACTAAAAAATACACAATTATTTCCCATTTGATTCACTTTTCTTTCAGAATAATTAAGGACAATTATGGAGTGTTTATCGATTTTTGGAGTTTTTAAATACTTTCAGTCTCGAAAAGAGTTCCCTTATGTTATCTGTTTATAAATTTGAATTTATAAAAAGGGCTAAATACAAAGTTGGTAAACATTTACTATTTTCTCAGACGTGTTTACTTGATGCCATTTGCTTCTTTTCTGCTTTTCTACGGCTCAAATACGCTTGGCAAAATAGAATTCGTCATAAATTGGCTTTCGTCATAAATAAGGCATTAGCTCCATAGCCTCTCTGTGTTTTATAGTTACTTAAAGGTAGCCTAACAGCCCATGGGGAACTAACAATGACAAAGAATTACATTTTTCATCAAAATTTGTCTTTTTTTAACTTTTTTGGAAAATGTCACTTTTGATGCAATATCTGGTATTTCTTTAGACTATTTTCTGAAACTTTATAGCATAGCATTGAAAAAAAGAGGTGAATGTGACAATGGTATGGGTCGGAATTTGCCTTTTTCGCAATCTAAAACCGTCATTCTGCAATTCTGTAAAGGATAAATACAATAATTCCTATAGTAACAAACTATTGCACTAGTTTACCATACATAATTTAAAAACAATGATAGAAATGAAAAACCCCAAACCTGAAGGTCATTGTCAATTTCCTACCGGCTGTCAAGCTACCTTTAATGCACTTTAGCTGGAATACCTCCTTCCACTAGCGCAGCCAGGGGGCACCGGGGGCACTTGCCCCCCCCAAATGGGAAAATTTTTAAAAATGAGTGTAAATCAGTGCAAATTTGGACAAAAATCGGTCCGGTGCCCCCCCCCCAAAAAAAACCCGAAAATTGGGGGGCTCCCCCTCCCCAAAATGGCGATTTTCTTGAAAACGTGCCCCTCCCCCGAAAAAAACCCTGGCTGCGCCACTGGCTCCTTCTAGTAGATGCCACAAGAGTCCACAAATTTTGTTGTCAAACACTTTTGGGCGGTATCTCAAAATTTTTACCCAAAAAACCCAATAAAGAAACCCTGCGTTTCCGAAAAATTATCAGAACTCATAGTGCTTTTGGCTAACTGTCCTATATACCATGCTCATGTACGAAAATTAAGGTTGTTCATTATTTTGTATTGCTAAACATTCACACAATATTCCTGCTTCATTGATGAGCTCAAATGCAAAGCGCCGGAGAGTAATCCGGACTCAAATCAAGAATGAGGAAAGTAAGTCTTATTTATGATAAGTAAATATATGGTAAGTAAAAAAATAGCCCAAAATTTTGGGCTACTCATTGGTTTATTGATCCTACCTCATCTTTCCAGTTAAATTTACTCTATTGGTTCCATCTTACCAAGGAAATTTTCATTAGGTTTTACTTTGGTTGTATTCTTCTGTTACTCGCTATGAAAATTTCGATTGATACATAAATATGTGCATCGAAAAAGTATTTAATTATCATCGTGTTATCATCATCAAAATCTTATTTCAGACGTCTTGCTGATAAAAAACGAGGAAGAAGCAGGACTGCAGGCAATCAAGGCGGAAGAGTTGCAAACTATTAAACAAGAAATTCGAGATGACGAAGAGCGAGAAGGAAATTCCATGCAGCTCACATACAAAAGCGTAATCCAAAATTTTTCTCGTTTTGCGTCGCGGAAAATGGTAGGATTTTTTTTGCGCTAAATAATTCAACTATTGATCAGTGCGTGGAAATTTTTCAATTCCCCCATATGGAATTTATTAAAAAATTCAAGAGAGCTACGCACCTTCGGTGCGGTTTGGTCGAGAGTCGTGCGCGAAATGTTGCATTTTCGGGATTTCACCTGCCCATATCTCCCGTAGCCGTGCCTGTATCGGGCCGATTGATACGTCATTCGTCTTGTCTCAATGAGAGGATTCAAACGACGTATCACTCGCCCGGAACAGAGCGAACCGGAGAAAGTTACAGGTGCGCGAAATGTTACATTTTCGGGATTTCACCTGGCCATAAGTCCCGCTCGCCGGCCGTGTCCGAGCCGATTGATACGTCATTCGTCTTGTCTCGATGAGAGGATTCAAACGACGTATCACTCGCCCGGAACAGAGCGAACCGGAGAAAGTTGCAAAATGGGCCCCCCGGGGGGGTAAGGGGGGCCGTTTACCCCCTTTCGGTGTGGGCAGGGGGGTCTGAAAAAAAATTTCACATCAAAACCCTACCCTAAAACGGGGGCATACGCGATTTTAGCCCCATATGAGCGAAAAAAAATTTTCAGGAGACGGCGCACATTTGCAGCTTAGTTAGAGGGGAAGAGCTATCCATTGCCGGGCAAAGCACTTTTTATGTGTTTTCGTCCACGTTGAAGCCGAATTCAAGGGAATTTCCAAGATCTGATCTCACCCTCCGAGATATGTCCACGGGGCATATCGCTCGAAAATACTTCAATATGGCTGGAAATGTTTTTACCACAAAACGCCTAACATTGGTATACTTTAGGCTTAGATTTGCGGCTTTTATACGAACAACACTTACAAGTGTATACTGATGCTTACCTTTAGGCATCAGTATACCAAGACTTAATCTCTTAAATAGGTGCGCCACTATTTTACAGAGCCCCCACTTATTATCCATCCCATACAATTTACCTTTATTTTGATCATTTCTAAGCAAAAACAGGCATTTCCGGCTATTTTGTGGTGGTTTTGCGCGATTTAAGCAATTTAGGGGAAAATACCCTGTGGGCATATCTCGGAAGGATGCGCTCGGATCTTAAGGTACCATTACAAGATATGCCCAGGATATTTTCTCCCAAAAAATGCTTAAATCGTCCAAAATCTCCCCCACTTTGGTCGAAAACTCATAAAAGTGTTTTGCTAGGCTATGGAGAGCTCTTTTTTATTCCGTATGGAGTACTGAAAAGTGACCAATGCGTTAACATATCAAGCAACATTGGAAATATATCCAAAGTCACATTTGTATGGACTTTATATAGTGTGACTTGTCATGCCTTAAAAAATCTGTCATATGAAAAATATATTTAATCGAAACCGGATTAAACAACCGATTAATCAACCAGCTAGAGCCCTACCGCTAATTTTTATATTACGTTATACATTTGAATAAACCATGTTTCCTAATATTGCGAGAAAACAGATAAAAATTTGCATATAAAATTCGTCGTAAGGAAAAAATATATCAATTTTGAAACACAAAAACCGAATTTACAGGTCGGAGTGCATGTATCTGCAGCTGGAGGATCGTTCAATGCCATTCATAATGCACTCTCCTTGGGATGCACCTCATTTTCGCTTTTTGTTCGGAATCAGCGTCGTTGGGACTCCAAACCAATGGAAGACAGTGCCGTGGAGAAATGGAATGACGCTATCGAGGTATCCAGTTTCTGTGAAAAATTAGACGTAATATTATAGATCGAAAATATTTCTGCAAACTAAAATAGCCGTTATAATTTGAAATTAAAGTCTTTTAACATTCGTATCAAGTTTTATTGTTCAAGAACGATTGTATAAAACAATGTATTGGATCTTGATAAAATTTATCTTAGTTACAATGAGCACAAATTATATAAAAATTTTATAGAGTTATCAACTTTAAGGTATAATTCTTTACTGACTTTAGGCAACGAATTATCCTCTGAATCTCATAATTCCACATGGATCATATCTCATTAATGCCGGTTCGCCCGAGGAAGATAAGCTCGCCAAAAGTCGAGAGGCAATGCTAGATGAGTGTCAGCGATGTGAGCGCTTAGGAATAACGTTATACAACTTTCATCCAGGTGAATACCTTTACTTTCTTGTTCACATTTTTGCTTGTTTCATTATTTCCCATATTCAGGCTCAACTGTAAAGAAATGTACTCGTGAAGAGTGCATAAAAAGAATCGCTGAAACTGTAAACTACATCCACGAGAACACGACTTTAATCACTCTAGGTATATTTGATATGTAGTGGATTTAATGTAGTTGTCATTTAGTTCTTGAAACTACAGCTGGAACCGGTAAGTGTTCAAGGGGGATTTCTTAACCTGCTAAATCGATTGGCGCACGGTAAAAGCCCCCCCCCCACGGTAAAAGGCCCCAGTAAAAGCCCCCCCATAATTTTCGTAAAAGGGTTCTAAAGTGGGCAAAATTTTTTTTGAAAAATTCCGAGATTTTCGGGGAAAATATGTCGACTGGTTTCAACCAAAAATCGCGCAGCCCTTATAAGGGACGTAAACAGGCCTAATGGCTTGTTTGGCGCCTTATAAGGGTTGTTCTTGAGCTTAAGCCTAAGATTAAGTCCGTATTGGGCGTGCCCAGCGGGGCCCGAAGCCTAATGGCTTGTTTCGCGCCTTATAAGGGTTGTTAGGGAGCTTAAGCCTAAATCCTTGTTCGGGAGTCTGAAAATCCGCCAATTGGAACACTGAAACAGCAAAAGCGAGGGATAAACTTTACCATTATAGAAAAATGGTTAGAGATAGTGAGAACACCAACACTTTTCAAACTTCACGACCAAAATCCGCGTTAATCTCAGACTTATCTCGGACTAATCTCGAAATTTTTCAAAAAAAATTTTTGACCACTTTAGAATTCTTTTATGAATATTATGGGGGGGGGGGCTTTTACCGTACCCCAAATCGATTATGTATTGTCGAATATATAAATTGGACAAAATCGGTCATTATGAAAATGGCGAGCATTGGAGGGGTTTACCGGGGGAGGGGGTTACCGTACCCCACTAATCTATCTTGAAATAGTTGAGATTGATGACATAATTAAATTTGAAATTATGAGCTTTCTTAGTTTTATTTTTTGATTAGCCTTCGAACGTCAAAGTTTATAATTTCCATTTAGGTAATACGATTGGAGGGACGTTTGAGGGTTTGTTACTTATTTTACGATAAACTTGAGGTAAATGGGTGAGGTTTTAGATTTGCGCGATATTATCGCCGAAGTTAATGATAAGAAGCGAATTGGTGTATGTATCGACACATGTCACATTTTTGCCGCAGGTACTATCATGTTCTTTATTGTACCTGTTCCGTTTTAAATTTTTATATGACTCAATTTCATGAGCTATGTCAAAATATCATACATTAACTTTCTTTAACAAAATTATATATTCCATATATTACTTAAAAATAAAAGCAAAGGCTCTTCGAAGTTTATTGTCAAAAATTCTAGTAAAGCATTTCATTGTACTAAATAATTTTTATATAACAATTACTTTAAATGTCATATTTATAATGTAGCACCACACCTTATTGTTAAGATTAATTAAATATCAAAACAAGGATATTCCAGGCTATGACTTAAGGACTCCTGCTGCGTATGAGAAAACGATGAACTCATTTCAGAACGTGGTTGGCTTCTCATACTTGAAGTAAGTTTGTTTTAAATCAGCTCGTAATATTTCCAAAAATACAAAATAATATGTATTTTTAGAGCACTACATATGAACGATTCGAAAGGCGTCTTGAGCAGCTGTGTCGATCGGCATGCGAACATAGGGCACGGTGAATTAGGCCTGCAATCTTTTCAGGTATAGTTGTCATAATCTTTCTAACTTATAGTGTTATGTTTTCTATTACAGAATATTATGCGTGATCCTCGCATGAATGATATTCCGCTGATTTTGGAGACGCCAGAGGGAATGTATCCAAAAGAAATCGACATATTGTATCGCCTTCAATCCGAGAAGTTGACTGAGTGTAAAATTAAGTATGGTAAAATCAAATCAGAATTGTCTATAAAGTCCGAAATAAAAAAATCTTTATAATGCTAGAAAGATTGCCACAACAAAACACAAAGGAAACAATTCGTCTATATTCTATTTTAAGTTTTTACATTTCTCTTCTAACAACTTTCTTCCCCGCTTCTCTTTTACAGCCGTATCCACAGCGTCAAACCATTCACAGAATGCGTTGTTTACACGGAGTTGCTAAATATTCGACATCATTTAGGCATTTATAAAATTCTTTATTACATTGTATGCAGTGCAACCAGCGAATGAATTTAGAGCCCCATACAATGAAAGATCTAAAAATATGTTATAGAGCCAGCAGGATGTTCATAGGAAAAATTACCTGCCAAATTAGGGTTGTTTCCACCGGCAAATTTCCTGTCCGGCCCTTTAGTAGATAGGAAAAACTGAAAAAAATGCTTTGATAGATTCATAAAATATTTTTTGCTAAATATAACGAAAGAAACTACGTATGATTTAAAAAAATTTGATCAATATGAGTCAGGGAAATCAACACAAGGAAGTGCTAGTTTCCCACTACTTTTTGTCCATTTTAAAATCAACAGGCGAAATTTACCTCAATAGCGTCGGAAAGGGCTTTTCTTTCATCGTCGATCTTATGTCTGAATTTTCATAGAGGTAAACAAATTCCAGAGAAAAAATATATAATAACCTACCGCTTCTTTAGAATTTTTGATATTTGCCACCTGAGTTTATGTAAGTTACAAACAATGTATGGTACAAAAATTGGCTTACATAAAAGCTGCCCCAATGTAAATCGCCATATAGCGACCAACAGTGCTGAAATTTCGTTCCCAATCACCGACTTTGTCAAAATGGCGGAAAGTTTCGAGCGACTCAGACCAGGTCCTGAAATTATTTACCATATATTCAATTGTCACAAGTATAATTAAAATCAAAAGTCCTTTAAATTCAGGAAAAAATAGTGGTTGTATTTTTGCGTTATCAGAGTTTGAAGATTCCGTAATGAGTAAAATATGTTTATGTTTCACGTCTTTGGGGTATTGTAAAATGTTTTCAGAATATAAGGGCATACCGATAGACATTCGGCGAAATAAGATGTATGAACCAGTCGTCGACCCATTCACGGATTTCGCGTTCTTCTCTGCAATTATAACACTCGTCAATGAAATGTTCGCATGAACGTTGACAGTTTTAATCATAGTTAAAAATACCTAATATTTTTAGTTAATAATATGGACTTTGGTCTCGATATAAACTTTCTAGAGATATTTGAACATTCGAAATGGAATGGGTTTCTTAATTTCGAATAATATCCCCCTAGCAGCGTTAGTTTTATCATATCAATTCATATTTGGCGAGGAAAGTTCGTTTGTAAAACTAAAAGAAATTCTATATATGGCATGAAACGATAAAACGTAATCCCAAACAAAATTGAGTTCGAACGAAAATGAATTTACGATTTCGTAATTTGAGTGCAATATAAAAGATAAACAATAATAGTACCGTATATTTTGAAGCTCCTCGTGCGTTCCAATTTTTCCTTCCGGCATGATAACGAATTGATTGGGATAAGTCACTAATGGCTTTTTGCTCTTTGGATCAACAGTGGTGTGTGGAGGGTACAGCTCTAAGACACTGGGGAGTGTTGCGTCTTTTCTCAACAAATATGTTTTGAGCATGGAAATTATCAGCGAAGACTGAACCAAAGGCTTTTCGCAGCACGACGAGTGCAAAATAGGTACCTGAGAATATTATACAAAGTCTTAGAAATTCGAACGTTTTAGTTCATAATTTTGATAGGCTTCACACAGACACATCCCTCAAGAGCATTGAAAGTAAAATGATATTTATATACATAAATACACAGCACTAACTATTCACAATTTGCACTAGTAACGAATTAATTTTATAATAACAAAGCTAGGATCGTTACAAATATTATATGTATACCTTTTTGTAGTCAGGTGAGAACTTTATTTGTGATTTAGTCACTGGATTCACTTCAATAACGTCATATGAGAATCTTAATAGTTTGAAATAATACTAAATATAAAATGACATAAACTATAATTACCCGTAATAATCCAGGAAAGCTCGAAGTTTGCAGCAAAATGGACCTAAGTGAAAATTTTAGCATGGCATATAAAGCGGGCAAAACCCGCTTGGCGCCGTTTTAATGATGAAGCTGCTACAGCAGAGAAAATACTATGCTACAGTACAGAAAAATGGTCAGACACATGATGGCACGTGAAACTATTTCACGTGCCATCAGGCCCTAAATCGACTCCTAACGCCTTAGGCGAACAACCCAACCCCTTAGGCGGGCAACCCAACCCAAGGGACTTAGGATTAGGCCCCCCGTTAGGCGAACAGGCCCTTAGGCTGCTGTTTAGTCTTAGGCTCATTTACTAATGTCCCCGGTTTTCTATTTACTAATGTCCCTGTTTTGGCGCAATTTTTGCGCAATTTCTGCGAGAGAGTGTGGGCAGAGATAGGCAGAAATAGTCTTTTGGCGCCAAGTGGGGTGTGGTCTATAAAGCAACACACTTACATGATTGGTATTGGTAAAACTTGAGATTTAAACCAGTCTATAGAACAGAACATTATGTTAGAAATTTTAAAAACTAATCATTGGATACCTTGTCGAAGTCAGACACAATCTAAAAATCAGTACGTAAATTTTTCTTACCGACTTGGCCTATTAAAATATTACTCTGCGAGAAAAATCAAATTCGTTGTGGCTTTTGGTAGCCGAAGGATATTCCACCGTCCAAGGCTTTTTCGTCGTCTCCTCTTTGCTTTCATGAACCAGAAGGACTGAGCCCAGTAACAATCCACTCCCGACGCCTCCAGCAGCAGCAGTGCAAGTAAATCTGCGAGCTAAATCCACGCCGGAAGATAGTGCCAAAATGGATCTATTCCACATCTTCTGAAGAGTAACTAAATATATGTGTTTTTGTAGTACGTGATTAGTAGTGGTAAATATCAAAATTGGTTTACAAAATGATCAAAACGCAAGTCATTATTCAGGACAATAAGAGTAATGTCAAAAATTTTTGGTTCGAAGGATCAGTACAATAACTGACAATTTTCTGATGCGGATTTTTGAATGCAGCACTCATCGAACTTGTTATCAAGCGTAAAGAGTAATGGGCGTGGCTTTAACTAATATACGTGACAAACTCAAATTTAATATTTGGCTTGTCCTGGCAATAATAAAAATAACGGCCAGTACATCGGTTGTTCGGTACAAATATTCAAGATTGATCGTCTAAATCCTGACAAAATTCGAAATGAAATATTGAAAATAGGTTTTCGAAATAATTAAATTGGCAATCCGCGCAGGATGCGAAATGCTTGAAATTAATATTTTAATTATATGATACTTACAATTCCTCTCCACAATTCTTTTTTAGGGCACTCGATTTCAAATTTGCGCCAAAACTTAATTGCATGCCAAAGGGGTTAAAAGGGGCCGCTCGGCAGGGGTCTCCTCTACAGATTAGTAAAAAAATTTGAGTGGGGCCTTATTAGAGTAAAAATTTTCACAGTCAACACTTTTCCCTATTAGAGGAGACTCTTTTCCTGAGGCTGAACAGAGCCTCCTCTAATAGGGAAAAGTGTTGACTGTGAAAATTTTTACTCTAATAAGGCCCCACTCAAATTTTTTTACCAATTTCTAGAGGAGACCCCTGCCGAGTAATCCCCCTCATTAAAAATTTTCAGCGGCCCCTTTTAACCCCTTTGGCATGCAATTATGTTTTGGCGCTAATTTGAAATTGAGTTTGCCCTAAAAAAGAATTGTGGAGAGGGATTGTAAGTAGTAATTGAAAACGTTAATATGCTTCCAGTTGAAAATAGTCTGGAGATTTCCAATCTAATGATTTACAGTCTTGTTTCATCAACAAATATATGGTATAATTTTATTTGCCAGGATAAAATTTAGAAAACAATAACGAGAAACTATCTCTGCAAATAACAGATAACAAACAAAAATTAGCATATGCAGATTACAATAAATCGTAGGCTATATATTGGCGGCGTGTTAACAGCGTTAATGGATTAAAATGTACAAACATGGACTTAACTAACACAAAAGCAGCTCAGAAGCAGGCAAAATTTATATGGTGGTTGTCTTTAAAAATTTATGATACCACAAATATAAAACATAATGCTTATCATTTTGACGAGTCAATTATAGCTGCCGTTTAGAGTTTATTTGTAATGGTACAAGAAAAGTGATTACATATTCATTAGAAACTTCTCTAACATGTCAAACCTTCACAAATATAGCCAAAACGTATCTCTTTTTGCAAATTTTTGTGCCAAAAATGTTCATCATAACGTATCATGATCACGAAAAATGTGAAGCGATGCATTAGCGATTTTTGCGCTTTAAAATTTTCATCCTAAAGACATTGATTTATACATAACAGAAGCAATTCAAACGACTATCAACAGAAAGAAAAAGATATCAAATTTCTACAATTATGGATATGGAAACCGGAGGCTTAAATCTTTACAACACAATTTAGCCAACAGTTGATTAGCTTTACACAAATTTCAAGATACAAGACCCAAGGCTTCGAATAAATTCAAATTATACATGTGCTTCGAAATAGAGTTGATGTGAACTAGGCGCGATTCCTTTATAAACAATTTACATCCGAAAACAAAAACTCCTCACATTTCATAAAACAGCAGGAAATATTTGATTGGAGCAATTCGAGAGCATACGTGTGGGGAGATGATTAATATAGGGGTGCGGATATCTGAAAATTTCAATATCGATATAACAGAAAAGGGATTAGTAGCAAAAATGCTTTTCAAAACAGAGGTGGATGGTCATGTTGTTCATTGGTCGCGCTTGAGATATTGAAGGCATCTGAGGTCGAGCCAGAAAGCGAACAACCTCCGAAAGAGTCAAGTGATTGAGTAGCGAAGGCATTTGGGTTTGGATTGTTCTTTTGGAAGTATTTCTCCAATTTCGCTAAAAATGACACATATAAACAAGTACACGTTAATCAGGATTTGTTTATCTCGCGTCAAGTCCTGTGACATGTTTTTAGGCAAAATGCATATAAAATTTTTTACAGTAATGTGATTTATATTTTCAAACATGCAAAATATTAGCTAATATTTAAATTTATTGTTAACTGATTACGAGCTAAGTTAACTTATATTCATTGTTTTATATCTGAGACTTACTTATAATATGTTTTCCATAATTAAATTTGCGGAGCGCGGGGATGTGCGCTTTGATGGCAAGCATCATCTTTTTTCGGTGTGCGCTGTCGGCCACATCGAGCATTTTTTGTACGACATAATTGGCGTATTGATCTTTCATCATTTCAAGCAATGGAGGAGGATTACAGCTAAAAATGAAATATTAGATTTTATGGATTCATCACAAGACTACTAAATTAGCAGAATATATGATGATAATATTATTGACCTTTGTTTGCAAGAATTTATCATGATTCTAAAATTCCCAGAATTCAGGACATAATAACTCGTTTCTGTGCAACTTTCGTGGACATTATTATTGGTCTGGCAAGAAAGTCTTTTCGGTTGTTTTAAAACCAATTTTTATTCTTCTAAAGCTATGTTTTTCTTGAGTGTTACATACCGTTCGCTAGCCCATTCATTCCTCTTTCTAGCCGTATTAGTTTTACCAATACATGAAAATATTACTTTATGATAGTACTAAGGAAGCATACCGAAAAAATTGATTTTTTGTTACTTTTAGCAACTTTCATGGATAAAGTTTCGATTTTCTTTTTTGTGTAGAATTTCGTAGTTTATTACATTATAAATTACTTACTCGCTACAAACTTCAGTAATCAGGGCGCTCTTGTGAGAATTATTTCCACAAGTAAGGCACTTCTCGATAACATTCGACGCAAACTTGTGTTGGGCATACTTCAGAACTTCTCCTTTGATTTGATCCACAATGCGGTCTTTGTCCTCAGTTGTCCCGTGTTCAATAACATGTTGTATGACGTAGTTGCCATATTGATCGGTTACCAAGGATTTCACATTTTTATGCAGCTGTTCTAAAACAGGCTGCTTCTGCTCTTCGGTGCAATGCTCCAAAACACGCTGAATCACGCGACAACCATATGGATGCGTAGATAGCGAGCATACCTAAAGGTTGAATTTGACACAAACACAGAAGATATTTTGTTATTTCGTATAGCAACCAATAATTTATTTTTCGCGTTTAACAAAAAATGGAATGACTTACGGTATCCGGAACTCCTTTTACAAATGCATCAATGATAAATTGCAAACGATTTGGTTCCACACGCTCGATCACTTTCTGCACAACATGGTTTCCATTTTGGTCTTTCACGCACTTTAGCACCTGAAATGCAAATGCTATAACAGTCCTATTTTTTTAAGTCCATGGAAAATAGTTCATACTTGGCCTTCCATTTCCTGGAGAATTTCGAGTTGTTGTGGTGAATCAATGGATTCCAACGCCTTTTGTATTACGCGGCAGCCATACATTTGCAAGGCCAAATTGAGTACATTACCCTTTACGGCATTTGCTAGCAAATTTCTCTGTTCGGGAGTGCCATATTCGAAAAATTTCTGTAATATTGCAGAATAGAAATTAATATGAATTCTAATAAGTTTGTTGACTCACCTGTATGACGTAATTACCGAAAACGTCGGTCATGAGACTATGCGCGTGCTGTATCACTTCGTCAAAGACCATTTGTTTTTCCTTGAGGCTAGACCGTTCTAACTTTTGTTGAATGAACCTGAATTATAATTATTCAAAACCAGTTTATTCGAAATTTTAACTTGCAAAAGATCGTTTAACCCTTCATTGCCGAGTGTATCCAATCGGATACGCTTTTGATTTGCTAAAGACTTCACAAAAAGAAACGAATGAGTGTTCATTATTCATACAAAGAGTTTGTCTGTAAATAGATCACATAGAAAAGAGAAATAAACAAAAGCAGACATAATGATTTTGAAAAAGACAGCTCACCAAAAGGAAAGCTAATGGTAACGCCAGATTTCTGCCTTTTGTTCTATGGCTCCGGCAATGAAGGGTTAAACTTTCACAGCTCATACTTTTTAATAATTTTATTTTTGGGGCTTCTAACATTTTTATCTATGTGCATAAAACTATACATGCACAACATAAAATAATACTGTATAATATGTATAACTGTTAGGATTTTGGCTGAAAACGAAAGTTATTTAGAGCTAAATGATCTTTTGGCTTAAGCACCTTATTCATAGAGTATAGATATTCTATGTATAAATTCACGTAGGTGTGAATTTCAGGTAAATCAATTAAAAAATTTAGTTATTTTATTGCTTTGAGATTCATAAGTAATTTTTTGTTAAGCAGAACTTTTGTTATTCTTGAAAGAATGAAAGTGCGCAAAGAATTTTTGTTTTCCGAAACTTCCAAATGCAAAGTGTGTTAATATTTTTACCAACCTGCTTCCATGCTGATCCATAGCAAATTCAACAACATATTTTCCCAAATCACTCAGCTGCAAATGCGGAATTCGGCTGTTGCGGAAGTCGTCGAGTAGCTGAGAACGATGCTGTGCAGCTCCATTCTTGTCATCCAAAGGGATCGGCCCATGTTGCCGATTGAATGGGGGCACGCTAGTCATGGCACGTCGCGCACCATTCATGTTGGGACCGCCCATTTGAGGATGGACATTATTAAACAATGGACGTGCATTTGGTGGAGGTGGACCAAACATGGGCGGTGCGTTCTGGCCAGGAGGCGGTGGCGGGCCGTTCGGTGGGCCAAACCCGGCGAAACCGGATGCTGAAATGTATTATGTATTTAAGAATTCAAAGATATTACAAAATAATTTAAGCGTTATTCAGAAGTAAAAATGATCGTTTAAGATTAAAAAATATCGGAAACTGAAGCTTTTAAAGCAATATAACAAAAGTAACTTTAGTTATATTGCTTTAAAAACTTAGTTATGTATTACGGTTAAAATTAGTTCCAGTCAAAAATTACCTCCTGGTGGTGTCATCACATAATACTGCTGTGATTGCTGTGGCACTTGGTGAGGAAAACTAGTCATGGCACCAGTGAGAGCGTTGGATGAGCTGAAAGAATCTCTTCTGTTGGTATTTGTATTTTGGCCGATTGACATTTGCGACAAGGCACTAGCCAAATTTGGGAGCATTTGTGGTGGCTGTTGATATCCGACAGGGAAAAGGGATCCTCCTGGTATTCCTGTAGTGGGTGATGAAGAATAAATCGAATTAGAAGGAGGTGTACCACGAATGCCTTAAATATGCCATATCAAAATAGTAATATAATTTTAGCTTGGCAGACTTGATGTAAAAAACTTTGATTTTTAGTAGATGTATTAATACTATCAAATGATATCCGTTATATGGAACATCTCATAGCATAACAAAAAGATACCGAGTGGATTCATGGCATTGTTTTCAGGCTGTGCACTACTTGGCGGATAGACAGCAGACCATGATCCATAGCCATAGTTAGTGGGCGTTGAGCCAAAATGCGCAGCAGCATTACTTGTTGCTGTGTAAATCACAGGCGTTCCTTGTCCTCCCGGAAGCATAAAGGGATACTAAAAAAGTTAATTTATATCTATTTTACTTCAAACTAGTCCATTTTATATATAACGTAAATTTGCTATATATTTAAAAATAATTCAACCGAACGAACACTCCCATAATCCTTTAGAACTAAAGTAACAAGAATGCTTACACTTATTAATTTCGATCTACTAATCAAACTGGCTTTGTATTTAAGCGAAAAATCAGAATTCGAATAACAACAAATTCTACCTGATTAAAATCCGGTGTGGTTCCCATTTGGATTGGTGCCATCGAATTATCGCTTGCATATGGGATCGGAATAGGCACGGTTTGGTAAACCGATGGAGAAACCAGACCTTCGTTAGTCTTCTTCAGCGCATTGTGGTCGCTTAAAGTACCAGTTATAGTCAAAAAATTAATAGGGCATATCGATGTATAAGCTTACACTTTTTCTGTGCCATTTATGACTTTTGCAGTAGGCTTGTCAACTTTTGAGCCGGGCGTCTAAATTATCTCGTTTAGATCTTTTACTATAAATCCAAGCTTATTAACACTAACAAATTTCATATCCCGTGTGTTGATGCTTCCAGGAGAAGAGCTGAGCACATTTTCCACCATTTGGTGAAATATGCCCGTCTGCTCACCAATTGACCGAGGTGACATCATCAAATGCGTTTGGTATTGCGGTGCGTGAACCACATTAATGGGGTTACTGACGGCATGTTCTGAATGAAATATGAACATTTCTATAACTGAGCATGTCACAATGGCATATAATATGCCAGCAAAGGTATGCCAGAAGTATTCCCATCACTTATTTCTTTCCGCGCCGCATCAAAATGATAGTCCATAATTAAAATTTCACATGTCAAACATGTAATTAAGTCCATTTAAAGAAATGTTTACCGGATCGAGCCGCGCTGTTGGCATTATTCCAAGTGGCTGTTCCGTTGTAATGGTTTGATGAGGACCATTGGTGTTGCTGTTCCGCCGTCGCCATTTTTAGTCCCGATTTTAGTTTTCCAATATAAAATATTCAAATACTCTAATAGGCTAATGTACAAATTTATACAGAATGTACAAGCAGTTGGACAATACACTCCGTGCTTAGCCGGAGTTCTGCAGTTATCCTGAAATATAATGTAAACGTAACATAACATTTGAAATAAAAATATCACATTGTATGAAAATCCCAACAAAGTCCTATTCCCGCTTTCAAATCCAGAAAATTATCCTCACTCAAAGGAACAGGGAACATGGCCAAATTCTACGCTGAGTATTACCCATTCTCGTGCGGCCAATCAGACGCAACAAAGTTGATACTCAGCCAAGATTTAAACACATTCTTTTGGGCGAGACAGACAGTAGCAAAATGTTTTCTTCGTAGGATACAGACGATTCAAAATGCGTATTCATCGATGAAAATCGTTTGCACTTTTGCCATGAAATTCATTCTTACAATCTCATTTTCCCATCTTTCTTCGAATTAGATTAAGTCTGCTAAAGCAATTACGTGGTTATTTCAAATACCCAAATTTGATTTGGGTAAATCATCTTTATTCGCATTTTTAATACATAAACTAAGGGGTAAATATGGTACAACAGTATTTAGACTACAGACAACATTGGGTTAAGTTCCACCCCATGGGGAGGCCTTCAGGGTGGAACTTAAGTAAGGGTACGCTTGAAGAAGCTCCTTCTTTATGTAGACGCTGCTCCAGATGAGTCATAGCCTGTGAGAACGTCAGAAGTAAGAAAACACACACTATTTCTGGTGGTATTATGTATAGTATACATTTACTGAATGAATAAACGTCTACATACGAAGTAGTGTGTCTTTCTTTAACTGTCTGGCGGCCCAACAAACTGTGACTCATCTGGAGCAGCACTGACATAAAGGAGGAGTTCCTTCATATGTAACTTCACTTTTTTTAAACTAAAAGTTAATAGAGGACCCTATGGATTTTTCTCATCACCCGGCTTCAGGGTGGAACTTAAACGAGGGTGGAAGTTAAAAAGTGGGACTTAACCCAGGGAATTTTAGAAGGGTTACCATACTTTTTTTGGCCGTTCCAAAAAAGTGGTACTTAAATCAGGGTGACTGGATTTTAAATTTTGGATCGGATCGGAAATATCGGCTTTTTGGGCTCCGGATCGGATCGGATTGGGGGTCACCGAGGATTGGATCGGACCCGCGATCAAAGTTCCCAGCCCTGGTCCCCCTATGATTTTTTTGGCAAAAAATTCTCAATTTGCAAAAAAAATCAATAGGGTCCCCCTATTGATTTGGGACACGCGTATACTCATATAGGGCCGGGTGACTGTATAAATAATAAACTCACTGATGAAAATTATAAACTGAAAAATAAAACTAACGTATTGCTAAACAGCACAGAGGCGTTGCTTTCGCATGATTAAGCATAGAGGATGTTTATAAATCAGACACAAGGGGTTAATTACAGGTGATACGGTAATTCTATTTTGGTAACAAATCTTCCTTTTCAAATCAGTCATTTATTTTCTAACTGATAGTCCCTGTAGTAATGTGAATTCGTTTTCTAATCAAGTGCTTTAATTCAATCTAATTAATTAATATGTTTAATTACAGAATATAATATTTTCTACAAAAATATCAGATAATAACAAGAATGAATATGTTCTGTGAGAGATCATTTAGTCATTTTACTTGGGGCCTGTTCTACACGTGGCGAGTCATCATCACCAAATTCAACTCGAGGCGCTAGAGGAGTGCTAGTAATCGACCTGCCAGGTGACTGTTCCACAGTCATTGAGACGCGCGAACCGAAACTGCTGACCTGAAATTCAAACTTAAAACATCGTTGCATTTTTCGAGCTAAGAGGTGATAAAAGGATAAAAACTATCCTATAGTTTTGTGCTAAATTCAGCAAAATTAAACTTCCTCTTCCTATTGCCTTTCCTGTCTCTTTATCTTTAATATGGTACTTGTTTGAAAATGCAACTTTCTGGCCAAAAACTGACCATTTTTCATAAAAATCGACCCGTGGCACCAAAATGCAAAAACAAAAAAATTATGGATGTTCAGAATGGCATCGGAAAGCGACTAATAACAGAAAAATCACCACTTTATATGGATGTGATATCAAAAACACGTTTTTCTGCTTTTGGCCCGAATTCAAATACCGCAATATTTCATACCCACTAAACGTTTTAACTACACACTAAATTTCATACCCCCACACGAGAGCTGTCGGTTGACACTAACTCGCCCTGGAGATGTTCTGGATCGTACGGAACAATCTCGGATAGATAACGAAAGAACAGAGAATCGTGCTTTTTGTACAGGGGATTAAACACATTATCCCTACTACTTACCGATCCTGCAATGACAGGCTGCTGTTTAATTATGTAGCGAGGTTTCCGGCGTGAAGAAGTTCCTGGAGCTGTGCCGCCCTCACTGTCCTCATCATCGGGTTGAAGTTTACGGGTGGGTGATATGGAAATACGGAAACGAGTGGGCTGTGTGTCTGCGGACGGCGATCGGGTCTAAAGAAAAGATACTAAATTGCGAATGAAGGAAACTATTTATAGAAATTACCTTATGCTCTGAGCGAACCATTTTTGGCGGAGATCGGCTTCGGGGCGGTTTCTGAGGGAACAAATTAGCACGTTGTTTTTTCACCTCTTCAATGGATGGCCAAGGCACGAAAGAATCAGAGAGTTCTTTTGATTCATACCTACAATACGGTTTATGTTAACAAAATTATGCCATAAAATTTTGAAAAAGCCGAAGCAGAACATTTTAAAAATATGTACGCGATATGTTTTATTTTGTATGAAGAATAGAATTTTGAAAATATCTTTCAAAATCTCCACAGAGGAAGGGATATAAAAAAATTTACTTAGAAGTTCCAGGTCCAGCTGGTGGTTTTGCAGTGGCAGACGGCTGAGGTGTGGGTTTCCTCGGTGGAGTTGGCGCTGTGTTTACTTTAGCAACTATTGCAGTCTGCTGTAGCGGCGTTTGACCCAAGCGACGTGGCTCTCTTGAATATATGGAAATCCGCTGAGGTGCTTCAGTCGCTGGACCTATAATCCGTTTTTATTTAAATGATTCATTGCTCAAATTAGCGAACATGAAATCGTTTTGGTTTTAATGCAAATAATAAAATTTACCTGGAAATGTATCTGATCGAGACATATGGGATGAACTGGGTGAAACACTCCGTGCTTGGGTGGTCGTACAAGTCGTCATGATTGTTGGCATTGTTTTCGGAATTCTGTAACTTTTTCTTAATTTCAAAAATATAACTAATAATAAAAAAGCTATATAGAAATTATTATCTAAAGTAGCATTCGAAAATTTTTGACTTGGAACTGAAGCCACTTTTGTTAATTCGAAACTTTTGAATGTTTCCAAACCTTTCACACCAAATTTTTATTTAACCGATTCCAAATTTTAATCTCATAAAAACTCTAAAAACCTGTTTAAAAAACAAATCTGTTAGTACAAACATGGCAGTGCTACGGGTCGGCTTGTCTGAAGTCACTTGACTTGTTAATTGCGGTTGCCTTAAAACCTTAGAAAAGCTGCCGAGACGCATCGATCGAGCAGAGGGATTAGTAAAATTCACGCTGGTCGTAATAGGAAGCATAGAACTCATCGCTGAGTCGTCCATGTTGTCGTATAATGATATGTACGAATTACGTTTCGAAGATGATCTTCGTGATATGCTGCCTGACCCAAAAATTACTGTCACAGGACTGGAAGAAGTCTCCTTTGGAAAAGCGGCTAGCGAAACAGCGCTGTCGCTGGGGAGAAAAATACTGCGTCGATCAATGCCGTAGTAGGGCACTATTAGGCTACTAAAAGTCTAAATGTAAATTTACACAGCAAATCCGTTAGATAATGTTAGTGTTAGGTTAAATTAAAATCAGCAATATTTTCAGCAATCAGCAGCAATTATTATTATCCTACATATTATATCCGTGATAAATTTATGTTGTCAATTCGTTGAAATAATACGAATTTCTTTTTATTACAAGAAAAACTATAAATTTCCTGTTGTGTAGCGGGATTTAGTGTTTATCTCTGGAGAAATAAATGTATGTTCTTTGGAGGCAGTAAAGTAAAATCAGTGGAAAATATTCCCTATGTTTTATAGATTAAAATACCGCTTTTTTGTTCGAATTTTTATAGAACGGGTCTCTACGTATTGATCCTATTGGTCCAGTTTTTGCAGTCGGAGGTTTTCGATCCAGCTGATTCCGAATCTAACGTCAATTTTGACATTGGGGCCATTTTTGGTCAATCGGTTTTTTGGTCAACCGGTCAAAAATGACATTTTTAAGGGGTATCCGGCCAAAATTTTTTGCAACCGGGGGTTTTCGACTACGTTGATTTCGAATCTGAAGTCAGTTTTGGCGTTATACCACTTTCTGGCGTAGTGTCAATTTCAAGGGGCAAAAAGGGGATTATGCCAGAAAGTGGTACAAAAATGGCCAAATGCCAAAATTGACGTTAGATTCGGAATCAGCGGGGTCGAAAACCTCCCACGACAAAAACTCCGGCCAGATACCCCATAAAAATTTCATTTTTGGGTGGTTGACCATCAGACCAGTTGACGTGAATACCCGTTGACCAATAGGCGGTTGATCAATATGTAGAGAGCCTATATAACTGTTTTATGATCTGTAGGTTCTTTTAATTTAGTTCTCTTTCTTGGTTAGTTCCTTCAAACAGTGATACTGTAAAATCAACCATGTTTGCAATTATAGTTAAGGAGTATTATATAACGCAAAAAACTAACGCAAGGTCGTCTGGTGTGTTGATTTCCACCTCTGTATTTGATTGAACCTCATTATTAAAGGAGTCATTGTCATCACTGCGAGTCGTCTCATTTTCCATGTTAAACCAGTCGTCGGCCCTATCCGTTTGACCTAAAATTTTTATATAATACAAATTAAATATAAATTAAAATCCGTCTGACCGCTTCGTGCACTTCGCGCAAGAGAAACCGATTTGGACATACTCATGCTGGCGCGATCCTTGTTACTGGATGAGCTTTTATGGCTTCTCTCATTGCCTGTTGCAGAAGGGTTGTCTGACGCAGAGTTGTCCGCTTCATTCAGAGATCTGAAAATGATGAATCCCTGTGTCTTCTTTGATGCGACTAATAGAAAATCAGAAAAATATACGCTGAAGGACCACATTTCCTACTCATTTAATATTCCGTTTTGACAGGATATATCTATTACAATCTATATGTGAAATTACAAATTACTTATCGAAATTTATGTCAATGTTTGATAAACCCCGTGCAAAAATAATATAAAACTGAAAATTCTTAAAACTAAAGAATACGTCCTAATTTTTACCTGTACACATATTATCCCTAAATACTAAGCGGCGTCGTGCGTGTGTCTGTAACGCCCCGTGTCATCAATCATCCAGAAATATCCAGCATTCAGATCGGGGCGTGTGATAGCTCAATCGATAGGTCTCGATGAGGAAATTAGGGGAAAATTGTCAGAACCAAAATTTGAATATTTGAATTCGCGCCAAAACCGAAAAACGTGTTTTTAAAGGTTTTGACCATGGGAAGTGATGTTTTTTATGTTCCCAATCGATTCCTGAGGCAATTCTGGACAACTTTGCTTTTTACACTTTTTGATTTGGCGCATTTTTGAAAAAAAAAGCCACTTTTTGGCCAGAAAATCGGATTTTTTGATGCAATGTGTCTACAGGTCTGATTTTTGGCACCCGGGGGTTTTCGGATGTGCTGATCACGAATCTGACGTCAGATTCGAGGTTATTTCTCATGAGGTCGTGGTATTCACACCAGGTCTCTCACGAGGTCAGAACATCCCTACTCCCGAACAACAGTTGTTGAGGGCCGAAGGCCCGAAATAGTCTCATGCTGCTCTACTCCCGAACAACCCTTACTCCCGAACAACAGTTGTTGAGGGCCGAAGGCCCGAAGTAGTCTCATGCTGCTCTACTCCCGAACAATCCTTACTCCCGAACAACAGCTGTTGAAGGCCGAAGGCCCGAAATAGTCTCATGCTGCTCTACTCCCGAACAACCCAATCTGACCGCTGATGGCGGTGCGCGAAGCGATGACGAACTCAATCTGACGCTGTGCACGCTCCAAGTGAATTTCGGCGCGAAGCGCCGAAATTCGCTTGTTATTTATTATTGCGCTAACAACGAAAAAGACCGCTTACCCAAGAGATGGCCTGAAATGAGATCTGACAACCGGCAACAGATCTGTCGTAATGGCACTTTTGGGAGATATTCTTGAACGAGCTGGTTTCAATGGAGGCGACTCATCAGAAAGTGGACTATGCACCGAACTCGGAGGCTCGTCTGTGGGACAAAGAGATGGAGCACGATCTGTCTGAAATTTATTTTCAATCCACAACATTTTTTATATAACACTGCTATCTTACCCCATTATATAACCGCCACGGTTCCCTTCGTTTTCTCTCAATTTCTGGCAAATGTTGCAATGGAACTTTTTTGGTAGGAATTTTTGCGGATATACCCAAAGCTGACGTTTTCTTTTTGCTGCCACCACCGGCTAATTCAAATATTTTCTAAAACCTCAGATGTTTTATTAACACCGATCCAAAGTTTACCTTTTTCTCCTCTGTTCTTTCCTAAATTAACACGATTAAAATATTTGCATTATATTGTTCAAATATAAAACAAACATGAATCAACTGCTTTTGAAGGTCGGTGTTTGCTTCACGTAACCCACGGACTAATGAAACCAGAAAGAAGATGATTAACCTATAAGACCATTTATAGTAAACATTCAAACAAGTATAAAGTTTAGTTCATTTTGGTAAAGCTATCAAGCTTACTACTGTTTAAAGAAAACTAAAATTGATGAAAAATGTCATTTAACTTTCTCTTGCCCATAACTTTTCTGTATATTTTTGGTATAGACGCTAATGCCAGGTCATTCCTGATTTAAAACTTTTGCTAATAATTTAGCAAGTTAATGCAGTGTAACAATATAAATTGAAGTAAAACCTATTCAAAAAGAAAAAGTTAAAAACATTGCCCATCAGCGTAGACAAGCTTTTACACGTTTCTTTTTACCTCTTTACGTTTTCTTATAAAGTTTAGACAAACATACATCAGCAACAATATAATTGGGATGATAACGCCAGGTGAAGCTATATATTTTAGCCAGCGAAGCACTTTCTTGCTCACATGCTGCTCAATTAGATCCGTAATAACCTCGTAGAATTGAGCTTTGCCTCTGAAATTAATAACCTATGTATTTCGTTGCAAAAATAAACACAAACATACGCGAAAGGGCCACATATTGAGGATGGGCGTTTAGACGTTATCTAAAACATCACTTTGCGTAAATGCAAAATAATACAATTTCATAACAGAATTATTTAAAAATTACCACATATCCAACTGGCAACGTACAGAGTAGCAGCCATAGAAGGAGAATCATCAGAAAAAAGTTGCTAGATCTTAATAAGGCGGCAATTACCTTGAATGTGAGCAGCATTTTATTTTTCTCCGGAAAGATCTATGGGAGATCTGCCTTGAAATTAACTAGCAAAATATCACTTTCAGACGGAATTTGTTTGTCAATTCAGGTCACTCTTTTAAAACCAATTGTCTACTTCGTTTTACTTCTGGATTTCAATGAAATATAAAATAATTGGCTCAAGGGTCATTTGTTTTATTTCATGCAGCTGTCCACTTCGAAAAGAGTATAAAGAGGAAAAGAGACCAACCTTGAGGCTCTGAAGATTTCCCTGGCAGGGACATTGCCTAAATCACAGAATAAGTTGTCACTTATAAGCCGGAAAAATTCATACATGTCATGCAGGCCCAAGCCCGGATGTACATAATGATGATCATTTTTACATTGTTGATGGCAGGTAAAAGAGGAGCAAAGAAAAGACCCAGCCAGATCATTCCCTGATTATTGATGATATGCAAAACGTTTTCGGCAACTAAATGATATCAATTGGCTAGCATTTGGAAAATATACAGAAAAATTACCTTTGAATTCACCATATTCAGGCTATAGAAAATACAAATGGATAACATTGTTACTATTAAATATGTAAAACTTACAAAAGTTGTCTCAATATCCCAACACCACCTAAAGCAAATGTCTTACTTTTGGTCAACAGAACATTATTTTTTTGACAATGATTAAATTACCAAGAACTGCAATACCGAATCCAGTAGCCACGCAGAAAATCAATAACAAAGATAGAGGCGATTGTAATATACAAGTCCTAAAGCAATAACGGTTTGTGGGAAAAAATGTGTGGGAAATCAATAAAGTAAATTACCATTGTTACTAGCTTGACAATCTCCTAAAATTTTGAGTATTATGTAGCAATATTGATAAATGAATAATATAGAATATGGAGAGGAAACATATCTACCTGTCCAATCACTGTTTCCCAACAAATGTGATCATTGAAATGTTCAACTTCGTCACTACTGATTCGGGCAATCTCCGTTGTGCCTGAAAATTTTGTTGTTTCCAGGGCGAGAAAATAAAGGTAACACACCATTGAATTCTTCTTCATTATGAGGTGGAATGGTGGTTTCCGCATATTCGCCATTTCTATTCAAAACAGGAAGATCAAGTTTTACCTAAAACTCCAGAATGTCGGGAAGAGAGGACAAATATAAATTTTAAAAATATGATAACTTAACTTTGAAAATATGAAACAGAAAGGAATGTACTGTCATTTGCAAAACGAACACATATATTTTACAAATTTACGACTTAGTTAGTACTATTCCATAGGACTGCCCCCGCGGCTTCGCCGCTTGGCGGCGCCCTTGGTCATCCAGGATTTTCCGGAATTCCGGAAGCCATAAATCCCGGAAATCTTCGATGTTCCCGGCGAAACCGGTACCATTCGACTCAGCTCCTCGAGACGAAGCGATTGACGTATCACACGCCCGGAACCGAGCTGCGCAGCGTGATCTGTGACATGGCCAAATCCAGGATTTTCAGGATTTCCGGAAGCCATAAATCCCGGAAATCTTCGATGTTCCCGGCGAAACCGGTACCATTCGACTCAGCTCCTCGAGACGAAGCGATTGACGTATCACACGCCCGGAACCGAGCTGCGCAGCGTGATCTGTGACCTGGCCAAATCCAGGATTTTCCGGATTTCCGGAAGCCACAAATCCCGGAAATCGTCGATGTTCCCGGCGAAACCGGTACCAATCGACTCAGCTCGCCGAGACGAAGCGATTGACGTATCACACGCCCGGAACCGAGCTGCGCAGCGTGATCTGTGACATGGCCAAATCCAGGATTTTCCGGATTTCCGGAAGCCACAAATCCCGGAAATCGTCGATGTTCCCGGCGAAACCGGTACCAATCGACTCAGCTCGCCGAGAGGAAGCGATTGACGTATCACACGCCCGGAACCGAGCTGCGCAGCGTGATCTGTGACCTGGCCAAATCCAGGATTTTCCGGATTTCCGGAAGCCACAAATCCCGGAAATCGTCGATGTTCCCGGCGAAACCGGTACCAATCGACTCAGCTCGCCGAGACGAAGCGATTGACGTATCACACGCCCGGAACCGAGCTGCGCAGCGTGATCTGTGACCTGGCCAAATCCAGGATTTTCCGGATTTCCGGAAGCCACAAATCCCGGAAATCGTCGATGTTCCCGGCGAAACCGGTACCAATCGACTCAGCTCGCCGAGACGAAGCGATTGACGTATCACACGCCCGGAACCGAGCTGCGCAGCGTGATCTGTGACCTGGCCAAATCCAGGATTTTCCGGATTTCCGGAAGCCACAAATCCCGGAAATCGTCGATGTTCCCGGCGAAACCGGTACCAATCGACTCAGCTCGCCGAGATGAAGCGATTGACGTATCACACGCCCGGAACCGAGCTGCGCAGCGTGATCTGTGACATGGCCAAATCCAGGATTTTCAGGATTTCCGGAAGCCATAAATCCCGGAAATCTTCGATGTTCCCGGCGAAACCGGTACCATTCGACTCAGCTCCTCGAGACGAAGCGATTGACGTATCACACGCCCGGAACCGAGCTGCGCAGCGTGATCTGTGACATGGCCAAATCCAGGATTTTCCGGATTTCCGGAAGCCACAAATCCCGGAAATCGTCGATGTTCCCGGCGAAACCGGTCCCAAATTCGACTCAGCTCCTCGAGACGAAGCGATTGACGTATCACACGCCCGGAACCGAGCTGCGCAGCGTGATCTGTGACATGGCCAAATCCAGGATTTTCCGGATTTCCGGAAGCCACAAATCCCGGAAATCGTCGATGTTCCCGGCGAAACCGGTACCAATCGACTCAGCTCGCCGAGACGAAGCGATTGACGTATCACACGCCCGGAACCGAGCTGCGCAGCGTGATCTGTGACCTGGCCAAATCCAGGATTTTCCGGATTTCCGGAAGCCACAAATCCCGGAAATCGTCGATGTTCCCGGCGAAACCGGTACCATTCGACTCAGCTCCTCGAGACGAAGCGATTGACGTATCACACGCCCGGAACCGAGCTGCGCAGCGTGATCTGTGACATGGCCAAATCCAGGATTTTCCGGATTTCCGGAAGCCACAAATCCCGGAAATCGTCGATGTTCCCGGCGAAACCGGTACCATTCGACTCAGCTCCTCGAGACGAAGCGATTGACGTATCACACGCCCGGAACCGAGCTGCGCAGCGTGATCTGTGACATGGCCAAATCCAGGATTTTCCGGATTTCCGGAAGCCACAAATCCCGGAAATCGTCGATGTTCCCGGCGAAACCGGTACCAATCGACTCAGCTCCCGAGACGAAGCGATTGACGTATCACACGCCCGGAACCGAGCTGCGCAGCGTGATCTGTGACCTGGCCAAATCCAGGATTTTCCGGATTTCCGGAAGCCACAAATCCCGGAAATCGTCGATGTTCCCGGCGAAACCGGTACCAATCGACTCAGCTGCCCGAGACGAAGCGATTGACGTATCACACGCCCGGAACCGAGCTGCGCAGCGTGATCTGTGACATGGCCAAATCCAGGATTTTCCGGATTTCCGGAAGCCACAAATCCCGGAAATCGTCGATGTTCCCGGCGAAACCGGTACCAATCGACTCAGCTCCTCGAGACGAAGCGATTGACGTATCACACGCCCGGAACCGAGCTGCGCAGCGTGATCTGTGACATGGCCAAATCCAGGATTTTCCGGATTTCCGGAAGCCACAAATCCCGGAAATCGTCGATGTTCCCGGCGAAACCGGTACCATTCGACTCAGCTCCTCGAGACGAAGCGATTGACGTATCACACGCCCGGAACCGAGCTGCGCAGCGTGATCTGTGACATGGCCAAATCCAGGATTTTCCGGATTTCCGGAAGCCACAAATCCCGGAAATCGTCGATGTTCCCGGCGAAACCGGTACCAATCGACTCAGCTCGCCGAGACGAAGCGATTGACGTATCACACGCCCGGAACCGAGCTGCGCAGCGTGATCTGTGACCTGGCCAAATCCAGGATTTTCCGGATTTCCGGAAGCCACAAATCCCGGAAATCGTCGATGTTCCCGGCGAAACCGGTACCATTCGACTCAGCTCCTCGAGACGAAGCGATTGACGTATCACACGCCCGGAACCGAGCTGCGCAGCGTGATCTGTGACATGGCCAAATCCAGGATTTTCCGGATTTCCGGAAGCCACAAATCCCGGAAATCGTCGATGTTCCCGGCGAAACCGGTACCATTCGACTCAGCTCCTCGAGACGAAGCGATTGACGTATCACACGCCCGGAACCGAGCTGCGCAGCGTGATCTGTGACCTGGCCAAATCCAGGATTTTCCGGATTTCCGGAAGCCACAAATCCCGGAAATCGTCGATGTTCCCGGCGAAACCGGTACCAATCGACTCAGCTCGCCGAGACGAAGCGATTGACGTATCACACGCCCGGAACCGAGCTGCGCAGCGTGATCTGTGACATGGCCAAATCCAGGATTTTCCGGATTTCCGGAAGCCACAAATCCCGGAAATCGTCGATGTTCCCGGCGAAACCGGTACCAATCGACTCAGCTCGCCGAGACGAAGCGATTGACGTATCACACGCCCGGAACCGAGCTGCGCAGCGTGATCTGTGACATGGCCAAATCCAGGATTTTCCGGATTTCCGGAAGCCACAAATCCCGGAAATCGTCGATGTTCCCGGCGAAACCGGTACCAATCGACTCAGCTCGCCGAGACGAAGCGATTGACGTATCACACGCCCGGAACCGAGCTGCGCAGCGTGATCTGTGACCTGGCCAAATCCAGGATTTTCCGGATTTCCGGAAGCCACAAATCCCGGAAATCGTCGATGTTCCCGGCGAAACCGGTACCATTCGACTCAGCTCCTCGAGACGAAGCGATTGACGTATCACACGCCCGGAACCGAGCTGCGCAGCGTGATCTGTGACATGGCCAAATCCAGGATTTTCCGGATTTCCGGAAGCCACAAATCCCGGAAATCGTCGATGTTCCCGGCGAAACCGGTACCAATCGACTCAGCTCCTCGAGACGAAGCGATTGACGTATCACACGCCCGGAACCGAGCTGCGCAGCGTGATCTGTGACATGGCCAAATCCAGGATTTTCCGGATTTCCGGAAGCCACAAATCCCGGAAATCGTCGATGTTCCCGGCGAAACCGGTACCAATCGACTCAGCTCGCCGAGACGAAGCGATTGACGTATCACACGCCCGGAACCGAGCTGCGCAGCGTGATCTGTGACCTGGCCAAATCCAGGATTTTCCGGATTTCCGGAAGCCACAAATCCCGGAAATCGTCGATGTTCCCGGCGAAACCGGTACCAATCGACTCAGCTCGCCGAGACGAAGCGATTGACGTATCACACGCCCGGAACCGAGCTGCGCAGCGTGATCTGTGACATGGCCAAATCCAGGATTTTCCGGATTTCCGGAAGCCACAAATCCCGGAAATCGTCGATGTTCCCGGCGAAACCGGTACCAATCGACTCAGCTCGCCGAGACGAAGCGATTGACGTATCACACGCCCGGAACCGAGCTGCGCAGCGTGATCTGTGACCTGGCCAAATCCAGGATTTTCCGGATTTCCGGAAGCCACAAATCCCGGAAATCGTCGATGTTCCCGGCGAAACCGGTACCATTCGACTCAGCTCCTCGAGACGAAGCGATTGACGTATCACACGCCCGGAACCGAGCTGCGCAGCGTGATCTGTGACATGGCCAAATCCAGGATTTTCCGGATTTCCGGAAGCCACAAATCCCGGAAATCGTCGATGTTCCCGGCGAAACCGGTACCAATCGACTCAGCTCCTCGAGACGAAGCGATTGACGTATCACACGCCCGGAACCGAGCTGCGCAGCGTGATCTGTGACATGGCCAAATCCAGGATTTTCCGGATTTCCGGAAGCCACAAATCCCGGAAATCGTCGATGTTCCCGGCGAAACCGGTACCATTCGACTCAGCTCCTCGAGACGAAGCGATTGACGTATCACACGCCCGGAACCGAGCTGCGCAGCGTGATCTGTGACATGGCCAAATCCAGGATTTTCCGGATTTCCGGAAGCCACAAATCCCGGAAATCGTCGATGTTCCCGGCGAAACCGGTACCAATCGACTCAGCTCGCCGAGACGAAGCGATTGACGTATCACACGCCCGGAACCGAGCTGCGCAGCGTGATCTGTGACCTGGCCAAATCCAGGATTTTCCGGATTTCCGGAAGCCACAAATCCCGGAAATCGTCGATGTTCCCGGCGAAACCGGTACCATTCGACTCAGCTCCTCGAGACGAAGCGATTGACGTATCACACGCCCGGAACCGAGCTGCGCAGCGTGATCTGTGACATGGCCAAATCCAGGATTTTCCGGATTTCCGGAAGCCACAAATCCCGGAAATCGTCGATGTTCCCGGCGAAACCGGTACCAATCGACTCAGCTCCTCGAGACGAAGCGATTGACGTATCACACGCCCGGAACCGAGCTGCGCAGCGTGATCTGTGACATGGCCAAATCCAGGATTTTCCGGATTTCCGGAAGCCACAAATCCCGGAAATCGTCGATGTTCCCGGCGAAACCGGTACCAATCGACTCAGCTCGCCGAGACGAAGCGATTGACGTATCACACGCCCGGAACCGAGCTGCGCAGCGTGATCTGTGACCTGGCCAAATCCAGGATTTTCCGGATTTCCGGAAGCCACAAATCCCGGAAATCGTCGATGTTTCCGGCGAAACCGGTACCAATCGACTCAGCTCGCCGAGACGAAGCGATTGACGTATCACACGCCCGGAACCGAGCTGCGCAGCGTGATCTGTGACCTGGCCAAATCCAGGATTTTCCGGATTTCCGGAAGCCACAAATCCCGGAAATCGTCGATGTTCCGGACGAAACCGGTACCAATCGACTCAGCTCGCCGAGACGAAGCGATTGACGTATCACACGCCCGGAACCGAGCTGCGACGCGTGATCTGTGACCTGGCCAAATCCAGGATTTTCCGGATTTCCGGAAGCCAGAAATCCCGGAAATCGTCGATGTTCCGGACGAAACCGGTACCAATCGACTCAGCTCGCCGAGACGAAGCGATTGACGTATCACACGCCCGGAACCGAGCTGCGCAGCGTGATCTGTGACCTGGCCAAATCCAGGATTTTCCGGATTTCCGGAAGCCACAAATCCCGGAAATCGTCGATGTTCCCGGCGAAACCGGTACCAATCGACTCAGCTCGCCGAGACGAAGCGATTGACGTATCACACGCCCGGAACCGAGCTGCGCAGCGTGATCTGTGACCTGGCCAAATCCAGGATTTTCCGGATTTCCGGAAGCCACAAATCCCGGAAATCGTCGATGTTCCCGGCGAAACCGGTACCAATCGACTCAGCTCGCCGAGACGAAGCGATTGACGTATCACACGCCCGGAACCGAGCTGCGCAGCGTGATCTGTGACCTGGCCAAATCCAGGATTTTCCGGATTTCCGGAAGCCACAAATCCCGGAAAGCGTCGATGTTCCCGGCGAAACCGGTACCAATCGACTCAGCTCGCCGAGACGAAGCGATTGACGTATCACACGCCCGGAACCGAGCTGCGCAGCGTGATCTGTGACCTGGCCAAATCCAGGATTTTCCGGATTTCCGGAAGCCACAAATCCCGGAAATCGTCGATGTTCCCGGCGAAACCGGTACCAATCGACTCAGCTCGCCGAGACGAAGCGATTGACGTATCACACGCCCGGAACCGAGCTGCGCAGCGTGATCTGTGACCTGGCCAAATCCAGGATTTTCCGGATTTCCGGAAGCCACAAATCCCGGAAATCGTCGATGTTCCCGGCGAAACCGGTACCAATCGACTCAGCTCGCCGAGACGAAGCGATTGACGTATCACACGCCCGGAACCGAGCTGCGCAGCGTGATCTGTGACCTGGCCAAATCCAGGATTTTCCGGATTTCCGGAAGCCACAAATCCCGGAAATCGTCGATGTTCCCGGCGAAACCGGTACCAATCGACTCAGCTCGCCGAGACGAAGCGATTGACGTATCACACGCCCGGAACCGAGCTGCGCAGCGTGATCTGTGACCTCGCCAAATCCAGGATTTTCCGGATTTCCGGAAGCCACAAATCCCGGAAATCGTCGATGTTTCCGGCGAAACCGGTACCAATCGACTCAGCTCGCCGAGACGAAGCGATTGACGTATCACACGCCCGGAACCGAGCTGCGCAGCGAAACTTGCCCTTTTACGTGACACACGTGACACACGGATGTCACGTTTTCACGTATGTCAACCCCAAATCTGACATTGATAACCCCCCCCCTAAAATCATGGGTTTTTGGGTCATACTCGCGAGTTTGGGGTCCGGGACCCCCAAAAAATGGGTTATTCTGCTGGGGGGGGGGGGGGGGGGAAGGACGGACACCTATCAACTTAGAGGGACGCGATAGTAAGATTAAATCGCATATGGCCAAAACAAGGCATCTTCCGGACTAAATATCTCGTAATGTATTATTGTATTCACAATTTTAGGCTTGTTTTCTTTCTGAATGATTTCATTCCAATTTAATTCCAAAAAAACTCACCACATCGCCGAATGTGATGGTTGCTGCTGGAGATTCGTTATGGTCATTTTTCTGCCGCGACCGATTCCGTGTAGACCAATCTGGGCCATAATTCTGAACTTCGACTTAAATCCAAATTTACTGGACATCGCATACCTGTTCTCTGTACGTGGGTACCCTTTCAGTTGGCGGTAATGGAGGAGGAGTAAAAATTGTCAACGGAGTCGGACCTAACCTACGAGTTTCATAGCTGGTCGGCAATAGCGTCACACCGGTTGCATTTTTTTTCAAAAGGGCAGACGGCTGAAACTGCGCAATAAAAAAATGTCAAAACGGGAAATGTGAAAGGCTCACATTATTTACTCCAACGGGGCCAAACTGAGATTGAATTGTTACTGAAATGATACTATCATAACGTCTACTGTAATAGAAACAAAATGATACCGTATTTCCTCCATTAAGGGCCCCGGGGCCCTAATTTTTCAATGTCCCTCTAGGAGTGAGCCCTTATTGGAGGAAATACGGTAATACAATTTCAAGTTATTACCTAGCGAACCATCGACTGTCACTGGTCCTGAATTATTTGTATGTATAAAGAAAATTTAGTCAGATTGAAAGCAAAACCTCCGGTGGGATTTGGCGTTGTTGCAGGCTGATACGTGTACCGTTTTTGGCGTGTGTGAGTCTCTACCTCAATTGAACTACTCATGCGCTCGAAAAATAAACGCATTTCGCTCAAACTGGAGAAATTTCGGCTGGAAAATTCTTTAGAGTCTCCAGTGATGGCCTAAAAATAAATATATAAAGAATGCTAGTCATCATAGGCAGTTGAACATTTACGAGATTACGATGACGCTTTTCCCAACTTTTCGCATGCCGTGTTCTCCGAGAAGGCGCGGCCGCCGATGAAGAATCGTCGTCAAACGTTCGTGAAATATCACGTATATTATCCAATTTTTCGAAGAGAGCGAATATAAGAGTTCCTTAAATTGATTAAATTAATTATAATATCGCTCTGAATTTCAAAGTTTTCCTGAAAACGTACCGTAATTGATGACATATAATGTCAGTACCCTAAACAAGTAATTAAGAACAATTCCAAATAAATAGAGAAAACAAACCGTATTAAATGAAGGCGAAGCTGCATTTTTGGATGATGTTTTTCCGCTCGACCAATTAAATCGAAGATCATGGGAAAGACGTGGGTAATGGTTGAAACAACAGAAGGCACCTGAACAATTACCTAATTAAAATTTAATCTTATTGAAATTATTTATTCTAAAATGCAACTAGAAGCGTACGGAACTAAGCGAACCTGATTCTTTGTGAATAAACTTCCGGTCTTTTCCACAGTTTCGGATGATTGAACAGCAAAATATATACAATAAATGGAGAATGCAATCATCAACAGAATGACCTTAATAAAATAAAATTGTTGTTATTTGACCAAAAATCATAAACAAGAATAAACTAGGTAAAGTTTTAACTCACCAAATTTGTAATCATTCGTATGAATATTCTGGTAGGGCTAATCCTTTGGTTTTGTTGGACCTGGTTTTCGTTGACAGCTTCCTGAATTTAAGTAGATATTTAAATCAACTAGCAATAAATAGTTTGCGATGTTCTCCTATGATCAAGAATATTTGATATCAAGAGACGACAACTCATTGCACTAAATGGGAAACTTCCTTAGGGTTTTATAGACATGCCATATTTCTTCCCGATCTAGGCCCGTATCCACACCAAATCCTGCTAGGTTTTCCTAGCAGATGGGAATGTAGAGATAATGCAAAAGGAGAAAGGCAGAGAAAATCCTACTAGGATTTCTGTGTGGATACGGGCCCTGACTTGGGAGAATTTCTGGTACGAAACGAATATTTGGTACTAAGAAAATGATAACGATACCAACCCGCAGTTTTATTACCGCAGCCATCGCTGTTTGACTTGCAGTCTCGGCATTTCCAATAGAATAGTCCCATCCAGTAAAAACTTTCCAATTAAAAATATACTGTTCCGCCTTACTGCCTGCCAATTTACTCATTCGGGCGTTCAATGCCATTCTGAATATCGAAAGTAGAAATATTGACATGTTGAAATTTATCAGAGACGCACTTTTTCAATATGGCAAAAAAACTGCAGCCGAACACGAGCAATGTTGCCATGAAGTATGCTAATGGAAGTGGATACCTAAACCAACTGCCCACAAAGTCTTCAGCGGCATAATAGCCGTAAAAGAGTGGCGAGTATCGGAGGTAACCCTGAATACGCATTTAGATCCTGGTGTCAAAAATAAGGTCAAACTCATACATCATAATGCCAAACAACTTGAAGTTCGTCAGCGTGAGTAGCTTCATTTGGCGGAATTTGTTTACGAGTATATGTTCGATTTTGGCGTTCAATGTCGCCTGTTGCATCTGCCAAAAACTGAAAATAGAAGCAATGAGACATATTGATAACTTTTTTATCCCTCATCTGTATGGGCGAAATATTCGTGGGAGTTATGCATTTTAAGATCAGCAGCATCAAATTTGGCGGAAATTTGAAAATAAGTTATTCATAACTCACGTTTCACGTGAGTAAACACCAAATCTGATATTGCTAACCCCCTCTAAAATACGATTCTAGAGGGGGTTAGCAATATCAGATTTGGTGTTTACTCACGTGAAACGTGAGTTATGAATAACTTATTTTCAAATTTCCGCCAAATTTGATGCTGCTGATCTTAAAATGCATAACTCCCACGAATATTTCGCCCAGTGCCCGACGGTGAGAATTTTTGAACCCCTGGTACTTTTCAAAAACAAAAGGGGGACCCTTTTGTTTTTTGTGAATTTATTTTTGAGGCATTCTTAGGGGTGCTTGTTCCAAAAGTTGGACCCCTGGTAATTACGTTATTTACACATATGACGGTCCGGCCCTGATTTCGCCCATAATATTTAATCCACAAAAGCTACCTCTGGAATGACTACAAGGCTCAACATAATCAAAGTGATGATCAAGTTCATAAATATAACCCAGCGAAGGAATGTGCTAAATAAAATGTGTGAGAGATCAAAATGTACGTAAGTCATAGAAAATGCTTACAAATAACTGGAAACAACAGAACCAAATTGACCTAAAAGAGATATCCAATGACATTCATAGTGATACTGCCTAAAGTACTTACTTTCTATTTTCTTTATTTTCATCTCCCATGGAATGAAATATATGGACAGATTTGACATCCATCTGGAAGCAAATTTTAATTGTTGTTTCCCAATTAAAGTTTTTAAATAGGACATAAAGAAAGTTGCTGAAATTTTGCTTGTCTTTATATTAAAAGACATACATTACATCGACTATGTTTTTCTCACTGACAAAATTTTCTGATATTGTACCTCAAGAACATCCTCCATCTTTTTATAAGCTCTTCTTTGTAGAGATGTGTCTTGGAGACTTTTGATTCGTTCTGCTCCAAGTATTTCTGCGCTAGCCTGAGAGTCCGCCTTTTGCGATTCATGTTCCATGCTTGGCATCGTAACTTATTGATGACCTCCTTCTTTTGCCGGATTTTATTCAACAAGGACTGTCTCGTTAACGGCTTGTTCTGTTCCTCATCTTCCTCATTTTCCTCACCCGGGCCAAAAATATCAGCTTCTCTAAAATAAATTTTCGTTAAAATATTTCTTTCTAAAATTGGTTGGAATTTTGTCCAAGACCTATACTATATAATAATTACCACTTAGAAATTTCCGGTTTTACACGAGTAGTACTCGATTTATAATTTCCCCGTTCTAATTTTGATATTGATTTTATTTTTTCATTAAGATAGCATATTTTTTGTTATTTGTAATGTTACTTTTTCCTGTCTTTGTGTGAGGAATCGCGTAATAATGGCCCTCCGCCTTCAAGATCATATGAATCTCGACTGCTGGTCGCATCTGGCGGTGGAGCATGATAGATGGATCGGCGAGGAATAGAGAAGGCTGTATTTTTGCGAAACACAGTCAAAAGGTCGGAGAACACAGAGGGTCTCCGATAGATATCCGCTGGAGGTCCACTCGAATCCATAGACACTTTTTGATAATACATAATTTATTCGTGGCTGTGATGTTTAGCAGAAATGAGATCTTCTGTTGAGGA
This sequence comes from Ditylenchus destructor, assembly GCA_022814885.1. Lineage (NCBI taxonomy): Eukaryota > Metazoa > Nematoda > Chromadorea > Rhabditida > Anguinidae > Ditylenchus > Ditylenchus destructor. The sequence continues at coordinate 1,538,942 of JAKKPZ010000010.1, read as the reverse complement.
TGAGTAAATTTAATTCATCTTTATATGCAGATTGTAGTAAACTTGAATAAAATAATAGATCGCATGCTCCTAGACGTGATCTCTGCTGCTGAGATAATCTGCTTTCACGCAGGTGACATTCTTGCGGTTATAAAACCAACACAAACAATACTATAGATTTGCAACAAAGCATGGCTATAAAGTAGACACTAAAGGGCTGTTCAGAAAAACAATAGTGTTGGGCTAACAAGTTCTTTATTGAATTAATGAAAAGAGAGGGGAAGGAAGCAACAGCAAGGTGTGTTGGACGGTTACTACCCATCTTGCGGCTGCTACCTGGAAAATGGCTGAGGTAAAAAGAGGCGATGGATTATGCTGGCCATTCCGCCGCCAGATGGCGGATCAATCGAAACACATCGCCGCCGTCGGTACTTTGACGTCCGAGAAGCATTTGGGAGAGGAAACGAGGGGTTGCTGGCTACCTATTATTCCAAGTAATGGTCAACGTCAAAGATTTCTTTTTGTTTGAAACCTCAATTAGTTTTTAAAATATCTGTGAAGTAATGAAAATGTAAAGCCTTCGACAGAGCGAGCTTTTCGAATAAATGAAAACCATATTTGGTTATACCTAAACGTAGTTTTATGTTGGTATTTTAAAGCCGGAACTATTATAGAGCCGATACTCAGCATTCCCAGTGTCGCATCTTTGATTAGAATGATTCATCCACTATTATTAGGTTGACACTTCCGTTTTTATCTTTACATCGTGCTTGAATTTGGGAAGTTAGGGAAGGCTCAATACGTACCAAACTATACATAATCGATGTAAAAGGAACCCTTATCCGAACACAAATTTTGCATTTAAAAATTGCATGTTAAAAAATACTACGGAATTTACGAGTCCAAAATCATTAATAATTGCCCCTTTGTTCTTAACTCATCCCTACGAAAACAATAATTGATGTGCGACTTAAAATTTGTAACAATTCGGAGAGGGATTTAGAAGGGACGAAAAACCTCCCGTCCAGTTGCTTCCTTGGGCGCTAAACGACGAAACACTTCGAATGTCTACTACTTAATAACCAGGAGTTATGACCGGAGAAAATGGCAACCCTTAAAAGTATTTTTTAAGTAAGTGAATGGAATGACTTTGCAGTTAACGACGCTTTTCGATCCAAGCGGGGACGACCGCATTCAATGGGAATAATGTTCCGAATAAGTTTGCTCAATCACATCACATAATATTTTTTCACTCTGAGTTTGGACTCAAAATAACTTACAACAAAATAAGAAACTCCGATGCCGATCCAGAATATTTGGAATGAGTATTGCCGGAATGAACATCGCTCGACATTTATTCGCGGGTATGTGTTGAGTCACTTGGGTCTCAGATTCGAATAGAATAGATGGATTTGTACATTCATGCTCCCTATGTTAAATATAGTGAAAAGTAAGTTAGGTAGCTAGAATGTGTTTGAAGACAACACTAGTAATATGAAAGAAAATAAGACAACAGAATGGAAGGCGAAAAAGTAGTCAAAGTGTTACAAATCGATTATGAGTAACGAGATTGACAAGTCTCACATTGAGATAGCAAATTCCTTGTTCTGTTGCAAGTTGGGCAGGGCTCTTCCAGATTTTTGCTTTCCAAAAAAACTATTAATAATTTTAGAGATCTGGTGTGTGTTCCTATGGTTCCGAATTTATCTCTTTCTCGCACTTTGTTACAAGTGTGTCTCATTTTATAATATGTCCGCAATGCCTATTACCCCTAATTTTACAACCAATAGTAAAGCCAATTTTTACATCGGCGGCTTAGGGGAATGCATTAAAATGAGATTTTCATTAAAACATATCGAAATCATGTTTTCCGCAAAATTGTGGATAACGATTTTTGCGGACCTTTTAAGAACGCTCCTCAGCATCGGTTTCTCAATACCAAGTAAATGGTTTTTGGTCATGCCGCCGAGTGCACATGACAAATATGTACCCAAAACATATTTCAGACTACCAAGTCAGAAATAAACTCGTTTACATTTTTGGAGATCCCCTTGTAAGCCTTTATTGACAGTATAAGTAATAAACTCGCTATAGACAACTTTTAGTACTAAAATAATTTTGCTTTAACAAAGTGCAATTTTCGGTTAGGACTGAAAAGACTTGTCATTATTGTCGCACTACTTGACAATTTATTTCCTCATGCTATTTATGGATTATAAAAAGAAACTAAGACACTTCTCATCTGCCTTGAGACCAACTCGCCTTTCTATGAGAAGTTGTAAAAAAGATATATGACGACAGATCTTAGAGAGCGAGAATTAAAGGAAATAGAAGAGACATAACTTCGATTGTTGAAAAAATTACTGCTTTAAAGTTCTTTCTTAAAGTCACACTTATTTAATTTGTACCATTTTGATTATCCTTTTAATATACTTGCTGCATGTTAAGCAGCTATGCTTCTGCCAAGTACATAATCAGGGATATTATATTCTTTCCTACAACGTTTTTATCAACATTTACGCAACTTTTTAATCAAGGTTATCCATGTTTCGTATAAATATGCATTCTTAAAATGGCTCTTATAAGTACATAATTAAAAGTTATTATCAAAATTACTGTAATGGAACTCACTGAAATGCATAAAGAATATCATAGAGCTCCTCGTCTAGTGTTAGTTTTGAGCCAGTCCTATCGCCCAAGTCTAATTGTGATCCACTGGTCAATCCAAAATGCTGCCGTGGATGATGCAACGTAGCCGTCCCACGACGTGCCATTCCGCTCATGACAGAGGAATGTCTCCGCGGTCCAACGTCAGCACCAATTGTGTCATGGATACTGTTCCTTGCGGTATCGTTAGAGTGTGGCACGATATTGGGCATGGCCGACGAAGTCGTACTGCTGCTTAGCAAACTTGTAGGTCTTTTGGCCGAAGTGTTGGATGGTAATGTACTGTAAAACATTTTTATGACCGAAAAAATGAAATTTTTATTCGAAATTGCATTAGATATTTAAATGTAATCTTTGTTGCTTTTAAATTCTTGAGTACATGAAAATACCGTCAGACAAAGGAAAACGCATGAAAATAAATATCGCGATATACTGATTAGAATGCTCCATGTTATCGTCTTTGGGAAATTAGAGTTGACTTACAGGCCTGTGGGGGAGACTCCAGTTGATTGACCAACATCTGGCAACGTTGATTCCTGATGCCGAACTCTTCCACCAAATAGGGTCGGATCAGGACGAACACTGCCCGTGGCGAGTATTGTGGGACGTGCTCGTACAGACGCACAACTGACAATGCTCACAGGTCTGAAGGAGCCCCGGAGAGGGCCCACACTGCCCAAAAGCGAGGAAGTCGCAGTGCCACCGCCAGGAAGTACACGCGGTTGGGTCCTCCGCAATCTGGGAATGGGCAACGAGTCGTTGCTCTCTTCATTGCTTACTTCCATTTTGCGGTTCTCTACAACAATTTATCCTTTTCATATTTCCGCGAAATAAAACAAAAAGCATGTAACTTGTGGATGTCAGGCCCAAAATGTTTTCGAATGGGGCAAAGGGTAACGTGTCGACAAGTAGTATCGACGCTTCGTCAAATCTGGATAGGGCATAAACGATTTTGCAATTCCCACAGGGAATATCGGAAGGGTGTTGCTCGATATTTGGTCATGTACTTTATTTTTGTTTTTAATCAGTTTTTTAAGTTCACAAAATGTAATCTTCGGTATAGAATTCAGTGAATTTTGAGCATTTTACGAAAATGATAAATATTAAATTAAACCATTTTTATTTATTTTCCGATATAGTTTGAAATGTTGTATACTCTGAAACGAAAAATGGCTGCATCAATTTGATTTAAATTTTTGGTTAATGAACTAGCAACATTGAAACGAGAGTTGACCAAATCTGGCTACATGAGGATATTAACGGACCTTGAACAAATTCACACCGCTTGTTCGACTGGCTGGAAATGGCTTGTAAATGTGGTGCGATGAATGAATTATAGTGGTCCTTTGGGGATAATAGGCGCTTAATCTTAACCCTACACTTTGTGACGGCCATTTTATTGATGTGCTTTTACGGTGCTATTCACGATTAATGATTTTATTCTTTTCTTTGGTACCGATTAATTAAGAAAATACTTTTCAATAATTATTAATTACAATTCAATGAATGGTCAACCACGACACCATGGCTGTGATTTTGGCAAGGCGGGCTGAAACCGATGGAGTGATTTTTAAATATTCATAATTATGTAAATGAATGCAATAAAAACAACCAATTTTAGTGCAATATCATAACATTTCTTTTATGTCACATAATTTCTTTCACGACTGTCATATAAAAGTATTCAGCAATTAATCTTCAAATATGAAAAATTATACATATCATAATAATACCAAATAGGAAAATCGATAGAAAAACCAGAGCAAAAATTTGGAAAATTATCTTATGGTTTTACTAAAATGACAGTTGGAATAAAATTTCAGTATGGTCTTCGGTAGTCTTTTTAATTTCCCGTCTGCACTTTACTTTCAACTAAAGAAAATTGCAGTTCGAAATAGTAATTGAGGCGGGACTGCAAGGTACTCAAGTTGAAAGAATGTCAGCCCACTAATTAAGAAAAATAAGCCATACTATTTTCGCTGCGATGACGAAGCAAAGAACAATGCCATTTCCTGAATTGGCACAGAGGGCGGCCATTGAAATTTCATGGAACTTGGGTTGAGGGAGGAAGGGCCCTCATTTGACTCTTTGGGCACTTAAAAAACACTCATGCAAAATTTACACACGAATAGGGCAATAACATTGCGAAGGCACTCATCGCTAGCGGCGTTGTAATCACTCTAATGCGTTATCGGCCCAATAAGCTGCTATAGTTTCAATTATCAATCGCATGAATGACTCTGCCGTGGAAATAATTTTCACACACGTAGCATCTTTGAAAGGAACGACGAGAAAATCATCCATGTTGATAGAGTGATCGCGGAAAAGTAAATAATAACTGGAACTGAAGTACAGCAGAATATAAAGCTAAAAAGCTTATGGTGAGATTGACAAAAAGTGGAAAACCAAATCTCCTGAGCAAGGCATCTTGAATTTTGATGATCCACGTATATATTCTACTCCTTTGTGTGCTGGTCAATAAATACTGATTAGGATAAAAAATGTATTCCTAAAGGTTTTATTAGCTTATTTGGTCGCATTTACATTTTTGAATGCAAAATACCATATGGCGAGTGGAAATGATCATTTGAAGTATTCCCAATGTATTAAAACTCACCGAGTTTTCTAGAAAGTGAATATGCATGTCAATGATTTGAAGTAGTCTGAACAAAAAGTGTTTGAACTAAATTATTAAGTTTTGGTGTTATTATTAAATTCCACATAGTTGTTATTTGTGTTGTTCTCATTTTTGTATTTTATGTGAAATTTAGACAAACATTGCAAGTCAGAATCACCAGTCCATTAACATGGATGGACTTTCGTTTGGAATGGTAATCAACGTTATGCGATCAGATGGCCGACTTCATCAAGCGATTATCAGCAATCTTTCGGCGGATCAAGGTTCCATAACCGTGCAGTGGTTCGAAAATGTGAGTTTTTATTACACTTTTAGAGTATCAAATTTTAAATGTGAGTATTAAAAAAGAGAAAAGCAATTAAAAATTCAGAAAACTAGAACGTGTATAACTTAGGTAAACCGCTTAGGAGGACTCAAAATAGCACTTCTGTGTCAAAAAATGCGAAAATAGCACGATGTTAGTATACCTCAACAAATTCAAGAGTTAATCATACACTCTCTTTTGTATTTAGGGCAAAGACCAAGGCAAAACACTCAGCTTAGCTGCCGTCCGGCGCTATAATCGGGATCTCTTTAAATCTTCAAATGATTCAATCAGTAGTTTGACTATTGTTTCTCCGCAAAAGGAAAATTTGCCGATTTTGACTTTTGTAGATTCGGACGAAAAAACTACGACTTCCGATGCCGAAGACTTTTCAGAGAGGTATTTTAGTTGAACTTTATCTAAAGTTTGATATGAATATTTCGATTGTTGAGGACACTGTGATGCTTAAACGATGCCTTGAGCTAAAACTCATACTTATTGAATTAAAAAATGTTTAGTTCCCCATTTTCCTTCTTCCTCTTGTATTTTGAAAATAAAATGCGTAAACTTTCTCGTATAAAGCTCGATACGCACAAGTTGGTGAAGCAGTTTGAATTTAGGCTTTGGTTTGCTGTCATCATATTTGTTTCATATCCTGTTCTGCACTCCAACGACAATTCAAACTGCTTAACCAAACTAGGTTGTAACGAGCTTGATATTATTAGCACGTAGCTCTGTAAATTAAACTGAATTATTCTACGAAATATCCTTAGAATTCCTGTGACCAATATAAAAATAATTTGCCGAATAGGCAAATCATTTGCCAAATCAGAAAAAATTGTGATGCAACATTTATGAACCTGTTGAATATTCTTCGCTACTTGAACAAATGTCTTTAATTGTTTTAGAGCAAATGAAAAATACTACAAATTGGCGCACAATGCACATTTTTGGCGATTTGATTTTCTTGGTTTAACTTTGAGGATTTTTGCATCATTCAAGGCCAACCTGGAATCGCATTGAATTGCATCATTTAATTATTGTATATTTCGTTAAAAAAGGTGGTGTCGTTGTGAACTTATATATACGTTCTTCGTAGAGTAGCAAGAAATATTTCTGTAACTTTTCATTCATATCTCGATTAAAAATACGTATTAATTTACCTTTATTACTTTTATTATATTATTATTATAAATCCTAAGTTGTCATCTCACTTGGATTTGGGCGGTGAATAAAGCAGAGTGACTGACAACTAATATATCCAATTTCCTATATCTGTCGTCGCGTTGACCATAAATTAAATTCAATACGTTAATTAAAATTATACAGAAACTATATTCTAATACGTTTTAGCAAAATGTCGTCCGTTGCGAATCAACCGGCGAATGGCGAGGTTAAGCCTAAAACAGATAAGCAATTAGAGAAGGAAAAGATCAAAGCAGCTGCAAAAGCCGAAAAGCTTGCGAAACTCGAAGCAAAGAAACAAAAGCAGAAGGAATTGGAAGCGCAAAAGGCTGCTAAAGAAACTGCTGATAGCAAAGTGGGAAAGAAAATCGAAGGCACCAAAGCAAAATCTGCTTCTGTTCAATATAACGCCGACACGAAACCTGGAGAGAAGAAAGGTATTTTTCGTTTATCTTTTTTTACCGGTCAACATTTGTAAAAAAATTGGTGGCCATTTACTTTTTGACAAGAGTGAAGCGCCCGGGCTTCGCCGCGAAATCGGGGGTTGACGCTCATTATCCTGAAAAATTCAGGATTTTGCCAGGCAACAACTATGGTTGCTTGCTCTAGATCCGGGTAAGTGAATCGTCAATCGACAGCACTCGCCGACCCCTGTCGATTGACACCTCACTTGCCTGAACCCTACGGCGCAGAAAATTTTCCTCATTAAAATCCTGGATTTCTGGAAGAAAATCCAGGATAACTTTGACCCGTGCCAAAGTTCCGGACGGGATCTAGCAGCTCGAGAACAGCATGCCAAGGCTATCCAACGATACCTCAGTCGCCCAGATCCAAGCGGAGCAGGTGCGACTTAGGTAGAGTGGATATTATCCTGCCACCGAAAAAGTATTAATGGCATCAGAACTGTCTTAGAGCAGTTATTTTACCGCATTCATAAAGCAAAATGGAGGATAACTCAGAATTCACACGTGACATTATTTCAGATATCAGTGTAGGATTACCGGCATCCTACATTCCTCGTTATGTCGAAGCAGCGTGGTATGAGTGGTGGGAAAATGTTCGTTTTATGTATAACATTCGTATCATAAAATACCTTTTAGGAAGGTTTCTTCCGTCCCGAATATGGTCGCGACTTGAGGTAACAGTTTTTAAGATGATGTTATTTATCGTCTGAAATTTAAGCAAGCCTAATCCTAAAGGAAATTTTACCATTGTTATACCGCCTCCGAACGTAACGGGTACCTTGCACGTTGGACACGCTTTGGCTACCACGGTAATATTTTGATTGGCTTGTTTTGTTTAAATGCAAATTTATTTTAGTTGGAAGATACGTTGACCAGATGGTTAGTTTCTCCATTTTTTATATAATTCATATAGTTTTAATAGCAATGTTAAAATTTGAGGCACCGAATGCAAGGAAAGACTGTCCTTTTCAATCCGGGATGCGATCATGCCGGTAAGAACAAAATTTTGCTCTCAAACGATTAAATGTGTGAAAATTTTGTATTAAAGGAATTGCAACCCAAGTTGTCGTTGAAAAGAAACTTCAGCGTGAGAAAGGCTTATCGAGACATGATGTAGGTCGTGAGAAGTTCGTGGAAGAAGTTTGGAAGTGGAAAGACGAGTAAGTATTTGGTTCACTTGATACTTACATCTTATTTTTTACCTTGAGAAGTGGTTTACTGCACCATTTGATCATTATCCCTATCAGTTTGAATGTTAAGTGTAACATGAGTATATATGTGATGTAAATAAGTGCAATTTTCAATGCCTCGAGATAAGATCAGTTATAACTATGTTGCAAAATATTAATGGAACCCGCATTATAACCATAACACATATAAATGGGTTTTTTAAGAACACTAAAAATGAGGGTGCAGTTGTCGGATGATATTGAACTTGATGTTTACTATTTTAGAAAAGGCCACATAATATACGATCAACTGAAGAAAATGGGCGCGAGTGTCGACTGGGATCGAGTTGTGTTTATGATGGATAAGGTATGAATTGTGTCGATTTAGTTTAACTGAAACTAATAAATGCATTTCAGAAGATCGTTCGGGCAGTTGCAGAGGCTTTTATACGGATGCACGAGAAAGGTGTAATTTACCGTAGTACGCGGCTTGTCAACTGGTCTTGTGCTTTGGTAACAGCCCTTCAAATTTACTTAGTTATAGGAATATATTTTTAGCGCTCTGCGATTTCCGATATCGAGGTTTGTTTTATACCTAAAATTTTGATATTACAAACAATTAATTGTAACCAACCTAATCTATAAATTCTGACCTAAGGTTATCCGCATAAAGCCTAAAAGGTGGACGGAACTGGAAGTGTACCATTGTTGAATGACCATTCGATTTAAATTCGCAATAAAAACCCTGCCAACTTTTTAGCCCATGTAACCCTATTCGATCCAAGTCCTAAGGATTGGCTCTTTGTGAACCCCACCATTTCTAGATAGAGCGTAATCGGACAGAAAAGAAGGCGCGCGTGGACTTTCAGTGTACTTCCAAGCGTCGTTTTACCGTCTAATATAATTGTTCTGAAATATATTTTTTAAGGTATTATAAAATGTAATGTTGTGTATTTATAGGTTGACAAGAAAGAGCTAAACGGTAGCACGTTGCTATCAGTCCCAGGATATTCTGAGAAAATTGAATTTGGAGTCCTTATCTCGTTTGCATATCCAGTCGAAGATTCTGACGAGGAAATGGTTGTAGCCACCACACGTATAGGTATTATTGTTTCTTATATTACTCTAATTTTTTTTATAATAATGGTTCGGGTATCACTTAATGGGCCCCTGCAACCAAGTTAAAATCACGCCATTTTCGCATTTGTGCGTTATAAGTTTTGCAGTTAAGTTAATAAGGAATTTTTGGCAAAATCTATATTCATTTAAATTAACCACAGAAAATTATATTTTTGTTATTTTACACATGATAAATTTATTTTTATTCTGTTTTACTGTTCCACGTTTTGTTTGAATTTCTTTAAATACTTTAAGAGGTTAGCCTCCCTCTAAATTAAAAAAATATAATAGTTGTTGGACTACAATTCTCAGCTTTTATTATATCGTCGCAATATTCAGAAACTATGCTTGGTGATGTTGCTATTGCTGTCCACCCGGATGATGACCGTTTTCATCATTTAATCGGGAAGGTAAGCACAGCTTGTGTTTTCTTTAATGATATAAATCTTTTAGCGTTGCAAGCACCCCTTTCTCGATAGACTTTTACCAATCATTGCGGACTCATTCGTTGATTCCAGTTTTGGCACAGGTAATGTTTTAAATCGATTTTCAACTAATTACCCGTTTCACCACAGGTGCCGTGAAAATAACTCCCGCACACGATCACAATGACTACGAAGTGGGAAAGCGACACAATCTGCCGTTTATAACGATAATTACGAATGAAGGCTATCTGAAAGATAATTGTGGCAGCTTTTCGGGCATGAAACGTTTTGATGCTAGAAAAGAAGTGTTGCAAGAGTTGAAAGCGATGGGGCTATTTCGTGGTGTGACTGATAACCCAATGGTTGTTCCAGTTTGCAGGTATATACGACATATAATGAAAAATTGTTTATGAATTGAATTGTTGAAGAATTTAGAGATCAATCTTACAACTTTAATTATGCAAAAAAAACGCAATTATATACCCAAATTTAGCCGTTCTCGAGATATAATTGAACCTATAATCAAACCTCAGTGGTATGTCAAAACGGATGAGATGGCTCGGAAAGCTCTGGATGCGGTCAAAAATGGGAAGCTATCTTTCATACCAGAATTTTACGTCGATACATGGAATCGGTGGCTAGAGGATATAAGGTAGGAATTTTAGTAGGCTCATGATAACATATATTGGCTTTTAATACCATATATCCTCGTTATAAAATACGGTATTTATTAAATATCTTGTTTTAATGCTGTATTGCTTCTGTTGCTGGCTTAAAATGTATTTTGGTTTACAGTAAAGTTAAATATTTTTAACATGTTTAGTATTACATATTATTTTATGATAGTATACCCATGTATCGGATCAAAGAAGCTCTTACTGTGAGTTTTGACTTGTTTTGGCTTCTCTAAAATTATGTGGAAGTGTTTAGTGGTGAAATCCCGTTATGTCGTGCAAAGCACATTAAATTGCTCATTTTTAGAGCAATAGTCTTGATCTCTCAAAGAAATCTCGTTGAATTATTACAACATGATTATTTAATTAATCTTAGCATTGTTAAATAATATGAAACATTTAGGGACTGGTGCATTTCCCGACAATTGTGGTGGGGACATAGGATTCCTGCATATTTTATTTCCGTCAATGATCCTTCTATTCCTGCGGGCGACCCAACTGACAACAATTATTGGATTTCGGCACACACGGAAGATGAAGCTATTTCTAAAGCTGCGAAGAGATTTAACGTCTCGAAGGAGAAAATTCAGATTAAGCAAGGTTTTATTTTTACCAGATTATTTCATGCTTTTCTGCCATTATGTTACTTCGTTTGAGTTTTTACATATTTAAAGAAAATAAAATTCGTCGTCAATATTCTATTAGTAATTATAATTATTAATTATACATAGTCCTTTAGACGAGGATGTGCTTGATACGTGGTTTTCTTCTGGAATGTGGCCTTTCTCCCTCATGGGCTGGCCAGAGAAAACTAAAGACATGGAACGCTTCTTTCCAGGCTCCTTATTGGAAACTGGCCACGATATTCTATTCTTTTGGGTTGCAAAAATGGTCTTCCTCTCGGAAGAATTGTGCGGAGAACTCCCATTCAAAGAGGTTTATTTCTATTAACAACGTTCGTGTTCATACGTCTGATACAGGTATTTCTACATGCAATGGTTCGCGACGCTCACGGTCGCAAGATGAGCAAATCATTAGGCAACGTAATCGATCCTATTGACGTTATCCATGGAATTACTCTTGAGGAATTGCACAAAAAGCTTGAGCAAGGAAATCTGGATCAAAAGTAAGCTTGCTTTTATTTTATATACTAAGGAAAATTTATTCATAATTATCAGTAATTATTTGATGCACCAATATTCTTAATAAGTTGTACAAACAAATAAAAAGGAATCCTATGGCGTCTTTTATGAAAATAATATTAGTTTAAGCTCACCAATATGTTCAATGTTTTCAATTAATAGGCTGATCTTGTTGAAATTTGAAATATTTCGTTCGCAAGTAATATTTTATTACAACTTTATAATAGAAAATAATGAATCGTTTGAATTTTAGGGAACTCGCGATAGCGAAAGCCGGGCAGGCTCGTGATTATCCACTTGGAATACCCGAATGTGGGACAGACGCACTTCGATTCACTTTATGTGCCTATATCGCAAAAGGAAGAGACATAAATCTTGATGTGCTCAGGGCGCAAGGATATCGATTCTTTTGTATGATGTTCGATAGGTAGTGTAGTTTCAACTGTTTTCCTGTATTTCAGGCAACAAAATCTGGCAGGGATTCAAATTTGTCACCACAAAGCTCGATATTTCTTCCTTTTCTCCTCCAGATGCTTTTCAGGTGATATTTTCATCAAATCTTCTAGAATGCTTTAGTTTTTGTGAGCAGCGGAATTTAATTCTGGCTTACGCGCTTTGTGGTTTTTCATACGTCCAATTATGTGACTTGTTGCATAAAAACACCCACTGAGATGTTTTTTATTTTAAGTAATAATAAACGCTGAAAATTCGTCTAAATTTCGTCGAAAGCATTCCCACAAATTCGCTTGAAAGAATAGTATTAGCCTTAATGAAGACTTGCATGTGGCTCTAGTTACGGTAATGAGGTTGTTAAAAGATTTAAATTTAGTTCTCTGGAAATGAAAGCAATGCAGATCTATGGATTGTCTCAAGGCTGGCGTATTGTATTTCGAATACAAATCAAGAATTTGCGAACTATAATTTCCAGAAAGCTACAACAACGCTTTACAATTTCTGGTGGTACGAATTTTGCGACATTTACCTCGAAGCGATTAAGCAGCCTTTCAACGGTACTTTTTTGGTTTTATATGTACATTTATATATTAAAGCCACTGATTTTGGAGAACTAAGGATGTAGAAGGCGCGAAAAAGCAGCAAAAAGAGGGCGTTTGAATCGCCTTCTGCATCCATACTTTGTTCTCCAAATTCTATGGCTTTGTTCATATAAATTTTTAGAAGCAAAGAATGTCGATACAATTCGACAAGTCCTCTATCTATGCACTGAAACATATCTGCGCCTTATTTCTCCGATCATGCCTTTTATAACGGAGGAATTATGGCAGCGTTTACCGAAAAGGAAACCGGAGAAATCTCCTAGCATCTGTGTCGCAGATTATCCTCAAGCGTCCGATGTAAGTGCTAATTTAATTACAAAAGCTTCGAAAAAGTTGCTTCACATAAAACAGCTGTCAATTGATAGTTTATAAAAGGAATGTTAGAGACTTGAACTTTAAACTAGAGAACTTTAAACCATCTTGACAACCATATTGAATTAGAATTTTTCAAAAGGGCAGGAGGTTATGTGAAATAATTTCGTTAATTGTATCAGACTACGTATTTATAATTTTTATCAATTTCAGTATCCTCCATATGATGAATCGTTGGAACCTCCGCAACTTCAGTCATCAGCCCAAGCTAAGCGCAATCAAAATGAAGGCACTCCGACACAAAATTAAAACATCATTGATATGCAATATAATACTTTTATGTTATGAAATTGTTGAAAAATAAAAGAATTGTTTCATTATTCACCTCGAAGATTTATGATCTCAGTACGTTACTTGTATGTTCAGATTATTTGATAAGAGAAACATTTTACCCGGCATATATAACTTACTAGTGACGCGCCACAGCGAAGCTGTGGCAGCGAGGGAGGTATAATCAGCGGTTAAGGTTAAAATTACCACGATCTCTGTTATCCCATAGTGACGGCGCCGCGGCAGAGGGGGCCTCATAAGGTATACAAGTATTCTAAAGCCGGGCGGCGCGGCTACCCGCCGCGCCGCCCTATGGACTTACGTTCTCGTCGGGGCCGAGAGAAATCAAAAATACCTCGTGAGAGACCTGGTGAGAATAACACGACCTCGTGAGAATTGATCCCGAATCTGACGCCAGATTCGGATTCAGCGCCATCGAAAAACCCCAGGTGCAAAAAATCAGCCCCGTAGATGCTTTGGTTCAAAAAATGTCATTTTTCGGCCAAAAAGTGGCTTTTTTTCAAAAATGCGCCAAATCAAAAAGTGTGAAAAGCAAAGTGGTCAAGAATCGCCTCAGAAATCGATTGGGAACATAAAAAACACCACTTACCATGACCAAAACCCTTAAAAACACGTTTTTGCGTTTTGGCGCGAATTCAAATTTTCAAATGTCAATTTTTTTTCGCGACCCGGTCCTAACTTTTCGAGACCTATCGAATGAGCTATCACTCGCCTCTGGCTAACGGCTGGATCGCGAGACCTGGCTCTTCCACACAGATTACAGACCACAGAACGACATCAGCGGCTTAACTGTTTGGCCCTAGTAAAACTAGGTGTTACTTAAAGGTAGCAAAACTAGTTTTGGCTTGGTGTGACTAGTTTACTGTCTTTCAGAAAAATAAGTTTTATTGAAGATCGGGTTTTACTACAACATGCAAAATAAAATTGCTAAGTTTAATAAATTGGCTGCATATTTCGTGCGTTATTTTTCGTTATCTGTGCTGACAGAGAGAGTCACTTGCTGACCATTCACTTCACTTTTAATTCCCCGAGTGAAGTAAAAAGTGACTGGTGCAAAACAAAGGCGGAAAAAAACTGCAGTTTTTATTCTGCAACATATAAAATGGCGTAGAAAAGAGTTCCGACAAAGCAAATGGCGATTTGAATTTGCGCCAAAACATAATTGCATGCCAAAGGGGTTAAAAGGGGCCGCTGAAAATTTTTAATGAGGGGGATTACTCGGCAGGGGTCTCCTCTATAGATTGGTAAAAAATTTGAGTGGGGCCTTATTAGAGTAAAAATTTTCACAGTCAACACTTTTCCCTATTAGAGGAGGCTCTTTTCCTGATGCTCAACAGAGCTTCCTCTAATAGGGAAAAGTGTTGGCTGTGAAAATTTTTACTCTAATAAGGCCCCACTCAAATTTTTTTACCAATCTCTAGAGGAGACCCCTGCCGAGTAATCCCCCTCATTAAAAATTTTCAGCGGCCCCTTTTAACCCCTTTGGCATGCAATTATGTTTTGGCGCAAATTCAAATCACCATTTGCCCTGTCGGAACTCTTTTCTACGCCATTTTATTGAAAGTATCTCATTATCAAATTATTCAGAAAGGTCTAACATTAACGTATTACAGCACCTGCCATGAGTGTAACACAAGAATACGAGTCACTGTGTGCAAGCATATTCACAAAATCTTTCGTTCTTAAAAGTTCTGCATATGATCCGTGTCGTCCATCCATTACATCGTACAATGAAATGCTGTCAGCATTGGCGAGTATTGAAACGAAATTGAACGCCTCGAAAGTATTACTATTTTATACATTTTATAATATATTGTTGTCATTAAGTTGAAAGTGAACGAAATTGTTAAAAAGCACGGAACAAATGTTTGGCGCCGACACACAAGTTTCATGCATCCTCTCAAAAATTTGCCTAAGCGTTTGTTGGTAATTTTTTTGTTTAATACGTTTTAACGAAACATTCTAAACATTATTCAAGGCGTTGGATATACTCCCGGGCGACATCATTACGCAAGCTTACTGTAAATTTGCCGAAATCATAGCAACCAATAACTTGCTCAATCGTTGGGAACCTTGCAGCGATGGCTATTTTCGGTCGGCTAATTAATACATCTTGTTTTATTCAATGTTTGCTAATGATAATTAATTTACCAGGGTTCAGTTGGGTTCCTGGGGCGCCGATTTTTCCCAAAACCGGTCTCAATCGACTCTACCCTGGCTGAAAGTACCTAAAATACTGGGGGCGGGGTGCTTCTCTATTAATCCCCCATCATCCTGTAAAATAGGATTATCATGTATTACAGAATTTTGGTCATCATGTTGCACTGGCTTGAAATCACTTGTCATGATTTTTCGGTAAAATGTTTTGCTTTTATTCTGTACAACAGGATAATTATGTAAAATGTAAAATATGATGTCCCAAATTATGTAAAATAGGATATTGGACAATAATCCTGTTTTACGAATTTTTAAGGTATTTTCAGACCAGTAGAGCCGGTTTACACCGTTTTTGGGCAAATTCTGCCTCGAGAAATATAGCTATACCACGTACTTAGTGATAAGAAATATGGAAATAAACAGTTTTATTTCTATAAGTTAATTCATAGCCGTTAAGTACTATAAAACCTACATATAAGTTTCATTTCTTACAAGGTTTTTAAACTGCTACACTCATTTTGGTTGTGAATATTTAATGAAAATCAGCCTACCACTTTAACAATCTTACAGATCCCTACACCTTTGTGAAGCACCTGGAGCTTTTGTTTCTTTACTGAAAAGAGCAATGACCACACGCAAATGGCAATGGCTCATGAACAGGTTTTACATTTGAAAGGTAAATTTGAATTGATTGACTTTAAATAATAATTTTAGCTTAAATCCGTATCATGAGTGGAATTCAAGGCAACACATGTTGTTCGATGACACTTTCATATTTCAGCATTTGGAAAATATGGTACTTTAAATTGCCCACTCATATATTATTTTACTTTACAAATATTTTTTCACAGGCATTTGGACCTGACGATACGGGCAATATTTTTACTTGGAACGAAGGGTATCTCAGCGATATGACAAACGAAAACGGAAAATTTGGACTTATTACGGCCGATGGTAGCTTTGACTGCACAGTGGGCATTTTAAACCTGGCCTTATATATAAAATACGGTAAATTTAGGACGATCCGCTGGCCCAGGAAATACGGTAGGACGCTCGACTTGGTATATTTATTTTATCGTTTATATAACGGTTTTTAGGATACACCATCTGATTCAACAAGAAGTAAAAATAGCTATGAAATGCCTCAGCCCCGGCGGCCATCTTATTTTGAAAATGTATACTTTCTTCCAACCGCAAACAATTGAAATTCTAAGCGAGATACTTTCACATTTTCGTGAAGTGTTATGCCAAAAACCTAGTTCTAGCAAACCGGGAAATTCAGAGGTTATTCTTTTTTTGTAATATTTTGTATTTCAACGATTTTTAAGGTTTACTTAGTATGCCTATTTTTCAAAGACACTGGTTCTTGCTCAACTGAGTCCCTAACACCTACGCTAATGAACGTACGATATTTGAGTCAGTATATTTGTTAAATTTACATTTCTTCAGAAAATAGTGGAATGTACCGAATATTTTGCATTACATCAAATGGAATTTATCGAATTTAACTTGAACACATTTCACCGTCTATCGACCACACAGAAGGTTGATAAAAATTTAATATGCTTACATCTGACATGAAACTTTAGACAGCGATTGAGATACAGAAAATTATGGCCGAAGAATCTGTAATAAAGGAAGTCTTTCCAAATGATGTCCACGCGAATCTACAGGGGAAGCAAGTCGTAAAAACTATGAACACTCCGTGGCTTGCGCAATGGATAGGTGAACTTGGACAAATACAACAAAGTAATACAAAGTGTTCTCACTATGTAACACATTCTGTAAGCGAACGCTAGTGGAAAGCTTGTCTTAAAAAGTCAATATAATTTCAGCAAGGTCTCGAAGACTGTGCGTCAATCAATCTATGTTCAGATTTGGACAATTTTCTCTATGTTTCGACAAACCGAAACCTTACGATTACTCAATTGATGAAACAAGGGTTTATCGTTGTTCGAGAAACACCGACCAATGATCAACTGAACAAGCAGCTGATTACACATTCACTTTTCTGTAATGCAACCATGTTTGAACAACATTACCAGGTAAGTTTTTAAAATTTTCTGGAGAACTATTTTGTAAAATGGTTTGTAAAATTCTTCAAATTCATTCGTTTTACTTTATAATATGTAAAAGTTTATAGCAGTAGTGTCTACTAAGCAATCGATGGTAAAAATAACAAAATATTAAAACTTTAAGACCAAAAATTTATAGATATTTTCTATTTCTCTTATTCTCTGTAATCTTATATGACTGTCGAATTAATACTCGAATGGTGTCACATATATTTTTTAATTTCATTAAATTTTCAGAGAACGTTGAAAATTCATAATTCTCCCAAAACGAATTATTTTTCTCTAACCCATTAAATTTCTCAGTAGCAAAATAAGTCAGTTTCAGGAAGTCAACGATTTGTGTCAGTTAGAAACTTCACCTGTACCGCAACAGAGTGCCCGTCATATTAATTGTTGGCAGCTCACAAAATCGGACTGGATAAGCTTGCTCGCAAAGGTATATTCAATATACTACCAAGAAAGAATATATATCTACAATGCCACGAATTCTATATAACCTTTTAGGAAACTAACATTTGTCGAGAAATTGATAATGAAGATAGCGAACCATTGAAAATAATTCTCTCTACAAATAAGCCAACATTAATTCTGAGTCGTTTTTCTGCTTCGGTGATCTTCTTCCTAACACTTATTTTCCAAGAAATCAACATAAGCAGGCATGCAATCGGTTTTAAAAATAAAGTAAGTTGCATTGTTCTATTTAATATGAGAGATACAATATTCACCGATACATTAACATCATAGAAAATATAATTTCAGAAGCCTAAGTTCCAACATGAATCCGATCTCACCGCCAATTTGCTAATTTTTCTTGCTATGCTGAGAAATGTTGCAGAAAATCCACAATACGACCTGCTCCAATTTTTCCCATTGCGATATTTCTCATATGAAAGTTTTTATTGCATGATCACAATGTATAACAACAAAATGCTCGGAATGTTTCACATAGATACAAAAAATAAAAGCTAGAACCAAAATAAAGACGCCTATGTTTTTCTTTCTTCAAAATTACTCAAGTGGTGGGATCGGCAGTCGAGTTTGGGTTTTGTGTGACAGAAAGACATTCCAAATTAAAGCGGCGATTTGCGTGAAAATAACACGAAAGTGCAATGGAATGACATAGAAATTTATCAATTGCATGCATGGCCAATACTGAAATATATTCGTGTTTTTCTAGCAAAAAATAATACATTCAATAAAAAACGTTTACCTGAATACTACGCTTGTATATGTCCCAATAATCGCTAATTAGCTTCTCCCAAGATTCTTTGATAGAATAGCCTTCCATTAAGCGCAGATTGTATATAATTGAAGCGGAAAATATTGGAGCGAAGAATATCTTAATAATATTTTACATTTAATTTCACCCTTCAAATGTGAATAGGAATATCAAAAAGCGCTTATTTTTGTTTTTTATGGCTCCTATGAGTTTAGTCTAAAATAATGACTAAATAATAACTGTATATTGTCCATCAAAAAAGCATATACCTGATCAACTGCAAGTTTTTTAAGGGGTAGTGTTTTTCTGGATCCAAACAGCCATCTACCGGGAAGTGACCACTTCTCCAGAGTTCGAAACCATTTTCCAAGTATTGGCGCCTAAACATATAAGTAATGTAATGATATATGTCGTTAGCAACCTTACTATGTAAAATGTTGGCAGCAGAAAGAATCCTATAACAAGTTGAATCGACAATAGTGAGTTAAAACGTTAAATATGTGTATGAATTGTAACTTGCTTGTAGTTCGCATGAGATCGTAATGCGAAAGAGACACATTCTCAATACCGAGTTGGGTAATAGCATCTCCGGTCGCACCAATGACTCCTGAACAAGTAATGTACTACATACACTAGTAGTATACCACATTACCTCTAATGAACGCCCCTTCCATTACAAGCCATACACAAGGAGGGCGGTAATTAGAGGTAATACGGTATTCACAAATTCTTGCTATTATTTTTAAAATATCCAAAATAATTTTTACAGCCTAATAAATTATTCTGTTTGTTGTCAATTTTATGTTACTAAACCTCCCGGAGGGGTATGCGACATTTAGTCCCCCGGACACTTAATCGCCGGGGACACTCATTCCTCGATACACTTTGTCCGTCAGGACACTTAGTCCCCTATACATAAAAGAGGCTTCTAGACTGTCCGGGAGACTAAGTATCCGGGGGACTAAATGTCCGACACCAAAATACCTTGTCCGACACCAAAATACCTTGTGATATGGTGGGGACAATTTGAATATAAATCTGATGTTTTTATTTTCTTTCAAAATTAAAAAATGTAACGGGACGAAAATGCCTTTGATGTCAATATGTTTATTTCAATTAAATTTACGTATGCCTAATGAAAATCGAAAGTATAACAAACCAGCTGAAATCATCTGTGTGATAAGAGGTCTCTTATTCAACATTTTTATGAATGTGCCCAACATCGCGGCTCTAAATTGTTTGAATTGTAAGGCACTACGATGTGGAGCAAAAAAAAACGAAATAGTTCTATAACATTTTGCAGTTACATCAATATTCCGAGGCTGGATATGCATTTATTCAAAATTCACAGGAAGATGGTTCAATAGCGCAATATAACAATCTAGATCACTTAATAGTACAACGTTCTCATTTGTTAGCCATAAATGAAATGAACATATTCCAGAAGATACTAACGAACTGTAGAAATATTACGCGATATCCTATTGGCACGAAAGTCATGTTTACTACTTGAACAGCAGGCCACACCTAAATCAGATGAATAATTAATGATTAAACTTTAATACAACATCATTATGCATTAATTTTTGTGAGAATAATTATTCCCTCTGGATTGAAAACATAAAAATGCATATGGATTTCTTAACCACGTCATTGTAAAGGGGTCTCACTTCTATATTTGGGCGAACCGGAATTGGTTCGATATCAGTGTCTATCGTCTTCCTTTGGCTCGGTAATTACGAAACCCCAGCGAGGAAATGTTTCACCTCAAATTCTCTTATTGGATTTCAATTTTTGGATCAAATTATATTGGATTCCAATATTTATATATATAAAGACCCACCATATAGTTTGTCTTCATAACTGGAATGATGAGCTCCTTTGTACGCCTAAAAAATATCAATTTTGATGTTTTCTGAAAGTAAAATGTTTACTCTCAAAAATTTACGAATTATGCCAGATGCCCAAAAAGTTCATAGGAAGATTGTACAATTATTTTAGTTATGTTTCATACAGTGCCAATCTATGGCAACCATATAGCGCATTCATTTGTCTATCCATTAAGAAAATTAATGAATCTTCATTAAAAATATATATTATCTGTAAAGGCCCATGCAAAAATCGAAAATGTGTATCGACTTTTAAGTGGTCAGTTTGACAGTTCTATGCATATATATCGTTTACGCCCTTCCTAATGGAGAAAAATTATATGAACATTACAAAAATATTTGTCTCCAATTATATTTAAAACTGCCTAAAACTATTATTTATTATTCCAAAATTTTTGTACGAACTTCTCTAAATATCTGTAAAGTGAGAATGAAAATGTTTACCTCAGAGCAATATCAGAAGAGCGGTTATGTTCAAAGAAATTGATGGTAAATATGAAAGTCTAAAATACTCGTTTTTGGAAAATATATTAACAATACTGTCCTTACCGAAGTTAGAATAGGTGCGGCCACGATTTGGTCTACGGCAGCTCTAGAAGTTATCACAGTACTACGTACATTTGTGCATAAAATTAAAAACACGCAATTTCAAACTACGCTTTTAAAATTTTTATCAATATTTTAATAAAGTAAATAAATTTTATGACAGTATTTACCCCTAGCCGGAACTAAAAACTAATCCTAACGATAGACACATTCTTTATGCACCAATATACACATGGTTCTTGAATTTCTGTTGACATTTCGTTGTACTAAAACATCGATCAACTTCTAAAAGCATTCTGTATGAACACGGGAAAACGCCTTATATGTAAAACCAAGTGTATTGATAGAATTAGTTTTTAGATCTGGGAGGAGAGGCATGAAGTAGTCAAGGATAGTGTTGAGCTTTAAATTTATAACAAACCTCTTCATCCCAACCGATAGCGCATTGCCAGGGATTCTGCTGGCCAAAAATCGAAACCTGCAATATGGATTTGATTAATTAATAATAATTCTAAGCAAATAATAATAATTTATTTGTTGTTTAAGCTAGCTGATTGCTACAAACGAAAATTAGCATAAAAGTAAGCATACCAATTAAATTGTATAGGTGCCTAAATGATAGCAAAAAATAAAAAATTGGTAACACTCATTTGACGAAAACATTTACAATTAAGCACGAAGTGATCAAGGCGAATCGTAACGTCCGCTTGACATCTTGGTGTGCTTTCTTTTCTACCAGAAATTGGCAAAGAGTGTCACTTGTTGCAGCCAGACCTCCTGAAAACATATTTATACTAACAATCTGAGAATACAATATACCGGAAGTTCTCTAATTAGTCCCCCGGGGTATTTAGTAAGTGGTCCAGAGATGGGCTAACTTGAGGTAGCGGACTTAGAAAAATTAAGAAAACATCTTTTTTCCCAGGATAAACTATTTTTCCTAGGAATAATTAGTTTTCCTGCAACATATAAAAGTTCAATTTTCACCTGCTGTGATTACTTGGAATAAGAAATTTCTGCTCGGTAGAAGACGATGAAGCAAAGTCATAATTTATTCCTGAAATTGTAAAATACATTATTTAGATAGTTAGTCGATTTTAAAATTGGTAAAGTTGTTGACCTAAGTGCGATTGATCTCATTTATACTCGCTTGAGGGAGACATTCAGAGTGCTCGCGGAGTAAACAAAATAAGACAACAATGATCAAAAACCAAACAATTTTGTGAGACATTGAGTCAATTAGAATTGTTCCTGGAATAACACTCATATAGTTTGTAAAGATTATTACGTAAAGGTATATGCCAAAAGTAATTGTTAGGCTTGGAATTAACAATAAACAAAAGATGTCATCGTCTAAAGTTCATAACAATAACAAGAAATTGCTAGAAAAGTAAATATGCAAAAATTAAATTCAAATTCCCGCTGCGTTTGAAAAGATTTGGGTCCTACAACTAACCGATAGGAATACATTCACTGATGATCAACCATACCCCTTATATGCGCCATTACCAACACATTTAGTTTTGTTGGTTGGCCTTATCTGTCCCAAATTCTACTCCACAAAGGAAAATCTTCGAAATTTTTAGGTAATGTTCACCTCTTTTGTGATCATAATTTCTATTTGCATAATAACTGTTGGCGGAATGCGTAGACTTTCGAATACAATGCCTTTTGACTCTTGTAAAATTCACTTTATGGATTTTTAGCTGGAATATGTTGTTTCATGCTATTTTTGACTGCCCCCTCATGACTTTCTTCCAAACCAACGTTGAGTTGGTAAATGGTGGAGATGAACATCTTCATCCCCAAAACCTTATGGCAGTCTCAGAAAATGTCTCTCAAAATGGTCAATGTTCGAAATGGAGAAAAATGGGGTGCATGCATGGTCGCCTTTATGGTATCGTTGTCATCCCGTTGGAAGCATGAAGATGTTTCTGTCTTTTGTTTGTGTATGGACATATTGGTAAGCAGGTGTGGACAAATTTTAGGAGTGGCACTTTAGGAGTGACGAAACTAAAAATAAAAATGAATTATTAATTTTATCTCTTATGTCTTAGATGACATCATCACCGGATCGACGCAGGCGCCGTTCGTCAAGCAGCCGTAGCCGCTCAGCCAGTCCTCGCCGTAAGCGTAGAAGTCGTTCGCGTTCCACTTTTTCTCGCTCTCCAAGCCCGAGAGAAACATGTAAAAGACTCCATATCGCGAATCTGGATGACTCCGTTCGTCGCCGAGTAAGATTATTATCTGTTTAGACATTCATATTTCATAAAAAATTTATTGGTAAATTGGCGTTAACTATGAATTGCTAAAAAATATTGCTTGAAAAAATACAATTTTAGGACAATCACAAAAACAATAACCATATACCGTTCTGTGTAATTATATATATATACTGGTATAAGAATTTTAGGATATCGAGGACGCTTTCAGCAAATTTGGCAAATTATCGGATGTTTGGGTGGCGAGCTATCCTCCATTTTACGCGTTTGTCGTGTATGAAAAATCCGAGGATGCTAATGATGCACTGAAGGAGATGCGATCGGGATATGTAAGTGTTACTGGTTACAAATTTTACCGTTACTCAAATAGTAATTTTAAGATCACTTTGTTAGATAATTATAAATATGTATTAAACATATACAAAAAGAAGATATGTATCTCCATTAGTTATCGTGTTTTAGTCAGCAAGTATAACAGCCATTGCTCAAGACCTTCATTGCTTAAAAACCTTCATGTTTAGGTTCGTAATTGTCACGTCCGTACTACTGTAGCGTTGCCTCGCAACAATCGTCGTATGCCGCCGCCACGCCGTCATTATGACCGCTCTCCTCGCCGTCGCTCGCGAAGCCGTTCTCGTTCTCCGCGCCGCCGATCACGCTCACCACATAAAAAGAGATCATCGAAACGTTCTCGAAGCCACTCCCGTTCTTCGTCACGCTAATTGAGACCCAATTCTAAAATTAATTTATGCCACTTTCAGAACAATTTTCAAATTCCCCTCGTCATTATATTCTTTAACTTGAGTTACTACTTTATTTTTGAATAAAATTTTCTGTTGTATGGTACAAATGTCATTAAGTTGTTAGTGATCTTTTTAATTAGAGTAATTGTGCTTGCAGGCATTGCTTACTATATTGCCTATGATTGCTATGGATTACTAACATATAGCCTATCTCGATATAATGGTGAGGGAAAATCTAAAAGTGCTGTTTCATTCAATATACTTTTATGGTATACTTTATACCGTTATGGTTCAAATTATCCGCATTTTTCAAACTTGTCACCACATCTAATGAACAATTTCATATATGCAATTCAATTGATAGCATAAAAGGGACGATGTCAAATATAACATTTATTCTAAAAACGAATCATAGTCATTGAGCCATTACAATTGTCAATAATTATTCATATTAAAAATCTGTTTCTAATACACCGCTCAAAATCTTTTCTGCTAGTATGGCCTCTGGTGTTTTATTTGTGTCGGCATTTGGTGGCGAATCATTGCCTGAATTTTCGGTTTTTGGTTCTACATTGGATTCAGCTTCTCTTTGTGTTGTCAATGCTGAAGGAGGCTCAGGTAAATCGTCAGATAAGTCCTTTGCTACTTCGGCCCGAACAGTGTGTTCTGCATCGACAGGCTCATTCCTTATGTTTTCATCCGTGCATTTATTATATTGTTCGATAGTGTGTTCATCCGCCTTTTGCGACTCTTAAGTTAACATTTGCTTATGCAGAACGAAATCATGTTATTTATCAATTATGGTGGAACACTAAACTTGACGGTCTTATTTGCTTTGGTTCAAAATCACTACTGGAGTTTGTCATATCAGCGAAATTTCAGGAATAAATAAGATTTTTCTAATTAATGCTGATAACAAAATTTTCTAATCATTTAAGGCTCTTGACATTACAAATTTTCAGTATAAAGCAGTTTTAATTACTATGTATCCACGCAAGGAACAAAATCGTGTGTGGGTTTTTAAGTTTGTTTTTGGTTAAAAATAAATAATAAACATCTTAATACGTTATTTTATAATTATATTATATCGCCTTTGTTGGTTGTTCGTTTTAGGTTTGTCGATTAATTCTAATATATAATTGTTTGAACGTTGCTCACCTTTAGGTTTTG
This sequence comes from Ditylenchus destructor, assembly GCA_022814885.1. NCBI lineage: Eukaryota > Metazoa > Nematoda > Chromadorea > Rhabditida > Anguinidae > Ditylenchus > Ditylenchus destructor. The sequence goes on along the minus strand of JAKKPZ010000010.1, from coordinate 1,513,437 downwards.
TGTCTTGTGGGCATAGAATAGTTTGAGTTTGTCTTCTCGCCGAATTTCTGCCATTTCTCATCTCTCTAGCCGAAAATGAAAGGGATGTTTCGGTACACGGCTTATACTGTCGATCATTGCTCAAAGACCTCTTCCTTATCACATATTCTGCCACTAAAATAGAGGTCATTCACGAAATTTCAGAAAATGGAATAAAATAGTTTTGAATATAGCGGCATCCACAGTGGCTTACAACTTTTCCCTCAATTTTTTTTTGTTTAAATAAATGGACGGAAAACTTCAGAAATGTCTGCGTATGTTTTAAGTATAATTTTTATTTGTAAATTATTTTTTTGATATATATTACACACTCCAATACCTCCAAAAAATTTGTAGGTTTCAATTTTTGAGATACCTTAAAATTGAGATAATTTACCGTTGACGACATTTTCTGGCGTGGTGGGAGATATGGAGTGATCCTGGGATGAATAACTGTCTTGACTCGGTAGTCTTTTACGATACACCTTAAAGCAATTAATATTACCACAAAAGTTTAATAAATAATTTGTACTTACGAAGTCTAAAGATTTCCTATGTTTCTTGAATTCGGCACTTCGTGTGGAGGCGCTTCTCATGTGATTCACTGAAGCACATGATGTGGATTGCGCTTCAGCGCCGATTGCGTCGACATTCCGCATTGTCAGAGTGTATGGAATTTGACCGCCAAATAAATGAACTTTCTTGACATCAGGTCTATCTTCCTGAAAAATAAATACTGAATACCTTATCCTTTTCAACCTAATATTAAAAATTTTAAAGTATTAAACGATACCCTAGCAGAGGACTCTGAGAGACCGCGTTTGAGTTGGCGTCATCACTCCATTGCGAATCGTAAGGGAGTGATGAGGCCAATCAGGGAGTGATAGTACCACCTTAAGCATGGTTTCTCAGGTTCTTCTGCTAGGGTAATAATATTACTCGTCTTTTGCACAAATAAAATAGTCAAAAGTTCATTTTATCCTAAATTTTATACAACGCATAAAGTACCGATTCAACTGATATCATTGCAGGCTGCGGTGGGCGAACTTCAGTCTTTGGTAGTTCCTCACTTTTATCAGATCCCAACACCTCTGAGAGTTTCAACGATTCACTTAGAACGCTATCCAATGGTTCCAACAAATTCATTTTGTCAGATGTGGATTTCTTAACCTGTCACAATATATATGTTGAGAAACGTTGACAAAATATTTATTTTATTACCTCGGAATCAGCAATACCAATATTTTTGGGTTTTGGAGGAACTTTGGGCTTTGGCTTGCCACCACTGGGATCCTTCCGAACACCGATGCCTTCGGGAGTTATCACTATGTTCTCTCGATGTATAACCAGACCAGGGTTGCTCACTTTGTTAGGAGCAACTGTTTCACTTGTTATCGCTGTGACTGATATAGTGCTGCTACATGCCACATTTTCGTTGTTAACTTGGCTTGGTTTAGGCGCTACTGAAGGAGGTTCGCCACTTCCTGTTTGAGTAGTCGGATCGAATGTCGATTTTACACCGTATACTATGGGTTTCCGGGTACTTCCCACAGAGGAAGGCTTTGTGATTTTCTCAGTCTGGCACTGGGCATTGGAAGATGACGATGTGATCTGCGTCTCTGGAGTATTTATGAGCACTGGTTTTATAATACGAGCCGTGGATGGTGCGTTTTGAAGCTCATTTTCCGGTTGTTTGCTTGTTGAAGGAGCAAATTCTTGCAATGATACCTGAGCGACAGCCATAGGTCCGTCAATGGGAATGGGTACGGCATTATAGAATCGTGCTGGTGCGGCAGACCATCGATTGTAAGAGTGGTGATAGCCAGTGCGAGTACTGACCGGTGCTGATACCGAAGAACCGCGAAAATAGTCGGAATATGTGGAAGAGCATTCATCAGCGTTGTCCCCGGCATCGTTACTGTCACTGCGTTGTCGTGCATGTTGCTGCCCTGATATTGAAACATGTGGCGCAATTTGTCGACTTTCTGGAAATATTCCATAAAACATTAGTAATCTTGATATTGTTATAACCTAATATACGATTATAATATACTGGTGTAAAATTTTCCCTAATAAATAAAATTAATATTAGCTTAGGAAGCGCGAAAAATGGATTACACAGTGCGGCTCGACGCCGTCTGGATCCTAGGTTATTTCTCCTATCCATTCTACACTCGAATAAACGCCCGTGCTCCGCATATGAGTGACGCAATTTGAAATGCAATTTTTGCGAAAATATGCACAAAAACTTACTGAGTTATGCGAAATCTACTAATTTTCAAGATGTCTCACTGATTTATCTTTGTTTTCCAAAGGAATCAAAATTATAAAATATGTAGCTTGATTTCTATTTTTCCGAAGAAAAGAATTTCTCTGAAGGAAACTACGGAATTTGTCCCAGCTTCTGTAGAATTCTGGCCAAAATTGTATAGAGCGAAGGTTGCCTCCAAAATATTTCAAAAAGTGCAATTTTGCTAAAACTGTAATATGGACATTTGAATTTATATTTAAATTCTTCTACTTCCAAAACCTTGCAATACTGCGTATAAGATTAAGGTTAATTTAAATAGCCTACCAGATTGGTCAACGACCCGCTTCACTAGTACATTTCCAACACGCTTTGTCGTGAAATTTGTTGAATATACCCGTGCGTTAGTCGAGCTGGATGGTCCCACATCCGATTGTGAAGAATAGTCTGCACCCAATTTGTATGATCCCTCAGAGGTATTATCGCATAATTCATGATTTTCTAAGAAATTATCACCGCTTGTTGACCTAAAATGTAAAAAATAACTGTTTAGTTTTTCTTAATTTATTGCTACCAATGTACCTTATTTCTTCCAACAGAGATACAGTGTCATATATTGTTCAAACTAGGGGTCGGCGAGTCCGAGTCTTTCCGAGCCCGAGTCCGTTTTGGACTCGGACTCGATGTGAATGGAAATCTGACGAGTCCGGACTCGGACTCGGTAAAAGGGGGTCCGAGTCCGACGGACTCGGACACGGTAATTTTCGGCCGTGCCCATTGGGCACGGCCGAGCGAAATTTTTGAACTTTTTAAAGAATATACAAAATTTTCAATGTCCTTTTTTGCAGACAGCACTATTTTTCTAAAAATTTTCGCCGGCGGCGCACTTTTTTCTTCCATTTTTCATTATAAGTCGCCATTTTTCCCAAAAATTTTTATTTATGCCTACATACTTGCCTTCATGATTTTCTGCTCACTTTGTTTTAATGCACCCAAATATGGTATAGCAGAGCTACAGCAAGCATTTTGAACTACATTCAACCTTCGATATAAGACAACTACGCTCGGGACTTTCGATAGCGTTATTAAGAGATCACACAAAAAACTTCGATAAAACAAAGATAGTTCTTTCTATAGGGTTGATCAATAAGTCGCGGGCTGAAATTTTTTATGACGCCGAAAGTTTTTTCCGCGCAATGGCGTCGCATGGAGAACATTTACGGAATTTTGTCCAAAAATCTTCAATTTTCATAATATATATGTTACAGTGAATAAGCGAAATCAGTGATTACGCGTAATCACTAGTGAATAAGCGAAATTCGCTTATTCACTGGATTTGCTAGTGATTATCGATAATTACTGGAAAATTCAGTGAATAAGCGAATTTCGCTTATTCACTAGTGATTACGCGTAATTCCTGGCACGGTCAGTCAATAAGCGAAAATGGTGCATAATTTTGAAAACACTCTCATTTTTTTTGCTTAAAAGTTATTTTTGTTGGGTTTTTCACTATATCTGTCATATTTCTGATGTTAGGGGCAAAAAGTGTGAAAACGTTTAATTGTCAACAAATAGTGGTAAAATTGATTAAAATTGCTCATATATTGCAATAAAATAGCCAAAAAGTAGCTAAAAGTTGTTCAAATACTTGAATTTTTACAACTTTTATCCTAATCTTGCACATTTATAATAAAAAGGAAACAAAAAGCATTACCGGTATCCGGTCAATATCCGGTGTTTTTGCACTATCCGGTATCCGGTCCGGCTTTTCGAAATCCCGGATGCAGCCCTGGTATATATGTTACGGTAATTTACCACTATTTGTTGACAATTAAACGTTTTCACACTTTTTGCCCCTAACATCAGAAATATGACAGATATAGTGAAAACCCAACAAAAATAACTTTTAAGCAAAAAAAATGAGAGTGTTTTCAAAATTATGCACCATTTTCGCTTATTGACTGACCGTGCCAGGAATTACGCGTAATCACTAGTGAATAAGCGAAATTCGCTTATTCACTGAATTTTCCAGTAATTATCGATAATCACTAGCAAATCCAGTGAATAAGCGAATTTCGCTTATTCACTAGTGATTACGCGTAATCACTGATTTCGCTTATTCACTGTAACATATACAAATTTTCCGGAAAAGTTCCAAGTTCGAAAAATGAAAAATTTTTAGTTAATATGGCACCCATCTAGAACGCTTATTCAGGAGCTAAATAGTCGACCTAAACGGGTTTTATTCTTACTAAAAATTTTTGGAAAAATACAGGTAAAATTTGACTTTGCATGTAAAATTTCTTTAAAAATCTAAAAAATCGCTAAAAAATATACCAAACCGTCTAAATTTTGTCTATTTATAGTAAAAATACGAAATACTAGCTGAAAACAGGAAAAATACAAGTTTTCGACAACAATAAAAATTGTCGGGAAAAATAAAATTCAAACGGACTCGGCGAGTCCGGACTCGACTCGGACTCGGTCATCACTACCGAGTCCGGACTCGGACTCGTCAACTGATATTGGAACCCTACCGAGTCCGGACTCGAACTCGATGTAAAATTCCGACCCCTAGTTCAAACAAGGTCTTATATTTGGGATAGCTACTATTGGAGAAAAACGGTAATCATGGTGCAATGTAATTTGATTTTAATACATTTATTTTGAGGCCAACTAGCACAAAAATGGAATTAGCAAAGTGTTGAAAGCGCAAAAGCAATTTTATGTTGATTACGAATACCGTATTCCCTGCTAATTCCGCCCACCCTCTACTTTCCGCCCACATCAACATAATGCCAATTGTCGCCCTAGCCATCTTGAGAAAAACTAAGTGCATATTCGTGTAGATTTCCCAACCCCAATGTCAAAACTTTGTCCTTGAAAATATCGAGAAAAATAAAGTTTGAAAATTTAAATTCAAAATTTTTTCGAGGTTTGAATAATTTCCGCCCATGGCCGTAATTAACCCTTCATTGCCGGAGCCATAGACAAAAGGCAGAATGTCTGCGTTACCATTAGCTTTCCTTTTGGTGAGCTGTCTTTATCAAAATCGTGATGTCTGCCATTGTTTATTTCTATTTTCTATGTGATCTATTTACAGACATACTCTTTGTATGAATAATGAACACTCATTCGTTTCTTTCTTTTTGTAAAGTCTTTAGCAAATCAAAAACGTATCCGATCGGATACACTCGGCAATGAAGGGTTAAAAGGGAATGTGGTAACAATCACTAAAAAAGTTGTTCATGACTTTTCACACCATAAAATATCGAATAAAATTTGAGCGAAATTAGAAAACACCGTTTTATTATCGGGTTATTTAACGAAACATTTAAAGAGGTATTTTGTTTCTTACTCGCGTCTTTTCTTTTCGAAAAGAAGTGCTGTCTAGTTGTAGCGTTATGTTCACAGCCATCCTTTCAAAAAATCTAAGGAAACAATTTTAAATAACAACTTTAATAAATTACTTTGCGTGATGATGCATATGTCTGTCACCTGCTCCTCTCAATTGGTACTCACGGCATACCACTTTCAGCTCCTCACTTCTGAGAACATCTGGCATGGATACCGACATGGGGTCTTGTTGTTGTGAATAATCAGATTTCGTTCCTCCATTTTCGCCAGCTGTGTCCCTAAGATGACTTCGAGAATTTGGGACATGCTCACGAATAACTTTGTCGTGGCTATGAGGATGGTTCTGTTGTTGTTGCATATTGGTGCTGGCACAATAGTTATGGACGACTAAGGGGTGGCAATTACTGCGGGAAATCGGTTCTGATGCTGCAGATGACTCAACATAAGCACTATGTGGGCGGGCTTGTCTCGGTTGGCCTCTAGAAGGCATACCCTGATTATTTGCACCGCTGCCATTATATGGACCCATTATTGAGGATGGATAATACACTTGTGGATATTGACCGGATGTAGAAGGCATATACTCTTGACTTTGACTCACATTATGTTGCGGCCGCAAAACCGTTGCGTATTTTGGAGCCTCATGGTTTGACGCATAACCATTTATCGATGGTGGGCCATCGTGAGGGGCAAACTGAATTCGCCTTACAGCTGCTTCGGCACGTCGCGAGCTCACTCGTAACGGTCTATAATAAAATATACTTAAGAGTTGCAAAGTTAATTCGATATTAATCTGATTTCTCAAATAACAATGTGAAAATTTTAAGGGAAAGCAATATTACATTATCGAGAACGTATATTATAAAGTTCATATTAATTCGTAGTGAAATAGGTTAGATGTAATTAAAGCACGGTAACCAACCTTTGAAATGGTTCTCTCCTCTTACGATGTTCTCGTACATAGTCAACTAGCTGCTTCTGTGTTCGGCCGTGATACCGAAACGAGGATCCACGCGAGAATAACAGTTTCGAATCCTTCTTAGCCTCAAAGACATCGAAGCATCGAAAAAATCCGTGATGTTCCACACATTTCTTCCAAAAATTCTTGCAATCATTTCGATTGTCGAACATGAATTCGATCGTCTCCTTGTAATACATCTGAACATAATGTCTTAAGGCAAGACCATTTGCAATGTCAACTTACATTATTCTCAGGGTGAAGTTTGATCATGAGACGCTTTCGCTTGAAACTTAGCTTTCGTATTTTGGCCCAAGAAAATGTGGAAACGCATGAAAGTTGGTGAAATACCTGTAATTGTTTCGTTACAGACCGGGTATAGTCAAAGTAAAATTACCAAGCAACCTTAATTCCCATGTGTGCCACAGAGAGACTGATTTCGGTGCCCTCAATATCCTGAAAATGCTGTTTGATTGGAATTGTTTTATATAAATGAATTAACACTGACCCTTGCCGCGTGAAGTTTAATTCCATAGAAATCACAGCGGCGAGCTGTTTCCAATAAAGCCAGGTCGGCATCTGCTGGAGACATCCCTCTTTAATAAAAACCATGATATCATAATTAAAATAAAAAAATTACATGAGCTTCTTGTGGTTTTCCATAACTTTTATTTGGAATGCAGCAGTTTGATTGGGCACGAAATTGGTAACTGAGAGGTATGTATGATCTGGGTAGTCCTCAAGGGAAAAGTCGCCGCATTCTGCCTGTACAATAAATGACACGAGCAGCGCGGCAGTGTTCTCATTGCCACAAATGAACTCCCCATGCGACAGGTCCCGCCTTATTTGTAAGCTTAGTAAATACCTGGAAATGTAGTTTCAGCTAAGCATATTTTTCAAATTACCTACAATTTTGTTATTGTTATAGGAAATTCAAAGAAGTATCTCACTTTGGCTATTTCAAATACGTTTATTTAATAGCTCTGCTCATTATACAGATTATTAATCGTACCTTGTGTACTCCTCCTCCATTTCCGTAGGGTCTGTTGGATAGAACTTGACGACAAAATAAAATCGCGCGTCGCTCTGCGCGCTCGTTATCTGTCTAAGGATTGACTTGTCTTGGTCTAGCCAGCACTAAATTTTTATACAAAATAGGATTTATTGTGAAATAATAAACGTACCCGGTTGCCATAACCATCAATGAACTCGAGGCCAAAGTAATCACTTTCTAATAAGTTCTGAAAATCTTTACTTTAATATTGCTAGAACAATGGTTACAAATGACTTACCAAATGCCTGCAAACCTCATCGAAGAGTGATTGACCGATAGCTTTATGCCCCAGATGGAATACTGCAACTGAATCATCCAACATGCGCACTTTGATGCACATCAGCTTGCCTTTGCCTTTTCTTGCATCCATCCCTGGCGGTGGTGGTGCACCGACACCGCGGGGAATTTCGGACACTACCGCCTTTTGCATCGACATTCAATGTCTAGAAGATCATTTTTTAGCACATTGAACTATATAAAAACATATGTTTGTTTAGAATTTGGACGGGTTGTTCAATAATTTGCACCCGATCCATCAATAAAGTTGATTGCTAAACTCGGACATTTTCTACTGGGAGATGTTGTATTGTCACTTGATAACACCAACAAATCCTCCTTCTGCATTCACCTATTGATCTGAAGCGAGAGGCCACTCACCGGCTGTTGGTGGGATTAGCTCACCATCGGACTTTGGGAACAGCTGTCACAATTTTATTTACATGTTGGTTGGGTATATAGAGTAATGATAAATCCTTGATTGCTCTCAGTGTTTCATTTAATAAAACTTACAAATCGCGAAACCAAAGGCACCCATTTAAATGACCATTGAGTTGTGTGCTTTTAATAAGCTCTGAGTAGAAATATTAATACATAGTACTTCTGGATGAAAGTCTAAGATAATTTATGATCATTAGATACTAGGGCTTTTGAAAATACAGGATGGTTAAAAACGGTAAATGGGCGTTGAGGTGAGTGAATGTTTTCCTGCATAATAAACGAGTTTCAGTACACCGTTGTAAATGGTATATTTAGACAAACACATTGTATGAAACATGCTAAGGAACGGAGAAATAATAAATAAAAAGAGCTAAATACAACAGGTATTAATATGCACCGTTCGTATTGAAAAATGCGTAGATAAACAGTTGGTAAATTTTGCTCCAAGTTAATATTTTCATAACATTTTCGAAAAGCTACTTGATATTAGGGTGGCACGGGGACGGGGATTTTGCGTGGGTAATTTGCGGGGATAATTTTTTCGGGGATCGGGGATTTTCCCCGACTTTCAGTCGGGGCCCCGGGCCCCCCCCCGGGGATTTCAAAATTTTTCAAAAAGTGCTATTTTTGCATAAAAATCGCCAAAATTTTCAAAAAAGGGGTTATTTTTGTTAAAAACTCAATTTTTACTATAAATTCCAGCTAATATCGATCATTTTCCTTCAAAAATTAGGTTATTAAAAAAGTTTCTTCAAATTAAGCTATTTTTCAAAATTTTTCCCAAATCACCTAAATTTGTTGTTTCTGCCTATAAATGGCAATTTTTGGCGGTTCTCATATAAAAATTTGCACTATTTTAAAAAATACTTGAGGGAGAAGCGGTAACCAAATAGCGCCGCAGGCGAAAATTTTGGAATGGTGGTTCATTAAAATTTTCTAAATTTTTCCCGGCCAAAAAACCGATCCGATCCTCAAAAAGGATATTTCCGTTTCGATCAGACCCGATCTCCCAGCCCTGGTCTGAAGATGTAATTTATAGTTAATATATTGAAATATAGTTGTGGTCTGGGGGCGATAAACCCCATACGGTGGCGAATTTTTATATTTCGAATCGTTTGCATTGAAAATTTTCCATATTTTTCGAAAAAGTTCAAATTTTTCGCTCGGCGGCGCCCTACCGGGCGCCGCCGAGGCCTTTCTTAGGGTGCTTAATTTCCCCCGGGGATTTCATTTCGGGGATTTGTCCCCCGGGTTTTTTTTCGGGGGGGGGATCCCCGTCCCCGAAAATTGAAAAATCACGTCCCCCCGGGGCCCCCCCCCCGCGAGCCACCCTACTTGATATTCAGAAACGTAAGGGAAAAATTTTTTAAAATACAAAATTAAAATTATTACAACAAAAAGGAATCTACCGTAAACTGTCTAATTTAACCCCGGGTATAATTATTCAATCTAGCTCTAGAGGAGTTAAATTAGAGGGAGGGGTTAAATTAGAGAGTTTACGGTTTTGTCAAGATAGATTTCACGATAGATACCGTCATGCTTATGGGAACCGGTAAAACCCTCGGTAGAAATCCCCCCCGGTAGAACCCCCCGGTAAAACCCCCGGTAACCCCCCGTTTTCAAAAATCATATAAAATGGCCAAAAAACATGAAATCCCCATTTTTTCGCTGATTCGTATTTCACATTAAATCGGATTAGGCTTAGCTCCGAACAACCTTATGTTAGGCTAAACAATTATAAGCGCAAACAAGCCATTACTTAAGGGAAAGCTTCCACATATTAGTCTTAGGCTTGGGGCTTAGGCTGCTGTGCAGTCTTAGGCTGAACAACCCAATAAATACGAATTCAGCGAAAAAAATGGGCATTTTCATGTCTTTTGGCCATTTTTATATGATTTTTTGAAAACGGGGGGGGGGGATTTTTACCGGGGGATGTTTTACCGGGGGGGGTTTCTACCGGGGGGATTTCTACCGAGGGGGGGTTTCTACCGGGGGGGGGGGTTTCTTCCGGGGGGGGGGTTTACCTAGACTCCATGCTTATGACAAATGTCCAACGTGAAAAAAAATTAAATGGAAAGGGAAAACGCGGCAAATTGGTATTGTGTTGTTCTTCATTTCCCCAGAACACAATGCCAATTAGCCGCTTTTTCCCTTTCTATTTCAAAATTTTTTCACATTGGACACCTGCTCTAAGCATAACGGTATATGTTTAAAAGTACAGTCGACTCTCTTTATAACGCGGGTCTCGGGCCCGGACGAAATCCGCGTTATATAGAGGTGCGTTATACAGAGAGTCTAACTCAAAAATTTTGTACATCAGCGTTATAGAGAGTCCTATGTATAGAGCTGCCAAAACATGAGCGCCAATTCAAAATTGGTCTAAATTTAGAAATTTTTCAAAAATTTAGAGAAAGTTGCTCAAAAATGGTGAATCCGCGTTATACGGAGAGTCACTTACAGAGCATGCTCCAAAAATATAGAGTAGTTATAAAGGGAAGCGTTATATAGAGAGTCAAACTCATACAAATTCTTCAGCGTAAATCCAGGACCGGACAAAACCCGCGTTATAGAGAGGCGACTGTATTTCTCATTTTAAAATGAAAACTGATGATATATTATAATTTAACCTTGCTATATTATAATTTAACCTAACGAAAACGGTAAGACTTATGTTTCCATTTACTGTGTGATATTCTAAATTTGATCGGCTATGAAAAAGGATTTAGAAATTGACTAATTTTTGAATTAATTATTTATCTACCTTAGATGAGAAGTGAATGGTAGAGTAACTTCAACTATTGACTACTTCCTAATTTCTGTTTGATTAGAAAATTAGTGAGTGGGGCCTGTGGGGTTGAAGTCATTGCTCTGCATTTTAAGGAAGTGGACTGAATGGGAAATCCAATGGAAGGAATGGCTTCTTAGTCGGTCGGGGAAGTGGGCCACCATGGAAGGCACGGAGGTGCCAAGCCCCAAATTGGTAGAGGAGTAGTGGATTTATTAGTATTCCCGGCAGCTCTTCCTTGCACCAAAACACCCGCGACTGTCTGTGTGCCACCTTGCTAAAGCCTCTCTGCCCTTATTTAATAAAGTTGTTTATTCGTCGTTGCACTGAGCACCGCTGGGGATCCATCGCCGAAATTCCCACTTCTATTGGCATAATCCCATTTGGTTATGTGCTTTGGGCCACCAATGTTCAACAGTCGTTGCGAAAATAGTCAAAACGGGGCTAGTAACATTTCAAATTTTTTATTGGTATGTTTCATACGTTCTGTTACCCCCAACATCTAATTTTCTGGGAAGATATAGTGTTTTAGTACAATTTTCTTAGGAAGCCATAACTTGGAATGCGGGGTATGAGCGAGGTATTTTAATCGGAAGCGCCATTTCTGGACGAAAATAAAGGCAGATTCGTGATCAGCGCCAACAAACACCTAAAAAATCGTAATGCTGAAAATAATAAAAACCTAAAGAAATCAAAATCGTGATCCATGTGGTACCATTCGGTCGGAATTAATCAATTTTTTAAAAAACTTGGATCACGAATCTGCAATGCGGTTGTTTCAGAGTAACGGGATAGTTGTGAAAGAAAGAGTAATTTCAGAAGAAAGATGGAAAAACTTCATAAAGCACAAGGAATTATGAATGTTGCCGATATATTCAATAAGGGTTATATAAAAGTTTGGTCTGAAAAATTAATTTCAGTTTTGTATGGTAGGAAGGTGAATATGATAAGAATTACACGAAAAAGTTGCAAAATATGGAATTAGACTTTCTTTAGCTCTATTTTGGTTTCGCATATTGGTGGAAAAGCAGGAAAGATACGCCGCTTTTATAAGGGAGGCCCAAGCGGATTTACTTTCCAAATAAAATGCAAATGTGTATATGCCAGCAGGGTTGAACGGGTTGCAAAGAGCGCTTTCCATAATTGAAACCAAGGCAAAGTCAAACAGAAAATTATGCATATTGGACGCCTTGCTGGAGCATACAGGCGTGTCTCACCAAAATTCAGTAGCCCACATTTTGGTGGAGAAATCCCTAAATGACATGTTTCCGGAAATGGCACATTTGTATAAGAAAAACAAAGAGAGATATAGTTTTGATAAGTTGACAAGGCGGATGACAAGGCGCCGGCACGCGCCGAAAGGGAGAGGTCAACATTCCAATCCTGGCCGGCTTCGCCCTTTTTCGAAACGGGTGGGGCAGCCGTCCGGATAGGAGCGTTTTGCCGCTGTCCCTCTTCGCAGTCTCTATTGCGGCGACTGGTTCGGCCATTTACTTGCCATTATGCACCCCACGATAATTGGGACGAATGTGCCGAGTTGCTTGCCGTTGGCTATTCTCTACCATGTGTCTCTGCTCATTTCTATGGCTATGTCAAGAGCTCTGTTTGTGGTTAAAGGAGAGGAAAGGGGATTTAGAGACATTAAACAGTAAAACTGAGGAAACAACACCGAAAGTATTTCTTCGAGAAATTGAGTGATAGATGAATTTATATTGATAGGAGCTAAAAATAATCGATTGTGATTTTTAATTGAGCATGAATTAAGATTTTGGTATGGTGTTGTTGAAATTGTGTTAATTTTACAGAAAATACTTGTAAAATTAGTGATTTTATGTCGATTGCAATATAACTTGAAATTTTCTAGAAGCAAGCTGGATATTGAGTCATTAGTTTAACCAAAAGATGTACACAATCCGAAGCGCTCGAATATACCGCTTTTCTCTGAACATTGGTCTAACATATGGAATGAATGCATATGTAAAATATGTGGAAGCTACTCTTCTAGATTAAATTTACATTCTCGAACACAAAAACTTTTGAGTATAAATTGTAGACAAAGTAGCGCAAAAACGTACTTTAGCTGGGAAATTTTAGGAAAGGAAAATCATTTCGTTTTTAAGTCATTGAACCTATTTTTATACTCACCCGAGCTTGATTACAAATATTATAAAACAGCCATCATTTAAAGTGCAGTTTTTCTTACTCTTTCCGCAAATAGCAGACTTTACAAACATCATCGATATCGGGTGCGGAATAAGCCCAGTTGACACTTTTATTTTATGTTTGAATATTCCTTGTAGAATGAAATGAAAGTTATGAATGTTTGGTATTATTTGGTAGGCCATTTTGTCTAATTTCATTTGATATACAACTTCTACACTCTACCTTATGAACTATAGGATATTTCAAACGAGGATTACAACCCCCTCGAAAATAAAAAACACGTTTGGTATTTACTAAATGCTGATTTTTGTCCAATATTTTTGTCTCATCCTTAGTATGTAAGATTTTTCCTGAATATGCTAGGGACTCCTTATTAATTATCAGGAAACAGAGTAGCACTCGGTGGAAATATTTTATATTTTTTCATAAGTAGATCAAAAAAATTTTGTCCGAAAAATCACTTGTAAAATCGGGGGCTCCACAATAAGTATGACCTAATTTAGCAAAATTGAAACCCGGACAAACTAAGGCTCGTTAAACTCACAAGTCCTTGCTCCATAATTTTGCTTTATACTACAAATCGTGAGCCAGAAATATATCCGAGCTAATGCAGTCCGAAAAAATTGTCAACCGAACTTATTCCGCACCCGATAATACCAGTAAAAGCCAGAATTTGAAGTTCAAGAGTGTGTACTTTTCCTCTTCTCTCTGTATTCATCTTTTCATCATTTTTCGTCTAACCTTGATTGTGGCAATTAATAACGTCAAATTTCGCAAGCATATTTACAATGATTAATTAATGCGTGGATATCCTTCCAATGATGTGTTCCTCTATTCTTCTTCTGGATTGCCGACATACCAACTGGGAAGGAAAACGTCCTCAATAAGTGGGGAAGGCTGCTTCGAGACTGAGATGTACAGGATCGATAAACTACGAGAAAAGATGCTATCGAGAACTATCATGCCTGACTGACTCTCTGGATGTTGAGCATGGCGGCAACGAGCATGAGTTCCAGTTTTTGCTCGTTTAATTCTCTACAGAAATATTCAAACGGAACGCGTCACGAAACGGCGAGACCAACGTGTTCCCGGCATTGCGCCTGGATTCCATGAGGTGGCGCCAACCGGTACAGTTAGCACTGTTCGTTACTTTCTCTGTTCTAAAATATCGTGTCACTTTATAGGGCGCAAGCGTTAAGTTGCTTTTCTTTTTTGCCGGAACAAATATTATCATTGGGCCTCCGCCGATAGTCTCTCTTGTTAACCGAGGCAGAAAACTTCGCAGATCAACCAAGTTCCTTTTAGCTCAATTTCTTTGGATAGTGCCGTATTTATTCGTATGTTTACTTGTAATATGCAAATATATAGAAAATATTCCTCAACCCAAAATGTGTTATCACAATTTAATCCGTTTTAATTTGTAAAACAGCTCGGTAAAGTTTGTCTGGGAAAATAGATAATAGAAATTGAGGAGTTCTGGAAAAGGTTAGATAAATATTTTTAATTTCACACATCAAATTCAAAAAGGGAAAATAAAAACCGGTACAATTGCACTTTGAGTTGAGTAAAGGGTTCACTTAACTAACATCCGTGGTTTGACCATAGTTATTAATCAATTTCAGTTTGCGAATTATCTTGAGCGGGCTCTGCTCACCTTCCGCTTGTTGTGTTACACAGAGCCGGTATAAGTTTTAAATTACCTCTTAGTTCGTTTTACTGAGGCAAAATTTTAAGGATTTGTTGTCTGTGCAAAGGTCTGTACGCATGGACACTGATCGGTGTCTTCATTATTTCTTCGCCAATCATCCAGCTCTGAGACAGGCACACTGCCTACTAAACAGCCCTTCAGAAATTCTTCTTCGACCAACATTGAAAAGATTCGATGTTAACAACAGAGTATTGGTTGTCAGGTCCGCGCCGCGACACAATACTTATCGCAACTATATTCGCAAAAGTTGGAAGAAGGAAATGGAACCCGACATTCCGGTGATATTTGTGTCGGGAAGAGATGAGTATAACGATAGTGACTTGAGAAAAGAGAGTGACGAATTCGACGATATTTTACAGTTAGACTTCATCGACTCCTACCGCAATTTAACCCTGAAGATGATGAATATTTACCGTTATTTTCTTGATTCGACAAATATAAGTCAAATTGTTGTCATAAACGGTGAGTTTAGCAGTCTCAGTTAAACCTTTTAAATTGTGAGCCGTAAAGCAAATGAATCCAAAGTGTTAGGCTTGAGGCGGCTTTTAAAATCATATATACCTCAAAATGTCAATTTAATTTAAGTATGCATCTTAACTTGTGCGAGAGGTAATATGTAATCACGTATTCCCTGTTTTTCAGCCCCATGATTTAATTTACCCACCCTCTAAAAGGGGGCGGGGTTGAATAATTTGGACACATCTGCCAAATCAAGAGGGAATACGGTATGGGCTCCATAATTTGTAATTTCTGAATATATATTATTCAGTTTTGCTACTTTAAAATATGTAATAATCACGTAATTGAATCAATTGTTTGGGTTAAGGACGTTACATGTGAATTGATATAAAAGGATGTCCTTTATGCAAAGCTCATCAACAGTGACTCAAGCCAAGCGTTAAAGAAAATTATAAACATTTTAGATGACACTATTGTTAATGCAACAGCATTGAAGACTACTCTCAGGGAAGTTCAGGTGAGATACATAGTGATAATTTCACGTAATTTATATTTTTAGTTACAATATCAATCTTCGTCCTATATAGTCGGAAAAGTCTCTCGAGTAAGTTTTATATTGGTTCGTGGTTTTAAAGCATTACCGAGAACCGATAAACGAATCGATAGCTGATCGAAAATTTATGTAATTCAAAATTGGGATTGTGGGTTAATATTGACATTACTAACTGAACTGAAGTTTGGAAATTTAAGTATTTTAACAGACACAGGCACATTTCAGTTGAAAGACCTCCAATAATTCTGAAAAAATGACTTTTAAATTTTAGGGCTATCCTAGACTGATTTTTCCTTGGTTACCATGGTATGTTTCCGCAGATGAATATCCGCATAGGTAAATTTGTTAGTTCTTTTTCTTTTTTACTAGTATCTTTCAGATGCTATCCTCCATTTGTTCAAGGATCTAGCTTCGTGATCTCAGCTTCAGCGGTATGTATCTTTACAACCAAAAGTTTAAAAAATGGGTCACAAATGAGAAGATTTATGAAAAGTGTTAATATGGAAGTTTGACTAAAAATAAATTTTCGTTCAGGACAAAGTAATACTAAAATAAAACGCCCATCGCTATTTTCGCTACTTTGTGCTAAAAACATACCCTGTTTTTAGAGGCAATGTTATACAATATATTACCTTAATAGAATTTCAGTGGTTTTCGCTTTCTTTTATTTATTCCGCCTATTTTCACGTGTTTTGATAAGTAAACATCACATGACATGTTTTGGAAAAGGATATTCTCATTATTTACGCCTTGTTGCGCTTGGGAAGTACATTACCCACCAGGTAAATAATGGGGTATATTCATCTTTTCTGCGGCAAACCCAACTATTGCAGAAAATGTTAACATAAAAGGCTGAACTTGGAAAAAGGCGCCAATTTTAAAAGCTGTTCACTGCTGCAGATAATTCTGCATACACGAGACTACTTATTTTATGTATGTTTCAGGCTCGCGATATTCTAAACAGAATATGTGACTTTCCCTTCATTCATCTGGACGACATAATGATGGGAGTTGTGACAAACTGCTTACAAATTCGCAACATTCATCGCTCAGGATTCGACCATTATATTCCCAATGATTTTGTTGTGTTCCATTATCAGTATTCGAGGTATACGGCTGAACGGCTGTACAGTATATTTCGGGGTATTACAATGTAAATCAGGGCTCTGAGCAAGTTTAAAATAAAATGTTCACTGAAATAACAAATATGTCATTATAGTCATTTTTGTGTTTTTGGACAGACTTATGACGTTTTTGGGTCAAATAGAAAATTTGCTTAACCAAAAAGCTATTTCTCCAAAAATTCTGAAAAGTAATCAGATCATAATCTCAGCGCTCTGATAAAATAACACATTAGGTTTGTATATAAATTTTTTCCCATTTGAATAAATAAAAGATGTTAGTTCTTTCAAGTATTATTGTTGAGCTTCATTATGGATTATGATATGGCACTTTGCTTGACTATTTCACTTGTGGGAATTTTTGAATGTAAGACATTTTAATGTAAGACAATTTAATGTAAGACATGTGTTTGGTTGTATGCAAATTTGGGTCACGCCTTCGCGTTCGAGAATGGTGAGCTTGAAAGGTAATGACCGCATAGTATACTAATAATAACTTTTTGGAAGAAATTAATAAGGTATTCGATTATTTGGTGTATAATCTCTGAAGTTAAGAGATATGGTTATACCATATATGTTTCGGATTTGATTTAATGAGTGGTTTGAAATTTGTGAGTCACGTGTTTTCTAGTAAACAACTTCATAATTTTTGGTTCATGAGGATCTTCATGGGGAATGTGAAATTTGCAGCGAAGTTCCTCAGGTTAAGCATAAGGACGCAGGTCAGGCACCTTAGGCTTAAGCGGGAGCATACTTATTGCGGGGATTCTCGATGCCGACACATGCGCTGCGGCCAGCCTGCTAATAAAATAAAACAACCCGTAAATCTTTTACTTGACTAAAGCAAAAGGAAACGAATATACCGTTTCCCAAGAAAAAATTTGAGAAAAAATGAAATTAAGATTTGCTACTAATTTTACTATGCAAATTTTAATTTCAATTTTTCTCAAATATTTCCTTCTCAATACAAAATCGATCATGATCACTATATACCAACTTTTTAAGCTTAATTCACCGGTACAGTCATACCTCGATTTACCGCACACACGATTTACCGCACTTTCGATTATCCGCACAAAATCGCCATTCCCGACGTGTGCGGTAAATCGAGGTATGACTGTATACTCAGATTTTTCGCTTTCATCAAAATCGAGGTTTTTTGTAAAATATTGTTTAAACTGAAATTGGTCCCAAGCCGAAAACTTAGGGAATGGATAGTTTTGAAAATCAAGTCTGTTTCTATTAGAAAAATCTTCCCTTTATATAATTTTAATATGAACATGATTTTTTGTGGCTTATATGACGATGCAAGTATTTCTAGATATTCTGATTAATCAATTTTAAACTCATTGTTAAAATTGCTCTACTTTTTTTCTTCATTTCTTTTACACATCGCAACATCTTCAATTTTCTACACTTAGTAGGATCAGTCAGAGTGTTAACGTCAGTGACAACTATCAAAAACTTTATATGCGAAATAATTATTGTGACAACAATATGTCATGTAAATAGATAACAAATTTAGAATTATCAATGCACCCGCCATAATGTTACAGGAATTGATCACATTTTAAAGCTTTGTTGCTATTATTTTTGGATGAATGCAGCGTCTGAGAGTCAGTGTTTTGTAAAAAATTTGTTTCAACGCTATTAAAATGTAAACATCCCGTGAAATGGGGGTTAGTGATGATGGGCAGGCGGACGCATTCACGCCACCACAATAATATTGTTGAATTAAAATATGCCAATAAGTTATGTATGGCTCTAAGTTGAAACATTTCAGATGTTCGTAAGAAACCGTAACCGACAGTTTCATCCCTTTTTTCGGTCCAGCATAGGTCGAAGAAATGGGTTCTTTTTTGAAACGGCGACTGTTTTTCGATCCACGACGGGTTGATACACGGAGCTTGGAAAGAGTTTCGTCAATGCCTCGTCCAGCCGACCTCCAAAACCCTCGAGACTGAAATCGCGTTCAAAGCGTGTTCGCTAAAGTTAAACACAATGTTATTTAATTAATGAATGAGAGAACCATGAATATACTTCGTTATTCATGGTCTGCTATATATGTATATATAAGTTATTGGTGTAATTTGATCAAAGAGCGTTGAAAAATTATAAAACGTTTTTCTTACCTGAACTGCATACTTGTCATCATCATCCAGCGCTTCCCAAATGTCTTTTTCCATGTGATTAATCATAGCTTCTGCTAGGAGTTTTCCACAAGGTTCCTTGATCTACAAGAAAGGTATTTTTAAATTACATTTGAAAAGAATCCTTTTTTGAAAAATTAATACAAAATTTCAGCATTTTGTCATGACCGGTTTGAAAATTTATTATTTTTAATAATAAATGCATATTATCAGAGAAAATATATCTGGCCAGTGGCTAATCACCAGCTTGTCAATCAAATCTTTTTTAATGTACAACCAGTATTAGAGGTTCCATAATATTAATTGGAAGGAATCACCTTTGTGCCAGTCACGTTTTCAATGACAGTTTCTGCGGGTCCTCCACTGTCTATAACAATAACTGGTCGACGTTGTTCGAGCGCCTCGATGGGAACAATGCCAAAATGTTCCAGCGGTGGTGTATACAATGCACTATCGCACTCTCTGTATAGGAAGAATTTTTCCTCCTCGGATGGCGATGGAATGAATTCTATTAAGCTCTCTACGTCCAACTCCCTGCACTTGGATTGTAACAACTCGTAATAGATTCGTGACTCGGGAATGTGTGGCATAACTGATCCTGCAAGCTTGATTCGTGGATTCAGACCCTTTGATTTCAATATAGCTGAAATAATAATTGTTCTTATGTTATATTATGCTAGAATATGCGCGTAGTTAATTTTTTACGTTTCATTGCCTTAACAAGATCCACTTAGTTATAACTTTACTGGTAGAATATGTTGCGCACAAACACAGGAATGGATTTTTAAATGAAAAGCCACAGAGTGATCATTTTTGATCACATTGCGCAGCAAACCATATTTAGAGTAAGCACGTCTAGTATGGGCCTTCTTGGGAGAAAATATGGTGTTTAGAGAGTTCTGCAAAATACTGTTTTTAATAATGTGTTTAACAAATTCCGTCGTATGGCCTTGCTTTTACATTGATATCAATAAATTTTAGTTGCTATAATGTTTCATTAACTTTGTATTTGAAATAAAACAACGATCATGTTATGCGATCAGATAAGCTAGCAGTTTTCCAGACTACATAAATTGTGCTCGGTTTCCCTTTGAAGAAAAGGCATTTGGGGAGGCCGTAGTCTTGAGTCAAAAAAATTACAACAAGGAAGAAAAATGGGTCGTTTCAGGAACTCGCCAGTGACCCACTCGCATATCCGCTATCGCTTATGTAGATCTGGGTCATTTTATGGTTATTCAAGCAAAATGGGACAATATGGGAATACATCAATAGATTTTATAGATCAAATATACCTGCAGCATCGAGAATTATGTCGAGGCGTTTTTCTGGCCAAAAACGATTCATTGAAAGAAAAACGTAACGATCATTTTGAGGTTTGTCGTTACGACTTATGGGACTTCCGCCAGCGCTTAACGAGTCTACGTTACACGGTGGATATACAACACGAATTTTGTCATCAGGAATGGAAGGCATAACGCTTCGAAAAGAGCTAGCTGAAAATTTCACTTTAAAGCAATAAAGCGTGTATAGTAATTATATTTTGAAGCATAAAAACGATATTTTCAGCGACAAAATGGCATGAAATAATTCTCTTCCTCTACTCAAAAATTCATTCTTCAAAAATACAGACTAATATTTTATCATTTAAGGACATGTCAAAAGGTTATAAAATACCTGTAAATTTACTGTTGACCATAATAACATCAGCGCTTTCATACAGATCCGCCTCAATTAAGCCTATGAGAGTGGAGTACCATCGATAGAGAAAGAATCGGGAAGGTGTGACCAATTGTTGCGGAAAGTGGCAATAGAACAAAACTTTGGATTTCGGAAAGCGCCATTTGAGCATAGGTACGCAGCTTAAAACAAACGTATAACATGACTAAAATGTTTACTAAATATCAAACAGCAAAATTACCTAGCACTGTGATCCACAATGATTAAATCAGGAGTGAGATCAGAGAATACCAAATGATATGCTAGTGCGACGTTTTGTGTGAACCAGTCGCCTGGATGAAGAGGAAGGCGCACTTGGTGAATATCTGGAGATGTTGTTATTGAATTTGAAATAATAAAAATAGCATAAAAACTGCTAACCGACGTCCCCGAAGTCCTCATTGCGCCAATAGTCATCAATCATGGTTGTAAGCCAAACCACACGATGACCTCCGGCTGCAAAGTGCTTTATCATCCCGATCGTGCACCTACAAATCATAGCGACGTTAGCGACACGTTACAAATGAGTTTTTAACCTGTCCGAGCCGCCGTTCCATTGCTCCGGGTGGACAATGACAACGAGCATGTCTGAAAAGTTCCAAAATATTAGTTTAAAACTTAAAATAATCGTTATTTTTGCAGATTGCGAAGTCAAAATAATGTGCTCGAAGAAAAGAAAACAGGACATATTTGGGAGAGTTTCGCTAGGTATAAATGGCCGTAAGTCTGACGATTACTGTCTCTATGTCAACTCATTCCAACGTTTGTCCAATTTTTAATTGCCATCAGATCACGCTTACATCGTCTTTTCAAGAAGCTGATGAGATAGGTGGTAGAGACAAAAAGTTGTCCGAGAGATAGTAACATCAGATTTTTGAATATTTATTCATAGTGAAACTGGCCCAAAAAAGCAAATTATATCCAGTTTTCATCTTTTCCGCTACTCGTTATGACAAAAAATTTAATCAGTAACACAACCGAAAATCCTACCCCCACTACAGACTGCTCGTTGAATTTACGACGTAGATACCAGACAGCTGCCGACGCAGGAATACAGATGATAATCCCAAAAATGTAAAAACAAACGAAGAATGGTTTATAAAGGAGTAGGTTTCGCACTTTGAGGCTCATGCGATGGATTCCCAACTGAGCCGAGAAATATTGCCTGTACCTTGAAAGTTGACACAAATTGTGATATTATGTCAGATCGCTTCTAAAATGAAATATTGAATGTAAAAGAAAGTAGGACGATTTCCGGTGAGCCTTATAAAATAAACTTCAGGTTGAAGTTAGTTTATTGTCTCAGAAACGACTTTTAAACTTTACATCAATAAATGAAATTTGGGTATGTACATTTTTACAACAGAAGAGGAGTTAAAATGTTAATTAGAGAAATTATATTTATTAATCTAAAGATTCAAGGTTAAAAATGATTTTCTTCTGAAAATCCGTTACTCGCCAGAAAGCATAAGGTGAGGGAGAAGTTCGGCCAATGGAGGTTCATAAACTAAAACATAAATTAAGTTTGATGGTTTTACTTGCCCGTAAATCCAATATGCTATGATGTAATATCTTCCGTCAAATTCTAATATTTTATGGTACCTATTTGGGCTGATGAGGTTAATAGCCATTGGTAGGGTAACCAAATTTTCAAAAGGATAACCTTAATAGTCTACATATAACGGACACAAAAGGACAATTAAATAAATAGGAGCAAATAGTTAAGCCATATTGACGAATGCGCAATTTTTGTGAAAACTAACGTTTGGCAGTCCCAATGGATGATTAAGTCAAGGAGGAAACCTGTGGAGAAAAAAGAATGGTAGCCTCAGCCAACACGGATGTCTGGAGCAATTGATGAGGATCTAGTGATTTCCTAGTCTACCTTCTTACTCTTCTCCCCGCCCTATGTGCCCATTCTTTATGAATATTAGGGAAAGCGACGAATGACTGGGTCTGAGCATTGAACTTTTCCGGATTGCTGGTGGCGGAGAATGGGCTGGGAAGATACGCGACCAGATGGTTGTCAGATAAGCCATCATCGTTTGGGGTGCACCGCATTCAGTCTCGGTGGTTTAGTCACAGGTTTTGTATGCAGTCACAGACTTGTGCATAGCGTCACGGATATTCAATTGATGAGACGAAAAGCCAACTGCCCTTTTCAGAAGGGGCCGGTCGGCACGCATGAGAACCCCGTTAGTCTGCGTCAGAACCATTCCTCCTCCTTCGCTTATTTCCTCACTATATGCGAGAAAGAATGGAATTTCCCTCCAGTGGAACTCTCCTGTAGTTTTAACGGTTTTAAACACATACAATTCGAGCACCGCTTCAGAGAATTCAAAATCCTTCACAAAGTGGCTAGTCGGATTCAGGAATTTCTCAAGCGAGAAATACTTGAGATGAGTGAGATAGCGGAAGAGGGTCATCCATTTATTAAATGCTTGTACACATTTATTAACCTTAGAAATCTCACTTTCTATAATCTGCAGACATAACATTATTTGGAATCACGGCACTGTTTAAATGATGAACATGTCTTTTGAGCAAAAATATGAAAAACGAGGATAACTAAATAAATTGACAAGCAGTATTCATTAGCTGGTGCATACATAATAAAAATTGGCATTTTCAGAAATATGCAGCCTGCCAGGCAGAGTGACTGTGCGAAATATTTTTCCCATGAAAAGTTGAAGTATACATTTGTGGATTTTGAAAGTTGAATCGAAAATTGAAAAACGAATTTTTAATTAGGAAAGGACGAAAACATGAGCAAAATGTAACATCTTTTTTGCCATTTTTGTTGGACAAAACGGCGAAATAACGTAACGATTAAATCCGCCATAAAATATTGCATCGACAAAAGAGATTTCCAAAAATTTTCGGGAATGTGAAAAAACCCATAATTGAGAGGCTTTACACTAAAAAGTTTTTAACGTGCCTGATATTTGTCACATAAGATAGACTTACAATTTGCTGTTTTTGCAAGTTAATGCAGAAATCATGGCTGATCGAAATTGTATATGATGTGTACATCATGGAAGTCAATCCGCTCAAAAGGCTGTTCAATATGAGAGGATTATGAGCAAGTTGGTCCCACCGCGATCATGCAGTTTAGCCCTTTACAAGGGGGCTAGCTCAAAACTGATTATGCTAACCCCCTTAAAATACGATTTTAGATGGGGGTTAGCATAATCAGTTTTGACCTAGCCCCTTGTAAAGGGCTAAACTGCATGATCGTGGTGGGACCAACTTGCTCATAACTCTCTCATATTGCACATCATTTTGAGCGGATTGACTTCCATAGTGTACATAACCAATTTCACTGGGAAAGTCCATATTCGCCCAAATGACACAATTATTTGTCAAATATTGTTCGAATTCGATTTTAAAAAATCGGCAGTTTTGGCCCGAAATTTTAAGCAATTTCTTCCTGATAAAAGTGGTTCTCTGAAAAGACTCATATCATGCGTTTTTAGTCTAGTTTCTAAAGTGCACAAGAAAAAGCTGGTGTCATTTTTAAAAATTCATTTTCCAAACCTCTTCAATTTGTATTCAAGTTCAGAAAATTGTCATCTTTTTATATTGGTATGTAATTTTACGATTTTGTGTGCTTATCGTAATATAATAGAGATAATGTTTTATTTATCGTTTACAGTAAGTTACCTAGTAAATAACAATGGGATGGGGGTTACGAAAGAATGATTAAAAGAATTGATGGGACTACACCACTCCAAGATATTGTGAAGGGCTGTGATTTGCGGTAAAAATATTGCACGACTAGATTTGCGGTGGACACCATTTTCGTACCGTGTCTGTGCACATGCTTTTTCGGTCACCTTCCTGACCTCTTGAAATCGGGAATGATCAAAAATCGTGTTGCAAGCAAAAACCTTATATATTTTTAGGTTGTAGTCCATACTTAAATTCAGTCCATCCTGATGTGGAGTACTGAAATGAAAATCGGTATGGACTAGTTCACATCAGATGAACAACTCAACCATATGTTGTACGATATGAGGTACAAGATATATTACAAATGAAATCTATATACGTTGATTATAAAAACATTAAGGCGAAAAATAGACGATGTCTATGCAATAAAATTTGTACAACAATGCATAGCACGAAGAATGTTGTTTTTATTTTGAAAATTTTTTAATTCCTCTACATTTATCACTTCTCTCTTCTCATTCACGGTCTGTAAAATCGTTTTGTATGTTACAATGTCGTTTCAGTGAGATTTTAACAAAGTAAGAAAATATAGGATATATTCAAATTTTTATTTCAATGTCTCTGCTCGCCAAGTGCGAATAGTCAAATAAAACGAAAAGGCTTTTATTTCACCCTCTTACCAAAAGGACCATTAGGGAGATAAAGTACATCCTCCTGCTCGTATTGTTGCAGACTAGACACATTGACTGCGTCATTAAATTGAGCACGTTCACATTATAGACACATTCTTCCGCTGCTGATCTCGACAATTTCTCAAACTACAAAATGCAAACCATAACTGTCCTCAATCATCAAGGCATACTAAGCAGACGAACTGTATGATAAAGCGAAAAATTATAACTAGGGCCCGGATTCTTAGGACTTTTCCTAAAAAATCCTAAAAATCCTAAAAGTCCTAATAAAAAGTCCTATTTTGCCCTTTTTTGGGAAATTTTAGGACCGGTCCTATTTTGTACTTTTTTAGGTTTTTATGACCTAAAACGACCTTTTTTGGGAAATTGTCATGGATTACATCGGGTTGCGGAAGAAGTGCGTGCTGCTTTTCCGGAAATTGACCAGCTAATATCGAACACAAAAAAGGTTTAGTTGTTCAAAAATTTAGAACTCACTTTTTTGTTTACAGGTATTTGTCAAAGCTCCATCGCGAATAAAGAAGTTCAAAGAATTGTGCGCCGATTTGCCACTTCCGCCGCAACCTATTTTGACGCGTTGGGGAACATGGATTTATTACAGCAACAATTTCGACGCCGTCAAAGCGGTAAAAAAATTAACCTTAAATAAAAATAAGTTATATTTTACAGGTTATCAACAGCCTTGAAACGGAAGATGCGGCATCAATTCGAATATCTCAGGAACTGTTCAACAAGCAAGGCATAGCGCATCAGCTAGCGAACATTCAGTGCAATTTTTCGATACTACCCAAAGCAATTACAAAACTGGAGTCACAAGGTTTGCATAAACTTTATTGGTCTTCATTGCTTTTTATCTTTCTTTCCAGGTCTCACTTTGTCGCAAAGTTTGGACGTCCTTGCAGAAGTCAAAGCAGCAATCTCGAATAGCGGTGGACAAATTGGGCAGAAGATTCAATCGAAACTGGAGTTTGTGCTGCGCAACAATCCAGGTCTTTCGAAGATGAAAGAGATCGCAAAAGTGCAAAACGGCGAAGAAGCAGAAATGGAAGTCGAAATGGCACCGAAACAATTGGCTGTAATGAAGTATGCTCCAATGGTCAATTGCGATGTGGAACGATCCTTTTCAATTTACAAAAATATTTTAACAGATAACAGAGCACGTTTTACTGAAGATAATTTGGAGATGTACATTGTATGCAATTATGAAACCCGTGAATAAAGCCCTTTATTAAAATTTGTAAAAAATGCATGGAAATTAAACCATTTTTAGCAAATTTTGGTCGGTCCTAAAATGCCCTTTTTTCGGTCCTTTTTAGGATCCTAAAATGCGATTTTTCGGTCCTAAAAATCCGATCCCTAATTATAACTAAGAGTGAATATATACATGAAGAAATGGTAGAAGGACAGTTTGCTTAAAAGCTCTGCAAAAAATTTAGGTGATGAGTCATCGAAATTCCTGAGAAATTGCTTGTTTCTAGAGTAAAAGACAGTTTGCAGACTACTTTTGGTCTGCAAACTGTCGTTTAAAATTGGACGCTACGGAAAAGTGGAGTTTCTCAAGAATTTCGGTGTCTCATCACACCGGGAATATTCAGGAATGTTCTCTGGATGTCCGGGAGTACATCCAGAAAAAAATTACATGGATTGATTATGTAGTTTTTAAAATTTAATCACTATCTTATATGGAAAAACTAATTTCTCCATGTACTGGCAACCTCTGTAGTCCCTTCTAGGGATATTTTTTCAAATCAGTTTCAATGCTAATAATTCGAAATGGTCAAAAGTATAAAAAACATAAATTAGTAACATTTTATTAGCAATTTTTAAAATTGAAACTGATTTGAAAAAATATCCCTAGAAGGGACTACAGAGGTTGCCAGTACATGGAGAAATTAGTTTTTCCATATAAGATAGTGATTAAATTTTAAAAACTACATAATCAATCCATGTAATTTTTTTTCTGGAACCACTCTCGGGACCCAGAGGAACATTCCAAAAAAATTTAGGTGATGAGTCATCAAAATTCCTGAGAAATTGCTTGTCCCTAAATACTAAGCGGCGTCGTGCGTTTGCCGCGCCCCGTGTCATCAATCATCCAGAAATATCCAGCATTCAGATCAGGGCGTGTGATATCTCATTCGATAGGCCTCAAAAAGTTGGGTCAGGACAAGTTGTCAGAACCAAAATTTGAATATTTGAATTCGCGCCAAAACGCAAAAACTTGTTTTTAGCGGTTTTGGCCATGGGAAGTGATGTTTTTTATGTCGCCAATCGCTTTGCGAGGCAATTCTGGACCTCTTTTTTACACTTTTCGATTTGGCGCATTTTTGAAAAATTTTTTTTGAAAATCCACTTTTTGGCCAAAAAATGACATTTTTTGATGCAAGGTCTAATTTTTGGCATACGGGGGTTTTCGGATGCGCTGATAACGAATCTGAAGTCAGATTCGAGATTTAATCTCACGAGGTCGTGTTATTCTCACTAGGTCTCTCACGAGGTCAGAACTTTCCCGGGCGTGATATTACTTGTTACAAAACCGTTTTTCCGATTCTAATAAGGCCCTCTAGGAGTTGCTGCGAAGCAGCATGCGCTTTCCTAGTTTCTAGAGTAAAAGCAGGGTGGCCATCGACTCGGCTCCAAAAATAAGGACATTTGCCTCAAAAACTAAGATTTCGGGGTCAAAAATAAGGACATTTTTATAATTTTTTCAAACCATAGGGTCCCCCCTATGGTTTTTTGGCAAAAATTTTTTCCAAGTGCATTCTTAGGGGTGCATTTTTTCAAATTTTTAAAATTCGCGCCGAAACTATAATGCCAATATTTTATTCTGCATGAATGAAAAAATAGCGCCGCAGGCGAAAATTTTTCAATTTTAGGCGATATTCATAAAAATTTGCACTATTTTTAAATACTTGGAGTAAAATGGCATCCAAATAGCGCCGCAGGCGAAAATTTTTAGGAAAAATGTACTTGTATTTCAAAAATTCCCATTTGAAATTGGATATTGCGTAAAATAAGGACAAAATAAGGACATTGGCCGAAAATAAGGACAAATCTTAGAAATAAGGACATTTTATTTTTCTAAGATTTTGACCCTCAAAATAAGGACAAATCTTAGAAATAAGGACAAATGGCAACCCTGAGTAAAAGACAGTTTGCAGACCTACAAAAACCTGTGATTTTAAATCCTTATAATAAGTCAGTGACGTCCGTGCGTCCCTCCGTTGCACGTTTTGATCTTTGATGCCTAGCAATGTCAAGTATTTGTCCAAAATTTTTGGCTACAAACTACAATTTTTGAAATTTACGGTTTTTGACATTTTAGGTCGAAATTTTTGGCACCCGGGGGTTTTCGACTACGGGGAATCCGAATCTGAGGTCGGATTCGACCGCGCGCGCGTGCAGGCGCGCGCGCAGCGCGCGCGCGAGGCGTTTTAGAACTTAGACTGAGCCAAGCTTAGACTGAGCCAAAATTTGACTGAGCCAAACTCAGACTGAGCCAAACTCAGACTGAGCCAAACTTAGACTGAGTCTGAGTTTGCGAGCCACCGCAGGTGGCGAGCCAATCCTGTGGTCGGGCGCGGAGCGCCCGACCTTCCCCCCTGGAATGTGAGTGAACTTAGAACAGAAAAGGCATACTGATATAGAAAAGGCATACTGATATAGAAAGGGCATACTGATATAGACTCCCCGCGCGCTAGCGCGCATTAGCGCGCTAGTATTGGTTTGGCCGGAAATTCGTGTCGGTGTTTTTAAATATAATTTTTTTCTCACGTAACGCAAGAGTGCCTATGAGTGTTATATACCGTTTGATAACCGAGAGTTTTCTCCATGCAACCATACTTAAATTATATTTTAGCTTTGTAAAAAATTGTTAGCTATTTGTGATTCCATGAAAAATTTCAAAATCACCAATTTTTGAGCTATTTTTATATCTTTTGTGTGCAAAAATATTAGGCATTCTATTTCCAATTGTGCAATATTATAGAGCAATATCAGCTCTAATACTTCCCTTTTACAGAACATTTTTTCGTTTGATGGCTGCAGAGATATGACCATTTTAAGAAATGACGTCGCTCGAAAAATGGAAAATTTCGATTTTTCCGAATTTTTCGGTTTATGTATCAACTTTGAGCGGTCATATCTCGCAGAATTTCAAAGCAAAAGTTATTCTGTAAAAAGTATGTTGTAGAGCTAGACCTTGTCTACAAATGCCGCAATGCCACTTTTTAGAATTGTGCCAAAAGATAAAAAGAAATTATTCATGAAAGTTGCTAAAAATAACCAAAAATCAATTTTTTGGGTGTGCTTCCTTAGAACTATCATAAAGTAATGGTTACATGTAATGGTAAATCATGCTATATACGGTTTGAAAGAGAAAAGAATGTGCTACCGAACGGTATGTAACACTCAAGAAAAACACCGCTTTAGATTAATAAAAATTGACTTTGAAAACACCGACAATAATTTCTGGCCAAACCAATAATTTCATATTTCCGTTAGGAAATTCTTTCAGGAATAGCCTTAGACTAGGCCAATACTGCCTGCCAGCTATTTTCCGGATGTTAAAAAGGCAATTTGAGGCACCGACACTTTGCAGACCAAAAAGTCTGCAAACTGTGGGTCTGCAAAGTTTCGAGTCTGCAAAGTGTGGGCCTATCGAAGAAATACATGGCAAAATTGCATTGTGGTACGGTGCAGATTTAAGGAAATTAAATCTGAATGAATACAGCGCGGTTAGCATGAAATATTCATGTTTTACAAAATAGTTTTTCGCTTCTTAACATTAATGGAAACGAATTTTCAAATTATGTTTGAACATGTAATATTACGTGAACTTTAAGCAGAAAGAACACTTTGATTTTCCCGAAGAGTAACAGAGGATATCATTAGAGTCATAGCAAAATGGAGACAATTTGATAAAAGATTTGATTCAATTTGTGTAAACAGTCTCCATTGTTGATTTCGATTGACTGTTCGTAGTTGTCATTCGATTGTGTCACGTTTGAGATATCATTTGTGCCACATTATTTGTGTATAGCACACAACGATCTGCAATGGGTCATCCAGAGTGGCACTGGAGAACGCCTTTTCTATAAACAAGTCATATTGATAAGGAACGTCTGTGCCTTGTGAGAGCATTGTTGCAGTGTATTATTTTGTTAACATATTTAATTGTGGTCTATGGTACCCAATGGGCGTGCACTCTTGATTATATCGATCATCAGTTTCGCATCAAATTGGCAGTTCGGATATCAGGTAATAAATTTTTTCAATTAGGAAATGCCAATCCTTTGTACCAATCAATTTCCAAAATTAATCTATATCGTTCACTGTTTGTTCCGGTGGTACTGCTCCACTTGTTTATGTTTATAGCCCGCTTTTAATCATCTATGCTTTTGTCTACCATTTCCATTTTTACCTTTTCGTTTAGAGAGGGCGGTAACAAATAATTTCTTATAGATTACATACATAAACACTGCCTCAGTGAGTTTCTACCGGTATGCTGACGTTGCTCATCGGCAAAATGAGAGCCATTCTGGGAATACCTCTCCTTATTTGTCCTACGAAGAATGGTCAAACGAGTGGAGTCTCTGTGTAGCGAGCTTCTATCCAGGAACTTTTCTTGGGTTTATTTTGGTACAATTTTAGAAACTATCGATTGTTATGTATAAAAAATGCAATAAAATACTTCCTGAATTGCAGGTGCCTTTTCTTATCAGACGAGTTGGCGTCAAACAATCTTTGCTCTATTCTGCATATCCAGCGGTTATCGGTTGTTTCGCTCAATTATTTATTCACATCTCTTCGACAATAGGTTCTTCTTTATAAATTAAGTTAATATATTTCTGGCATTTAGGATTTTAATTTAGACAAGAAAATTTCTACATTTTCTCATCATTCTATATTTTGTAAAATTTAGGTGAATCGACGTTTATATTGAACCTGACAATAGGACGATTCTTGGTGGGTATTCAGGCTGGCTGTTCGTTATGCTTGCTGCCATTATTCATTATCGAAGCAAGTACAGAGAAGCACAGACCGTTTCTCTCATCTTTACAAGTATGGGTTCTATTTTTGTAGGAAGCAACTTGTTTACTTGACCTTTAGCAAGTATCACAAGCGCTCTCTACACTTATTGGCTTGCTGGTGGGATCAGACTCGATTATTCCCTTGGGACCTCAAAAAATCCAATGGTAATAGTGACCATTTTACTATTTTATAATTATTCTTAATCTTAGGCTGCAAGTTTTTGGAACCATTCCAATTTGTGCCTTCATCATAATACTAATTCTTTTACCGGAAACACCGCTTCACCTGTAAGTTCTCTATGTCACAAATTAAAAATGCAGAGTAATGCAGATTAGAAAATGCTGGAGTTGAATGCACGAACGGTAATATTCTGGATGAGGGTAGGATTTATATAAATACTTATTCATAAATAAATTACAGCTGCTCCTTACTATTTCAGAGATTAAGAGGAGTGCGATGTTTTATTATGGAAATTTGGACGAGCTTCACTCTCTTCGCGAAGATACTTTGGAGCGATGGGGGAATGTGGATCATGGATACAACGATAGTTTGACAAGCCATGAAAACCTGAAAGGTTTACTGATAGGGTCTCTGGCTGCAATAAGCTTTGCATTCACAGCCGATGATCTCATAGATTCCTTTTCCTCGCAACTTCTCTATGTGAGTTTTGTTTTTAATAACATGTTTAATTTTATTTCCTGAACCAGCATTACTTCCATGTGGAGTCTCGTATACCTCGAAGTGCGTAAAATATTTGATGAATGATTTCCTGGTACTTCTTAAATTTAAATTATTTCATGAAAATTTTTCAAACATAATTAAACACCACTACCTGTAATATGTGTCTCTTATTTTCTGTGATACGACTTCTTTTATTCCTATTGTGTACAGGGCGCGAAGAAACTCGTAATAACCTACTAATTTTAGCGTTCAACAAACGGAGTCGGTTCCAGCGCTCAAACGATTACAGTGTTGTTAGGTGTTTGGTATGAAACTTATTTAAATATTTCATTAAACATAATAAAAATATTTAGGCTTCTAATCGCCAGCGTATGTGGCGCATTTGTGGTAAATTTGATTTTTCAACTATCGATCAAAGAGAAAATTAGTTTATGCTAGATCGATCGATTCGGTAGAAAGAAAGTTCTCATCTTTGGTTTGCTAGGCACCGCATTCAGGTATAATTTCACGATAAATATCTTAGTGTTGCACGTATAAAACCTTTAGCAATCTTATTGCTGCTCTAGGGTCAGCTTCTGGATCAGTTCCTGTGGTATGTTGGCTTAAAAATGGAGTATAGAATCTTTTTATTGTGATTCTTTAAGGTGACCATTGGGTTTGCGCTCACGAAAACATTTATTGGAGTCGGTGCCGGTGGACCAGCTTGGTATTTTATACTAAAAGAATAAGTTGATTACTACAGCATCCTTTAGGTTTCTCACATCCGAGCTTGTGTCGTCTAAGGCCATTTGGGTTTGTCAATCAATAAGCACAGGTAAATTTTTAATCTTTTAGTTATAATTATAGGTTTAATCCTATGAATATTTATCACAAACTTTAGGCTCGCTTTTGATTATGACAGGTGAAGGACATTTATATAAAATAGCGAAATTACTTATCCAGACGTTAAGGTATAATTACATTATGTTTCTTGCCTTTGGAATCAATGATCGGAGGATCATACAGGTAAAATTATTTTGTGCAGCAGTATACTATTAATATATTTTAGCATTTTACTTTTGGCTTCTTTTCCCGCGCTATTGATTGCATTCTTATTGACTATTTTCTTACCTGAAACAAAAGATAGAAGGTAAATTTTTCATTATTAAAGAAAACTTTATGAACATGTGTGTTCAGTACTTTCCTATTATGGGTGGTACATAAACTCGGTATTTGATAATTACCAAGTGTTTATAAAGTTGTTTTATTCCTGCTGATCAATAAGATGGATAGTCACTATGTTTTGTCCGACGTGTAGAAATAAAATTTATAAAGGTTAATTTATAAAGGTAAATTTTTGATTTCTGCGCCTCCCATAATAGGAAAGTACCATGTGTTGTTTAAGATATGATGAGATTCGACGACAATTGGGCACTCGATTATTTTCCGGAATATATCGTTCTTCTGAAGGGTCACCGTGCCACCAACGCCCTTATGATATGAATCACACAGAGAAAGTTACTCGATATAAGCGCTTGGTACGTTAATTAACACATTAATACAACTTCTTTGATTTTAGTGCTAAGACAACAAGGAATATTGCATCTAAAATTTAATAAAGTATCAGCCCTATATAATTTTATTATCTAAGGCATTTGACCTGGGGACCTCTCTGATCAGCTAAAACAGTGCGATATTTCATAATTTCGAAGCAATAGGATAAGACATTACAACTTTTATATTTTTAAAGGAATTTTTCAGACTAATTTCGGGTAAACTTATCATGTTTGTTTAGATGAGTGACACCAGCTATGCCAGTTACGGTTCCTTCAAGAACTCGTTCAGAAATATCCGAAATACATCAATGATTTCTTACACCGAAACGAATGGCCAACTCTACCTGCAAATTGATGAAACCGACAATAATCATATACAATCAAGTCCGCAATCCGAGTTCTCTTCGCTTATGCCATATCACAGACAAATGAGCCTGGATGTATTTTAGAACCAGAATTACTTTAAAATTTTATATTGTAATTTCCTACAAAAATGTTTTGACTACGAAACAAACAACTCACTTTGCATATAAATCAGTCTAATCAAACACCTTTTCTCTGCAATTCATAAAATTGTATAAATGGGAAAATTCACCGCCTACGCAAGTAATTAGTATTCGCGCCCGTCAGAGCTCTCCAATAAGTATTCATTTCGCTTATAACGTAGAAACTAAATTAACCGTCACCGATTTCTCTGACGCCCAAATTTGTCTTTGCATGTTTCTATGAACAAAGAAGATGACATAAAACAGAGCATCACACCCACGGCTGCCATCGAATTAAGTACAATTGTGTTCCAGCTCGTTTCTGTAATAATATTACAGAATGCGCCTTGAAGTAACCTTCTTTGCTTGTGCAACTCATTGTCATATTTAAGCTTTGGACGCATAATCTGCGGATGGAAATATTTCGCATTTTTGATACTTAAATTATTCACGGAAGGGTGGATTGATTCGCGGAAGTTGCAGAAGTAGGGCACAACTCATTTTCAGGTCATCTTGCGATATTCCTTTTGAGGCATTACTTTGGAGACAATAATTCAAAGCGCGCATCACCAACCTTGAACATCGTTATTATTAGGCTTTAATTTTTTGATATTTGCTACAGATGAATCGAATTGAAACATTTCTATTGTGTGGTCAGTCAAGAATGAGGTGTGCGAAATTAGCTTTGCTGCTAGAATTGTTTCTTACCTTTGAGGTGTTGTCGGTCGCTAAAACACCTGCACCAAACGGTACTTTTTACAATTAATGATCATTTGTGAAAACAACTAGACCAATATGGCAAACTATCGTTTTCATGAAATTCATTAAAATTACGGTCCTTGTCCATGTATCAACTACGGAATAAAAACAGATAGGTTACAAGTTGCAAATTTGCGAAACGTCGTTTTATATGAGTAACAAATTATGTCTATGCATTCTACTAAATGCATGTTTGATTAACTATTATATGGATATGAACTGAGTGGGATTTTTAAACGCCTAGCAGATGCTTAGAACACAAAATTTGTTGCATTACGTAACTCCGCAATAGTACATTTTCTCTTAAATTTATATCGTTTGTTATTAATTAACCTTTTTAATGATTAAGTTTAAGAGGCTCCTCATTGTGACAAAGACTGTCCTAAGGCGTTCGCGTGCCATTTAGTCTGCCAAAAGTCGTGTCATTCGGTTTGTGTGCCGCTTAAAATACAACCTCCTAAGAAATTGTGAGTGAAATCAGTTTTAAACCATAAAATTTAAATCTTGTACTCATCTTACAGAAGTCGGCATCCGCAAAGACCATCATCTGCAGCGCCAGGGGCTGCGAACTATCGTTCGTCCCTGGAAATAGATGAGCCGTTCGCTACTAATGTATATCTTTTATGAATTTGAACCCCAATCATGCGTTATGCAAGCTTATACGTAACTTAAAGTCAAAAGCAAAAATTTTATTTAATTTAGAGATGAGCACATGTCTAAATATAATTTAATTTTTATATGCGTCAATGTTTCAATAAACAATTTTAGGCTAACCCATTTTTGAATTCTCCTCAGCGAGACGAACAAAACTCAGAGCTCACTACACCTCTTACTATCAGCGAATCTGAACTCGAGACAGAGCTAAAAAAGGGTAGAACAAAGCCTGAACCACCATCGACTTCTTTAGTGGCTCCTCCACAAACCGATGGTCAAGGCAATCTCTGGACGTTTGCGCCTGGTGAGCTTGGAGGTACGGAGCCATCGTCTATGACAACTGTTGAAGAGCTGACCACCTTTCCGAATGAAATATCCTCACCGGGATTCTCTCCTGAACCTCCGGGCATATCCAGCACCGCAGTGACGCCATCCTACTCCAGTGGAGAACGCTCTCAAGAAAGACTCCCGCATTCTAGACAGATTGGTTCGCATAGTGGTAATTACTGTATTATTTATTTACTCAATTGAAATAGGAATATTTATTTAAATTATGAAATTGTCTATCTGCGTATTCCCCGCCTCCATATTCTCCGATCGTTATGTTTTCGCAAAAATTTCAGGGAAACCGGCAAGTGACGCTCCCTCTCGTTTTCTATTTAATGTTATCATTGGGTTTTAGGTTCTGCTAAAATACATAGCATAAATTTATTTTATTGCTCATTAATTAACTTGTTTCGATTTTTATCTAAACATTTCTAGTGATTACATATTTACATGGTGCTTATTGATATTTTGTAGGCGAGATATATCGTAACTTGCAATTGCTTCCCGCCACAAGCACTCATAATCCCACCTTGGAAAGGAGCAGTGAGAGAAATTTGAAAGCAAGGTAGGGCATCAAACGTTATTTTTTCATAAACACGGTATCTAGTTACTTTTGTAGCAATGGACCTCGTCCGCTTTCTTCCGAGGAGAGAAGAACCACGAGTTCCTGGCCTGCTAAAAAAACAAAAAAGTCCAAATCTAAGGGGGAAAAAGTGCAGAAACCCGATTGGCAGAAAACAAATAATAACATTACAAATGTTAGCGGTGGTAATCACTTCCGTTAATTAGTCTTTTAAGAATTTCTGAAGTTTAGGTTGCCCTGCACCAAAAATCTGTGCAAAAAATTGCGGTATGTTTGAAACATTTTAGGACTTATCCCAACATTGTTAATATTTATGTGCTTTTTAACATTCTTGAACATTTAACAATTCTTAACTTACATTATTCTTTTCCTTTCTACCAAAGTTAATTTCTATGAAAGTGCAATCATAAAAAGCTTGCTCTCTTACTGGTACATAGAAAATAACCGAAATTGTTTTGAAAAATTCATTAACACTAAACCATTCCGTAAACAAATTTAGTTAGTAAAATCTACAATGTCAATGAATTCAGAAACAATAATTATGATGTCAATTTAAATGTTAATTATTTCAGGAATTATGATAGACGGTGATGGGTGCCAGACCTGCCAATGTTTATGGATTTCCATACGTATATCTCTGATTTTTTATATATTTTATATCCTTTAATGTGTTTTAGCTTGCGCGACTGATTTGGAATGCATTGGTAGAGGTCAATTTTGTGACCTTGGTAGGTGTGAATGCAAGCCGGGTTTTGAGGTTTGTTTTCAACAATAATCGTAATAATACTACTTATTTAATCGCACGACTTCAAAAATTTAAAAATTGTATTACATTCAGCTTGAGAATTGGATGATATATTTCAAAGGATAGGAAAAACAACGTTGGTGGAAAAATAAGTTCTTCTTTCTACCAATTTTTGATAAATAGATGCGTTTATAATGCAAATATTACACAGTGTAATGTTAGTTACAATGATTGCTGAGGTTTCAATATCCGTTATGATCAGAGTATAATTGTACCTGTAAATATATAATTCTAGCATGACTCCCAGCCGGGAGTATGTCGGAAAGGCGGTACCACTCCTCGTCCGATACAAATGGGTAAGTTTTGTTACAAATATTTATGAACAATGCGTTATTGTGCTGTTTTAGGTGTATTGCTATCATCATCAGCAGGTGGCATAGTGAGCGGACGATCGAATAAGGCCTTACCCCGAGCTAGATGGAGGTAAATATGTTGATCACCATGGTATTTGCCACATATAGGATTTGCACCCATTTTCGGGAGAGGTGCAAATACTCTGAGGTTTATTTTTAGCGTCCAAATATGCCGCCACACTTAAGGCCAAACCTTGGCGTAAAAACCTAAGCCTAAAGTATGCCCTTATAAGGATCGTCTAGCCTAAAACAGAGGTTTATCTAAAATAGTGCATATGCACATTTTAGGCCAATATAGGATTTGTACTAGGGATCGGCGCACTCTCTCGTCGCATTTTTGGCGAATATCGCCAATTTTTCAAATATTTTAAAGGAAGTTGGAAAATCTAAAGAAACGTTAACCTAGTTAATTTAGTTATCTAAAAAGGAGCAAAAAATCCCGACGACGTCACTTTGTAAACAACAGAGAAAAATCAATTCTCCCAACATACACTTTTTGGTTAGAGAAAAAAATCGAGCTTTTGCCATTCGAGCTTTGGTTAATAACGTTGTTATTTTGTTGCAAACCGAGAATGACCCAAATCAAAAGTTGTGTAACTTCGGCTGCTCTACCATTCTGTCTAAAAAAGTTTTCAACTGCGATGGAAAAAACATCTGCTTTTTCCAAAAGCTCGGTTATTTCGAAACCGAGCTTTAGACCGAGCTTTAAACAGAGCTTTTGGAAAAAGTAGATGTTTTTTCCATCGCAGTTGAAAACTTTTTTTGACAGAATGGTAGCGCAGCCGGAGTTACACAACTTTTGATTTGGGTCATTCTCGGTTTGCAACAAAATAACAACGTTATTAACCAAAGCTCGAATGGCAAAAGCTCGATTTTTTTCTCTAACCAAAAAGTGTATGTTGGGAGAATTGATTTTTCTCTGTTGTTTACAAAG
The DNA here is from genome assembly GCA_022814885.1 of Ditylenchus destructor. NCBI lineage: Eukaryota > Metazoa > Nematoda > Chromadorea > Rhabditida > Anguinidae > Ditylenchus > Ditylenchus destructor. The sequence goes on along the minus strand of JAKKPZ010000010.1, from coordinate 1,474,917 downwards.
TGACGTCGTCGGGATTTTTTGCTCCTTTTTAGATAACTAAATTAACTAGGTTAACGTTTCTTTAGATTTTCCAACTTCCTTTAAAATATTTGAAAAATTGGCGATATTCGCCAAAAATGCGACGAGATCCCTAATTTGTACCCTCTCGGGGGGTGCAAATACGCTCGGTTCCAAATGCTAGGGTACAAATACTACATGTTGCAATTGCTAGTCTTACCATTATGTTCCGTTATATATTCATTATTATCTATTAAATTTCTTATTGCAGCAAAAGAAAAGCCATAAAAAAGAATCATGCAGTAAAAAGAGCGCGACGGTCTCCTCCATTCCAAACAGGAAGGCCAAAGCCAATGCAGGAGGAACGGCTTCATTGGCCAGGTTTCTGACAGAGATAATGATATCAGTTATTTTGTTTATGTTTTATTTATGTCTATATGTTTATGATTTATAATAAAATGGTGCGATGGGTTGCTTGGGTGGTCGTGGGCAAAAAGAAAAGTGACATATATTTAAACAGGATTTCCTTGTGGATTGCAGCGAATTAATTGCACTATATTTCGAAAACTACTCACGTCATGAATTATGCAAATTGTTTGATGATAAAGCATTATTGAGGACCATGCGAAACTGATGAAGATTGTCCGTCTAATCTTTATTGTATACAGTACGATTGTTGGACTATTCCCGAGAGACCACTTCGCAAACTCAGAATGGAAAGCTCTGATATTCCGCAATCTGATAATGCAGAAGCGCGGATATTATCAACGTTACAGCAACACGACCCAGAATTTTCGACTGAAGACACTGCAACAACGACTCAAGCAACGAATCACTTAAGCGGTTATCCCTATCGATCAACACCTCAGCCAAGTTAGTATTGAAAGCATTCGTGATCGCTTTCCGGATATAGCGCGCTCAAACTCTAGTTTTCTACAGTGATATCAATGTCTATGAAAAAACTATAAAATAGTTGAAAACTATTATGTAGTTTTTAAATGGATATTGATTCTGGTCACTGATTCTAAAATATTTTAAATGATAAGAAATGGCTCAAATTATTGCTGAGACTTTCGATTGAGCCATTATTCGTCTTCAAGAATGTTCCAGTAGCGTTATCAGAATCAATTTCCAGTTAAAAACTATACTATAGTTTTCAAATATTTTTTCATACATATTGACATCACTGGTTTTCTACCACTAAAACATAACTTTAGAAGACTCATTAATACCTATCTCCGAAGAAGAGGTTCATCCAGATAAATCAAAGTTTGTGGTAGCTATGATATATGAAATAAAAGTGCTTTATCATGTACTTTATAGTTTGCTTCAATCTACGAGTAGTTCTACCGCGGGCCCACCATCAATAAATCCACCTGAGGCAGTAAATGGTTCTCCAAAAATAGTCTCAGATCCTCTAGAAACAACTCACGAAAAAACTGTAAGTTACCATTTATTAAAATTAAAGAAAACAGGGTATTTTAATTCAGATATTTGATCAAGATTGGGATAAATCGAGCGCATCTGGCCATGACGAGCCAAAAGATTTGACGGAAACACAAAAACCTGACGTTGACAGAAATGGGTGGCGTGAAATGAGCCCAAAATCCACTCCTATATCCAAAATTAAGGAAGAAAACACTGGAAATCAAGAAACAAAACCGACTCAGGATAAGACCAAAATTTTCTATGATTATTCACAGAAAAATCGTATGAACAAACCCATTCGAGTCGAGGCTGTAAATGCGAAAGGTATGAAAAATATATTATCGAAAATTCTTTAATTTATACAAAACAAAAAAAATTGAGTAAGAAGTTTGGTTGAAAACAGAAGATGATTTCCTTTTGAACTTGCAAATAGTAGAAAATACGCGAGTGTCAAAAGAACTGTTAATATTTGAAAATGTTAAAACGGTTACTATATAAAAGAAGCAATTGAAATCCTCCTATCAAAGCACTTAAGTGCATGTTCAAAATTTAGACCAAGTCAGGGATGAATGTGAGCGCCATAGCGACTGTGGGGAGCATTTTCTGTGTTGCAAGAAAAAATGGTGCGATCTGTCGCAAAATTGTGATATGGCCAAATTCTGTTTACCGGTACGTGTATTCATTTTTGTAATAATATTTTTCTATAATAATGTAATGTTACAGGATTGCCGTCTCACAAAAATGATATATTTGTCTCCAGCAAGCCCAAATGGCGATTCGTTGCTTGATATCGTGTACGATTGAAACAAGATTTTTTCAACACACCAAACAATTGGAAAACAACAAATATATTTACAAACTTGCCTTGCAATAAGTATTATTGTATAAACTTGTGACTAATTTTGTTTTAATGTCAATAAAAATTATGCAATGTTATTCCCAAAATAATCCATCACAGGTATTTATTGAATTTACACAGGCCGCAGTATTTCAGACGTTCCAAAAGATACATACAAATATATGGTACACCACGGACCATTATGCTGTTAGCTTTGGCTATGCTTGCACGTCCACGAGCTCGGGAGGCATCGGACTTTTCCTGCAATAAACGTATTATTATTATTGAATTATTAAAATAGGAAATTTACGGGTGCTTCGACTCAAAATGCTGCTTGTATGTCTTGGGGTCCCCCAACAGAGTGAAACACACGCTAAAAAATTATGCGTTGTTGAAATTAAAATGACCTGCACAATGACCGTTAAAAGCGACTGTAAAAAAATTTACCTGCACTTGTACGTCAACGCTTTGAGAGCAGCCTAGAAGGACAATGATTAATAATGCACGTAGGTCTTCAATAGGGAGAATGGGTTAAATTTTGGAATGAGTCGAAAAAATTATGTTTTTTTGCAAAATGTTAGTTTCTCAATTAGTTTATACAATTTGCAACCATAGCTACTGCAGTATATCACAAATTTGGTTTGTCAAATGGTTTTAATTCTAACAACTATGACGAGCATACAAAAAATAACTTTAAATTTTCTATTCTTTTAGGATATGACGTCTATATTCTTCTGAAAAAAACCAGAAAATGTACAATATAATGAGCCAATTTTAATGAGATTCCTAACAGTTCTCACTGTAAATATTCTGCATACCTTTTTCTGATCGCTACCTTGCTTTTTCGCGTCCTAAAATATAAAAATCCTTGAGTGAATAACATAAATCGTACAACCTCCTGACGTTTCTGGTTCTGGAAATATACAAGGTTAAACTAAGTATAAAATATATTTTAGACATACCTTTTGCTGCTGCACAGCCTTTTGATGACCTCTCGCCATTTCGAGGTATTTTAAGTGAAGTAGAGGAAATGTATCAAAATTAACCTAAATTTTGGCATATTAATGGTATCAATTTCCCAAATAAGGGCAATTTTAGGTATTAAAGGTGTTTGAATAAACCAACGTTAGAATAAACAATGAAGGATATATGCTATCTTTATTGAGGGCAATGAAATCAATAAATTTACAGGTGAACAAATAACAAATAAACAGCTAAAAATAACTAAACCCTATTATTCGAGTTCTACTGTTCCGCCGACGGCTTCGAGCTTCGCTTTTAGATCTTCAGCATCTTTCGGTCCCAAGTCACCTTTCACTTCCACAGGTGCAGATTCAATGAATTTCTTCGCTTGAACAAGGTTGAGGCCTTAAAAAATTTTATGAGTAAAACTTGCAAGTAATTAAGACAATGTATTTCAATTTCAGATAATTAATTACAAAATAATTCCCTTTATCGAGCAACATATAACACATAACCTACGCTCAAAATGTCAATTTAGCCAAATATTTTCGTTCTTCATTGACAAAATTCATTACCAAATTTACAAACAAATTACTAATTATGCATTTTCCACCTTTTTCAACAAATTAGGTGGGAAAAAGAAATATGCAAGCATCGAAAATGAGAAATTGTTCAAAATAATATTAGTCTCCAACTCAGTTTTCGAAGAGATAACTGAGAACAGAAATCCAATTTTTAATGTTTGCAAGCTTAGTATTTAAATTAAAATACCTGGAATGAGATCGCGGATCTGCTTGATTAATGTTATCTTCTTTGCATCATCGAATTTGACAAGCTTGACCGAGAACACTTTCCTTTTATCAACTTTTTTCTCTTCAACACCTCCTTTCTTTTCTTCGGCAGCTAAATACATCCTTGTGCAATAAGAACTCAATAAAAATATAAACCTTACGTTTTGCGCTAGGTTTCTTATTCATAGCAGCCATCATCATTCCAGCAGGCATCATAGGTGCGTCCGATATTTTGAGCTTTTTCTTGAGTACTTTGTTTAAGTCAGCGGCTTGAAGTAAAGACAGGTTGAGGATTTGGTCAGCTAGTTCTTGCACACGAGGCGAGATTTCTGGTTCCGTTTCACCTGGTGGAACAATTGGCGGGCCTTGTTCAAGTGGAACGCCTTCTGGTTTTACAGCAGATGAGGCCGCTGCAGCTGAATAAGGCGAACAGATCCTACACACACCCGAACGATTCACAACTCCAAAAAGGCGGAAATATCGCGGCACAATCATTCTGTTGCTAAACTTTTTAAAATAATAATATCTAAGTACAATATTCAAACATATAAGAATTAATTGCACTGGAAGGCATTGTATTAATTTAAAATGATAAACGCAATTAATAATAAAATCTTTATCGACTGACATAATTTAACAAATTAACAACAATAAAAATGTACAGTAGCAAACATATTTATTATTGTTGGTCTTTTCTTCCTCTTGTGACGAACAATTTGTTTGATTTAACGCCAGATTTGAGTTCATATCGACCAGCAATCCGCTTCATAAACTTGATATCACGAGCCCGTTGGACAGCAATGGATCCTGTAATAGCAATCTCGACATAATGTATCATATAAAATGAAACGCTTACCAGATGCTCCAGTCCAGCCCAAAGCTTTGATGTGACTTCCTGACAACATCTTTCTTTGAACTAGTGGTCGCTGAACTGCATTCAAAGACTGACGGAAATAACGCATTAGCCTACAAAATAAAATCAAGATTTTCAAAAATGATGCTTCACTTACGATCTATGGCCAATTTTTGCACCAGATGGCAAGGTCAAGAAAGCGCCTTCGTCCAGAAGAATGTCGTCGCCTCCAGCATCGTCAGATTCCGCCATAAGATCGCTAAAATTACCGAAAAATAATGTTCTACATGTGATGTTTGAAAGATATATAATGAATTAACGTGCTTATATGAAGAGTTTACGCTAACCCAATTAACGGGTGATAACTAATTATTGGCAGTAAAACAAAATGTCGTTTTGAACTTTTTTTATTTACAACAAAATGTGGGGGTTTCATAATAATTGTAGCAAATTTTGTCTAGTTTCCGAAAATGTATAACATGTCTGTTCGATAACTGTTTAAAATTTAAGAAGTATGGCATCGAATGAAGACACCCTCAGAATCTGAGTGTACAAGGTTTGGACAGGTGTGTCTGCAGAAATCTTCAAATTTTTTTGTTAACATGATTTCTGCCTTGAAAACTTTTATACGCAGATGAAACTAGACAAAATTCTGAACACTATAGCGAAAACCGGATATTATTTAGACAGTTTTTATGGATTTTAGAGCTGATTTTGTAAAAGTCCGATTTTGAAAAATGTCGATTTTGGAGAAAATCGGTATTCTTGGGCTGACATTTGATTGCAGATAACTCTAAAATCCACAAAACCCGGCTAAATAATGTCTGGTTTTCGATATAATGTTCAAAATTTTGTCTATTTTGATTTGCGTATAAGATTGTGCAAGAAGACTATCAATTTTATGAAAATTTTGATAATTTCTGCAGACACACCTGGTCAAAAATTTTTGATCTCGACCAAAAATTTAAAACCCGAATTTTTGGCATTCCAGGGGAGTATCGGATAAATACTCATGCTGGGATCCTGGACAAGGCCCTTGGCTGTATTACTGTTTTTACAGCTCCGCCGGAGCTCTAATTTTGGCGGAGTTCGCATTATGTCAAGTCGAGGTGTAAAATTTTCGGAATGGAACTTGTACACTCGGATTCTGAGGGTGTCTTCATTCGATGCCATACTTCTTAAATTTTAAACAGTTATCGAACAGACATGTTATACATTTTCGGAAACTAGACAAAATTTGCTACAATTATTATGAAACCCCCACATTTTGTTGTAAATAAAAAAGTTCAAAACGACATTTTGTTTTACTGCCAATAATTAGTTATCACCCGTTATAAACATATTTTCTAGTAGAAATGAGTCTTTATAAAAGGTAATTATATTTTGCTAATGACAAAAAGTACAAATTATTTGTCTATGGAAACAAATTTACCTGTAATCATAAAAATCGAGGTATTCCGTGATATTTTCGCCTTCGAGGTTGGCATAGCAGTGGTTTTTATCACGCATATGTCTTTGCACACTGTAAACATCAGCAAAAGGCTTGGCGTTATGATTACAAGCAATGCAATAACACCCGCTCCCTATTTTCAAACCTGAAAACCATAAATATATTATAAAGTAATATCTATTATAGTATTAGGATTGGGTCACATTTTTTTCTCCGGGCTTTAAATCGCGATATAGAGCCCGGGTTTTTTTCTTACGGACTAAGTAGGCTATAAGGAAGACCCCGTCGCCGGTTTTTAGACCGATTTGATATCTAAATTTAGACATGCGTTTTCTCGCTGACGGTGTTTTGAGGGCATTCTTAGGGGTGCTTAATTTCGAAATGTACATATTTTAGAGTACTGTTTGGATTTTTAGACGAATTTTTTTCATGCTGCTGATATAGACTCCCGAACAAATAGAAGGCTGCGCCCGGCTGAGCGGCGCGAAGCGGCGCAAGGGTGGGCGCAGCCGAGCGAGGCCCGCAGGTTCGAGGTAAGGGGCGCTGTGCATACTGCTTGAGGGCCGAAGGCCCGAAATAGTCTCATGCTGCTCTACTCCCGAACAACAGTCGAGGGCATACACGCTCCCCGCGGACCTAGCTTGGGAGAGCCGCGAAGCAGCTCCTCCCAAGCTAGTAAATATATATTATAAAAGACATAAAAATAAATGATAAAAATTACCAAGATAATTCAACAGGCCAGGCACATCCACACAGTACTGGTAATCCGGGATAGAGAATCCGTGTTTGAAAGCCATATGAGTTATATTACTCTCCATATCAGATGAAGATTCGAGGCAGAAAAGACAAGATGTGGAGGGTATCGCCTAAAAAGATTACTATATATCGACAAAAGTTTTAGGGCTATGTAAAAAATTACATATTTCTAATTAATTACTAAACTATGAAGATATAACTAAAAAATGAAATATATGTCTTTGTATACCATTGAAAAAACCCGCTGCTTTTCAGTTTAATATTAAATTATACAGTTTATTCATTGAATATTAGAAAATGTATGATTAAATAAAATGATTGCCAAACAACACTTTCAGTCAAACAAAACTTTCGGTCTCGTATAATAATGGTCTCGATCTTAATAACCAAAATCGTATATAGCTACAGAGTGTTCCATAAAAAGTCTCTATTTTGAGGGCTTTATATTTCTTCGATTTTGAATCGACCCATATGATGTTAATATCTTAAAACCTGCTGCTATCTGAGCATACTTATATGCAAAACAGATCTCATTCGTGACCGGCGAATTTCATGGGCAACGGACCCTCTGAATATATGTGTAAAAAATAGGCCGAAAAATTGTGAAAAAAATAAAATTTTCGATATATAGCTGAAGAATAGCCTATCTTACCCAGAATTTCACGGCGGATCTGAATCTAACCTTGATTTGGGCATTCCCTCTGTAAAAAGTGGCCGAAACAGGCCTCCGAAAATTCAATTTGTATGTAAAAAGTTGCAAAGTGTGGTATATTCAGAGGGTCCGTTGCCCATGAAATTCGCCGGTCGCGAATGAGATCTTTTGTGCATATAAGTAAGCACAGATAGTAGCAGTTTTTAAGATATTAACATCATATGGGTTGATTCAAAATCGAAGAAATATAAAGCCCTCAAAATAGAGACTTTTTTATGGAACACCCTGTACATATCTTTACCGATAGACATGGTGGGGAAATTCGATAAATACAAAGGAAGGCTTCATCGAAGCTTTATCGAAGTTTTCTCGTAAGCGCGAATCGCCGGCCACTATTTCCTGCTGTTTCCCAGCTGCGCGCATTCGTTTCCCTCGTTGGAAAGACAACAACGATTGCGCGCAGCTGGGAAACAGCAGGAAATAGTGGCCGGCGATTCGCGCTTGCTAGAAAACTTCGATAAAGCTTCGATGAAGCCTTCCTTTGCATTTATCGAATTTCCCCATCATGCCGATAGATAAGAAATAAGTTTCACAGCCTAAAAGTGGCTATACTGCAAATTAGATGAAGTTTTATCTATAACCATGCAAATAAAAATAACTTGAAGCTGTCGTATAAATTCAGACGATATAAATACAAATTTAATGTCCAATCTCCTTACTGGATAACAAATTAAGACTGCAACGAACCTTTGATTCATCAAAATCGATACTGTCATTATCTTCATCGTCGGAATGAACTGTACGCCAACCGGACGAACTTTCGCTATCAGACTCAATTTGTTGTTCTAAGCCTTCCAGCACATCTTTTGTTTGTTCACATAGGTCTTCATTGTCAGTGCACTCCTTTGTGGCAGGCTCCTAAAGACATATTCAGACACTTCAGCAGCTACTAAAAATAACATTTACGTCAGCGACTTCCGATGCAGAAATGAATCCTTTATGCTTCTTCGACTGTAGGTGATTCGTGTATGCATTCAACGACTGAAATTTCTTTCTGCAATCGTTGCAATACAAAGTAGCAGGGCGTGACTCAGCCTCTGTGATCCGCGACTAAAATAAATTTATAACATAAAAACAAGTTATAAGTATGCTACCGAATCAAAATGATGCACTTTCTCTGTAAAATCGTCGATCGAAATAGGAGGGAGAGAAGCCACCTAAAATGAAACAAAATAAAAAATATTAAGTAATTTCTGATAATAACACATCCACGGATGTGTGGTCATATTTTGTATCGTTTAGTTGAGGAGAACACTAGCTTAGACAAGTGCGAAAATGGATAGTTTCTAGATGCAAATTTGCTCATGGAGAGATACAGAAAACATTTTAGAATGCGGTAGAGGCCGCTCCACCCTTGCCCCTCAATTTTGTCTACCGAGGCGATAACTGTGGTGACTGAAGTAATAACTGGGATATAAGTCTCTCAAAGCACATGAATACTTCGTGTATCCGAGTGTTTCATTGATGCAAAATTTTTACAACCTTGAATAGAAAACTATTTGAGTTCATTGCAATCATCACATTTAATGTGAATGCACTTACTTGGCGCTTTACGTTATATCTATGCCATTCACTTCTGTAGTGTTCACGTTGCACGTGTGCATTCGCGAATACAAGACGACATGTTATACAAGTGAGTCCAGTCGATGTGTCAAAATTATCGCTTTCTTTGGACATGACTAAATTATAATGCAATTTTGAAATGTTAATAAAATGTAATATTGGCCAAAAATTTCAAGAAAAATATGCATATTCAACAGATAATAACTTGTTTATGAAATAGGAAGAAAACAATTAACGAATATATTTATTGGATAACAAACAACACTGAAACAACAGTGAACACTTCACAAGAATTCTTATGAGACGAGAGCTGAGGCAGTCGCGGCTTCATATTTCCTAAATAAGTTAAATTATTAAATATCACAAAAGGTATTAGTGATGATATGACTTAAGTAATAAAAATGCGATAGCATGCTATATATTCACTAATGTGAAGTTAATAATAAAGCCAAAAACCATAATATCAGTTTTTTGTTTTTTTTCCTATGGATAAGACATAATTGACTAGTATACTAACCAGGTTGGTGGCAATTGACGTTTGGTCTTGTAATAACGAGACAGACGATGAATACGTGACTCGACGAGAATGAGGCGGAATTTCGAGTCAATATCCTTTCGCATCTTCTCCAAATGTTTACGAATGCTCACAGCTTTCTTAATGAGATGGTACAGATCTTCCGGAATTTCTGGAGCCATTCCCTAAAATATTACCATTGCTCAATTTCAAATAAACAAATTAAAAACCTGAACATTTTTTCTGTTTCACTAATACTCTCAGTAATTTCGATTTCTGACAATAAACAAATAAAACATAGACCTCGCGTTATCCAAAAATATCTCAATATCGGTAACTACAAAAATAATCTCAAGTCAGAGGTTGGAGTGAATTTAAAAATGAACTAAATTAAGTTTAAATTATAGAATTTAATGTAATTTTTCCTTCCATCTTTTCTCAATTGCTGCTCTAGCTACCCCCTTTTGTTCACTCATTATCATGGTCTGTAAACAATAAAGCTCAAAAGTTGTTTTCAATTGTTGCTTCTTTAGTTTTTGCTTGAAATCTCAAGCGATGTCTCAGAAATTTGGAAACATTCCAAGTTGTGAAAATGGCTAGATATTTAACAAAAATATACTTCTTGCTAGCCGAAAGTCAGCAACTTTCAAGATATACATTAATATATGCCGAACTAAAACTGAAATAATGGCATGGCTCTAATTGCAATTCTTACAAAGCAATTTTATTCATATAGAAAATTAAACTCATTATTAACAAGTTCTGTTCTGACAAATGACATATCATTTGAAAATGTTCAAAATATAGCATACCTTAGATTTCAAAATGCGCACAATCTTGTTGCCAGTAACACGACGGACTTGAGCCACACCATGGGAGTCGCGAAGAATGACACCAATTTGCGATGGTCGAAGGCCTTTGCGAGCCAGCTTCACTATTTGCTCTTCAACATCCGTGGAGGTGAGCTTCAGCCAAGTCGGAACTGAGCGACGATAGGGCAGCGCAGAGCGCGAAATACCTTTTCCGGGATTGTGCATACGACCCATTGTTGCAGTCGATCAGAACGTTTTGCACGAAGAATAACAGCTAAAATTAAAAGATTTCAATCAAGACAAGGACCAACCCGGATACTAACTAACAAATTCACACAGTCTTGCAATTTTACCGTACATTAGAAAGTTTCGTGTCAGAACAAATTTATTTCAACATGCTCTAAAACGAAATTAACGACCAAATATTTTAGGGTTTGTGCCTATTAACTGATCGATTATTACTGCGAATTTCCCTTGTTGGTGTCTCATGTTCTGTAGTCAAGAGGACCATTTCCGTGTCGTAGAATTTTGAAACCTTTGTTCTCATTTTCAGAGAAAATATGACTATGAATTGGAATTTTTATACAACGTTCTTGAAATTCCATACAAATATTTCGACTCAAAAAATACAGCGGATTTTATCTAAAAATTAGATCCCAACAATAAAATATAAACGTTGGGAATTAACTTTTTTATATCGAATTTACTATAAATCGCTGCAGCACATATGTTAATTCCATGAAAGACATTTTTCATTCGAAGCCCTTTAATCCTCATTTAAATTCCTTGTAAAATGCTATTTTGTGTCAATATAACAAAATCTGTAACAGTCCTGTTTGGCATCACGTTTTATTACAAAAACAGGAAAATTGCATTCCTTTAGTAACATCGCATAAAGCTACTCCCTCTTTAAAAATGATTGGTCATTTTGCGTCCGTTTTCCCACTGTGACTATCACTCTGTATGTATTAGGCAGCATTTATTGAATATATGTCTAATTCTGCGTGTGCATTAGCCCATATTTTAAACCTTTTCTAGGCCAGCGAGCCACTAATCACGAAGCATGGCCGAATCGGATTTGGTTGTATATACTGTCGAAGAAGTGGCAAAGCATAACGATGAACAGACAACCTGGATAATCCTTGACGTATGTGCTTTATATTATGTTAATTCTATGTGCGAAACATCTGCAGTCGAATTTGTTACAGTAATAAATTTATACAATTGGACTCATTTGATAATTGGACTGAAAACAGGAATGTCATAAAATTTAAGCACTTGGTGTACGATTTTTAAAATTTAGTGTAGGAATGGGAAAATGAAAAGAGACTAATTTTCGATTTAGTTTTTTGGCTTTTAATCTTTTTTATATTTTCTTAAATTCTATATTTAACATTGCGAATTCCACATAAAACTAAAAAATTCCACCGTTGCGATTTTTACATTCAGGTTCTCCATACGCCATTAATTCCACTTTCAGTACAATTTGTTTTAGAATCAAGTCTATGACGTAACCAAATTCCTTATGGAACATCCTGGTGGTGAAGAAGTCATTCTACAGCAAGCAGGTAAAATTTTTTAATTTGCAGCAAATTTCATTTGTATTTATAGGACAAGATGCTACTGAGAGTTTCAACGATGTTGGGCACTCGCAAGATGCCCGCGACATGACCAAAGAATATTTAATTGGCAGAATTGCAACCAATGAAACTGTGAATGCGCAGCCACCTGTTGAGAGTTCTGATAATGCCAATCGCAATACACTTAAGGACATTTTGCTGAGTCCAACTTGGACTAACTTTCTCATCCCCGTCGGCATCTCAATTGGAGTCTATCTGATTTACAAAGCTAGCGTGTATTTTGCACAACGGACTTTTTCCCGCCACTAATTTTTCATATGTTGTAATGTTTTACGGTTTTTAGTAATACATGTAGTGTAATAATTTGCCAAATAAAATGTTTATTTCTTTCCTTCAATCATAACTACATGATATCCAAATTTGGTTTTCACAGGTGGATCAGTGTAGACAGGTTTATCTACAGTACTTGTCTGCAAAGCGAAAGCTGCGTCCTGAAAGGGGCCAACCATGGAACCTCTTGTCATCCAACCGAGATCACCCTAAAACTATATTTTACTTTATTGTGCAAAGTATAAAGTTTACGAAGCAACATTTTTGCTTGTATCCCAAAAAAATCTGGAAATAACCAGAATATATATTTATTTACGCATAGCAACTACTTTCTGCCCAAAATGCATTTCCGATGCAAATTCTGAAATTATTATCAATTGTTTAATTAAAATAACTGAATTTCATTTATAGCTATAAAATAGCGCAAAACACAAGATAGTTTTCCCTATTTCCTTCAAATTTTCTACTAAAGCAAATGGTTACAATGATGATAGTGTATACGATTGGGGCAATATTTGTGCAATTATTAATGGAAATACTGATAGAAAACCGAGTATTCGAGTATTTTTTCATTACATTGGATATAAATTGATATTACTTCGATATTACTACGTCGTTTTTTGTCTCCACAAACATGGGTTTATTATTTTTGTTTTCATTCTCGAGGAGTTTTCGTTCTCAAAATTTTGGTGTAAAGTTGACGTGTTGGTGTAATATGGATGGAAATTTTCCATCAGCATGTTTATGAGTGCCAAATGTAAGACGTCAAAAGCCAAAATTTTGGAGGAAAAAATTGGGTGAAAAATTGATGAAGTGGGAAACTAGAGAAAGTTTACATAAAGACGTCTAAATTATATCCTACATAGTCAAAAATTTGAAACAGCGTTTGAAAAGATTTTTCCATCAACATTGTCTGTCGCATCAACAGTTGCCGATAAACACGAAAATGGTGCAATATTACACATTGTAACCTGGGCTTGCGGACTTTATAAATAAGTAAAATAATAGGAAATGAAATTAGTGCTTAGCTTTACGGAAAAATATTATCACGTTGGCAAATAGGATTTTGGTTTTTTCGCTTCAGATGTTGCGAAATGGCTTCTTAATCTTCATCAAAGGGGTGTTATTCGTGTTTCTAGATTATTTTCTAAAAGTACTTACACCAGAACGCGCTTTATCCTCGCTAAACTTGGAAGCCACTTCACTGAATTTTATACCCTTCTTTAGTTCTTCGATAGCCTCCAGTGCTTTTGACTAAACTTAATATTATTATAATGATTAAAAAAAGATAAGTTATACCTGCTTTTCGCACAAAATATGTCTCACTTTGACAGATGTGCCGCCTTTTGATTCCTTTTTTTCTGGCTTTTCCGCACTCTTCTCTTTTGTGCTTTTACTTTTAGAGGCTTGACCCTTATTTTTTGCAGACATATCTGTAATCAAAAGTTATTTTTTGTAAGACCTAAATATAACTGTTAAATAGACAAATATTATCTAACTAACAATAAAAGATGAGTTAAAATTTGGTTCTGTTTTCATTTTAATCGGCCGGTGAATATTGTTTAATCTTATTTTTAACCTCATATTCGTAGAATATTCACAGAAAATTTATTCACAGATAATTAACATTATCTACTACTCATTATCTACTTAGATATTATTAATTTCTGTGCTGTCTAATCCAAAAAGCCAAAGTTTTGAAGCAGCAGTTTAAGTCCTAGGTAACAGTGAACACTCCATTTTCCGAAACAAAACAAATATTTACCCATGTATGTCCTACTATGGTATTTTTTAATACGTCTCAAACCGTTGAGTTTGGGTAACCCAAAGGATTTCGGTGCGAGAAAAAAGTAATTTAATGGCAGCAGAAGTGTTTTAGTAGTGTGAAAAGTTTTTACCATTGCAAAATATATCATCTTTAACTCCTAACATCCCTTAAAGGTATGCTCAAGGGGTCATCTTAATCGTACCTTTGAATTATTCATTTGAAAAATCGTTATTTATTGTGGAGAAGACGCTGTAAAATAAATGTGTTGTTTCACGAATTATTACGTTTTGAATTAGTAATTGCCTTGAAATATTTGCGGTAGTTCAAAATGGATAAAATTGACTGGCACTCATTTTCGTAGTGCAGACTTCACTCTACTAAAAAAAGGTTTCATTTCATTTTTTGGATTCATTTGCATAGTGTGAAAATGAATTTCAAAGCGGCAAATTTCAAAGCAACAAAATTTTATGTATGCAATGCATACATAAAATTTTGCTGCTTTGAAATTATAAATTTTATCGGTATTTTGATAATTTAGTGTTATTCGGTGATGATAACAGCTATAAAAACTCACCCAAAGCGCTCTTTGCTCATTGGCCTTGGAATCGGGATTTCTGTGATCACGTTTCAGGCGTTGTGGCGGTGAATATTACATGTTACAGAAATTTATTTGTGTTATTATTTAGGCGTTTCTCTAGTGTTAGACGAAGACAAAAGCTGCCCAGATTTAGACCAACGACTTTGAAACTATCGGAAAATATTGAAATTGGTAAGATATTGGCGAGGCTGTTCAACCAATATTTTTCTAATTGAGAAGATATCTTGACTTTCGAAGTAACACTAAAAATAAACATATAAATTGTATTTAATATTATTTCATATAAGTTTAGACCTTTGATTGTACTTTCAATTACCAATGGGGTACTCACAAGATGAAAATTTTATTAAAATAGAAGGGAAAAGTATGATTGGGGGGAGTTACGATTGGGGGGGGGGACAGTTGGGGGGAGGTACGATTGGGGGGAGTTACGATTGGGGGAGTGAGGATTGGGGGTTTTACCCAAAACCCCCCAATCCTCACTCCCCCCAAGTGATCCCCCCAATCGTAACTCCCCCAATCATACCATCGTCAAATAGAAAACATTTTTATTAGCCTATAAAATTTGCAATATGTTTTGTTTATATATTACCATAAGTTATATGCCTTCATTATATTATCGTCTTCGACATATTAATCCCATTTCCTTTAAGATTGTAGAATTAATTTCATCTTGCTTTGTACACTTTTAGTTCTAGTTAACGCGAAAACAATATACCGTATTTTCTCTAATTAAGCCCCCGGGGGCTTAATTATTTCAATCCCCCAAATTCGGGCAAAATTTTTCTCTAACCTCTCACTTTTACACGCTATTTCTCTTTCTATGGGGGGTTAATTATAGGGGGCTCAATTAGAGAAAATACGGTATATTGTTTCTTTCAGATATCAGTGCTTTCAATACGGTGATCGACAGATTGGAATGCTTGCTTACTGAGTTGGTAAGCGAACACCTTTAACTCATCATCGTGACATACTTCATGATTCATAAATTTAGGAACCGCAGAAATTTCAATCTGATGTGTGCCGCGGTAGATATGATTTGATTGTTTCGATCATTTCCAGACTGCGAGGCATTTGTGATGATTTGCAAAAATATCTCACAGAAGATTTTCGTAAGAAAGCAATCACCGAAGAAATTGCCAGAACAGTGTGGAGTGAAAAAGGTTTGCCCGTCATGTTAAATTTTTTAATCGCACGGTTATCGTGCCATGATTTCTGCGGCCGAATAACGAAGCGAAGCCCAGCAGCTTTTTGCTCAAAACCATTTTCGGCCATCTCTATTAAAGCTAAGTTTAAACTTGGATTCTAAGTGAAAAATTACAAATATGTGTAAATTTTCAGAGAAACTTTTCTACTTAAAATTGCTTCTAAATAATATTTGTTTTCGGGAACCAAATAAAAATTTTCAAGCAAATCAGTATTTCAATATTTTCTCGAAATGTACCTACATACGAAGTTTTCTACAGAATCCGAATTTTAACTCAGTTTTGACTGAAAAGGAAATGATACCCGATTTAAAGCGAAATATTGAGCCCTACGCTGCTTAACTCGATCGATCAGACAGAGAGACATCGTTGCACTGTTCTATGCTGTAAAGGCAAGATAGAATAGATATGTTTCATCTGTCAATTTATTTCCCCTTTCTTGCTTCTATAAATCCCGAGAATTATAAAAACGTACCTGAAAATTTAAAGCAAGCAGCCTTTTAATACGGTCCATTATAACATTAAAATCAGCTCCATTATTTTGAACAAACGCTTTTCCAAACGCATTTTTGTTTTAATAATAAGTGATATATGATTGTTTAGCTGTGCCAAGAGCTGGAACACTATCAGTTTTCTCTGATGACTCCTTTGCAACAGCGAACGATGAACAGGTAACCATGAGAAGACTAATGTTTATCTAGAAGATAATTTGTTCAGATGGGCTTCAACGATGTCGAGAGCACACTATCCCTTAGATTTGATACGCCAAACGCAGAAGAAAATAAAGTAAGTTGACGTTATATGAGCGATAAATTCTCGTAAGAAAGTAAAATTTTCAGTTATATAACGAAGGACTCAAGGAATTTGATAGGGGACATGTGAGATATCGTAAATCCAGGTATGTTCTGTTAATCAGTTAACAATCTAAAATATTTATAAAAATGTTCAGAGCTCAAATATGTGGCTGTGATAGCGAGCGAGACTTTGCAGGTAACAATTTTTTACTATCCTTTACTCTGATAATAGTCGTTCACATCAATTATATTGTAATTTTTTTTCAAGACATTACACACATATTCTTAAATTGTTTATTATATTTAAAGTTGCAAAATAATGAAAAAGAGGCAAAAAATAGCAGGCAGTATGTATTATTAAAATCAAAGCCAATTGTTTAAGGCCTATTATATTTTTGACTAAAATTAACATTTCCATTTAAATATTCTAGGTTTTTAATTAACAATATATTTAACAATCCATATATCTTACTATCAATATCTACCTAGCAAAACTATACTGTCTGCGTAAAGCTTTCAAACTTCTAATGAACGATGACCAAAAAATGCATTGGTTGACGCAATCTGGCAGAACATTGATTGCCGATCTGTTGCGCCATGACGGCAGAGATCCTGGACCGTTTTACATGGCTTACGACAGAATGATGCAGTTTTTGATGAAAGAGGAAAATCACGTAATAATTGAACAGGAAATGAGATTTCGCAAGGTATTTTTATTATTATAAATCACAAGTTTCTAAATTATCTAATTTTAGGTGGAACAGATCAACTTATGGGACGTGCTATTCGATTTTGTCAGTTTTTATTTTACGTTATGCTTACATCTCATGGATTTTACTACAGGTCATTCTTGATGCTTTTGATGACCTTAAGAAACCTCCATCAGCGGTTGTGGCGCTCGTGAAGAATTCATGGTTCAGCAAATCTATGAAAGAATCGACGCTTAGCAACTTGGTTTGGTAAGTGTTGTTTGATCGTCATATCAGTACAGTAGAAAAGCGAACAAAACTCGACACCTATACGATAATACAAATTACATTAATATGAAGATTATATAATGACATTAGTGTGAATTCTAATTCTAGCCGATTAGATCCTAATTCTAGACGGCTAGCGACTTTTGTCTGCCAATATGTCTAATCAGAATAAAAACTTTATAAGACAGAAAAAAGTTTTTGATTATCTAGCTCGTTTAGAAACGCAAACGACCTTTAAAAATAAAGGTCGTGAACCAATTAATGAATTGTTTTTTAATTATTTAGAAGAGATTGCAAATATACAGTAAAATAAAATTATATGATGTATTCGCACCAAATTGCTTTTATTACGTGTCGTAGTAGTAGTTTGTTAGTAATTTGTTAATATTTATCATGCAATAGGTGCAAATTATTCTGATGGTAGTAAACTATTTTTTCCAGGTCTCTTATCAAAGTTAAACGGAGCAAACTTCAGGTAATATATTTATCTATGAATGCTTCAAAAACTACTATATCATAGTTGAGATATTAAATTGTTTCTTTGTTAAAAAGCGAAAGACTAGTATAAATAGTACTGAAAAATACTTTAACAATCAGCCAAGCTTTATACCGGGTGGCCCAAATATTTTTCTCATTTTGAATTGTCTATAAAATTTGAGTTTTGTGGTCACATTGAGTTAGTCTTTTTTTATTATGTAGCATAGAAGGTAGCAATTTATTTGAGTACAAAACCAATATGACATGTCAACAAGGTAATTATCAAATCAACAAAATGGCGAGATCACTCACTTTTTCTACGTATGTAAGATCCTTGCGAAATCGTTATTTTTGTCGAAAATTATGGAAATGAGTTACATTACACTTACTACATAATAAAAAAAGATTAACTCAATGTGACCACAAAACTCAAATTTCATAGACAATTTAAAATGAGAAAAATATTTGGGCCACCCAGTATATTTCGGCAGTTGTGTTATACTCATAGTTACACGAATACTTATTTGTTTGTGTATTTTAGATAGTTGACGGATTTATTTCACATTTCTACGATATCTCGCAAATTCTGACAACGTCTCTTACTATGGGGTATGCCTTTAACAAATGAAATTAAATAGTTACATAAAAATTTAGTCTTATGGGAGGTGGAACCCCAGAATTTGAAGAGATATGCGTGTATTTCAAGGTAAATCTTTTGATGATGGCATTGTACTTGTTGACTCGATTGGATTTAATTTAGGACAATCTCTTTGCCTTCATCGCGGATATATTCAATGTGAACAAAGTTCGCTTTACTACTGTTGAAGGTTTTTTTAATAATAAGCCTACAAGTACTAAGTATAGAATTCTCCTTTCAGATTTGAGAGAAGATGTCGACAAGCTCATGACCGAACGTGTGGAAGTTATGAAAGTGAAACTCACGAATGAACTCCTTCCGTCATAGAACTTATTGATTTTTATAGGTTTTTGTGTTTTGTTAATACATGACAATGTTAATGTCTGAATAAAATGGTAGACGTGAATGACATTTTACTTGTATCACGGTTGATTCCAATTACCGTTACATGTTTCTTTTGCAACATATATCAGTTTTGATTCCATTTTTAAGATGGATGATCAAATTATCCGGGATGTGCGGGATACAAACGATAAAATCACAGCGAATCTTGACCTTATTCCGGTATGTGTATCCTTATTAACGTCCTTGTATGTTGTTATTCAGATCAGCAGTTGGGGATTTGATACAACAATTATGAACAAGTTACGAAATCAGAAGCATTCAGCTGCGAATAATCTTTTGTCTAAGAGTAAGAACATTTAGTTAGGCATGTTTGTTAGGGCTGTTGTATTTTAGGTGAAAAGATGCAATTGAGCAACAACAAAAAGCAATACATCGCACGAGGAACTGGCACGATTCGTAACAACGTCTCAGAAGTGATGACTTGGATGGCAGAGGACTCACAGTTGTCTGTAATGAAACCAAAAAATGGACATATCAAAGTAACAAATTTAATTGTGCCTTTATTTTTAATATCAAAGTACGAATTATTTAGCCAGACGCGAAAGTAAAAGCAGAAAATGGTTCTGCACGAGAAAAGCAGATTGAGACTAGCAAAGCTTTTCAACAAAAAGTCAGGTGAATCTTTATTGATGTTAACAGAGAATTGGTCGAGAAACATTTAATTGATGACTAAGTAAATTGGTTAAGAGAAAGTGTACTCAAAGGAAAGTATATGCGTGTAGGTGTGGGTTCTACATGTTGTCCGCCGCCCTATTGTCTACCAGAACAACTGCGTAACTGTCCAAAATGCTATTTAGATGTGGCAACTGATCGAGGTTTTTTGTACACGGGGGTTTTGGACTCGGCTTATTCCGAATTTAAGGTCAGTTTTGGTGTTGGGTTTTCTGGCAGCATGCCCATTTTGGTCATGGAAGTGCAGAACACAATGAAGTGTTACTACGCCAAAACTGACCTCGAATTCGGAATGGTCGGGGTCGAAAACACCCGATGCAAAAAACACGGTCGGTTGTCACATCTAAATGCCAGTTTTGGAAGGGCAGTTAACCAGGTACGCAATAGTCTGAGTACACAACATTTGAGGAGTCGTGTGTGTATAGGGAGTAAACTTTATTTGGATCAATGCAACTGAATTGAGCTGAAGTAGCTCATACATGAATGATTTTTTCCGACAACATTAGTACGTTATGTGGATAATTGTTCCCTGTGTAGAAATAGTTACCTCGAAATTACAATTATAGCAAATTTTAGATTCCGCTTTATAAAAGGAGGGAGTTCGTTCAAAATTGTTGCAGATTTAATATAAAATAAACAAATACATTATTATATACTCTTGTTGTTTAGCACAAAAGAACCTAAGGCGAAAATTCACAAAGTTGAAAATGCGATTTCGCCCAACGAGAACGAAACAAAACCCGAGGACGTGGTAAAAGTTGGCGACATCGCCTACTCTGCTTTAAACTTCTCTACTGCACCAGTGGAGAAAAAGGTATGAACAACATTTTTTATCCAAGAATTTATTCAAAAAATTTGAGAAGCTAACTAAGATGGAAAGTCGTAATAAGTTTGCTGGAAAGGATTACCAAAGATTGCTGAAAAAGGTGGAGAAACGAAACGAAAGACTTGACAACATTCGCGAGAAAGATCCTGAGAAAGCAAAAAGTAAGTTTTATTTTGTAATTGCAGGCTCCGAAATATTGTTCACTTTAGACATTGAACAACATATTCAATGGGAGCGAGTAATGAATCGAGTAAGTAATGAGATTTCATGTTTCCTACGAGAGTTATGCGCAGCGGCTTCGCCGCTAACAAAAAAAGTTTCCTTTGTAGCCTCAAAAACATGCATTTTTGCCACTTTTTGGCAAAAAAGGCCACTTTTTGAGACCGCCGGGAAAAAATTTTTGCGGATTCGTATACCAACTTTCTGAGACCTACAAATTGAGCTATCACACACCCCTGTATCGAGAGAACTAAAAAAGTTTCCTTATGTAACGTAAAAAAACATGCATTTTTGCAGTTTTTGGCCAAAAAATGGCACTTTTTAAGATCGCTGGGGAAAATTTTTTGAAAACCCGGGCCCTACAGCTCGAGATCTACAAAATGAGCTATCACACACCCCTGTATCGAGGGAACTAAAAAAGTTACGCCGTGTGACAGACACACGGACGGTTGCGACTTAGGTAGAGTGGAAATAATAGAATAGATACATGGCTATACTATTATTACTGCTATAAATAGACATACAGAATGGAGATATTCACGAATATCTATTGTCTCGGTTTCTAGTATTCCACAAATGAGAGGGCATCGTTCGCTGGAAAACAGAAAATATATTTTGAAAAATTATCATTTCCTTGAATTAACTTCTACGCCAATTTGTATTATACTAGCGGTAATTTTGTTACTAATGATTGAATTTAGGCAAAAGGGCAAAAAGTCAAGGTAGGTAGTTTTCGATAATTCTAACGTATTTATTTTTTGTAATTCGAGTAGTATGATTTTATCTCTTCTTACCACAAACTATTCAGGATAACGTCGATTTATTGAAGAAAGGACTGAAGAGCAAGATGAAGCAGAAAATAAAAAGCAAGAAAATGTGGAAGGAAAGAACAAAGAAAGTTAAGAAGTTTCAAAATAAGAAACAGGAACGCCGTGATGCCAATATTGAGAAGCGCAAAGTGGGCAAAAAAGATCGCAAAGCGAAGAAGGGTAAATAATATTGGTTCGTTATTGAAGCCATGTTATGTATCTTATTGTTGAGTTTTAATACATGTTATTTTTATTGCAACAGAAACAATAAAACAATGCTACAACTATAAAGTAGACAAAGGAGGAAATGGAGTTTGCTTCGATATAACGAGCGTCTGCTTCTGATGTGAAATGTATCCCTTGATTTTCTTCTGAAAATTACAGGCAATAATTAATTGGGTATTGACAAATTGCAATATCTTTAACCCTCAACCGCATCTCTCTATCACAAAAATTTTAGAAAGTTATCAGCATGCAATTTTTACATATTTTTATTACAGAAGATGAAAATAAATGTCAAAAAATTACAATGCAAAAAATGGTTAAAATTACGGAAAATAATGTTGATTTTGTAGTTTAAAAACTAGAGTGGGCTTACCTGAGCAATGAGATTCGCAAGTATGCACTGAAATTATTTATGTAAATTATCGAAAAAAGAGAACCTACAGCTAATTCATCTGAATCCATGTCAGAGCCGAGCCAGCGTATTGCGACAGAAAACGCATCCAATTTGATCATATGTGTGTTCAGAATAAGAGCGCTAAAATATGTTTTTTAATAGAAAATTTAGTTCCGAAATATTTTATCTATCTGTTTTTAGTGTAAATTCATATAGTAAGACAAAGAAAATGAAAGGAGGTGATTTTTCATAAATGAAGTTTATCTAGCCGTTTCGACCCTGATCCTAGACAACTAGACCAAGTATCTGTTATGAGGTTGGGTCATCCTCAGTAGGACCCTCACAACTTAACGATTAAAGTAAATCACTATGGGGTTGATGGGAAAGAGAAGATAATTTTCAAAATTAAAATAAGAGTTAAATTAAGAAACTAGAATGAGAAGTTGTATCAGTTTTGCTAAACAGCTACTTGCAACTAAATTTTTAAAATCTATAACTTTGCAGGATTGTATTAAATAATAAAATAAGTGTTTAGGAAAGCAAATTTGATCATCATATTTCGTGGTTATAAAACAGAATTTTTATCACTAATGATTTTTGTCAATAAAAATAAACTTTGCAATTAAAAATTGATATATTATAATTGTTCATTAATCTCAAATCAGTTTTACTATTATTTGAATGAAAAATTTAAAAATTAATCCTTCAGAATATACACATGAGGTGGACACTTACCTTCGCCAAGTTTTCGGTCTTGGCGTATTAAAATATTTTGAATGAACTCACACTTTCTTGAATAGGTTTCTGTAAGTCACAACTTTCAGCTTCTCGAGCATCCTCAAAATAAATTCAATAGTGTAGAAGATTCAAGGAAATAATGTAATAACATACAGAAAAATTCCGCATTTAATGAAAAAGTGTTGATGTTCTTGCAGTGCTTCGTTGAGCTGTCTTAAATTGCCGTCTCTAAAATGAGCACTGACATAACTTTCAAGATGTAGAAGTGTGACATACTTTACACTGGTGACCACAGACAAAAATTGCTCGAGGTTGTAAAATGATAAGAGCTGGGCAGTGGGCATATGACCCAAGAACATCTTGACCGGGATCAAATACATGAGAATTGCACGCTTATTCCTTTTGTGCGAAGACGGACAATTTTCGAATGCAAATGATAACGATTTCTCTGCTGAAAAATATGGTTTAAATTGTCAGTGAATTCCTAACCTACACAAGGACAAATCCATATCGAACATCGCCTTTCTTCCCAGAAAATAGTTCTAAAATAATATTTGCCAAATTAAAGTAAGATGAATTTATGGACATGCTTACATATGTGATTTTGTCGGCCGTAGAAAAAAAGTCGTATAGATCTCCCACCTAAACACAAAATTAGCGAAAATAATTTATGAACGTCTGTGCTATCTTTTTTTTTCTTAATTAGATAGTGTCAAAATTATTTGATTTAACTTAAAACTTTTAATGATTTGGCCAAAAAATCTTATTGACAAAATTTTTATTGGCTTAGTTTGATATATTGAATATTACAGTCATCATTACTAACAAATTACTTTCGAAGAAGCTTACGTGGTCTATGCCTAAACACATTATATTATACGATATACAATTGATAAAAGCACTCTACTTCTGATAAGTGGTTTGAGGAGGTGCAGGCGATTGATCTAAAGATAATACTAAATGTGCAAAGCTCATATTGCGTACTAGACAATAGAAATGCTAAGATACTTTGAAGTATATGCGAAAGAGTTGATTCGTCAAGTTTAATATGGCAATTTTCTTTGTTGTTTCTGGAGCCAAACGACTAAAAATGCGTGATTATTCATCACATAGCTAAGACAAAGCAGTACCTTTCTGCGACACACATTCTAAAACGAAAATATTAGCCATAAGAAATTAAAATAGTAAACAAACATCACCTGTAACTTTCCATAATCGGTGCAGCCGCTTCTTCATAAAATGATGCTGCCTCAGTCTTACGACGTCTGACAGCGGAGCGATTTGAGTCTGCCTATAACAACCTTTAATAAATCAATGCAAATGTTTATGCTTTCTAGTGTGAAACATTAACACACTGGATTTCACTTATTAGATTGCAGCGAGTTTTCGCAGTTCTTGAATTACATTAAAAACGCAAAATAACAGTAATATCACGTAATCAGAGTAGGAGAAAATGTAAGTGTCGTCTAAGTCGAGAATGTTTACTCTTGTGATTACCTAACATTTGCGTGAACGAATTATAATATAACTAATTGAGGTAAAACCTGCTTTATCCATATTTTGATTTCAAATAATGACTTTATAAAGAGCTCTGTATCTTTCATTATATATATAATCTAAAACATAACGCCTACCACTATTGAAATTAGACGCAAATCACTGCAGATGATATACAGAATTGGCATAAACCAGTTTGCATCTAAAATATTTGTCATTATTATTATTTATGATGTGCTTGAAAATCGATTATGTTTTTAATTATTATTCCATTCTTAATTTGACTATTTCCTTATTCTCTAGTTGATTTGGTTTTTACTTATAAAATTTATGAACGTCACAAGGTAAAGCAAATAATATGAAACACATACCCTTTTCCTTTTGCAGTATTTCCCGATTGAAAAGTTGTAAAATCTAAAAATTTTGGAAGATAATAATAGCCCACTCTAAAAATTTGCAAAAATGTAAAAACATACGCTGGTTTGGGCAGCACACGCTTCAGCCCAGTCGCCTCGACTTATGAAATACAATGTTTGGAGGTGCATTAAAATGATATCGTCAAAAGCCCAATCCATCGCGTTACGGTTTCGATATACATCTTCCGGATTTATTACCTGAAAGTTGGACATAACAATACGAAATATACACATAGCGAACTTCACTTGTAAGAATTTGAGATCGCCATGAGGGTCTTTTACTGACAACAGAGCTGCGGCATATTTTGCTGAATCCAAATTCTCTGATTGCAACAACTCCGATAGTTGGTCGTAATAGTCGTAAAAGTCCCGAAAACGCATCGTCTTAACCTTAAATAATATTGCAAAGATAAAAGAATAAAAAAACTAAATTTTGAACAATTTGTATCCAAACTAAGATTTTCAAGGCTCACAAAATTTGTGAAACCTCCAATACATCTTATTCCCACGTATGTCCTAGATTAGACGCATTTTCTAAACATTTCTTAGTGATGGGGCAATAATTAAAACCATAATTGTGACACCAATATGCATTGGCGACTGACTACTAATCAAATGTACTTATGTTTTCCATTCCTGAAAACCGCTACAAATATAAAATGTAGCAAAATAGAATCAAAGTTTTCTCTAAAGTGATGAACCGTAAGTAATTTAACAAAATGTTATACATAAATAATGGCAAATTTAACTCAAACTTAGAAATACGAGTATAAAATATTTGAACGATTTGAATTTTGAGCAAGTTTGCATTTGCATTCAAAATGTATTTTTGCAAATCGATGGAAGAGAACATTAAAACTGTGTTTATTGACAAGCCGACCTTTGAGGACTCCTCATGCTACTTGGTCAACTATTTACATACAATTTATTTTTCCATATTTTTCACAACACTTGTGTTCTCTCGTATGGATCTTGCGCACAATTAAATTTTCTTTATTTGTTTTGTAAAATTTGATAGAAATAATCAAGGTTAGAATTGGTTTGCCATTTAGTTTAATTGCTATACAATCTTTCACATTTACAGATGTTTCATGGTTATATTTTGATAGTTTAATTTACACTCTATGGCCGGTGACTTTTACTCGACACATCCCTTCGAGAAAAGAAAAATTGGTTGCTTTTTCCTTTGTCCTTTCTATTTTCAACAAACAAACAACCTCTTCAGCCGATAATAAAACGCCCTTAGAAATAGTGTTGTGTTGTTAAAGAGACCAAAAAATGAAACCGCCCGAAGAGAATAACAGAAAATAAAAGCCCAAATCGATATTCCCGATGAAAATAGCCGCAATTTTGGCACACACATTTTTTGCCTGCCCGACCACGTTGTCGGGGCAGCCAAACCTGTTCTTTCCGGTTATGGTCTTTCCTCGGAAGTTAAGGGGTCTTTAGAAGCTTTCCTGGATAAAAGTGCCTAAGGGGAAATTGGGCGTCCATGCCAATTCTGACTGGTGATGTTGTAATTTATGCTCTAAATAATGCTCAATTAAACCGCCCAATGCTGTATTTTTATACTGAGAAAGTTGGTTTGCTTGTCTTTTAAAAATACATAAATATGCTTAACCATGAACTTTGAACATAATATGTAGGCTTGTATGAGGAATTTCTGTGAAGGGAGTAAATCACTTAGTCTCTACCGAGATTCATTGATATTTACTTCCTAGATATTCAGATTCTATATTTGTAGCATAATAATCCGATTTTCATGTTTCTTTAGATTTTATTATTTATTTTAATAGTTTCCATTTAATTTTAGTGTCAACAAACAGCAATCTTTTACAAAGTTTATACGAAGTTTTTCTCTGCTGTCTTTCGGAGAAGGGAAAAACTGCAAAAGTTCGACCAGACATGACAGTGAAAGATGAGTTTACCAAGGTTGGTAAATTGTATACTGAACATTTAGTATGAAATTGCTTGTTAGTGCAAATTTTGAGCATATTCCATACCTTACGTGTGTTTCTCATCTGTTAATTTTAGGTGGAATTGCAGCCTGACGAGTTCAATGGTTCGTTAGAGACGGTTAAATGTCATTCGTCATCCATTCAGTTTAGGACTAATTGGCAACATTGCTGGCGGCTTAATCCGTGATCGATTGGGAGGCGGAGCGGGAGGTGATTTCCTGGGTGGGCTTGCAGGTGGGAAGAGCTTCTTTCATTTAAGACCAATAGTATGGACTTTTTAGGAAATATTCTCGGCGGTGGTGGTGGCGGTGGTCCAGGATCCGGTAGGCCCCTTTGCACTTTAATATTTATCCCAAATATTGCACTTAAATTTTAATGATATTTCCAGTAATGTACCAATTATAATCAAGCAAATGTGCGTCTTTTGCTTAAGGATTGGTCCCTATAATATGATTTTTCAGTCCCTGTTTTCCTTCTGTTTGTCTGTATTCTACCACTTTCATGTGTCGTTTAGCAAGTCCACCTCCCTTGCGTAAGGCGAATTTTTGGAATGAACCCATATAATTATTTAGCAGCTAAAACATAGTTATCTGAATCGTTTGGAAAACTTGGAAGGCAGTAACATTTCGTTATATTATTAAATATTTCTAAATAATAGGAACGTTGACAAAACTGATAAATTTCCACAAAGCAATCATTTGTTTAGGAGGAGGTGGTGATATCGGTAATCTCATTGGAGGCTTGATCGGTGGTGGTGGCGGAGGTGGCCGGCGTGACGATCGAGGAGGTGGCAGCAGAGGAGGTGGTGGCTTCAACCTGGATGACATTGGAGGTGCCATTGGCGGTCTCATTGGAGGTGGCGGCGCGAAAGGCGGAGGACAGAAAGGCGGCGATAGTTCCGGCTCTGGCGGTATCGGCAACCTCATTGGGGGGCTTATTGGCGGCGGAGGCGATCGTGGAAAGTATGCTGGAGGAGGTACGTTATGTCATATATTTTGATTCATTTTGTATCTCCCAACTACATAGGTTTGAGAAAAAATAAAATCCAAAAGTCAAAATTTTAACAAGAATCTTCTTGTTTTAAATTTACGGAGAAAAGGATTTGTTACGCTATTGAAAGAATTCTCCTGTCTAATTTAAAATTTATGTGACTTGTAAGAGAAATGAATATAATACATAAAATTAACACATAATGTAACCATCTCCCATTATTAGTTTACGTATAAAAATATTTAAAAGTAGAACTTTTCGGACATACCCATAAATCGGTTTCCCATATATTCCGGATACCCATTCGAAGGTAACCTAAACTACTTTTTACTTTGACAGTTTAATAGAGCATATGAACTGATTTCGTTTTAGGAGCGAATGTTAATGACCATTTCTTGAGTGGTGGCGTGTGCGACATGATTGGAAACGGTTTGCTATAGGTTATTTTAAACTTAACTTACGATCTCTGAAATTACAGTTATTGGAGAGGCTGCTCACCGATTTTTGGGCGTAAATCCGGTAATCATATGAATTATTTTTCCGGTCTAATATATCGTCTTTTAGCAAACGGGAAGTAAGTAATTTTAGACTATTTATTTATTCTACTCTATTTAAAATATTACAAATCCTTGAATTTTAGAGATTATTGGAGCTATAGCAGGTGTGTTCACTCGCTTGCATGACTGTTAAATAATTATGTGTTATAGGAAATGTAATTTTCCAACTTGGAGGGAAAGACAATAAGCTCAGCAATATTGGAAAAATCATTTTGGACAACATAATTTCCGGAAAGTTTAAAAAAGATGTAAGTAAATCTCTTGTGGGAAATGTTCTTCAAAGGCATTTGAATGGGAAGTGCATATCCGGCGTATATGAAAACCTCCTATATGATATACACAAATAGGACCAATGTATATTGCCAAATACTGCAAATTTAAACGTCTATGAAGAATATTTTTCTCAAGAACTTTATATTATAGTGTAGTTAGTTTCTGTTATTTGATATTATATCATTTCAGGTAGACCCGTTCGTAAAACCCGAGCCAATACCCACTCCAGGGCCACCGATCCGTAAAGGAGAACCTATCAATTTCTATGGTTGGAATTACACGAATTTTTCATCTACTTACATTTATAATATTTAGAGGAGCGCGACAAATGTCTTCAAGTTAGTTTCGAATTTTTATTTATTTTTTCACATTTTTCTATTGAATTTTCTAGGAAAAGCGGTTGTTTGAAGATAAAGAATTTCCTGCTGCTGATAGCAGCCTTTTCTTCAGGTTTCATATATTTTATTTATTGGAAGGTTAATATATGAGAAGGTGCTCGTATATTAATTTGCAGCACATTCGTGTCACGGTAAATTCATACATAATTCAAGTTTTGCGAAAAGTTGGGGAAAGCCAAGCATGATTTTTCACATGATATATTTTGTATATTATAAGAATTTACCGTTATACGAACATGGTGTATATGAATATGTAAAGAGTATTAGAATTTTATATCACGTTCAATTTCAGCCGTCGGCCACCAAAACGGGTCGAATGGCTTCGTCCTGGGGTATTACTTTGGGTTTATTTGTTTCTGTCATATACAAACAAAAATATTTAGGAGATTATCAAAGAACCTCAATTGATTAGCGAAGGACATTCTCGATTTGACGTTATCCAAGGTTGAGTTCAACATTCTGATATCCTCGATTTTCCTACAATTTGTGGTTCTAGGTGAACTTGGCGATTGCTGGCTAATGGCCGCTGCCGCAAATTTGACTCTTCGTGACGAATTGTTTTACCGTGTTGTTCCTCCTGATCAAAGCTTCACGGAAAATTATGCAGGCTCGTTTTTTTTTGATTATATATTAGAAGATAACATTTTAAATTGTACAAACTTTTTTATTTATGCAGAAATTACTAAAGTTTGGTTTTAGGAATATTTCATTTCCAGTTCTGGCAGGTATGATCTAATACTATAATCCCATTTTACAATATCGCTATTACAGTATGGACGTTGGGTTGACGTAGTTATCGACGACCGTCTACCTACTTCTGATGGTACGTTTTTCAAAGTCCAAGGTTTTATATATTAATTACTTTCAGGTGTGTTACTTTACATGCATTCAAAGGAACACAATGAATTCTGGTCGGCTCTGCTCGAAAAAGCTTATGCAAAGTTTGTATTTGTAGGCATAACTACGATTTATGTTTGGTTTTTAGGTTGCAAGGCTCCTATGAAGCTTTGAAAGGTGGCACAACTTCTGAGGCATTAGGTTCAAATTTTCGCTGGTAGATTAAGCTTAAACTATATCCAAAAACTTCGTTACAGAGGATATGACCGGAGGTCTCACGGAGTTCTATGACTTAAAACAATCTCCTGAAAACCTTGTTCAATTAATGATGCGCGGATTTGAAATGGGTAAGATTCCGGCATTTTTATGCTGATAATACACTTTTATGCTGCAGGATCACTATTTGGTTGTTCCATTGAAGCAGACCCGAGCATTTTTGAGGCACGACTGCCCAATGGACTCGTGAAAGTATTAAAATTTAAATATAAAATTTGTTATGGTAAAATATGTCTAGGGTCATGCTTACAGTATCACTGGCATGAGGATTGTGAACACTTCAGACGGGAAAATTCCTCTGCTCCGCATAAGAAATCCGTGGGGTAACGAGCAGGAATGGGTTTGCTTTTAGTTTGCTTATGCGAAAATAATATCTAATTATACCTTTTAGAACGGACCTTGGTCCGACAATTCATCCGAATGGAGCTCGTTGTCTAGTGACGTCAAAAAGGATATGGGTCTCACATTCGCACATGACGGAGAATTTTGGTAATATATTGATTATTTTTTATCATATTATGAGCTAGCGAATTTCAGGATGTCATTTTCGGACTTTTTGCAAAATTTCGAGAAAATGGAGATTTGCAATTTGGTATGTTCTTACGCAATTTATTAATTAAAGTACCGACTTCATTCGTTATTTTTAGGGCCCTGATGTTATGGAAGAGGTAATTTACTACTCAGTGGCGAAATTTTATGATTATAAAAATGATGTTAATATTTTTTCAGGTTTTTCAAATGACAGGAGTGAACGCAGCACACAACACTTGGGCAACAAATGCCCACGATGGGTCATGGCGGCGTGGAGTGACCGCTGGTGGATGCCGAAACTATTTGGGTAATTTTTAGTTCTTTTAAAATTCACTGAGAAATAGGCTTCTAATCACCGCTTAAATTGGTCAAGTAAATGCTCGAGCTCTGGTTTATGTCGAACCACGTTTTACTTGATGTGAAGTGATGCTAAATATATTATATATTAATTTATTTTCAGACTCCTTTGTAATGAACCCGCAGTGTAAGTGTTTTCGTAATCATAACTCGAAGAATTATTAACAATATATTCTAGATTGGATTAAGCTGGCTGATTCTGATCCGAACGATGATGATGAATTGTGCACTTGCATAGTTGCGGTAAAATTTTTTGTTGCTCGAGAAACTCACCAATAACTAACGCAAAAAATATCCATTTTTCAACGACATCCTAAAATTTCAGGTTATGCAAAAATATCGGCGAGAATTAAAGCATACTGGAATAGACAACTTGGCTATCGGATTTGCAGTTTACGAGGTATTTTTTATTACATAATGTAAAGCTAACTAGCAAACAAATTTTACACTACTCGTAAAATGTTACTACGTAAAGGTCATTAGTTTAAAATAATACTAATATGTGAGTAACCATCATTCTGTTTCCGTCTAGTGCTTTCGATACAAAAAAGACCAGTTACTCGAGTGCGGTTCAAAAGCCTGGCTCGCTAGAAATATGCTTTCAGGTCAAGAACATTGGTGGTCGCCTTGACGCCGATTTCTTTGCCAGTACGAAATCTTGCGCCAGAAGTCCAGCGTTCATAAACCTCAGAGAGGTATCGTTAAAATTTTTATCTTTTCAATACTATAATCTTCTGAAATAGTTGGAACCTTATCCAGTTTTATTATTCATAGTATGAAGAACTTTTCTACCAGCAATGGATAACATAACTGATGTACTCTGATTTTAGGTGAACGGAAGATTCCGACTCCCTCCAGGAACATACGTAGTTGTCCCGTCAACTTATGAGCCCAATCAAGAAGCCGATTTTATGCTTCGCATCTTTACAAATGGCTACATAGAATCAGGGTATGAAGTTAATACTAATGTTTCAAATTACAGTTGAAATTTTCAGGGAGCTCTAGTTTGTCATTCTTTGCACAAACTAATCCCTATTTGCTTTGATACTTTGTATTCTGCTTTGATATTCTTGCACATTTTATTACTAGCATTAATGGATTAAGGAATAATAATAGATAAATTGCTTGCCATAATGGTAAAATAAATTCGCATTATGCTTAGAATCACGCTACATGTTTAAAGCTATTTTACAGATAAATAGTTGACCGAAATATTGATTGGCTCAATTGTCCTGGATGTAATATCGAGAATTCGGAAGTCAAAATTTTCATAAATATGAATCTACTCATTGAGTTTTTCCAGTCTTTCCTTTGGCAGTGGCTGCATGAGGAGCTTTGCCTGGAAATATATATCAGTTGAATATTTTATTGAAATTGCTCACCCCATATCAAGTTGTTAAATCCGTCTCCAATCAAATAGAGGAACCAGAACAGTACGCCCGATATAGTCAGCAGTAGTGCAATGTGTTCGGTGGGAAGCTTATCGAATATTGGATACAGCCAAACACCTTCCACAAAGCGCACTGCAACTAGTCTAAAATTGTATTTAGAAATATAAACACAATTTTGTCAAGCAGCATTCTAGGTTTAAACTAATTTGTATCAAAATTAACGTTACATGGCTGTATAGAAGAGAAATAGTGCAGCAATAACCAAAGAGCCTGTTTTTCGGCTGGGCGCATGATGGCATGTGAGCAAGGTGTCCACTAAGATGAACCCAATAGGCGCTGTGTGCTGAAACGGAAAGACTTGGTTTAATTTTTATTTTATAATAATTTTATTTTAATGCTTTTTGTGCCAAAAAATATTTTTATTTGTTCAATGTATTTCTTTGTGGTTCAAATTTTTTGGAAAAAAATTTGTGGTGAAAAGAAGGAAATGGTAAAGTAAAATTATTTCATCCCTCCCACTAGAAAGTTAAATTTACTAAAGCTAAATTTACTATGACCGAATTTAGTCACAGGCACAGAAATTTTCTGTGACTATAATTGACCGAGTATAGCCACAATGTAAAATTTGGAATATTGTATAAACGCTGGAATGCAAGTAAATGTTTATATCAATGTGTTTAAATTTAATTTAAATTAAGACAATTATTACCTGGACATGGTTCAGCCAGGGCGGAATTAGCCGCGCCACCCAAATAGGCATGACCAAAGTTGGTTCAACGATATACAGAGCCCAATACATTAAACATGTCGTCTAAATTCAATCAAACGTAAAAATATCGAAAAAAAAGTTCCCTACCATCCCCACAGGAAAGACGCTAGTGGTATACATAAAATCGCATATTCGATGCAGTTTAGTTTGGCGCCAGTAACTCGGTACGTGCGCACTTTTTATTTGCTTGCTATGGATCACTTCCTCATTCCAGTCAAAAAGAGCACAAAAGAAGCAAATTAGCGAGTAAACTGTTTGAAGAACCTGAAAGTAAAATGGTCAAATGAATGACGGCTATTCTTGTCATTCATTCTCGTCATTCACTTATTTTGATTTCTTATGCAATACAGTTTGTGGCAAACGTCACAACTTTTACTCTTTTCTCAAGATTAGTATTGATAATTTATATTGATTTCGAAAATGCAAATAAGGAACCATATTTTCTCCAAAATAAGCTCCGGGGCGGGTACGGGACGTTTCATCATACGGACGTTTCATCATACGGACGTTTCATCACAATGACCATAACTAAGGCTACACTTAAGCTTAAGCTTTAAGTTTGGTCTTAAAATGATCCTAGGGATTAGGCAAACAAAGTTACAAAGGTTGTTAAGCCTAAGCTTAAGATCAGACTTAAGTCTGAGCCTAAATCAGTGAAAATTGGGTTGTTCGGGAATGTTAAGCCTAAACCTAAGTTTTAAGCTTAGCCGCAAGCCTAAGTGTAAGCCTAAACTTGTTTGCCTAATCCCTAGGATCATTTTAAGACCAAACTTAGCTTAAGCTTAAGTGTAGCCTTAGTTATGGTCATTGTGATGAAACGTCCGTATGATGAAACGGCCGTATGATAAAACGTCCGTATCCCTCCGGGGCTTATGTTTTCCAATGTCCCTCTAGTGGCTGCATATTTTGGAGAGGCGCTTTTTCAACCCTCGTTGGCGAGGGCCGAAAAAAGCGGTTTTGGGCAAAAAACCGTTTTTTGGCACTTTTTGGGCAAAGGGGCTTATTTTGGAGAAAAATATGGTAGTTATTTTTCAAGTAATAATTCATTCGAAATAATATATTTGGTACATTTAATATTATCAGATATTTTGTCATTTATAACAAAACTTTTTTAAATCATAGTAGTGTAATTTATTATTTGGGAGAATAATAGAATTTAGAGAATAATCTAAAGCAAAAATGTGTAAAAATTTATTGCAAAAATTATTCATGATTAACGGATTATAGAATCTAGAAATTTTGTCATTTGTACTTCGTGCAGAATCATTAAAAAATAGCGAAAATTTCTCATAAAAATATGGGAGTTTATTAACAAACTAACATGCAAAATTTTGAGAGAATAGTGCAAAAATCCGTTATGCAATTGTCTTGTTATCATATACAGTTGTGTTACAAGTCTCATAAAAACAACCCAGACCTGTTACATTAGCAACTTTTGTATGTTATCATATGCAATTTGTCCGTATAAATAAAATAACTCACAAAATTTATCATAGAGAGCATCAAAAGTTTGTATGCCCAAAATTGAGAACCGAGCCGAGGGATGAATCGAAAATCATAGGCGAGACTCCCTGCGTAGACTGTGAGTATTATTCCGTATATAAGAACGCGAAATAGACCCATTTTGACAACACCTGGACAATATTGCATATTATATAATTAATTACTTTAAATAATTAATTGAAACATAATGGTAACCGGTGAGGCATGAAATAATCAATGATAGGCCGATAAAGTATAGAAAATGTTCATAATTCGTTTATTAAGGGTATGTGAGTCAAATACTGTCAATATGAAGCGAATCCAGATCAATTACAAACAATTGTCAAGTTCATTGATGTACGATTCTATCTCACTTTTTTCGTATGCTTAGGTGCAGGCTTTCTCACAGACGTCTGTCCCAGCATCGCATTCAACGCGTCACCGATGAGGAAAATCGAAAAAATAACCACTGTGCAAAATAGGAGAAAAACTGTCCGCGTGGCAAGGTTCAACTGGCCCAATATTGGGTATGCCCAAAATCCATAGCCGTAAAAGACGAAATGTACCCTGAAATGAACGGCATTGAAAAGACGTCCGTCTGTAAATGCAACAAAGGGAACCAACCACGACAAATAGATACATAAAAAGGCGAGTATCGTCACAAATGCCCTATTCTTGGAGGGGCGGCGGTGACGGGAACAGACAAGGTCAACAATCATCGCTAGGCTTGGAAAGGTGTGCTAAATTTGTTGGTTGACATTTGAAATAACACATATTGTATAGTGATTAATTATCTGTTCCATTAACCCGACAATTTGAAAATTAATTTGAATACAAATAAAATCTGCTTTTTCGATTTTACGTTCTATTCTAAATCTCATGTATATTACTGTAATATTCGTTGTGTTAATGTATTGCAGACAGAACCTACTTATTCTGAAACTCTGCAAAAAATGATACAATATTTTCACCCTAGGCAATACTAAGTTTCTACTTCGTAATAATTTCGCAAGCGAAACAGATTTCGCCTATGTGAAACTGTTAATTTCTGAGAACCAAAGAAAACCGGATTGGTCTAAACTTCAGTTTCGCTTGCATGATCCACTTACTAAAGCATGATTAAACCACCAGTTGATCGAGAGCACCTTCTTGGCCTGTTCATCCATCAGCGTATTGGGGTCGAAAAAGAATAAACCCCAGAAGAGCACACAGACGGTCTGAATAATAGTTTTATAAGTATTAAATATATTACCTACAAAATTTAAAGAAACGCATTTTAGTTGCCTTCACAAAATAACAAATGACGAAGGCTCAACTTGGTCAAGTTAATAATACCGTCAAATTCCGATATAACGTCACCGTTGGGACCGGGCAAAAGTGACGTTATACCATGTTTGACGTTATATCAGATTTCAATTTTCCATAGGCAAAAATGGCCCAAAAATGCCACTTTTTGTGCTATTTTTTGCCTTTTTATACATTTATGCATTAAAATTACACTATTTCACCTTAAACTTACCCAAAGTATGAAAAACAGTAGTAAACATTAAATAAATAAACAAAAATTTGGGCTGAAATTATTAAAATTTTGAGCAAAATTTGGAAAAATTTGGTAAAAATCAATAGGAGGACCATTTTGCCGTTTCGCCGGAGGTGGCGTATTATCGCTAAATTTTATTTTTTATGTATTTCCCTATATTTTGGCTGTGAGCGGGCAAAAGTGACGTTATATCGCAACTCGACTGCATAACAATCGGTACTTACAATTGCCAGTGGAAAAACGATTGTCGTGGCGTAAAAGTCAAATTGACGAAGCAGTGTTGAGTCATTTGCTTTCCTTGATCGATTATTATTAAGGTTGACTAGTGCGGCAATTATGTGATACAACAATTGAATCACCTGAAATATTGCGATATTGTTGTTAATGTTTGCGCAATAACAAACTTATGGATCATATTTTTAATCTCGTTTACATGTTAAATTATCCTATATTTACAGGCTCGCAATTATCTAGAAAATGATAATTTTTCAAAAGTCTATGCCGTTAACTATTGTATATTGTTGGACTAGCCGAGCAGAGCTCGGCTAGCTGTCGGGAGTCTATATTCGTGGTTTAGATTGAATTCGTTGGTCAATAAATTTTAATTGGGTGATTATGGATAACAGTTTTGGTATTCGCTACGCGAAAAGAACTCGGCCTGCGGCCGTCTAGAAAACGGCATAGATTTTACAAGGTATAATACGGGTGATCGTTGCGTTATACCTACAATAAAGAGGTTTGGGAACTCGACAATTAGGTGTACGTTGTGTGGGCCATGCCGGGATCCTCGCGGCGCTCGGATCCCGGCATGGCCCACACTACGTACACCTAATTGTCGAGCTCCTGATTGGGTTGTACGTCCGTCGCGGCCTTCGGCCGCTCCAACGCACGCTCAAAATGGCTTATATAAGCCATTTTAAGCTAAATGCCCTCAGGCCAAATAACTTCGACGTGTATCACTACGACAAATATCACACCCCCAGGGCAAATATCTCCATCGGGTGTGGTCCGATCTCAAAAATTCTTGTACCATTCGTTTTGTCTCACCGAGAGCTAATGTTTGACAGCTCACTCGCCTCTGGAGGTGGTCAGGAACGCCCAATCTCGACAAATGCCCTGAGGGCTCATAACTTCAATTTCCGTCGTTAGATCTCGGAAATTTCAATTTTCCCGGGCCAGGCTCATTGAGAGGAAGCGATTGAGCTATCACACGCCTTTGGGCACTTGCTGGATATTCTCAAACAATTCCCATCGGGCACGAAAAATAAAGGGGCGGAGCCTAACTTTGAGGGGCTAAAAACAGCGGGTACAACATGCGAATTTCAAAATTTTTTTCCGGGCATGTTTTCTCATCGAATGGAAGCCCCTGAGCATGTAATCAATACACCAGGTGAAAAGTCCGTCCTGACGGTTTGTAACTCTCTATGGGGGGGGGACAAACGCGACTGTATATGAAACACGTCGTTGTATTGTAAAACAACTGCTCATTATTAAATGTACTGGTCTAAGCGTACTGTTGGTCTTAATACATAATGACTAATGCTGCAACTAGCGGAGCGTACGAACTGTTTAATAATTCATATTTGTATGAATAATTAAATTTGTTGCGATGATACAATTATTTTGATGTGAAATAAACCCAATTATTTTCTAATCAATTGAAATAAATTCCACCAAGCAAACAAAAATCGATAAACGTATGTCATTTATTGGTAAACAATACTTGACCCACGAGATTTCAGTATAAAATAATAAATTGTAGAAATCCAGGACACCTTATTTTCATTCATATTCGAGGAGAAACGGAAATAATTGTGATCACAATTATAACGGATTTTTTTCTACATTAACGGTTTTCTTCCACCAAAACATGGCCAATTCCCTTTTAAGCAGAAAAGAACAAAATATGAGCCACTTCAATAAAACCATGCGCACCAGGTCCTAATTGGAAGCCAGCTCGCCTGTGCCCAAGCCATTCGCTTTGAAGAGACAAAATAAAAGAAGTGAGAAGTAACAGAGAATTATATAAATGGCTCTAGTGGGAGGGCAAAGATCCGAGGGAAAAGAAACATGAGGTGCCGCATCAAAGGATACAGCGCACAACAGAGAACCACACCCAATCCTATTCTATAAAATTAATATGCTTCGTAAATGTAAGGCAATTCATCGGTTATTATACCACATAATTATTAACACCATTTATAATATTTGGGCAGAACTAAATTGCAACATTAGCACTTTGACTAAACAACAAATTTAGGATAACTGTTAAGCATTCATGTGAAACTATACCAATAAAACCTTTTATTGAATCTTTATACTGGAATAAATTATTGGGACCAGATGTAACGTTAATGCTTCATCATGTGTTGGTTCTAGTTGGTCGTAAGTATTTGCACGCCGTAAAAGTAAAATTCGTAAAACGATGAGAAAAAGATAAAATTTGAATGGCTTATATAATCTCGATTTTATTTCTAAATTCGAACTCTATTCCTTCAAACAATCATTTATCACTTTTGTTCTAGGTGCAGAAAATATTTAAGGACATTGTCATTTCTTCAGTCGTTGCCTAGGGGATTTGCTCAATATAAAACTTAAAGATAAGTAAAGAAAAACTAACCGCACAAATCATGGTTAGCCAAACGAGTTTCGACGCATATACATTTGGAATCGGCAATTGCAACTTAAACTCGTTCGTGAGCCAATAATCGAAATAGAGAGTATAGGCATAGACAAGAGCGCACAACCCGTGGAAGAGTAAAAGCATCATAGATCTGAAATAAATAGAGCACGCTCGTTATGAAATAGTAAACAATAAATTGATTGTTGCTAAATTTAAAACAACGGGACTTGGCGCAGTACAAAGTCGAATCAATTTTTGGTCGCCATGAGGCCTTATCTCTTGTTAGAGAGATTGAGAACAAAGTGTAACAGTGCACTATTGCGGTGAGTACATTGAAAATGGTTTTCAAACTTGGCGCTTCCCTGGAATAACGCCCACCTTCGTTGATTCCAATCAAATTTTGGATGTGTCTTGATTTTTGATAAATCTCTTCTTTATAATGAAGATATAATATATATTACCCATTAAATTTACTCTTTATAACAATTATATATCTCATTGTTGAGGCAGACGAAAATGTTGTGCAGAAATGTCACCTCTCTACTAGCCAAGGGGATCTCCTTGAAGTCTTTTCAGTCGCTATCGGTACGGTTATTTAAAACTTGTTTCTAACAGCTTCGCATTCAAACCAATGTGAATGATATCTTTATTATTATTATTCTTATTATTCTATTTTAGACGGCTGCTGCAGTTCCCGAGTTGGCAGAAAAGCTAAAGTGTGTTTTAATATTTCAAATTACTAATTTTCTCTCACTGTAGACTGATGGGATTAATTCTTGATATAGCAACACATTTTACGCATGTCTTTGCAAAAGGAGACTGGATTTTTATAAAATATAAAAATAGTTATGTTGTGCGAAGTTATTAGAGATAGTTACTTAAGCTAACTATATTTATTTTTAGCATATGAGCTAAATCACTCATTTTTGACATACTTTCGCCAATAAGGTCGATAAAACGAAACGTTTCTTTAGATGCACAATGATTCCTGGAGATGGGGTTGGACCTGAGTTGGTATACGCAGTGCAAGATATAGTCAAGAATACTGGCATTCCTATAGAATTCGAAGAAGTGTTCCTTTCTGAAGTGCATTACACCCGCAGCGCCAGCATCGATGATGTAAGTCAATAATATTCTACCTACGTTACAGTTTACATTTTTTAGGTAATCGAATCAATTTCGCGCAACAACCGCGTCGCATTGAAAGTAATGTTAAAATAGAAACAAGACGTTTCTGATAATATATAATTTGAAGGGCGTTATCCAAGAAGGCTGGAAAGGAGAGAGCCATGGACTCAATATGCAACTGAGGCGTAGACTTGGTCATTCACCTTTTACAATTTTAACCTTGACCTTCGATAAATTTTAGACTTGTTTGCCAATGTTGTTCATATCAAGGTAATTTTTATTCATAATCTTTGCTAGAGATAACGACACATTATTTTAGAGTCTACAAGGAATCAAAACGCGTCATAAAAAAGATTTAGACTTCATTATTGTGCGTGAACAAACCGAAGGAGAATATTCTAGTCTTGAACATGAGCTCGGTAAGTTGGCGAAACACCTCAACTAAGTTAATCAGGATATTTAGTTCCCGGTGTTATTGAGTGCCTTAAGATTATGACTCGGCCCAAATGTGAAAGAATCGCGAAATTTGCCTTTGATTACGCTACAAAGCATAACAGGAAGAAGGTGACATGCGTGCACAAAGCAAACATCATGAAGCTCGGAGACGGTCTCTTCCTTAATATCTGTAGTGAGGTTGAAGTTTACTTAATATATATTTATTGTTCTAAACTTTCCCATTTAGATGTCGAAATTATACCCAAAGATTGAATTTGAACAAATGATCATCGATAATTGTTGCATGCAGTTAGTGTCTAACCCGGAACAATTCGATGTTATGGTATGATTAATACCCAGCTTTGAAAATATATGAATCTGTTTTGATGAGCATTTGATTACGTCACAGAAAAACATTTTTGTCCATAAGTATTATCTCTAAATTTGCTTTATAATTGTTGGTATATTAAAATTAGAAAAAACCATCGGCCATACATTTCGCTTTACCTAAGCTGCAATGACTGTGGTTGATTGGATTGCAAATTCTTAGACTTTATGCTTTGGTTTTAGCTGCGAGTGATTAGGAAGTGAATTTTAGTTTAACTAATGGCATTTGATGGGATTAAGGATATGGAAATATAATTTTGGGTAAATATGATTTGTGAGTTACAATTGAAATTATTAATAACAAGGAATACGAAAGAATGATGTAAAAAGTAAATGGTTATCTAACCGTTTCGACCCTCAGTCTATACGGTTAGAACAAAGATGATTCTACGTAGGTCGGGTCATCGTCAGTAGATGCCTGCGCAGATTAAAAGTAAAAGGCTGATTAGAATTAGGTTGTTCTTAGGCCATCCTGGCTTATGCTTAAGCGTGGGCATATTGAGGTTTTCTTATTGAGTCGGTCGTGGAGTATGTAATGACAAACGTTATTTTAAAAGCAATGCATTTTAACCTTTAGGTGATGCCGAATCTTTACGGTAACATTGTTGATAATCTAGCGGCAGGTTTGGTTGGTGGAGCCGGCGTTGTCACAGGGCAATCCGTTGGCTCAGATTTCGTCATATTTGAGCAGGGATCGCGACACTCCTTCAAAGAGGCTTTTGGACGGTTTGTATAACTTTAACCACAATTTAAAGAAGCCCAGATTTTCTATAATACCAGACATAACTGGCGTTCTTTAGTTTTCTGGATTTCAAATGACCAAAAACCGACACCTTGTAAATTTTGAACGAACGTTTCTATAGAAAACATCACTTTGCTAGTTCTTTCAGACTTAAGCAGTACATTTTAGGCAAATTGCCAATCCCACTGCAATGATTCTCTGCTGTGCTAATATGCTTTGCCACCTTCATCTGGATCAGTACGGACTTGCTTTACGCGCAGCGGTTGAGAAAGTAATTGCCGAAGAAAAAGTGCGAACTCGGGATCTTGGCGGCTATGCAACCACCGGAGACTTTGTTTATGCGGTAAATTTATAAAAATTATAAAGCGAATGCTAATTAATATTTGTTTCAGGTAATTGATAATTTCAAAATGTGAAGCAAAGATTCTATCGCATAATAGGATATTAAGCAAAATTGTTGAGCCAAATGTATAAAGTTGCGCGGTGCTTGTACTTAAATTACCCTAAATAGAATAAATGATTTCATGATATTGTAGATATTTCAATATTTGTCACTCTCATGTCATACATCTCACGTATTATAACGGTTGACTAATAAAGCATATCATGTTATGTTAGTGCTTATGGGTACAAAAAGCGACAGCGAAGGTGAATTTGAGGATGCTGTGGACATGATTCAACCTGAACGGTCCTCATCTGCGACGTTAAATCCTGCATTTCGAGACACTGTCGTTAGTAATCCGTCAACGTCGACTGCATTCACTTCTGAACTGTTCCAAAATGTTAGTGTTTTCTGTTAAAATGACTGTTATAAACTATTTTTTAGGCAGGTGATGCGACATTAAAGAATGTGAGCAGGCATGGAAGATTGGCCATACTTCGGAATCGCATGAAAGCAGAATTTGGGACAGGAGGTGGTCCGCTCTTTGGAGACGATGACAACTCGCAATCCGATTGTACGTCAATTGTATGTTTTTAGTTCTATTGTTTACAAATGTCAGAGAATTTAT
The DNA here is from genome assembly GCA_022814885.1 of Ditylenchus destructor. Classification (NCBI taxonomy): domain Eukaryota; kingdom Metazoa; phylum Nematoda; class Chromadorea; order Rhabditida; family Anguinidae; genus Ditylenchus; species Ditylenchus destructor. Next base: position 1,431,989 of record JAKKPZ010000010.1, on the reverse strand, counting down.
ATACATTCTACAATATAATTTGCCATTTTCCCGTTGTGTGCCGGACGCAGTTAGCCCCTTTTTTGAGGCTCCTAAATCGGCCACGTGAAGACGAATGGCGCAAACATTTTAAGGGTGGTCCCGCCACGAAAATTGACTTGTGATGTCCATTCAAATATACATTGTATTAGAGATTTGCAATTTGCAAAACAATTAGATCATAAATAATGTTTTAATATTTTTTAATTTATACAATTAGGCTTCATGGGGCCACAACCTGCTCATGGAACAACGACAAAGCAATATGATACCATTAGCGGTTCCAGGTAAGAAATGTTATTATTTAATTAATTTTTAAGACTTAATTAATTTTTAAAGACGACTCGCTGAGCACTAGAGCTACACCGGCGCGCCTGTCAGAAATTCCATCTCCTACAGATGAATTTCTTCCTACAACGCCTCGCAGCTCTGATCAAGATAAATGTGTAACTAGTCGGACAGAATCCATAACAGAACATGAAACGAAAACTGATGATCAAATAAACAAATCTACCGTACCTCCGGTCATGCCTCCACCTCCATTACCACCTTTGACAATGACGCCCTGTGGAAGAAGTTCTTCTAATACCTCTGATTCCGGGGATCGCCCAAATGGCTCAATCAGAAATATCCCAGCTATGCCAGCACCTCCTCCGCTTCCACCAAGACGAATCACTGTAACACCAAAATTACCATCAGCTTTACCTGACATTCAGAACAGTTCTCCGAAAAGGTAAGATTATATTTAGTAATAAATTCAACATGCATATGCTTTAGAAATATAAAAGCTATTGAAAATATTAACAAGACGCCGACAACAGAGATATCTTCTCCATAGTAAGCTATAGAAATTTCGAAGAGTGCATATAATCTATTTGTTTGCAGTGATAATTACGGCAAAAAGAGGGGTCACGCCAAAACTAACTCGCTGGATCGAGGACTGAGCCTGGCTAAAAGCATGAAAAGGTTGGTTAAAATTAAGTATGTAAAAATATTTTGCAGAGATAAGGTTGTATATACTGTCATCAAACATAATTTATAAGTGATTTCACATAAATATCCATATTAAAGTACAGAGTACTAGGGGGCCAGTACTGGCTACGCCAGTAGCAGAGACCACGTTCATCCCAACTATCTTCCCTCTAATGGTTGTTCGGGAGTAACTTTTTTTGGGGCTAGTCCGGGATGAGGGCCTTCGGCCCTCATCCCGGAGAAATAAGCACTGGTAAGAATGACCTGAAAACAGCGTGACGGAGAAAATGCACCCCTAAGAATGACCTGAAAACAGCGTGACGGAGAAAATGGGTCATTCTTAGGGGTGCATTTTCTCCGTCACGCTGTTTTTGAGGCATCCTTAGGGGTGTGTTTTTTGTAATTTTCACTTTTGTCTAAAAATTAGTCTAAATTTAGCTAAATTTTGACCTCAAATTCGGATTCCCCGCTACAAATTACTCTAAAAAATCTATTTCTAAATTAAGCACCCCTAATCGATTAAGCACTGGTAAGAATGACCCCTAAATTTGACGGGACAACGTACACCCCTAAAATACTAGGTAGAAGATTAGGTGAGTTGAAGTTGCATAAATTTTCATGTTATTCAAAGTGTACTTCATTCTAAAAATTTGATAGTAATGCGGAAAACGGTCTACCGAACAAATTTGTTTAGTGGTCCTTTTCCACCGCCATCGTCTTCAAACAAATCCAGTTCTCTAAATCGCGGCTGCTCCCCTAGTGATGTCGTCGCAGCCGCAAAAGAGGTGACTTGTGAGGAAGATCAAAGGTTACTATACATTTTGGAAATTATAATTACAATGGGCTAACGAAATTGTAAACAGGATAAACACTGCCCATGGCGTAATCCAACAGCTCACATTTTCGGTGCTAGCCAATCCTCTGCCTGAATCTGATTCATCAAAAAATGTAAGTCCTAAAATTATGAATTTTTGAAGCATTCCGAATAATTTGCTGAATTTAGTCTGCAGAGGATGATGAACAAAAAGTGCGTGAAAGCTATACAAAATATCATGCTCGCACTACGTCGGCAGGTATGTCAGGAAAATATCCTTCTCATGGCGCGAATAAAGAGCTGGCTTCGGTGGGCGAGGAAGGAAGTTGTTCGGCACCATCGGTTGCTTCCACGCCTGTACGATCTCCAGTACAAATTCCTGTGAGTAATCTATAATCACATCTGAAAGTTGATCTTTTTGAAAATTTTGGATTACTCGATATTCTGAAAATTTTAGCGTGAAATTTCCTTTATATCGTGATTCATTAATCCAAATAACCCAATTCGGGAGAAAAAATTGGTCTAACTAAGTTTTAGATATGTTGTAGTCCAAGCTGGCGTGGCCCGGGTCCGATTTTTAATCCTTGGCCCAAATTCGATAATCGCCTGGAGTGGCGACGAAATAAGGTAAGACAGAAAATGTACAGGTACGGTCGGGGCTGAATTTTCGGTCCGGACAACCTACACATAGTGGACCCGGTGCGAGTTGAAGTTTAAATTTGGACACCACGGCAACATGGACTACGATAGATATAATGTATTGTTTGCGGAGGCCATTTATGCATATTTTGTATTTTCAAAAGTGTAAAAATTATGAAACAGCTGATATAACGGCTAAAAATCAGTGTTTCGAAAATCGGAAAGATAGATAATGTCAAGGGGTTTGGCCAGCCCCGACTTCAAGACAAGACTATTTCTAAAAATAAAACATTTTAAAATACCATAACTTTTGCTTACAATTTCAGAAAATGTACATTACCCCACACTATGAAAATCTGACGCTGGAACATGAGAAAAATGAAAATGACTCACAACCAACTCCATCAACTTCCCAGATAGAAATTCACAGTGAAAAAACTGACAAAACGATTCCCGGTGAACAAATGGACCTCGACGAGGTTGGTTTATTGGATCTTGTAGTTGTTTTTAATCAAGCAAATCTTGATAAATTTATATTTGTAATGATGCTCTATATCTTTAGAGCAAAAGAAAGACTAGAAGTCTGGAAAGTGGACAAAGTTTAAACAAGCTGTCACACACTGATTCCATTGACCCTGTTACGCGAGATGTTCAAAGGCGAGTGTCTATGCTTTCAAAAGAAAGAAATGAAGATCGTCTTTCTTCTACCTCAACACAGTAAGCGGTTTAGGTGTAAATATTTAAGGTGTAAGTATTGTTAATGTGTAAATATTGAATAATAAAAATATAGAAACGATGACGATTCTCTCTCGCTAACATCCCGAACTGGCATTAAGCAGGCTCAAGCTATTGCTAGATCCTATGGTTCTGCTGCCTCGGGCCTTATTAGAGGCGCAGTTCAACGAGCAAAGACTGCCGTTAGCTTTAAGTAATATTTCAGATTTGGAATGACATTTATTCCTTATTCGTCATTAATCTATTTCTTGCAGCCGAGCGTCGAAAAATTTGCCTACTAAAGAGGACGAAGGTGAAAATGAGTCTGATAGTGATGATGAAGGAACTTCCACATCAATCTCAGATCATGTAAAGACTGCGCAATCACCCGCTATTTGTCGACCTAAGAATTGTAATTTTAATTTTTTGTGTTAAAGTGGAGATATTGTTTGGCCGAAAGCCCAAATGATATGATTCGTTTTCAAGGCATAGAGAACATGGCCGCGGTATCCTAGTCCGAATGCTTTTTATTTCGCTACTATTTACGAGGGATTTGTGAAATCATTTTTGCCACGTTTCAACTAATTTTCGTGGTTATTCATTTCGTGGTTGAAAATTGACAAATTTGCATTATACACCCGAAAGTAAGTAATTAAAAATTGCTTTTAGTGAAGAAAGGCCCGTTTGACTTCGAAAATCTACGTGTTATCCAGGAGCTGAACAACGAACATACAGGAGCCATTTGGTGCATAAAATTCAGGCATTTTTTACTGCGATTATCTATATCCACAATTAAGCTAATTTTTAGTATGTGTGGTCGCCTTTTTGCTGTGAGTATTTTAAAACGAATTCATTTTGCATGTGCATAAAACGAACCAATGAAAAATAATATTAAGACTGCCGGCCAAGATAACATCATAAGGGTGTGGGTGTTGCGCAACCATCTTGGATATTTCACACGCATGAGAGAGCGATATAGCTTGGATGCGAGAGGCTTAGACGAGAAACATCAAAATTCAATGCACGATTTTGAAAATCTTCGCATTCAAGAAGATGACTTGGTTTGTAATTTATCACTAATAAACTAAAGTTTAGTTTTAAATCTTTGACACAAACCGTTATTTTTGTTTTAAATTATGAATAATCGCAGAGACACAAATATAAATGTTCATCTTAAGTCAATTTATTTTTTAAGTAGGCTACATAATGCACATTTAATAATTTATTATATAATAACTTTTCGGAAAGAAGCGTATTATGTCAAAGGTTCTTATACAACCTTTGACGATGAAACACTTTTCTCAATTCAAACATGTCTCGGTGCTTTTGCCTTCTCTCCGTTATCTCTTTGCACTGTCTGGCGTCCTTCCAAAAATCTTTTATCTCTTTCCCTCCCCCGCCTTTCCTCTCTTCACACATTTTTGGTTTTTAGTCCCTGCTGCGAGGGCAATGTTTGTCGCTCTATTGGTTGACATAAATGCAAAGTCTCAATACGTATTATTTTTATTTAAATTTTACAGAGAAGTGACGGAAATGGGAATTTTTCCTCAAATAGTCCCTCGGAAGGAGATGTCGCGTCAACCTCTGCGAATTCCGATTCTGCTCAAAATTCAACATCAGGTCCTGTGGTCCCAAAGCCATTTTGCATCTTTAGAGGACACACCGCTGATGTACTGGACTTGAGTTGGTCGCCAAGAAATTACTTTTTATTGTCGTCTTCGATTGATCGAACTGTTAAGCTCTGGCATCTGACTAGGTATTTTATAATTATATATTTGATGTATCCCAACATTTTAGGAGTGAATGTCTCTGTTGCTTCCAACACATGGATTTTGTCACTTGTATTGCCTTTATGCCTAAGGTATCAAATTTAGTGATCATCTCGGACTATTTTAATTATTTCATTTTCAGGATGTAAGTGCGCTTTATTTATTCACCTAATTATTAATATAACCATTTTCTCCATAATTTGCAGGATAGATATTTTATTTCGGGTTCATTGGATGGAAAGATTCGCTTATGGCATATTCCAGAAAAGGTAAGATATTGCATTTCGTTTTATAAATGCTGATCTATGATGCTTTTCTTTCAGAAAGTTGCATTGTGGAATGAAGTTGAACAAGTTAAATTCATTACCGCAATAACATTTGTTAGAAATGGCAAATTCGTTGTGGTCGGCACATACAATGGCAGATGTTTCTTCTATTCTTCAGGTAGCACAGTTTTTCTCTCTGTAGTTACTATAATATTATTTTAGATCAGCTTAAATATCATACAGTTATTGATGTGCGATCATCGAGGTACATAACAAATACATAACTTTACTTCGAGTTTATAATTTAGGGGCAAGAATGCTCGAGGACATAAAATAACCTCATTAGCCGTACATGGGGATAAACGTGAGTAACTTTTGAAGTACTTATTTCTATTCTAGTAATTATGAATAATTTAGTTTTGATAACGTCGAACGACTCGAGGATTCGGATATATGACTTGCGGGACATGAAGCTAACATGCAAATTTAAAGGCGCGCAAATTGAACACAGGTAAATAGATCTGAATCACTGTGAATTACAAATGATTATCTTTTTTTAGTCAAATTCGTGCATCTTTTTCTCCTGACGGGCGGTATATTATCAGTGGATCTGAGGATAATTATACCTATATATGGAAGACCACGGATTTGCCAACCTCGATTTCAGTAAGAAAAGATCGGAACAATATGTGGGAACGAATAAGGGCGCATAACTGCGTTGTGACCGCTGCCGTGTTCGCACCAAAATCACATTTATTCCAACCTCTTTTGGATGATAGCGCGAAATATACCAATACCAAAGAAACGATTACTCCTCGAAATTTGGTATCAAAGCCAACTAGTGCAAGGACGGAAGGTCTGGAAAGCAGGTATAAAGAATGTTATTAATACACTATTCTAGCCGATTTATTTACATGACAAACAGTTTAAATTTTTTACTAAATTGTGTATTCTATAATTATCCATAACCTCTTTGAATTGATCAATATAATAACATAAAGTGGTATTCTAGAAAATTAATTAGACCACCCAAGTAGCCTCTCTGCCTAATATTTTCTTTTGTGTAATTAGAATCGTTTTCAGATTCAAATTTAATGAGTTTCCCAATGTTGATCAATCGATAATATTGGGAGGAAATCAGAGCAGCTTTTCGAATATGAAGTCTATTACGTCTAATTCGCTGAGGTCTATCGACTATTCCACATCGAATAGCAAAGCCAAAGAAGTTCACAGCGAAGTCATCATTTCGGCAGATCTTAACGGCTTTATCAAAGTGTTTGCAACGAGGCATGATTAGATTAACAATCAATATTTCACGAATAAAAAATTAAATTTTGGTATTAGTGGTTTTTTGAACTTCATCGGAAACCTATCATATGTGGAACTTGAATATATTTTTTGGGGTTCGAAAAATTTCTTTATCGTACAAATAAAATACAATCAAACCTGTATATCTTCCAAATTGTTACCTTTATTGTACAACAGAGGTTCTAAGTATTCAAAAGGAGCGAGCTGTTGAGGTTTCTGAAAATTTTCGCTATTGTGTGTTTCAAAAAATAATACAAAAGCGGGCATGTGTACCCGTTTTTGTATTTGTCTAACCGAGAAATTCTGATGAACTCCTGCCAATCTTCTTCTGTTATTATGTATATACTTATGTCCAAGGTTGTTACATTCATTTGCGGGTAAACATGAAAATGGTTCTGAAACTGTGCCTTATTGTATATAATGTAAACGTGAATAAACTATTACAATTTGCTTATTATAATAAATTTTTATTTATTTAAGCTTCAATGCTCATAATATCTGTGTTATGATTTTCCACGACGTTTCAGACTATCTCAGTTTTAAGATAGGACTGTATGCAAATATTTCAGGATGTCTTTCATTCGTAAGTTTCTCTTCCAAAGCGTTCGTAGCGCACACACATACAGTCGAGATGTCCTGGAGAAACTGAATCTGGATAAGGTGGGCTCGTTTTGTAAAGCTATTGAAGATTGTTGAAGAAAATTAAAGTTGTTTCCAGGGTCCATACCGTATCGAGCGAGCTTGGTGGAATTGTGGACGGAGCACATTTGACCGATATTGTTACTGGACCAATTGGGTTATGCAACGCGACTATCGGCATAGAGCACAGTTAGCCAATCGCGGCGAAGACCGATTGCGTAAGTTTGTGAGAAATTTGGCATTTATATAATTGTAATTTTATTACAGGCTTTAAAGCGATGATGAGAAGCACAGACTTGCCCCAGGCAATTCGTGACGAGTTTCAAGAGAAGCTAAACAAATTTCCCGCGCATTGTCACCCAAAACGCATTTACAATGTAATATTTCCTGGCCTAGAGATAAACGTTTTTATACATATTTTTTAGATGTGCATGTTTACTGGTGCCAAACGAGGGAAAATTAAGAGATACCGGTAAGTTAGGATTATTTTAGTAAAATTAGGAATAAAGTTATTAGAAGGATCAAAATAGAAAGCTTATATAACGCGACGACCGTTTTCTAGCTCTTTTCATGTAGATTTGACAAAATTTGTGATTTGAAACGTCGCCGCGATTACAAAATTACTGGCATTGCGATATTTAATTTAACCTCCCATAGTGTTTACTTTATGTCCTTATTTAAAACAGCTATATCAAAACGTAGCATTATGAATTTGTAAACCAAATTGCTTTCTAATGCAATAATTATCCACTCACTTTCAGAGTCAATCGTCATATTTTCCGTCGCCTGGCTGATCACGGTAAGTCTCAGTATAATTTCGTTATATTTTACTTACCGTTAGTGTTCAAAAAAATAAGAAAATGTGTTGGAGAATTTAATTACACCAGATAAATTGCCAATTTAATGAATGATTTGTAACTTATTTTGATAAATTTCTGTTCGATATATACACAATGACGCCCTAATGTATTTTTGGAATGTATAATTCTTAAACCCTTCATCTGTTTATAAAAAGATAGTTTTGGTAAACGAGGTGTTCAATTTATTCAATTAATTTTTCTCATTTTTAAGTTATTGCTCAAAGTATGATTTTAGGACAACTTTGCGGAGTGCAACGTTCAATGTTCTCCTTGTCATCATGCAAAATATAACGAATTTGATCTCACGTTGTTCCATTGTTATGTATATAATAAAATAGGTTATTAAACTGTGTTATATAACGAACCTCTGGGTTTCATAGCCAATAATTTCCGAAATTGATTTGCCTTGAATATATATGTTGTTTGTTTCTAGCCAATATCAGAATGTCACTTTCAACTGTGCTCCTTTGCTCTCTTCTGGCATCTTTGGGTTAGTTTTTTTTCACTTTTGGTTTAAAATGAGTTATTATTAACATATCAGGGTCCGTCGCGCAATCGAAAATGACTGAAGATGATTACCATAATATTCAAAAGTGGAGACAAGACCTTGGAGTTTATACTGTAAGTTTCAGTTTTTCTCTCAAAAATATATTCCTTAACCCGATACAATTATTATGAACGTTTAATTTCATATTTGTACTGCTTTAACGTCTATATTTTAGTCCCGCCTAGGGAGTTCCCTCATGAAAAATATATTCCTTACATCAAAATATTCTTTTATTTTCATCTTTTATTTTTATTGCTTTTGCTAATGAATTAGTTAAAGAATGTATAAATTTTCATCAAATATGCATTTTTGCAAAAACTAATTTTATTTGCAAAAACTAATTTTATTGCTGAGAACATTTAATAGGTGCGCTAAAAGAGCTATTTTGAACCGAAAAGAGAATACTTTATGCCACAAATATTTGCCCGTTTCCACGGTTGCCTATTATTTATTTTTGCGCTTTATTGAAATTTTACCTTTAGAACTTTCTCTGTTATTTATACGGGAGATTTTGAAACACCTTCCCTTAACCGCCAGAAACATCACATGCAACTGTCACTAGCAATTATAAATTTATTTAACAATTAATGTTTATACACGCCAAGCTACTTAAAATTTTAGTTAATAATTTGATGAAGCAATGTTTTCAATCACTGGGTATTTTCACTTTATTTATATTTGGTTTTAGTTCTCAAGTTCCGACTATCCAGCCATGTTTGGAATTATCGCAGGGATATCGATAGTGCTAATTGTGGGCATCGTTTTTATTGTCGTCGGACTTTTGACAATGGAGCCAGCGAAAGATAGCATCATCTATAGGTTAGCTTTAGTTTGCTCATTTTAGCCACATCCATCGATAAATTATTCCAGGATGACAACTACTCGAATGAAGAAGGACTAGCTCGCCAATTGAACTGTTTGGTGTTCCTGTCTGCAAATTTGTAACATTCATGCTTTGTGTGGTTTAGTGTTTGTGGTTGTGATCGAATTTTATTTTTCAAATTAGTTATAATGTTTTAACACTTTTATGACAATGAATTATTTAAAATCCTTAAAACTGTGACAATAAAGATTATGAATAATTTTCCTGTTATACCTCAGATTGGATAGGATTAACCTTCTCTTTGGTGCCAATATTATGTTTGATGCTAATTGATACGCAAAATAAATAGGTATATTATAATAATATATAGCATAATAAAAGGTATATTGGTGTCATTTTATCTAACTGCCGCAAAAAAGGATTACCACCCAGGAAAAGCTAATCGGTCTAGATCCCTTAGTTGAGGAGAAAATGCTTTCATTGTTTTTAAATTAGAATGTGTATTGTCTTGTAATATAGTGTTCCGAGGAAAATATCAATTTTATTAGCATTCTAATATTTTCTTTCAATCTTGAGCCTTGGAAATACAATTGGATGTTTTTCTGCGTATCTCAGACTGGATTCACTGCGCCATTCGACAGTTGGCCTAGACAATTCGGTATAATGCCTTCTTTGATCAGGGTGTCTATAATCTGCTTCGCTGTCATTTCTAGAATTAGCGAGGTTTTGATGTGAATTACTCTTTCCAGGCATTGGTTCATGCGCTGTCACATATTGGCAGTGAGGACACATAAACTTTGCCGGATCCATGGAAGGATCAAGATTTAGTATCGCTAACTGGCTGGGAACAGCTGCATAAACTTCTTTTGAATATCCACATCCAGAGCTCTGTATACAAAAACACTTTGATGGAATAATCTAAAGAAAAAGCAAACCTGTTCTTGTCTAATGGCATATATTGGATGTTTGATGTTGCCGTTTTCATATATTTCTTCATTTGTTGTGTCTAATCGTTCTGCGGCATCGCTGAATTTTATTCTAGAAGTTTTATTAAGACATTCCCCGTCCGACGAAGAGACACTTTTATCGTATCCACTATAGATGGGCATTTCAAGGGGATGCATTATGGCCGTATACTCTTTCGTGTGTCTAGGTCTTGAACGCCTAAATATTTTGTTATAAAAGCAAATGCGACAGATACTCAACCAAACCGGTACTACTTTTAACCTCAAAATATTGCTGGGATTACTTTTTCAACTATATTTTGTTAATAAGTTAGTAACGAAATTGGAAAATTGTCAGCATTTTTTGCGGGATTTCTGGTTCTGGAATATAATTAACTATCAGCGTTACTTTTCAAAATTACAAAATTTTTCATGAATGTCATTATTTTAACATATGAGTTTTGCAACATTGAAATGTTTATTTTCATGAAATATTTTAAAACTTACGAAGTTGAGAGCTCGAACTTGCGATTATTTTGTCCTAGGGACATTCCAGATTTAGGCACATGCTCTGAGTCTGGGTCTTGATATGGGCTATTTGATTGCGGTGATGTGGCAGTGGAAGGCAAAGCAGAAAAAAGAGCCTCTGTCTGAGCGGGTAAACCACTTTGGGGGCTGTCAGCACATTGATTTTCCAAAATTCGAGATGTACTATTATTATGATAATCTTGAATATTTCGTTCAGATTGATTCTCCAACAGCATATTAACCATTTCTGAAATTCATATTTAATGGAACGAACTTTTTGCACGTAACGAAAAGAAACCTAAGACAACGAGATGGATGATGACCATCCATATTGGGCGTTGGAAAATATCATCCGAATTGGTGGAGTGATGAAGGTGACTATCTCTTAACTGAGCAGTATATGATGATTGTTTCAGAATTTTTAAATATTCCTACCTGAATATAAATTAAAGCTCTTGTATATAAATCTTTTCTGCTAGCGCCATCGCGAATTTCTCGTAATAAAATTCCTCTCAATGAACGCAAATCTGTGATCTAAAAATATTTCGTGATTGATTAAACTTTTGTATTTAAGAATTTGACCACAAAATAGGATGACACTTAAAATGATGGCAATTCTGTAATTATAAGAATGGACAATGTTTAAAAAGCTATCACATTTTAAATATTAAAAAAATATTTTTTAAAAGTACCTTTTTGAAATACGCGCGATGAAGAGATACCCTGTCTAGTTCAGCTCCGGTGCATACTATGCGCTGCTCAGTATTTTTCTTCATCCATAAGTTACCGCTCTTATCGACCTTCAAGCATATACCCTAAATATCTCACAAGTGTAAAGTTGACAGCATACCTCTAACTTGAGTTATAAAGTGTTAAAATAATAGTATTTTCTAAGATATAGGGATTTGGTTTTGTTTTAGCATAGATTTAAGACAATAATATAACGCTTAATTACCTCGCCAAAATAGTCTAGACAATCATCTGCGGGTAAATCATGCCCGCAAGCATGAAATTTTGACAGGCCAATTCTGAAAATAGTCCGATGTAGAAAGTGTGTGGCTCCCTTTATGCACCGTTTACATTACCTAATGCCATCAAAGCGTCTCTTTGTTCCGTCAACAATGATCGTAGTGTGTTTCAAATGGGCCTAAAAGTAATTGTGCTGATGAAATTCGGGAATTTAATGATGTTTTGCGGAATTATGAAATTAAACCTCATACTCAAGAATGAATTAAACAAACCTTGGCTATTCGACGATTTCGCTCCATCACCCAAAAACATAATTATTACTATTTATTAATTATTATTTATAATTGAATTTTTATTTTTACAAGTGAAAAGCTCTGAGAAAAAGTTATGTTCAACAGCCCAAAATTGGATATTAGTTGTTTGTAATAACTCGTTCATACATACGATTAATTTGCCCCATACATCCGCATCCGTAAGCTTTAGTTTGCTGCAAATGTCGAAGATATTGTCCTGAAATCTTAATCGCAATAAGTAGGAATTATTCTAGATAATATATCATAACTAATAGCCGTCATCAATGACTGGAGTACGGTCCCCCCAGTTCCGCCCCTGTATAAGCTTAAAATGGCCATAACTTTTGATGTACTCAAGGTTAAGCTTTAAGTTTGGTCTTAAAATGTTCCCTAGGCCAAGCCCAACATTTTAAGACCAAACTTAAAACTCAAGCTTGAGCTTAAGCTTACGAAAAAAGGGTTGTTCGGGAGCTTAAGCCTAATGGCTTGCCCGGGAGCCTAGGAACATTTTAAGCCTAAACTTAAAGCTTGAGTACATCAAAAGTTATGGCCATTTTAAGCTTATACAGGGGCGGAACTGGGTTTTTACCGTCATCAATATAAAAATAAATCAAATACAAAAAAATGCTTACGTTTTCAAACGTTTGAATATCGTTCCATAACTTTCGAGGTGACTTTCCTTCACTATTGCTTTCCACTTTGAACTTTCGAGGAATGTCAGCTCTGTTAGGTTGACGTGATGACTTTTGGCTCTCATCACATCCACAATTACTATAACTCGCCATACTTACACAGATATCTTCACAACCAAATGTGTCGCCATTACTTTTGCCGAATTAAATGTCCAACTGAAAATTTTAAAACAACAACGTGCAAAGACATAAAGGTACATTCATTTACGTACAGTTAATTTATAAATGACCGTGAGCGTTACGAACACTTTCATCAAGCATAATATGTCTTCACGAGAAAGGTAAGTCATAATTGCTGAGGATCACAAGAAAGCCCCATTGGTCAAATTTTGACCACTTCCGTTTACACGGATATTAATCGCAAAATTAACACATGAATACTTTATATTCTGTAGAGTTTACGATAAATATGGCTTATCCACCTGTATTTCGCTTATCCACCCCTGCATCCGTATTTCTATCGATAGGGATTACATTATTGTATCAGATTTGTGTTTGAAATATATAAACATAGAGCATATTGAGGATACGGTTTTTTACTAGTGAAAGAATATTTGTAGGACCTTGGTCAAAGAGCTGTAAAAGGAGATGTAAAAGCTTCATATCTGAATATAGTACATGTCAAGACAGATAATTGCAGGTAAAAACATGTGCAAATAGCGAATATGCTGATTTTTGCTTCGAACCGATAGGTTGGCAACTTTTGGTGCATATTCAGAAATAGCCAAACTAGAAAATCGGCTATAACGGGAATATGTATTAACACATCCCAACGAATAATATTTAGTTTTTGCACAAACTAACTACACGACAATATGGGCAACTTCCGTTTTTACGACAATTCGTGAATAATAATTTGAATTTCGTCATTTCCGATACTGAAAATTTGCAAGAAAGTAGCTGTGTAATGGCTTTCATTTGAAAACCTGTTGCTTTCTTTTCAGAATGATTGCTTTTATTTATCCTTCTACAGTCTTTGTGCATGGATGCGGGATAAATGCTCAGTGGCAGCCGTGATTCACAATGCAAATAGCAATCGAGCAATTAAAAATCGCTGGAGCTATCAACTCGAAGAGAGAATTTTCCTTTACATCGTTCCTTATGGGATATAGGAAGGATTCGCAGAAGCAATTCCTTGCATTGCTCGACTTCCTCTCCATCCACTTGGCACAGTTTTCACTGAACCAAAAGAGCCGAAAACGCTTTTGTGAGAGCTGTTTTTTATATTAAAAGTGTTTAAGCAACATCATACGTTATTCTCGAAATTAAACATTGAGTTTCGAAAATAATTTGAATTCTTTAATTCATTATACGCTTTTTACTTGAAGTTTCTTTGTCAACAAGGAGCCACTGAAAGAAATGAAATTCCCGTGCATGTGTTGAGTAAGAAACTAAAGAAAATGCCTTCATACGAAGAATAATATGAAGGTCTGAGAATGCATGCACATTCCGATGAGGTCGTTATTGGATTTATTTTACCAAAATTCGAAGATCGCTTATATGCAAATTTCATTCGAATTCCATTACACTTCTTTAGGAATTAATGAACATAATACCATGTGGGATATATATGCAATATGACTCACCAGTGAAAGATTGAACAATGATATACGAAATTTTTGAAGAAATTAGGCAAGAAAGAAATTAAACAAAGGTCTTATGGTTAAAAATGAAAACCCATAAAACTGACTAGATAACCTGAGGAATCAAACAAAGTAGAAAGATGGGACTGAACGAATAAATACAATAACGGTTATATACAACACCGAATAAATACAGCGAATAATATCATACGACATTCATTTTAAAGTCCTCGATGCAATATTTTTCTAAAAATTTCCAAATCTTTTCTAGCCTCCTGTTGCTTGTAAAAGGATATAAGCCTGAAAATTTCTGAATGCTGTAGTGTACTTTAACTATAACTCATACTTTTTAAGTCGTCCAAGCATTCAATGATGTTCGGCTGTATCGTTTCTTCGCCTGCCATTTGCATTTGTGTCAGTGCTGCCGAGAGACGGCTTTTGCCTCCTTTAGCGCTCTTAAAGCGCTCTCGCCCCTGCGAAATTCGATCCTTCTCGAGAAGATCGATCTGTTTGGATACAAAATGTGCGTTGTCATACCGAGGGTCATACTGTGCATCCAGCCTAATTATAGCCTAATTAGCGTTGTTAACGTTAACTGTAATTCCTACCTCATCATGAGATCATACCGCTCCTCCTCATCAACACAGCCGATATTCATTAAGTTGGTCAAATGTAACAGCACATGAATTCTAAGGCCTTGCTCTGTTATAGTTTCTCGGTACATTTCAATAAAGACCCTCTAAATATAGAAGTGTATTCAAAACTTTAAGAAAGATTTAGCAATACCGATGCCTTGTATGCCATTTTTCGGGCTAAAATGTATTGATCTTTGCAAGTCGGTAATTATCCTCAAAATCATACCCAAATGAGTTATTCGAATTTCCAACAAGAAATCGTTCCATAGTTTCATCATTGCCCGTTCCGAGGGATGCAAGTCGGTAATTTCACAAAGGTCCTACAAATAGATTGGACATTTTGAGAATGGAGAAAGTTCAATTACCCTTGAATTTGATTGAATCATCCATGGATGATTAATCTTTGTCGGGGGCTCAAAGCAGTATCTCGCTCCATGACGGATGCCATCGGCGAACGATACACTGAATTATTATTATCATTGTTGTCAAGAAACTTCAATAAAATTACTATTATGATTGTGTAGTTAGAATGGGGTATGTGAACAGTAGTTACAATAGCTTTTAACTTTCTCGTAGAATTATTGGGGTACGGATAGAGAATTGGTGAGTTTTTCGAGCTTATTGGTAAAATTTTTTAAAGCAAAACGTTTTTCGGAAATCTTTACAATTTTCATCACATTCTCAAATTTTTTTTCGCCGGCGTGATTTGTGGTTGCGCTGGTGAAAAATGTTGACAAATTCATAATTCAATTCAAATTTCCTAAAATGTTATTTAAAAAGCATCAACTGAAAACTTTACTTAATTTAATTCAGAAAACAAAATATATTTTAAAAAAGTGGGTTTTAAAAAGCACATTAAAAAAAATTCTGAAAATAACATCATTGGTAAAAATCTGCTTAATTTTCGTACTTTATTACATATGTACTTTTCATTATTAAAATCTTACTCTCTAACCAGCAGCGACGAACCAAACTCAATTCCCTCCTCCAGAGACATATCATTCCTAATGCATTTGGCATAGTTCTTTGTCACAATCCATATCGGATCGACAGTTGTTCGTTTGCGTGGCTGAGACTTCTCATTTGGCAGTTTTATGTAGTGTCTTGAGGGATTCAACTCGTACGAGCTATCATAGTTATAATTCAACGAAACAGCAAATCCCGGAAACTTTATATCATTTGATACAGGGACAACCTATAAGGCTGAAAATATTAGAGAAAGGATAAGATGGCAAGGTTTACCTCTTGTGTAAAATTAAATCGCGGATGACAGAGCCGCAGGTGGCAGAATAAGGAAATCATGCTGGAGAATTTCATTTGTGCCATACAGAAAAAGCACATATATGACGCATTTAGCACCCGCACCTAAATAAGTAGGGTTCTCAGTGTTGCTGTAATATTAAAGTAATGCAATTACAGTATGCTTTCGAGAGTTTTCTTCCGGTGCTTCTTCTGTCTCGTCCATTGATCCAATGTCCATATTTCTCAGGAACCAGTTTGAAAACGTGGAATCATGGGGAGATCTTGACCTATCATCGCTGTTTCCGACCTATGAAGTATCATTTAACCAAGTCATGTGGACAATATAATGGTCCAAAATATTTTATGGAGCTTGAAATAGCTTCCACCAAATCAAGTTTGAAATAGCTTCCACCAAATCAGACGCTACCTGCAAATCTTCGTCATTTGACGTGAGCCTTTGGATGCTGGACTCTCTGCTCCAAGTCATTCGAGTGCTAACATTATATGCGGACGGCATTGAAGGATAATCGTTCGCTTGTAAAATGAAACGTAACCTAAATTAAATAATGTTTCTATAAATTCAAATTTTCAATTTCAAATTTATTATTAAAATTCGGATTCGGTAGATAATAAGAATAAAAAACTGTCTTCTTCGTAATTGTATCGAAAATAAGTTCATTTATAAATTGTTGATTGTGAATAATTGTGTGCAATTATTACAGCAGTGTTTTAATGCACCGGTGATTAATAAGCAATTCAAATAATGCCAAATCTTTATTGCTGTAGATATTTGGCATGTGAAATTATTCAACTTTCGTTAATGTAAACCATATTAACTGATACCGTAATACTTACGCTATTTTGTCTGGCAAAGTATTTTTAATCACACCGTCGGGTTGCTCTAAAATAGAAGCACCACTGCATGGAATTGGGCTTAGGGGCACTTCATTCTTGAGAGTAAATTCGTTAGAACTCGATGGTGTGCTCTCAAAATTATTATTGCTGTTGGAAGGGGGTCTTGCAGTCATAGATAACCCGTTATCTTCTTCTTCTTCTTCCTCCTCCTATAATATAATAAGTGAAAATTGTTTCATGAGTGGTATTGGGTTTACAGTTCTTATTGGCATTAATTGAAATAATATATTGCTTTCGGTAACATCAGACCAAGTAAAACAAAAATATTATACCGTGATATTTTACATTATTTTAATTTATGCGCACAAATAAAACATGTAACCCCGGGTGCAAACCTCTTCATCTTCGTCGTCATCGTCGTCCTGAACGTTTTGTACTTGAATTGACATGAACGGGTTATCGTATGTCTTTCTAAAATATTCTAGTTACCACAGAAAGCTCAAGATGAAGTTTTAATTCAAACTCAAAACAGTTAGGTGATTACTCACCTTTGCAATTTTAAAAGTCGGCCCAAAAAGGAAGTGTCTTCCATCCAATTGTCTGATATTTTCAAATCGTCCATTGAACTAAAAGGTATATAACCAAATATTGCAATAACTTTTTTCGTTACTAAGAATAGTAATCTATGTTGTACCATTAAAGCTTAATCATAAATGTTTTAAAACTGGTCGAAATTTGGATTGTTTAATTAAATTTAATCATTGCCATATAATTGAAACAATGAAATGCATTATAGCTGAGGTATATAAGGTTCTTCCGAAGCTATTCATATAATTAAGCAAAATTAAGAATTTAAGCATTTCATTAAGAATTTAAGCAAAATCAGATTCTTCAAGTAGACACAAATTGTAGAAAGATCTAATCCTAGAATACTCGAATATCAATTCAGATTCTAAAAATTAGAGATGGTTCTTTAAAAACATACTGCAAAACGATAGAAGTTTCGCCATGGACAACATTGAGGCCGTCTGATTTCGAGAATGATATTATTTGCCTCGTGCCAAACATGACCTAAAAGTAGGCAATTAGTACTTGAATAAACGAAATATGCACAATATAGTACCACTTCTTCAGAACTCCTGTTCGTTTGCTGGCGAATCAAACGCATATTTTTGTCCATAGGCATCATTGTCTGCCTTGAGGGAACTTTTCTCAGTCGCTTACCTGAATAGTTGATCATACATTAACCATACATTTACAAAGAGATAAACCGTGAACTTCTGCGTCTTCGTATCGAAATACCACACGGACAATGAAATATTCTATCCTAAATTTACTATGATTAAGTGAACAAAATAAATTATAAATTACCTTTGTATGCAGTCAAAATTGAAACCAATTCCAAATTGTTCAGGGAGATCTATCGAAACAGCCTCCAGCTTTTCGTTAACCTTCATGTCGAATGTGGCAGACGGTATACGTTCCTAAAAATATCTAATGCCATTGCACATTTTAATAATTAATAATATTGTAACCATAGGACTGTGCACGAAATTAACTTCGGATGCGTGAAAACATTGCACAATTGCCGAACGATCACCTAAAGTGTTAGTAATTTCACATATATTAGAGGATTTAATTTCAGAAAATTGAAATATTTGTGGCAGATAGGTAACGGACTGGTATCAAGAGTCATTAAATCACTACTACAATCTAAATAATCAATTCGTTTTTTGCAAACTTTTGCTATACTAATTTATGAGGACAGTTTTGGATAAATTTCCAAAAGAATTGGATATTTTTGGTTTGGGTATTTTCATGGCGGAAAAATAAATTTTAAATAGTTGGGACCTAATAGAGGAATATTTCTGGAACTATCCCCGCAGGAAAATTAATTTCCAGACATTTACACAATTCACATATACTTATACCTATACTTATACGTATAATATACTGACTGAGGTCAGATATTGAATAACGAACCGAAGCACAAATTGTTGCGAATGAAATTGAATTTGATGGTGGCTGGCATTCGGCTGACCACTCTCGGATCTGGTTTACGTTGAAGCTTATGACCATTCAGGGGTTTTATTTCCGGACACTCTGGAGAATCTGGTGAGGTATGGTTAATAATATCCATGTGGTGATCGCCATTTGAATTGAAAGTAGAAAAATCAGGCGAATTAATCGGCGCTCTGCCAACCGACTTGTCACATAGCTTACCATTCATGTAGCTAAGGTTGCGTAAAAGGAACGGCCGGTAAACTGACCTACGACCTTAAAAATAAATATAACTATTATTCTAAAATTAGTATTCCCTACAAAATCCGAGGTTGTCGGTAAGCCATAAATACCGACTGAGATCAATCGCATCTAAAATATTAAAATGTTTCATGAAACCAATGAATAAAAATCCAAACCACGCATTTTTTGTTGGTACAAGGTGGGGTTGGCGATACTATCGAATGGGTTAGAATAATCGCCTACCTAAAATATTATCGTACACTTTGTTTTCACACTTGGTATAATAATAAAAATTCTTACGACAATCGGTTCCTCGATCTGAATTGTAGAATGATATCAAACGTTCATGCATCATTTAAATTCCTCTCCGCTTGATAATTAAAAAATTTTTGATGTTGGCCCCAAGAAACACAAAAATTTGGAACGTAAACTCGGAAAAATGTTTCACTAACTGCTTTCTGATCAATTACCGAAGCGATCGATTGCAGGGAAGTTTTAATTTTATTGTTTATGAAACATGCATTTCAAAATTTTGCACTGACTTTATAATGGTATAAAATTTACATGGAATGTTGGTGTCGGTGTTCGTCCAGGTTCTTGCTTTACTCTCCTGAGCGTTGATAAATCCTCGGAGGATGAGGTATCAGTTGTGGTCTCATTAGCCTTCTGTAGGCAGTCAATTCTCCTACTCACATTTGTGGTTCGGCTTCTTGAACGCCTTTTGGATAGAGCTGAAGAGGAATTAGCCAAGTGTGACCTTCTGTTAAGTCTTGAAAGGCGAGCGACATTTTGAAGCGAGGAAGAGGACGATGATTTGATAAGGCCGTTCCTCTCCTTGGCCAAAAACCGGCCGTGGGATGCGGGGAAACCTTTTGCGCTACTGCAGCCCACTGAACGTTCTCTGATAAACGGTTTCAACGTATTTTGTTCGCGTAAGGCCTTTACTGATGCTGCTTTGCGTATATTTCTGTGCCTGGGGGACTTTCGAACGCCAGAAATACTCTCGTCATCACTTCCATATGACGAATTCTCGGAACTTGATGATGCTATAATTAGCATTCATTTACATATGTCAATAATTTTATAAAGTACAAATAACTCACAAAGGGGCATTTTTATCAAACGGACTATTGGAAACCATTCATTTGCACATCTCAGAGATTAATTTCATAGGGGAAATATGCTCTAAACGATCTTGTGTAATGCTATGGGTGCCATATTATGCAACGACAGTAAAGGAAGGAAAGCACATGCCGAGATAGTCAAGAGAAACAGACAGGTGCGCTCGGACGCACCTTTCATACAAGGGTGGAATGAAAATTTTGATTTGTATTTAATGCCTTGCAGATTTTCCTCTCGAAACAAAGTCGGGTGTAATTTTGAGCAGTATAAAATTCAAATCATTTTTGAAATTTTTTCTCATTGGTACGGAGTCACTAAAATATATTTATTCAATGCGGACTTGAGTGAAAGAATTTAGCGTTAATGTAAATCAGCTTCTATGATTTTATGGATCGTTAATTTTAAGCTAAGAAATTGCAACAATTTGATTTTGAATGAACTAATTCTTTTTTAATTGCTAAAAGGCACTTTTTACTTGAAACTTTCTTCTGCAGGCATATACAATTAACGTATCGCAACTTATTATTTGTAAATTTGAGTTGTTTGAAATACCTTCTAAGAGATTACTCTCGAAATTGTTCGTCAAGATTCGAATTCAAAATGTTTTACAAAATGTAATCACTTTTGAAAGCGAAGTCTAAATAAATAATTAGCACTTCAATGTAATTCCGATTCTTCGAAATGGATAGATTTATATATCTTTCATGCGCTTATATCCCTTAGTTCTAAAAACCATCTAAAACTACTAATTATGCACTCCATGCTCTTTGCAGCACCGTTAAGCCTTTCATTATTATTTCCGAGCTATGTCCGCTTCAGTCATCTTACGAAGGAAATGACACGTAGAGTTTTAAGTTTAAGTGTTGGCCTAGTAATCGTTCTAATTTCTATGTTCAACTGTCAATCAATACCGATATAATGTTCACTAAAGAAACTATCAATTAATTCCGATTTCGGCGCCTAACATCGATTCCATTTTGCCAAAATACAAAGAATAAATGCAAACATCTCTCTAATTAACAAACGCCTCGCGATTATGAATTTTTAATATTTTGACAAAAATTTGCTAAATTTGTTATAAAATCCACTCTAACCTATTTCGCAGGATGGAGTTCCGTCCGTCCCTTGGCGTATCTCACGATCCACTCGTTAGATCGGGGTGAGTGAGGTACCGTTGGATAGCCCTTCGCATGTAGGTCACGGGACCTAGGAACATTTTTTGGAAACTCAAATTTAAATTCGCGCCAAAATCCGAAAAACATGTTTTTGGGGTGCTTTTTTGGCTTCAAAGGCAAGTACCCCAAGATCGCCCGATACGTGGCTGCTTAATAGCTCATTTTGTAGGTCTTGGCGAGTTATTACCGCATTCGTAAAAATTTTGGTGGGGAGGCTCAAAAAGTGCCATTTTTGGCCAAAAATGCCATTTTGCGAGGTTTTTGCCAGTTCCGCGGCGAAAGCCGCGGGTTTACCCTTCTTTACAAATCTATGTTACATATATCCTAAAATTTGCGTACAAAGATTGTATTTTGGCGGCTCGCTGATACAAAAGTTTTATTAAATCGAGGGGATTTCCATTGTTTTATGGAACGACCACCGTTCGTTAAATCAAACAAAAGAGACACTAATATAAGCGGATATATGAATATATCTCTATTTCTCCCCTATAAAATTAGCGTTAATTTAATGGGAATCTAACTGCTGCTGATGCAGTAGTCTCCCAGTAATATTTCGTTTAATGCTTCATCGTATTCATTCGTCAAAAATTAACTTTAACCTTCCATCTCTTTTCCTTCCTTTCCCTAAGCATGATGTCAATGCAGTTTTTACTGTTCCTTAAAATACAATATTATTAGCTATATCCAAAAGATCTTGATGCACCTAGATTTCCTAACTATTTGTTCTTCTTTAGATCTCAAGCTAAGCTAAGCGAAATGCCGCGTATTGAATTCGAGCCGAAATTGGACTTTCGCGATGTGCTGTTACGCCCGAAACGTTCCACTTTGCGAAGTCGTGCTGATGTTGATTTATGCAGAGAGTCGGTTTTACCATTTTCGTTGGCAGAGAAAACAATTTTGCTTTCCTTTCAGATTTGTGTTTCGCCATTCTAACAAAACCTATCAAGGAGTTCCAATAATAGCATCGTAAATTCTTTGGCTTAGAAATTTTAAATAATATTTCTCACTTTAAGAAATATGGATACTGTTGGAACTTTTGAAATGGCAGCGGAATTGGCGAAGTCTGGTCTATTCACTACCATCCATAAACACTACTCCGGTTAATGTTTTAAAATTTCACCTGTTGTCAAAAATAGGCAGATAAAATGTGAATGAGATACGTAAACTTAGTGGCTTTTTAAAATTCATATATTTCAGAAATAAGCAAACAAATAGCTAAATGCGTAATTTTAGTTGAAGAATGGCAAGCTTTCGCGGCAGATGCAAAACAGAAGGATTATCAGGTACATATTCATTCTAAAAGCAACCTAATCGCCAATAATTAAATGATGTTTTAGATCTTGGACAACATTGCCATTTCTGCCGGAACTTCGGACGATGACTTCCAGAAGCTTCACACGATTTGCAATGGCATCGCCGAAGTACAATACATTTGCTTGGATGTGGCAAATGGCTATTCGGAACACTTTGTGAATTTCATTCGGAGAGTCCGCGAGGAATTTCCATCGCATACAATTTTGGCCGGAAATGTTGTAACAGGTGAAATGGTCGAAGAACTCATTCTATCGGGTGCGGATGTCGTAAAGGTAAGACAATTGTTATTATAAGGCTTGAAAGGATTTATTTTGAGGTTGGTATTGGCCCTGGTAGTGTTTGTACTACTCGAAAGAAGGTAATATTTAAAGTGAATCATTAATACAAGCACAATGTTTTAAGACTGGTGTAGGTTACCCACAATTTTCTGCAGTGCTGGAATGCAGTGATGCAGCGCACGGATTAAAGGGTCATGTGATTAGCGACGGAGGTAAATTTTAAAATTAATCATTTATAATTATTCATTTCTTTTAAATATAAATATATAATGGGGACTTTCCTGTTTCATTCCTTTGTCTGTTTTGATAAGGTAAAATAAAAATGATTACTTTATAACCTGAAGTTTCCCAATATCGGCAAAGTTATATATCGAACAACTATAAATTATGTGTTCTACTTTGAGCGGTATTTTATCATTTGATAGTGTCATGGATTCACTTTCAACAACATTTCCTTATCGTCTAAACATATACACAATTCGTAGAATACATTTTTAAGGTTTTATGCAAGCATGACAACCGGACCGGGCACCGGACCGGACCGGGGGGTGGCCGGTCCGGCGGACCAAACCGGACCGACCAAAACTGGACAAGCACCCCTAAGAATGCTTTCGGCGGCAAAAAATTTTGAAATTTTTGAAATATTAAAAATTTTCAATGTAAGTTTTTGGCAAACAATTCAATTTTTATAAAACTTTTTGCCTGCGGCGCTATTTTTCCTTCCATTTTCTATTGTACGTTGCTATTTTTCCAAAATATTCGCCTGCGGCGCTTTTTTGCTGTTTGTATTTGTTTCTCTTATAAAATTCGGTCTCGGTTTCGGCCATTTTTAAGTCGCAAATATTTTCCGCGTCTAAGTGTTTTTGGGTTACTTCGATGCACTAATCACAAATCTGCAATTGGAGAAACGGTGAAAAATGCAAATTTTGGCCAAAATTTCACAAAATATTGACCAATTTTCTCGAAATTTTGGCCAAAATTTTAGGCCAAAAATTAAAATTCTTGATGCGATACGGAAAAAATGGTTGCAGATTCGTAATCAGCGCATCGGAATACATTAAAAACACCTTTACAAAAAATTGTGAAAAAATCTCGGCGCTACCGAAGGTAGCGCCGCGAAAAATTTTTGACCTTTTAGAGACCGGACCGAACCGGACCGGGGGGTCGACCGGACCGGACCGGACCGGGCAAAAGGTCGGTCCGTTGTCATGCTTGGTTTTATGGAGGAAAGATAGTAAGAATAGGCTAACTAATAAGTATTTAATGGTACTCTTAAAATTCTTTTTAACTCAACTAAATAAGCTGATATATTCCTTCTAAGGGTGTACAAACCCGGGCGATGTTGCGAAGGCTTTCGGTGCTGGTGCTGACTTTGTTATGTTGGGTGGTCTCTTTGCTGGGCACGATCAGAGTGGAGGCGAAATTATTGAAAAGAATGGAAAAAAGTACAAATTGTTCTACGGTATGTCGTCAGACACTGCCATGAAGGTATCCGCTTTAGTAATCCAACGAATGATCATATTCTCTTTTAAGAAACACCATGGATCTGTGGCCGAATATCGAGCAAGCGAAGGCAAAACGACAACGATTCCCTATCGAGGAGACGTGAATGAGACTGTGAAGGATCTCTTAGGAGGAGTTCGATCTGCGTGTACCTACACTGGAGCAGAAAAGCTAAAGGAATTGTCCAAACGAGCTACTTTTATTCGCGTAAATCAACAGGTTAGTGGAATATGAATATTTTAAGGGCCATTTTTTGCCTTGTAGGAAATACAGTGGAAACTTTTTTCCTGAGGAAATTTTTTGCTAGTTATACTATAGCACCAGTTAACCCCATTAATTTTTTAGACGAACGATATGTACACCCATCTGGAGGTATAAACAGACATCGAATGGCATAATGAAAATAAATCTCAACTAGGCATATTTGCATCGCTTTATCCGGGTTTAAACTTTGCATTATTGTTAGCCCAATTATCTAGACAATTTGTTCTTGCAATAGTTATTTTATCTAATAAAATGATTCGTTTACAAAGTAACAAATTCAAGACTGTAAAACACAAGAAGGGAGCGGTCGACTCCATCGACCACCCTCCAGACACTCTAATACATTATCCGAACTCAATTTGTAGTTGGCTTCAGAACAATAGTACACAATCTTCTCGGCAAGCATATAATAGTCCTTCGCTACAGCTGTAGTATCACCGTGAGTTATTCCACCGGGAAATCGGCAAAAGCTGCTGCACTTGGTTAGCATTTTGGTCCATTGCCCATTTGATTGGCATACGACAAAGTCTCGCCCTACATTGTTGAAATATTTTGTTAGTTATGCTGCATATAGTTACCTGTCAACATGTATGACTCCTCACACGCGAAAATAACAAGATCGCCGATTTGGAACTCAGACTGAAACCTTTTGTTGCCGATCGGGTGCGCGATACGGCCTTTAGGTGGAATTTGCGGTGATTTACAAGTTACCGCTGAAAAAAGTAGCCAAATCAAACTTTTATTCCCAATACGGTCAAAACTCGTTTATCCGAAACAAAATAAACGTATTTCGGATAAACGTATTTCGAATGTATATTATTCATATATGCTAACATACATTTGCATGACGGTATCCTAGCGGACCATTTCCCATCATGTCCGCAGTGGAGACTCTGGTTCCCAACCAGTTCGAAACCACTTTCACACGTACACTTTGCAATCCCACCAAATTTGTAAGAAGTGACGGAGCAGCTTAATTGTGTGTCTGTTATTGCTAATGGAGGGCATTGCACAGCTGCAAAAGACTTACACGCCATAGAGTCAATATAATTTTTGCTTAAAGTTATGTTTTTGATGATATTAAATTGTTACCAAAATATAGAATAATTTTAATATCGTAGAATGACTGAATTTTGTACAAAAAATTTTCAAATTAAATCAAGCAAAATTCCAAAGAAACCTTGGCATGCTGGGGGAAAATGAGACCACCTTCCACCTTCTAGGCATAGCAATGATCTATGGGTATGAAGCTGATATCCTGTAGAGCAGGAAAATTGTGCCACTGTGCCTAAGTAGAAGTCTTTGTGGTCATAATGAACTTGAAGATTTGGAGAAGCATGAATTGGCTGGCAGTTATCACCTAGAATATATAAAATAAACATAAATAATTTATATAGCTAAAACATAATTCAAATAATAATGAATATTGAAATTATACGAAAAACTAATACTGAGATTCCGAATTTTCGCATAATTAAGAAGGTATCGTACCATAAATATAAATGATTTGGCTTATTGCACTGTGCTAAATGTTAGTACACTCAATATTTAACGGCTTAACGTATGGAATAATTTCTAACTCTTTACGACGACGCTGAGACCTGATCGCCGAAAATTTGGCAGTACACAACCGAAGAATCCGCTATCCTCAGGCTGGATTGTTGATATTCTCAGCTAAATTTAGTGGTTATTATATATATGAAAAAAAATTGATAAAATCACTTCGTAAGCGTCGCTTTCCATGTGCTGAATATGAGCACCTTTTGTCCATGTTTGGGGATATGTTCGATAAGTTGATGTCGTCTCCTTGAAATAATTAGCAATGTCTAGACTATACAAAAATCAGTGCTCGATCAATTGAAGAGGTTAAATTATTTTAGTGCTTCAAATGGCAAAATAGCCTATATAACACAAGCCTATAACATATAGATCATAAACGATATTTTCGGAAACGCAGCAAATAAGTATATTAGCTACAAATAAAATAAAACAAATAGCACAAAAAGTCTTTAACCGAGTTCGCTGTTTAATTTAGTCAATGCATTCTCCCAGTCTTTGCAGAGTTTGTTGATATTTATATAGTTTATTAGGATATGTAGCATAAGATTACGAGTAAAACAAACCCATATCGGCTGTCCTTGATCTTTAGAGAAGAAACAATAGAGCTTTACTGTGGCTGCCCAAAATAATATCCCTGATCATAACAAAGGTAAGTGATATGAAAGTCAAACCTGATTTACTACCAAAGCTCCCTCAGGTGTCACTGTATACGGCCCATTTTCAACCGAAAAATGAATAGGCGCTGGTCCACCTGGAATCATTCCGAATTTGAGCTTTTCTAATTTGTTATTTACCGTTTGGGTTTTCCGGATCCAAGGGCACACAAAAAGGTGGCGCTGCTGACCATTCACCATTTGCACACGTGATTTCACTCGGGCCGCGCAGTTGATCTATATAGGCACCAATACATTTTTTGTATATAAACTTCATTTACCCATAAAGTTGTTGGAACACGAGAAGATCAACTTGGACCCGGCTGTAAAAACAATACCAATGCTAATATTAAATCTGTGAAGGAAAATTGCAAACCTGGAAAATTTTCATTGAATAAAACGTAATCTCGACCTTGCACGTGGAAAATATTTGTCCTCGAAAGAGTCGAACTTGGATTGGATATTGTGAAATTGCACATTCCTTGCTCTAAAGATTTATGTCGTTAAAATTAATTATGGAATTGGCTAAGTCGCACAAAGTAGATTTTAGAAATTATATGAACAATTTGTGAATTCACTGATTGGCCCACTTTGAATAAAGTTGGCATAAACAAACACAAGGTAGAAAACCAGACATGTTTAAGATTGTTACAGTTAAAGCTAATACCTTCTGGGCATTCGATCTTGTTTTTTCTGTACCATTTACCTCGTCTGCATCTCCATTGCTCAAACTTTCCTCTCGTTTCAAAAAACGCACATTTCATCTGAAAATAATAAGTGAGAACAATAAACTCCATTTCAACAATTCGTATCGACAACTTTCATATGTGCAATCACTAAATACATTCGCAAACTAACCAGTAGCATGGTTCCGTGGGGATAACTGGCTCTTTGCGAATTTTGCTCATCCACATTGTGAATTACGAGCCGTTTTCCTGACATACTTGGAGCTAAGCAAAGCGCAATGTCACGCGACCTGCTCCGAACTCCGACTTCTGAGGTCGTAGATTGCGGCAAATAATTTACTGAAATCAAATTTTATCTAATATACGATTTTAAACTGTAAAACGTCCAACGGATCTAGGACAGTTCGCTTACCCCTTTAAAATGGACATTTCGACTACTCCCTATAATATGGACGTTTATTCAATAGGATAACGGACCTGTGTTTTAAAAGCCCCGAGCAAAAAGTCCAGTAACCGAAATGTCCATTTTATAGAGATTAGGCGAAATGTCTCTATCCGTATCCAACTCGATATTTAATTATGTTTAGCAAGACCCACATTTAATAAATGTTTTAGTTTAAATTCGCATCCAGTTCAAAATGGCATAAAATAGTTTTGGCAAGCATCTCCACGGACCAGTTTTTTGCCCCGTCCGGTCAGCTGAATTCGCGATCCGATTGACCTCCCTGTTTTCCAGTAGTACGGAATTATGGGTACTTGTTTAGTTCCCCCCCCCCATCCGATGGGGGGAACTAAACAATTTATAAGGCATTTTTGTTTAGTTCCCCCCATCCTACATTTTTCGCCAAAAAATCCATAGGGTCCCCCCTATTGATTTTGGACAAAGTCAGTTTTCAAGTCTGCGGAGTTTTAAATTTCACTGTCTACATCAAACAATGACTTTCTTCATTTAAAAGTTTTGAATAAAGAACGTCATTGTTTGATGTAGACAGTGAAATTTTCAATTGAATGTGTAGGATGGGGGGGGGGGGAACTAAACAAAAATGCCTTATAAATTGTTTAGTCCCGCCCCCACCCGATGGGGGGGGAACTAAACAAGTACCGAATTATGAACAAAAAACTACTTTATGTCAAGAAACTAATGTAAATTTATACTACAACACAGGTAACAAAAATTTCCTACCACATGGGAACAATTGTGATATCCACTCTCCATTAAGGCATTGTATTGAACCAGCCTGCCCACCTCGTGGGGAATCACATTCGAAAAGAATAATAGTACCGTTCGGATATGTTGCTTGATTTGTCTGGTTTTCTGAAAACGTTCTTATAATGGACGTTCATGAATTGTAATTTTGCATGGAAGAGAAATATCATCATATGAGGAAATCTATGAGTTGTAAAGAAAATTTAATATTTAAATATATGTCATGATAAAGAAAAATATGGGCATATCTGACAGGAAAAATTAAGTAGAACAATAATATACATCGTATTCATGATCGTTTTGAAAATGCTGTCTAATTTCGGCCGTTTGATGGCAACAAATTATTGTGTTCAACATAAACTACGATTACCTCCTATACTCCTGATATGCCCACTTGAACGTGCCAGATAAACGAGTTCATTGTTGCTCGTATGGTTGTGAAACGTTGGCGTCGAAGATATTCCATCGTTTAGAGGGGCGCAATATGGTGATTCTGCAATGGTAATTATTGTGAATTTATCGTGAAGTTATATTTATTGGACAAACCGTTTTGTCCACAACTAGGCTGTGGACTTATTTCTCCAAAATTGCAACTAATCAATTCTGTACGATCATCACAATAAAAGATTACGCTTTCGCCATGCTCCAACGTATTTGAGTTCGTTGAGAAACGACCCGGTTTGGGCAAAACACAGTGCACTGAAATTTCAAAATGTCCAAAATAAGGTTATAATCAGTGAATATCTATGAAAAATATAATTAATTCCGTTTAGTTGGCAATAGTTAGAAAATTTGGTAATGAATTTTAGCAGGGAATAATTTGAATCAAATTTAGATCGGATAATGTGGTAAGCTTTTAAATCGTCTGCAAAAAGTTTACAAATAACCCCTTCTGTTTCACAAAGTTTTGGGAGATCTGAAACGTAAATGAGAAACAAGTGTGGACCAAGGACAGTTCCTTGGGGATCTGTACTCAAATTCCATATTTGAGTATTGCAGATGCACTCTAACACTGATTTTATTGGCAAAAGTTGCCCAACTAGCTCACAATTGATTGAAAATTTGAATTTCCCGCAATTTTTTACCACTAGAAGGTATTTTTACAACAGGTTTCCCTTGTTTAAAAAAAGGCCATTTATTTCCACGGTATACTTTAGGCAAACAGGGTTTAGGGAAATAGGTTTAGGCAAATAGGGCGCACGCCCGTCTCAGAACTACTCTCTAAACTAATCACTTACTTGGCATACATCGCCCAAACTGGCGCAGTATACGGCCTTGATAACATTCGAGCAAGTGGTTGCCTTGAATATGAAATCCTCTGAGACAAACAATTCGTGCCGATTCTCCGTGTTTCAGTATATTACCAGGCTGCATAATTTCAGACGATGGTTGCTTCATGAAAAATGCATGCAAACGTGAAGGCAGACGACATGTGCCTAAATTAATTTTTAAAGATATTATAGTTACAGTATATAAATTTATATATGTTCTACTATTGCGCATACTTGGTATACATCTCGGATACGGCGGTGACCACAGTCCAGTCACACATCTGTGAGTTCCATCCCTACTTTCGTCTCTGTGAGTTCCGTCTAACTCGAAACCTTGTCTGCAAAAACTCTAAGCAAGGTGGATCCAAACGGATTCAGAAGGTATTGCCAGAAAAGAAATGACTCACGATGCTTTCTTGTCCTGGCTTAATTACTACGATTTCTCTAGACTCCGTTTTAAGCGGTGAAGGCACTTCGCAGTTTGAGCTTTCATCAGAGGCACGGGTCATTGACTGGAAAGTAGTTACATTATTCTGGAGAGAGGCTCTCTTTGTCCGACTGTTCCAGATTATTTGACCCTCCATGGCTGGATGCCGTTGGGACACACATTTTGGTTTCACACCAGGCCTCCACAAGCCAATAGTGGTCAAAGAGCCTAAAGAAAATGTTTATCGTATAACATATTTAATATCAAGAATTTTGTTTTAGAATGGATTGTATGTTGTTAAACATCATTGTTACTACCTTCAACATTTGTTGTGACAGCTGTGCAGGTCGCTTTCGGCGGACCTAAACTTTGTATGATAATAAATCGCATAACAAATCACATTCAACGCAATCTAATTATAGATTCGTGTAACATAGCTATTACATCAAAAATATTACCCATGACATTTTTGGTAATTATTAAAATTACGCAATAAATGTAAAGAACTTTACTTTAAATTTAAAAAAATAACAGGGGCTCACCTATCAAACGATTTCCTTTATTACCTAAAAGAAACGATTTAATAAAGAAAAGTTCTACAGTAGTTATAAGACCTAGACATAATTCGTTGGAATTCGCGATTTAAATTTATTTTCAGTCTAAAAAACATCATAAGATTGGGTGCATTTTTATCTAGACAATGCTGAAAATAATTTAAAGCACAAATTCCCAAATCTTAAGTCCGCGACTGTAACTGACATCCAAAAGCGATAGTCCGTCCCTCGGGTACTCTGTGTATGTAATCAGCAAAGTCGTACGCGCCCATTTGACCTAAAAGAGCAGAATAGGAATAAAAGTGAATTAAAATGATAACCTTCCAGCATTATTTGACCTCCTTCCAGTACCCCTAAATTACAATGAGATTATAATAACAACTAATAGTGGACCCACCAAAAACACGACTTGGATGGTCACAAGATGCTAAATTGATAAAATATAAAATTCCATTTCATTGAATATTTTTCAACTTACTAGCCATACACCGAAATTGCGGTCCTAAAATTATTGACTTAATTAATTAAAAAGATTATAATTACAGAAGCCGTTCTATTCGATCAGGCTCAAAATTAAGTGTATTACCTTCTCTTGTCCATTTGCCATACAAACATTTGATGACATTGTTTGTGGTTGATGGGCGGTAGCCATGCAAACAGTGGTATTTGGCTATCTGAAAATCTTATTCACAAATTTTTTTAATTCTAAAAATTAAATATTAGTACGAAAGCACACCGTGCCATGTGTCGCTTTGGTAAAAATGACACGGGAATATGAAATCCTTGGCGGCCACTTGCGACAGCGAACTAAAGTAAAATTTTACCGTGATAACAAGTTTTTTCACAGCTGTTAATATACCTGGTGAGCATTGTGGTAAATGTGACCATGTTCCTATGAATTTAAGTAAGCAGTGTATCAAATAAGCTCATTTTATTAAATTTTACCATTATAACATGTGACCATTTTCACTGATTTTGTTTCGTGTTTGGCATCACACAAGACGTTCACTTGTGATCCATGAGGAGCTAAATCACCTTCGACAAACTGCTCCATTTTGCCATGCGATATATCTAAGACATTTGAAATAGTACATATTGCTATCTACGAGCAAATTTGTGCTACTTGCGCTTTTAAAGCTTCTTTACACAAATTGCTGACTCAAAAAATTCTCATTGCAGAATAACAACTCACGTGGAACTGGACATCCTGCTGAAAATTAAAATTTCAATAACACAATTAAAGGGTATTGCTTTAAATCATAATATCACTATATAAGAGCCCTACGAATTTTTATGATAACTTTTACGTTAATATCGTACATGAAAATTACCTAAGCATCTGGGCATCTGCTGACTCCATTTACCGCTCTCCTCACATTTTGCAAAAGGAGCACCCACATGTGTCATTGTTTCTTTAAACTTTCTTATTTTCAACATTATAGTTATAGATTGAAATTATACCTAAGCAGCGAAAAACCACGACGGAACCGAAACCGGTGTCTTGTCCTTCAATGTAGCCATTATAGAGTGGCGAGAGTGGCGGGCATCGAATCTCTAGAGTAATTGTAGTTTATTCACGGTATTTTGTTTGAAATCAAGCATATAATTATAAGAAAGTGGCTGATAATTACGAAGATATACAGCCATCGCTCGATTATCGGAACAGCACAAATCGTTCGAGTTATCAATTTCTGGAACGGTTTGAGCACATTTGATTGCAAATACTGTTCAGATCATCGAGACGTGAGAGTAATTCACTCAACCAACTACTGAAAGTTTTATTTTACCTTCACATATGGGTTCTTGACCTGCCCAAATTCCATCCGCAAGACAGATTCTCTGAATTTGACTAATAGGGCGGCTATCGTCCTGACTCACTCTAAAATTATAAAAAATTACCACAGAAATGACTTATAAACATACCGAAAGCCACCTCCGACTAACCGATAACCCTCATTACATGAGTACGTTACCTGTAAACTATATCAATTACACATTTTTTTCGAACAATTATGAATAGCAACTCACAACTGACTGATAGGTCAAAGAGCTGCCCAAAACCTGACCATGTAGTGGATCTTTAGGTCTCTCACACTCTGTCGCTAAAATATTGTACTAAGAATTGAAGCCTATGAAACTGAAAGCAAATCCTACGTTTGCAAACAGGTGAAATTCCATCCCATTCACCTTTAATAGTGCATTTTCGCTGTGCCGAGCCGACTAAGTGAAATCCTGGTGCGCCTAAAATTTGCTTTCACTTGTAATGGTCGACATATTTTACAGCTCAATCCTTACATGAATATTCGACATGCTGTGGATAGTGAAACAAGTCTCTAAAATTTGAATTTGTTTTTATTTAATAATTTCATTGTGAAATTGAAGTGAACCCAGATCGAAATCCATTAAGCGGCATGCCGGGATCGACACAAGTACGTGCTGCAAAATTCAGTCCATATTTGCGAAAAATGTAATCAATAATTTGTGAGGCAACAAATTGCTTACGTTTGCAGTTAAAATCTGTAGGGCCAAACCACTGTGCGATATTCTTACGATTTAGCAGACATTTTGCTATAGCAGCGCCTTTTGAAGAATATCTGGAACAGAATATTCAGGTTGAAAACGAACGTTTACCTGAAAATGATCGTTTACCTCACATATCCGGCAACACACGAATAATGGACTTCGGTGTCTAAATCATACTCCCCGCCAAAATTATTTCCATTGGTAAAATGGTGCGTAGAATATGGCAATTCAGGTGGTGGCGCACATTTTGCTAAAAAATCAGCATACATATTGTGGATGAATCAAATGCAGCATACACTGGAGTCTGCAGGTTGGCCGAGATCCACTCCACTCACGGTTACCTGTGATTATGTTGCTTTTGAAAATATGTCGGAATGTTGAACTTATTCCCTACCTTGACATCGGCGCTGTGACAATCCCACCAGTACATAGCCAGGGTTACACCCATACTCGACATTTGCACCATACATAAACCCATTTGGAGTTCGTACGAAACCATTCGGGAGATCAACCAATGCGTTGCAAGTTGACGCTGGAATATTATCAGTAGGGCTCGGATTTTTAGGTGCGCTAAAATCCGAGCCCTAATTATCAGCAACCCATTTACAATAACTCAAAATATTGCATCTATCCATTATAGAATTCTAGAAATCACATCAAAGTATTAAGAGCGAAAGTAATACCTGGATTAACACAGCTTAGTCCACAGTCTCCATCGCACAAACATCTAAATAATTGCTCTTTTGTTCCTTGAAATATGAATGGTAAAGAGATGCTATATTAATTAAGGCGTAGTATTGAAAGCCGAGTTACGACTCGTTGCTTCATATAATTATTTTTAGCAATTTTTAACTCTGTGTATTATGCATTTCCGAATAATTAATGTGACACATTACTGGACAACTATGGCCAGGAATTCGAAATAGATATAAATTTATATATCTTTCGCAAACATTACTTCATCATTTATAGATATTGTCAAAATATTAAACTCGGTATATGATCACCTTTTGTTAGCCTTTTTACAACTTTCGTCCTTCGTGCACGGCTTGCGACAATAACTCGGTCTGGGGATTGCTGCGATGCAATTAAAAGAAGAATCGGAATCAAGTGCAGTGGAATGCGCATTGTTTGGGCTCAGCCACAAAAGTATCCAAATAGAAAATTGTAAGTAGTTCATAATTGTGCCAAGAATTCACGGAAAGAACCATTTGAGGGACATTGTCGAAATTATCGAAATCTACGAATGCCAACTGCCCGAAGATATGAAAAGTGGTGTCTTGCTGAGACAAATTAAAAGCTAACGAAGGACTAGTGGATAAATAATCAATCAGCCGGACAGAGGTGTTAATAAATAATGAGTCCCTATTGCAAACGACTTTAATTAAATGTATTGGAAATCATCCAAAAGCACTCAAGGACTCAATATAAGCGAGCCAGAAACATGGTCAAATGAACTTCATATTGATAAAAAATGTTGATATTATACGCATGAACAAATTACTCAACATTAAAATAGTTTTAAAAAACATACGTTTCCTGGTAGCAGACGTTAGTCAAACAATTACCAATTCTATTTTCCAAAGTGTGATATTAAGATATGGGCCGCAAAGCCAAAATGAAAACAACGAAATTACATGAAACCAAAAAATTGTGATTATTTGATTTGTATAATTGCATTTTTATTTTTGAGGTTTCCACGAATTTATAAAATAAATGAGGTTGACTCTCATATAATTTACTGCAATATTGAAATTGTAAATTATGTATATAGGTGGTTAAAAATTATACAGGTGCTCTCAAATAAACATGGGTACGACGATTACTTTACTATAAATTAAAGAACGTAGGGAATTTTCATAACATTACCAATATTTTATTCAATGTTTCTGGAATGTATTTTTTGTTGAATCATTTGCTCAAACAGTATCTTGAATTTTTTATATGTCATATTTTCCAAGTGTCCGTAATCTTCAGATATAAATAATTGTTTCGTTTCCGTTTTATACTAGTATTAATGCATAATTTTCCGAATACTTATTGATATTTTGTTATACAAAAACCACTTGCGTGCTTAGTAGAGTATACAAATCTATAAAATATCAGACCCAATAATAATTGAAATTAAATAAATCCTGAAGCGATTATTTCGTATTGCGGAAAATTGATTCGAATTCATTTTTAATAGAATATCCATATGTAAAAAGAAGTTTCATATAATGTGAACAGTTTTCATCAAATAACAAGCTAACGCGCCTATCAACCAACTTATAGCTTCTACATTATTATTGTATCTTAGTTCGCAGCCCAGAATTTAACATGTACATTTGTCTCCATGGTGGTGCAGGTAAGCTTAAATTTATTTCCGTTTAGCTCAATTTTTCTTCAAGTTTACAATATATTCACAGGTGTCCATCAAGAGCCATCTGAAAAAAATTTGGCAAAAATGCTGAAACATAATAGCGGAAGTTTAGTCGATGCTGTTATGGTGAGTTATTAACCAGACGCTGTAAGTTTCTTTTCCATAAATTTCAGACCATCGAGAACGACCCTCTATTCAATTGCGGTCTGGGTTCCAACCTAAATATAGCCGGAAAAGTGGAATGTGAAGCAGCATACATGAATTCAAAACACATGGCTTTTGGTGGAGGTTGTCTCAATTTGATAGGAAACTGTAATTACAGATGAATTTATAGTTGCATGCGTCAGCAATTGTCAGAACCCCGTCTTTGTTGCTAAAAGATTAGCAGAAGGCTACATGTCTGATCCAAGAGAATGGCGACTGGTTCCACCAATGGTATTGGCTGGGGTTGGAGCAGACAAGTACTGTGCTTCTCTCGGGGTTGGAGTTTTAACCGCCAACTCCTCCTTATTTACAGAACAGGCACAACGAGATTTTACAAAGGCTAAAAATTTGTTGGAACAATGCCAGAGCACATCCTTGGATACCGCAGGAGGCGTTTCGATACAGGTAAGAGTCGTTTTATTTTATCGCGTAACATTGTTTGGCGTAACACTTTATGGCCCGTATGCACATATGTTTTGTAGGAGAAATACGCTGATGGGGGGGGTGCAGATTGGGGGTACTAGGTTGGGGGTACAAACTTGGGGGTGTACCAGGATGGGGGGGTTTGTGCATTCAAGTAATCAAAAATCATGTTGTGTGGACCTGGATTGTGTTCTCTACCCTGCTACAGCAGAGAATTACACAGCCTAAGCCTAACCTCTATCCCCAACTTGGTACCTCCCCAAAT
Source organism: Ditylenchus destructor (assembly GCA_022814885.1). Lineage (NCBI taxonomy): Eukaryota > Metazoa > Nematoda > Chromadorea > Rhabditida > Anguinidae > Ditylenchus > Ditylenchus destructor. The sequence continues at coordinate 1,394,844 of JAKKPZ010000010.1, read as the reverse complement.
TGGTACCCCCCCCCCAACTTGGTACCTTAAAAGCGTCATGTACCAATTTGGGGGGGGGGTTGGTTTCGAGATCTCCCTTATATGGGCTGGTCGCGCGGGGGTCCCAAAGGCAAAGTTTCTTATAAGGTCATTCCAAGCAACTTTGCCTTTGGGACCCCCCGCGCGACCAGCCCATATAAGGGAGATCTCGAAACCAACCCCCCCCCAAATTGGTACATGACGCTTTTAAGGTACCAAGTTGGGGGGTACCAATTTGGGGAGGTACCAAGTTGGGGGTACTCTCGCGCAACCCAAATATGGCGCCTAAGGGGCCACAGCGCCTAATGGGCCTGTTCGCCTAACGGGGGGCCTAATCCTAAGTCCGATTGGTGCGTGCACAGCGCCTAACGTAAGGGTTGTTCGCCTAACGTAAGGGTACGTATGCCCTTGTAAGGGTACAGCTGGGTGAGAGAGCGTTAGAGAAAAATACAATTTCGTAGAGCAAATTTCCTGCGTATCACACCACATTAGCATTTGCATGTTGCACTCAATTTGCACCCCCAACCTGGTACACCCCCAAGTTTGTACCCCCAACCTAGTACCCCCAATCTGCACCCCCCCCAACTTAGCATTCTCCCTGTTTTGTACTGGTATGCAATAAAATTTGTTCTAACCCATTTTGACAATTAGTCTCTGTTGACATAGACGAGTTCATCTTGACTGGCCCGATTTTCAACTCCTTTTCGATTTTCAAGTTCGCAAATTTCTTTGTCCCGACACGAAAACGGGAAGTCCATTCTTGACCGATCAAGGGCTGAGTTTCCCAAACCGAGCTGCGGGCAGCATTCTCAGAATGGGCGGCCTGCCTAAATGTACTATGACATATATCTGTGCATATTGGTTCTGGCTCACCTTCTGTGTGTATGAGATCATAATTTATAGAGGGACGGCAGCTGTGAGGTGCTCAATTTATTCGTTAGAACAAGTTCTTATGGTTATACGTGACCCCTCTTTCAAGGCGTGTTCCACAAGTGGCGGACTGATCCTAAAGGCTGAGGGGCGTGTAGGACACAGCGTGCAATTTGGATCAGCTATCTGGTAGGTGATATTTTTGGCAAGGTGGAAATAGAAATATTTTGTATACTTTTTTGGAGTTATTAATTTTGATAAATAATTTCCTTGATATTACAACCATACGATTATTTCGCGACAATATTGACCAAATTTTAAATAGCTATTGATTTTATACCTTAAATGGCAGAAAAGATCTCAATTAACAAAAAATAATCTTGATAATCTAATGTTGACATTTTTTAATCTAAACTAAAATTTACTTTTCCCATTTTAGGGCAGAGCAACGAGGTAACAAAGCGATTTCCGTTTCGCTGTAAGAAAAACACTTTTTATGTAGCCATTAAAATAATATCAGTATTTTCAGTTCTGGCTGTGGCGAAGCACTGACAAGAACATCTCTCGCGGAAAATTTGGCCAATATATTTTTTACACAGTATTTTAATGCTATAATATATACCGTTCGTGGCAACTAGAAGTTATTTAGTGATGAACAAGACGAGACACTTCTTCTGCAGACAATAAACGAGTATTTTCACA